>CM060395.1:178307264-179706862 GCA_030545235.1 Helianthus tuberosus
AAGGACGAAAATGGCATTTTACTCTATTGTTAAAATAAATAAAAACAAATAAAATTTAAAAAATAAATCAACTTACCCAAGTTTGTTACTTTAACTGATTTAAATCCAACCTCATAAGGACTGGTCAAATATTGTCTACGAGGATCGATGCTTACAACCACTGCCTGTAAAATCAATATCAAATGAAATATTTGCGATATTGTATATACGTATCATATTATTGTTTCACGATTTTGTAGCCACATAATACTTAAGAAAAATGAAATGTAAGGAAAACGAAAAAAAACAATAACCTGATTTCCATACACTCTGGAAATTTGTTCTAAGCTGCTCTTTCCAGTTTTTACCTGTAAAAGATTATGTAAGAATGAGTTAATTACACCAAAATTATGTTTTTTAATTTATTGAATAAAGATTAGTTTCCTACTCCTGTTTTTAAATACTCTTCTGCGGCATAAACAGCATCACTTCCGATAGAAATCTTATCTGCGCCAGATCTGAAATACTCTGAAGCAACTTCCAAACTAGAATAATACCTGTGAACATATTAACATTTATTAAAACTAAATAGTTAATGACTCAAAAAAACATATACAAAAAATGTGACAGAATAATTACCTGCCATTCGCATCCGTGAAATCTCGAATGCCACCGCCAACTGTCAATGGTACAAAAACATTCTCTGATGTGTACCTCAAAATCTATCAAACACACAACCTAGTATTGTAATAATGTTGTTTTTGTAATCGTTATTAGTGCATTAATTATTTGAACATACCTGCAACATTGGCAAATCACCCAGAGGGAAATCACGAAACCCGGTGATATTTAAAAAGCTAACCTGCATTTAACATCGTTTATTAGAACCTACATATAATTAAAACTAATAAGTAATATAAAAAGGTACCTCGTCAGCACCGTCTAAGTAATACTGTCCAGCAAGTTCAACTGGCTTACCCAGGTTCCTCACCTATAAAAGATAAACATATTAATTATGATCTATTGAAGTGAACATGATATCTTAAAATTTTTAATATGTATATTGTTTTAATAATATAACATGTTTAAGATACCTCATTCTCTTTTGTCTGTTCTCTCACATCATATTGATCACCTTTTGTAACAACAAGATCGCCATTATCATTTGTTCTCACATCCAAACAAGCAATTACCTTCAAATATAAAACGTATATTAATATGATATGTAGTTAATATTAGGTACCAAATGTGCATATAAAAAGATGCATTTTTGGTTAATAAACACAACGCACCCTCTTTGCAAGCTTTGTAGCCTTCCCTTCATATGACTTCTGTCTTCACATTGCGGTGTTAGATTTTTTTTTTATATATAAAATTAACAAGTACATATAGTTGTAAAGAATTCAAAAGCTTAAAGGCTACCTTAGTTATGGATGAATTTGGCAACAAGAACTTTCGCAATATTGAAAGACCAACATCTGAGAATATCTCAAAGGGTTAAGTATATATGTGTCATAAAAAGTTTACAAGACCGAAGAAATGAAACTTACCTCCACTTTTCTCCGGGTGAAACTGAACCGCGTGTACATTTCCCTTTCTAATAGATGATATGAAGTCAATCCCGTAATTGCAGGTGGATGAAATCCACTCTTCATTTTCTTCTGACTATATATAGATAAAACTTGTTCAATGCTTTGGTTAGCAGTCAGTAAAAAATTAAGATTTACAAGGTGAATAAGACGAGCAAACATACCGGAACAGCTCGGTAAGAATGAACAAAATACACATGGCGATTTGCAATTTCATCCAAAATAACTGAATCATTTTTAATTTGCAGAGCGTTCCAACCAATATGAGGCACTCTGCAACCATTAGAAGAATCAAAACGTCCAACCACCCCAGGAATCAAACCAAGACCTTTAACTGAAAAAATAATTGAACAATTCAGTTAACATCAATAAAAATAAAAAACGGGCTAAATAAAAACAGGCTAAATTATAAAAAAAAGTAAATGCACCAGGCCCGTTTTCTTCACTTGACTCAAAGAGTAAATGCAGACCAAGACAAATGCCTAAAAATGGACGATCGTTCTCGATGTATGCCCGAAGAGCTTCAGCCATCCTAAGACAATGAAGTTGAAAAAAAAATGTAAGTAAACTTTTATTATCTTGTGGGAAAATCATTACATATTTACTGTGTGCCAGAATGTACCTACTGCAAATGTGAAGTTAAAAAAACAGCATGCTAAATATTAAAGTTACCCGTTCTTGTTTAAAACATCCATCATTGAAGCAAAAGCTCCAACCCCAGGAAATATAAGACGTTTTGCATTCAAAATGTCCTCTGGTGTTTGAACCTGGAGAAGGAGGATTAAAAATCAATATTAAATAAATAAAACACAGTATATGCACTACAAAAAGAAAAACATAATTACGAAATTAAATTGCATTTTAAAATACTTTGTGTGCCAGATTTTCGAAACCCTACTGCACTAGTATCATTTAGATTGCCAAATTGGTTACGCACATTACCTACTTAATGTATATATTTCATCAAATTGCATATCTCGAAGCAAGATCAAGCAGCAATACCAGATTATGTGCTTTTTGCCTCAATATGCAACAAATATAAATTAAGATTGCTAAAATATATGATAGGGAAAGTGAATACGGTGTTGTTAGGCATGTTACTTGTAGGGTTAAGTTATTCTACAAAGGCTCCTAATCAGTGGCGAAGCTTGACCCGAATGACCGGGGGGTCGAAAACGTATATACCCAAAAATTTCTATACGAAAACTACATATATAACACTACTAAGCGAAAAGTTCGGGGGGTCGGGCGCCCCTCCCCGCCCCTTCTATACTTCGCCAATGCTCCTAATTGTAAGAAGTGTAAGAAGGCTTTATAGAGTGACAAGTGTCCAATAACCTAAAACCTAAACCCACTACGTAGTTTTGATTGGTTTTGCATACAAGTTACATGCCTAAGGGCTAAGATTGAATTCATGAGAAAACAAATGCACTTGAAAACCGATGCATACAAACATGCACTCTCTGTTAAAGTTAAAATATCTAAAATCTAAGTCATGCAGAAAGTATCAAATAACTTACATCTTTGATATCCAGACCTAGATAACGAATTGCATTTCTAATACTCTGAACATTACCAGCACCATAATCAAGCAGAGTAACAGCTGCATGTTCAAATTCAAACAACAATTACAAACATATGTATAACATAATTGAGAATTTATATTAAGAAAAGCTGAAATAAACAGAAATTACTGGAATCACTGGCGGATGCACGAACAGAGAAGTTTGTAGAAGATTTGAAATGAATGGCGGTTCGGTGTAGTTTCAGTGGCCGCTTTCGTAACCCTAGGGAACCAGGAACGGTGGTGAACTTTGAAGAATTGAACGTCGTCGTATCCATTTTCGGTACACACCACGGTTCGCCGCCGCTGCTGTTGCAACTCAAGAACCTAAAAATGGTGAAATGGTTTGTGTAATAATTAACCCATAACAAGGCCCGGGCATTGTAGCGCGAGTACATCACAAACATCGAAAGGATTTAAGTGTTTGGTGATGCTTTAACCATATGGAAACGCGTGTTTCGACATATCTGATTGAGCTCAATGTAACCTATATAAATATTGCGATTTGGATCATAACGTAAAGTAAATTGAATCTATCTCGGACAATCATAACTTATTATATATGATTAATTAAAGCTTTGAATAAAAAAAACACAATTTGACTCCATCCTATTTCGAACAAAATTTATGAAAACGTATATAAAATTAGTAAGTAAACGTATTATATTCAAAAAAAAGTATATCCAAATGTAGACCAACTCGAATTAATACAGACGCGTACATAAAAATATGCACGTAAAAATGGTTTTTTAAACGAAAACGTGTTATATTTGACCTAACTCGTTTCCATAAAAAGTTTATGTCGAAACGTAGACACCTTTAAATTTAGGAATATTGGATTTTAATAATCTCAACCATTCGTCGTTGGCCGCTAAGAGTCCAACTATTAACATGTTGGCCTCCAATGGACCCTGACTAACAGAATCCTAACGTCGTTAGTCTCCGGTCGCCGGAAAACTCATTTTTGACCGGAAAACTCAACATTTTTGTCCCAAACCTCTTTCTATCCTTATTACGGACCTTTAGTAACCTTTTTTTCTAGTAGAAGCCCCAATTATTGAAGTCGCCGGAAAACTATTTTTTTGCCGTAAAACTCAACTTTTGGCCAGAAAACTCAATATTTTCGTCTCAAACCTCTTTGTAACCTTAGATCGGACCTTAGAAACCTTTTTCTGGCAAAAAACGATTTTCCAGCGACCGGAGACTAACGACATTAGGATTCTGTTAGTCAGGTCCATTGGTGGTCAATATGTCAATAGTTGAGACTGCTAGTGGTTATTTTTGAAGTTGGGACGGTTGGCGACAAACAACGAATAGTTGGGATTATTAAAATTCAATATTCCTTTCATATAACTATAAATTATAGACTAGAGAAAATAAAGTTTAGTTTTACAAGCCTTCAATTTACTAACCTCTTGTGATTAACATAAAAATTAGAGATAATAAAGAAAAAAAAGATGGCTATAGGATAAGCAAAGCCATAGTCAGGTATTCTTACCTTTTAATCTACTAACCCGACTAGTCAAGTATTCTTACCTTTTAATCTACCTACCCGACTAAAAATCACGCCACAGATAATCCATCATGCATCACCATTTTTGTCCTCATGTATCAATATCAATGAAAACATATCACAAACACACCCCTTAGTTCTAAAACATATCATAAACACACCCCTTAGCTATCACATCAATCCATTAGTTATATAATATACAGACGTACAACATTATAAACACGCCTCTTAGCTATCACATCAATCCATCAGTTATACAATACGTAGACGTATAACATTTTTGAATGGTTGATACCTCTATATACGTGTATACCGTCGCATTAGCCGCCCTATATGGACGTATACAGTATACCGTAATATACAACTCTTTATACAAACGTATACAATGACACTAGGTTATAACCCTGTGTATTACACGGGTCGAATAAATGAATTTTATATACTAAATAATAAAACAATATATCTTTAAAAACCTCTTTTATTGCACGGGTTGAATAAATACAATTTTATATATTAAATAATAAAAAGTTATATCTATAAGAACCATATTGTACGGGTTGAATAAATATAATTTTATATACCAAATAAAAAAGTTATATCTTTAAAACCTTTTTTTACACGAGTTGAATAAATGTAATATTGTTTACCAAATAATAAAATAATACATCTTTAAGAAACCTCATTTATTACACAGGTTGAATAAATGTAATTTTATATACCAAATAATAAAAAAGTTACATCTTTAAAATTATGTGTATTACACGGGTTGAATAAATGTAATTTCTGTGGTGATATCACTTTTACTCTTTTAGCAAAAAAAAAAACAAATTTTTTAACATCTGAGCCAACAACATCTTTTTTTCGACGTTGGTGTATTACACGGGTTGAATAAATGTAATTTCTGTGGTGATATCACTTTTACACTTTTAGCAAAAAAAAAAAAACGAATTTTTTAACATCTGAGCCCACAACGTCTTTTTTTCGACGTTGGGGTCCAAAAGGGTTAGAAAAAAAGACGTTGAGGGCTTAGATGTTAAAAAATTCCTTTTTGGGCTAAAATGGTAAAAGTGATATAACCACATGGGACAAAATCGTAAGACGTTGGGATCCAAAAGGGTTAGAAAAAAGACGTTGAGAGCTCAGATGTTAAAAAATTCTTTTTTGGGCTAAAAGGGTAAAAGTGATATAACCACATGGGCCAAAATCGTAATTTACTCTAATATCAAATTAGATAACTAAGTTTGAATTTGAATTATATAAATAAATATAAAAGTAATAATTAAACTAAATAATATTTAATAGGCGAATTATCTATAATTAATTAGATGAGATTAAATTAAAATTATAGTTATCCATAAGATATGACATAATATGATGACAAGTGTACTCAAAGTGGTTTATTTTATTATATGTATAGATACATGCCTGCCATATTCGAGGAGCATACAAAATCTTCCTATACTAATAAACAAAAATCCTTTTTGGACACTTGTCGTTCTCTCGTAATTTCTCATCTTATTTTTTTATTTATCTCTTCTATTTAATAATAATAATAATACATATCAATGGGTGAAGATACAATAGGAAGTTAATTTGGCTAGGAAGGCTAGGAAGTGATCTTGACCATCCATTAAGTTAATCAAGGGCTAAGATTAAATTCTGGAAATTAAAAGGAATAAAAGAGGCGTGTGAGTTTGTTTAGGGGCATTCTAGTCAATCCAAGGCAATAGTTTCTCTCTCCTCCAATCCCCCCCCCCCCATTTTTTAAACGTTAATAACTCTTTCATACGACATTATTTTTTTATAAAAATTGCACCAAAAAAACGAGCGTTTTTTTATCTTTAAAACGAGTATACTATTGCTATATTTTAAAAAAAAAAAATTAAAACCCAGTTGCGTAAAACGCAATAGAAAAACCCCCAGTTACGTAAAACGCAATGAAAAAAAAAACTTAAAAAATGACATTTTTCTAAAACGCAATGCACCAAAAACACAAAGAAATGTCTTATTTGTAAAACGCAATAGCCAGAAAACACAAAGAAATGTGTTATTTCTAAAACGCAATAGCCTAAAAACTCAAAAAAAAATGTAGTTACCTAAAACGCAATGCATAAAAAAGTATCCCACCTTCTTTCAACATGTATTGCGTTTTCTGGAGAGAGGCTGCCATTTTCTGCATCTCTATTGTAACCTCAAACATTCAACTCCTAGCTGCGATAACAGTTCGTGAAGCTATTATTGTTCGATCAAGAAGACAACTGGTTGGTTTCCTTTATGCTACTGTTGGTAAAAGCCAACTCTAAAAAAGAATTATCTTTATTAGTATGTTCATATTTGATACTACAGTGAGAATGTATGACATAATTTTGTATTGCGTTTTATCTTTTTTAGATGACTGTATTATTTTTATTATTATTATTATTATATGTACTGTGTTATTGGATGGATGAATGGTATTATTATTTTATTATTATATGTATTGCGTTTTTGGATTGGTGATAATGTATAACAAGGAAAGAGCTGACCAATGGGAAAAGTTAATAGAATTTGTGAATTGCTGCAGAATACCTTCTTGAATTAAGTCCATTACTGCAATTGATTGTTTTATGTTAAAGCTTATAATACAATATATATGTAGCCTGCTCTATTACATAAAACGCAATAAATCTTCCAAGAGCATGAGAAACTGTCAACAGGTTCCAACTGTTTAAAAAAACCCCAGTTACGTAAAACGCAATGAAAAAAAACCTAAAAAATGACATTTTTCTAAAACACAATGCACCAAAAACACAAAGAAATGTCTTATTTGTAAAACGCAATAGCCAGAAAACACAAAGAAATGTGTTATTTCTAAAACGCAATAGCCTAAAAACTCAAAAAAAATGTAGTACCTAAAACGCAATGACTAAAAACACTTAAAAATGTGTTTTTTTTCTAAAATGCAATAGCCAAAAAACACATAAAACTCTCTTATTTATAAAACGCAATTGACACATAAAACTGTCTGTGAACTATCTGTGAATTGTCTGTGAACTGTCTGAATTGTCTACGAATTACTGTCTTCGAAATGAGTCAATTTCTGGAAAATTAATTTTTCTGATGCGTTTTTAGTACAACAATTTAATCGGAAAAAAAAAATTTCCGAGCTGACACCCCAGCCAGGGGCTCTGCCCCTTGGACCCCGCCAGGGGCTGCCGCCCCCGGACCCCCGCCAAGATTGTAAAACGCAATGACCATATCAAAAACCCAGATCGTAAAAATGAAATTAAAGAATTTCTTACATGGATTGAAAGTGATTTCTTCAACAATTGACGAATTTTGAATGATTGAAACACTTATCAGTGCTCGAATCGAACGGATCGAGTGATTATCTTCAAAATCACCAGGAAAAACACACGAGATTTTGCATGAAATTAAACTGAGTTTTCTCAAAAAAGCTGAAGAACACGTTGATCGGGTGTTTGAATCATTGATTGGTGACGAAAATCGCACTATAATGTAGTGATTATTGAGATAGAAAGTGAAGAAATGGATGAAGATGGTGGGTTTTGAAAAATGGTGGGTTTTGATGGTACTGGGTTTTGAAAAGGAAGAAGAAAGGGTTGGATTGACTAAAATACCCTTCCTCTTTATTTTAAATGTTGGCACATGTCCTAATCCTATTGCTTCCTAGACTTCCTAGCCAAAATAAACTTCCTATTTGATCTTTTCCCACATATCAATATAACTAAATCTATTTATCTTTTTTTTTCATAATTAGAAATTGATTTCCTTTTTAACTCTAAAGTTTTAATAGTTGGCAATTTAAGTCTAAAGTTTCAATCATTGGTATTATAACCCCTTTTATTAGTTTGATTTTTCACTTCTAATTCAAAAGTTTTCATCTTTTGCAATTTAACCTTTTAATTTTTTTTTACTTTCAACCCAAAACTTTTCATCTTTTGCAATTTAACCTTAACACGTTTTTTAATTTCAACTTTGGTCCCTTATAATTTTCATCTTTCACAGTTCTTCGTTTAGCATTTCGTTCTAAATTTTCCGAGTTAACACGCCGCAACGTACGTGTGAGGTTCAACGTTTTTTCATCTATTTGTTTTCCCGTTTGACAGGTCTGTCGCAGCGTGCCTATTTTTCCACGTTTAATAGGTCTGTCGCAACGCGTGAGTCAGAGATCGACTTAGTTATTTTATTATTGAGTTAAATGCCATTTTAGTCCCTGTGGTTTGGGCCATTTTGCCAGTTTAGTCCAAAGGTTTCATTTTTAACCTGTGGGTCCAAAAAGGTTTCACAGTTGCCATTTTAGTCCACTGGGTTAAGTTCATCCATTTTTTATGTTAACGAGAAGGCCAATTTGGTCATTTTGTATGTAATTCTGTTAACTAAAAGGGCAATTCAGCCATATAAAATGACCGAAATGGTCTTCTGGTTAACAGAAAAAATGGATGAAGTTAACCCAGTGGACTAAAATGGCAACTGTGAAACCTTTTTGGACCCACAGGTTAAAAATGAAACATTTGGACTAAACTGGCAAAATGGCCCAAACCACAAGGACTAAAATGGCATTTAACTCTTTATTATTTTTTTTTTTGTTTTACACACAGGCTCGTGGTCATATGAATAACAATTGCTTTCATCTAACATGATATATAACTAACTAATCCCCGCTACATTGCGGCGGGTGGTAATTCTAGTTTACAAATATACAATGTTTTTACCAACAAGGACCGAGTTGCAAAATAATATTACCTCACGCTACTCACACCCTTGGCCGGAACTCAGGACAACAGTCGGAAAATGCAGTCCGCCGAGCAACTGGTACTCGATTTAAGCAGTCCCGATCTTCGCGAAAACGCACTTCTCGAACTATCCAAGGTACGTTCTACATATACGCTTACGCTATCTTCTACAACCGATCCTTTCATTCAATTTCTTTAGCTATGAATTCGACAATACAGAGCTCCATTATGAGATTTTACAGCTTAGGAGCGTCAAAACATGATTGAATCTGTGAGTTTCGACGAACGCCTATTTGAATTATATCAATTACGAGTTCAATTAGGTTATTGATGCGTTTTCTTAAATCTGTTTAGGTATCAGTTCGATGAGGCAGAGTTTGATTATGTGATTTTACAGCTTAGGAACGTGAAAACATGATTGAATCTATGAGTTTTGACCTATGCGTATGTGAATTTCATCAGTTACGAGTTCAATTAGGTTATTGATGCGTTTTCCTTAGAGTTATTCAATCTGTTTAGGTACCAGTTCGATGAGGCAGAGTTCGATTATGTGATTTTACAGCTTAGGAGCGTGAAAACATGATTGAATCGGTTAGTTTTGCCGTATGCATCAGTGAATTTGATCAGTTACGAGTTTGATTAGGATATTGAATTATTGATGCGTTTTCGTAAGAGTTATTCAACCTGTTTAGGTATCAATTCGATGATGCAGAGTTCGATTATGTGATTTTACAGCTTAGGAGCGTGAAAACATGATTGAATCGGTTAGTTTTGCCGTATGCATCAGTGAATTTGATCAGTTACGAGTTTGATTAGGATATTGATGCGTTTTCGTAAGAGTTATTCAACCTGTTTAGGTATCAATTTGATGATGCAGAGTTTGATTATTTGATTTTACAGCTTAGGAGCATGAAAACATGATTGAATCTGTGAGTTTTTACGTATGCGTATGTGAATTTGATCAGTTACGAGTTCAATTAGGTTATTGATGCGTTTTCGTTAGAGAATATTGTATAAGATCATTTTGGAGACTGTGTGTGCTTCTCTTTGATTGGAATGACTAGGAGAATTAAATGTTTATATTCGTGTTATGGCAGACTTCACCTGCTTTACTAACTTGCTAGTGATATGGTCATCAAAAGTTGGGGTTTATAACTGTAAACATGATTTAGTTCCATTGGTTGAGATTGTATTGGTACTATTGTTGCACTTAATTTGGTAGCATGATTGATTTTTAGTAAATTTGTTTCTTCTGTAGAAGAGAGAGCTGTTTCAAGATTTGGCTCCATTGTTGTGGAACTCCTTTGGCACTATTGCAGCTCTGTTACAGGTATGTTCTATGCTATTGAAACGGCACTTCACTTCTCCTTTATGTGCGGTGTAGACATCGATGATTGGCACTGTGTCTGTCCCATGATTGTTCTTAGATTGTATCGTTTTTCTGTAATGTACATTGATATGCTTGACAAAAGCATATAGATTTTTGGGACTTGTAGGTAGCTAAAATTATATTACCATCGCCATGATACATGGGTTCATGTCTTTGTGTATTTTGTTGCTTTGGTGGTCTAAATAGTTCATTTTGTGAAAATTTACAGCACAACTGATGCCAAGTATCGCATGCTTGCAGGAAATAGTTTCAATATATCCTTTTCTATCACCGCCCAATTTGACTCCAGCTCAATCAAACAGAGTTTGCAATGCACTTGCCCTTCTTCAGGTGCGCCTTTTGAAAGTCATACCAAATTTTTTTATTACGTTTTCATCTGTTCATGTTTGATCATGTCGATTGAATGATAAATGATGTAGTTGCATCCTTTTATCCATATACAATGGTAATAAAAGTTACCTTATAATGTAAGATCATGTATCACAATTCAATAAGTTATACACTCATACCTAGTTTGCTAGCTAATTGTTCTCCATTGTCTAACATTGAAGGCACCTAGTTACGTATTAATGTGCTTATTCTGTTCTAGCTTATTGCCTTGTTTACTTGTTCTTTTAGTTCTCATCAGTTTCCCTCCCTACTATTAGTATTATTTTAGAGTTATGTTCTTATGCAAATGCTTTTGGAAAGCTAATTACTTGAGGTCATCATAAATATACTTTTACATTTGCTTTTGGCACAATCGTAACCTTAGTAGTGGTGATGAGTGGTTGATGCAGTTATACTAATCTGTTTTCTAATATTTTTGTAGTGTGTAGCTTCTCATCCAGACACAAGAATGCTGTTCTTGAATGGTAAATTATAAGTTCCCACAAATTATCTTGTTTGATCAATAGAATTTGTGAATCAATGGTTGAGTAGGCGATGCATATGTGAGAAATTATATTCTTTCACTCCTCTCTTATTATCTTATAAAACATTATTCTATTACAGTATTACCACCAAATTTAGTTAGAATTCTTAAATCGGAAAAAATGTTTTCTATTTTCTGTATGTTCTATTCTTTTATTGTCATATCATCGTCACCCAATACCAAAATATTATACCAATTGCAAATGTATAAGAATGAAATTAGTATCTTACTAAAATTTGGCTTTCGCCTTTAGCATTAGCTTTTCATCTATACAAATTTATCTTCTTTTGTTATAGCAGGATCAGTGTAGTTTCTGATTTGCATTAAGAGAACCTAATTTCATAAAGTTAGTGACTTTTATGAAGGGAGCCATAAGTTTTATGTACTGTACTTAACTACTTAAGTATTTAATATACCACATACCAAAATAACATACTGAATAATTTTATTATTTACAGCTCATATTCCTTTATATTTATACCCTTTTCTCAACACAACTAGCAAATCAAGGCCATTTGAATATCTGAGGCTCACTAGCTTAGGTGTCATTGGTGCACTAGTGAAGGTACTTCATTTTTTCCAACTATTATTTTTTCATCCCAACATTATTATGAAGCAATTTAATGGGGAACCTTGTCTTTTATATATCAGGTTGATGACACAGAAGTTATCAGCTTTCTGCTTTCAACAGAAATAATCCCCCTGTGCCTGCGCACGATGGAAATGGGCAGTGAATTGTCTAAAACAGTACGGGTTTAGCCTTTCCTTTTTCTTATACTGAATTATTGGTTCAGTGCTATATTCACTTTGCGTTAACCATACCAAAGGTGGCAAGATGGATCCGGATGAGCGAGTTGGGTAACATGCCAAAATGGGTTTAAGTTTACTAAAAAATCATTTTCATATGGATGGAAACTGATCGGGTTGGATTGACAATTTAGGGGTGTGCACGGTTTGGTTCGGTTCGGTTATTAGCCTTAACCGAAACCATAACCGAAGTCATTGGTTAATCTATTTTATCAACCGTTTGGTTAATTTGTCGGTTTTCGGTTAATAACCAAACCAAACTTTGACTAAAATATTTACTTAGAAATACATGGAATGGAGGTGTATAAATACATGAATTGGATGTATAAATATATGAAATGGAGGTATAAAACATAAAATGCATGAAATTGAGGTATAAAAGCTAGATATATATAAAAATATGAATGATTCGGTTCAATTCAGTTAATTTCGGTTAACCAAGGGTACAAAAAATAACTGATGACCGATCTTCGGTTAATTCAGTTTTGGGTTCGGTTTTTGCTCACCCCTAGTTGACAATTGACATGCAAAATTTTATCTATTAGAATAATAAATAGTGTATTAGTTATGATTACGAAAAATACCATCGGAGTAAAATCTTTGAATATAACGAATTAGTAGGTATGAATAAAAAATAAACTTTCGGCTACTTTCAACCTGGTTGACTCATTTGACTCGTACCCCTTTCAGTTAAATTTCGTTATTTTAACTGTTTGATATAAAATATGAGGTTTGGTAACAGGTTAAAGCAGGTTCATGCTGAAACAAATTATTATTATGCTGGTCGAAACCAACCGATTTGGGTTGACCTGCAATATTGGCTGTCCGTTTTTTGTGTTTAAAATAATTACTGTGTTTATTACAAAAAAAAAGTATTATTACAGTTATAATCCAAATGAATAAAATGATTTACGGAGTATGAATCGAAAATAGGCTATCAACTTATTTGATTCATTTGACTCGTTCCCCTTTTAGCTAATTCCGCTATTTGACCGCTTGTGATAAAAAGGACCCAGATCAACGTATTCAGAAGTAAATGGGTCGAAATTACCTCCTTTATCTGCACCTATTTGGCTTTCTAGAAGTCTGATAAAAGTTTTGTTTGTATCCTAGGTTGCCACATTTATAGTTCAAAAGATCTTGTTGGACGATGTTGGGCTGGACTACATATGCACCACTGCTGAACGGTTTTTTGCAGTGGGTAGGGTTTTGGGAAATATGGTTGCTGCACTTGCTGAACAACCGTCTTCACGACTTTTGAAACACATCATCCGATGTTACCTACGTTTGTCAGATAATCCAAGGTTAGTTGATAAACATCACCATTACCTATTACCTACAAAAAAGCACAAATCCTTTGTTGCATACTTGCGTATGCTTATATTTTATGATATAATGTTTGTGGCGGCCAATCAAGAATTCAACCTTTGTCATCAAGTTCACATATATATAGAAGAGTAAAATGCCATTTGCGCCCCTGAGGTTTGGCCCATTTTGCAACTTTCGTCTAAAGGTTTGTTCTTGAGAGAGAGAGAAAGTAGAGAAAGTCACAGTGTGTTTGTGTGTATGATTTTTTTTCTTATATTTTAATAAAATCAAGGGGTAATTTTGTAATTTCACATGGACTTAACGGAGAAAACTAAACCCCATCCACTCCAGGGACTATCCGAGTAACAAATCATCAAACCACAGGGACTAAGAGTGTAATTTTGAAAAGTTGGGGACTAAAGGTGAAATTTCACAAAACCACAGGGTCTATCTGTGCATTTTACTCTTTTACATAAAGTGAAAAAGACCGAATTGCCCTTTAAGTTAGCAAAAAAAAGACGGAAACACCTATGACTTAATGGAGAGAAATAGATAGAGTTAACGAACCGGATGAAAATGGCAAGATTTCAAACCTTTTGGATCCAGATGCGAAAAAACAAACCTTTGGACAAAACTGGCCAAACCTCAAGGACGAAGCGGCACTTTACTCTATATAGAAACTACTTTATAATTATACGCCACCCAAGTATTTATGTGGTTTCTTTTATAGCGGTTTTCGCTAAAAAATTTGTCGAGGATGAAAATGCCCTTAAAATTTTGAAAAGTCAAAATTACGTTAAATGAGGTGTCAACATGTTATAGGTTGAAATTTGCAGTCTTTTTAAAAAATTAAGGGTATTTTTATCAACATGTTTTTTGGTGCAATTGGTATAAATGACAGCAAGGGACGTACTTATAGTATCCCTTTACGATATGATATAAACTTTGCAATATTTGAATATTACAGGGCGTGTGATGCTTTGAGGAGCTGTCTTCCTGATATGCTAAGAGATGCTACTTTTAGCAGTTGCCTTCGTGTAAGCATTCTGAATTAGTTACGAGTGGCAAGATGACTGTCGGGTTGCCTTTTCAATAAGAAGGGCCGCGTTGGTTGACTTGTCAACACCTTTTTGAGTTTTATAAACTATCACTTTGCTATATATAATCAGGAAACTATAGCTAAAACTATAAGTGGCAAAAAAGTGCAACGGGTCAAAAAGGTCTAGTTGGTCGACCCATTTCTTTTTAGTTTATAAATTACCACTGTATTATATATAACTAGGAGACTAAACTACTAAGCTTTTAAATGGAAAAGCGGGCAGGTTGGTCAACCCGTCAAACGCTTTTTTGTAAGTTTATAGATTCAATATACGTAGGAAATGAAGTATAATCAAAATCGACCCATTTCAAGTAAATGGATCCTCTAATTATGTACGTGTCTTTTGTTCTACTATAGTTACTGAAATACAGAAATAATATTTGTTTTTTGTTCCTAATATATCGTAGGAGGACCCGACGACAAGAAGGTGGCTTCAACAGTTGGTTCATAATGTTCAAGGACCTCGGGTTGGTCTTCAGGGGGCTGGAGGATTTGACCACATGCTGGTCAACTGAATATCAAGTTCCAACAAATAACTATTATTTAACTCGGGTTTAATTTTTTAAATTATTTTTCGGTTATGGGTCTGTTAACCTAGCATTTTGTTGATGCCACGGGCTGTGTCTTGTGTATATCTAACTATATCGCTAAATACTAATGTTTTTTAGTTATTGAAAATTAGGAATTTTGTTTTTATTTTTTTCGGGTTTTCTTCAAAATTTCATTATTTGTTGATACTTTGGGTTGAGCTCAAGGCTGCAACCCTAACATAAAAACCATGTTTATGAGCTACAAACGTGCAATTTAAATATTCCCTTTCTGTTTTTATTTCAAGTTAGTGAATTGAAGGGGGAATGGGTTGGACTGGTAGCAACTTATAAGGTTTAGCTCGGCTTGATGATTACTCATGTAAATACACATAGTTATAATAGTATCATATATTATTTAGTTGTTTCTATCATGTATCAAATAATATTTATAATCTTATAAGCAATAGACTTATTTAGACTAATAAGTCTCAGCTGGAGTTTGTTTATTAAACAAGTTTTCAATTACGTTTGAACCCGCTTCTCTAGTTTTTGGCCAACTGATTTTGATTAGTTCAGGGGTGGTTCAACTTACACATGTAGATCTAACAATGTGTCTTTAAGGGCTTCTCTTGAATCTTTGTTGAGCGTTTAACCTTGACTACACGTTATGGCATCAAAGCCAAGTTTCTCTAAAGCGTATCTACCATCACAAGCCGTGTCACGACCTGCACTTTTAAAACCTAGCCATTGTGTAAAATATGTCGGTGTTGGCTCACAAGTCACAATAGCTTGTTGTCACCAAATACCACGTCACAACCTGCACCCCTAACCGTTACAATCTGTCATTCCCTGTAACAACTGCTTAGACCAGCGGCACACACACAGTGGATGTTGGAAACCCTAGTGTCATCGTGGTCCACTCACAACCACTATTGGTAGAAATAACTTGTTTTCTAATCTTGATTTAGTAACAACGAAAACATGCTCTCCAAAACCTTCCCCCTCTCAGTAGAGTTTAGTAGCACCATTGTGTAGTAACATAAACAACTGAACAACCTACTCTCCAAAATCCTAGCCGCCACCACATGCCACTTCTCATAACCACCATAGTACCATACGGTTCACAATCAACATTGATCGAAACTCTAGAAAATCATTGTTGTATCGAAGTCCATGTGCCGACATTTGATGGAAATACACTTCGTGTCATACAATTGATATCCAAACCCCAAAAGCATAAACATAAACACAAGATAATTATGTTTACGTTCCAAGCTACAGAGTACAGATTATTACATGTCCATAGCCAAGCTATTAGTGGGGGTCTAAGATGAGAGGATGTAAGCAGGCCTTACCTCTATCCCTAGAGACATATAGACTACTTCCAGTGAGCTAAATACAAATTAACCGAACATAGTCGCTAATGTATATTTCAAACTACAGAAAATCAAATCCTACCCACATCAATAATATACTAATCAAGCCACAAATTATGTTCGCATTTAACCGACAACTTATGTTCTTGTTCTCAGAGTCGCATATGTCGAAAACAAGTTATAAATAAACTATACATGAATAATTAACATTGTACCAAATGACAGTAGGAAAACACCTTGGATTAATCATTAAACAAGCATGTTTATCTGTCAAGGTCTCCTAAACAATAGCTATTTTGATTTTAGTCAAATACAAACACACACCATTACTAGGTCGACAATTTCATGAAAAAGGCCATCACTATTCCCAGGACTGCACCTGCTGCAACCTGCATCAAGATCCTAATAAAGGTTAATTTCTTCAAAATATTTCATATTTCTCCAATTTATTTAATAAAAGCTAATCATTTAATGCTTATTTGTAGACGTGGTCAGGTTGAGTAACGTGTTAAAATGAGTAATTTTTTTTAATGTGGGTCTATAAGCTTACCATTACAGATAAAACTTTTTTTCCTCTCCATCTTTCTAATTTTATTGCTACTTAATGACATAAACAATGTTACAAAACTTATATTGTTATATCTAAATCTCTTTAAAAATCTTGTATCTTAAATTCCGGTGATGCCTTCTTATATATCTTTTTCTAATTTATATTAATCGGCTAAATATGATACGGGCAATCTGTTATGGTCATCTTACATGTATACCTTGACACATAAGAGAGATATGAAACAACTAGTTACATGTATATACATAAAGAGGCATCTATCAACTTTTGTAAGGTTAACGAAACTAGAAGCAACTGTAATAAACAGAAGAGAAAAATGGATATTTTGTCACCAATTATGTTTCACACACATAGAAGCACTTAAATGAATTCAAACATCACAATACAAGAAAAGAAACACATACACCAAACCCTTGATCTACATAAATTAATAATTCTAAAAAATAGCTAGATTGCGAGCAAACCTGGAATGGAGTGTGACCAAGTGAGTCACGTAGAGGCCTAACATTGGAAAGTGGATGCTCTGGAGGCAGCTCACAAACAATTTGATTCAATAGCTGCATAATTAAATTAAATAACATAATGATTTTAACACATTCCTTTTTGTTAAAATGATATTAAAACATTATCATTTCATCGAAAGGATATACGAACCGTTCAAAAACATTTTTACTGAAAATGGGTGTATATTGAAAGCAATTGACAAAAGTAGAGGAATATACCTCAGCTTGCCGACCAGCATGAAGCCTGACACCAGTTGCATCATACATTACCTGTTAATTATCAAAGTAACCGATTGATGTAAAAAGTTACATTATCGATAAATGAACAAATGTCACGACCAAGCTAATTTACGACATCGCCCCTCTCGAATCAAGCCGACTATTTAAATTAAATCAAGTTGCCTGCTAATTTTTTAGATTCTATCAACTCTCTCTTCCATTATTCAAATTTGCTATAGACATGTGGCGGTTCACGCTGAACATTTTGAGTGTCACGCTAAGTTTAGTAGAGATAGAGCCTACATATATGATCTTACAAAATTTCCCATAAAAATATAAATCAATTCGAAACAATAGTAAAAATCTCTAATAAACAGCAAGAAAAGCAAAGAATGAAATTCAGGTGTTGTAATGTAAGTACTTACGACACATGCCAAAACTACTGCAATGGCAAATGATGATGAGCTAATGCCCTCTTGTAAACCTATGCATGCAGCGAGAGATGTAACTGTTGCTGAATGTGATGATGGCATGCCCCCTGAGCTAAGCATCCTTCTGGTATCCCATTTCTTCTCTTTATACCTATATATTCAAAGCAACAAACTAAATTTAAAAAAAAATAACAAATATAGTTACTATACGAAAACCACAATCAAAACACAAACAACAGAGGTCCTATAACAAAACAAGCATATTTCAAAACAACATCGTAAAGGTCTCGACATATACCAATAATTCAACCCTTTTCGCAGGGCCAAATAGTACAGAATTCCTATGTTGTCAAAAGCTCAAGGCGCATTGATACATACCCAGTACCAAAAAGCCCAGAACCCGACCCAAATCCAAGCCCAGTACCTGACCAAGCTGCTGATTTGATTAATTAAAAAAAATAGCGGGATAAACCTAGTGGGAACAGTTTCACATAGGTTTTCAAGAATAGAGTAGTAACTGTTGTTAGTGAGAGTATTAGTAGGAGTGAGTCTTTGTTAATTTTGTTACATGTTTTATGTTATCAAATTAGGGTTCTTACCTTAGAATTGGAGATCAAGCCTATCTCGAATGTGGCTAATTGTAATCATTATTTCATCAATCAAAGCTTTCAATTTTCTGACTCTATCACGCATTCAAGGCACAAAGGCCTCGCTCGAAGCCTAGGCGCAAAAAAAGCGAGGGCTTTTTTAAATAAGGTGCAATAATAAAAATAATAAATATATACATATATATATATATATAGAGAGAGAGAGAGAGAAAGTGTACTGTACAATTGGCCTTAACGTACGAGCGTATGCGATGTGAATTCCGCACATTATAACACTCCATAACGAAACCCCGCATGTTGTAAAAAACACAAAACCCGCATGTTGAAAAAAAAACATAGTTGTTAAAAGCCATCGCCTCTTGTGCCTAGGCCCAATTGCCAAGCGAGGCGAGGCAATTGCGCCTTAAGTCAAGGCAATTGCGCTTTAATTCTCCATGTGATGGTTCATGCGCAGATTCCGACCAAATTCTCTAAATTCCAGCAAGATTACAGCTAGATTTCTACTTTTATTTAATGAAACTACTTTTCTACACTAATAAACTAGCATTTTATAACTTGTGGTACTAAATAGACGATACTAAATGTTATATAATAGCTTTCTTTTATTTCATTTGAAGAATACTATTAATTTTCTATTATTTTTTTTTTGTTGTGAGCTTTTTTTTCTCAGGCCCACGCTTTTTCTGCGCCTTGCGCCTAGGCCCCAGGCAAGGCCCATGCGCCTTGGGTGCGCCTAACACCTTTAATACCTATGAAAAAACCCGCATGTTGTAAAAGAACAGATCCGCATGTGTTGTAACAAACAAATACAATAAAAGTGAAAAACAATTAAAAGATATAATGAAATTTAGGGTTTTAGTGAAATACGATGTTATTTTATAAAGCCCACTAAATGTGTAAATCCCAATACCAAAAAAAGACCAACAAAAGCCCAGAAAATAAAATAAAAAGTCAAACAAATTAAGAAAACCCTTTTAGGGTATCGGCCAAAAAGAGACGGGAGCGCCGCTCCATCTGGTGTGAAGAAGAGAAGAAAGAAGAAACATGTTAGCAACCTAACAGGTACGTTACTCTTAATCTTCTTCATTGCGCCAGCCATCGCCTCTGTGTGACTGCGCCTCCTCAAGGCGCTCGCCCGAGCTCCGCTTTTACAAAAAAAGACGCAAAACCTCGCCTAGGACACCACGAGGCGCATTCTCTGCACTGCGCAGCGCTTTTGCGCCTAGGCAGCGCTTTTGACAACATGGCAGAATTCACAGGGAGAATAAAGCTACTCAACTAACTACTTATGGGCATGCGTTGCGAGTCATGAAAGGTGAAATAAAGTACAAACTAAATAGTTAGAAAACGACAGTCAAGTCCATTGTGGTATATTCAGTTTGAAGGGTAAGCCGATAGTAAGGCATGAGAATTCTACAAAAGGAAACGATTCTCTCTTCTTCTTTTTCACAAAATGTCCCGATATCATCAACTTATCAAGTAACTCCAATTTGGATCATTACTTTGCAATTAGAAAGGACTTACCACACAGCAAGACATAGAAATGTCCCCAACTCACAACAGAATGCTAAACTAGAAAGGACTTACCACACAGCAAGACATAGAAATGATAGATCACCAGTTCAAATAAAACAGTAAAATAAAAGATAGATCTACGGTTCCTTTTGGATACAGATACACCACCAAAACCAACAGTAGAGCTGCGAATCGCTCCCAAAGGTACAGAAATCACCACTCTGGTTATGAATTCGAGTCTAAGAACACCACTCAAAATGCCACAATTGAGCTAGCATAGACACAATCAATTTAACTCAAAATCCATTAATCCATTGCGATTAACCAACCAAAGAGAATTCTTTTAATCAAAACACACTAAAAATACGAATACATATAGGAAAGAAAGAAACTACCACTAACTTACACCCTAGAAATATGGAATAATAGATAGATACTAAAGTACTACCTACAAAGCAAGATATACAATTAAACAAAGCTTGGAAAACAACTGCATTAACATGAAATAAAAAAGTGGGAATAACTTGATGGTGGTAACAACGTGGGTATCTTTTTAATCTACATGGAATTATATTTTTTAACCTTATTCATGGAGCTCCAACAACCCATTTCGAATGACCCGAATATTGTTGCTAGCCCGTTGCTATCACTCTACCAATTACAATTGCTAAACTAAGAGCAAAAGCCAAATCAGACCATAAACTTTTCATTATGCTCAGACTAAGCAACCATTAATACAACACTTTCATAATTATAACCAAAACCTATATATAATCCTTTGCTTCGTCATCTACTCTAATCACATTGTTTTCCCCCATGAATCACAATGTAAACCACACATTATTCTACTTAAAGGCAATTCATTCTAACATAACCTAAAAACTCCAAAACTTCAATTTAGAAGTCCAAAAGATCCGAAACCCTAACAATCGGCCAGCTTAACCAACAACAACATGATTCCATCATAAACACACAAACAGATGGTTTACCAATTACATTGCTAAACTAAGAGCAAAAGCCAAATCAGACCACCAACTTTTTGTTATGCTCAGACTGCTCAACCATTAAACATCACTTCCATATTCACAACCAAAACAAAGATATGACCCTTAGCTTTGTCATCTACTCTAATCACATTGTTTTCCACCATATTTCACAATATAAACCACACATCATTATTCTAATTAACCTAATTCATTCTAACACAGCCTAAAAACTCCAAAACTTCAATTTAGAAGTTCCACAGATCCGAAAGCCAAACAACCACCCAATTTAACAGCTTACTTTCCAATAAAGGAGTTACCACACAACTAGATGGTCAACCAATTACATTGCTAAACTAAGAGCAAATACCAAATCGGACCATAAACTTTTCATTATGCTTTTTATACAGTCTAATCACATATTCACATTGTTTTCCACCATGAATCACAGTATAAATCACACGTTATTTTAGTTAAGCCAATTCATTCCAACAAAACCTAAAAAACACAAAACATCAATTTAAAAGTTCAACAGATCCGAAACCCTAACAAACGCCCAATTTAACAACAATAACATAATTTCATCGGAAACACACAAACAGATTCAAACTGAAACTAAGTTACAACATACCAATGTTGAACTTCTACTCTAATCACATTGTTTTCCACCATGAATCACAATATAAACAACACATTATTATTCTACTTAACCTAATCCATTCTAACAAAACCTAAAAACTCCAAAACTTCAGTTTAAACATTCAACATAACCGAAACCCTAACAAACGCCCAATTTAACAACAACAACAACAACATGATTACATCATAAACACACAAACAGATTCGCACTAAAACAGACATTAACATACCAGTGAGTAAACACTTTGAGAAATTGAGCGATGAAGAGCGACAAAAAAGCAGAAAGAAGCGGAAGATTCGACGGTAAAACGGAGGATTCCGATGAGTACGAACGAAGACTTGAAGTTGCATCAGCCGCTGTAATCACCTCGTCCATTACAATAAAGAAATCGAAATCGCAATTGAAATTGATGTTTAATGGTGTAGATCTTGTTCCTAAACCCTAATTCATCAACGGCACCAACTGTTTGCAGGTAATGAAGTTATAAGAAGATTTATATAGGTTTAGTGAAGTATGATTAGACGAATTGTACAGCCGGAGTTGTGATCGGTTGAAATTTTGGCCGTTTTTCGCCGATGACGGTGGTCGTCGGCGACGGAGCGATGAGCGATTGGTGGTTGTTGACGGTAACAGCTGCTCTTTGTTATTTATCATATTATGAAAGAAAAATTACAAGTTTCGTACTTTATCTTTATACCACTTTTCAGACGGTATCCTTTTTAACGAATGCTGACAGGCGGTGTCCTTTACTAGGTATTTTGTTGCAAGTTTAGTCCTTTACATACAACTCAGTTAAAAAACTCTGTTAATTGTTGGGTGTAAAGGACTAAACTTGCAACAAAATGCCTAGGTAAAGGACTAAACTTGCAACAAAATACCTAGTAAAGGACACCGCCTGCCAATAATTAACAGGGTTTTTTAACTGTGTTGGGTGTAAAGGACTAAACTTGCAACAAAATACCTAGTAAAGGACACCGCCTGTCAACATTCGTTAAAAAGAACACCGCCTGAAAAGTGGTATAAAGATAAAGGACAAAACTTGTAATTTTTCCTATTATGAAATGTAGACAGGCCGTCATTAGCCTTTGTTTTGTGGACACTTTTTCTTTTCTTTTCTTTTTTCTTTTTTTTTTGAAATGTCAAATGGATCACTAACACACCACTAAAGGATAATCGTGTCTCCAGCATAGTCACCCAATCATATTCATCTTCACTAGGCAATAATCTCTATACGCTAACTTAAAAGGAAATACAATAAATCTAAGAAAAAACGCAAACTAATATAATGGAAAATTTGTTGTCACGTGTGTGTGTATATATATATATAGGAAGTGTAGAATACAAATCCCATAATCATACATTACGTACACGATGCCCACAGCCGTACACGTGTCCCAAATTCATTTTTCTTACATTGACAATCCATTTAATAGGCATGGGGCAAATTAGACTATTCCTTAAGCGGATCGCGAGAAGTTCGTTACAGCACTATCCCGGTAATTTGAATCGTATCAGTTTCAAATTTTCATAATACTGAAAACAATACATTGCGGTTTTCGTTTTTGTGCGTTTAGGGTTTAATCGATTGTTGTTTTCAATGGATCCACAGAGCAGTAGGACGGAACATAGATGTTGAGTTTTAAGATGGTGAATTCGTCAGTGATCACGTTCAATTGGCTGCTGATCAGAGAGTTACGATTGAGGAACTCAGAAATCCTAATTCTGCAAATGTAAGTGGTGTCAATGAGTGTTCCAATAGTAAGTTTGTTAATTCAGATGTTTAAATGTTCAATGTCAGTTGTTTTTGTATAATCGGTGTAATGATTTTTGTATGATTGTAATTGATTGGAAGGTTTTCAATGTTATTAGAGGGTAATTGATATGGAATCAAAGTGTTTTAACTTCGCATGTTATGAGTCTAACAATTCGCATGTCACGAAAAGGCATAAATGTTGGTTTTGCATGTTATGATATCATAAATCGCATGTATAAAACACGGAATCAAAATGTCAAGTTCACATGTTATGAGTCCAACAATTCAAGCGTTCATAACATGTTGGTTTCGCATAGAATGATACCATAAATCGCATGTAGTTTTCATTATATATAAAACATGTTGGTTTCTCTTTTTATTTAATTTTGTAGATGAAAGGCTTTATATTCCGGTGGTTGAAGCATCAGCTACACCTGTGGTTGGAATGCAATTTAATTCTATCGAACAAGCATACGTGTTTTACCAAACATATGCTAAGTTAGCTGGTTTTTCTTCCCGCAAAGGTGGTGAAACCCACAGTGGTGGTATAATCAAAACTAAATATTTTGTGTGCTCTAAAGAGAGACGTAAGCCATTGGTTATTGATGATGCTTATTCGAATTCAAGAAAGCCATGCAAAACAAGGAATAGAGGAACCATTAGAACTGGGTGCAAAGCTCAACTTATGCTTGGTTCGGTGGATGGGACATCATTTACAGTCAAGAAATTTGTTGATGGTCATAATCATAAGTTTGTATGTCCTGAAGATATTCATATGCTACCAGCTTACAGGCAATTGTCAGAAGTCCAAAAGAAATGATATAGGAACTAGGTACTCTAAACCTTGGCCCGGTCAAAGCTTTTCATATAATGAGAAAATGATATGGTGGTTTCGAGAAAGTTGGCGCCACGATCGATGCTCGAATTAATAACTATATAGAAGAATATGATGCAGACATGGTGATCAATAGGCTGACTGATAAAAAATAATATTTAGTTGATTTTTCTTTTGAATATTCAGTTGATGAGGACAAGCGGTTAACTAGTTTGTTCTAGGCCGATGGGTTATGCAAGCGTAACTTCATGGAGTTCGGGGATGTAATATTGTTTGATGCTACTTTCAAAACAAACAAGTAAGTGTTACATTAATGTCTTTCCTTTAATATTTTCGCATGTTGTATGATTTCGTAAAATGGCAACATCGCACGTTACAAAAAAAAAATATGCTCCAATGCGAATTGTTGCTTTTTTCAATAATTTTTAATTTATTAGTTTGTAGGTATAAGATGGTGTTTGTACCTTTTACTGGGATAGACAACCACTGTCGAAATGTAACCCTTGGAGTTGGGTTGTTGGCATCAGAGAGCATTGAATCTTATAAATGGCTTCTCAATTCCTTTGTAAATTCATTTGGACGTCAGCCAAAGGTTGTAGTGACATACCAGGACCCTGCGATGAAACAGGCTATCGAGGGTGTTTTTATTACCAACAGACATAGATTGTGCATTTGGCACATAATTGAGTATGCTATAGTGTGTGTCATTACCATTTTTTATTTACAATATATATCCGTTACATGTCGATAAGAAAAGCATTTTTTTTCATGTAGGTTGGACACGAGTTGTGCAATAATGGGGATTTTAAAAGGAAAATGTGTGATATTGTATGGACAGATTCCATTGAGCCAGAAATATTTGAGAGAGAGTGGAAGTTGGTAATGATTGAGTTCGGTCTTACCAAAAATAAATGGATTGATGATATGTTTGTGATGAGATCCATGTGGATTCAGGCTTTTTATCGACATGAGCCAATGTCTAGACTTATGCGAACAACTTCGAGATCAGAGAGTAAGAACCATTTTTCTTGCCATGCGGCGAACTCACAACTCACTCTTGTAGAGTTTTTGAATCATTTTGACGGTTCAATGGATGTCCAAAGGTTCAATCTGTGACAACCCGCACTAAACCAGGTATCCGTACGACTTAACTAATAATTAATTACTGCTAAATTATTGTGCTTGTTTGAACTAGCTGATGAACTGCTACTTGAATACTGATACATGTACTTACCTGCATCATACTTTACTTATCGTCACTACATTATTTACATGTTGAACCCTAGTGACAAACATGATGCACAAAAGCACAGTAGCACAATACACGGATAACCTATTGAACATGCTGATAAAGCCAGCATCAGGCAAACACTGCCTCTAAGGCCTGTACGAGCCAGAAACGTTTTGTTACACTAGTAGTGAGTGTAGGGATATAAGGGTTGTGGAACTGCGTCTCTAGGAATAAGTCACTATGACTGGATGTGCCTAAAACGTACTCTAAGCACAAAACTCAGCACTTTACAAAATAATTCAGCTTTTAGCTAACTAATAAAGTGCCAAAACATGAGAAAAAATAACACTAGACACTTTCCAAAGTGTCGGAAATAAGTTGTGTCACTAAAAAGAGTAATAACGACACTTTAAAGCTTTGTTAAGTGCTTTAACGGATTACTATCCAACCGAACAACCGGACTATACCCGGGACATGAAAATATTGTTATTTTCATTATTTTTCTTTTTCTGAGCCAGTTAGGGTCCCTGAATACCCTAACACCCGCCATAACGCATAACATACAAGTAACCGGGTTAAACACTTAACTAACTTGGTTTAACCTAACTATTACCTAATTAACTAGTTGAAATCGGACTAGACCCCCCCCCCTCCTAACCGTCCCCAATCATGGGGGACACACCTTGTACTAATTTGATTATTAAAATCCCTAATATTTAGTATCTAGTAGGCATAATTTCCATTGGGTAATACACTTGATAATTATCTATAAGTTCAAGGCATTAACATAAGGTCATCCACACATCACAACTCAAACTCAAAACTCTCTCTTTCTCTCTCAAAGCTTACGGCCAAACACCCCTATTCCATCCATCATATTTTCGATCTTGATCTTCATATTTCAAGCATCTACAAGTGTTAAGGGTCTCGTATTAGGAAGCTTGGTGCAAGCGGAACGCGAAGGACCTCTCTACTTAGCTTTTATCCACCTCTTTTGCGCGTAGATTCTTCCCTAGCCTCGAGCTAGAGGTATAATGCTTAAAACTCATATTTGAACTAATCTAAAGTGGTTAAAAGGATTTTTATCGGATAAAACTCGTTAACATGCAAGGTGATGCTTTAAAGTCTACTTAAAACACTAAAAGTGGTGGTTAATAGCACATAAGTTGTGTAAATGATGTAGTATTCGAAATGTATGATTATTTAGACCCGATCTACGATTGTGGTAGCTCGGATCACCATTTAACCCGATGTAGTCATGTTCTTGGATCATGACATAAGGTTATGTTAGAAGATACAAGGGTTAAAAGGTGAAACTCTACCACACATGAAACATGAACTTGTGTAAAAGTATTTTTACTTGCAAAAATAGTGTTTAAAACTAGCAGATCTACGTATCTGCAAGTGGTATTTTCAAAGGACCAAGCGTTAAAGAAATCATGTTTTCTAAAAGACGGATCTCACAATAACAAGAATGATATTTAGAACACACAAGTGTGTAAACACTTGTGTAACACAAGTTTCAACAAAATAACTATCTTTGTAAAAATGGACAAGAAGTTGTAAAGACGAAACTTCTCTAAAAACAAGACTTTTACGAAACCGGATTTATTTATATAAAAAAAAATCCACTAAAGGTAATGAGATTTACCTCATATTTTCGGAAAAACTACAAGTTCATGTAATATATGCAATTTGTATATTTTGACTAGTTAAAATGTCGAAATATTGTTTGATGACGTTGAGAAGATTGTTGATTTGATTTGTAAAAGAAAATGATACGCTTGAAAGCGTGGCCACCTCCAGTTACAGAGGAAACTCTGGCGAAATTTTTCTAACAACCTAACACTTAGAACTATTTACACTACAAGTGTTAGAATTATTTTTGGACATGTTTTCAAAAATATAAATTTCATCATGACTTTATTTACTAAATATTCGGAGGTGGGATTTCCACAAAGTTTAACGTGATAAATATATATTTTTCCCACACTGTTTATGATTATTTTGTGAAAATACATAAATATTATTTCTAGAGTAAAAATAATATTTACGAACGTTAACGAATCCAAAATAATACGAACGCTTTCACCATAAATATATAAGTTACATCGGTAATTATATTACCACTCGATTGTTAAAACGTAACTTACGCACTTACGGAAATATTTATGAACGTGCATGTATTGAATCCCCCATCCTTGGGAAGGAGATTTACTACTAAGTAAATACAGAAAGTAAACACGAAATAGTTGTCTAACTATTTCCCAAAGACTTAAACTATAAAGCTAAGGCACGGCCGTCCGTCTAATAGAAATTAGCACCTGAAGGTCGTCGCACATATGCGTGAGCAGGAAATACTTGGTAGAGACGCTTCACTGTGAGTTCATGTCCCCCTTTTCTCTAACTGTTTTCAGTTTTCTTAACTGCGGGGGTGAAATACATGTTACTTTGATTACAAGTACTTTATACATGGTATGGTTAGCGTAAGGAGGTTTACTACTTAGATCATGTGAGTGGGTAGGAGCAATATGAGGCCATTAGTCCTCATGTCGGGACCGAGGGACAGGAGCGGTAGATCTATCTGGGTGTAGCGAGCCCAGCCCCAGGCCAAACTAGAAACGGACCTTGGGGTGACTTTGTCCACATACAAATGCCGTGGCGAAATCTGCTAGGTTTGAGTCTCCCTATTTGCACTTCACATATATCAGTGGCCTTGCAAACCATTGGTGATCTCAATTCCCTTATTTGCTACATACCAAGACTATTTTTATACTCACAAAGGTTTACTTACTCACTTACACATGAACTCGCTCAACATTATTGTTGATTTTTCAACTTACATGTATTTCAGGAAATTAACGGATCTGGCACGGTATGGAACGTTTTCCGCTGCACTAGTCATGAGGTCATCTGGGTTTGGGGAGTTGTGACTCTTTCCTGGACAAGTCACAAATCCTTAAACCGTGTTCTGTTATGTCAATGTTGTCGAATAATGTCGTTAGAACATGTTTCAGTTAAAACAATGTTATTGTATTTGGTTTTCAAACCCTAATTAAATGGATGATCTTGCATGGTTTTTATTTCATATAGCTTTGTTATGGTTAAGCTATGGTATTAAGAAGTCACACCAAATTAACCACGCTTCCGCAAAGCCAGGGTGTGACACAATCATAGAAAGAATGATCATATATCAAGATATACTGAGCCTGACGATTGGAGCAAAACCACTCTGGAAGCAGATGCTGCTAAAGTCTACACCAGGCCTATATTCTTCGATCAGCAGACATAGATATATGGAACTATTAGTGAATGTCTGCCGATGGTTACCAAAATCGATGGTGACCAATTAAGGATATCGTTGAAAGACTTTAAAGCTCATGGAGAAGGTTTTTTTTGGAGGTAATACATAATATATTTTTTACTTATGAAAAAACATCCGTTTTTACAACATGCGATTTTGGTGAACTCCCATGCGATTTTAATTTTTTTTCAAGAAACCCTTTTTACACATGCGATCTTGTTAACCACCCATGTGATTTTATATTTTGATTTTGTTGTTGTTTTTTGTAGGTGTGTTTCAAGAAACTTGAAGAAGATGTAACTGCGCAATGTAGTTGTCTGCGTTTCGAACAGTACGGGCTGCTTTGTAAACACATCTTTTTTTCTTTTCAAGATGTTTGAAGTTAAAGAAATACCAAACAAATATGTTATGAAGAGATGGACAAAAGATGTGGTTCCAAATGAATTAAACTCCACGTTTGATATAAAGGTTGATGCAAAAGACGAGCAACACAAGGCTAAACAGATTGCTCGTGAAATCATGTATACAAGGGAATATCTGGTTAGCAATTTGATTATTCGCCTTGATCAACTTGTTTTAGTTAGGGATCAAATGAAGGAGATTAAAGAAAAAGTCGACCAGAGTCGCATAACTGATACGTGGTCGAAAACCGGTGTTTTAGTATGTTTAACTTGATGTTTTTACATAACTTTTAGTTTTGAATAGCCTACTTTTGATTGGAATTGTGTTTTGCAGGTCTAACGAAGTTTAAGGAGCTATTCGGGAGCTATACGGAGCATCGGGACTGAAAACGGGTCAACCGGGAGCTAAACGGCGAAAACCGGACAAAGACTTCAGAGACCGTCGTCCCAGGAGCTATTCATGCTGGTCCCCGCGTGAATTTGGGGAAAACTTTAGTTAAGAACCCATTTCGAATACCTAGCTACACAGACTCCATTCTGGACTTCCATAGGCGATTTGGAGATATTTTTGAAGGTTTCATTTGATCCATTATCATATTCCATCAAGTTTTGAAGATTAATCATCAACCATGAGTGGCTAATTTCTTCAAGATCATCCCCGGGTGAAAGGTTGTGAGTTTCTAGGGTTTGTTTTTCATGTTTTGGTTTGATACAAACATTTGTTAATCTTTGATTGAAATTGTGTGAATCATTTGTTGGTATTGCTTTGAACTCGAAATTGTTAAGTTTTCTTGCAACATTGACGTTGAGAGATGATTGCTACCATTAAGTTGTGATTTATGCTAGGGTTTGGTTTTTGTTCTTGATTAATAAAGCATACTATTGTCTCATATTGTGATGGTTATCTTGCACTGGTTGCGTATGATAGACGATTGTTGATGTCTAAGATTAGGATTTCAAATTAACAAACTCAAGAAGTCACTAGTGTTCATAACATAATCAAACTATTCATGGTGGATAGCCCTAGATACTTATTAATCCAAACCCGGGTGTGATTCTTTTCTAAATAGTGTTCATAACTTCATTTTAATTACCGTTTTGATATTCGTCATTCCAAATAACGTCATTAAACCATTTTCTACAAACCAATTAGAATCACATTGTTGGTTCGCACTTTAGAACACAATTTTAAAGAAAATTATCAAGCTTCATAATTACTTTGTACATTTTTGTAAAAAGTCTAACTAATCGAATAGGTCGTGCAATATTGACCACACGCTCTTCGTAATTTATACGGAAATCGTTAAACATTAGAAAGGGTCTTACAGAAATCAGAAAAGAAACAACATAACTTGAGATTATAAGATTCATAACCATCCGAGAAACAATACATTGACTAGATAGATGTCTTACCTGATCAATGCAAGCAGGAAACAAGTCGAAATTAGAAAGAATAAGATTCTTTAATGATATTTTAGCAAGGGAAACATGAAGCTGGCCCGCTTTGCTTTTATTGCATTTAGTATAAAATGGACCCTTTGGATCGATGGGCGAATAACCAGATGGGCCCTGCGGTGCAGACTCGATGATGAGACCATTAATCCAATATATAATCCGACCGCTCATTTTTCTTGCATTCTCAAAATCAAAACACGGGCCGTATAACAAGAGGCCATATAAAAACCAACACCAAAATAGGCACCATTACCAAACTATTTAATTGCATCGTCTCCACCATTACCAAAACCAAATGTGGTGCATAATCGAAATATTGCATCTATGCACCTTGTGACCAACTAATAAAGGTTCACTACTCACCTTCAGGCCCAACCAAAGTATTAAATATGTTCTTGTTTGGTACTTTCTTTTGAAACCCACGACACAACTAAAAGCCTTATTGTAGACCATGTGTCCTTCTAGAAATGTTATAAAACTTGTCCATACATATCCAAGTTACGGTCTTTATGTGGTTCATTCTTTGCTAACTGTGTTCGGAGAACCCATGCGAAAGACTCCGAACGAAGGTGTACCCGGATGGCGCGAGTGGCGCCCACCATGGCGCATCGTCGAAATTGCAATACATGCTATGATACGACTTGAATGGTGATCATAGTGGGACCATCCTTTGAAAGAAGTGACTCCAAAAAGTTATGGCTTGTTGGCGCATCAATTACCTTCTTTTCGACTTGAGGACAAGTTGACTTTTCGGGCCGGAAGTATTGATACAAACATGCTAATTCAAATCTGGATGGGCTAAATTTTAGGAGAGTTAAAGTCAAAATGCTGAATTTAGGGGCTGACTCTTTTATTTTTCATTTAAGTATTTCATTTCATGTTCTAATTTGCGGTGTCTTGTTTATTTGGATTATCTAGTGTTTTTGTATTGGAGATTAGCCCCTCTCGACTCAGATTGTTAAACTTTTTGATTTTGGACTCAAGTGGTAGGGACTCAAAAAGTAACTTACTATACAAACTTTATGATTTAGTCAAACCGGTTGTTTTTTATTCTATATATATGTTTTTTAGTATAGGATCCTTACATTAATCAAATTAACAAAATAATTAAAGCGTTTTTTTTTAAATTAAGTATGGATGCAAAATGGTTTAGAAACCACCTCCTTACTTTTATCTTATGGGTACACTTTAAAATCTATTTGGATCAGACATGGAAATTAATTTATATAATATTAAAGACAAAGGTCGGTGGACCTTTGTCTTTATATATATGATTTTTAAAGGCGGCTCATCAGACAAAACAAAAAGAAACTGAATTCTTCACTCTCACAGCTTTATTTCATCTTTTTCTGCCCCTTTCAGCTTTTTGTCACCACCAGCACCGGCGGCAATGGCAGCAGTACGACGGGCTCCGTACACCACCACCATCACTACTACTACCGGCAACATGCATTTCACATTTTAGGTAAATCATAACATGCCTAATTTCAACGTAGGGTTTCTAGGGTTAGGTTAAACAATAGAACATTTTAAATTGAAATCATTCAGATGTCTACGAGTGTATGCTCATCGGAATCAGACAACAACAACAACATTTTCAGTACGAGTGGAAGATGTATTGAGGATGAGAGTTGTAGTCTGAGTGCTGACGTCAGCGAGTCGGAGAGTTCGAGTGGTTGTTTCTCCGGTTCGTTGATATCGTCGTCGTTTGCTGCTTCTAATTTTGTTTCCGACAATGATTTGAACTTTCCGGTTCCACCGTTTACGTTTCCGGTGGTTGGCGGGAATGTTGATGTCATGGATTGGGATAAGAAGAAGATGAAGAAAGGGCCTGATTCTGATTTATCTGGTTAGTGTTTACTTAATTCAATCACTGATGTTAATAGGATTTGATATGATTTCTTGGGTATAAAATTAGGGCTTGAATTAGTTCATACTTTATTATTCTGTATACATTAGAATTAGTTAAGATATCATACATTTTGAGGACAGTTCACTCCAAAATCTCATACATCTACGGTTAGGGTTTCGTCTCCATCGCCGAAATCCCTTCAAACTCTCCATCCAATCATGGATATATACAGAGGAGGAGATCGATACAACAACCCTAACGATTCTCAACCATACAGACACCCTCGCGGTCCACCGCCGTCACGATCTTCAAACGATTCTCCGATCAATCGCCACCGTGGCGGTTTCTCCGGCAATCGACGCCCGTTCGACAACAGTCCGCCGCGTTACGCTCTTAATTCCGGCGGTGGAGGCCCAGGGTTTAGTCCGGTGGATGGAGACGGTGGTTTCCGGCCGGTTGGTGTACGGAACGCGAGAAGTTATAATAATAATAATAATAATAATAATAATAATAATAATAATAATAATAATAATAATAATAATAATCCTTCATCGGAGTTTGAGGTGCCTCTTTCTGGACCGAGGTGTAGTTCTGATTATGAAGTGCCTTTGTCTGGTCAGAAGCGTCCGTTTGACTTTCCTGGTAGAGGAGGCTCTCTTATAGGTATTGGTTGTTGATTATCATTGTTCAAAATGTTATCTTTATTAATGTTAATTGTGTTAAGAATGGTTAATTGTATTTGTTTTAGCTTTTGTGACGTGTGTTTTATTGGGATAGTGTTGTGTTGTTGTTTGTAGAGCGATTTGGTGGAGGCGGTTTCGAGAAAAGGAGTTTTGATGGAGATGGTTATGATAAAAGACATGGTGATGGTGTCCCATTAGTGTCGCCTTTGGAGGTACCTGCTTCTGTAACATGCCTTTTGGGAATATTGATGTAAATCACTTGCAGTTTGTAATGTCATTAACGTTAAGCATCTATTTTGCATGATTATAAACATTTACATGTGCTTTTCATACTTCCATGTGAGATGGTTTAAGCAAATAATTTACAAATGATTTGAGTGAAGTTTTATCTTGCCTTTGTTTATACAAATTTGTTTAGTATCTTTAGTAGCCAAGATTTTTATTTTTAATTCTGTCGCTGATGTGGTATCTACTTGTAGGTCCTGTTATGACGAAATTTACAATTGCACTACGGGAGAACATATAAGGAAGTTCTTCGATCTCAGATCATTTTTGTCTTCCTAAGCACAATACTTGGTCAATATAACAACTACGCAGTCATCATTTGCGGATATGGTTATTCGTGCTTTTTATTATTTTTTCTCAAGTTCATTAATAAATATTCACCAAATAAAAATATCGTGTCCTTTATGCAAGGTAGCTAGCTACACATATATGTTTAACTTGACAATTTTATCTCATTCTTACGATTTTTATTCGACGAACAGGTGGAGCATATACTGAATGACCGATTACTACAATTTGTCAATATAGACATGCTTGACGTCAAGGTAAATTGTGTCTCTACACATGTCTCTCTTTTAGGATGTTTATTCACGTAGATCTTATACTGGTAGCCATTATCAGGCAATACAATCAAGTGCCATAGAGGTTACGTAGATCTCTATGTTGTTTCTTTACATACTGTTGTTAGGCATGCATCTTGAGTTAACAAGTCATTCATGACTTGATACAATTTTGCTCTCTAGATATCAGTTTTATAGTTCAATTTGAACTTTTATGAACATTGATAAACATACAGTATAAATACGAATGACTTTAGCTACACATGTATGCTTAACTTGACAATTTTATCTCATTCTTACGATTTTTATTCGACGAACAGGTGGAGCATATACCGAATGACCGACTACTACAATTTGTCAATATAAACATGCTTGACGTCAAGGTAAATTGTGTCTCTACACATGTCTCTCTTTTAGGATGTTTATTCACGTAGATCTTATACTGGTAGCCATTAGCAGGCAATACAATCAAGTGCCATAGAGGTTACGTAGATCTCTGTGATGTTTCTTTACATACTGTTGTTAGGCATGCATCTTGAGTTAACAAGTCATTCATGACTTGATACAATTTTGCTCTCTAGATATCAGTTATATAGTTCAATTTGAACTTTTATGAACGTTGATAAACATACAGTATAAATACGAATGACTTTAGCTACACATGTATGTTTAACTTGACAATTTTATCTCATTCTTACGATTTTTATTCGACGAACAGGTGGAGCATATACTGAATGACCGATTACTACAATTTGTTAATATAGACATGCTTGACGTCAAGGTAAATTATCTCTACACATGTCTCTCTTTTAGGATGTTTATTCACGTAGATCTTATACTGGTAGCCATTAGCAGGCAATACAATCAAGTGCCATAGAGGTTACGTAGATCTCTATGATGTTTCTTTACATACTGTTGTTAGGCATGCATCTTGAGTTAACAAGTCATTCATGACTTGATACAATTTTGCTCTCTAGATATCAGTTATATAGTTCAATTTGAACTTTTATGAACGTTGATAAACATACAGTATAAATACGAATGACTTTAGCTACACATGTATGTTTAACTTGACAATTTTATCTCATTCTTACGATTTTTATTCGACGAACAGGTGGAGCATATACTGAATGACCGATTACTACAATTTGTTAATATAGACATGCTTGACGTCAATGTAAATTATCTCTACACATGTCTCTCTTTTAGGATGTTTATTCACGTAGATCTTATACTGGTAGCCATTAGCAGGCAATACAATCAAGTGCCATAGAGGTTACGTAGATCTCTATGATGTTTCTTTACATACTGTTGTTAGGCATGCATCTTGAGTTAACAAGTCATTCATGACTTGATACAATTTTGCTCTCTAGATATCAGTTATATAGTTCAATTTGAACTTTTATGAACGTTGATAAACATACAGTATAAATACAAATGACTTTAACTTTCGACGCCGCCGCAACGCGCGGCGGGTCAAAATCCTAGTAGGTATGAAACAACAAGAAGGGAGTAGTACAATATACAATATAATAAAAAATCTGAAAAACTAATAAAAGAAATGGTTAGAAAAGGTGAAAAAGCTGAAAAAGTAATAAAAAAGGTATGCTAAATTGTTAAGAAAATGTTAGCATGTACAATGTACAATATAATAAAAAAGCTGAAAAATTAATAAAAGAAAGAGTTAGAAAATGTATGCTTAAATGGTCAAACCAACAGGTATATCAAGAAAAGTAATAAAAAAGCTTAAAAAGCTAAAAAAGGTACTAAAAAAGGCTAGAAAAAGTATGCTAAATGGTCAAGCAAATGTTAGCATGTACAATATAATAAAAAAGCCGAAAAACTAATAAAAGAAAGAGTTAGAAAAGGTATGCTTAAATGGTCAAAACAACAGGTATATCATGCAAATGTCCCATTCTCACTTCTCTCTGCCACCTATGCCGCCTTTGCAGACTATTTGTTGGAAACATAAACATATAATTTCAATTACCTTTCTAGCTTTCTCTCTCAAGAAATTTATTTATTATATATTCTAACAACTTTTACACAAAATAAAAATATAATGTTTTGCTAAAAGATAACAAAAATTATTTGGATTCCTAAAAAAAGATAATCGTGTTTTAAATTATTTACAAACTTCGTTTTTGAAATAAATACAGAAAGTGAAAGGCCATCATAACCTCATAAGTCAACTAAATCTAATAGAATTGAACTCTTGGAATTTATGTCCGAATTAAAAATTTATCGTTACTATAGTCTATTCAATTAAAAATTTATAGTTATCGTTACTACTATAGTTATCATTATAGATTGTACGTTGGGAACTCACCCAGCTAATCAATATCAAAACAATTAAATTCCAATATTATAGTCTATACAATTAAAAATTTATAGTTATCATTATTACTATAGTTATCATTATAGATTGTACATTGGGAACTCACCCAGCTAAACAATATCAAAACACCATCGTACAATCACCCACCCCCTATGTCTCATCGTACCTCCTCCTGCTAATCTCTTTCTCTACCAAATATTTCATCTCTTTATCTTTATCTAACATATCTCTATCCAATATTTCACATTTCCATATTCTTTCTCTATCAGACCACCCACCCCCTTTTCTCCCACCATGTCTAATCTCTCTCTCTCACACACACACACCGTACAATCACCGATCCACACCACCATCACTAATCGAACACCACAATAACCACCATCACTTTCTTTGGTGTGCGCCGCCACCGCCCCTCACCACCCCAGCACCCCCTCCCCATCCTACCACTTCTTTACCGTCGCCCAAACGACCCGAGTGCTTCCTTGTGCTTCCTATCTTCAACCAATGCTCTGAATGCTCCAAAAACGCTTCCAAATCAGCTGATTTTCGTTCCTAGTTGTTGCAAATTCGTTTAGGGTTGTCTGGGATTGATTAGGGTTAAGTATAGGCTTAAATGGGGCTTAAATATGAAGTTTTCCGCGCAAAAAAAGGAGGGCTTCGCGTCACGCGAAGGGTAAATGGGAAGAGCTTCGCGTTTGTCCAAGGCCCTACGAACTGAGAAAACTGTTTTGGCCATAACTTCTTCGTTTCAACTCCGTTTTCTTCACCGTTTTCGCCCACGGGTTCGTAATTCAATTCTCTATCTTCTCATCTTATCAAAAATCCCTTTTCATTCCATTACAATCCTTCACTAAGCCCAAACCTCTTCCCGGGTGCTCGTTTCTTCAACGTTTCAGCTCGTTTTCACTCCCAGGACCCTGCAAAGCACACAAGACACCATAAGATAAAAAAACCAATGATAAAATGACACAAAACAACTCAAATTATTATACAAACTATACATGGAAACATATGTAATTTTGCATTACATTAACCGGCAGTAGTAGCTCTGATGATTGGGAAGCAAATCGTTACGGTGTTGTGAAGGTTAAAACTAAAACTGCAAGTACTTCAGGTATTCAATTAATTATTATTTAAATATTAACTTTTACAAAGTACCTCATAATAATATAATATATCTTTATAACAGTATAATGAGAAATATTTTTGTGCAGAACAACAAAGCACCAAAACAGTTGAACTTGCAGAAATAAGAAAAGAGGAAGACCAAAGAAAATTAAAACGAATCCAACTGATGTTTCCCTTCAAATTTCTGAATCAAGAGAATTAGTTTTAAATGACGAAGGTAAAATGTTTTCTCATAAAGTTGTTATGTTAACACTATATCAAATAGTTGATGAAAGTTATAATGTTCTTTATTAGTTTTTTTTTTAATTAAGCTTGATATCGAATATTTAAATTGAATAGTTTTTGTCCTTATAATCGTATTCTCTTTGATAAATTTTTTATGATAAATTAGAAGAAACAAAATAAGTCGCAGAAAATGCTCTGAAACGGAAAAGAGGAAGACCAAAGAAAAATGAAAATGATGTTTCTATTAAAGGTATTTTACTATTAATTGAATTTTCCATTGTATTCTTTAATTAGTTTTTATTCTTAACATAAGTTAAAATTATTAAATTTATTTTAATTTAATTTTTTAGGCTACATAACTTTAAAGAAACCAAAAATCAACAAACGAAAAGTTGTTAGAGGTTTGAGACGAAGGAATACTCCAAAACAGTTTTACAATGTTGTGGAGTCTCTAAATCTGAAGCAAAGGAAGAAGAGTACAGAGATTGGATTTGAACGACTGTTGAACTTCGATTGTGATGAAATTCCTTCGAAAATAACATATTATGTTGTTGACCATTTTAATCCACAAGAAATGGAGTTAAAATTGGAAAAAAAATGGAGTATTCAAATAACTCCAGAGACAATTGCATTCTTATTTGAGATTCCTTTCGGGAAAACAAACATTAATTCATTGAATGTTGATCCTTCAAAAAACATTTTCATTGATTGGGAATCAATGTTTTTGGAATCTATTAGAACAAAACAAATTTCAAAAAAATTCAAGAAAGCAATGTGGATGATTTCTTTTTTATTCAAAACTTTTTGATGCTTTTTATTAACTGCATTGTTGAGTGCGGCATTATGGGAGACATTATAACAATGGATTTGCAACGTCTTCAGCCAAATATTGAAATTAGATCATTGAATTGGTGTGATTATATTATTCAAAATCTAAAAAATCGTGGAACAGAGAAGAACCAAACTCGTATTTTAACAGGCCAATTTTCCTACTCATTGTAAGTTTTTATAACTCTTTTTATTTTATTTTAATTTTAAATTTAATAATAAGTATTATAATTTCATATTTTATTATATTATTTTCAGTTGGTATATCTTTGCGGTAGCAAATTCGAGAAAATAGATACACCTACAGATGTCCATCCTACAAAATTTTGGAGCAAAAAAAATATAATCAAAATGTCTGATTTGGAGCTCAACAATGGAGGATTTGGTAAAGGTGATATAAAAAAATTGTTTGAAAAACAAACATGTGTTGAAGATAATAATTTTGAGGTATGAAAACTTTTATTATATGTTATTAATTTTTTTATTTTAGCTTTTTAAGTAACCATATTTTTTATATGCAGTTAAAACAAGATTTAGAAAACATTAGAAAGAAGTTAAAGTTTTCGTTTGATCTTAGAAGAGATTTGGAGTTTATGATTTCTAATGCTCAAAGAAAGTATGGTGATATAGAACTTTTAAAAGAACAAAAGTTAATTTTTGAAGTTCATTTCAAGAAACAAGATTTAAATAACAAAGATGATGCAGATAAAGAAAATTCAGGTAACATCTTCAATGCAAAGCTCAAGTGATAAAGATTTTAATTTAATTTATATTTTATATTATAATTATATTTATAAATAAGTTATTTGTTTATAATTTATGTAGAATTTGAAAAGATTAATAAAGTTTGTGAAGAGCTTAAAGGTTTGGGTGAGGATTGTAATGCTTCTGGTGGAATTAGGTTTTTAGCGTCAGAGAAAGATGAGGTGGTAAAAGAGGGAGAAATTACTGGTTTGGTTGAATCTAAGGTTTTGACCGATGTGAAATCCGTTGAAGAGGTAGTTGATGGAAAGATTCCTGAGTTATCAGTTTTAACAGTTAATGTTGGTTCAGAGGAAGTTGACATGGTAGTTGAGGAGCGTTATGTTGATCACAGTTATGTTTGTGATGATAATCAAATTTCTGCTGCTGAAGTTGATGAAAAGGTCAAAGAAGATAGTCTGCATCCAACAACCAAAGTTAAAACAAATGATGCTCAAGAAACGACTTTCGGAGATCCTGTTTGTGCTGATAATCAAAGTTCTGCTGCTGAAGTGGTTACTTTAAGAACCAATGAAGTTGATAAAAAGGTCAAAGAAGATAGTCTGCATCCAACAATCGAAGTTAAAACAGATTATGCTCAAGAAACGACTGTTGGAGATCCTGTGGTGAATAAGCAAATTGAACAAGAAAGCAAAATGTTACATTCATTAAAGATTTTAATGACATCTGTGATACTTAACTCGGGTTCTGAAGATGTTGATCAACGTTTAGTTTGTCCTGATGTCAAAAATTCAGTAGAAGTTGAAGATGAAATCAACGTGCATGCCAAAAATTTTGAAAAACAAGCAAAAGTTGGAAAATTGAATGAAAAACAGGGTTCATAGAATTTACATAATCTCGAAGAAATGAAGATCGTGGCATTCAATATGTAATAATTATTTTTTTTTGAATTTTCCTATTTGTCCAATTTAAAGGTGGTAATTTTATTTTATTGTTTGCTTTTAATACATGAATCAACCTATGAAATTAAAGAAGTTGATCAAAGTTTAGTTTATCATGATATGATCAATTCAGTAGCAGCTGAAGTTGATATCAATGTGCATACCGTTAATCTTGAAATACAAACAGAAGTTGAAAATTGACTGACAAAGAGAGCATTCAACATGTAATGATTTTTCTTTTATTATTAAATTTGCTTATTAGTCTAATTTAAATTAATATTATTGTGTGCTTTTAATACAGGAATCCAAATATGAAATTCCAGTCAATAAAGAGAAAAGAATCATCAAGATTAGTTATGCTTTAAAATCTCATTACAAAAAAAAAGAATGACAGATACAAAAGGGAAGTTATTAAGTGAGGAGAAAAAAGTAGTAAATTCTTTTATTTCAAACAAGGGCAATTGCAAGTGATTCAATAAGTTTTCTGCTTTAAACGATCAATGGAATGTAAATCCTATTGAAGGTGATTCTTCTACAACAAAGCGTCAAGATGAAAATGAAAACAAAATACAGTCACTTCTCGACACATTTCCATTTCTTCAAGTACCCATCAACCAAGAAACAACTGAAACCCACACTACCCTTGAACAAACAAAAGAAAAGAGAATATCTAAGCCAACTTCTGCATATAAATCACCTTATGTTAATCGGAAAGTTGAACTTGGATCGAAACTGAGTGATAATGAACAATTGATAGTAGATTACATATTTTCTTCAACGGGTGAATTGTAAGTACTGTTTTAGTTGTTTGCAAATGTTGTTTATATATCTTATTAATTTATCTATCTTTTTTTTAAAACAACGGAAAGTTTGTGTACAAGTCAGTGTATGGGATAGAATCAATCAAAGTGATTTTTGAAGCAATGTTTGATGATGTAAAAATTACATCAAACATCATTGACAGTTGGTCTGAAGTGCTAAACAATGAGGAAAATTTTGAAAAGCCGATATTCTCTTAGTAGGTTTTTTTGCTCATCGATTCTATTGGTACATTTTTAGAATTTACTCTCTTAGATTCTATTTTGCTATATATGTAGATTATTATTATTTCTGCAAAGAATTATTCTGCTGTGGTAGAATTGTAAGCATGAAATTTCATTTGTATACGAATGGGTTCAAAATAATGCTGTTTGCTAATTTGATGAGTATCATAGGATTTATTAGTGTGAATCTTGTGTTTAGAGCTTGTTAAATCATTATGTTAAAATGATTTTAGAATATGAAAATGGATAATTACTCTACATTTGGATACAATTACTAAATTGATAGATTCGTTGTTATTGTTATATTTCATACAATTACTCTACATATAGCTATAATTACTCTACTGATAAGAACAACTGTTGTTATTTGTAATAATACTGATAATTACCCTACACATTGATATAATTACTCTACTGATAATTATTTCTGCAAAAAAATATATAATTATGTTGTGGTAGTATTGTAAGGATAAAATTTCATTTGTATAGGAATAGCTTCAAAATTACTCTACATATAGCTATAATTACTCAATTGATGATCAATCATTACGATTATTATATTTCATATAATTGATCTACTATTGATATTGTGAATTTACAGTTAAAGGATCATTATGCGCCGACAAGCACTGATGAAGTTCGACTTTTGATGTTCACACAAAACATGGATTAATGGCTTGAACAGTTTAAAGTCAAACGATAAGAGATTCCGACCTCCTGTTTTTCCCCATTTTAGCTTCAGAACATTATTACGTCGTGTGTTTCAATATGAAGACTTCAAATTTTTTGTTGATCGATAAAAACAAAATGGGTGAAAATTTCCATGATAGATATAATAGGATCCCTAATATGTTTGTATGTGTCACACCCCCAAAATCCACAAGAGGAGTATCATCGCAGGGCGTGTGACTGACCAGGATCAAGCCACCAATCATATTGAACGATATAATAAAGTAAATAAAACCCAACACAACCAATATGATTAGTGTCAAACAATTCAGCAAAGTCTAAGTTAACAGTGGAAGCATTAAGTTCAAAACCAAAGTATAAGTTTAAAGTTCATAAGGTTTATCATGAACGCACAACGGTCCATGTCCCACAACGACTCCTCCTCCATGCAAGCTCCAGCAAATAACCTAACGACCTGCAAAGCATGTAGTAACGTATCAACAAAAATGTTGGCGAGTTCACAGTTGGTCGTCTGTTTTAATGTTGTTCCAAAAACCATAAGTTGTGTAAGTTCCTTGTTCTCATAACCATATGCCGTGGGGGCTACCCCATTGTTTAAACCACTAGACCCATACCATATCGACTACTGACTTAAGTTATGTTGAGTGCCCTGAGTCAATGTCTATCATTATTGACTAAGTGCCCAAGTCCATTAGTCCACGCCCATCCTCTGCGGCACGTGTGAGGCTTGTCAGACCTAATAACGCTATTTAACTAATGACCCGTTCGCCAATGGCCCAGCGATTAAGTCGATATAAAAATGAGGGACTTAAGATAGAGTTGTTGTCTAGTAAGTTTAAGGTTGTCGCTCTTCCCAAGGAGAGCGGAGGTACGTATTCTACCCAAGGAGAATACGCAGGTTGCATACCACCCAAGGGGGATTGTTGTTGTTGTTTAACCCATTCCCAAACCATCGGGAATCCCATGCTTTGTAGAAAAAGTGTGAACCCACCTTAGATTAGCTCGGCAGATAAAAAGGTGACTTGAGCTAATGTGGTCAACCACATCCTAACATGGTTACCATACAGGTCAGGTTCGGTTCAAGTAATACACATACGGTAGAAAACGTATTAAACAAGTTGTACACAAGTAATTATCATGGCATAGTACTTATCACATAACAGTCCATCCTAAATTCACATTCAGGGTCCACTGTTCACAGATCAAGTGTGCGACCCGAGTGTTTGGGCCGATGGGAGTGTGCGAGCCCATTATCGGTGTGCGAGTTCAAGTTGGTACGGCCTAACTATCTCCGGCCCACAAGGGAAGTGTGCGACCATAGCTTGAGTGTGCGACTCAAGGGGTATGCGATCCGCATCGAGGGTATGGCCTAGACCAGTATTCAGTCCAAAGAATCATATACGTATATGGCCCAATAAAATCAAGCAGTCCAAGTAATAGTGCGGCCCGCCATAGTGTGCGACCAGCACCAAAGTGTGCGACCCATACTATGGTGTGCGGTCATGCAATATCAGGGTTGTACTAGGTGCAACATTAGGTGTACTTTTAAGGGTGTGCGACTAGGCAGGTGTGCGAGGTGCTAGTGTGCGATCGGGATTTGTGCGATCAGTTATATTTGGCTGTGATTTATAGGAATTAGTTTATCCATTCAAACAGTTACCATCTTTGCATTCAATCGATCAAATCAAGCAATCATCAAGTAATTTGCATGAACTCTACTTATTATCTTGAACAATTTCCAACTCAAATCGATTAACAACAATTAACAAAACATCCTAAGCATCCAAACTGAATCGTTGGCATTATTAACGCCATGATCTTTTCTCATCCCAATACCCTAGTCATCAATTAAACCAAAGCAACAATAATCAATCATGATCATCAATCAACTTGAATCGAATCGCACAATCATCCATCATTATACAAATCCCTTTTAATAGTTTTGCTAACATATGTTCTTAATCACTAACAAAAACAGTTTCATTACATAAGTTAGCATTGAAATCAAACACATGATCCAGATTTATGAGCACAATTTCATCAATAATCCTACTAGCATGAAACCCTAAGTCATTATGTAATATCATAGCAATCACAACATCAACTATCATACAATCAAACAATGATGAAATACTAACCGATTGGAAGGTAGAACAAGATTGCTCTGAATAAGAAAGCTTTGAGAGAAAGGGGTAGGCTGTCGTCGAACAAGAGAGAGGAGAAGAGAGAGAGAGCTTAGGGTTTGATGTTGAGTTTGTGTTTTGATAATTATGAAGGTTACACACAAACCCTTGTGTGTTATACGCACAAGAGGCCATTCGGGCCTGGCCTTGGGCTTCGTTTGGATTGTGAACCGTGTCACAATTGATGAGGGGTTTGGGCCGAGACATAATATCAACGAGAGAAGAGAAGTGTGCGGCCCGGTTCCATTGTGCGACCAAGATCTCATTATACATACTTACTCACAACATACTCACATAATACATAAACATAAACAACTCGTGATCATTCAATTAAAAATTAACAAATCAATTAGTCACGTAGCGTTCATACAAGTTACATCAAAGCACAACGAAAGGTTCTAAAATACGAGTTGTCACAGTATGACTAATAATAACTTTACAATTTTACTAATTTTAGAATTTTGAGAAACTAATATATTTTATTTTTGATATATTGTAGAGAAATGCATTGTGCGACTACCTCGAGTTCAAGAAAATCAAATTCGCCAAAAAATAACTAAGAAGGGCAAACATCAAAAGATTGGAAATGCCATGGAGGACAGCTGGAAACTACATTGACTGTGGCATTTATGCAATGCGCCATATGGAAACTTATTTTGATGTGGAAAACTGGGATTGCGGCTTCTCATTAAATGAGAAATCTCATAAAAAAACAAATTTCTGAATTGAGGTAAAAAATCTTGACAAAAATACTGTTGTCAGAAATCAACAATCTGAAAGCTAATCTTATAAAGGATGCCCTTGAATATCAAAAAATGGATGATAAAGTTAAGGCGGAACATCAAAAGGATTTAAAGAAAAAGATCGATCAAAGACAAAAGGACTTAGTTTGAATGTCTGTTTTAATTTGGTGGTTTGAACTCATGTTTAATGTTTGTATTTAACTTCTAGAATTGTCAACTTTTGAATATGGTTGTATACTGTTGAACTTTATTTTAGAACATGGTTTGTTTCACTTTATGCATAATTAAACTGTGGGTATAGTTATAATTCTGATAATTACCCTTCAGATTGATATAATTACTCTACAGATTGTTCAACTGTTGTTATTTGTTATAATTCTGATAATTACCCTACATAATTGATATAATTACTCTACTAATAAGATTAAATGTTGGTATTGTTATAATTATGATAATTACCCTACACATTGTTATAATTACTCTACGGATAAGAAGAATTGTTGTTATTTGTTATAATTGTGATAATTACCCTACACAGATATAATTACTCTACTGATAAGATCAATTATTGTTATTTTTTATAATTCTGATAGTTACCCTACACATTGTTATAATTACTTTACGGATAAGAACAATTGCTGTTATTTGTTATAATTGTGTTAGTTACTTTACACATTGATATAAGTACTCTATGGATAAAATCAACCGTTGGCATTATTATAATTCTGATAATTACCCTACACATTGATATAATTACTCTACGGCTGTGAAGGGGTATGGTCCCGAAAACCTCGCGCAGGCGCATAGGACCATACCACAACCTCATTACATAAACATCCTTAACAGAACATTGCGCTGCTACGCAGTGGTTCTAAACAAAGACATAGAAGAAAACAATCTTCGATATCCGCCCGCCGGAGAAGGGGTAGAACTAATCTAACACCCTTGCGCAGGCTCGTGCAAGGGTACAGTTAGACTTAAGAACAAGATCCTAAAAACATCTTTGCGCGCTTAAAGCCAAGACTTAAACAAAAAGTGACTTTTCTGTTATAACATAATTGACACGTGGCAAGGGCATACAGGGTTACAGCTGTAAACCTTCTAGAAGACCTCATCGTGCACAACCATTCAGTTACAACCGAATGGTGACGTGGCATAATCCTGGACGCCCATCTCGGTCACAATGATGGCACTAACTTGGAGAAGGGTTTACTCAAATCCACTTTCCACGTTGCATCTCCCCAGCCACTGATCACACTCATGATCTGTATGCATGGACGTGACGTTAGTGATCGATGGAAAAGGGCATAACCGCTTACGGAAAATGCTTTCCGTTACTATCTCCGTCAACAGATTTTCTCGCCAAAATCCAGCTATAAATAAGTCAAGTCAGGTATGATCTCTCAAGTTACATTCACTTCACTTTCACTACTTCTTCTTCTTCATTGAGATCTGTACTTATTCTCACGCCGGAGGGTGGTCACGGAGAGAACCCCCATTCTCCTCGTGGCAAGTCTAACGGTTGTCTGTTTTACAGATATCATCGGAGAAGAAACTCAGTCGAAATCCCCGAATCGAGCGAGAGGAGTAACCCTTTTAATGCAGAACTAAACCCCAGGTCCAATTGATTCCGGTCATTCGAACCAGTATTTCTTCATTGGCGCCCACTGATTCTTCAATTTTCATTCTCATCTTCTCGTTTTGATTCAGTTCTTTTCATTCTCAGCTTTCCATGGCAGAGACTCCGTCAAACCGTCCATCAGGCCCTCGACCGGTGAATTTTGCTCATGATCCTCGTGTCGAGGGGATTGTGGAAGAAGCATCCGATGATAATAATGTCCAGCACAACGTTAATCATCCAAATGATCTTGTTACACCGGGAGCACAACCCGAGATCCCGATAAGTTCGATCTTACCTCCTGGTGAAACCCCGATTTCATGATATGTAAGATCTCAGGGTGCATTGAACGCAGTCTATGCACAACTCTGTGCACAGGCTGCTCCACCTGCAACTCAATCACGGAGATCTGCACCTCAAGTATGAGCACCATCTGCACCGCACACATCACACTACGATGCACCATCACGAATGTCCGTGGACGATACAGAAGTCTACTCTAGATCTCCTACTAGGTACGAATCTACTCACTCTGAGTCCCGACGAAGAGATTACCGTGATGAATAGTATTCCCATAGACGTCAGTCAGTCAGTCCATTCTCGGTCGGGCCCAGGTTCTTACCAGAGGCGGGACACCCAAACCGATGAATATGACAAAACATATCAGGAAGGTGACAACACAAGCGTTTTCAGTCGATTGTAGCGAGATCATGCAAATTACAAACCAAAAACCCGTGCGGTTTACAACCTGGATGCAGAGTATGATTACAATCTAATTTACCGACCAGCAGAAGCAGCTGAAAACTCAAAGTTTGTCAGTGAGATCGCTCTAGCTCCCTTGAGAGGGCGAAATTACCATCAAATGTTGGAAAGTTCAACGGAATGTCAGATCCAAACGACCATCTACGTGTGTTCACCAGCGCAGGACTAGTCGGGGGATGGACATTACCCATGTGGTGTCATTTATTTGTCCAAACTTTGACAGGCGCAACACGATTATGGTTTGACAACTTACCAGTAGGTAAGTTAACATCTTGGGTAGATTTGAGGGAGAAGTTCCTGGTCCATTTCAGTCAACAGCGCAGATCCGTTAGAGACACGGCAGATGTCATGAATATCTGGAGAAGAGATGATGAAAGCTTGGAAGATTTCATAACAAGGTACAACAAAGAAGTGCTGGAAATCGGCGACGTACATGAGCATCTAATCCGCGCGCAATTCAAATACACGGTAAGGTGTGATGATATGATTAAAGTCTTGTCAGGAACTAAGGGCCTGCCAAAAAGTTGGGAAAAATTGATGGCCACTGCCAAAGTTTATGCTCAAACAGAGCAAAATCTAAGCTCCAACAGGCCACCGCTACCACAAAACCGTCCGCAAGACATGAGTGGGAGCAGTGGCAGGAAATTCAAGAAAAACTGGAAGGACTCAGCGTCAGGAGCATACTCATCCAATGACGCTCGCGTAACAATTAACAAGCTTGCACTGCAGAAAGAGGCTAAGCAAGAGAACCGCGAAAGGCAGTGGACTCCTCTCACAAAGACACCGGCGGAAGTACTCAGCACTGAGGACTACCAATTCAAAACACCACCGCCGATGAAAAACAAATGAGGATAAGATCCAAACCTTTACTGCGAGTACCATAAAGACAACGACCACACCACAAATAATTCCATCGGTCTCTGCACAGAAATTGAGAAAGCACTAAAAAGTGGAGAACTCACCCACCTGGTCCAAAACGTGCGCAAAGACATTAAGCAGATCACGCGCGAGGATGAAGGGCCGAGCAAAAAAGCTAAACAAACTTGAGCCCAAGTCATATCAACACGCATGCAATAGCTTTCCTTCATATTTGGCTAAGTTCTTCAACTTCCCAACTTATGACACATGACTATATGCATGCGCAAGTTGTCTCACTACTTATCCTAAAAACAACTTTGTAACTGTGGCCACTGCGCCCTATCCAAAATCAATACAAAGTTCGTTATATTATTTCTATGTTTATTACAAAATGCATGCAATTTCTTTTGTTAAGCGCAAAAACCCTATGGTAATCCAATACAAAGTCTCGTGAACGGTCAGCAAGTAAACGCGCAAGGTCCATCCCTACGTTCACACATGAGCTTTATACCTTCTTTATTCGCCTTACCTAAACAGAGCAATTGTACTCATGCAGGACATTGTAATTCAAACATCTCATTCAAAATAGTTACTTGCGCAGCAAGCGCATTAACAGAAATTTACATGCATAGTAGTGCATCAGCATGTTACTTGCGCAACAGCAAATCATCAAAAGGGATCCACGTCCCAAACCTATTCAAACTATGAATGTTCAAACAACCAAAATACAAAGAACCTAATCTTGATCTTCATCATCTTCTCCTTCATCTGGAAACACTTCCTTTAACCGCGCCACAAAATCTTCAGATTGAAGCGCAGCGGTGACTAGATCCATCACAGGAAGATGTAAAGTATTATGTTCATTCTTGGCTGCAGCATGCGCAGCTTCAGTATCCACTCCATGTGTGGTGGACCTGTTGTTATCCCAATCAACCTTCAATGCGTTAGTAACATGCTGAGCACATTCTGTGTATCCTTGGGCATATCCATCATTATGCGTAGTAACCAGCAGATGCGCAACCGTTTGATCCAACTCATTGGAGTTATGGACAGAATTCGCAACCTGCGTAAGGCAATAAATAAGAAGATGAATAACCAAATCAAAATATTGCAAAGAATTAGCATACTTACACTTATAATCCCGCGATGTTTCATCCAGAGCATGTCATCCTTCAACGGATCAACCAGACTCTCCACCGTCGCCCGAGCAGTTTCAGAGTTTTCCAACTTTTCTTCGGTTTCCCTCAGGCGGCGGGAAATCTCAGCTTTTTCAACTCGCTCAAGCTGCAAATCTTTTTTGGCAGATTCAAGCTCAACCTTAATTTGTTCCTGGTCAGATAATAAAGAGGTGAGTTCGTCTATCTCCTTATTCTTAAGGGCAAGTGTGGCGCAAGTTTGTACCTCTCTCTGTTCACTCCTCTCTCGGTGAGAACGCGCTTCATCGCGAGCCGCTTCAGCTTCAGCCTTCTCTTTCTTCACCTTCTCAATCTCCGCATCTTGTTTCTTCAGTTTCTCAATCTCTGCCTTGAGATTGTTGATGGCATTATGGAGACCCATTTTTTCATTATTGTCTTTTTCACAGATTTCGCTTCAACTCTTACGCTCTTCTGAAAGAAGAGCAGCTTCGGCTTTCGCTTTTCTTTTCCAACCCGCGGCAGACCAATCTTCAGTTTTCTGATTGCTCTCAAACTTTGCCTGATCAGCCTCCAACTTAGCCCTCAACAGGGCAACTCGAGCCTCCTCTTCAAAAGCTTTTTTCTTGGATGCTTCAACAGTAGATCATTCTTTATACATACTGCGCCACTCGCGCACTATACGGTGTGTAGTAGAAGTAAAGCTAGCAGCTTCTTCAAGGTAGGCATGATAAGACCGATCGTGAGAACGATATTCTTGAAACTTCACTTCAGCAGGCGGAAAGGTACCCTGTAATCAATCACGACAAACCCGCCAGTCTGAAAAAGTGTCGCCCTTCTTCAGTTTCCACACCGGAGCATGAATCTCTGAAGCCTTCTTCTCTGAGTAAGTTCTGTAATAATAATCCCCCGGGGTTTCCTCTGGGCGGATGAGGGAATTTTCTTCATTATGGGCAAAAAAGCCCTGATCACCAATTGGGCTTCGCTCAATATTTTTCGGCACAAATGCAGCAGCAGAAGAAGGGATAGTCACCACAGGGTCCTCATGAGCAGATTTACCTTTCTCTGGATCACGCGCCACAACTTCAGGAGACTTGGGCTGAGTAACATATAACAACCCTCCAAAATTATTTCCGACACCCCTAATATATTTAGAATGCACCTATACTGTGACACCCCAGGAAAACCAGGAAACCACGCAACCTAACTAGCTTCTTCAGTAACTACGTGCTAAATTTCGGGACGAAATTTCTTTCAAGTTGGGGATGATGTGACAACCTGAGTTTTCAAGGTCTTTCCTCGGCACGTTATTTGTTTCACAATTGTGTTTGCGTAACTTGCTTGCTTTGTAATTGTACACGTTTGTTATATGCTTGAGATATTGTATTACTGTTTGATGAGTGATAAAAATTTGTTAACTGTTTGAGATTACAATCCCATAATCGACGAAACATGGCGAGCCACACACACACACACACCACGACGAAACCTAGGGAGTTTCGCCACAACTATCACTCGACGAAACCTAGAGGTTTCGTCATGTGCTTCACGACGAAACTAGGGTGTTTCACCAAAATTGTATAGCCCAATTAAACATTCATGTTCACTAATTAAACTGCATGATGATAACTCATGGAATTGTATTCATTCATGTTCACTAATTAGAGCCATGCTTCTGTTTGATATTGTACTTGGGTTGAATGGATCTGATCATCGAATACATTCATGTTGCAATCTAGATCATATATGGTTACTTTATGATTTAGGGTTCATGCTAGATGTTAAGTGTTGTGATGTATTTGGAATGATGATAGGTAGCATTAATGTTTATTGTATTGGATGATAACTGTATGATTAATGATAATGGTGAAACGGTTGTTGATGATTAGGGTTTTCAGTGTGTATGCTTAACTGTTGCATTGACTACGGAAGTCCCACCCCGACGAAACACTCTGGTCGACGAAACATAATAGAGTTTCATCACACTCTCAAGCCAACGAAACATAAGAGGTTTCGTCACACCTCCATGTCAACGAAACATAAGAGGTTTCATCACCTTGGGGTTTCGTCCCCTTGGGGTTTCGTCGCCTAGGGGTTTCGCCGTAGGTCAGAACCTCACAAACAGAATGTAGTTGGGTACAAGTGTAATGATGTATGATTATATGCTGACTTTTGTCTGTTGAAGATATGTATGAGGAAACATGATTCAGTTTTGATTTGCATACTTGACTGTTAAGCACTATTACTAGACATACATGTGAACTGTGAATTTGAACAAGTTGTGTAACTGCTATGTGCTATCTGGTGATCACTGATTGAATACCCACTGTGATTTGTATTTACACGTGAACTTCGTGAATGCAAACTGATTACGTGTGTATGCATACTATAGGCTTTGACTGATTAATTGTGAACAGGTAGATTAACAAACCGAGCAAACCAAGGTGAGTTCACACTTTCTATAAGGCATGGGATTCCCGGTGGTTTGGGAATGGGATAAGAAACTAAAACGGAACCTGCATATTCTCATTGGGTAGAATATGTACCTCCATCCTCGTTGAGAAGGATGACAACATTAAACCTGCGTATTCTCCTTGGGTAGATTACGTACCTCCGTCCTCAGTTGGAAGGACGACAACATATAACTTACTAGACAAAACTCTATCATTAAGTCCCTCATTTTTATATCGACTTAATAGCCGGGCCAATGGCGAGCGGGTCATTAGTTAAATAGCGCTATTAGGATTGACAAGCCTCAAATCGTGCCGCAGAGGACGGGAGTGGACTAATGGATCTGGGCACTTAGTCAATGATGATAGACATTGACGTAGGGCACAACTTTCTCAGTCAGTTGTCGATATGGTAACGGTCTAGTGGTTACATGGGGTAACCCCCACTGATTATGGTTTGGAAAACAATGAATTGGATAACTCATGGTTTTTGAATGAACACGTAGTCTTTGAAACAAATTTAAACTGGATAACCAACTGTGAACTCGCTCAACTTTGTTGTTAACTCGTTGTTACATGCCTTGCAGGTTGTTAGATGTTTAGCTGGAGCTTGCATGGGAGTAGGAGTCGTTGTGGGACAATGGACTGTTGAGTTCCATGTTAACATTTGAACTATTAAACTTGTGCTTGGGTTTTTAAACTTTATGCTTTCGCTGAATCACTTAAAATTTACTTTTTGTTTGTGACACCAATTATATTGTTTGGGATGGATTTTTATTTACTTACTTATATTGTTCAATATGATTGATGGCTCAGTCACGCCTCCTGCGGTGATACTCCGCTTGTGGATTTTGGGGGTGTGACATATTGGCATCAGAGCCATTGGTTATAGTGAACTTGGTTTTAAAAAAGGAGAAAAGCTTTTTGACAAAACCAGACTATAACCTGTACAAGACTCAACACTATAGGTGATATGGTTTATGTTTATATTGCCTATCTGTTAGTTTACATAGTGCATTGATCATGGTATGCTTAGTTAGCGTAACAATTGTTGTTTGAAACCCTGTGTGCTTACTCTCTTCTGTCATCCTACACTTATGCACTTTCGTGACACTTCTCTCACTTGTTCTTTCTTTGATGTGAAGATCATGAGTGGACGTCTGAATTTGACTCAAGCCCAGCTGACGGCTCTAATTAACGAACGAGTTGCTGAGGCACTCGCAACAGTTCAAGCAGGAGGTATAACCTGCCATTCCAACTTATCCTAGGATGTTTAGATCCTACCCTCGTGAACCAACTCTCGTGCTTAACCTTGTCTTTTCTTTCTCACGCAACAGGTCAACATGCTCAACCTCCCGTGTGTACGTTCAAAACTTTCATGGATTGCCGACCCAGTACCTTCAACGGCACAGAAGGAGCTGTAGGTCTTCTCCACTGGTTCGAGAAGATCGAACCCGTTTTTGAGATGTGTGAATGCCCTGAGGCTCGTAGGGTGAAATTTGCTACTGGAACACTCGAAGGTGCTGCGTTAACCTGGTGGAATGCACAGGTTCAAATGCTAGGGTTGGCAGCTGCTAATGCCACCCCATGGAATGACTTCAAAGAACTGATCAAGGAGGAGTACTGTCATCGCGACGACATTCATAAGCTAGAGGTGGAGTTTTACAATTTGAAGATGACGGGGTCTGAAATCGAAGCGTATACGAAGAGATCGAACGAATTGGCTGTATTGTGCCCTACTATGGTGGATCCTCCTATTAAACGTATCGAGCTGTACCTCAAGGGTTTAGTGCCAGAGATTCAGATCCATGTGATTGCGGCTAACCTTGGCACCATCCAGCAAGTCATACGGCTAGCCCATCGTCTCACTGATCAGGCAGTTGAGCAGAATAAGCTGCCTAAGCATATTAGTGCTACCACTACTTCTGATGCTCCTAGAGACAACAAGTGCAAATGGGATGGAAATTCAAGCAAGGGTTCTACTTCTGTTCATTCTCAGTCTCAGCAGCGGAGAACTGATGACTACAAGTGCCCCAATCAGCAGTCTTCTGGGAATCAGGGTCAGAGTGGATACATGGGAAATCACCCTAAGTGCAATCGATGTAATTTGCACAACAGCGGGCCATGCAACAAGGGTCGTTGTCAGAGATGTAACAAGCTTGGTCATGCAGCCAAGGATTGCAGGATCCCACATCCTGTGAATCAGAATTGTTAGCAGCAGCCACAAGCTCCACAAAACCAGCAGCAACAGCAACAGCAGGGTAATAAGGGATGTTTTCAGTGTGGTGCTGGGGGTCACTTCAAGAGACACTGTCCACAGTTGAATCAGAATCAGAACAACAACAACCAGGGAAATGGAAACAATGGGGGTAACAATGATGGCAACGGTGCCAGGGGGCGTATTTTTGTCATTGGTCAGGGTGAAGCCAGGAACGATCCCAATGTTGTGACGGGTAAGTTCCTACTTGACGACTTCTATGTTACTGTTTTATTCGATTCGGGTGCTGATACTAGTTATGTGTCCTTAAAAGTTAGTCAGATGCTTAAGCGTACACCAACACTTTTAAACACCAAGCACGTTGTAGAACTAGCAAATGGTAAAAATCTTGAGGCCACACACCTAGTTAAGGGTTGTAATCTTGTTCTTGCTGATCAGACCTTCTCTATCGACCTCATTCCTATCGTTCTGGGTAGCTTCGACGTTGTCATTGGGATGGATTGGTTATCTCAACATCAAGCAGAAATTCTTTGCAAGGAGAAAATTGTCCGCATCCCTCGTTCTGGTGAAGAACCTCTCGTGATTCGTGGTGACAAGAGTGGTGCAGTAGTGGGCATCATATCCTTCCTTAAGGCCCAGAAGTGCTTACGAAAGGGCCACACAGCTATTCTAGCCCTCGTTACTGACACCTCAACGAAAGAGAAGAAGATAGAAGATATTCCGATCGTACGCGACTTTCCTGAGGTATTTCCTGAGGAATTACCTGGCCTTCCGCCTCATCGTCAGGTCGAGTTTCAAATCGAGCTAGCTCCTTGAGCGGCACCAATAGCTCGTGCACCTTATTGTTTATCCCCATCAGGCCTACTTCAACAACCAGAGATACCGACATAGAAATGGGAGCAGATTTCCGTTACTGGCTTACCTAGTTCTCAACGAGGAAACGATACCATTTGGGTGATCGTGGATCGACTGACCAAGTCAGCACATTTTCTGGCTATCAAGGAAACGGATAAGTTTTCTACTTTAGCAGACGTATACCTGAAGGAAGTAGTTTCAAGGTACGGGGTGCCAACCTCCATCATATCTGATCGTGACGCGCGTTTTACCTCTGAGTTGTGGCAAGCGATGCACAAATCCTTTGGCTCTCAATTGGACATGAGCACGGCGTATCATCCTCAAATGGATGGCAGTCTAAACACACCATTCAAACCCTTGAAGACATGCTTCGAGCATGTGTAATCGACTTTGGTAACGGCTGGGAAAGACACCTCCCGTCAGTGGAGTTTTCGTATAACAACAGTTACCACATCTGCATCCAGTCTGCTCCGTTCGAGGCATTGTATGGACGGAAGTGCCAATCACCCCTTTGTTGGGTAGAGGTTGGCGACATCCAAATCACTGGCCCAGAACTCGTCGTAGACACAACAGAGAAGATTGCTCAGATACGACAACGAATGGCGGCAGCTCGTGACCGTCAGAAAAGCTACGCTGATAAGCGAAGGAAACCACTCGAATTCCAGGTTGGGGATCGAGTACTACTTAAAGTCTCACCTTGGAAAGGTGTAGTTCGTTTTGGTAAACGAGGCAAACTCAACCCGCGATATGTCGGACCTTTCGAAATCATAGAGAAAATAGGCAAGGTGGCCTACAAACTGAACCTACCCGAAGAACTCAGCGGAGTTCACAACGCATTCCCCGTGTCAAATCTGAAGAAGTGTCTGTCAGATGAGACCCTCATAGTTCCTCTCAAGGAGCTCACTATCGACGATCAGCTGCGATTCGTCGAGGAACCAGTAAAGAGATTACTGACCGAGACGTTAAGGTTCTCAAGCGCACCAGAATACCTCTTGTTCGAGTTCGTTGGAACTCCCGTCGTGGACCAGAGTTTACCTGGGAACGAGAAGACCAAATGAAACACAAGTATCCCTAGTTGTTCGAGAAAAGTGCAACCACTACTGAGGCCGAAGCTACTGTGGATTTTCAGGATGAAATTCCAAACCAACGGGGGGATGATGTGACACCCCAGGAAAACCAGGAAACCACGCAACCTAACTAGCTTCCTCAGTAACTACGTGCTAAATTTCGGGAGAAAATTTCTTTCAAGTTGGGGATGATGTGACAACCCTAGTTTTCAAGGTCTTTCCTCGACACGTTATTTGTTTCACAATTGTGTTTGCATAACTTGCTTGCTTTGTAATTATACACGTTTGTTATATGCTTGAGATATTGTATTACTGTTTGATGAGTGATAAAAATTTGTTAACTGTTTGAGATTACAATCCCACAATCGACGAAACATGGTGAGCCACACACACACACACACACACCACGACGATACCTAGGGAGTTTCGCCACAACTATCACTCGACGAAACCTAGAGGTTTCGTCATGTGCTTCACGACGAAACTAGGGTGTTTCGCCAAAATTGTATAGCACAATTAAATCGGCAATTACGATATATATTGCACACACCACAATTCACGAAACCCTAGACTTTCTTTCTCTCTTTGGCACCCGACGACAACCATTATCTCTCTAGAAGTTCTTGTGTTTCATCTCGCAACCGGTTAGTCACGATGGTCGATTTGATTTACGTGTTACTGTGTGTGTAGGTAACTATCATTATAAGTGAGTTCGTTTGCTACATGATTTAGCTATGATTAATGCTTGAATTGAAAATCATGTAATTAGGGTTTTGATGTTCTAGTGCATATCGATTTGTTTAGAAACTGCATGATGATAACTCATGGAATTGTATTCATTCATGTTCACTAATTAGAGCCATGCTTCTGTTTGATATTGTACTTGTGTTGAATGGATCTGATCATCGAATACATTCATGTTGCAATCTAGATCATATATGGTAACTTTATGATTTAGGGTTCATGCTAGATGTTAAGTGTTGTGATGTATTTGGAATGATGATAGGTAGCATTAATGTTTATTGTATTGGATGATAACTGTATGATTGATGATAATGGTGAAACGGTTGTTGATGATTAGGGTTTTCAGTGTGTATGCTTAACTGTTGCATTGACGACGAAAGTCCCACCCCGACGAAACACTCTGGTCGACGAAACATAGTAGAGTTTCGTCACACTCTCAAGCCGACGAAACATAAGAGGTTTCATCACACCTCCATGTCGACGAAACATAAGAGGTTTCGTCACCTTGGGGTTTCGTCCTCTTGGGGTTTCGTCGCCTAGGGGTTTCGCTGTAGGTCAGAACCTCACAAACAGAATGTAGTTGGGTACAAGTGTAATGATGTATGATTACATGCTGACTTTAGTCTGTTGAAGATATGTATGAGGAAACATGATTCAGTTTTGATTTGCATACTTGACTGTTAAGCACTGTTACTAGACATACATGTGAACTATGAATTTGAAAAAGTTGTGTAAATGTTATGTGCTATCTGGTGATCACTGATTGAATACCCATTGTGATTTGTATTTACACGTGAACTTTGTGAATGCAAATTGATTACGTATGTATGCATACTATAGGCTTTGACTGATTAACTGTGAACAAGTAGGTTAACAAACCGAGCAAACCAAGGTGAGTTCACACTTTCTATAAGACATGGGCTTCCCGGTGGTTTGGGAATGGGTTAAGAAACTAAAACGGAACCTGCATATTCTCCTTGGGTAGAATATGTACCTCCATCCTTGTTGAGAAGGATGACAACATTAAACCTGCGTATTCTCCTTGGGTAGATTACGTACCTCCGTCCTCAGTTGGAAGGACGACAACATATAACTTACTAGACAAAACTCTATCATTAAGTCCCTCATTTTTATATCGACTTAATCACCGGGCCAATGGCGAGCAGGTCATTAGTTAAATAGCGCTATTAGGTTTGACAAGCCTCACACCGTGCCGCAGAGGACGGGAGTGGACTAATGGATCTGGGCACTTAGTCAATGATGATAGACATCGACGTAGGGCACTTAGTCAATGATGATAGTCAATGATGATAACTCATGGTTTTTGAATGAACATGTAGTCTTTGAAACAACTTTAAACTGGACAACCAACTGTGAACTCGCTCAACTTTGTTGTTGACTCGTTGTTACATGCCTTGCAGGTCGTTAGATGTTTAGCTGGAGCTTGCAGGGGAGCAGGAGTCATTGTGGGACAATGGACTGTTGAGTTCCATGTTTACATTTGAACTATTAAACTTGTGCTTGGGTTTTTAAACTTTATGCTTCCGCTGAATCACTTAAACTTTACTTTTTGTTTGTGACACCAATTATATTGTTTGGGATGGATTTTTATTTACTTACTTATATTGTTCAATATGATAGGTGGCTTGATCCTGGTCAGTCATGCCTCCTGTGGTGATACTCCGCTTGTGGATTTTGGGGGTGTGACATATACGTCTTAAAATACACCCTGTATATGAAAACCGAGCCCAAAATACCTTATATAATTAAAAATTTAATAAAAACAAAATGCAGTCCTTGCTCGCGGGCCGCATAGAAGTAAGCCTGAGCTTACGCGGGCCGCGACAGCTCAAGGTTAGGCCGGCACCTGGTGCCGCCACGTGGCAGTAGCGTGTCAAGCCTAGTGGATGAATCCGCAACCCTAGGGCCTACCCTAGTGGGCCTCGCGGGCCGCGAAGCCCTTTGCTGAAGTCTATGCAGGGGGCGACAAAGTATCGATCAGACACTATAAATAAGGGCCATCGGCCTTCAGTCGAAATTCGCTCATTCACAACTTTCTCTCTCAAATTTCTGCATAGTATACATAATTCCCGGGCATAATACCCCCCTAATTAACGAAGTTCTGCCTCGTTGTAAGTATCATAACCCTCGATTACGTATTAGATACGCTGGCCGATTGATCTAGGGTTCCGTAACGGCTGTCGAGGTTCTGCTCGACGTAGTCGTTGGAATTCTGTCTTGGGGAGGGTATTACTAATGTAAATATTGGGTTATTATACTAACACATGTGCATTGTGTAATTAATAGATAATCACCAGGAAATCACAAAGGAAAACCCTAAGATAGCAATGTGAGTAATCCTTCTTTTTGCAAATTGTTTTTACAAAACCTCAAATGTTTTACATTATATTAAACAGTGATTGAGTATTTGTATTATACAATTATCGTCGATATGTTGGGGTTTTGTATACAAAATTTGTTACTACACTGTGAGTAGTAACATGACCACAAGTCGGGTTGACAGTACCGTGGGTGGTAATTAAAGTAGAAAATAAACAAATGTAATTGCGTGACCGCCCTCAATGCTGTAAACGGTTTTACCTGTCTTGATTAAATTGAGATTCACTCACCAGTAGTTGCCACTGACAAAATGTTTTTAAACGCGTTTCAGTTAACAAAATGTGAAAGCCAAATAGAAGCCATCTGGACAGCACTGAAGGCTTAGAAAAGTGGCTATAAAGTTACCTAAAATAAAGAAGATGTTTTATTAAATAAAATAGGGTTTATCCCTATAAAAATGTGTGTACTTGAAACTTGGGAATTTCCCATGTGTTTAGTATTATAAAGGTGTGGTATTTTACTCTGATAAAATATTTCCTAACTACGGTCCTGATGTAAATTCCGCTGCCAAATTGATAAACACCGATACCACTGAATCTGATCTCGTGGCCGCCCGTTCCCGGGTGATTAGGGGACGGGGGTTGTGACAGAACATCAACATCCACAGTCTCCGGTTCCACAACCTTCTCCGTTTCCATTTCAACTCCAACAGGTTTCTCAATTTCAGGATTTTCCCCCTCAACAACCTTCACCTCGGTTTCAACAGCTTTTGTACCTTCTAGCTGCTCCCTAATAGATGCTTGAGGTGACGAAGGAGGGAGATCATCATTAATAACAGATGATGGCTCCACGCGAGCAGAAGGAATTGGCTTTACTGCAAGAACAAAGGTTACGTTAACTTACAGTCCGCATAACTAACAAATGACGAAGATACTCACCTGGGGGAGGTTTTGTAATAAAAGCATCTAGGTTGCCTCTTTTGCCAAATTTTCTTTTTGGCACCTTCTTAGCAGGCTGCGCCTCAGCCTCAACTTCAACCTGCTTCCTTTTCATCGCCTTCGTTTTCGCTAAAGGCTCCGGACTTGACTCCACATCAATAGGGTCCTCAGGATTCGATGCTGGGATATCAGCGGTATCCCGAGGCTCCGCCTTTGGTTTCCTTGCAACTACAGGCGTAAGTCCTTCCAACGTATCAGACACCACTACATAATCACACCAGGAGTCAGAGGAATGACGCGTACCTTTCTTCTCTCCCTTGACATTCTTGATCTTTGAATATTGTGCCTTCATCGCCTCAGTCTTCTTCAACGCAATAATAACAGTGCGTACGCGTTGTTTCTTCTTCTCAGGGCCTATGCCCAGGTTAGTCAACTCACCTATTTAAAAGGAAATATTGCAATATTACCCCACGCGCAAAGACAACAAAGAGTAATATTGCAACATTAATCAAAAACCAAAAATAAACTCACTGACACCAGTCAACGGTTGCGCGGCCAGATCTTCATCCCGTGGAAGGGCAAAATTCTTAACTATCTGTAAATACTAGAGTTCTTCATCAGCACGCTTCGGGACTGTGGCCATCCTCCCGTTCTCCTTCTTGTATGCCACACCATACAAGGAAACAACTACAAAGAGAACCACAGGAACAAATTCATATTATTTACAAAATCAAGAAAACAAAAGGTAAGAAAATCACAAATCTTACTTTTATCGCCCCCCCATATACACTGGTTTGTCTTCACGATCCATCTTCTAGTAAAGACTCATCCCAGCAGCAACCAGGGCCCTCTCCGGAAGTTCAATCGACAGAACATCTTTCAAATCCTGGTACCAAATCTCCGATTGTGGAGTCTTCATGTTATCTACCACAATGTATTCTGTACCCCTAAAGGACATTTTCATTGGAATCACACCGACTTTGATGAAGAAAAATTCGGCTTCCAATCGTGAAAGGATTTTGGGGGATGCAACATGATTTTCTTCACCGACGAACGCTGGGCAAAAGAATAAAAGCCCTGGGAGCAGTGGAATTGATAAAACACCCGGAAGCGGTTAACCGTTGGCTCAATATGCATTGACCGGCAAAGGAATTCGAAGTGTCGAATCCGCACCATTCCGATGGGGTGTAGTTGAGAAATACGAAACTTATAATATGCAAGAACATCAAGAAAAAACCTTGTTACCGGTAATCGGAAGTAGCCTTCAGTAAAGTAATCCCATAATAAAGTAATATAACCGGCCGGAGTGTCGGCAGCCGTTTGACCGTCATCTGGGTTTACTCAAATTCACTTTCCACGTGGCATCTCCCCAGCCGCTGATTCGCACTCATGATCCGTGTGCATGGACATGACGTTAGTGATCGATGGAAAAGGGCATAACCGCTTACAGAAAATGCTTTTCGTTACTATCTCCGTCAACATATTTTTCCCGCCCAAATCCAGCTATAAATAAGTCAAGTCAGGTATGATCTCTCAAGTTACATTCACTTCACTTTCACTACTTCTTCTTCTTCATTGAGATCTGTACTTATTCTCACGCCGGAGGGTGGTCACGGAGAGAACCCTCATTCTCCCCGTGGCGAGTCTAACGGCTGTCTGTTTTGCAGATATCATCGGAGAAGAAACTCAGTCGAAACCCCCGAATCGAGCGAGAGGACTAAGCCACTTTATGCAGAACTAAACCCCCGGTCCGATTGATTCAGGTCATTCGAACCACTATTTCTTTAGGCTGGGAACAACTTGTTTTATTTAATAATATGATAATTACGCTACACATTGATATAATTACTCTACAGATAAGATCAACTATTGGTATTTGTTATATTCCAATAATTACCCTACACATTGAAGAAGAATATTAATCTATAATAAAAGTATTCAATTAAAAAAACTGCGAATCCAAAAATCCTTAAGATCGATTACAGTTTACAAAATTTCAAAAATATAATAAGCTATTTATCCGTAGAAACTGCACCCTCTACAACTGGACGAACAAGTGCACTGCAAGTTCAAATATCATGACCAATCTTCCCACATACCTTACAACCTCGACGCCTTTCCCCATACAACTAGCTGCTTTTTCTTTTTTAGATTTAATTCTCCTGTGTGAGTCACGTCCCTTGTTTCTAATACCAGGAGGAAGTTAAACAGATGATGTTGATAGTTGATTATATCCAAGAAGAGAAGCCATCATATCTTTTTTTCTTCAAAACCGGACCAGTCTTACTACTCTCATCTGCCTTTTCCACCATTCCTTCCAGTTGATCTCTAATCTTGATCAATTCTTCATTATTTGTAAAATATCGATTACAAAGGCATTCACTAGCAAACATAATCTCATGAACAACCTGATTTGCCATTCGAAATATCTTTGGCAAAAAAAGAACAATTGGCTCTATTTATAACTGCTTCCCTTCTCCAATGCCTCAAAATGTACTTTTCAGGAATTTCCTCAATTTCAAACATTCTAATGACAAGGAAATCATGTCGACATAATAACCCATATTGCTCAAATCTTTTACAAGAACACGAAGCAGAAAATTCATCATCAACATTAGCTAATACCAGTCAAAATAAAAAAAATGATAATTACCCTACATATGAAAACAATTATTCTATTGGTATATTCTATGTTGGTTGTCACGGCCATCGACCCGGTTTTACCCGTTTCAGGAGCCGCGGGACAGAAAACCCGTGGTATTGTTTATTTTGGCAACGGAAATTTTTAACAGGATCTTTTTAATTGAAAATGTCCAATTTATTTTATTTCACAATTTGGGACAAACCCCATAATTTACAATAAAGGAATTTCACTGGGAAATCCCTATTTTACAAAAACATGTTTACTTATTTACTGAGCCACTTTCTTCAAGCTGGTAGTGCTACGCGGCACTTTTCCCTGATTCACAGTAAATCACCTGAAACATGTTTAAGAAAAATTTTATCAGCGGGGAAATACTGGCGAGTCATTCAATTTGCACAAAATGACACATTGTTATAATTTACAGTATTAAGGGCGATTACAATGTTTATATCAACCAATTACCCAACGGTAGTTGTCACTCGATCCGATTCTGTGACTATGGTCATATCACCCATTGGCTAACCCGTTTTCCAATGGTGACAATTATCAAGTAATGTATACAAAGCCCCACATACAGGCTGTAATTAAAGACTACAAAGACTTAATCCCTGTAATTATAACTTTGAAAATAAATAGGGTTTTGGAAACAATTTGGTGAAAGAGAATGACTCACATTGCAAATTTAGTTGGACAGAACTTTGCCTACTGATTTAGCCTCGTAACCTAGTTAAATAACAATGCACACGAAACTAGGTTAGCAACTTAATACAACTTTTACGATAAACTCACGAAATCAAAACCCTCACGACGAATGACAAAGTATAGCCCGGATTCGGGCAGCACTTAAACATTCATCAGATCGGTTTCAATCGATCGGACATTGTATCATAGCAGTGATCGAGTTATTACCCTGTTGTCGCAGCAGAGATTCATGCTTGTGTGTGTTTTTGAACGAAACAGTGTATAACTTCTCGTACGTAACGAATTTTAACGTCGAAACAAGACAGACATGCAAGTGCCAAACCCCTGCATTATATACTGAAATTTGGCCCCTCTCGCGTGGCGCGCCGGGCCCACCTGGTCCCTGCGCGTGGCGCGACGGCTACCCTTTTAGGGTAGGGTAGCCTCGTGTCCCACATAGCCCAGGTGAGTCAACAGCCAACGGAATTCGTGATTTACATGCAGTTTCAAGGATAATTATCAATTAGGGGATACCCCCCCCCCTTGAGTTTTAGGGGGCCCTGATCCTAGTTTCGATTGTTTTGAAAAATTATGGGTCATGCCATACTACTTGGGGGTCTCAATTAGGGTTTCCTAATGGACATTAATAAAATAAGAAATAATAAGTTTGGCAAGAGTTGTTACATCCTCCCCACCTTGTTTAAAATCTCGTCCTTGAGATTTAGTGGAACAAGTGAGGATATTTTCGCTTCATTTCTGATTCTAGCTCCCATGTATACTCTGGTCCTCTTTTCGAATCCCATTTTACTTTAACTAATACCAGTCTCTTGTGTTTGAGGAATTTGACTTTTCTGTCTTCTATTTGAAGAGGTTTCTCCACGAATTTCAGCTTTTCGTTTACCTCTATATCTTGAAGAGGTACTACAAGGGACTCATCAGATAAACATTTCTTGAGATTGGATACATGGAATACGTCATGTACCCCTGCTAGTTCTTCTGGTAGTTGTAAGCGATAGGCAACTGGTCCTATCCGTTGGGTGATGGTAAATGGTCCTATGTACCTTGGACTTAGTTTTCCTTTCTTACCGAACCGAACTACCCCTTTCCAAGGCGAAACTTCCAAGAGTACCTTGTCTCCTACTTGAAATTCAAGTGGCTTAACTTTTCTGGCGATCTCGAGCCGTCTTCAGTCTTTCCTTGATTTGAGTTATCTTGTCGGTGGTTTCTTGTAGAATTTCAGGACCTGATAATTGACTTTCTCCTATTTCTGCCCAGCAAACCGGAGTTCTACACTTTCGTCCATAAGTGCTTCGAACGGGGCAGCTTCGATGCTTGCATGATAGCTATTGTTATAGGAGAATTCGATTAAGGGTAGGTGGTTATCCTAGTTTCCACCAAAATCTATTACACATGCTCTGAGCATGTCTTCCAGGGTTTGGATCGTCCTTTCACTCTGTCCGTCTGTTTGGGGATGGTATGCAGTACTTAGGTTTAATCGAGTCCCCATTGCTTCTTGGAAACTTGTCCAAAAGTGCGAGGTGAAACGACTATCCCTATCTGATACTATGGAGAGTGGAACTCCATGTAAGGATACTACCTCATCTATGTATAATTTTGCTAATCTTTCCATTCTAAAGGTTTCCTTCATGGGCAGAAAATGAGCTGATTTGGTCAATCGATCCACAATTACCCAAATCGCGTTGCTACCTCTTTTGGTTTTGGGCAACTTAGTAACAAAATCCATTGTTATTAGTTCCCATTTCCATACAGGCATTTCTAATTATTGAAGTAACCCTGAAGGTTTCTGATGTTCTGCCTTAACTTGTGAACAGGTCAGACACTTAGATACATATCTAGCTATGTCCTTTTTCATTCCTATCCACCAGAAGTTATTTATTAAATCTTGGTACATCTTGTTATTTCCAGGGTGCATGGTATACCTAGATTTATGGGCTTCCTCTAAAATTTTATCTCTTAAATTTCCTTTCTTAGGTACCCAAATCCTTTTCTTGTGGAATCTCCAAATTCCATCGGTCCCTTGTTCTAATTCTTTTATTCTTCCTTTCATTCCTTCAGCATCATCCTTGATTGCTGTTTCTTGAACGTTCTTCAGTTGTTCCATTAAATCTAGCTGTAGATTTAATCTAAGAGCATGAACTCGTCTTTGCTTTTCATGATACTTACGACTTAAGGCGTCTGCCACTACATTTGCCTTTCCTTCATGATATTGAATATCACAGTCATAGTCACTTAGAATCTCCATCCATCTCCTTTGCCTCATGTTTAATTCTTTTTGCCCAAATATGTATCTTAAACTCTAATGATCTGTATAGATTGTAAACTTATTTCCGTACAGAGAATGTCTCTAGATCTTAAGGGCAAAAATTATTGCTCCTAACTCTAAGTCATGAGTCGTATAATTTTCCTCGTGCTTTTTCAACTGTCTTGATGCATATGCAATTACCTTCTTGCGTTGCATTAGTACACATCCTAACCCTAACTTAGAAGCATCACAGTAAATTTCAAAATCTTCTGTTCCTTCTGGTAAAGCAAAAATTGGGGCGTTTTTTAACCTTTGTTTTAAAATCTTAAAGTCCTCTTCTTGCCTAGGTCCCCATTCAAACTTGATTGCTTTACAAGTTAACTTAGTTAATGGAACAACTATCTTAGAGAAGTCCTTAATGAATCGTCTATAATAACCAGCTAATCCTAGAAAACTTCTAACTTCGGTAGCTGATTGTGGGACTTTCCAATTGGTGATTGCTTCTATTTTGGAGGGATCTACGTGAATACCTTCTTGATTCACCATGTGTCCTAAAAATTGCACCTCCTGTAGCCAAAATTCACATTTTGAGAATTTTGCGTAAAGCTTTTCCTTTCTTAACAAAGTTAAGAGTGCTCGTAAATGCTCACAATGTTCGTCCTGACTTTTGGAATAGATAAGTATATCTTCGATGAAGACAATCACAAATTTATCTAAGTACGGCTTACAGATTCTATTCATCATGTCCATAAAAGCTGCAGGAGCATTTGTTAGTCCAAATGGCATGACTGTAAACTCGTAGTGACCATACCTAGTTCTGAAAGCGGTTTTGGGTATGGCTTCTTCTTGTACCTTCAACTGGTGATATCCGGAGCGTAAATCTATCTTAGAAAAATATCTAGCTCCTTGAAGTTGATAAAAAAGATCGTCAATCCTAGGTAATGGGTATCGATTCTTAAGTGTAACCTTATTCAATTCTCTATAATCGATACACATTCGCATCGACCCATCCTTCTTTTTCACGAACAACACTGGTGCTCCCCAAGGGGATGAACTAGGTTGTATAAATCCTTTACTTAGCAATTCATCTAACTGCTTTCTCAGTTCTAACATTTCGGTGGGTGCTAACCGATAGGGTGCCTTAGCTATTGGTGTAGTTCCATGAATTAGATGAATTCTAAATTCTACTTCCCTATCTGGTGGTAAACCTGGTAGTTCTTCCGGAAATACATCCGGGTATTCTGATATTACAGGAATTTCCTTAAGTTCTTTACTTTTAGTGTTAATGATTACCGAAATCATAAACACTATTCCTTGTTTTCGTTCATAACTAGCAACTTTCATTACTGAAATGAACTTCATTGGTTTCTGCGGCTTATCTCCTGTAACCACAATTATTTCTCCTGCGGGTGTATGAATTTCTATGGAATTCTTATCACAGAGGATTCGAGCATGGTTGGCTACTAACCAATCCATTCCTAGCACAACATCGAATCCAGCTAAATTCATAGGTAGCAGGTTTGCAGAAAATTTGTGGCCTGAAAGTTCTATTTTACCTTTTTGCAAAATCTTATATATATTAACAGAATTTCCATCTGTCGTTTCTACTGTATAAATATGCCTAAGTTTGGTTAAGGGTTGCTTAAGAGCTTAGCAGAATGAAGTATTTATAAAACTTTGGTTTGCACCAGAGTCAAATAATACTTTCGCATAAACGTCATGAACTAGGAACATACCAACTATTACATCCGGAATCAGATCCGCTTCCTGCATGGTCAGCTGGAAGGCTCTTGCATTCTTTTTATTAGTTCCGTCAACAGGTTTGGCCTTGTTATCGGCTGGCTTGACCAGTTTAGAGCATTCTGGTCTAAAATGCTCTGCTTCTTCGCAATTGAAGCAAATCGTTGATTTCTTCCTGCGTTCCTCCTCTCGGTGCCCTTGTGCCTTGCAGAAATTACATTTCTTATTACATTTACCAAAATGTTTCTTTCGACAGTTTCTGCAGAATGGAGGTGTGGAAGATTGCCTAGTTCCCTTTTTCTTGAAAGTACTACTATTATTACTCCCACGAAATCCTTGGGTAATCTTTTGGGCCAATTCCTTTTTCCTGTTTTCTTCTCTCGTGCGCACCAGTCCGTCTGTCAAGGTATTGGCCAGCTCGACCGCATCGTCAATTGTGTGGGGTCTCGCAGCCTTGACAATATCATGAATCTCGCTAATTAAACCCCAAATACAACGAGAAATAAGCACCAGTTCTGGCGAAGCCAGAGTTGGTACAATTCTAGCATATTCGAAGAATTTCAAAGTATACCCTCGACAGTCAACATCCACCATCCGGTGGCTCAGGAACTTATTTGCCATTTGTTCCTTTTCATATTCGGGACAAAATTTTCTTTCCACCAATCGCTTAAATTCTTCCCAACTCATGGCATAAGCCATGTCACTTCCCTTGGCTTGCAGTACCGTGTTCCACCATTCTAATGCCTCTTCCTTGAAAAGGTGAGACGCATACATAACCTTGTCTTCCTCGGTACATTTACTTATTTTAATTGATGCCTCAGTTTTCTCCAACCAATGCAGTGCAGCTGTTGCCCCTTCATTGCATGCAAATTCAATGGGTTTACAGGCAAGAAATTCTTTATAAGTGCAACCAGGTGTTGCAACTTTCATTTTCTTAAGTATTGGGGCTTGAATCACGTTGTTGTCATTATTGCCGCCTCCGTTAACACTATTACTGAAATTATCATCGCGCGTGCGTTTACTAGGGTTGGCTTGTGAAAGCTCAACAGGACTTTTAACAGCAGCGACGATTGTTGGGATAGCATTGGCTATTCCCTGGGCAACAATATTTTCTATATCTTGCCTGTTAATGAAATGATCCTCATTGTTTTGTTCAGATTGATTAACTTCATTGACAGGTTGGTTTTCCGTGTTTTCCATCTGAATAATAATTAACAATATAAATTATTATCACAATTAAATAACAACCAAACACAACAAAGCAATCGCACATAATCATGTCAACACGTATAGCCAAAATTGTCGACTTTGCGACTTTCATATTTTTATATATTTTAGTATGCATCAATACACACCAGTTATATTACAAAAGTTTTATTTTAAGTTATTTTACATAATTATATTTTTATTATTTGTTATTATACTATTATTATTATTAAACATGCAACCATAGTTTAACTGGTCCTTCAGAAACGATGCTCCCTCTCGTCGTATTTCCATGTGATTTTCTCCCCCATATCCCTAATTCTATTTCCCGCCTCCACTAGCTCCTCGCCATAATGACGGAGTTCAGCCAAGTTTTCTGTGCTCATAGGTGGGTTTGGTGCAGGCTCAGGGTCAAATTGGGGAAAATAGACGTTGGGGTTATTCATGAAATTCTGAAACTGCCAGTCATTTGTCAACCATTCCTCCAACTGGCCTATAACAGGTTGGGGGTTGACAATAGGATATGGGATAGCCGGTTCCAAATTAACTGGAAGTTGGGATTCAGCGGGGTAATTGAAGAGGTTTTCATCGGCAGGTCCGATGAGGTCACAATTCGCCAGTTTGCGATCCAGCTCCTCCCATGGTAGCATTTCCTGAGCTTGCCTGGAACTTTCCCCGATCTCTTTTCCTTTCCCTTTATCCTTCGGATCCACAGTCTTTTTAACATTCTGTGCAGCTGGCTTCTTCCTACGCCCACGTTTCCAGTCCAAGATTCTCCTTCTCTTTTTCGGCTTTGGTTTCTCCTGGGCCTGGAATGTTAGTGGTTCCTCCGTATCTTCCAGGTAGCCATATGGGTTTCCTGTGGTATCCATATCGATGCTATGGATCGTAAAGTTTTGGAGTGCCTCCGACAGTTCATTCATGCTATTAGCACACATGAAGAAACACACACAAATTTAAGTTAAAAATTTTATTTATTGCAAATTAATTTTTTCATAGAATCACAAAATGGCAATTAGAAAAATTAAGTATTTCTAAATACTTAATTAGCTTAAATAAGTGGCTCTGATACCACCTTTTTCTGTCACGGCCCTCGACCCGGTTTTACCCGTTTCAGGAGCCGCGGGACAGAAAACCCGTGGTATTGTTTATTTTGGCAGCGGAAATTTTTAACAGGATCTTTTTAATTGAAAATGCCCAATTTATTTTGTTTCACAATTTGGGACAAACCTCATAATTTACAATAAAAGAATTTCACTGGGAAATCCCTGTTTTACAAAAACATGTTTATTTATTTACTGAGCCACTTTCTTCAAGCTGGTACTGCTACGCATCACTTTTCCCTGATTCACAGTAAATCTCCTGAAACATGTTTAAGAAAAATTTTATCAGCGGGGAAATACTGGCGAGTCATTCAATTTGCGCAAAATGACACATTGTTATAATTTATAGTATTAAGGGCGATTACAATGTTTATATCAACCAATTACCCAACGGTATTTGTCACTCGACCCGATTCTGTGACTATGGTCATATCACCCATTGGCTAACCCGTTGTCCAATGGTGACGATTATCAAGTAATGTATACAAAACCCCACATACAGACTGTAATTGAAGACTACAAAGACTTAATCCCTGTAATTATAACTTTGAAAATAAATAGTGTTTTGGAAACAATTTGATAAAAGAGAATGACCCACATTGCAAATTTAGTTGGACAGAACTTTGCCTACTAACCTAGTTAAATAACAATGCACACGAAACTAGGTTAGCAACTTAATACAACTTTTACGATAAACACACGAAATCAAAACCCTCACGACGAATGACAAAGTATAGCCCGGATTCGGGCAGCACTTAAACATTCATCGGATCGGTTTCAATCGATCGGACATTGTATCGTAGCAGTGATTGAGTTACTACCCTGTTGTCGCAGCAGAGATTCGTGCTTGTGTGTGTTTTTGAACGAAACTGTAGGATCGTGTACGGACCCAAACGAGTCGTTCAGAGGTGTTCTACACAATATGAAAGGCGGAAACAGACATATTGTGTGTGATTCAGCAAGATATTCACTTTAAACTATCTTTCTATTGAACTGGTAACAATTACAAGTCTGTAGACACTTCGACAGAGCTTCGCCGTCGGAAACACTCTTCCTAATTCCGTTTCAAATGACACGGACCTATCCCCTATTTATAGACTTCCTAATTCCGTTTGAACATGCTCAAACGGAATCACATACAAACGAAATTACAATCTCAAACGGAATTAACTAACTCAAACGGAATTAACTAACTCAAACGGAATTACATGTCTAATTTTGTTTGGAATTACCAGATGACTCTTCAAACGGAATTAGTCATCTTCAAGCGGAATTACCCATTTGACTTGATTTCTCGAACTTCGTGCCATGAACAATGCAAGACTCGATACAAGACGAAGTCGACAGACGTATGCACCAACAGACTCCCCCTCGGATGTTGACGAGTCTTAAGTGTCGAGTCTTCAACGTCTTCAGTCTTTATCAGTCTGATCGCTCTCTGAAGTATCTGACAGTGTAAGCATCCTCAAACTTTATCTCTTTTCTTCAGGATCAACAGACTCCTCTCGAACAAACAATCTACCCTCGGATGTTGATTGCAATCTGGCTTCACAGAATTAGGATCGTGACCTGGCTTTATATTCAAACTTAGAATCCAGGCTATCCTGCACATCCTCTACCTCACAATAAATTTCACAAATTTAACATTTTGCAAATTTATATATCCAGACTCCCCCTCAAATTTATCCAGAATGATTTAACAATGTTAATAACTGATGACCCACTTGTAGGTAAATATTCAAAAACTTTTTAGTTTAAACACACACTCCCCCTCACGAAATGCTCATCATGTTCAGCACTTGGAATTTTGAAATTCAGTTCTTCAACACCAGTTGTCGAAAATCTTTTTGAATTTTTCAAAATTTATGCTAAAACACACTAAAATCTTTTTGGATTTTTGAATGAAATTAAAATGCAGTAAAGAAATATTTACATACAATATTTTTGTGAGTTTGTGTAAGAGGATCATATCAGTTTTTGACAAGTCACAAGTACCGTTGAGCTTAGTTACACATTAAGAATTAAACAATTCACTTAGATTGCCGATATACTGATCCACTTAAATTCTTACACAAATTTCAACTGATACATGATATGAATTAGGTGAATTAACGACTTAAACTCATTCATGTATCCCACCTCTTGAATATACTCCTGTATCCAGATCCCAATATTCAGTCTTACAGGTGAGTATACCACAGATGATATCTGTAAGGGGTTAAATGCGAAGGCCGTGAGAGCTCAGGTCAGAACTTCCGTTCAGCAGAGAGATGACGGCTTCGACTTTTGGTGGGTCCTCTTTAGAGGATCTTTTTTACAACAGCACATGATTAGCATTTTTCAATGTTTCATCATTTTTTATGCTGAGGGCAGGCTTTTATTTCAAGCAAGCGTAAAGTATTCTCCGGGGACTAGGCCATTGCTTCCGCAAAATCAGAAGTCCCGGGATAATACCCCAGATATCACTGAGCATAAAGACCTAGTATCTCAGAAAGATGGACCTTTCAAAGGAAATTTCAGGGGTTACCTATATATCCAAGTAGTGTTCCCCACGAAATAAGCAAGTTTGAATTTAAGTTTATATCCCGAACAAGCTTACTAAATGTGTAAAAACCTATCGGCATATCATCAGTGAGACCGTTTAATGCTATTTAATCATTACATTTCTTTAGCATACTGTAACTGTCTACTGATGTACTATCATTTCCTCTTTTTTACAACAAAACTCTTTTTTGATTTTTTCAAATTTTCTAATGTTTTTGGATTTTCTGAAAATTCTTACCCCCCTCCTAAAATGCAAAGACATTTAAAGGAAATTTGAAAACAAACTATACAAGTAAATTGACAACTGATATCAAATCACTTCACTTCTCCATCCACTTGGCATAAACAATCAGAACTCCCCCTTACAACAAACTATTTTCTGATTACGATTTCAAAACACTTAAGTTTGTTTTAACCAAAATGATTTTTTCGGAAAATAAGTTTTGTTGATTTTTCCTCTTGTAGGTTAGGGGTAAGATCATCACTTTGTTTCTTTCCTCTTTTCAATGAAATGAACCCCATATATTCTTTAACCACTTGTAAGAAAGATAAATCAAGTACAATTTAATGTCCCTGATTTAATCTTGAAAATTCAAATATCTCATGAATGAAATTATCAAAAAATATGCCGATACCTACTCCTCACTTACCAACCTGGGAGTTCCGGCACTGTCCACAACCTGTAAAATTTAACAATTTTTAAGATTCATTCACAAAAACAAAACTTTATCGAGAATGATGCCGATTCCTGCTCCACGATTACAAACTTGGGAGCTCCGGCAAGTCAGGATTTTTACTTATGAAAAACTTCCATCCAAGCCTGACCAAACTTGGATGTTTCCTCCTCAACTTCACTTGGGTAATAAGTTGCTTTCTTGGTTGCATAAAAGTCTTTTACCCCTTTGGCCTTTCCCTCGACCATTTTCTCAAAAATCTTTTTAACATTTCCATTAAATGCTTTTTCAACATCAAATTCATTCTTTTTAGAATAAAATTGATTTGAGATTTCAACCTTCCCAACTTTTGATTTAAAATTTTCAGCCCTCAATGGTGGAAAATGAACATCATCCATTGGAGGAACTGAGTTTTCATCATTTTTAACAACATGTGGCTCCTCTGATTTTGAGGAATCAGATTCATCGCCAGATTTTACATCTGATTTCTTAACAACCCAAGCTTGATTGTTAAGATTTCCCCTTCTCTTGTAAAACCTTTTCGAACATTCACCAACTTCATATGTTGAATTTTTAAACATTTTAAACCTTTCAGTTGGTGGTTCGGTTTTATCAACAACTATTTCTTTGAGTTTTTCTGAAACTCCCTGTTTTGTGTTGGTTGCCTTAGGACAGTTCCAGGCGATGTGACCAACTTCTTGACATCTGTAACAAGTTCTAGTCTCTTTTCTCTTTTCTCTGATGAGCTTCAGTTTTCTTCTTTTCAGCAAGAAATTCCTGATTTGACTGTTTCCAGAATGAGCCTTTTGATTCCTCTTCACAGCTTGTTCCTGAAACAAATTTTGTATTTATTTTAGAAGTTTTTTCATGTTTATAATTTTCTGGTGGAATAAATCCAAGACCTTTGTTTTTGAAATTACTGTTATGGTTTGGTTTCTTTCGATGACCTAAACCAGAACTGTAACCCATTTTCTTGTTTAATTTTTGTTTTATTCTTGAGGTGTAAGGTCTAGGTTTTGTAGAAAAAATTTCATCTTTTATTTCAGAAATATTAATTTCTATTAATTTGAAAACCTTTTTGATCATTTCAATAGGTTATTATAAACCTTTGTTCTAGAATAGGAGTTCCGGTAAAAGCTACCCGCATTTGCTATTTGTGATTTATACTTGCAAAGGTAAATACTTTTAACTTATTTTCCCTTATACGGGCTTGGGGTACAGTATATAAAATACCGCTTGGTCGGGCATTCGACCTTAATCGTTTGGTGGTTAAGTATTATCGAGATGACCCGTTTAAAAATTTGTTTTGTTTGCTTAACGCCTTTGGGGGGGTTAATGACCATGTCCCGGATATCCTTGGCATCATTTTACAAAATGGCCACGACCTAAGCGCGGGGTGTAGGCGTACACCCGTCAGTGCCTAAATAAATAATGTGGTGAGTCTATTGATATTTAACCCGGCACGAACCGGGCTACTGAACGCATAAGGAACATGTAATTCTGTTACAAGTTTATATTTAAATAATTATCCCAAGTTATAAAAAGTTTTGTGCCACGTGCATTCAAATCAATTTTAACCATTTTTTAAATGAGTCAGTTAAATTGTATTTACCAGTGTAAACTAACGTATTTTCCCAAAAAGGTTAAGTGCAGGTACTAAGCGAACTAGGCTGGCTTTCTCCTAGCGTCCACAATAAGTCTCGCAAGCTTGGATGTCAAAACTGTTGAACAATGTTTCTATATTTATTTTTAATCCACCTGTGGATTATTTTCAACTGTTTGTTATACTTGATATTACAATTATATTCGGTTGAAATATATCTATCTTTTGCTTCCGCTGTGCATTTAAATATTGTGTTGTTTGACTGTAATGTTACCAACTACGTCACGATACTCCCCACCGGTAATACGTGGAAATTTCGGGGTGTGACAGGTTGGTATCAGAGCCAACATTGAGTGAATTAAACACTAGCCTTTTGTGTTTAATCTCAATGACACAATTGCACATTCCTAAATTTTCGAGTCTAGACAAATAACATTGAACAAATTCTACTTTGTTTGTTTTATCCGTTATTTTATATACTCTTGTTGTTACCTTTGTTTATATTGACAGGTTTAACAATGCCACCAAGAATTAGAAGAGGAGGAAAAGGCAAGGGGCCAATCAGCGCCCCTAACGATCACGAAGCCGGGCCATCACTCCGGCGAACTCTTTCAACCACCAGGAGTGCTGGTCCTCAAGGAGACAGGAGGACCCCTCTGGAGCCCGCCAGACGATCTACTTCGCATAGTTCGACGCCTCCATATCGTCACTCTCTTGGACCTCAGTCCGAAAGCGAGCCCAACAACCCGCAACTTTCATATATACCTCTTCAGGGAACCCTTTCGCATCATTCCTTCAGCGACCCCACTCCTGTCTTTCAGGGCCGGTTTAACCCGGCAAACTACATACAAGAACCCGTGGGTTTTAACCCATTGGTACCGGAGGATCACTTTTCCGGCGACCAAGCGATGGACATGGATGAGGACACGGATCCCGTCGAGCCTGCATCAGGGACCCCCAACCATCCTATTGAGATCTCTGACGGATCATCCTTCCACGGATCACCCTACGGTGGTCCAGACAGTTATCAAGCTATGTTTAACCAGCATGAGTGGTATTTTACACCACCTCATAACCCACAGCAGCAGCAGCAACGGGATCCCTCCGAGGATTCACGATTCGTGGCAGTCACGCCACCGCCTCCACCGCCGCCAGTACATCAAGCACCTCCGGAACCGCCAAGGAGTAGGAGAACCGGCGCTCGAATATCCGCGCGAGCAGGGGATTTCCACTTTAGCACCCCTCGACACTCCAGTGGCAGTCACTACCCTCCACTACAGGAAGACCCACAAATGGGTGGGCCTTCAAACCCAGCTGCAGAGGTGAATTCTGCACAAGTTGTGCCGCCACCATCGGGTTTTGGTAACCCGATTCCTACTTACGCAGGTTCATCAAGGTACAATCCATTTGAGCAGCCGGCTCACACAACCTATAACTACGCTGAAGCCGACCCGTACCTGGTAGCAGCGAACTACAATGCCCTCCACCCAGAAGGGCCATATGGAGCCCCTTGGGGAGTTAGATACCCAACTCATGGCTACCAAGTACCTACTCAACCTCCGTTGCAGCACCAGCCACAGCCACCACGATTTTCCCCGCCAGAACAGGAAGAAATTCTTCAAAGATTAGACCAAGTCGAGCGAGAATTTCACAGAGATCGCAAGGAGCGGCAAGGTTTCCTCAAGGGCCTAGCAGGCTTGGTAAAGGGGAAGAAGAAGAGGGATCATTAAATCCCTACATGTGTTGTGGTACTTTCTATTTCAATTAAGTCCCTGCATGGACATTTATTTGTATATTTAGTCCCTACGTGGACTTATCTTTTTAGCCCCTGCGTGGGTATGACTTCTTGTATTCTGCCCCTGCATGGGCATGTCTTTCTGTTGACCCATGTGTGGGTATGTTGGTTTGGTTAAGCTCCTGCGTGGGCAGGTTGTTTCAGTAAAAGTCCCGTTTAGGGCAATATGTACTTCTCAAATGTTAATGGAATGTTAAGTTTATAAATTTCATTTTTGTCATTATATGCATAAATATATTATACATGAAATAAATAAATCAAAATCATTCCTTTTAAAAATAATCTGCCTATTTAAATATTAACTAAGGATCTTAAAGGTATAGCCTAGCCTGCATGTCATTATAAGACCTGGCCAAGATGGTAAGACCTGTTTAAAGGATTCAAATTCCTGTTAACATCTGAAAACATGTTAACACTCCTGGCAGACGTGATTCGTTAAAATCACACACGTCATTCTTAATAGGATTCTTCAAAAGATCCCTAACTTAAACTAATGATATATAAATCATGGGTTTAAATCATCAATTAAGATGATCACATGTGGACCATCCATTTGTAATATAGTGCCTACGGGCCCTGCTCATTCTCGTACGAGACAAAAGACAGTAGTAGTCTACGACCCTGTCTGAAAAAGGTAAAGAACTATGTTCAAACCTTCATGCCTTGATTCTCTGAAATCATGGCTTATAATTTAAAAATGTCCTCGTGACTAGGCCTTTTGTGCTACTAATAAAACTGTTGTTGTTTTATAATTAGGATAAATTATAATAAAAGTCCTAAATGAATATGATCAACAAATTAATCAAATATGGCCTGTGTTACCATGATTAATGAATTGCCATAAAAGACAATTCCATAATAAACTCCCAAATAAATGATTGTCAATCTTTTATGTAACAGTTCAAACTGCAATGGCTGACTCGGATGAAATTAATAGTCACCCAAGGGAGAATAATGATAATGCCCGAATTAATATAACGGGTGCTGAACTACAAGCGTTAATAGACAACGCTGTTACAAAGGCCATAGAGCGGCAGTATGATGAATATAGCGGGACTCGAAGTGGGACCCTATCTACACCGCATTCAAAGCCTAAGACTCATTCTGAGGCTCACAGCAAGCCGCCCTCCAAAAAGGAAGAGCCAAAGAAAGATGATGATCGACACTCCTCAAACCAAAACAGTGTTCCCTCTCAGAGGATCGTGCGGAACCAAGGACCCCGTGATAAGGGTTGCTCCTACAAGTATTTCGTTTCATGTAAACCCAGGGATTTCACTAGGAAAAAAGGAGCAATAGACTGCATGACCTGGTTGGATGAAATGGACACCGTGGTTGATATCAGCGGGTGCGCTGAGAAGGATGTGGTAAAATTTGTGTCTCAATCGTTCAAAGGTGAGGCCTTAGCCTGGTGGAGATCGTTAATTCAAGTTACTGGGAAGATTCCACTGTACAATATGTCATGGGAACAATTTGTTACCCTCATCAGGGAGAACTACTGTCCTCAGCATGAGGTTGAGAAGATTGAGTCGGATTTTCTGTCGTTGGTAATGAAAAATCTGGATTGCCAAGCTTACCTTACGAGCTTCAACACAATGTCCAGATTGGCTCCGTATCTGGTGACCCCGGAACCCAAAAGAATAGCTCGTTTCATTGGGGGTTTAGCCCCAGAAATAAAGGCAAGCGTGAAGGCCTCTCGGCCAACTACTTTCAGATCTGTAACTGATATATCTTTGTCCCTCACACTGGACGCGGTCAGACAGAGATCGCTGAGGAACACGGATGCCGAGAAAAGGAAAACGTGAAGATGACAATTCACGAAGGTCAAACAAGAAGCACCGAGGAAACAATGACCACAAGAAAGGGTCCGAGTCTATGAAGGATGGGCATCAATCTGGTGATAAGCCCAAGTGCAAAGTCTGCAAGAAACAGCACTTCAGAAAGTGCAGGTTTGAATTGAACTCACAGACACAGTCAAGAACTTTTGCATGTGGGATATGCAAGTCCAAGGAACACAAGACCTTGGATTGCAAAAAGTTGAAGGACGCAACGTGCTACAGTTGCAACGAAAAAGGGCATATCAAGTCCAACTGCCCAAAACTCGCAAAGAAAGCTGATGAAGGAAATAAGACCAATGCTAGGGTCTTCAGGATGGATGTAAAGGAAGCTGTCCAGGACGATAACGTGATCACAGGTACCTTCCTCATAAATGATGTCTATGCAAGAGTACTTTTTGATTCAGGAGCTGATAAATCATTTGTAGATAATAAGTTTTGTAAATTGCTGAACTTACCTGTTAAAACCCTAAGTGTGAAGTATGAGGTGGAATTAGCAGATGGCACCTTAGAAACCGCCTCAACCATATTAGATGGATGTTTCATATCCATTAAGAACCACTCTTTTCCTTTGTCCCTACTTCCTTTGAAGTTAGCCGGTTTCGACATAGTTTTGGGTATGGACTGGTTATCTCATAACCAGGCCCAGATTGTCTGCAATAAGAAGCAAGTGGTGATCAAGACTCCGTATGGTGAGTCACTTACCATACAGGGAGATACCCGGTATGGACTACCTGAGCAAGTGACTATGCTCAAGGCCTCTAAGTGTTTGAAGAAGAGTTGTGTCATCTACATGGCACAAGTGACTATTGATGAGCCGAAACCTAAGATGGAAGACATCCCCGTCATTTCTGAATACCCTGAAGTTTTTCCTGAAGAACTACCTGGTTTACCACCAGATACGCAAGTGGAATTCAGAATTGACATCATCCCTGGAGCAGCACCTGTTGCTAGAGCGCCTTACAGGTTGGCACCAACAGAGATGAAGGAATTGAGAGCACAACTAGATGAATTGCTAGCGAAAGGTTTCATTAGACCTAGTTCGTTTCCATGGGGAGCACCCATCTTATTTGTCAAGAAGAAGGATGGATCGATGCGTCTGTGCATTGATTACCGTGAGCTTAATAAGGTCACTATCAAGAATAGGTATCCATTGCCCAGGATCGACGATCTGTTCGATCAACTTCAAGGGGCAAGTTACTTCTCTAAGATCGACTTAAGGTCAGGCTATCACCAACTGAAGGTTAAAGATGAAGACGTACACAAGACTGCATTTAGGACTCGTTATGGTCATTACGAGTTCCTAGTGATGCCTTTTGGGCTCACTAATGCACCAGCAGCATTCATGGATCTCATGAACCGTGTCTGCAAACCATACTTGGACAAATTTGTTATCGTCTTCATTGACGACATTCTGATTTATTCAAAGAATCAGGCCGACCATGAGAAACATCTTTGATGTATTCTTTCATTACTTCAGCAGGAGAAACTCTACGCCAAATTCTCTAAGTGTGAATTATGGCTTCGAGAAGTCCAATTTCTTGGACATGTGGTTAGTGAACGTGGAATCTAAGTAGATCCCACTAAGGTCGAAGCTGTTATGAATTGGCAAGAGCCGAAGACGCCCACAGAAATTCGCAGTTTCTTGGGATTGGCAGGATACTACAGGCGCTTTATTGAAAAATTTTCAAGGATTGCTGCACCCCTAACTTCCTTAACTAGGAAGAAGATTAAGTTCGACTGGGGACCTAAGCAGCAAGAATCTTTTTATATTCTGAAGCAAAAGTTAAGCAATGCACCTGTGTTGACATTGCCTGATGGAATAGAAGATTTTGTGGTATATTGTGATGCATCACACACCGGAATGGGATGTGTGCTTATGCAGAAAGGCAAAGTCATTGCCTATGCTTCACGACAGTTAAAGGTGCATGAAAAGAATTACACCACCCATGACTTGGAGTTGGGTGCCGTTGTATTTGCACTGAAGCTATGGAGGCACTATCTATATGGTGTCAAGTGTGTGATCTATTTTGATCACAAGAGCCTCCAGCACATGTTTAACCAAAAGGATTTAAACATGAGGCAGCGCCGATGGATGGAGACGTTGAATGATTATGACTGTGAGATAAGATACCATCCAGGCAAGGCAAATGTGGTTGCTGATGCCTTAAGCAGGAAAGAAAGAGTGAAGCCCATAAGAATCAATATCAAGAGCATTGAGATAAAGAATGGTTTGAACGAAAGGTTGTTAGCTGCACAGAAGGAAGTTGTGTTGGAAGCTAACTATCCTAATGAAAAGCTAGGAGTAACTGAAGAACAGTTATCCTATGGCAAGGACGGAATTTTGAGGTTAAATGGACGAATATGGGTTCCAATTTATGGGGGACTTCGAGATGTTATCCTCCAGGAAGCTGATGTGTGCAAAATGCAACATATAAATTACATCAATTGTGGCATAAAACTGACCCTTTTTTAGTACTAATGTTGGAAAAAGTGTGCTTTTGTCTTCCTTTTGTATTTTCAGGATTAAATGAGCTCAAATTAACAAAAGAAGCAAAAAGACATAAAAATCTAACATAAATACAAGAAAAGGAACAAGACGTGACATGCCCGACCCCACGACAACATCTTCCCAAGCAAAACAAGACAACAGAGGACTGAACACGCCCCGTGCTCAGCCAGCACGGGGGCGTGCCCAAGTGTCAGCAGAAAAGACAAAGTGGTAGAAGCTTCTATTGCCCACCACGGGGCCGTGCTCAGCGGACACGGGGCCGTGGTCAACTATAAGATTCGCACAATCCAGGCAAATCTTCATAGTACAAAGATTCTTCTGCACACGGGGTCGTGCTCAGCGGACACGGGGGCGTGGTCAACTAATAAGACAAGCTGCAATAAATGAAGAAAGAGAAGGATGTGGACACAGGGCCGTGCCCACTGGACACGGGGCCGTTCCCACTGGACACGGGGCCGTGCCCGAGCTTCTGTTCAACCTATAAATAGGAGTGCTTGGCTTAAGCTCAAACCATCCCTTGGCACACCACCTCTCTCACACTTCACCCACCACCCACCACCACCATAACACCATCATCCGCCACCATCATCCATTGTCCATCATAGAGTGTGTGAGTCGTCTCGGGATCCAAGATTGATCGTAAGAGTTCTTGACAATCAAGGCCATGTTTGCCTAAGTCTCTTACATCACTTGGTGAAGACAAAGTGTCTAGTGTAATACTTTTATTTTTAATCTTTTCGCACTTTTTACTTGGTTTTGTATTAATGACTTTAATAACTAGTTTCTTATGTTGAAGGTGATCTTTCCTTATCGTTTGTCCGTGGTGTCTTGGCATTATTTTACTGTCTATATAAAATAAAAGATTTTCACCATTCATATCTCCACGGTCTATATGGAGGTATGTTGGCTACCTGGTCGGGGGTTAAGGGAACGGTTTGGTAAAGGTCTTGCCATTGTTCAGCGTTTAGAGGTCCTGCAATGGACCTGGGTCAAATTTAGTAGGACCTCCTTCAATACTTAACGATATTGGATGGCAGGGGTCCAAACTCTTTGATCCCCTCATAAGTTAACTACTATTAATACTATAACCCTGCTATTTTGTAACACCTCGAAAATTCACGTCCTATAAAGTGTTGACACGTGTCATATGTTTGAACGTGTGAAAGAATGTTATGAAAGGACTAAAGTTGACAAACATGAAAAGTATATGAAAATACGAGTTCTAAATGTCAACAGTGAATAAATATATTGTACATTAACCCTACATGAGGTTTATAGCATCAAACGAATAAATCATGGATCTTGCGAAGCTAAAAGTGAGAGATTACAAACTACAGGGGTTAAATGTGTCACATTTTTAAGCTATACCTCTGAGTGACCTTTTGACAAACCCGAAGCTTTGTAACGGTTAATTATACTCACTAGAATGCACGATATAAATTTCATAAAGTTTCGTTATCGTATGAGAAAGTTATGATCAAATTCGTATGCGAGGGGTTAAAGCGTTAACGTTGAAAGTTATGACTTTTCGGGTTAACCAGAAGTGTCCAGGGACTTGGTAAAGTGGGTATAAGTCCTAAACCCCTTGTAGGTAAATAAGAAGGGGTCAAATGGCAAAGAATAAGCTTCGTTGCCCTTTCGAAGAGCCAAGGGACAAAGATGCGGAAACTAGAAAATGAAAAATCTGTTTAAGGGGTTAAGGCGGGCCGCGTAAGTGACCTTAAGGTCTTACGCGGGCCGCGTCAGACACACAGTAACAGCAACTTCAGACAGCAGCCTGTAAACGCGCTAAACCGACCCAAAACAGATATTTTCTCATCATGGGCGACCCCTAAGTGCCTCCTAGAACCTTAGGGACATGTGTTAACAACAATCAGGGACCAATGGTAGTGTGTGTGTGTCAAAGATCTAAGAAGATTAGAACACTATAAAAGGCCCTCATGTTTCACCACTTTGATCACACCTTCATCTGCACTTTGGATCATTTCTGGAGCTAAGGACTTCTCTCTAAGCTTCACATTTCGTGCATAGGACTTCAGTAAGTTTGCTAATCCTTCCTTAGTTAAGATTTTGCTTAGTTATAGCTTAAAAGTCAAACCGTCGTAATTAACGATTGACTTTAAGATTAATCACTAATGGTCCAGTGATTAGTCGAATCAAAAGTAGTTATAAGTTGGTAATTATGTGGGTAATAAACCCTCAAAAGGGTTCCCCCTGATTCCCACTCTAACTAAGTCAAATGTCGGGTCAAACTTGTGATTAAAAAGTCAACAGGATACTTAGTTTCTAATTTATGCATAATTAGAAATGTAGAACACATACAACCTGTTTGATCATTATTATAACTCGGTAATTAATGTAAGAACATGTCTAAACATGTTCAACCCGACAATTTACTATTTAGACCCGGTTCGGAACCGAAAGTCGCAAAGCTTTGACTTTTGCTTTGACTTCAGTTCTGACCCGTTATGGTATGTTTTAGAAATACCTTAGAGCTTCATTTGGACCAGGTTACATGCTAGTATAACCCTCTGTGATTATACACCATGGTTCATTAGTTAACCTATTAATACGCATGATTTCGTTAATTGCTCATATGTTGACCATTATGCCCTTTTCACCTTAAAACGTGATTTTTGAAAATGTAAAAGTGTAGAAACCTTAATTACTGATATATAAACTTGTATGCAAAGTTTGACATCAGATTGAGGTGTAGATTGAGAGTTATGCTCATTAGCGTAATTAGAAGCTTCTTTAGCGATTAAACGGCGTAATTAGCGTATAGCCTAATTACACCTACTTTTTGGTATCAAACTTATTACCCACTGATGTAATATATTATTTTGGGATTTTTGAAGATTTTTAATTAATTTTAGGCTGAGCATAACTCATAGTCGTATGCTTAATCCGGTAATTGTCGGTTTTGCCCTTACGGGCCATAAAATGAGTTTTACATATCTAAACGACTCCAAACCTTTTGCTACTGATTCTAAATGATAAATAAATTATTTTAAGCCTTCTGGAATAGTAAAAATATCAGCTTTATGTATCGAACCTGGAAATGGCTTCTAATCGCCTTATTAAGCGTTTTTAACGCATAGTATGTACTAAAACAATTTTAAACATACAAGGGTTGATACCTACTGATATTTGAGGAAAATTATAATATTTTAACAGTAAGCAAAGGTTGTTAAACTCAGACTTCAGTTTTGAGCTTTTCGGCTTATGTGAAATTACCAAAATGCCCCTACGGTGCATAGTTTGGTTATAATTGATAAATTTCACATATATACAATACCCTACTGATATAACTTAGCAAATTGATTATCTTTTCTGATTACATCAGACCTGTAACTCAGGATACTACTTAAACTCTTTTATCACCTTATAAATGACCAAACTACCCCTACGGGGCATAGTTTGTGTTTAAATTCATTTCGGGCATAATAAATGATATCTTACTGATGTTACAACATATTTGGAGCATATTAACTTAGGAAACCTGTAAATGGCTCTCATTATTACCCGTTACGCTTATTACGCGTTCGGTTCGGTTTATGTAACTAGTTTACATAAATTAGCCGAAACGGGTCAAACCTTATCGGTTTTATCTCAAAATCCAGAATGTGTATAATATGCCCATATTAAACAAGTCTTCAAACTTGTTGGGTCCAAAACACATTCTATCCGGTCATCGCTTAATCGTGCGTACGAATCGTATCTGTGAAACTAACCGGTCTAAGCTTAAGCTTAATTAAAGACCCGTTAGGATTCTAATAGGTTATTGAAGGGGTAAGGTCCCAAAAACCTCATAATAAGTATTTGGGACCATACCATAACCCTTCCTTTTAACCTTTTAACCTTGCGCGGCCGCGTACTGGTCTTACAAAAGGAAGAAAGTAATCAGCAATCCATAGTCGCGCGCCCAAAGGAAATCATAAATCCTTGCGCCTTCTCCCATTAATAAAGGGTAAAAATCCTGAGATGAATACTTCCGCCTAAATATCCAGACTTGGATATTATCTTACCCAGACTTGGGATTTATTTATTCAGTGGTCACCACACAATAAGGTGTCACACCAGATTACAGCAGTAATCTTCTAGAAGAAATGCAATCGTGCACCACCCAGACGGTTATAACCGTTTGGACACGTGTCATTACCACAAGCACCCCTGAAATCACAACGAAGGCATGCAATTGGAGAGTAATCTCCACTTGATCACATTACACGTGGCAAATCCCCAGCCTTTGATCAAGACCACGATCCGTGTGCTCTCACGTCGGATCAAAGAACTTAAACGGAAGGAAATGTAACCGCTTACGGGGTTAGCATCTTCCGTTAACTTTTCACTAACGGGTTTTCCCGCCTAAAACGACTCCCGGCTATAAATATGAGAAACAACTCAGGTATGAATTCAGATTTCACACACGTCTCAAATACTTCTTCTTCTTCATTACCAATACTTATTCTCACACCGGAGTCGGGTCAAGGAGAGAACCCTCTTCTCCCCTTGGCGAGACTAACGGTGCTCTATTTTGCAGAGCTTCGGAGAAGAAGACCAGCCGCAACTGAATCAACCGAGAGAGAGCTAACCTTTTTATGCGGATTCAAACCCCCTAGATATCTCGGTTCCGACCATTTATCTAGTGTTTCTTCAGTTATTATAAACCTTCGTTCCAGATTAGGAGTACCAGTAAAATCTACTTTCATTTGCTTATTGTGATTATTACATTGCTCAGGTAAATACTTTTAACTTATTTTCCCTATACGGGCTTGGGTTACGGTATATAGAATACCGCTTGATCGGGCATCAAATCTTCCATCGTTGGGTGGTTAATTGAATAATTTGATCGGCTCGTTTAAACAGTCTTGTTTACTTAAAGCCTTTGGGGGGTTAATGACCATGTCCCGGATATCCTTGGCATCATTTTACGAAATGGCCACGACTTAAGCGCGGGGTGTAGGCGTACACCCGTCAGTGCACAAAAGAATAATGTGGTGTGTCTATTGATCTTTAACCCGGACAAGATCCGGGCTACTGAACGCACAAGGAACATGTAATTCGTTCACAAGATTATATATTTAAATAATTCTCCCAAGTTAAATAAAATGTTTATGCCACGTGCATCCAAATAAATTTTCAATCATTTTTAAAATGAGTCAGTTGATTGTATTTACCAGTGTAAACTGACGTATTTTCCCAAAAAGATTAAATGCAGGTACTAAGCGTAATTGGCTGGGATTTCTCCTTAGCATCACTAGAAGTCTCGCAAGCTTAAGATGCCTACCGTCTGTTGAACTACTATTTTATTTTTGATACTTTCTGTGGACAAACCTTCAACTGTTGTGATACACGATATTACAATATTATTAAAGTTGAATTATATTTCTCATTTGCTTCCGCTGTGCATATTTATATATTGTGTTGTTTGACTATTATGTTGCCAACCACGTCACGATACTCCCCTACCGGGCCCACCGGTGACACGTGGAAATCGGGGTGTGACATATTTAGGACTGTATCCCTGCTGACTCAGACTACTTAGTCGAGGGTAACATCATCTCCAAAAGAGGGGCCTACCATAATTTGCATTAATAACTTAATTAATTATCTTCCAATAATCCACCCTTTTAGGATTGTATCCTTGCTGACTCAAACTACTGGGGTGAGGGTAACGTCACCTTCAAAAGAGGGGCCTACTACAATAACTAAGATAATCTCTTAAAAAGTGCAAAAGTGCGGAAATAATCAAAGGTTACACTAGATACGAGTCGGAACCAAGTGATTCATCTTGTCTATCTGTTTTTCTTTTTTACTTTTATTTTCAGCATTTTAGTTAATTTTTATTTTTCTTAGTTTAAAACATTTTCTAAACTTTTTGAGTTGATTAGACGTTGAGGATAAACCGGTACTAAAAGCTCTTGTGTCCTTGGACTACCTCGGTATCTTACCAACACTATACTACGCTCACGATGGGTGCACTTGCCCATATGTGTGTTTAGTGTTAGTAAATATCGTGTTTTATAAATGTAAAACTTGGCTAAAAAAGTGTTAAAGGGGCTTAAAATATACACCTAAAATATATAACACTTCACACGCATCAAGTTTTTGGCGCCGTTGCCGGGGACACAAGGATTTTAAGAAAGTTAGGAATCAACGGCCTAATCGTTTTTCTTATTTTTCGTTTTTTTTAGGATTTTTCTTAATTTTTCAGCTTCTGCAGAGCTCAGCACGGGCCGTGCCTGGTCGGACACGGGCCGTGCCCAGCAATATCACTGGCGGTTTTTATTTTCCGAGTTACAGAGGACTGAGCACGGGGCCGTGTCGGTGCAACACGGGGCCGTGTCGGTGCAACACGGGGCCGTGTCCAACTCCCAGTAACAGGGATCCGGAGAACAATTACTGTAAACTTGGCCACGGGCCGTGTTCACTGAGCACGGGGCCGTGGTGAACCTTCTGACCAACATTCTTTTCTGTTTTTATCGCAGGACTTGGAACCTTGGCGCCACATTTGAACTTCCTACGTAGTGCATGAGCTCCAGTTCTAGTAGAGACATAAAAGAACCTCTAGAAGAACCCGAACGCTTTCTCAGAAAAAGACTTAAAGCTAAAAATCAAGAGAAAGTTTCGGGGGACCCACTTCCAATGGCGGACCAACGTACCCTCATGGATTACCTACGGCCCACCGTGGGTAATCTCGGCGCCGCTATCAATGCACCAAATGTCGAAGCCAACAACTTTAAACTTTGGCCGCATTTGATACAAATGCTTCAAAACTCCGCAACCTTCCATGGGCTTGCGGATGAGGATCTCCATCTACATATTACTAATTTCTTAGAAATATGTGATACTTTTCGGATCAATGGAGCATCAAATGACGCCATCCGCCTTCGAATGTTTCCATTTTCACTAAAAGACCGAGCTAAGGCTTGGCTTAACACCCTCCCAGTCGGCTCGGTAAACACCTGGGATGAACTAGCCCAAAAGTTTCTATATAAGTATTTCCCTCCTGCTAAAACGGCTAAATTAATGACTGAAATTAATACATATTCACAAGAGGATGGGGAATCCTTATATGAAACTTGGGAAAGGTTCAAGGAGCTACTAAGAAAGTGTCCCCATCACGGTCTTGCGGTATGGCAACAAGTATCCACTTTCTACAATGGGTTGTTGCCACACACAAGACAAACACTTGATTCTAGCTCCGGGGGACTTTTAGGTAATCGTCGCCCAAATTAAATATATAATCAAATTGAGGAAATTGCTCAAACCAATTTTCAATGGCACACTCCCGGAGGTAATAAATCTATTGCCCCGGGCGCCCATAAGGTTGATGAAAGCACTTCTTTACAAGCCTAAATCGAGGCCCTCTCTTCAAAAATCAAAAAGTTAGAAATGACAAAAACGGCCTCGGTTATGGCTTGTGAAGGGTGTGGTGGGCCACATGAAAATTGGAGTTGTATGAAAGAATTAGATGAACAAACAGAAACGGTAAACTACATTGATAATAGACCTAGGCCGTCGGGTCCACCAACGGGTACCTACAACCAAGGATGGCGCAACCACCCTAATCTTGGTTGGAGAGATCCCGGCAATAGTAGTAACCAACAAAACCAACGAACTAACTTTCAACAACCACAAAATTTTTCTCAACAACAAGGTGGAAGAGAAAGGCTTGAAGATACTGTATCTCGCCTCATCTCCGACACCGAAAAGAAAAACTCGGATCGATTTCAACAATTGGAATCGAATTTTAGAAATCAACAAGCTAGCATTCAAAACATTGAAAAACAATTAAATCAATTAGCTCAAAATTTCTCTGACAGACCACAAGGCGCGTTACCTAGCAATACCGAAACCAACCCGAAAGCACAAGTACATCTCATCACATTGAGAAATCGAACCGTGGGTCCCGAGGAGGCTCCATTACCGCCAGATGAAAGAACCCAATCTAGCCAAACCATGACTCCGCCCACATCAGAAAAGGCTTCTTTACCAAATCAAGAGCCCACCAAGACTCCTCCAATTCCGTACCCCGGTAGGTTAAATCGTCAAAAGACCGATGAGGAATTCGCAAAGTTTGAAAATTTACTAAAACAATTGCATGTTAATATTCCTTTTATTGAGGTCCTAACCCAAATGCCTAAATACGCAAAATTCATGAGGGATTTCCTCACTAACAAAAGGAAAATTGAATCATTGCAATTAGTTAACTTAGGCGAAGAATGCTCCGCCTTAGTACTCAACAAACTTCCACAAAAGAAAATCGACCCCGGAAGCTTCACCATTCCTTGCTCGATTGGGGAATCCCCCGTTCGTAATGCATTAGCCGATCTTGGGGCTAGCATTAACCTCATGCCCACATCGATGTTCAAACGACTCGGCCTAGGAACAACAAGCCCTACAAAGATGAGCATACAACTCGCCGACAGATCCGACAAATTCCCACAAGGTGTCGCTGAAAATCTATTGGTAAAAGTTGACAACTTCGTTTTCCCAACCGACTTTGTCATCCTAGACATGGAAGAAGACACCGATGTCCCTCTCATCCTCGGGAGGCCATTTCTAGCCACCGCCCAAGCGGTGGTAGATATGAATGACGGAACGTTAACATTGAAGTTTGGGGACAAGGAAGTGAAGTTTGAATGTGGAAAAAGAGTAGAGGACGAAGACCCGGTCAAGCACATGAAGGTCATAGACTCAAGCTTGGATGACGCTCTCCGACGGTGTAACATGGGATGCAATACATCCCACTTGGGTAACATATGACCAGGCTATGGGTCTAGCCAAGGACCCTTATAAACGTGGCGCACCACGGAGGCATTCCGCGGAACTATCCTTAGTTTAGTTTAGATTAATTTTCATGTTTTCTAGTTAGTTTTAATTTTCAGGAATAAAACACACTTGAGATGGCAAAGGATACAAGGGAAACTTGAACCAGCACCCCATGCAGGAAAACAGAACCGTCCGACGAAATTCTTCATTTACAGTAAGTTCGGCACGGGCCGTGTCCGCCCAACACGGCCACGTGCTGCACAGTCTGCAGAAAAAGACCCAGTTCAGGTAACTGGACACGGGCCGTGTTCACCCAACACGCCCCCGTGTCCAGGCTTCTGTTTCTCTTGTTTCAATTTTGTTACTGGCACTTGAACACGGGGCCGTGCCCGGACAACACGGGGCCGTGTTCAGCGCCCAGTAACACAAAAATTTTGCTTTTTACACCTTTTTACACATTCAGTCAACCTAAAAACTTATTTTTGGGACACATTGAGGACAATGTGTAATTTAAGTGTGGGGGGGATGCTAAAACCTTGAATCTTGCAAGTCCTAAATACAAGCCTTACACAAAACTCTATTGGAACCACTAATCACCCCAAAATTTTTTCAAAATTTTTCATTTTTTTACTTGTCTAGGTTTAACTCGGGAAATTCAAGTTCTAAAAAGGTTATATTTTTACGAATTTACAACCGATAGCGTCGTGATAAAAAGGAACCAACATAAGAAAATTATGAAAAGGCATGGCAAACTTAGTTAAAATTTGGTTATATATACTTGATCACATAAAAACACATTCCCACAAAAGTGAGTTTTGAGCCTTTATTGAGCATACAATTACATATCATTAGACTAAATGCTCATTTTTCATTTCTTGTGTGAATAGCCGCTTGGTTCTTACGACTCTAGAACTTGCCATGACGATACATTCCCGGTCCTTACCAACTTAAACCCGAGTAAGTAAATGATGGAGGCATTAGGACTAACCCTTTTTTTATTTCTACACCATTATTTTTTTTACCACCTACCCAAAATCCCCCTAGTTAGCCCCTTTGAGCCTAAACCTTTTCATTTCATAACCCAAACCAAACACCCTTTTACCCACCAAAACCTTTTTATTTTTAACCATTTGTTTTAGTAACAAGTTCGATTTTTCGTATGACTTTTCAAAAAAAAAAAATGTGTTGATGATGAAGCAAAAGAAAATAAACAAACAAGTTCATCAAAAATAACTTTGTTTGAATAATAGTTTCATCAAAATAAAAGTTACAAAAATAGAAAGTCTTACGAAAACCGATACTTGTTACGCTTTTCGCTTTTTTTCTACTAACCACTAGCCACTAACCCAACCACCTACCTTTAACCCAAGCCTAACCCTTCACCCACAAAGTCCTCTTGATATTTACAAAGGTATATAAGTTAAAAAGGAGGAGGATTGATTGCTTGGCAAGCCTATGGTAGGAGTAAGTTCCATGCCGCTCTCGAGTGATCCACAAAAATACATTTTCGGCCGAGTGTTGAGTGATCCCCGTGAGGTATGTGAACTTGTATATAAATAAAATTTTACAAAGGCATGTTATGCCCTAATAAGTAATTTATCTTATGAAAAAGTTTTAAATAAATCATGACGAATAGGATTGTAAATAAATAAAAATAAAACTAAATAAAGAATCTTGGAAATCCCGACACTCTATGACAAGCCCAAAAACCTTCTTCTCTACCCATTCCATTTGGGAGTGTAATAGCCACATATTAAAGAGTTTTGCTTGAGGACAAGCAAAGATTCAAGTGTGGGGGTATTTGATGTGTGCAAAATGCAACATATAAATTACATCAATTGTGGCATAAAACTGACCCTTTTTTAGTACTAATGTTGGAAAAAGTGTGCTTTTGTCTTCCTTTTGTATTTTCAGGATTAAATGAGCTCAAATTAACAAAAGAAGCAAAAAGACATAAAAATCTAACATAAATACAAGAAAAGGAACAAGACGTGACATTCCCGACCCCACGACAGCATCTTCCCAAGCAAAACAAGACAACAGAGGACTGAACACGCCCCGTGCTCAGCCAGCACGGGGGCGTGCCCAAGTGTCAGCAGAAAAGACAAAGTGGTAGAAGCTTCTATTGCCCACCACGGGGCCGTGGTCAACTATAAGATTTGCACAATCCAGGTAAATCTTCATAGTACAAAGATTCTTCTGCACACGGGGTCGTGCTCAGCGGACACGGGGGCGTGGTCAACTAATAAGACAAGCTGCAATAAATGAAGAAAGAGAAGGATGTGGACACGGGGCCGTGCCCACTGGACACGGGGCCGTGCCCGAACTTCTGTTCAGCCTATAAATAGGAGTGCTTGGCTTAAGCTCAAACCATCCCTTGGCACACTACCTCTCTCACACTTCACCCACCACCCACCACCACCATAACACCATCATCCGCCACCATCATCCATTGTCCATCATAGAGTGTGTGAGTCATCTCGGGATCCAAGATTGATCGTAAGAGTTCTTGACAATCAAGGCCATGTTTGCCTAAGTCTCTTACAACACTTGGTGAAGACAAAGTGTCTAGTGTAATACTTTTTATTTTTAATCTTTTCGCACTTTTTACTTGGTTTTGTATTAATGACTTTAATAACTAGTTTCTTATGTTGAAGGTGATCTTTCCTTATCGTTTGTTCGTGGTGTCTTGGCATTATTTTACTGTCTATATAAAATAAAAGATTTTCACCATTCATATCTCCACGGTCTATATGGAGGTATGTTGGCTACCTGGTCGGGGGTTAAGGGAACGGTTTGGTAAAGGTCTTGCCATTGTTCAGCGTTTAGATGTCCTGCAATGGACCTGGGTCAAATTTAGTAGGACCTCCTTCAATACTTAACGGTATTGGATGGCGGGGGTCCAAACTCTTTGATCCCCTCATAAGTTAACTACTATTAATACTATAACCCGGCTATTTAGGACTGTATCCCTGCTGACTCAGACTACTTAGTCGAGGGTAACGTCACCTCCAAAAGAGGGGCCTACCATAATTTGCATTAATAACTTAATTAATTATCTTCCAATAATCCACCCTTTTAGGATTGTATCCTTGCTGACTCAAACTACTGGGGTGAGGGTAACGTCACCTTCAAAAGATGGGCCTACTACAATAACTAAGATAATCTCTTAAAAAGTGCAAAAGTGCGGAAATAATCAAAGGTTACACTAGATACGAGTTGGAATCAAGTGATTCATCTTGTCTATCTGTTTTTATTTTTATTTTTATTTTCAGCATTTTAGTTAATTTTTATTTTTCTTAGTTTAAAACATTTTTCTAAACCTTTTGAGTTGATTAGACGTTGAGGATAAACCGGTACTAAAAGCTCTTGTGTCCTTGGACGAACTCGGTATCTTACCAACACTATACTACGCTCACGATGGGTGCACTTGCCCATATGTGTGTTTAGTGTTAGTAAATATCGTGTTTTATAAATTTAAAACTTGGCTAAAAAAAGTGTTAAAGGGGCTTAAAATATACACCTAAAATATATAACACTTCACACGCATCAGAAGCCCATAGTTCTAAATATTCCGTTCATCCTGGAGCTGATAAGATGTACCAGGATCTAAAGGCAAACTATTGGTGGATAGGCTTGAAGAAGTCTGTAGCCGCCTATGTAGCTAAATGTTTGACATGTGCGCAAGTCAAAGCTGAACATCAGAAACCGTCAGGTTTGCTACAACAGCCTGAACTTCCCACGTGGAAGTGGGAAATGGTGACAATGGATTTCATCACCAAGTTGCCGAAGAAAAGGAAAGGAAATGACACTATATGGGTGATCGTGGACAGACTGACTAAGTCAGCACATTTCCTACCTATTAAGGAGACCTATAGCTCCGACATGTTAGCCCAATTGTACGTGGATAAGATTGTAGCTTTACATGGCGTACCTGTGTCTATTATCTCTGACAGAGATACTAGATACACATCACATTTTTGGAAAAGTTTCCAACAATCTTTGGGCACGCGCTTAAATTTCAGTATGGCTTACCATCCTCAGACGGACAGACAGACAGAGTGAGCGTACCATCCAAACGTTGGAAGACATGCTTCGTGCATGTGTGATCGACTTAGGTGGTAGTTGGGATAACCACCTGCCATTAATCGAGTTCTCCTACAACAATAGCTACCATACCAGCATTAAGGCTGTGCCCTTCGAGGCCTTATACGGTAGAAAGTGCAGAACGCCCGTTTGTTGGGCGAAGGTTGGAGATGTCCAACTATCAGGACCAGAAATAGTCTTTGAAACGACGGACAAGATTGTCCAGATTCGTGATCGCCTGAAAGCTGCCAGAGATAGGCAGAAAAGCTATGCAGATTTAAAGCGTAAACCTTTTAACTTCGAGGTAGGTGACAAAGTACTGCTTAAGGTATCACCCTGGAAGGGAGTGATGCGATTTGGTAAGAAAGGCAAGTTAAGCCCGAGATACATAGGACCATTCGAGGTCATCGAACGTGTCGGATCAGTTGCCTATAAGTTAAACTTACCTGAAGAGCTCAGTGGTATTCACAATGTATTCCACATCTGCAATCTGTAGAAGTGTTTCGCTGATGAATCACTGGTCATACCACATACAGATGTGCACATAGAAGAGAGCTTGAAGTTTGTTGAAAAACCTGTGTCGATCGAGGATCGACAGGTTAAGAAGCTTCGAAGGAAGCATGTGCCTATCGTAAAGGTTAAATGGGATGCCCGTAGAGGTCCCGAATACACATGGGAGGTTGAGTCCACAATGAAAGAAAAGTACCCTCATTTATTTCAGTAAATCTCGAGGTCGAGATTTCTTTTAAGGGGGTGAGGATGTAACACCTCGAAAATTCGTGTTCAATAAAATAACGACACGTGTCATGTACGACAAAAGTGTTATAAACCCGGATCTAGTCAAAGATGTATGGTAGGATTTAAAAGCGTCGTCATGTAAATTCATACATCTGAATGACCTCATTATGAATCCCAAGACCCTAATATATATTTAAAACATCTGATTTTCATTCAATCCGGTAAATGTTAACAGTAATTAAGTGGAATTATACAAGAATGGGATCCTACGAAGAAATGCTCGACAACCCTTCGTTCATGGCTTTTTGATAATGTCCAAGACAAATGTACATCATTAAAGGTGATCTAAACTGTTCAAGGCACATTCTTGAGGCCCCATACTGAATTATAGAAGCCCAAAATTCGTAATACATGGTTGCCCGTTCGAATGCTTGAAAGGTCAAGATTTTTTGCCTTCTGCAAAAGGCTTACAGACCGTAAGCCACCCCCTTACGGTCCGTAAGGGGTGCCCAGCGACAGTATTTTCGACAACAGCCTGTATAAACGCAAATAACCGACTTAAAAAGATATTTATCACTTCTTGGACGACCCCTACATGCTTATAGACCCTAGGAGCACTTGTTATTGATCTGGATCACCCCATAGACTTAGTTGTCATCATCATAATGGATCAAGAACATTATAAAAGGCCCTCATGTTGCAACCATTTGATCATTCATTCCTTCTGCATTTCTGGAGCTTTTAGGAGTTCAAGAGCAGACCCTAAGCATCTCTAATCGTGCATAGGACTTAGGTAAGCTTCCTAAACCTTCCTTAATTGAGTTTAGCTTAGTTAATTAGCTAAAAGTCAAACCGTCGTAACTAGAGTTTGACTTCGAGATTAATCAGTATTTGTTCAGTCAAATCTCGAATTAAAAGTAGTTATAAGTTGGTAATTATGTGGGCAATAAATCCTTAAAAGGGCACCCTCTGATTCCCACTCTAACTAGGTCAATTGTCGGGTCAAACTTGTTATTAAAAAGTCAACAGGATGCTTATTTTCAAATTAATGCATAATTTGCAATGTAGAACCCATACAACCTGTTTGATCATTAATATAACTTGGAAATTAATGTAAGAACATGTCTAAACATGTTCAACCCGACAATTTTCAGTAGAGACCCGGTTCGGAACCGAAAGTCGCATAATTTGACTTTTACTTTGACTTTCAGTTCTGAACCGTTTAAGCATATTTTAGATATGCCTTAGAGCTTTAATTGGACTAGGTTACATGCTAGTATAACCCTCTGTGATTATACACCTTGGTTCATTAGTTATCCAATTAATATGCATGATTCCGTTAATTTCTTATATGTTGACTATTATGCCCTTTTCACCATAAAACGTGATTTTTAAAAATGTAAAAGAGTAGAAACCTTAGTTACTGATTTATAAACTTGTACCCAAAATTTGACATCAGTTTGAGGTGTAGATTGAGAGTTATGCTTATTAGCGTAATTAGAAAGCTTTTTAGCGATTAAACGGCATAATTAGCATATAGCCTTTTTAAACCCACTTTTTGATATCAAAATTTTTACCCACTGATGTAATATAATATTTTGGGATTTTTGAAGATTTTTAATTAATTTTAGGCTGAGCATAACTTAGAGTTTTAAGCTTGATCCGGTAATTGTCGGTTTTGCCCTTTTGGGCTATAAAATGAGTTTTACATATCTTTTTGACCCCAAACCTTTTGCTACTGATTTTATATGATAAATAAATTATTTTAAACCTTCTGGAATAATAAAAATATCAGCTTTCTTTATAGAACCCGGAAATGGCTTCTAATCGCCTTTTTAAGCGTTTTAACGCATAGTATGTACTAAAACTATTCTAAACATATAAGGGTTGATACCTACTGATATCTTAGGTAAATTTTAATGTTTTAATAGTAAGCAAAAGTTGTTAAACTCAGATTTCCGATTTTGACCTTTTAAGCTTATGTGAAATTACCAAAGTGCCCCTACGGTGCATAGTTTGGTTATAATTGATAAATTTCACATATTTGCAATACCCTACTGTTATAACTTATCGAATTAAGTATTTTTACTGATTACATCAGACCTGTAACTCATATTATTGTTCAAACTCTTTTATAACCTTATAAATGACCAAAATACCCCTACGGGGCATAGTTTGAGTTTAAATTCGTTTCGGGCATAAAAAAAAGATATCTTACTGATGTCACAACATAATTGAGGCATATTAACTTAGGAAACCTGTATATGGCTCTTATGGTTACCCGTTACGCATTCTTCGCGTTCGGTTTATGTAACTAGTTTACATAAATTGGCCGAAACGGGTCAAACCTTATCGTTTTTATCTCAAAATCCAGAATGTGTTTAGATTACCCATATAAGACAAGTCTTCAAACTTGTCGGGTCTAAATCACCTTCTATTCCGGTCTTCGCTTAATCACGCGTTCGAACCGTATCGTTCCTTAAAACTAACCGGTCTAAGCTTAAGCTTGACTAAAGACCGTTAGGATTCTAATAGGTTATTATAAACCTTTGTTCCAGAATAGGAGACCCGGTAAAAGCTACCCGCATTTGCTATTTGTGATTTATACTTGCAAAGGTAAATACTTTTAACTTATTTTCCCTTATACGGGCTTGGGGTACGTTATATAAAATACCGCTTGGTAGGGCATTCGACCTTAATCGTTTGGTGGTTAAGTATTATCGAGATGACCCGTTTAAAAATTTGTTTTGTTTGCTTAACGCCTTTGGGGGGTTAATGACCATGTCCCGGATATCCTTGGCATCATTTTATGAAATGGCCACGACCTAAGCGCGGGGTGTAGGCGTACACCCGTCAGTGCCTAAATAAATAATGTGGTGAGTCTATTGATCTTTAACCCGGCACGAACCGGGCTACTGAACGCATAAGGAACATGTAATTCTGTTACAAGTTTATATTTAAATAATTATCCCAAGTTATAAAAAGTTTTGTGCCACGTGCATTCAAATCAATTTTAACCATTTTTAAAATGAATCAGTTAAATTGTATTTACCAGTGTAACCTGGCGTATTTTCACAAAAAGGTTAAGTGCAGGTACTAAGCGAACTAGGTTGGCTTTCTCCTTGCGTCCACAATAAGTCTCGCAAGCTTGGATGTCAAAACTGTTGAACAATGTTTCTATATTTATTTTTAATCCACCTGTGGATTATTTTCAACTGTTTGTGATACTTGATATTACAATTATATTCGGTTGAAATATATCTATCTTTTGCTTCCGCTGTGTATTTAAATATTGTGTTGTTTGACTGTAATGTTACCAACTACGTCACGATACTCCCCACCGGGCCCACCGGTAATACGTGGAAATATCGGGGTGTGACATGATACTATTGTAGTTTCCTGGTGATTCTCCTCGTTATTATCTATTAAAATTAAACAATGCACACGTGCTAGTAAAATAACCCAAATCACATTAACCGTACCACTCGAGACAGAACTCCAATGACTGAGTCAGGCAGAGCCTTGACATGCATTACGGAGTCCTAGATCAATCGGGTGTAACATGAGATAGAACTCTAACGACTGAGTCAGGCAGAGCCTTGACATGCGTTACGGAGCCCTAGATCGATCGTGTAGGGTAACAAATACGTGATCGGGGTTATAATACTTACAATGAGGCAGAGCTTCGCTAATAGGGGTATTATTCCAGAGATTTGAATATTGGAGAATTGAGAGAGAAAAGAAATTTTGAACATCGAACAAATGGCGCTTCGATCCCATTTTATAGCTGAGACAGAGGTCTCTCGCACCCCGCGAGAGCCTCTTCTACTTCCTTCGCGGCCCGCAAGGGCTCTAAAGTCCGCCATAGGGTTGGTGAGTCAGCGAGTAGGGTCGACACATGCAACGAGACGCGTCACAAAGGGTATCCGGCAAGTAACATGGGGTCGCGCCCCGCAAGACCTGCGGCTAACTGAGTCGTGGCCCGTGAGCGGCTCGTTTTCTTTCTTTTGTTTGTTATTTATTAAAATAAATGGTATACGGGTCCTATTATCGTATACGGGGTGTATTTAAGAACGTCTAGGGGTGATTTTTCGAGGGTTATTATAACAGTTGTTTTCTTTAAACATTTCCTCTGATCTTTTGGCTATTCAAGTCCCACTCAAATCATCAATCTTGATCTCTTCATTTCTCTTAGAAACATCTCTACACCAATCTAAGGTAAGTGTTCATGCTTTGTGTTGTTAATCTTGTTCTTTTGATTTCAATGCAAAACCCTAGACATCCAAACAATTTGTGTTTTGCTTGATGATTGATGAATGTGTTATAATTGTTGTAGACAAATGATTGTGCCATGATTGTTTGATGATTTTAGTATGATAATACTGATTGATAGATTTATTTGATGCCTGACATGATTGATTTATGTGCATTTGGGGTTTTCTGTTCGTCATTATGTTGAAGAAAAGAGATTTTTGGAAGTGTCAGACCTTGTGAAGTCATAAGGTGTCCGGATTTGTGATCTAATTAACATGTCCACATTTGTTATCAAGCATATATATATCTGCACTTGTTAAAATAATGGGATCCGAACTTAGTTATTATGGGAAGTGTCCGTATTTGTTAGATAACAAAAGTGTCCGTATTTGTTATTTCATTGATGTCCGAACTTGTAGAACTTGTAAAGCGAACAAGTGTCCGTATATGTATGATAATCACAAAGTCCGAACTTATTAAATCCTTGGATGATCCTCATTTTTTATTCAAGTGAAGTCCAAACATAGATGAGTTATTATGTGTCCAAACTTGTAATAATAATGGTGGTCCGCATTTAAGTTTAAACGGAGAACTTAAATCGATTTTAAAGGCATCCGAACTTAAGGAACTGTAAGTGTCCGGACATGTTAATCAGGTGGTCAGAATTTAAAGGCATCCGAACTTAAGGAACTACATGGTCCGAACTTATTTTACGCTAAGAGGGTCCTAACTTAATAGTTCATTATACGTCCAAACATAATTAAATTGTCTGTCCGCACATAATGCTTCTTTTTAAGGGTCCGCACATGCTTGTTCCGCATCATATGTCCGATCTTAGCTTGTATTATAGGGGTCCGTACTTGGGTTGGAAGCAAGAGAGGTCAGAATATGTGTATATCCTTTAGAGGTCCGAACATAGTTGTTGTTGAATGGTATGAACTTGATTAAAATCATATGATGGTCTGAATTTAGTGCCAAGGTACGGGTCCCAGTTTGTTTGTAATTTGTAAGCACATGATTGTTTTTAAAGGGTTTCTGTACGGGTATGTTTGGAAAAAGTAGCTGGTGGCTGGTAGTTGGAAGCTGGTAGCTGGTGGCTGGAAGCTGGTAGCTATAGCTGTAGCTTTTTAGATATATTTGGTGTTTGGTAGAGTAGCTGGAGCTTTTAATAAAATGTATAAAATGACCATAACGGACATAACTAAAAATTTAGAAAGTTTGTGCATTAAAAAGTTCCTTATTTTTAGTGGTTAAAATAGTCATTTTTCCCTAAAAGCTTGTAGCTCCTTCTAAACGCTACTAGTAGTAGCGTTCAACCAAAAGCTTGAAGCTCCTAACCTAAAAGCTTAAAGCTCCTTCAACCAAACAAGACATTTTATTGAGTAGTAGTTTTTTCTTAAAAGTTTAAAGCTAGAAGCTCCTAAAAGCTTCAAAAAACTCCATGCCAAACATACAATGTGAAAGATATAACATTCACATTTAAATATAGAGTGGGGCGGCCAAGAGTTGAAAAATAATGGAATTTCAAATTCAAATTTGTATATACACGTGCAAGGGTGTATATGTGGGCCGAAGAATTTTGTTATTTTGATGGGCCAAGAAAATTAGATATTAATTATATATTATTTGCGGATAGTATTAGTGTTCTTCCCTTTGGGAGGTCGCTAGTTCGACTCCAACTTGTGGCTTATGGTGCGGGACGTCCCAATGATGGATCGTTACCTACCGAGGCATGGTGCGGTCCTGAGGGCAACCCATTTTTCATCCAGCTGTTACCCCAGCGAGTCTCTCGTGTGGGGGCAGTATGGTTTCCGGGCGAAGGTCAGCTAGCGCGCCGGCCAGGGCCTGATAGAACATCGCGTTCGGTAAGCGGGGCTGATGGGAGCTTGTCATCGATAAGCTCTCAGTGACCTATTACTGGTCAGTACATAGAAAGTCACCCTTCAAAAAAAAAATTAGTGTTCAAAATACGTTACTAACTAGAGACTCTACTATGTGTGTTATTACATGATAACTAGTCAATCAGACCGCATACACATCTGTTGTTTGGACACTAGGGTAATGCAGAACCCTAATCGTATACTCACTTATATGACTTTATACCTTAGGTCGCGTGTAACGGACCTAACAATTAACTAACGCTAGAAGTACGTTATCATACCAAGCAAACTAAAGTGAGTCCACTACTCTTTCACAAGCATGCGTCCCGGGGGGACAAACAAACTAATATTCCGGGGAGGAATACTGTTATTACTTTGGTTTAATTTAGATGTTAGTTAATAAACTCAACTCTATCACGAAAGTCCCTACTTACTACCGAACTAGTTGCTGGGGAGGCAACGGGGTATTAGTTGATAGCGCTATTAGGCTTGACAACCTCACACCGTATCGGGGAGGACAGGCGTGAACTAATGACCTTAAACACATAGCCAATGTTGATAGGCATTGATGAGGGCAAACAAACAGACGTCACTTCGGTATCGAGTTTATTATTGGCATGTCTTTAAACTGAAACACTTAACATGATTTTCGTTAAACAAAACTGTGAACTCGCCAGCTTTATGCTGATACACTTTTTATGCATGCTTGCAGGTCGTTAGATGAATTCACGATACAGAGCTTGCAATCAGGGGAGCCGAGGATGTCATGGGTCGTGCCGTTTAATAATACGTTAATGTTATGCTATGCTTAACGAACAGATTGTTTTGAATTTACTTAGAACGATTTTCAAATGCTTCCGCTGAACGTATTTTGATTTAAACAGATGTTTGAATTTCACTTTTCATGTTGAATGAGATTTCGAGTTTATTATATTACTATTAGTTCAATGTGATTAGTGACTAGATCCTGGTACGTCACATGCCTCGCGGTGGTTTCCGCATGTAGTATTCTGGGGGTGTGACAAAAACTCTACAAGAGTCAATTGTGAGTTTGAAACATGACCAAAAAATTGATTTTCACTTTCAGACCTTGAAGTAGTACGCATAAGCCCTGACATAGGCTTATCACGATAAAACACAAGAATCCACATTAATCTTAAGTCAAACATAGTTTCTAACCAAATATTCTGTAAAAGACCAAAGTCATGGATTATTTCTTGCCATTCCTTCTCAAACGTTTCAGGTTCAATTGCATCTATCCACACAATATTGCAAACACGTCGTTTAAAAGTATCATCATTGCACAATACAGACCCAACCTGTAAAGAAATAAATGATCAATTAATAATTGCACACTTATTTAATTTTACTACAACAGTTACTTAATTACTCTACATTACTTAATAAGTACCCTATGAACATAATTACTCAATACTTCATTCTACTACAAGAAGTACATAATTACTCTACAATAATAAATAATTACTCTATTGATATAAAACAAGAACTAGATATATTAATCTAGGGTAAGGATAGTGTAAAAAGGGCCTAAAGTGTGAGAAGTGTATTATAACACTATATATAATACTATATAACACCATATAAACAACGTATAACAATATGTAACACCATATAATACCATATAACACTATGTAACACTGTATATCATTATATAACAAATATAACACTATACATCTATCATAGACATGCTATCAGACAACCTATAGTGTTATATTTGTTATATAATGATATATAGTGTTACAAAGTGTTATATGGTATTATATGGTGTTACATATTGTTATACGGTGTTTATATGGTGTTATATAGTATTATATATAGTGTTATAATACACTTTGAGCACTTTTTACAGGATCCTCTACCTATTAATCTATAAAAATTACTCTATTGATGTTATATGCCTATAAAGATATGAACACAAGTGTCCCCATAAAAATTACCCTACATAGTTGAACAAAGATCCACATAAAATTACTTTAGACATAATTACTCTACATAATTAATATACTGATACTCATGATGTTAAACAAAAACTTTAGACATAATTACTCTACTTAGATAAAAACAAGAACTACTTAACTACTCTACCGATATTCATCATATTAAACCAAAACTTTAGACATAATTACTCTACTTATATAAAACTAGAACTACATAATTACCCCATGAACATAATTACTCTACACTTAATTCTACTACAAAAATTACTTAACTACTCTACAATAATAAATAGAAGTTGCTCAATATGCCACATACATAATTGATGTCTACTATCCGTGAAAACAATTCAATTGTTGCCTTCATAGTGGCATCTTGATCCGTAACTAGAACATTTGGTTGATGACCAAATGCATTCAAAAAAATGTTAATAACCACACATAAGATTCGGTAGTTTCTTTTGCAATTATACCAGCTCGAAGATTGACATTATGAAAATGATTATCAATACCAGTGAATGGTACAAAAACCATTTTGTATTTGCTAAAAAAATAAATAATAAATAAGTAAAAAAACTAATAATAACAATAAAAATGAAAAAAATAGAGTATAAACTTACTTGTTCGTTTTGAAAGTTGCATCAAATGATATTACATCACCAAAAGCCAAATAATTCTGTTTAGAAACTTCGTCTGCCCAAAATAATCCTGTCAGACAACCATTTGAATCTACAGTATATTCAAATGAAAAATCCGCAGATATTCTTTCTTATTGGTCAATATTTGAACAATCATTTCAGTATCGCATTCTCCGATAAAATAGTTTAAATCTCTTTTAAAATTCTTGCAGTCCACATCAGTTGGACCAACCTCTTCAAAACCACCATATTTTGTCCTCATAATGTACATGTTGCAGTGTACACAAAATCTGCAGGTAATTCCCACTGGATGATGGTAGGTACATGTCGGGCAAGCGGGGTGAGGACTAGTATAAGCACGCTTTGCAGGCGGTTCTTGGGTAACTGGTGCTGCAGCTGATCGGTGTTGAGGTTGATGCTGAGTTTGTATAGCTTGAAGCGGGGCAGCAGTGGTTACAGCACAGTTCTTGTTGCTGGAGTTGTTGTTGTTCTTCCTCTTGCGACGAGAGGCTTTTGAAGACTGAGGGGTGGTGGCGGTTTCAGCGGTTGGTGCGGTGGTAGCTTAATGCAAGTTCTTTGAGGCTTTGTCCCAGACACCAGCCTTGACTCGCTTGTCGTTTATTTCAGCGGCAAGCAGGTAAGTTTCTTCAATCGTTGACGTCTTTGCTGCTTGGACGAAATCCGCCTCACAATCCAGAAGAGCTCGGATATATTTCTTGATGGCGATTCCGGGTGTCTTGACTTGATCCGGACAGATAATACTCAACTGCTTGAAGCGTGCAGTCAAACCAGCGTTGTCACCATCCTTCTGCTTAATGTGCCAGAATTCGTCCTCCAACTTTTGGCGCTCGTGGGGAGGGCAGAACTATTCCAACATGACGTTCTTCAACTCATCCCACGTGAAACCATAAGCTGCATCGTTTCCGCGTTTGTTTCTCTCGGTCGTCCACCAGTCTAAAGCGCGGGACTGGAAGACACCGGTAGCATTCAGAGTGCGAAGTTCGTCAGGACAGCCACTCTGGCGCAGGGTGACCTCGATCGAATCAAACCATTGGAATAGGGCCATAGGACCATATTCGCCAGTAAATTCTTTCGGTCCGCAAGCTTTAAACTGCTTGAAGCTAAAAGTAGCTTTGGGAGTATCGGTCCTTGACTCTTCAGAAGATTTGCTCGCATTCTCGTATAGTTCACTCGCGATCTGAGGGATAACCTTCGCCATTTGCTTAGTAATCATAGAGGCGAGGCGTTTGTCTGCTTGCTTTTGGCGAGCAGCTTGAGTAGCGCGAGATCCAGATGACGACATTGTCTGCAACAGACATCGCCACAGGACTCAAACAAAATATAATCGAATCTCACCTCACACGCCTAATGCTACTGGTGCTCAGGAACACGATCACGTAACATGTAAACACATAGCCACGTAATCACAGATTCACATCAGCACAAAACACATAAGCACATAAAACACGTAGAGCACGAAAACACATAGACACGTAAGGCACATAAACACATGAGGCAGTCAGAATACAGAAACCTAACTATATGTTGCACGTACTCCCTATCCTTCACATCGCGTATAGCGATCAATTATAATGATTGCGGGTATCGAGCAGCGATTGCGAACAATGACCAGCGATTCGTGGGCGATCGTGTAGTGTGTTGTACGTGTTTATCGAACTAAATAGCGAAAATGAATAATTCACCAGAAATCAAAACGTATAATCACATAAAACACATAAATTACACATAAAATCGGCAAATATCAGAGTCAGCAGTTGCGGGCTTAGAATCGAAACACATAGAAATCGAGAATAGATTGTCTTCGGCTAGATAGACTTCGACTACCCAAAGTGATTCAACTATTCACAAGGACTTTAAGTGCGCACTCTGGCCTTCTGGATTGTTCTCTAGCTTCGATTCGAGCGAACGACACGCATCCTTCCAGCTATGGTGTGTCTTCAAGTCATTGGAGTCCGTCGAGACTTTGGTGAGAATTTTGTAAAACCACATTAGAGAGTAGAACGAGTCGTCAAGGTTCAGGTTTCACCCCTGACTTAGCGACTATGTTCCTGTTTGTGTGGTAGAACCACGAGATAGATAAAGAGATTTGCGTCGAAGTGTGGATTTCACTCCTAATTCAACGCAAGTTCTCTTGTTTTATAGTAAAATAGTAGTTCGAACGAGTAATCTGGTCGAGAGTTTGCGGTTTTCACACCTATTCTTAACCAGATCATTCGTTTGTGTGTGTAATCAGCCTTAGGAAAGGCTGATCTTGCGCAAAACTGTAGTATGCAATGTTCGCGCAAGTGTGTAGTGTACAGTGAGTTCGAGCGAGGGATAGCGAGAATAGCAAGCAAGCTCGTACAAAACCCCTACTGGGCATGCACAAGTCGGTCTGTTGGTACTTAGACTATAGACTAGGTCGTTTCTAAGACATCGACCCGGACTAGGTCGAGTCTTTCCTAATTCCCTATAGTTATGGCTCTGATACCAATCTGTCACACCCCAACCGATAGTGGAAACATCGGGGCGCGACACTGAGCGAAACAGATTGTCCATGAGTATCCATAACAACTATTAATTACCAGATATTTAAACGTCATGTCCCATACCATAACATACCTAATAAAACAGTCATTACAAATAATTGTCTCAAGAACAAATACTGATCCGACAACTCAGAATTTTTAAATAAGATAGTTGTTTGTTTCTAGACTCTTTCCTAGCCTCGATTTCACAGCAAGCCAAGCATTCTAACATCTTAAGCACCTGCCACATACGTTAAAGTAAAAGTCAATACACATAGTGTAAAGGTGAGCACACAAGTTTGATAATAGCATATAGAGTTCGAAATCGTTTACGCATAACCAGCATGTACAGCGTATAATGTGAAGCATGTAAGTTATCGACAAAGATCCTATCAATACCAATGACTACGAGTTGACTACGAATAGCGAGTGCACAACACATATTCACCACTATGAACACGTGAAGTAATTGTCCTTAACAACCCCTGAGTGAACACGTGCTGAGTCCAAACTATAGTACTATCGTTGCTAAGGCAGGTAGACAGCAATCAATGTGTTAACATAACAAACAGGCATTCATCGAGTCACGTATTACATGCATTAGAGGTTAGCGTATAAATAGTGTTTGCGTTGTGTGTTCGATGTGACTTTAGAATAAGTAACGTATGTAACACCCAAAAGTGCATAAAGCAAAAAGGGGTCGAGTATACTCACAGCGGTAGAATTAATGGATTGAAGGGAGCGCTAGAGCGGGATTAGCCTGAACAGTTAACGATAGCATAAGCGAAAATCAGCGCGTAAAACGGTGTAGGTGTACCAAGGATCGGATGGCCAGTCGATCGGGTGGCAATCCGTTCAGGTGGTCATCCGATCGGATGGCCATTCGATTGGATTGTCACCTCGTTTGGTGAGGATGTGTTTGTGTATGATGTCTTGTACTTTGAAGTTTTCGTTGTAGCATTTTTAAATTAAAGAAGTATCTCTACCTTTCAGGTCGGTCGATCGAACGGTCATTCGATCGGACAGCAATCCGATTGGCGAGGCTTCTCAGTTTGAGAACAAGTTCGCAGCAGGACGGTCACTCGATCGGATGGCAATCCATTTGTATTGAACATGTTGAAAATTGTTTAAGTATCCAAGTCCCAAACGTCACACGATCGGACGGTCACACGATCGGATGGCAATCCGATCGGGTGGTAATCATTTCAACGTTCAGATCCTTGAATAGTTTGAAAAATAAGTTAAGTATGGAACCATGTGCAACCCGATCGGACGGTCGGTCGATCGGGTGGCAATCTGATCGGGTGGTAATCCGATCGGACGGCAATCCGTCCCAACGATACGTTCATCTTGGCACCTGATTTGTTTGAAGTTTTGTAGTGTTTGAACGAGACATTTTAATAACATGCTTGAACAACATAAACCCTATCTCGGCCCAAGTGACCTGACCGAACATGAATCACCCTATTCCGAACGGTTCACGGTTAGAGTCGGTAGTTCATATTCAAACCTGAAGTCAATATCTCTTGGATAGAATTCGGATCTGGAACTAATACATCACCAAGAATGGGTAGAAGATCAAAACAAGCTTTGATTCTATCGAGTTTTGAGTGCATTGAGTGTAAAAGAGTTGAAAGAAAGTTGGAAAACCTTCTCTCAATCCTTTTATCCATGAATTTGTGTAGATCTAAGTGAAATATTTGATAAATGTTGTGGAAATCCTTCAGGTCTAAGTTGTTCTTGGTGGAATGAAGCCAAACATTGAAGTTCATAAGAACTCCATGATGACATCACCCTAGAACACCTCAAATCCGGTGATTTCACGGTTAAAAGTTAAGATTCAAAAGATAGAAAGGTGTAGGAGTGCGTGTAGATCAAAAAAGTACAAGATTTAGGTTGAAAACTTACAAGCATTGAGAGAAATCGAGAGAAAGAGTGGCTGGAGCGAGCTGAGTTCGAGTGAGAGCTGTCACATCAAGTGATGTGACATATAAGGGGTATTTATAGGGTTTCCTAAAAAGGAAAATGGAAAGGAGGCTGGTCGATCGGGTGGCAGTCCGATCGGGTGGCAACTCGATCGGGTGACAACCCGATCGGATGGCAATCCGATCGGATGGCCACTCGGTCGATTGGCCACTCGATCCACTTGTCCGGCGCGATGAGTTTTGTCGTTTTGATTCGAGTGTTGAGCGTTGCGATGCGATTCGAGAGAGCGATACGATAGATTTACCCATTAAATTACTTTTAATCCCAACTACTATATCTAACAAACAATCACTATAATTGACTTGCGCTTAGCGTTTCTCGATTCGATTGCGATGCGATAGATTGCGATTTCGATTATCACCTCAACATAAACATAACATGCACAAGTAACACATAATTAGCACACACACACGTAAAACAACATCCAGAACACATAATTCGAGTTGCAGGTGCGATAGCGATAAGCGATAGATCGATTAAACATGCGATTAAACTTCGATTATTAACAAGTACTCCACATAATACAACTAATGCGATAACATAAATAGACTATCTACAAGTCAAAGAAGTCAAAACAGGAGTTGAGCAAGGAGTGACAGATCGCAATTAGGAATCTTGTCTTCCTATGACTTCAACCTTGACTTTGACTTTGACTTTCGAAACACGGGGTGTTACAAGAGGGCTTATTCTTACTCTTTCTTGGTTTTTTCCCATCTTTAACAACTTCTAGAGCTTCATCAAACTTCTTAAATGGCTTACGACCCTCACTGAAACATGTATAATACTTATATATGCGATGAAACCATTTTGTTTCAATTTGAGACCCCTTCCTTACACAAAATTCTCCCTTCTTGGCATAAATTTGATAAAACTCATATGCAGCATCCAAAGATGAGAAAACCATGCCAACAACCGGTGTTATAGAAGAAGATACGCTAGGTTTGAAAGTCCTTTCATTAGAAGGCAACAAACGCTGAAAACCTGAAATTATACCTTCTATTCCAACATCTGAAATTAAAACAAATATATAATTACACCATAAATTAGAAATTACTCTACAGGTATAAAAATAACGCTACATAAATTCATATATAAAAATTACTATACTGATGTATATTTACGTTACATATATGCATAAAATTAAAATAACTCTACATAAATTACTCTACTGATGCAATAGTCCTATACTATATAAATGACTCTATCTATACTTATATAAATTACTCTACTGATGTTATATTCCTCTAACTTTATAAACATAAGTGTTCCCCATACAAATTACTCTACATTGTTGAACAAATGTCCACATAAAATTACTCGAGACATAATTACTCTATTGATATTCATGATGTTAACCCAAACTTTAGACATATAAAAACAAGAACTAAATTAATTATCTATAAAAATTACTCTACAGATAAGATTGCAATACATATGTGAATGTAGGTGTACAAAGAAAAATTACTCTACATATTCTAAAAACAATCATGTCTATATGCATAGTGTTAAAATTACTCTACACCAGGGACGTTGATTTGTAGCTGATTCTACAAAAAACAATTAGCTAATGTGAAAAGTATATCAATTCCTACAATAAAAACAACACAAACCTTCCAAATTAAAGTTCAAATGTTCTTCACCATTGATGATAAAACAACGAAGCGATCAATATAATAGAATTAGGGACGTTGATTTGTAGGTTTGTATGATTTAAGATGATAGAGAATCGTAATAAACCCTAGATTTAAAATGGGGCTACTCAATCTGATTAAATCATAGAAGAATTTGAAACAGAATCAGGGACGTTGATTGTAGGTTTGTACGACGTTAGCATGAGAAAAAAGATATTCGCATAATTACAATATTGTCACCGCCCCTTTTTTTAATTTTCACCCAATTCATACGTTTTGTACGTTAAATTTATTGTATTTGATCTTTTTTCGTATACATGAAATCAAAATATATAAATAAGTGTTTCTAAAACTAAAACATTACGTATTTATTTTTAGCATTTTACTCTATTACTATATTTAAAATAAAAACAAATAATATGTGCATGTCACTAAAACGCATATTATACAAGTTATTAATACACTCAGAAAAAATGAAAGATAAAAAACAACCATTAATTTATAGTTTGGCTCATCTCGTTTCAATACACTCAGAAAAAATGAAAGATAAAAAACAACCATTAATTTATAGTTTGGCTCATCTCGTTTCATTCGTTCGATGTCCTTTGAAAATCCTTCAATGTCACCTTATTTGACACCCCAAGGATGCATGCAATATACTGTGAAATGATATATGGACCCTGGATAATCTATATAATTTAATCTGATTTTTCATTTTTAATAAAAATTTAAGGGTGGAGGGACATTATCGTCTCATAGTAGGGTTACAAACGAATCAAACGAACACGAACAACGTTAAGGAAATTTATGTGTTCATGGAATGTTCATGAACACTTAACAAACGAGATTTTTTATTCGTGTACGTGTTCATGTTCGTTCCTAAAGTTTAGGTAACGAACCCAAACGAATGTTCATGAACATAAATGGGCACAAACGGACGTTCATGAACAGAAACGTCACAAATATTTACATAGACCCACCCATAATATACTAACCTAATACTTATTAAATAATTTAAATAAAATACAATACGTTAATATTTATTAAACACTTGATTAGTGGGAATTTTGAAGTATTTAAATAAAAAATATAATAAATTAAAAACCCAATGAACTATGGAACCCAAACGAACACATTACCGAACATTCACAAACATAAATGAACGAACATGACATCTGTTCCTGTTCGTTTATTTAACTAAACGGATGAAATTTCTTGTTATTATTGAAATAACTTGTAATTTGGCTTCTTCATGTTTAATGAAGTAATCCTTTCATAACATAATTTTTTAGCCTACCCATACAATTCCCCTTTAACAAGAACACGTGACTTGTCACTGAATCTAGTTCGTCGAATCAATCAGTCGACACTGATTTCTTAATCGACCAATCACAATATAATACTCAATCGGATCAGATGTTCTAAAAATTTTCCGAATACCATTTCATAATCGACCAAACATAGTATATGTGGTTTTCAAGTATTCAACTGGATACGTTGTGTAAAAAATTTTCCAATTACTGATTCATAATCGACCAACGAAAATATGTGGTTTTAAAGCATTCAACCGGACTAAGTGTGTGAAAAGCTTTCTGATTACTAGGTCCACTACGATTCCTAGAAAACGGTATCAAATCACAAAACTTTTTAAATTCTCCAAAAAAATAGTGGTGTGTATAAGATTGGTGTAGACATAAAAGAGGAATATGCGTCGAATATCATTTAAAATTGGTCCACAAATAGAAAAGCACACTGCACACGTATCTTTTTTTTCACATACGAGTAAACTGCAAAAATAGTCCCTGAGGTTTGATCACTTTTGCAACTTTAGTCCAAAACTCAAACCTTTTGAATCTGGGTCCCTGTGTTTTCAATTTTGTTGCCATTTTCATCCAAAATCAAAATCTGGTCAGATTTTTCAGTAAATATCCAGTTTTTTTTTCTCCTTTTTAATAAAGGTAAAATGGTTTTTTAACGTTTTATTATAAAAATTAAAAAAAATTGACCATTTTGCACCTTATTAAAGGGAGGAAAAAAACAAAAAAAGTTGGATGTTAACTGGAAAATCTGACCAGATTTTGATTTTTGATAAAAATGGCAACAAAATTGAAACCACATAGACCCATATTTAAAATGTTTGAGTTTTAGACAAAAGTGATCAAACCTCATAGACTAATTTGGTAGTTTACTCTTCACAGACAAATATAGCAAATCCACATAATCCCTGTCATTTTATTCTATTTTTGTAATTTACAATTTTTTGTCCTGCCATTATATATATATATATTTTGTTATAGGATCATGAATAGTAATTTTATTTTTATAATAATATATATCTTTTTAATATTATATATATATATATATATATATATAGGGGATGGTTCAAATAAAAACCACTTTTATTGTGAAAACTAACTAAAAAAAGCCTAAAAAACACACAAATTTTTTTTTTTCAATTTTTTTTATAAATTTCGCTGGTTTTTATATATGAAAAAAAAAATTCAAAAAAAAAAAAAATTTTTTGGGTTGTACTGCACATGTGTAGTACACTAATACGGAAAGCCTAAACCACTTAACTCACCCCCCACCGACACCCCCCAAAAACCTAAACCCCCCACCCCCACCCCCCAAAAACCTAAATTCACCATCCCACCAAAAGCCTAATCCCCCACCCCCCAAAAACCTAAACCCCCCCCCCCCCCCCACCCTCCCGAAAACCTAAAACTAAACCCTAAATATAAACCCGAAAAAAACCTAAACCCCCCCACCCCCACCCCCCAAAAACCTAAACCCCCCCACACCCAAAAACCTAATCCTAATCATAAACCTCCAAAAAAACTAACCCTAAAAGCTAAACTAGACTCAAAAAGCTAATTTTAAGCATGTAATGCAATTGTAGTACATGTTATATTGCACATGTGCACTACTATAATAATAGTATTGAAAACAAGACGACACCATAAATCTTTTTTTATGTCATAAAAAATATGCTCGAATATACTTGAATGAAAGATACAAAAATTTGTGATCTTATGGTGTCATTTTTGTTTTAAAATGATAACGTATGGAGAAATGGGAAATGTTTGAAAAGTTACATATTTTTTTTTTCCAATTTTACCCCTCCATCATTAAAAGTCTCCCCCCCTTCTTTTTAGTGGTTTTTAATTAGTTTTCGAGTTTTCACAATAACTAGTGGTTTTCATTTGAACCTTCCCCTATATATATATATATATTGTTGACGATGAATGATGAATAGTAATTTTATTTTTATAATAATATATAGCTTTTTATTATTTATTATTTAATATATTATAACAATTTATTATTATATTTACTTTTAATGACATATTTTTATTTTTTCCTTTTTAAAAACATATATTTCCTTTACCATATTTTAATAACTGTTTTTTTCTTTTTTAGAACATATATTAATTTATTAATTGATTTGATAACTTCTTTAATAATTTACGTTTTACATCTAGTTATTCTATGGTTCATTTGGAGAACGCGTAACGATAGCGTTTTCAACAATTTCTAAAAGAATTCGGTAAAGATTGTGGAAGAGACCTAAGCTAATGTGTTTCTTTGTATTAAGAACATGGCGAAGTTTAAGTCTTTAATCTTTAGAATGGAACCCATGTCTACGAACGTAAACGACGTTGGTGACCCGTCTCACCACCATTTCAATGAAAACTCAGTGTTTGAAGGTCCACATATTTTAAAAAAATTAAAAAAACAAAATAAGAAAAAAAGTTAAAAACAAATTTTGCCCATAATGTTGTTATGTGTTCTCTTCTACACCTTGAATAGCCGCTAATTTTCAACCAAACTCGACTCGTACACTTGCCATCGTCACGGCCGATCCTCAACCATATAAACTCATCGGACGATCTTCTACTGGCATTATCCGACAACATTACTATATAACCCCAACCCCATTTCCCCAACTCAAACACCACTCAATTTCCAAGTTTTGGGTGTAAAACCCGGGACCATAAAGTTGCAGACATCACGGCTATACACGGAGCACAGTGGTCGTTTGCATATGTCCGGTTAGTTCGTTGTAATGGCGCTATAACTGTCGAAAGTGAACCTTCTACGCACGGCGGACGTGGGGCTTTGCCGTCCGAAGGCGGTAGTCCGTCGGACCTCCTGTTTCTTGCCGGTGGTGGGTCTTGGTTCTTGTTTCTTACGGTAGTTTAGATTGATTGATTGATTGATTGATTATTTGATTGGAGAAGATGTTGAGAATCAAGAGGGTTCCTACTGTTGTTTCGAATTACCAAAAGGATGAGGTGGAGGAAGGTGGTGGTGGTGGTGGTGGTGGTGGGTGTGGTCGGAACTGCATGAGAGATTGTTGCCTACCAGGTGTTTGTTAAAATGCCTTTCGTTTTACTTTCAGCTTTTCACTTACCAATATTTTCAGAACCGGATTACATCATGTAAAATATCAAATACAAATGAAACTGGTCTTTAACATGCAAAATACCCTTTAACCTTAGAAGTGGAGGAGGGATTTTTTTTTTGAACTTTTTTCCCAGCTATTTAAGGAAATGATGTTTAATTGCAAAACGTAAAAAAAAATCGTGATTTTACAGTATTAGAGTAATTATTGTAGGGTAATTATAATTACGCTACAGTTTTGTAGAACAATTTTGTTGAGTAATTATAATTACTCCACAAGTGTAAAATCATGATTTTTTTAATTGTGAGACCAAAATACTAGCTTAATATGATTGGAAAAAATATCCCTCTTTCACTTGTTACGTTAAGGGTATTTTGTATGTTAAGACCCATTTATACAATAACTTAACCCTATACTATATTATAATCCATACAACGATGACAAAAATGTAATTTTATGAGTTTAAGTAATTACCGTCTATAAAACACCGTGTACAATCATTTACAATATATTGTTGGCTTTTTAAACGACCATAATTTTTTAATACATTAATATTTAAAATAAAAATTACACTATAAAAACACGAGTATTTTTTTTCTCTTTAATTTAAGTATGGTATTGTTAGTTGTTATAGTTGTTTTTTAATTTTGAAAATATTAACATGTTTCCTGCCGCATTGCGATGGCACACATCTAGTACATATATACACATATATACGAAAATAGTTTACAATTTTTTTATAAAAATAAAAATAAAGACTTAAATAAATAAAAGATGGAATGTAGATCCTAAATGGAAAAGAAGATGAGATTTTGAAGGAAAAGGTAAAAAATAGAAATCCTGTTGGTTTAAATGGGAACTCGAAAAGAAGCTTAACCGGTCTGGTTCAAAGAAGTGTAACCGGACTGATGTAAAGAAGCTTAACCAAACCGGTTCTATGTTCCGTTCGTGGTTCAGCTGGTCCGGTTTTAAAAAACATTGACTTTTTACTTTGACTTCTATAATTAACATGTGGTTTGATTTGATTCAGGGGCGAAGCTACCTTTGTATGCTTTCCAAAAATGTGATGCTAAGATTGAAGCCAGTGACAAAAAGGAGCCTCCTTTTGCTTTCTTGGAGTCTCTCCTCCTTGGAGAGGTAATATTCGAAACCTACTGTTTTGTTTTTATGGTTTTTGATTATCACTTTAAGCGAAGATTGTTCTTTCTTGTTATTTGTATTTAAAGTGGGAGGATCGCGTGGAGAGAGGGTTGTTTCGCTATGATGTTACCGCCTGCGAAACTAAGGTATGCATCAGTTTAATGTCTTGGTTTTAATGTCTCACGCACACCCGGGTCAAAGTTAGTTATTTCATAGAAAACTTAACTGAGTTTTTTTACGTCTGTCAGTGCTAAAGATTACCCGTGTTACATTTGAGTGAGCAGTAAGGACCAAGAGTGTAATTTTTCATACTTAGGGACCAAACATGCAATATGGGTAAACCACAGGGAACATCCATGTAATTAACTCAAGAAAGTATGAGTGGTTTGTGTGATAAAATGTTGATATGATAAAGAGATGAGAGATATGCAACTTCTAATTGTATATAAAGCTTGTTTGGTTGTAAATAGAGCAACGCTTCGCATACATGAAGCTCTCGCCTTGCGCCTGAGCTTTCAGGACCTAAACGCCTCGAAGCGCGTCACGCTTTTTAAAATCAACTTTCTTGAATTCCATGAATCTTTGATAAGGGAAATGCGCAAACACAATTAAGTTGCTGCTATATTAGTTATACTCTATCTAATTATATATGAAATTAAACAGGTGATTCCCGGAGATTATGGGTTTATCGCTCAACTAAACGAGGGTCGCCACCTCAAAAAGCGCCCAACCGAGTTTCGAGTGGACAAAGTTCTTCAGCCATTTGACGGGAACAAGTTCAACTTCACTAAAGTCGGCCAGGAAGAGATTCTATTTCAGTTTGAATCAAGCAAAGACGGTGAAGTCAAGTTCTATCCAAACGCTCCTATTGATGTGGAAAGTTCACCTAGTGTTGTTGCCATTAACGTAAGTTAACTCGAACACATTATACATTAAAGTAGATTCATCATTCATAGTGAGCCACATGATGATTTGATATGTTATTGTTAATATTATCAATAGGTAAGTCCAATTGAATATGGACATGTGCTTTTGATTCCACGAATTCTCGAGTGTTTGCCACAAAGGATTGATCATGAGAGCTTATTGCTTGCACTTTACATGGCATCAGAAGCTGCGAATCCGTACTTCCGTTTGGGTTACAATAGTTTGGGTGCTTTTGCTACTATCAATCACCTTCACTTTCAGGTTTAAATCTACCTTGATCTCCGTTACATTTAAATATTTAAGCTAGAGTAAAATGCCATTTTCATCCCTGAGGTTTGGCTAGTTTTGCGACTTCTGTCCAAAGGTTTGTTTTTTCGCATCTGGATCCAAAAGGTTTAAAATCTTGCCATTTTCATCTGACTCATTAACTTCATCCATTTTTCCCGGTAAGTCAGGGGTATTTCCGTTTTTTTTGTTAACTTAAAGGGCAATTCGGTCTAACCGATTCGGTCAGAGGTATTTTAAATGCTTGTACATAAAGTGAAAAGACTGAATTGCCCTTTAAGTTAACAAAAAAGACAAATACCCCTGATTTAACAGAGAAAAATGGATGGAGTTAACGAGCCAGTCAAACCTTTTGGATCCAGATGCGAAAAAAACAAATCTTTGGACGAAAGTCGCAAAACTTGCCAAACCTCATGGATGAAAATGGCATTTTACTCTTTAATCTACTACGTATTATGTGTGGGGAGGGGGTGGGGGTATCAAATCTCATATTATCAAGATTTTTGTAATGATAACAAGGAAATAGGGAGTATATGTCTATATGAGATGCAATGTATATGTTTATACTTATGATATGTTTGCTTTCAGGCTTATTATCTCGCTGTTCCCTTTCCGATAGAGAAATCACCCGTTAAAAAAATCACCGACTTCAGTGGTGGAGTTGTAATTTCCAAGATTCTCAAGTACCCCGTTAGAGGTCTTGTGTTTGAGGGTGGATATTCACTTGAAGATTTATCAAATGCGGTATCTGATTCATGCATGTGCCTGCAAGACAACAACATACCTTATAATGTCCTTATCTCAGATTGCGGAACGCGCGTATTCCTTTTACCTCAGGTAAACAAACTTGGTTATCATTATCTATAAACCGGCCTATTTGATTTGTAACTTATAACATCCAAATGATCTAACATTTTATCTATAAATCACTTGGAAAAACAGTGTTATGCTGAGAAACAAGCGCTTGGAGAAGTGAGTTCCGAACTTCTAGACACCCAAGTGAACCCAGCGGTATGGGAGATTAGCGGTCACATGGTGTTGAAACGGAAACAGGACTATGAGGGTGCCAGCGAGGATAACGCGTGGCGACTTCTTGCTGAGGTGTCACTTTCTGAGGAACGGTTCCAAGAAGTGGTAGCCATCATCTTTGAAGCCATCTCGTGTGCTGTTATTGAGAACAAGAGCGTGCATGATGAAGACGAGAGAGATCTTGAAGACGTCGATGCCCTTGCTGAGGTGTCGCTTTCTGAGGCAGTTGTTGTGGCTGCGTAGCAAGGATGCCGTCTTCGACACAAGGGTAATTTTGGTATTTTTCCAGCTAGTATGTTGTGCCTGAAAAAGTCCTATGTTTTTCTATAAGTAACATACATGGGATTAGTTTCTTGTTATGGAGGTGTGTTGCACTGTTATAGTTTTATGTATAAAAGTTGTGCATTTTGTTATCGTTCATACATTCTTATCTTACCTTACTTTTAGGTAGGTTTATAGCTTGTATAACTTGGACCTGATTATTTAATTGACAGATTTTAGCAGTATGATGCAAGTCTGCAACATAGATAGACTGCAATTTTGTTTGGATATGTCTTTTCTTGATAGATGAAGGCGTTGTGAGAAAAGACCAGAAATAATCGCTCTAGTAAAATTTAAATTTTCGACATGTTAAACTTGTAAAAAGACCCAGTAAAGTCCTTACTTGGGGTCTTTTTCCACATCTCTTTCTTTCATTAAACAATGTAATACATTCAAGACATGTTGTGCTACCAATGTTGCTAATTTAACACCATAACAACTTATAGACACTATTACGCTAACATAAGGCACTTATGTATTGTATTTATCATTTATCAACAATGTTTTATGCAACATCGATATGTGGCGGGGTATTTGGTTTCTATTAAGTACAGTTAATCTAAATTATGTGACTATCCTTTTAAGTGTTTTCAGATGTGAAACACCTTAAAGCACTGTTAACAATTGATGCATGTTGTGCGCAATGTTCAGTCCTTGTAGGATGTCTACCACTGTAACTGAAATCTGGCAAACCACTTACAGTGATTAATGAATAAAAAAATCTTTAAGTTAGTTGAGTTTCACATTTAAATAGTTGTTCTGGTATGAAAGTAGAGGTAACAATTTTGACCCAATTACTATCAATTCAATTGGTTTAGATGGTAATTTATCTCAGCTGAACAATAAAATATGTAAATGACGACCCAAACCAATCCAACTTGACTGGAAAAATGACCCGTCTCATAACTGAGGCCGTTTCACCCATTGGCAGATCCAACAATCATGTAATTACAAGTGAACTTAACAAAAAATGAGTAAATGATGACCCAATCCAACTCGACTGGCCTTAAAACTGAAGTTGTTTCGCCTATAGTCAGATCCAACAATCATGTAATGAAAAGTGAACTTACTCTATTAAAAAGTGGTAAATAGAACCATAAACCTTAACTCACTCCAACGGTAAAATCCCTCTCTCTTCCTCTTCAAAGTTCAAAGTGTTGCTTACAAAATCCCTCTCTCTTCTTCTTCAAGGTGATGCTTGCAACTCTCCTCAACACATAAATCTTAACTTTACATCAATGACAAACTCATATAACACAGTTGACTATTAAGATAAACCATTTTACTCAATTAATAACGTACCAATAATGATTTAATCTGAGCGGATTAACGAAATAATGGATGTTGACATTGGTGGATCTCTACCTGAAGATGCACACAAAAATGATCACCGCCTAACGAAAAAAGATCATAGAATCATTTAATACGGCTCATTAAGAATGTGTAAGGTCGTGTCGCAGACTACAAATGAAGTTATACTATTATAGTAATACAAATTATGTGTCGCATACTACATATTTCATGTCGTAATAGTAATACAAATTATGTGTCGCATACTACATATTTCATGTCGTAAACAAATAAGATCGTAAGCAAAATTGATCATAAAAGCAAGCAAAGGTAATAATGCATACATACTTGTTAGTTGCAGGCACAAAGGAGAAGATGAAGCTAAGATGAAAGGTGCGAGAGTGGAGTATGAAGATCAAACCTACATCACAGATAGAAAAAGAGCTATAAAGCACTCGTACATGGCAAAAAAAAAAAAAAGAGAGAATAGATATCTCAGTTGTAACAACATTGCTATTATATTAATGGTTCAAGAAATTAAACCAACAACCTATGCTTTTTAGTTTCTATTAAGTAGCTTAGTAGTCATGTATAAATCTATTTTAATGTATTACTAAATTCTACATGGTTTAAACTAAATATTTATAAATTTCTATTAGTAAATTTAATATCATGTAGTATACATAGAACAGATTATAAATCTTAAAGAAAAACCAGTACGACTGTCCAATGACCTTTTCGGAAAAAAAAATTCCTTTTTTAGACATACTATATGCTAAGTTCACCACAACACCATAGATTTCATGTTCCCAGCTCCCACTACAATAGCTTGTGTAAATTCGTACCAGCACTGCAGTAGGAAACTCCGTCTGAAATACATAGTGGAAAGGTATTCCAGATGTAAACATTTGGTTAAATTACATTAAGAACTTTAACACCAATATACAATACGGCAATGAACAGACACCCCTAATACTGCGTTTGACCAAAATGTCAACAGTCCAAAATCCCCCAAATCATACCGACTTTCAATCAAAAGAAGAAAATTATGCACCATATGGCATATGATATGCTTTCAGTTTCAAGCTACAAAAGTCACTCATGATAGGTCAAATCCCAAAATCCAAGAAGTATAATAACTCTTATCTGTTTATCGATATTCAAGGCAATGAATGACACTACACAGCCCAAATTTCAGTTACAAAATATTGATTTAAACAAATAGAAAGTTGGTTATTTGATTAGGATTGCTTAGTTTTCAATCCGAATACATTTGATCATCCATCTGGTGCTTCAAGCTAAGTACCCTAAATATATATATATATAATAAAATCAAACTATAAAAGCCCCAAAGACTCAGAAGATAGAATCCATTGTTCCTCCAAATCAAGCTAATTATCAACAAAAAAAAACCCCTGCATAGACAGTTCCAATCTTCACCTCCAATAAATATATGCATTATAATCTCAATCAAGATGCAATCATGGCTCTCTAATTAATCCTAAAACCCCTTATATTCATAGACCTAAAATGGATTTGGAACCAAGCAAACCATAAGAAAACAAAACGCAGAAACCAAGCAACAATTAAATTCGTAACCCTAGAGTACAATATTAGTTGAATGTCAGAAAACGTACCTGAAATACCGGTGAATGGAGGATGAATCGAACTCGGATGCTGAACAACGACGTTGTTTTCTACCACAAACGCATTGGAACTTCAATCCTCTGGACCGCCGCTTGCTGGAGTAGAAGAACCTTAGGGGTTTCAGTATACGGAATTTGGTGAAGGTAGTGTCGCCGACGATGATTTGAGGCAGAGCAAACCTGTGTTATGGCTGGTGAGTGATGTTTGTGGGCGGTGGGTGACATGTGGCCGCTGGGTGATGTTTGTGGCTGGCGTTTGTTCTACTGTTCCTAACATCCTACCCAAAATGTTATATAGTATAATATAATATAATATAATATAATATAATATAATATAATATAATATAATATAATATAATATAATATAACTAGGCTAGAACCCCGTGTATTACACGGGTTGAATAAATGTAATTTTATATACCAATTAATAAAAAATATATCTTTAAAAATCTAGTTTATTACACGGGTTGAATAAATATAATTTTATATACCAAATAATAAAACAATATATATTTAAAAATCTCATTTATTACATCGGTTATATAAATATAATTTTATATATTTAATAATAAAAAAAGTTATATTTCTAAGAACCCTATCTATTGTACGGGTTTAATAAATTTAATTTTATATATTAAAGAGTTAATTACATAGTTAGTCCCTGTGGTTTGCACAAAATAACATACGTAGGTACTAATAGTTTAAAATCACATTCTAGGGTATTAACTTTTCATTTTGTAACGTTTGAAGGTATTAACTTCTAGGGTATTAACATAGTTAGTCCCTGTGGTTTGTACAAAATAACATACTTAGATTCTAATAGAATGTGATTTTAAACCTACAAATAACGTTAATACCTCAAAACGTTACAAAATGAAAAGTTCATACCCTAGAATGTGATTTTAAACTATTAGTACCTAAGTATGTTACTTTATGCAAACCACAGGTACTAACTATGTAATTAACTCTATATTAAATAATGAAAAAGTTAATTGTAAGTTTTAACTTATGTATATATTAATAAATAGTAATAATTATCCTTGATATATTAGCATCTCAAATTGTGCAATTTTTTCAAAGAAATTGACATTTTTCTGATTATGAGTGGTCTTAAGCATTTTTTTATGTTATTTATCATCTTTCACTTACGTGAGATATTTTTTTATTTAACCCGTGTAACATACAGGGTCGATAACCTAGTAAATGAATAACTGAATATTTATCTTAATAAGACTTAAGAAAAATAATCAATATTTTTCAAACACTAACATCTCAGATAACTTTACATGATCGACTATTTAGATAACATGAAAATGAAAGTGTTTTAATGATAAATATTTTAAATATTATATTATCAATTTATATTAAATTTAATTTTATAATTATCTTTTAATTTAATTGATATTAATTAACTATAAAAAATAGATGGCTTCAATGAATGACATGTGTCCTACCATTGGTTTCTTTTATTATATAGTATAGATATAATATAACAAGTTGACGACAACCCCGCGAGTTACGGCGGGATGCTAATTATTAACGACTCTTTTCGTTTTGTCTAACATCCAACATACAATACCACACTAAAGTATGATAATTAAGTGTTTTGCCTAACATAAACTATGATGTCGCTTTTCTAAAGCAAACCAAATTGAACCCTTCTTAACTAAGCATTTTGCCTAACCTAAACTATGACGTGTGTGTTCGGTTTGTTAAAAACATTTTAAAAGTTATTAAAAACAATATCAATTTTATTACCAACATTCAAATAAAATATAATATTAAACTAACAATACAGAACATATCCTAAACTATGAGGGTATGTACACGCTATTTTATTGAAAACTATATTAACACAATGATATAGTTTTTGTAGTTAAAAGACAAAAAATACATGTATATATTTTGTGACACATAATTCAAAATCTGTTTCATAATGATATAGGTTTTGTAGTTAAAGAAAAAAAAATACATGTATATATTTTGTGACAAATAATTCAAAATCTGTTTCATAAAATTTTTTGAGACACATGATGAGTGAGGATGCATATCGCTGTTTATATATTCAGACAGCCGTTTAAATGGTTTCTTTTCCTTATTTTTTCAATATCCAGGGATGGTATTGTAAAACCATCAAACACCAATCATAGAACCATTTTTTTACTCACTGTACACACACATTTACACTTTAGTGAGAGATCAGAGATATAGATAGTTGAGATGGGAGAGAGTGAAACAATTTTCACTAATCATATAATTTACCCTAATTGAAACCATGAACACAAAATATAGGATTTAAATGAACACGGTGGAATCGAATTAACATAGTTTAAGGAACACAGTAAAACCGATGTACTTGTAACTTTAATAGTGGATGAACAGAGTAAGAAGGCTGGAGGAATAGGGAGAGGGTTAATCTGTGCAGTTGGGATGTGGGAAGAAGAAGATGGATGAGGAATCTTGAGTCTCGTAAATGGGATGGTTAATTTGATTATCATTATATAACATATGTATATGTAGTATAAAGTGGGAATAAGATAAACCTAAAGTGAGGCGTGTATTAATTAAAAATTTAATGAGAGTGAGGTAAAATAATGTTAAAAGGTGTATTATTTAAGGGGTGTGATGTGAAGGGACACAACTTATGTTATTTTTTGTAAAGTTATATATAATATAATTAAATGAAAGGGTGTGATTAAAATAAACTAAAGGGTGCAACTTTTAAACAAATTGGACATAACCCAGGTTGCTTAATTAAATTAAAGGGTGTGAGTAAAATAAACTAAAGGGTGTGACTTTTAAACAAATGGGACATAACCTAAGTTGGTAAATGTATAAGGGTATAATATGAAAAACCTCTTATATCACCTCACTCACTTTCATATTATCTTCCATGTAAGATATCAACTAAGCGGCTCTCTAATAACTAGGGGTGTTCAAAATTATCTGTATTCAAAAATCCGATCCGAAATATCCGATATCCGAATCCGAAATATCTGAAAATTCGGATATCCTCCGAAATTCGGATATTTTTCGAATTTTGGATTCGGATTCGGATAGTGATTTTAAAATTTTTCATATCCGAAAATTTAATTTTTATTTTTTTTGGATATCCGAATATCAAAAAATATCCGAAGCATCCGAAAAATATCTGAAATATCCGAAATATATCCTAAAACTTATATTCGGATATCCGAAACTATCCGAAATATTCGGTTCCGAATATACAAAATAATTAAAAAATAAAAATTAAATAACAAATTGGATATTCGGATATCCGATTCACTATCCGATCGGATATCCGATTCACTATCCGATCGGATATCCGAAATTTCGGATACGGGTTCGGATAATGAAATCTGGTATCCGAAAATTTCGGATATCCGAATTGACGTTTGGTGTTCGTCAGGCGCGTTAACGCCTGACGGAATCCTTGTCCAGACTGGCGGGTTTAATGATGGCGAACGCGTTGTAAGGGTGTTCGATAAGTCCTGTGGCAAATGTGATTGGAAAGAGATACCATCCGGGTTGGTTAACCGGAGGTGGTATGCTACTAATCATGTGTTGCCCGACGGTCGCCAGATTGTGATTGGCGGCCATCGGCAGTTTAACTACGAATTTTATCTGAAAACGATGTCTTCGGATAAAGCTTATAGTTTGGCGTTTTTAGTGCAGACTAATGATCTGGTTATTGAGAATAACTTATACCCTTTTGTGTTTCTTAACACGGATGGGAATTTGTTTATTTTCGTGAATGATCGCGCGATTTTGTTTGATTATTCGCGGAACCAAGTTTTGAAAACGTTTCCGGAGATACCCGGTGGTGAGCCGAGGAACTATCCGAGCACTGGGTCGGGTGTACTACTTCCGATGCGGGTTGTACAAGGGAAAGTAGCGGTGGTTGAGGTTTTTATCTATGGGGGTGCGCCTAAAGGGGCGTTTGTGAATGCTAACAATGGGAAATTTGATGGAGCATTGAAAAGTTGTGGGCGAATTAAAATATCCGACCCGGAACCAAAATGGGTCATGGAAAATACGCCTTCGGGTCGGGTTATGGGTGATATGGTATTGCTACCGAACGGTGAGGTTTTGATTATTAATGGCGGGTCAAGTGGGACCGCCGGGTGGGAACTTGGGAGGAACCCGGTTTTTAACCCGGTAAGCTAACAGAAACCAATTTTAAATTTTGGATCACCAACCCCATATGGGCCAATAAGAAGATCAATCCTTTTCAAAGTGAAACAAACAGCTTAAGCAAATGGTACAACTTGCAAATCACCCAAATGTTGTAAATTATATCACTTCCGGCGACCATACATAGAGTTGCACGCCCGCTGTTTGGTTTTGTGCGTTTTATTTTATTTTTTGCCGCGCGTCACACCTACGTTTCAGGCCCCCTTTTATTTTTTCCCTCGATTATAACCATGCTAATCCTTTTATTTTATTTTTCTTTATATTCATAGGCTATCAACTGAGATTTGGAGAATATCCACTAGCAATCTCAAGAAAAAGCAAAGGTATGTCCTTAATTAGTTAGTTTTAATTATGTATAAATTTAATTACCATTTTCTATTGTTTGTTCTGTTTGCTATATGAAGTCAATTCATCCATTTATGGTTGTTTCTCAATTTGACATTGCATGAATTTGAGTTTGTATAAATATTAGAAAATTAAAATGCGGCTATATGTATTTTTTTTTAATTAGCAAGACCTGACATAAATGATACAGTGTAGAGCCCCTTGTAGGTTGTTTATCCTTTTAATAACGCTCTAATTGTTAACAAAAGTTGGTTTGAACTTTGAAGTCGTATATTTTCTGCCTGTCCAAGTTTTAGTTGTTGTCACTTGTAAAAAGATTACCTTTATATGAAAATACGATAAAAACATTGCAGTTTGTAAGAAGTATGAGTGTGACATATAGTGGAAACATAAATGAGTATATATTTGATTTGTTGTTTTTTGTTTTACGCGGTATATAAAGTTCTTGGTTTATATAGGTGACGACATAAGACACAATGATTACGGTGGATGATGATCCGTGGGTTATGCTTTTGTCTGTAAGCATGATGTTTGTAACATGTGGTGTATGCTCCTGAAGTAACGGCTCACCTCTGCCATGTGGCTTTTTTGGACAAACTTCCAAATTCGTTTACGATTACACCATCAAGGTAATTTTTTTTTATTCTTAGATCAAGTTAATTACTTTTGAAATTGAAATGTGAAGTGTATAAACACACTTTATTGGTCGTTGCCGTACGCGGCGTCTTCGCCACCGCCGTGTGGTTTTGTGGACAAGCCTTCATATCAGTTACATTGACCTGGAATTTTCGAATTGTAGGAGTACGAATTTATATGGGTTTATTGTGTTTTTTTCAGGATATTTGTGGAAATGAGGTGTCCCCAAGCTCTTAGAAGGTGAAGGCTCTTTTGATTCTTAAGGTTGCATCTAGTTGGTAAATAAGTTTACTATTTTTAATACCTCACTTTCTTTTTGTTATGCTTCCTAGTTTTTTTATGAATGAACCATCATATTCAAATATGTGTGGATATTGTAGTGGCTGTTGGTGGATATTCTTCATCGAGGCACCCCTCCGTGTTCCGATTGTTATTAGTGGTGCATGGTGCCGCTGAATGTGAATATGTGTATACCAATTCATGGTGTCGATTATGGTAAATATGTTGTTGATGGATGGTGGCGATGGTGCCAAATCTGTGTAGATGTACCTTTTCATCAGTGGCTTTGATGAGTTAGTTTTTTTTACATAGGAATAGGTGAAAATGGTGTGGCAAGGATGATGGATGGTAGGTTTAGACCTGCAATCCGCCTTGCAGCCCAGATTTGTGAAAATTGTGAGCCTCCTTCTGTATATCAAAAGCTGCTTTGTGGCTTTTTTTGTACATATAGTTGTTATACATAATGTTTATTCTTTGTTTGTTTTGACAAGTGTCTTATCTGCATTTTGATCTCTATAAATATGTTTTTATTTTTGAGTTTGTTAAATGACATTAAGTTCTTACATGTTAATGGCTAAACTTTCTGTTAACTTTAGGACAAGGTACGACTTCGACCAGAACCAACAACACAATTGTGAGATACCCTAAAACCAAATACTTGGATCAACTGAGATTTGGACGGCCCATATCCGGTTTTGAACACCCCTACTAACAACCATCCTAACAGACATTAATGTCGATCTCTACATATTAGTATCTTGAATAAAAACTGGTTTGAATTGAATATATTAAACTGATTTACATACTTATAGTAAATATACATTTGTTGTCCTGAGAAGTTGGTTTAGTGGTAAGAGGCTTGCCTTCCCTAGTGGAGACGCAAGTTCGATTCACGCTCGGGCCATTTTTGACTGATCTGGGTGAAGGAACGAATCGGGGCTTTAATCTCGGGTTCAAACCTGACGGAGGGCGACGGTTTACGGATTCCATCCGGTTCCCACGCATCAAGGGAACCGGATCTCAAAAAGAACATTTGTCATTAATGATGCTTTATGATATCTGAAAGGTGATATGCGAGACGTAAAAGGTGGTATGCATTTTAGCAATCTATTAGACTATGAGTAATAAGCATTATATGGGCGTGTGATAGCACCTCCAACACCGTTCCCCTGGACGTTATAGGGGTATGAAGAGGGAGAGACATTTCTAGAATAATGGTCAAAGAGAAGCAAAACAGGGAAAGTAATGAATAAAATGGGCATTAATGAGCATCGACCGTTACACATTTTTTGAATGGGCGTTATCATGCTGATGTAACGAAAAATGCCCCATGGGAAGACATTAACCGTTACACATGGCCTAACAGATGGCCTTAAAGCGACTTCAATGAAGATACACAAAAAAAGAGACGATCACATAGGATAAAGAGCCTTACATTATATAACATCAGTTACATAGGATAAAGAGCCTTACGTTACATAACATCATGTTGTCGCGTAATACCTAACTTCTTTTTAACGACAATATTATTCTTACACCAATAATATTCAATTTTCCATTTCACATTTGCGCAGGTTTAACCCACCCCTTTAAAAGCCATGTGTTTTAATTATTATTTTTTCGTTTTTTCTTAATTTATATTTTAACCATAACAATTCCTTTGATTTGTTATAAACCAGACATTTTAGGCCCAACCCATTACTTATGGGCTTTAGGGTTTATGGTTATGTTTATCTCTCTATATATTGTAATGTTGAATATTGTGAAGGATTGAAATGAAGTTTATCTCTATTTCTCTTTAGTTTTTATCACGTTATCAGCACGAACGGACTCTTCACGGAAAAATTACCGGCGATCTTCAACATCAGGAATTCATTAACACCATTTTGGTTTCAGATAATTTCTGTTCATCACAATTTGGGTGCGCCATCAAAATCTCCACACTATATTCAAAATGCTTCCATGTTATCAGTATAGCCTTGTGTATCCAATAATGAAAAAAAAATCGAATTTATAAGAAAAAAAATTTCTACGACGGCATGCAAACAACAACCTTTTTTGTTCAAGTATTTTGAAACTGGACTTCTAATTTGATTCTTTGGATCACAAGACATAGGTTTTCCTTTTGAACTTTATAACAAATTAGGACTGCCCTATTATCCAAAAACGAAATCTAACATTACGAAATCGAAAATAACAGTTTTTTTTCTAACAATCCGGCGGTCACTACCGCCACAAGCAACCGAACAAAACACACAAATAGGGGTTTATATCTTACCCGAAAACCTTCCTCCGACGATTCAACTCACCGGAAACGACGACGCAGTTCCTCCGATATCCGGCTGCTTAACCGGAGAGTAGTTGTCGGCGACAACCACGAAGGACACGAGCATTGACGCACCGATCTTTATAGATCCGGAGATGAAACCCGTAGATCTTGTATCTGGTGACTGAAAATACCCTCCTGCGGAGGCATCTTCTACTCGACGATGACGAAGTCGCCGGAACTCCGGTGGTCTTTTACCCCAAAACCCGATGATGACGGAGTGGTTGTTGAGAGGTGTTGTGGTCCTTGAATGGCCCAATCCAGTTTAGCTGTCTCAGGCAAGAGTCGTGATCCTGGCTCAGACGAGAGATGAAACATATATAAGATTATTTCATTAATATTTAATATTCAATATATAATTTATAACAAAAACATAATATTTAAGATTTTAAAAGTTGATGTGCTTTAACAGTTGTCTTCCACCGAAACAAAATATATAAAATTGTTTCTTACACATAATTGTTTTTGAAACAAAAACAAAAAAAAAGGAATTGATTTTTTTTAGGAACTGATCTTTTGATATAACTATGGAAAATAATTTTCGAATTCCATTGGAAGTTTGACTACAAAACTATACAAATCTTGACCGGAACAAGGAAAATAAATTTTGAATTTCATTCGAAGTTTAATATATTTTATTATATTCAAATATTTAATTAAATTATCAAAACACAATTTCTATTTACAATACGAAATCATACAAGAGTTTCCAAATTCCTACTCTATTATTAAAACGGCGTAAAGTATAGAACCTGCAGTTCTACCTATAGAGAACCTGAAGTTCTATAATATATATTTTGTATTATGGCTCGTTTTTAAATCCATGATTTTTTTTTCATTTGTGGATAAAACGTCGAATTTATCAAAGCTTGAATTCACCGCACTTGACATCTCGGGTTACAACTACCTCCCATGGACTCTTGATGCTAAAATTCATTTGACGGCAAATAAGTTGGGGGATACAATTATTGATGGTAATCAAACTTCACCTCAAGATAAACCGAAGGTTATGATATTTTCCCGCCATCATCTTCACGAAGATCTAAAGCGAGAATATCTAATTGTTGAGGACCCTCTTGAATTATTAGCAAACTGCAAAGAACGGTTTGACCACCAGAAGTTGGTCTTACTCCCTAAAGCCCGCTATGAATGGCTTCATTTACGACTACAAGATTTTAAGACTGTCAGTGAGTATAATTCTGCCTTGTTCCGCATTACCTCTGAGTTGAAATTATATTGTGAAAAAATAATCGATGAAGACATGCTTGAAAAAAAAACACTTTCTCAACATTTCATGCCTCAAACATGCTCCTGTCGCAGCAATACCCGGAACGTAAATTTACTAAATATTCTGAATTGATATCATGTCTTCTGGTCGCGGAGCAAAACAACAAGCTCCTACTCCAAAACCATCAATCGCAACCCGCCGGTGCAAGCCCATTCCCTGAAGCGAATGTGGCCTATTCTCAAAGCGGACGAGGTAGAGGTAGAGGTCGCGGCCCCAGCAGAGGTTGTGGTCGAGGAACGGGATATACATGGCATCGAGAGTCTCAGAACACTAAAAATAGCGGTGGTGAATCGAGTCGACATAATACGGGGCGACCATCAAAAGGAAAAGTAGCGGGAACTAAAGCAACATTTGTTATCAATGTGGGATGTCAAATCATTGGTCCCGCACATGTCGCACCCTTAAACACCTCACTGAGGCATCTCAACACATAATGAAAGAAAAAAGGAAAGAATGTTGAAACTAATCTGATTGAGGATAATGTACCTTTTATGCTTTACTTTTCATAATGTGACCTTTGTATTTGGCTTGGTTTGAAACTCTTGCAATGTTTCATTTTACTTCTTTGCATTAACTTTTATTTATTTTTATTTCCTGAAGAAATATGTATACTAGCTCCAGTAGAGCTATTATTGGTGATGAATGTCTGATAGATAGCGGTAGTACTAACACTATTCTCAAAGATATGAATTTTTTCTCTGAGTTGTCTCCGGCAGAGACACCGATTAGTACTATATCTAGTGTCAGTAACCTTATCGAAGGCTCCGGCAGAGCACACATAACATTATCTTCGGGTACCAAATTAACTATTGATAATGCATTATATTCTAGTAAATCCAGAAGAAATTTACTTAGCTTTAAAGATATTCGAAAAAAATGGTTACCACCTAAAAACAATATCTGAAAATAAAATTGAATATCTTCAAATTACTTCAAACAAAAATGGCCAAGAAACAATTGTTGAACAATTAGAAACCTTATCCTCTGGATTATATTGTACTAATATCTATCATATTGAATCATACATGGTGAGTAACCAAAAGCTATTAGATAAAGACACATTCAATATATGGCATGACCGTCTAGGTCACCTTGGTAGCATAATGATGAGACGAATAATCAAAAGTGCAACCGGGCACCCTCTCAAAAACTTAAAAGTTTTGCTACCACAAGACTTATCATGTGCAGCATGCTCTCTGGGCAAACTTATAACTCGGCCCTCACAAACTAAATTGATACATGAAACCCCATCATTTTTAGAAAGAATCCAAGGGGATATTTATGGGCCCATTCATACTCCATGTGGACCATTCCGCTATTTCTTGGTCTTAATTGACGCATCCTCAAGGTGGTCACACGTGAGCCTTTTAGCTACTCGAAATGTAGCATTTGCCCGACTTTTAGCTCAAATCATACAATTGAGAGCAAATTTCCCGGATAATCAAATTAAAAACATCCGGTTGGATAATGCGGGAGAGTTCACATCTCAAGATTTTAATGACTATTGTATGTCAATTGGGATCAATGTTGAACATTCAGTACCTCATGTTCACACACAAAACGGTTTAGCTGAATCTCTGATTAAACGATTACAAATAATCGCTAGACCGCTCTTAATGAGATGTAAATTACCATCTTCTGCATGGGGTCATGCTATTTTGCATGTCGCTGCACTGATTAGATTGAGACCAACTGCTGATCATGAATACTCCCCATTGCAACTGGTCTCCGGACAAGAACCAAGTTTGTCCCACCTTAGAATTTTTGGTTGTGCGGTATACGTACCAATACCGCCACCACAACGTACTACAATGGGACCCCAAAGAAGACTGGGTATCTATATTGGTTTTAACTCCCCGTCCATAATTAAATATTTAGAACTAATGACGGGAGACATGTTTATAGCACGGTATGCTGACTGTCATTTTGATGAAACAATGTTCCCAGTCTTAGGGGGAGATAAGGACAAAGAAAGACTGGTAACACAAGAAATAACGTGGAATGCATTATCGCTATCAAATCTTGACCCCCGAAGTGGTCAATGTGAATATGAAGTCCAAAAGATTATACATTTGCAAAGAATAGTGAATGAATTACCAGATGCATTCACATACACGAATAGAGTGACAAAGTCACATGTACCAGCATCAAATGCACCTGCTCGAATTGAAGTAATCCCAGAAGCGATTACTATACAACGAAAGCGTGGGAGACCAATCGGTTCCAAAGACAAAACCCACAGAAACGAAAAGAGCAAAGTAATGCAGTTGGTGAAAACTCACAAAAGATTATAAGTGAAACCCCAGTAGAGGTAAATGTCCCAGAAGAGACAACTATGAATCCAGAGGAAAATGGAGTTTCAGAAGAAACACCGGTACCGAACGAAAACGAGATCTCTATTAATTATGTACAAGATAGTACAATGTGGAACCGGAATAAAACACGTATTGATGATATATTCGCATATGCTATAGCAACGGATGTAATCAATGAAAATGATTACGTACCTAAAACTTTAGAAGAGTGCATGCACAAAAATGATTGGCCAAGATGGCAAGAAGCCATAAATGCTGAATTAAATTCGCTCGAAAAGCGACATGTTTTCGGACCTGTAGTCCGAACGCCCATAGACGTCAAACCAGTAGGTTATAAATGGGTGTTTGCAATAAAAAGAAATGAAAAGAATGAGATTGTATGATATAAGGCTCGACTTGTAGCACAAGGGTTTTCCCAAATCCCAGGAGTTGATTATGAGGAAACGTATTCCCCTGTAGTGGATGCGATAACCCTTAGGTTCCTAATCGGCCTCACAATCTCTGAAGGACTTCATATGTGACTAATGGATGTCGTCACCGCATACTTATACGGGACACTTGAAAATGACATCTACATGAAAATCCCTAAAGGATTAAAATTGCCTGAAGCATTAAAATCAACACCTCGAGATATGTGTTCTATAAAGCTCCAGAGATCTTTATATGGTCTCAAACAATCTGGTCGTATGTGGTACAATCGACTTAGTGAATATCTCGAAAAATAAGGATACAAGTCTGATGTAATTAGTCCATGTGTCTTTATAAAAAGATCACTCTCAAATTTCAACTATAATAGCAGTCTATGTTGATGATATCAACATCATCGGATCTCCTGAAGAGATAGAGAAAGCTGCCCAGTTGTTAAAGAAGGAATTTGAAATGAAAGATCTTGGTATGACAAAGTAATGCATCGGAGTACAATTTGAGTATCTGTGCAATGGCACATTTGTCCATCAATCAAACTACATCCAGAAGATGTTAGTACGTTTCAATATGGATAAAGCACATCTGTTTAGCGTACCTATGGTTGTCCGACCGCTAGATCCACACAAGGATCCTTATCGCCCTCAAGAAGAAGGCGAAGAAGTACTTGGTCCAGAAGTACCGTACTGATGTGCGTAAAATGCAACATATAAATTACATCAAATGAGGCATAAAACTAACCCCTTTTTAGTACTAATGTTGGAAAAAGTGTGCTTTTGTCTTCCTTTTGTATTTTCAGGATCAAATGAGCTTAAACGAACAAAAGGAACAAATACACAGCCAAAACCAACATAAATACAAAGAAAAGGAAGAAACGTGGCATGCCTGACTCCTCGACAGCATCTCCCAAAGCAAAAACAAGAAGAAAGCTGAGCATGGGGCTGTGCCCAGCTGAGCATGGGGTTGTACCCAGCTGAGCACGGGGCGTGCTCAGCTCAACACGGGGCGTGTCCAGCGAACACGGGGCGTGCTCAAGAAGCAGCAGAAAAGACAAACCTATAGAAGCTTCTATTGCCCACCACGGGGCCGTGCCCAGAGGACACGGGGGCGTGGCGAAAGTACAGCAGGCGCATTAATTGTAATTGCGAATTACAATTAATGAAGAGAGAGAGTGTCAGACGGACACGGGGGCGTGCCCAGCGGACACGGGGGCGTGTGGAGCTAATAAAGACAAACTGTATTAATGAAGAAAGAGAAAAGGGTGGACACGGGGCCGTGTCCAGGCTTCTGTACAGGCTATAAATAGGAGTGCTTGGCTCAAGCTCAAACCATCCCTTGGCACACCACCTCTCTCACACTTCATCCACTACCCACCACCATCACAACACCATCATCCACCACCATCATCCATTGTCCATCGTAGAGTGTGTGAGTCGTCTCGGGATCCAAGATTGATCGTAAGAGTTCTTGACAATCAAGGCCATGTTTGCCTAAGTCTCTTACATCACTTGGTGAAGACAAAGTGTCTAGTATAATACTTTTTATTTCTAATCTTTTGCACTTTTTATTTAGTTTTGTATTAATGACTTTAATAACTAGTTACTTATGTTGAAGGTGATCTTTCCTTATCGTTTGTCCGTGGTGTCTTGGCATTATTTTACTGTCTATATAAAATAAAGGATTTTCACCATTCATATCTCCACGGTCTATATGGAGGTATGTTGGCTACCTGGTCGGGGGTTAAGGGAACGGTTTGGTAAAGGTCTTGCCATTGTTCAGCGTTTAGAGGTCCTGCAATGGACCTGGGTCAAATTTAGTAGGACCTCCTTCAATGCTTCACGGTATTGGATGGCGGGGGTCCAAACTCTTTGATCCCCTCATAAGTTAACTACTATTAATACTATAACCCGGCTATTTAGGACTGTATCCCTGCTGACTCAGACTACTTAGCCGAGGGTAACGTCACCGCCAAAAGCGGGGCCTACCACAATACTGCATTAATAACTTAATTCATTATCTTCCAATAATCCACCCTTTTAGGATTGTATCATTGCTGACTCAAACTACTGGGGTGAGGGTAACGTCACCTTCAAAAGAGGGGCCTACTACAATAACTAAGATAATCTCTTAATTATGTGCAAAAGTGCGGAAATAATCAAAGGTTATACTAGATACGAGTCGGAACCAAGTGATTCATCTTGTCTATCTGTTTTTATTTTTATTTTCAGCATTTTAGTTAGTTTTTATTTTTCTTAGCTTAAAACATTTTTCTAAACTTTTTATTAGACGTTGAGGATAAACCGGTACTAAAAGCTCTTGTGTCCTTGGACGACCTCGGTATCTTACCAACGCTATACTACGCTCACGATGGGTGCGCTTGCCCATATGTGTGTTTAGTGTTAGTAAAATATCGTGTTTTATAAATTTAAAACTTGGCTAAAATAAGTGTTAAAGGGGCTTAAAATATACACCTAATATATATAACACTTCACACGCATCAAGTTTTTGGCGCCGCTGCCGGGGACACAAGGATTTTAGGAAAGCTTAAAATCGACGGCCTAATCAGTTTTTCAAAACCTTTTCAAAACGGGCCCACATTTTTCTGCATTTTAGTTTAGTTTTGCATTTACAGTAGGTTGAACACGGGTCGTGCTCACTGAACACGCCCCGTGCTCAACGAAATCAGTAAATTTAATTAAAACGCCCAGATACAGATTCTGAACACGGGGCCATGTCCACTGAACACGGGGCCGTGTCCAGCCTCTGTTTTCGTTTTTCTTTTTGTTTTCTGATCTCGAGACTCAGTTGTGGTCTGCTGAGTGATTCTTATGGATCAATACTCAGGAGGTTACAACTACACCTATGAGGAGGATGATTATAGGGGTAATTATTGCACTAATTGTCGTAACTCACGATCGGTTCAAAATAATCGCTCATATCAACCATCCAATTCATACACCTACTATGAGGAGCCCAGGTACGAGCCATCAACTTCATACACATCCTATGAAGACCAAAGGTATGAACCTCCTCCCTCATACTCATATTTTGATGAACCAAGGTATGAGCCTTCATACTCATACTTTGAGGAACCAAGATATGAGCCACCACCTTCGTATACTTACTATGAGGAACCATGGCGTGAACAACCCACCTCATATGAGTATTATGAAGAACAAAATTACGAACCTTATCCATCATATGCTTACAATGAAGAACAATGGTGCGAACCATCGACTTCATATGGGTATTATGAGGAACAAAGGGTCGAACAACCGGATTCAAGCTTAGAAAATACCGACTCTTTTTCTATAACCGAAGTAACCGATAGGATATTAGAACACATAAGAGTTATCGATCGATTTATAAAAGAAGCTCGCGCAAGGGAAGAGGAGTCCCGCGCAAGAGAAGAATTAAAAAAGGAAGAGATAACTGAAAATGTAAAAATGGATGAACAAATAAGTGAAAAACCGACACATGAGTTAAACAACGAAATAGGTGAGTCCGACAACGTTAAAATTCAAGAAGAGTCTAATTTTGAAGAAATTAATCTCTTGTCACCTTCTTTTGAAAATCATTGTTTAGTACCCACTCATGCTAAGTTTTTAAAAGAGTTAAACACTAACACTAAAATTGACGAAACGGTAAGTGTTAAGTTAACTGATGATCAAACTTCACTAATAAAAGAAGACCCATTTGAAATTAACATTACACCGGTTCCATGTTTCTTTCAAAATTCGTTTATTAGTAACGTTACAATCGATAAAGATCTTTGTGTTAACATAATGCCTAATTACATTTTCGAAAAATTAAGTATTAGTGATTTTTCTCCACTTCAAATACCCATTTTTCTATCCAATCGGAAAGTAATAAAATCAATCGGTGTAGTTGAGGATGTATTGGTTCAAACAAATCAAATGGTAATCCCAACCGACTTTGTCATCCTCGATGACGCTCCTCTAGTGTTGGGACGACCCTTTGTAAAAACCCACGAAGCTTTGAAGAACCGGAAGTATAACAATCTACCTCTTCAATTAGTGGCATTTAAAAAGAGTGTCGATCTTGAGTGGTCATTGAAATATCCATTCGGCAATAATGACCCCCTAATTGAAGATGAGCCAGAACCACCCGATAAGGAGGGTCTAGCCAAGGACCCTTATAAACGTGGCGCACCACGGAGGCATTCCGCGGAACTATCCGTAGTTTTAGTTTAGATTAACTTTTACGTTTTCTAGTTTAGTTTTTTTTTCAGGAATAAAACACACTCGGGATGGTGAAGGATGATAAGGGAAGCTTGAACCAACACCCCATGCACAAAAACATAGCCTCCCGACAATTTTTCTTCATTACAGCAAGTTCAGCACGGGGCTGTGCTCACCCCAACATGCCCCGTGCCCAAGGTTCTGTAGAAAATGCCCAGTTCAGGTATCTGGACACGGGGCCGTGCTCACTGGACACGCCCCCGTGCCCAGCCTTCTGTTTACTTTTGGTACTGGCAGTCTGGACACTGGGCCGTGCTCAGCCAACACCACCCCGTGTTCAGCTACCCAGTACCATAAAATCTTGTTTTTAACCCACTTTTACACATTCAATCAACCTAAAAACTTATTTTTGGGACACATTGAGGACAATGTGTAATTTAAGTGTGGGGGGATGCTAAAACCTTGAATCTTGCAAGTCCTAAATACAAGCCTTACACAAAACTCTATTGGAACCGCTAATCACCCCAAATTTTTTCAAAAATTTTCAATTTTTTTTACTTGTCTAGGTTTAATTTGGGAATTTCAAAATTCTAAAAAGGTTATATTTTTACAAATTTACAACCGATAGCGTCGTGATAAAAAGAACCAACATAAGAAAATTATGAAAAGGCATGACAAGCTTAGTTAAAATTTAATTATATATACTTGATCACATAAAAACCCATTCCCACAAAAGTGAGTTTTGAGCCTTTATTGAGCATACAATTACATATCATTAAACTAAATGCTCATTTTTCGTTTCTTGTGTGAATAGCCGCTTGGTTCTTACCACTCCAGAACTTGCCATGACGATACATTCCCGGTCCTTACCAAGTTAAACCCGAGTAAGTAAATGCTGGAGGCATTAGGACTAACCCTTTTTATTTCTACACCATTATTTTTCTTTTTTTTTACCACCTACCCAAAATCCCCCTAGTTAGCCCCTTTGAGCCTAAACCTTTTCATTTCATAACCCAAACAAACACCCTTTCACCCACCAAAACCTTTTTTATTTTTTAACCCTTTGTTTTAGTAACAAGCTCGGTTTTTCTTATTACTTTCAAAAAAAAAAAAAAAAAAATTTGATGATGATGAAGCGAAAGAAAAATAAACAAACAAGTTTATCAAAAATAACTTTGTTTGAATAATGGCTTCATCAAAATAAAAACTTGAAAAAAAAAGTCTTACGAAAACCGACGCTTTTTACGCCTTTTGCCCTTTTACTAACCACCAACCCAACCACCTACCTTTAACCCAAGCCTAACCCTTTACCCACAAAGTCCTCTTGATATTTACAAAGGTATATAAGTTAAAAAGGAGGATGATTGATTGCTTGGCAAGCCTATGGTAGGAGTAAGTTCCATGCCGCTCTCGAGTGATCCACAAAAATACATTTTCGGCCGAGTGTTGAGTGATCCCCGTGAGGTATGTGAACTTGTATATAAATAGAATTTTAAAAAGGTATGTTATGCCCTAATAAGTAATTTATCTTATGAAAAGTTTTAAATAAATCATGACGAATAGGATTGTAAATAAATAAAAATAAAACTTAATAAAGAATCTTGTAAATCCCGACACTCTATGACAAGCCCTAAAACCTTCTCTTCTACCCATTCCATTTGGGAGTGTAAGCCACATTATAAAGAGTTTTGCTTGAGGACAAGCAAAGATTCAAGTGTGGGGGTATTTGATGTGCGTAAAATGCAACATATAAATTACATCAAATGAGGCATAAAACTAACCCCTTTTTAGTACTAATGTTGGAAAAAGTGTGCTTTTGTCTTCCTTTTGTATTTTCAGGATCAAATGAGCTTAAACGAACAAAAGGAACAAATACACAGCCAAAACCAACATAAATACAAAGAAAAGGAAGAAACGTGGCATGCCTGACTCCTCGACAGCATCTCCCAAAGCAAAAACAAGAAGAAAGCTGAGCATGGGGCTGTGCCCAGCTGAGCACGGGGCGTGCTCAGCTCAACACGGGGCGTGTCCAGCGAACACGGGGCGTGTCCAGCGAACACGGGGCGTGCTCAAGAAGCAGCAGAAAAGACAAACCTATAGAAGCTTCTATTGCCCACCACGGGGCCGTGCCCAGAGGACACGGGGGCGTGGCGAAAGTACAGCAGGCACATTAATTGTAATTGCGAATTACAATTAATGAAGAGAGAGAGTGTCAGACGGACACGGGGGCGTGTGGAGCTAATAAAGACAAACTGTATTAATGAAGAAAGAGAAAAGGGTGGACACGGGGCCGTGTCCAGCGGACACGGGGCCGTGTCCAGGCTTCTGTACAGGCTATAAATGGGAGTGCTTGGCTCAAGCTCAAACCATCCCTTGGCACACCACCTCTCTCACACTTCATCCACTACCCACCACCATCACAACACCATCATCCACCACCATCATCCATTGTCCATCGTAGAGTGTGTGAGTCGTCTCGGGATCCAAGATTGATCGTAAGAGTTCTTGACAATCAAGGCCATGTTTGCCTAAGTCTCTTACATCACTTGGTGAAGACAAAGTGTCTAGTATAATACTTTTTATTTCTAATCTTTTGCACTTTTTATTTGGTTTTGTATTAATGACTTTAATAACTGGTTACTTATGTTGAAGGTGATCTTTCCTTATCGTTTGTCCGTGGTGTCTTGGCATTATTTTACTGTCTATATAAAATAAAGGATTTTCACCATTCATATCTCCACGGTCTATATGGAGGTATGTTGGCTACCTGGTCGGGGGTTAAGGGAACGGTTTGGTAAAGGTCTTGCCATTGTTCAGCGTTTAGAGGTCCTGCAATGGACCTGGGTCAAATTTAGTAGGACCTCCTTCAATGCTTCACGGTATTGGATGGCGGGGGTCCAAACTCTTTGATCCCCTCATAAGTTAACTACTATTAATACTATAACCCGGCTATTTAGGACTGTATCCCTGCTGACTCAGACTACTTAGCCGAGGGTAACGTCACCGCCAAAAGCGGGGCCTACCACAATACTGCATTAATAACTTAATTCATTATCTTCCAATAATCCACCCTTTTAGGATTGTATCCTTGCTGACTCAAACTACTGGGGTGAGGGTAACGTCACCTTCAAAAGAGGGGCCTACTACAATAACTAAGATAATCTCTTAATTATGTGCAAAAGTGCGGAAATAATCAAAGGTTATACTAGATACGAGTCGGAACCAAGTGATTCATCTTGTCTATCTGTTTTTATTTTTATTTTCAGCATTTTAGTTAGTTTTTATTTTTCTTAGCTTAAAACATTTTTCTAAACTTTTTATTAGACGTTGAGGATAAACCGGTACTAAAAGCTCTTGTGTCCTTGGACGACCTCGGTATCTTACCAACGCTATACTACGCTCACGATGGGTGCACTTGCCCATATGTGTGTTTAGTGTTAGTAAAATATCGTGTTTTATAAATTTAAAACTTGGCTAAAATAAGTGTTAAAGGGGCTTAAAATATACACCTAATATATATAACACTTCACACGCATCACGTACTTAAGTGCGATTGGTGCCCTTATGCATCTCGCAAATAACACAAGATCTGACATTGCATTTGCAATTCATGTACTAGTGAGATACAGTTCGAATCCAACACGTAGACACTAGAATGGTGTGAAACATATATTCTGATATATTTGCGAGACACAAGACTTAGGTCTTTTCTATCAAAAGGATCAAAAGTCCCAACTTGTTGGGTATGCTGATGCCGGATATCTATTAGATCCTCACAAAGCAAAATCTCAGACAGGTTATGTATTCACATACGGCGGCACAGCAATTTCTTGGAAGTCAACTAAGCAAACACTTACAGCAATGTAACAGTCCTCAATAAAACCGACACCTCGAATATTTTTCCGACACCCTAATATTTTTAAAATGTCCCAACATGTCTTTAAATACAACCTGTATGTGAAAACCGAGCCTGAAATACAATATAGTATTAAAAATAAATAAAAAACAGAAAAATTAAGTTGAGGCGGGCCGCATAGGACCCACCCCAACCTTACGCGGGCGGTATGAAGGTTTAAAACATGATTTCGTTAATTTATAAGTTAAGGCGGGACGCGTAAGCTAACCTTAACACTAACGCGGGCCGCGTGAGATCGAGATAGTGGCACAGCCCGGTGATGACACGTGTCATCATCGTGGCGGGTCTAGGAGATGAGCCGGACAAGCTACCCTGTTGACCAGGGTTGACGTGGGCCGCGTAGGCCCTTGCCTACGCTTACGCGGGTCGCGAGAGAACCGAGATCAGCACCTATATAAGAAAGCAACGGGTTTTCGTTTTCCGTCGTTCATTTCTTTCATTCTCAATCTCAAATTCTGATAGTAGAGATAATACGCGGGTATTATACCCCCTAATTAGCGAATTTCTGCTCCGTTGTAAGTATTATAAACCCTGGATACGTATTAGATACGCTGCCCGGTTGATCTAGGGTTCCGTAATGGCTGTCGTGGTTCTGCCCGACGTAGTCATTGGAATGCCATCTCGGGGAGGGTATTGCTAATGTTAAAATGGGTTATTAATACTGACGCGTGTATATTTGTGTAAATTATAGATTATCACCGGGAAACCCTTACGAAAAATCTAAGACAGCAATGTGAGTAATCTCCTTTTTGTTAACAGTTTTTACAAAACCTTAACTATTTTACAATGCAATTTAGCAGTGATTGAGTCTTTGTAATTCTACGATTACTGCCGGTATGTTGGGGTTTTGTATACAAAATGTGAGTAACGTTACCATTGGACGAAGAGTTAGCCAATGTGTAATATGACCCACCAGTCAGGATTGACAGTACTGAATGAGTAATTGGGTAGATATAAACATTGTAATCGCCCTCAATACTGTTAAGTTTAAATTAAATTAATAATTCTTGATTAAACTGGGATTCACTCACCAGTATTTCCCACTGACAAATGTTTTTAAAATGCGTTTCAGGTAACACAACGTGACAGCCAATTAGTAAAAAGCCAGCTGGAGAGCACTGACGGCTTGGGGAAAATGTGGCTATAAAAGTTACCTAAAAGACGATGTTTTAAATTCAATAAAATAGGGTCTACCCCTATAAATGTGTTGTAATAAGAAACTTGGGTTTTACTCATGTGTTTATTAATATCAAATATGGTGGTTTTACTCTGATAAACATTTCCTAACTACGGTCCTGATGTAATTTCCGCTGCCAAATTAACGAACTGATACCACCAGAATTCTGAGTTCGCGTCCGCCCATTCCCGGGACAGATAAGGGATCGGGGGTTGCGACAGAAGGTGGTATTAGAGCCTAGCCACTGGTCTAAGCCAAAGAAGTGTTCTGCTGACACTTAAATTTTAAATTTTGTGTTAAGAAATAAATTACGGGAATACGTGCATAACTGTATTTATTTGTTATGTGTTATTTGACTATTTGTTAGTTTACAGTATGAGCGACCAAGGACCATCTGACGCGTACCGTCAATTGTCTGGTTCGCCTAGAAGCGAAGGCACCTCCTCTTCTCAGCCTGCCCTCTCAGGGTACTCCGCTGATACGAAAGAAGGAATCTTTGTGTTTAAGGCTCAGTCAGAAGAGCCATTTCCTCAGAAAAAGAGGGGATGGTTCAGTCGAGGGGCACACGAGCGTAGGAAACGTATGAAAAAGTTACAAGATCAGAGGGTACTAGCAGCAGCCAAGAGAGAGACAGATGCCTATGCCCAGGATATGATAAATAGGGGTATAGCCAACATCCACATCCTAGCCACTACTGCAGCTGACCCGAATCTGGAGCAAATAATAGCACCTCAACCACAACCACCAATCCATAACCAACCCATGGAGATAGAAAACCCTGAAAACCAAGTAGAGATGCATGGCTTCAATCCGGAAGAAATACCTAGGGTACCTGCACCAAACCCCTAGACCCAAATTACGATCCCTGGTGGGATGACGTTAGGGACTATGTGCAACGTTACCCGATACATGAAGATACACCCATGCAGAACATAGGAGCCTACCCAGGTATGGACCCTTTAGATCCCTATTACCACGACGATTATATTAGGGAGATCTTAGAAGATCCTTACCGATTTCAGGCACTTTCACCCCCATACCAGGAACCCACACCCCATATTCCGAACCCAGTCCTAGAACCTACACCCCCAATGAGTGCAGAAAACGTACAAGAACTTAGGACTTTTGGGGAGGAAATTTTAGAAAGCAGTGAGAGAATGAGACAGGTAGGAGAGCGTCTCGTATGGAAATACGATGATCGCAATATGGATTTTTGGATGAATCCATATCCGTGATGTGATAGAGGAGATGGTAATAGTAATAATAATATAATAAAATAAAAATAAAATATGTGTGTACGGATGCCTATTACTATTATTGTAATTCTATTTCAGTTGGTATTGTAATTTTTATTTCAGTACTAGTGTGTAATAGATGCATAATAGTATATGAATAGAGTACAAGTCGCAATGATCGACGCTTTTGGCAAAAATGCGTGTCATGTGATTGACTATATGAAATATTCTTTTGTGATATTAATACGGGGTAAATGTTTAAAATTCAGATGGCCGACGAAGGAAATCAAGGAAATCTGAATAACGATAACCAGAGTAACATTAACGTGGTTAATGAGAATCCGAGCATCAATAACAATGGAAACCAAATGGATAATAGTGCAGTTCAACACATAGTAGCACAAGGAATTATAGATGCAATGCCATTTATTATTCAAACGATTCAAGAAGTGAATAATAAAAGTAAACATAGCAGTAAGCGACCAATTGAACCAGAACACAGCGTGAACAATGGCCCTGTACTTCAAGCGCCCATTCCCAAAAGAAGAAGAACCGTGTCTTACGGTTGTTCTTACAAGGAATTCTGGTCCTGTAAACCAATAGAATTCTCGGGTAATGAAGAACCTATTGCAGCCCTACGCTGGATAGAAAAGACTGAGGCTGTTCTGAAAATAAGTAAATGTGCGGAAGAGGACAAGATAATGTTTGCTTCTAATTTGTTTAAGAACTCAGCCTTAGAATGGTGGAACACTATCCTTCAGTCAAGAGGAAGTGATAAGGTTTATATTATGGAATGGGAGGAATTTAGAAATATGGTAGAAAGGAAATTCTGCCCTCCTAATGAAAAAGAACAAATAGCAAACAAATTCCTAAACCTTAGGATGAATGGAGTGGATAGTAAGGGGTACACCAAGTTATTCTTTAAATATGCTAGAATAGTACCAACCCTTGCATCACCAGAGCCGGTATTAATCTCCCGTTACATCTGGGGATTAATCGGAGAGATTAGACATGTAGTCAAGGCAGCTAGACCTCAAACCATAGAAGAAGCTGTAGAACTAACCAACACCTTGACAGATGAACTAGTCCGTACCAGAGAAGAAGACCAGAGGAAAAATCTAGCACAGAGGCTTACTCAAGAATTCCGTTATGGGAATTACAACCGTAGGAATATGAGTTCTACCTCTGCACCTTATTGCAAGCATTGCAAAGGGAAGCATTATGGAAAATGCTCTATATATTGCAATTTCTGCAAAATATCAGGTCACAAGGAAGAAGACTGCAGGAAGAAAGCCAACAACAGGGTATGCTACAATTGCGGAGAACAAGGTCATATCAAGCCAAACTGTCCAAAATTGGCTCCAGCTGTGAACAACAAGAACACTAAAAATGCTAGAGCATTTGTTCTGACTGCAGATGAAGCCAAGATGATTCCAGACGTGACAGCTGGTACGTTTTTAGTTAATGATGTTTTTGCTAAAGTATTATTTGACTCTGGTGCAAACCAAAGTTTTATTAATACTTCGTTTTGCAAACTTCTAAATCAGTCGTTAACTAAACTACCACAAGAATGCTTAGTAGAGACAGCTAATGGAGAAACAGTTAGGATTTCTGAAATCTTGCAGGGAGCAAGAATAGAAATTTTAAACCAAAAGTTTATTGCAAACTTTTACCCAATGAATCTGGCAGGATTTGATGTTGTTTTAGGAATGGATTGGTTAATAGCCAATAAAGCCAGTATTTTATGTGATCAAAAGTAAATCCAAGTAGATTCACCAAAAGGTAAAACAATCACAATTAAAGGAGATAAATCATCTAGATCGACGAAATTCATCTCTGTAATGAAAACTGCAAGTTATATAAGAAAATGTTCTATAGTGTATTTGATTTCTATAATCACTAACACTAAAGGAAAAGAACTAAAAGACATCCCAGTAGTGTCTCAGTTTTCAGATGCATTTCCAGAAGAATTGCCAGGGCAACCTCCAGATAGGGAAGTTGAATTCAGAATCCATTTAATACCAGGAACAGCACCGATTGCCAAAGCACCTTACCGTTTGGCACCCGCATAAATGCAGGAACTGAAGAAACAATTGGATGAATTGTTGGAAAAAGGATTCATACAACCAAGTTCGTCACCATGGGGAGCGCCAATTTTATTCATTAAAAAGAAGGACGGATCAATGCGTATGTGCATTGATTACCGTGAATTGAACAAAGTCACGATTAAGAATCGGTACCCATTACCGAGAATCGATGATCTGTTCGATCAACTGCAAGGAGCTCGATTTTTCTCTAAAATCGATTTAAGATCAGGATATCATCAATTAAAGGTACAGGAAGAGGATATTCCTAAAACCGCATTCAGAATAAGGTATGGCCATTATGAATTTACTGTCATGCCATTTGGTTTAACCAATGCCCCAGCCGCATTTATGGACATGATGAACCGAATATGTAAGCCATATTTGGATAAATTCATAATTGTCTTTATAGATGATATTCTCATTTACTCTAAAAATAAAGAGGATCATGCAAAGCATTTGCACGCACTTCTAAGTCTATTAAGAAAAGAAAAGCTTTATGCTAAATTTTCAAAATGTGAGTTTTGGTTAGAACAGGTACAATTTCTTGGACACTTAGTCAATCATGAAGGAATTCATGTAGATCCAACAAAAATCGAGGCAATTACTAAATGGAAAACCCCTGAATCACCAACCGAGATTAGAAGTTTCTTAGGATTGGCCGGTTATTATAGAAGATTTATTCAAGATTTTTCTAGAATAGTCATTCCTTTAACTAAGTTAACTTGTAAATCTGTTAAGTTTGAATGGGGATCAAAACAGGAAGAAGCATTTAGAATTCTTAAGCAAAGATTAACCCATACACCCATACTAGCATTACCAGAAGGAGCTGAAGACTTTGTAGTCTATTGTGACGCTTCTAGATTAGGTTATGGATGTGTGTTGATGCAACGCCAAAATGTTATAGCTTACGCATCTAGACAACTTAAGAATCATGAAGAAAATTATGCAACCCATGATCTAGAATTAGGAGCTATAATTTTTGCCCTTAAAATTTGGAGACATTACCTATACGGTAGTAAGTTTACTGTATTTACTGATCATAAGAGTTTAAGGTATGTTTTTTGGGCAAAAGGAGTTGAATATGAGACAAAGAAGCTGGATGGAGATGCTCAGTGATTATGATTGTGATATCCAGTATCACGAAGGAAAAGCAAATGTAGTCGCTGATGCTTTAAGCCGAAAGTATCACGAAAAGCCAAAAAGGGTGCGTTCACTTAAATTAAATCTGCAAGTAGATTTAAATGATCAGATAAGAGAAGCACAAGAATCAGTAATCAAGGACGATACTGAAAAATTGAAAGGTATGATTAAGGAATTAAAACAAGGAACAGATGGAATTTGGAGATTCCATAAAAAGAGAATATGGATACCTAAATTAGGAAACCTACGTCATCGTATATTAGAAGAAGCCCATAAATCTAAATATACGATGCATCCAGGAAATGATAAGATGTATCAAGATTTAAGAAAGAATTTCTGGTGGATAGGAATGAAGAAGGACATAGCAACCTATGTTTCTAAATGTTTAACTTGTTCGCAAGTTAAAGCTGAACATCAGAAACCCTCAGGTTTGTTACAACAGTTAGAAATGCCAGTGTGGAAATGGGAATTGATAACAATGGATTTTGTTACTAAATTACCCAAAACAAAGAAAGGCAATGATACAATCTGGGTGATTGTAGATAGGCTAACAAAGTCAGCTCATTTCCTACCAATGAAGGAAACTTTCAGTATGGAACCGTTAGCTAAATTATATGTAAATGAAATTGTTTATTTACATGGAATTCCTTTATCAATTGTTTCTGATAGGGATAGTCGATTTACCTCTCATTTTTGGTCAAGTTTCCAAAAAGCAATGGGAACCAAGTTAAAACTAAGCGCGCAACTTATCATCCTAAAACGGACGGACAAAGTGAAAGGACGATTCAGACAATGGAGGACATGCTTAGAGCTTGTGTAATTGATTTCGGAGGTAATTGGGACAATCACTTACCTTTAATAGAATTTTCATATAATAATAGTTATCACACAAGTATCAATGCTGCACCATTCGAAGCACTTTATGGACGAAAGTGCCGAACCCCAGTCTGTTGGGCAGAAATTGGGGAAAAGTAACTATCTGGACCTGAGATAGTGCAAGAAACAACTGACAAGATTATTCAAGTCAAGGAACGACTGAAAGCAGCACGTGATCGACAGAAGAGCTATGCTGATAACCGACGCAAACCGTTGGAATTTCAAGTGGGAGATAAAGTATTGTTAAAAGTCTCTCCTTGGAAAGGAATAGTAAGATTCATCAAAAGAGGAAAGCTAAGTCCCAGGTATATTGGACCTTTTGAAATTATTAAAAGAATAGGACCTGTAGCCTATCAGCTACAACTGCCAGAGGAAATGGCAGGAATACATGATGTGTTTCATGTATCTAATCTCAAAAAGTGCTTAGCTGATGAATCACTAATAGTACCTCTTAAGGATATAGAGGTAAATGAACAACTCAAGTTTGTAGAAAGACCTCTACAGATTGAAGACAGGAAAGTCAAGAATCTCAAACATAAGAGATTAGTTCTGGTCAAAGTGAAGTGGGACTCCAAAAGAGGACCTGAGTACACATGGGAGCTTGAATCTGAAATGCAAAGGAAATATCCACACTTGTTCCAGTAGATCTCGAGGACGAGCTCTAAAACAAGGTGGGGAGAATGTAACAGTCCTCAATAAAACTGACACCTCGAATATTTTTCCGACACCCTAATATTTTTAAAATATCCCAATATGTCTTTAAATACAACCCGTATGTGAAAACCGAGCCCGAAATACAATATAGTATTAAAAATAAATAAAAAACAGAAAAATTAAGTTGAGGCGGGCCGCATAGAACCCACCCCAACATTACGCGGGCGGTATGAAGGTTTAAAACTGTAACGCCCCAAAATCCGAATGTTTATAATTATTAAATGTTCTCGTATGGTACATCAAGAAATGAATGACTAGGTTATTTAACTAAGTTAAGAAAATGGTAAAAACAATTAAAGGAATGAAAATTGTACCAATTATGTCTTAGTGGCTAACACAAGGGACTAAAGTGGGTTAAAAATGAAAGATGAGATAATAAATGAAAAATTGCACACACACAAACACACACTTCGTGTGTTCGAGAATGAGTAGGAGACTCCCATGGAGCCAAGAACCTTAACTTCATCATTTTCATCAAATTGAAAGGCTAAATGATGCTTAAATTCATAACCGAGCATGGATTAATGATCACCTTCATAAGGGGATCGTAGGTATGTCGTAAAAGTTAGATTGGTGATTATGCAAGAAGTGGGTTATGTTGTAAATCGTGAATTCATATGAAATTGAGTATGAGGATATGTTAGAATCATCATATAGAACATGGGTTATGCAATATTTAGGTTAATTTGATGCTTAGAGGTGAAACCCATTAGTTATGGTGAGAATGATGACTTGAATCATTATGCATGTCTAATTCTTATTGAATATTGATGTATGATGTGAGTAATATGGAGTCTTGTTAGAAGAATTGAAAGAAATAAGATGATAATATGTTTAACTGTTTATGTGTGAATGATATATGTTAATTAGTAGGAGGATTTGATGAATTATCTATGAAATTAGGAGATTGTGCATGAATTAGTTGTACCTTATGTTTAGAAGGTGGTACACACACCAAGGGTATGATGAAATTAGAGATAATTGAGTTTAGATCACTAGTAAGTGATTAACAATGTAGTCATGAAGTGGGTTTTGTATAATATGATGATATGTTGTTGTTAATGATGTTTGAAATCACACACGTGTGTAAATGTTTAAAGGATTTCGGCTAGGATTTGATAGATTAGTATGTTTTGAGTTTGAATGATAAATCCAAAATAAGATCCGTGTGATGAATGATGAACAAGCTAACTATCTTGAGAATGGTATATGATAGTTGATGCTTGATAAGCGACTTGGAAGCTTGGGAAAGAAGCGGGTCAAACGGGACTAATGCGCACGGGAAGCATATTCGGATGTTAGGTAAGTAAAGCTTACACCCCTTTTTGTAAAATATCTATTCAATGTATTGATTATGAACATGGTAAGTAATTATGTGAATTATAATGTTCCGACAAGCTTTGATATGGGTCGGAACATGTGAGGATGTTAAGAAACTAAGTTTGATGGTCAAAAAGGGTAAAAAGGGTATTATAGTGATTTTGGTTACGAGTTAACGGAGGAATAAGTTATATGGATGGGATAATGAATAACTAAAATCCCACAAGAATAAAATGGACATTTAGACTTAACGGGTCAAATGGTGAAGATATCACCATTTGACGATATTGACTAATGAAGTGTTTTATCAAGTATTATGCTTTCACATGATGAATAGCGAAAGGAATTATGTTGCTATTAACTAGCTATTTAGTGCACGGAGTATTAAAACGGGTCATAGCTTTGATCCGAGCCAGGTATGTGTGATTAGAGTTGTAGTTAAGTAGTAGGATTGGTTAAATATGCAATGAAGTCCTTTGTTGTAAAGGATGGAACGAAGTTGACAAAAACGCCCTTGATATTCGGTTTGAGTAATGTCTTGGTCAAGCATGAAAGCGAAGAATAGGGTTTTGTATGTCATAGACCCCCTTTTATGCACAAATACCCATAACGGGTCGAAATAAGATTTTGAGCGAAAATGGGTTAAGAGGATGCAAGGCATCCGAGAATTTAATCTCTATGACAGTCGTCGTTGAAATTATTAAGTTCATATAAAGTTGAGGTCAAATTAACAGATTGTTTTGATAATGCATGAACGGGTCGAATAATTCGTAAATGAATAATAAGCCGAAAACGTATAAGTCAAGAATTTCCTTAACCCGGATGTTGGATTTCAAGTTCACATGATAGAATGTTAATTTACAATCATGTAGGAAGAAACGGGAGGTTAAACGGTTTAAAAGTTATACGAGTTTTAGTTCGTTAGAACGACGAAAACAACACAGCAGAAAAACTGATTTTCTAGAGGCCGTAGCCAACGCCCATATGGGCCGTCGCCGACGCCCCCTGGAAAGTCAGTTTTTGCTGACGGGTTATTTTGCTGCCTACGGAGGTTTTTGGCTACGTGTAAATGCAAGGGCCGTCGCCGACGCCCTCCCCATGTCCTAAAAGCTGAAATTTCGTTATTTATGTAATTTATGCATCGTAGGCTTCGGTATATTATCCGTGGACTACGGTGGGCATCCCAAACATGATTTTTAACGTTCCTTTGATGTATATGCATTATAAATCTAAATCTAAGTCCCATGTGATTAATGTATGAGTATGCAAGACATGGAAAGTGTACGTAGGAGTGTATGTACGTATGTAGGTGAGTATTTATGTATATATGAAGATACGTTGGAGTATATGCATGTATTGTAGAAATGTAGGCACGTATGTAAATGTGTATGTATGTATGCATGAAGGTGCGTATGAGAGTATGCAAATATGTAGAAGTATAGGAAGGTATGTACGTATGTAGATGTGGATGTACGCTGGTGAGAATGTAAGTGTGCATAATCTAGATACGCTGAGTAATACGTTATTAATGGTGTGTCTTGAGGATGAAAAGTAATGCAGGTACATTATTGAAGTCTCACCAGGATACGAATACGCAGATGAAATTCTTAAAGTTAGAAAGATAACGAAATGGGGAGTGTACAGGCATAAATTTTGTTTATGTATGGTATGCTAATGTTATGATTGTATGTGGTGAGTGCAGGCTATGCAAATCACGGGCTATTATCATGAGGAATAGAGATCGAAGACCGAGTCACAAGAGAGATTGTACGGATTTAATTGAGTTTGTACATTAGCAAACGAATGTTATGCTTTTGTTTTGTAAAACAGATATTTTTAAAATGAACTTTCAAGTAAGTCAAGAAATGTGTAATGAAAGAAATTTTAAGGCTCGTTTTTCCGCTGCGTCGATTTAAAGATATTACGTGTTAGGGTCTTACAAGTTGGTATCAGAGCCCTCGTTTGAGAGAATTAAGTACGAGAGTATAGGTACTTGAACTCAAACCTGTGTGCTCTTGTGATAAGGAACCCGTACAATCCATGACTCTGTCAAGATCTGAAGGTAGAAATGGAATGAAACGTGTATGTATGCATTCATATGAAGAAACTAACGGTTATATTATGTGTAAGGTAAGCATGACTGCTTGGAGAGGACGATCCGTGAATGCGGTCTAGAACCGGCATTCAGGCAAGTGATAAAACAAATTGACCCCAGGTACGTAAATTTAACGTGTGGGCGTATGAAGTGGTATAATTAAGCAAGTGAAGGAAAATTTTAAATGAAATATAATAATGATGTGCCAATGAAGTTTTGAAAATGTTACACGTGCCGAAACTTAATTCTTCGGACATAAGGTGGCGATTACACGAAGACACGAAACTAGTATGTGGATTGCGTACCTGGCCAGTACACAAGAAACGTATGACGTTCGTGAGACCGTGAAAATTTTTACAGGTATGTCCGTTAGAATTAGGTAGTAGGTGGACGTGAGGGTAAAGAGAAATGTAAGACTTTCAGGAATGAAAGTATGAATGATATGTTAGAATCCGCGAGATGGATTCGAAGCATGAAAGGAATGAAGTATGAATGACCTGTTTGAATCCGCGAGACGGAGTCAAGGAATGAAAGACATGAATGGAATGTTTGAATCCGCAAGACGGATTCAAGGAATGAAATGCAGAAAATGATATGTTTGAATCTGTGAGACGGATTCAACACATGTAATGAATGAAAGATGTGAATGGAAGATGTAAATGAAATGTTTGAATCCGCGAGACGGATTCAAAACATAGAAGTAATGGAAGATATGAATGATATGTATGAAGCCGCTAGGCGAATTTAAAACAAAAAAAAATAATAATGAAAGGTAGGGATGTTACGTTTGAATCCGCGGGACGGATTTAAGATATAAAAAGGATGGAATTAGTCCACATCAGAATGTGTCGATAGTTTGACAATGGTTGAGTCAAACAAGTCTTACGAGTAGGTGCAAAGTAAATGAACAAAAGAACGATCGAAATTGGCACGTAAAACTAAATTTTAAACCAAAGGAAAAAGTTTTGAACAAGTTATGTATTAAATGTGTTAGTAATCGACTCTTAGGAGTCAGAATGAATGACGGGCTACGACCCGGACAATGATTTGAGTATGAACAAGAAGGGTAAGTTTGTAAAGAATACCGAAATGATGTAATGAATGTCTTTGTAAGTAAGCATGAATGGAAGGAAGCACGAATGTGTACCTCAATGCATCTATGATAAGTAAGAAAAGTCAATTTAACCTTAAAAGGTCGAACTGCAAAGGTTGACGAAATAAATAACTAAAATGAAAGGATTGCATGAGAAAAATGAAATGTGTAACACGTTATAGCATGTACGTAAGAGATTGTAGAAGAATTATAGGTGAGTACTCGCCTAATAGAATGAATGTTTGAATGAAATGTGTTAATTGCTAAATTGTTGATGATAATGTTAGAATCTTGAGGTGATGAAACCAATCGATTTGGTGGGATGTCGTGCACGAGCGAAGGCACATTATACGGATGAATGAAATCTAGCCTGGTACGATTGGTACACGTGAAGAGTAATAAGGTAGAATGAATAATTTGAAGGTAACGTAAGAGTATGTATGATACAAATAACTATACAAAATGAAGAATGGTGTTAACTTTGAAGTTAAGCACGAGTTCATGACCATGAAATAGTAACTTCGTTGCGATAACGAAGCAAAAATTTAATGATATGTAATATATGTATATAATGTAATATTAAAGGATGAGATGAAGGTACTAGATCTGTTATAAACGGAGCATATGAAAGTAAGCATTATTGTAAATTTAAATAAATATGTATATTGACCTATTACTAACGGATCGAGGAAATGGGAATGTGATGTGAAGGTATGCCATGGAAAGTATAGACTTGTTAGGAAGAAGTCAATTGTATAAATAATTACGAAATGAGAAAGGATGATTACCTATAATTATGATGTGATCATAAGGTCAAACATAGATATGTGTATGTATAAATGGGAGCGGGAAAGGTTTCGGGGACGAAACCTTATTTAAGGGGGGTAGACTTGTAACGCCCCAAAATCCGAATGTTTATAATTATTAAATGTTCTCGTATGGTACATCAAGAAATGAATGACTTGGTTATTTAACTAAGTTAAGAAAATGGTAAAAACAATTAAAGGAATGAAAATTGTACCAATTATGTCTTAGTGGCTAACACAAGGGACTAAAGTGGGTTAAAAAATGAAAGATGAGATAATATATGAAAAACTGCACACACACAAACACACACTTCGTGTGTTCGAGAATGAGCAGGAGACTCCCATGGAGCCAAGAACCCTAACTTCATCATTTTCATCAAATTGAAAGGCTAAATGATGCTTAAATTCATAACCGAGCATAGATTAATGATCACCTTCATAAGGGGATCGTAAGGTATGTCGTAAAAGTTAGATTGGTGATTAAGCAAGAAGTGGGTTATGTTGTAAATCGTGAATTGGTATGAAATTGAGTATGAGGATATGTTAGAATCATCATGTAGAACATGGGTTATGCAATATTTAGGTTAATTTGATGCTTAGAGGTGAAACCCATTAGTTATGGTGAGAATGATGACTTGAATCATTATGCATGTCTAATTCTTATTGAATATTGATGTATTATGTGAGTAATATGGAGTCTTGTTAGAAAAATTGAAAGAAATAAGATGATAATATGTTTAAATGTTTATGTGTGAATGATATATGTTAATTAGTAGGAGGATTTGATGAATTATGTATGAAATTAGGAGATTGTGCATGAATTAGTTGTACCTTATGTTTAGAAGGTGGTACACACACCAAGGGTATGATGAAATTAGAGATAATTGAGTTTAGATCACTAGTAAGTGATTAACAATGTAGTCATGAAGTCGGTTTTGTATAATATGATGATATGTTGTTGTTAATGATGTTTGAAATCACATACGTGTGTAACTGTTTAAAGGATTTCGGCTAGGATTTGATAGATTAGTATGTTTTGAGTTTGAATGATAAATCCGAAATAAGATCCGTGTGATGAATGATGAACAAGCTAACTATCTTGAGAATGATATATGATAGTTGATGCTTGATAAGCGAAATGGAAGCTTGGGAAAGAAGCGGGTCAAACGGGACTAATGCGCACGGGAAGCATATTCGAATGTTAGGTAAGTAAAGCTTACACCCCTTTTTGTAAAATATCTATTCAATGTATTGATTACGAACATGGTAAGTAATTATGTGAATTATAATGTTCCGACAAGCTTTGATATGGGTCGGAACATGTGAGGATGTTAAGAAACTAAGTTTGATGGCCAAAAAGGGTAAAAAGGGTATTATAGTGATTTTGGTTACGAGTTAACAGAGGAATAAGTTATATGGATGGGATAATGAATAACTAAAATCCCACAAGAATAAAATGGACATTTAGACTTAACGGGTCAAATGGTGAAGATATCACCATTTGACGATATTGACTAATGAAGTGTTTTGTCAAGTATTATGCTTTCACAGGATGAATAGCGAAAGGAATTATGTTGCTATTAACTAGCTATTTAGTGCACGGAGTATTAAAATGGGTCATAGCTTTGATCCGAGCCAGGTATGTGTGATTAGAGTTGTAGTTAAGTAGTAGGATTGGTTAAATATGCAATGAAGTCCTTTGTTGTAAAGGATGGAACGGAGTTGACAAAAACGCCCTTGATAGGTATATCGGGCAAACGACCTTAAAAGTCGTTTGGAAACAAGCTATTCGGTTTGAGTAATGTCTTGGTCAAGCATGAAAGCGAAGAATAGGGTTTTGCATGTCATAGACCCCCTTTTATGCACAAATACCCATAACGGGTCGAAATAAGCTTTTGAGCGAAAATGGGTTAAGAGGATGCAAGGCATCCGAGAATTTAATCTCTTATGACAGTCGTCGTTGAAATTATTAAGTTCATATAAAGTTGAGGTCAAATTAACAGATTGTTTTGATAATGCATGAACGGGTCGAATAATTCGTAAATGAATAATAAGCCGAAAACGTATAAGTCAAGAATTTCCTTAACCCGGATGTTGGATTTCAAGTTCACATGATAGAATGTTAATTTACAATCATGTAGGAAGAAACGGGAGGTTAAACGGGTAAACGGTTTAAAAGTTATGCGAGTTTTAGTTCGTTAGAACGACGAAAACAACACAGCAGAAAAACTGATTTTCTAGAGGCCGTTGCCGACGCCCATATGGGCCGTCGCCGACGCCCCCTGGAAAGTCAGTTTTTACTGACGGGTTATTTTGCTGCCTACGGAGGTTTTGGGCTACGTGTAAATGCAAGGGCCGTCGCCGACGCCCTCCCCATGTCCTAAAAGCTGAAATTTCGTTATTTATGTAATTTATGCATCGTAGGCTTCGGTATATTATCCGTGGACTACGGTGGGCCTCCCAAACATGATTTTTAACATTCCTTTGATGTATATGGATTATAAATCTAAATCTAAGTCCCATGTGATTAATGTATGAGTATGCAAGACATGGAAAGTGTACGTAGGAGTGTATGTACGTATGTAGGTGAGTATTTATGTATATATGAAGATACGTAGGAGTATATGCATGTATTGTAGAAATGTAGAAATGTAGGCACGTATGTAAATGTGTATGTATGTATGCATGAAGGTGCGTATGAGATTATGCAAATATGTAGAAGTATAGGAAGGTATGTACGTATGTAGATGTGGATGTACGCTGGTGAGAATGTAAGTGTGCATAATCTAGATACGCTGAGTAATACGTTATTAATGGTGTGTCTTGAGGATGAAAAGTAATGCAGGTACATTATTGAAGTCTCACCAGGATACGAATACGCAGATGAAATGCTTAAAGTTAGAAAGATAACGAAATGGGGAGTGTACAGGCATAAATTTTGTTTATGTATGGTATGCTAATGTTATGATTGTATGTGGTGAGTGCAGGCTATGCAAATCACGGGCTATTATCATGAGGAATAGAGATCGAAGACCGAGTCACAAGAGAGATTGTACGGATTTAATTGAGTTTGTACATTAGCAAACGAATGTTATGCTTTTGTTTTAGAAAACAGATATTTTTAAAATGAACTTTCAAGTAAGTCAAGACATGTGTAATGAAAGAAATTTTAAGGCTCGTTTTTCCGTTCCGTCGATTTAAAGATATTACGTGTTAGGGTCTTACAAAAACCTGATTTCGTTAATTTATAAGTTAAGGCGGGCCGCGTAAGCTAACCTTAACACTAACGCGGGCCGCGTAAGATCGAGATAGTGGCGCAGCCCGGTGATGACACGTGTCATCATCGTGGCGGTTCTAGGAAATGAGCCGGACAAGCTACCCTGTTGACCAGGGTTGACGCGGGCCGCGTAGGCCCTTGCCTACGCTTACGCGGGCCGCGAGAGAACCGAGATCGGCACCTATATAAGAAAGCAACGGGTTTTCGTTTTCCGTCGTTCATTTCTTTCATTCTCAATCTCAAATTTTGATAGTAGAGATAATACGCGGGTATTATACCCCCCTAATTAGCGAAGTTCTGCTCCGTTGTAAGTATTATAACCCCTGGATACGTATTAGATACGCTGCCCGATTGATCTAGGGTTCCGTAATGGCTGTCGTGGTTCTGCCCAACGTAGTCATTGGAATGCCGTCTCGGGGAGGGTATTGCTAATGTTAAAATGGGTTATCAATACTAACGCGTGTATATTTGTGTAAATTATAGATTATCACCGGGAAACCCTTACGAAAAATCTAAGACAGCAATGTGAGTAATCTCCTTTTTGTTAACAGTTTTTACAAAACCTTAACTATTTTACAATGCAATTTAGCAGTGATTGAGTCTTTGTAATTCTACGTTTACTGCCGGTATGTTGGGGTTTTGTATACAAAATGTGAGTAACGTTACCATTGGACGAAGAGTTAGCCAATGTGTAATATGACCCACCAGTCAGGATTGACAGTACTGAATGAGTAATTGGGTAGATATAAACATTGTAATCGCCCTCAATACTGTTAAGTTTAAATTAAATTAATAATTCTTGATTAAACTGGGATTCACTCACCAGTATTTCCCACTGACAAATGTTTTTAAAACGCGTTTCAGGTAACACAATATGACAGCCAATTAGTAAAAAGCCAGCTGGAGATCACTGACGGCTTGGGGAAAATGTGGCTATAAAAGTTACCTAAAAGACGATGTTTTAAATTCAATAAAATAGGGTCTACCCCTATAAATGTGTTGTAATAAGAAACTTGGGTTTTACTCATGTGTTTATTAATATCAAATATGGTGGTTTTACTCTGATAAACATTTCCTAATTACGGTCCTGATGTAATTTCCGCTGCCAAATTAACGAACTGATACCACCAGAATTCTGAGTTCGCGTCCGCCCGTTCCCGAGACAGATAAGGGATCGGGGGTTGCGACAAGCAACATCATCAAATCATGCCGAATTGATAGCACTATATGATGCTGGTCGAGAATGCGTGTGGTTGAGATCAATGATTAATCACATACAAGAAGCATGCGGATTAGAACATATCAAGAAGGAGCCGACAATTATTTATGAACACAACGCTGCTTGCATAGCTCAGATCAGAGAAGGTTATATCAAGGGTGATCGAACAAAGCACATCTTACAAAATTTTTTCTCAACATATGATTTGCAAAAAGAAGGGGAAATTGATGTTCGCCAGATTAAGTCAAGTGAAAATCTAGCTGACCTGTTCACGAAATCTTTACCTAGAAGCAGTTTCGAGCAGCTATCACACAAGATCAGTCTTCATAGATTGAAAGATGTTTGTTGAATTCAGGGGGAGAATTATACACGCTGTACTCTTTTCCCTTAACTAAGTTTTGTTCCACTGGGTTTTCTTAGTAAGGTTTTTAATGAGGCAGCATAGCTGATCCAATAGTATCAGTTTATTTATTCTGGTCCTGAAGTACCTATTTAACATCATCCTGAAGTATGTTGTTAAACTGTGTGTAATTCTAAATGTCTGAGGGGGGGGGGTGTTATAAACCAGATATTTTAGGCCCAACCCATTATTTATGGGCTTTAGGGTTTATGGTTATGTTTATCTCTATATATTGTAATGTTGAATATTGTGAAGGATTGAAATGAAGTTTATCTCTATTTCTCTTTAGTTTTTATCATGATTCAATTTGTTTTAGTTATTATTTTAAGCAAAACGGTCATTATGTTTTTTGATATGTTAATATCTAAGTTCTAATAGTTTATTGGAGTCAGAATATATCCATAAGAATTTTGATGCAAGTCTATATTCATCGAATGTCCTAAATAGATTTAAACTTTTAGGCTTGTCAAACCATAGATTGTTACCAAATGTTAGTGTTCCAGTAACGTTATTAAGAAATATTGATAGAAAGAATGGTTTATGCAATAAAACTCAACTACAATTCATATCACTGGGTGATCAGGTTATTGAGGCATTCATATTATCTGGAAGTAATATTGGCGCTCAAATGTTTATCCTTAGATTTTGATTAATACCGCCAAATAAAAGGATTCCGTTTGAATTGAAAAGAAGACAGTTTCCTCTCGCTGTATGTTTTGACATTATGATTAATAAAAGTCAATGACGATTGCTATGTAAAGTAGGTTTGTTTCTAAAAGAATCGTTTTTTACACATGACCAATTATATCTGCTAGGGCTGTTCACGAGCCGAACAGAAGTGATCAGACCTTTGCACGCGCATCCGATCCGAACCGAACCGAGCGTTTTTTCAACCGAGCCAAAGTTGAGCGAGCGTCTTTCGATTCGAGCATTTTTCGAACGAACGTCGAGCGAGTATCGAGTGTCGCAGAACAAACACGGAAAGTGACGATAGAAGTGCTAGTTATTAGAATAAAGTGCAGTTTTCGTCCCCGATGTTTCGTCCAATAGAACACAAGTAAAAATTTAACAAATAACAAGGAATACAAAAAAACTCAACTAGTTCTATCGAGATTAGCTAAGCGGGAAGATAATTGTTGACCGATTGAAATATACCCTTGTTTTATCGGAAGTTTGAAATTGAATGAACCGATTGAAACAAAACCCTGCGAGTTGCCGTCTTGGCGAGTGGCGATGGAGAAATCGAATAACGACGGCCAATTGGGGGTTTTGATTAGGGTCTTATACTTCCGAATCGAATGGTGGGTTGAGACTTGAATGTTGATCGACGCTTCACATTTTAGTATTTGAAATTTTGACTCAATTACTCAAATGGACATTTAAGTATTGGACAATAAACTATTGGTATTGGATTTCAATTCTAGTTACTTAAATGAGATCTATTTGGATCTTGGACCAAACATTGTTGATGTTGGTCTCTAGTCATTTCATTAAAAATGGTACACACACAAATATATATATATATATTAAAAAATAAATCGAGCCAACCGAGCCGAACCGAACTGAGCGGACCTTTGCTCGTGCTCGGTTCGTTTACAAACCGAACCGAGCATTTTTCCAATCGAGCTGAAACGAACGAGCAAATTCCGAGCATTTTTCGAACGAGCGTCGAGCGCCGAGCAATTTGAACAGTCCTAAATTGTCTGCATTGTCTGGGATAAAAAAAAACCACTTCTATAAATTTATGAAGACATTGTCAAATTACTTAATTTGTATCCATAAATCTGTGTAAAACGGGTAAACTAGTATAGTAAAAAAAAACAATATTTTTTACACTAGGGACTATAAGTGTCATTTAGACATTACAATGTTTAAAGTGCACAAGCGGAGATTGGCGGCGAGTTCTTTGAACGCGAACCTGTGACAACCGAAGTTCCATTGTTTCAGCAGGTTTTCTCTATCAAGAATCCATTCTCGTTATGAAAATAATTTGTATTGTGTGTTTTAGTGAAAGCCCTAATCGCCTTTGTTAAGTTTTGATGTCAAATTCGACACCATTTTAGTAATTTAGTCTTCCTTAAATGGATCCTGATGTTGTTGTTTGGCATTCTGATAGTGAATTAGGACCTTTAATCTGACAAATTGAAGGCCCATGTGTTTAATTTATTATTATTGAGTGTTTTGCTTGATGCCCACCAAGTGTTCGACCTATTGACCCAATGAAAATGGTTCATTGATTATGTCATTTTTATTTCAATATATTTGTTCTGCTTTTTATAATTGTTGTTTGTTTTATCGTAATACCCATGTCAAGTAGCTAACTTTCATGGGCCTTGTGTCTAATTTATCACTAATGAGTGATGTGCTTAATGCCCACTAAGTGTTCGACCCATAGTCACATGGTTCGTGGTACGCTCCGGTACGGGAACGTGAAACGGGGTCGCAATTCGCTAGGTCTCTAAAATTCGGTACGAGCGGGGGTAGGCTCATTTCGGATCACTTCGGTACGATTTACCATATAATATGGTATGATGTACATGTTGAAGTTAACTATAAATAAGTTGGAGGTTCTTAAAAGCAAGATCTTGACATAGTTTGGATAAGCAATACCAACATCCTTCAAAACAAGATCTTGACATACATGAAGAGAAAACTTGAAAACAAACTTGACAGAACTTGGCCGGATTCTCTTCAAAGTTTCTCTACGGCACAAACCGCTCTGAATTAGAGAAAATGGACCTCACATGGTGTTCGGAACGTCGAAATTAGTAGAAAAAGTGTACCTTTGGCTGGAAAACGGTCGCCGAAAGGTTCGCCGGAAAACCGCCGCCGGCATGTGCCGCCGCCGTGTGGTGGCTAAATTCTGGTCGACGGATCTTGTGTTCTAGAGAGAGAATGTAGAGAGAAGTTAGAGAGAAATGAGGCAGAGAGATAAAATGTTTGTGAATAATGAAGGATGTGGAGGTATATAGGGGTTTATATACCTAAGTTTTGGTGGAATGGGTTTGAACTTTGAAGCCCATCAGCCAAGCTCATCCTTCTTCAGCCCACCATTGTCTGCACACAATTCCGTTCCAGCTTGTTCTTGCGTCAGAATTCTCGTATCTCGCGTAAATTTCAATACAAATTAGTTTATAAATTAAAATAATTATTTTTATGCTCAAAATATTAGTATTTTGCTGATATGGCATTAAGTGTCGCGCACACGCGCTACATGTTGAAATCGCGTAAGTTGATCTACTTGCTGATTCTTGTCGTTTCAATGACCCGAAAGTTACTGTAACTTATAAACATACTTTTTCAATAATACATAAGTATTCTAAACATATTTATTACGATTAACGCACGAATTCTTGTTATCCCATGCGTAGTGTTGACCGTATACAAATTCAAAACACTATGTATCTCTCCTAAATGCTAACTTTTAAATCTTAAAGATACAATTTCTTTCTTAATCATAAAGTTTAAAATAGAGAGTCAAACATTTGTCTTGAGTTATATTTTCGGTTGAGTCTTTGTTTTCCTGTACACTAATCGGGTTTTTCAATGTTAGTGTGTTCTTAAATAATCATTAGTTTTTGTCTACATCTTATTTTAAGATGGTGTTTGTTTTTCTAAAAAAATATCTGCATAGGCTCTTATTTTAAGATGGTGTTAGTGTGTTCTTAAATAATCATTAGTTTTTGTCTACTGATATCGAATTTGAACAAAACTGGGTATCAAATACCGTACCAAATATATAGGTACCGTACGGGTACGAGTATTTTCGATACAATACCCGCTTTAGTAGCATTTTGTTTTTATATAGTTTTTAAGCATTTGTACGGGGTACTAAATAGGTAAAATTGACATGAGTACCAATATAGTACGGGTGCCAAATATGTAGAATTGGTACGAGTACCAATATGATACGGGTACCGTATAGGTAAAATCAATACAAGTACTATAAATATCATAACACGAAATAAAACATAATATAAAAAACTTTTAAAGGTCTATATAAAACTAAGTATCGATATATGTACCAAATACCTAAAATTGGTACGGGTACGGGTACGGGTACGAGTACGGGTATTTGGGAAAAAAAGCTCATCCCTAACCGCCACCACCATTGTCCGTACACCACCCACTAGTTTATATATGTGTGTGTGTGTGTGTGTGTGTATATTAAGGCCCTTTAGCTATCTTTCAATGATCTCGTGAAGTCCCCCTAGGTATTAGTATGTGATTCTTCCAACTCAACAATCTTCTTCACCGCAAGGCATGTGACGTACCAGGATCCAGCCACTAATCACATTGAACCAACAATAATACAATAAATAAAAATTCCCATTCAATGTAATTAGAAAATTCAAAACATTTGTTCAAAACATGTTTACGTTCAGCGGAAGCATAATTCGTTGTTTTAGTAACTCAAAACCAAAGTATGTAAAAACAATCAATACTCCTTGTCTTTACACTAGTCACGACCCATGACCACTCCAGCTCCCCAGACTGCAAGTCCCACATCAAATACCTATCGACCTGCAAGCATGCAGAAAAAGTGTATCAACATAAAGCTGGCGAGTTCACAGTTTTGTAAAACGTTTAGTTGCCAAGTGTTTAGTTTTAAAGCATGTTGATAATAACTTGATATCGCAAGACGGCTGTTGTTTGCCCTTCCCCATTGCCTATCAACATTGGTCGAGTGGTTAAGGTCATTAGTTCATACCCGTCCTATCCAGGTACGTCGTAAGGGTGCCAAAACTAATAGCGCTATCAACTAATAACCTCGCTGCCCTCCAAGCAACTAGTTCGGTAGTAAGATGAGACTTAAGGTGATAGTTTTGAGTGTATTATCAAACATCAACAGTTATAATGTATCCCCTCCAGGGATAAAAGTGTGTCAAGTATCCCCTACAGGGATGTAAGTTTGTTTCTTTGTCCCCACTAGACGCATGCTTGTGAAAAGAGCAGTGAACTCACCTTAGATTTGCTCAGTAAGTTTATTACTTGTTCGAGGTTGGTCAACCACGTCCTATTATGGTTATCAGTAACAGTTAGGTTTGTATGCAAGAATAAACCATGTATGACAATCAGGTTACATGTAAGACCCGTCTCAATAAATCAAGATTTATAATATTAAACTACGCATTTTATATGAAAATGCGACCATTCAAAAACTTTGATAAGTTAACGTTCATACTAGTTCAAACATTCAAAATGTAACATCTAGTGATTTCATGTTTCAAAATATAGTAACGATTGTTTACATAAGTTGTTTGTAACATAAACATAACGATTTCATTGCGGAAGCTTCAAAGACGAGTGTTCGGTTCTTGATACTTGACTTGATCACCATCCGAGTGCAAACTATGATTACCTAAATTCAAAACCAACATAAAAGTTAGTTTTGATAACTTGGAAACATATTGAAACGAGTTCCATAGACAAAACATACAAAAACCAAACAAATTTCAGCTTTTTAGGCCCTCGCGGGCCGTGACCAAGTCGCCCAAAATATGTCGCGGGCAGCGACCACGGTCGCGCTACGCGACGGTCAGATCAGATGGGTGTCGCGCGACGCGACACCTTGTTTTCGACAGAATGTTTGCTGGATTGTTGCTGCATATTCCCAGCTCCTATTTTTCTACCAAAATCAATTTAAAACACTCATAACTTTCATTCTATGTGTCTGTTTTATGTAATTCTTTTTCCTGCATGTCCGTAATTTAAATACGGACCTGTTTATCACCGTTGCTTGCATAAAATTCGATTTATTAACTGATAGCCTATAAATCCCCTTTTCATTTATTTGACCCGTTTGGTGGGATGTCATACTTGCATAACTCATTAATATTGGTTTCTAAACATTACTACCCATTCCCCGGGCTTGTCAACTTTAGCGTATCACTTCCAATCCATGGTTTACGCTTTCATGTTTCAATTTCAATGAGTGACATTCAAGTCACTTCATATACTACTAAATCAATCATTTTTTACCCGTTTGGTTGTCTAATGGAAACCACCATTTTAACAACACACCAAACTTGTTCTAACCAACATTTGACTTGTTTGTTTATCTAGTGAACTTCGTCACTTCAACCATTTACCAAATTCACATGCTATGCTAAATCAAAGTCTACTAACAAAATACATAATCAAAGATAACGTAATGAAACCGTAGTTACGTACCTTTATAGCGTTCCCTTCAACCGCATATCCGCTCCGGCTTATCCACTTGAAGACTCGATTCCCTTGCCTTATGATCCCTTCACTTAGGTAATCACTAATATGAGTTTGGATTTCGATTTGGGACTGATTTGGCCTTTCAATTCGATCAATTTGAGCAAGTTAGGGTTAGGTTGGAGAAGTCTTGTTCGCCCCCTGTGTTTTCTACGACCAGAACACATAGTGTGTGTATGTTTTGGGTTTTTATGTTTTATTTAATAAAAACCATTTTTAGTTTTGTCTCTTCTGACCCTTCAACTTTCCTCAAGTTTTATTTAGTGTGTTTCAACCAAGTTTTCTTATTACTACAAGACTTGTGATTAACTAGGTTATTTATTCCTAATAACTTTATCTTATTTATATCCGACATTTAATTTATAATATAAAGATTTATATTTTCGGGGTGTTACATTACATCTAATGTATTCATCACATAACACATATAGCATGCAAGTTAGGCTAGTCACATAGCACATAAAGTATGGGCCAGGCTTAGACTTTTCAACAAAAGCCCAATATGTAAATCAGTAAACAGTGTAAGGCCCAAGTTTTGTTGATGGGCCAATGATCAGCGTATGGCCCAAGTGGATGTTAAAGTTGGTTTCGAGTGAAACATCGGTCGAAACACAAGATCTCGAGTCGAAACCGATGATCTCGAGTGACAAGTTCATTAGTCGAAACCTCAAGGTTTCGGGTTACGTCCCGAGTCAGAACCAAGGTGGTCTCCACTCGCAAGCGGCTGGTCTCAAGTCCTATGGTGTTTAGTTTTGTGTCGAAACCGAGAGATTCCGAGTCGGAAGCAGGTGGTTGCGACTCGCAACCTTGGTCGAAAACTCGTCCCATTCAACTGGTCAAATCTCTTATTAACTTCTATTCCGAAAAATCTGTTAACACTTTATCACATTCCTAATCAGATCAAACAACTTTTTTATCACTATTAACATGTTCATCTCTATTGGACATATAAAAGATGTACCATCAAATGTTTTTTAAAAGTCTAATCTCCATGTTAGCTTTTCACCACGCTTCTCCATCTTGTCTTTAGCTTCTTTAAGGGCCCATACTTCAAAAAAATTAAAACTTTTGCAGATAAATTATGAGTAGGTTACGCTCCAGTAATAAAAAGAAAATACAACGCTTTACGGAAATAAGATCTTCCTCTGAAGAAGGAAGTGGCTTACGGAAGCCATGTTTTGCAAAATGCAGAAGGAGTTGGGCAGGTGGTGGTTTTTTTATGATAAAATAACATTCTGGAACTAATGAGAAAGATGATAGAGAAACGTGTTTGATGTAGAAAAAGAAAAAGACACATGGCATGAAAACCATGTTAACAACAAAAAAGAGAGTATGTAAAAAAACTCAAAATAATTTAACTATACTGGGTAAAAAATAAAAATCATGTTAACAACAAAGTTAAAATAAAAAAACTCAAAATAATTTAAGTATACATGGTAAAAATAGATTAAATTTCTTTTATCAGGCTAATAATAATATATATAGTTAAAATAAAAATAGAAATAAAATTAAAACTAAAAGAGTAAACTGCCATTTTGGTCCCTGTGGTTTGGGCAGTTTTGCCATTTTAGTCCAAATCTCAAACTTTTTAAATCTGGATCCCTGTGGTTTGCATTTTGTTGCCATTTTAGTCCAAATCTCAAAAACTCTCATTTTTTGACTGTTCCAACATGCCTTTTTTGTCTTTTTGTGCAGGGGTATATTTGTCCAAGTACATTTCATTAAAACATTTTCTTAATTAAAAAACCTCTAAATAAATACCCTCATTTACACACCCTCTCTCACTCTCTGGTACCTCACCACACATCCAAACCCCCTAAACCACCCCTCCCTTTGATCTGTGTACCGGCCGACCACCACCACCACCACCACCACCGTCTGGTGGTGGCACGACGAAGGAACGGAGAGAGAGAGTGACGGCGAAGAAAGAGAATGACGGCGATGAGAGAGAGACCGGAGCAGGGGAGACAGCGGAGCCACGCCGGCACGGTTTTTGGTCCGACGAGTTGTTTTACCGGTAACATTTCTCTCTGTTTCCCTCGTCCTTTTTCATTTTTTCTAAAGATTGATTTCGGTGTTCTGCTAGATAAGAGGCAATGATGATGTTAGGCTACTGGAGGTTGAAGATGGTGGAGGTGGTTCTGATCAGATGAGGGAGAAAGGGTGTGCGGCTGATGAAGGATTTTAGGGTTTTATCTTTTGACTGTTTTTGTATCGGATGCGGTTGTTTTGATGCAAAATCATATGTTTCCGGTGTGTTTTCGAGTTTGTTGTGGTAGTTTTCACTCTGTGAGGACTCAAGAAATCACAAAGCATCTTCGATTGTAGCCCACACCGTAGATCTGAAAGGTGCCGCTGGGTGTGACGGGTCATTGCAGGTGGTTAGGTTGTGACGGGTGGTTGCAGGTGCCGCCGGTGGTGGGGATGGTAGTGGTGCGGTGGGGATGGTGGTGGTGCAGCGGTGGTGGAGATCTCTGCATTTGTGGAATTAGGGTTTGGGTTTTTGCTCTGCATTTGCATTTGGGGAAGATGACAATTGATTTATTTAGGAGGGTATTTATTTAGGGGTTTTTTAATTAAGAAAATGTTTAAATGAAATGTACTTGGACAAAACTACCCCTGCACAAAAAGACAAAAAAAGGCATGTTGGAACAGTAAAAAATGAGAGTTTTTTAGATTTGGACTAAAATGGTAACAAAATGCAAACCACAGGGACCCAAATTTAAAAAGTTTGAGATTTGGACTAAAATGACAAAACGGCCCAAACCACAAGGACCAAAATGGCAGTTTACTCAAACTACAATTAAAACAAGCCTAAACTAAATAAAGCAGCCGTCCTCTTGTCTGTTCGCTGCTCCATCTTCTATCTAAACCTAAAAAACAAACAGCCGACTGAGAGATCTTCTTTCTTTCATTCTACGATTCAGCAGGGAGGGAAGGTAAGGTTCAATCAGCCAGCAAGCAAGCAAGCAAGCAGGTAAGCTTCGATTAGCCACCATTTCTTCTCTTTTATATTTGAATTGTTGCCATTATGGTCGTCGGAAACGCGATCCCTTGCGAACCCGGATCCTGTTCGTACCGCGAATTGGATCGGACGAACCAAAACGAAAATCGTGCCATGACCATCGAATTATGTGACTATGGTTCGACCTATTGCCCCAATGAAGATGGTTAATTGGTTATGTCATTTTTATCTCAACACATATGTTCTGCTTTCCGTAATCGCTGTTTGATCATAATACCCTTGTCATGTAGTTATCTTTGTTTAGATTTATGATGAATTAGAAACCCACAATCACTGTTTTTCTAATGTTTTCTTTCAGTTGCAGAAGAGATGAAGAAAGGAATTCACCCTCAGATGCAATGGATCTCGTACGTGACCCAAAGTGGCCGATTGATACACGTTATGATGACCAAAATTCACGAGACAGGCAAAGTTTATCACTTTAAAGCAAGAAAACAGATGGCTGAAAGTGTCGGTCAGGTTGCCAAGTTCAAACGTCGTTATGGACAAGCGGAAGAAGAAGAGAAAGATAACGAGGCTAAGTGAACCAGTATGTCGCCTTTCATTTTAATCCAAATTTGCACCATAAACATGAACCGCATTGGGTTTGTTCCCACATATCTCTTCGGTTTACCTGCATAATCTGATATTTTGTCACCTTTGGTAGCATCTTTGTTTCTCTGAATCAAGATATCGTTTGCAAATTTTCATACGGACGTAGCATTTAATGATATTTTCGCCTATTTTGGTTAATAATATTATCGTCTATAGTAAGATTATTGTTGTCATCTCTTTTAGAATGTGCACGTTAGCTATGCAGTTAATATCACCGATATATCGGTTATTGGTCCCCTGGTGAGATATCGGTGCAAAATGTCGGTCAAAATATTGGTATCGATATTATCGGTGATATTGACTGATATTGGACCAATATTTGACCGATATATCACCGATTTTCCCGATATCAGTATCTTTCTTCTTAGTTCTACCATTCGTCTTTCTTCTTATTGCTGCTATTAGTGTTTTAAGTCTTATTTGTTAGTTGTTACTGTTAAATGTTAGTGTTTTAAGTCTTAGTCAGTTCCTACTTGCTACAATTGTTAGTGTTTTGCAAGTTGCAAAAGGTTAATTTGTTAATGGTAGAAGAGTATACTAAATTGATAGTGTTAAATTGCTATATATAAATTCAGTATGATATTAAAATTACCGATATCCCACTGCAATGACCGATATCTCAAATATTGGTCCTTGACCGATATCCGATTTTTTGCCGCATTAATTGCTTAGCACGTTAGTCATAAGAATGAATGGGTGTTTGGACGTTATTATTGCGTTCTGAAAGTGATTATGTGATTAGGGATAACGATAATTAGTTGGGCTTAGATGTTATTTAGGTCCACTGTTTAGGGCCCATATTGACCGGTAAACTATCTTTCAATCTTGTGTGAATATACTGTTGTAAAGGTGAGAGTGTAGGCTGTAAGTTTTGCTTTAATCACATGAAATGTATATAACACAAAAAAGTCTTTGTTAAGACACCCAAACCACAATTTATAAAGCAATGAAAAACCTTTCTTTAACACATTAATAATCATTACCCCTCGCGCAACAGCACATACACAACCCAAAAGCCGTAAAATACTCGCCCGTAAGGAAAACATGACATCACTCGTGATACTCAACCCGTTACCCTATATATATCGTTTCAGAATCTGTAGACATTTATAAAACTAATGCATCCTGCAAATGGTTCGATTAAAATGTATTCGAATCACCCTCTTGGTTCTTGTTCTGCTGGTTTTGCATATCGTGCAAACTGAAGGCAACAAGCACAACCGAAGCCGGGTTGTGGGTTTGGGTCTAAATGTCACAAATGGGTCACAGGCGGTGGTGCCATGGGTTAGGCGAGTTAGGCTCCAAGCCGTCGGGTGTGCGGATAGACCCTGGATTTGTAATTCGGGTGGGTTTCCATCTCCGGTTAGAAGACGGTGTTGTGGAAACCGTTGTGTTGAGGTGACCTCAGAAGTGAACAACTGTGGAGTATGCGGGATTCGGTGCCCGTTTAACTGGCAATGTTGTCGGGGTCTATGCACCGATATCAATATCAATCCGTTTCATTGCGGGCGGTGTTTCAATCGATGCCCGTTTTTAACCTTTTGCACCTTTGGTATGTGTGGATATGCCGGGCCCTTCCCTCCATTCCCGCCCCGACCCCCAAAACCGCCATTCCCACCGAAACCACCATTCCCGCCCCGACCCCCTAAACCACCATTCCCGTCCCGACCACCTAAACCACCATTCCCGCCCCGACCACCGAAACCACCATTCCCGCCCCGACCCCCGAAGCCACCATTTCCCCCCAAACCCCCAAAGCCTCCTAAAGGATCCGAGCTCCCGCCTGAAGGTCCACCGTTAGTTGATCAACCACCAATTATTGGCAGTCCACCGCCCGTAGATGAAGGCGGTGAACCATCTCCGTCTGATGTCCAGCCACCGCCGTGATAAGTAATTTTGGGTCTGATGTGGTCAGTGTGCTATTGCCATGATGGAGTTATGGTTTTAGGGGGTGTTTGGACTAGCTTTTATTTTTTTGGCTTATGCTTATATTTTAAAGTAGCTTATGCTTATTTTCTTTCATTTAATAAGCTATTTTTAAGTGTTTGGATTAGTTTATATTCTACAAGTTGATAAGCTCTTTTTAAGTGTTTGGATTAGCTTATATTCTACAAGTTGATAAGCTCTTTTTAATTCATGGCATAATATAAATAAAGATAATTATTATGTAAATTTGTGTACGGTTATTGTTCATTTGTTTGGCGCCTATATTATTTAATAAAGTATTTATTTCATTATTATACTACAAAGTATATGTTGTTATGACTAGTTGACTACATATGCTTTCATCGGTTTTTATAGTTGAGCTTACGATCTAAATCCGTTAGCATGCGCTCGGATATAGTGTGTTTTACCATATTATTCGGTTCGTCGTAGATCCAGTAAGTGTCATCGTATTGCGATAATCGGATGTCTGAGAAATTCTTTTTACCATATTACTAAAGTTCTAACAATAATGTATATTTTCTATTGAGAAAGACACATGATGGTAATTACACATATAGTGCCTCGGTCCATTTATCAGGAGACATGGTTTTAAAATCAGATACGAGATTGAAATTACCAAAATTTGTCTAGAGATATAATAACGTATTCTATGTAATCACATTTATAAATCCTTATAAAGTTTAAGTTTAGATATGATATAACGTGGCTAATTCATATACAACTCATCATTAAATATTTTTAGATCCGTCACTTAATCGTTAAACTTGGCATAAAAGAAAAGAGAAAGATTAACTATCCTTAATCAAGTTTCTTGTTTTTATAATCAGGGGTTTGGTGTGACATCTTGTTTGTGTAAGACGTTTCAACCCCTTTTTGTTATAAAGTTGTAATTTCTTGTTTTAAGATCAACAGTAACAACTAATAGAACAAATTGTGTGTGTGTTATATAGATTTATATAGTTGGCTTTATGAATAACAATGATTTGTTTAAATTACTTTTGTAATTTATAGGCACGATGATTAGCTTGAGTGTTTGTGTAAGTAACGTTTTTTTTTTATTTAACTGATTAATTATCTTATATAATCCACCATCCACCTCCCCCTTTACTCACCCTTTCTCGTCCTTCTAACCATGTGTTCATTTGTTCTCGTCAGTGGTCAGCCCAACAAATTTTATACGGGGTCATGGAACTTTTGGGATCTGTGGACTATCGTTATATATTAAATTTTTCGGTCTGGTTTGGTTTAGATAAGTTGGGTCATATCAAAATGATATTTAGATGTTAAGACGGGCGGTGTGGAATAAAGCTTACATGGTAGTTAAGACGTCAGTGCCACATAAACAGTGGGGCTTTAAAGCCCCTGCCCACTCACTAGCATGGTGTGAAATATAACCCTTTAACCATCAATAAAAAGAAAAAGGAAAATAAAGGGAAAAAGAAACAAGAAAATGGGTGATTGGTGGAAAGGAAAAGGGGGCTCACACATGCATGGATGGCGTTTGTTACGGGGCTGACAGAAGGTGTAACATCCCGAAAATTTTAAATCAATTATTTTAAATATAATGCCGGTAAATAAACAAGTGAACTAACTAGGATTAAAAATAACCTAGTTAAATAAAAGTCTTGTAGTGACTTAAAAGTGAGTTAACACACTAAAAATAAGAACTAAATAATAATTGAGGGGTCAAAAGCGTTTAAAACGAAACTAATTACAATAAAACATAAAATTAAAACTCAAACACACACTTGTGTGTGTTGAGATCGACAGAAGCACAGGGGGCGACATAGAGCTCCCCTTCAAACCCTAACTTCTCACAAATCCCTCAAATTGAAGGTCCAAATCAAGTCTAAATCAAAATCCTAGTACGAATTAGTGATCTCCACTGAAAAAGGAGTCACGAGGTATGTAAATTTCATGAGAAATCTCTAGTTAAATTTCTGAGCAAACCTAGAGAATTCGAATTAGATGATTGCATGCTTGCTATATGATGATATAGGAACAATATAGTGTCCAGGGATAAACCCTAGACAAGTATATGATGAAATTAGGCCTAATTCTTGTGAAATCATGATCACCATTGAAGGTGATAAGTGGGTTTTTGTATGAACATGTTAAACACTAGAAATTGATAGTTGTTCTAGTGTAATTTGAATTTTAGTAAGTAAATTATGATGTTGTAGATGCGAAAATTGATATGAACATGTTAATTGATGTTAAATTCGGCTAAATAACAAGCCATGAACATGATAATAAAGTGTATAAAATTCTGCCTTTAAAGTGTTTGTAAAAAATGTCTTAAAGAAGGCTTAAAATTGGAAAATTGGGTTAAAACGCGTATTTGTAAATTTCGGCAAGTTATGCGTTACATGTTAAGAAAAGAGTTCTAAACTGGTTGTGATTGAACTCTATAGGAAAAGATACCGGAACGTCAAGTGGACAAGCCGGTGGCGACTTGCGTTTGAAGGGGGTGCTTTGAAGGTATGTAACTTGTTATGTTACAATATGTAAATTAGATATGTTAATTGTTCATAATCGTGTTTTGGTATAAAGGTTGATATTAGTTGAAATGATATTGTTCATTATTTGATTTAATGAGTCGTAAATAGACTAGAAAACGTTTGGTAGTCATTAGAAACGGAGGATTCCGTAAATGAGCTAAACGGGTCGAATAATTGGTTAGTAGTAATAAAATTTTGTTTTGATTGACATTTGGCGAAGACAGATCACAAGAGTGTGAAGCCATAAGCGTGGTAATGAAACGCCAGTGGTCGTAAGCCTCGGAAGTTGGGGTAAATACACCTTGTCATAAATTGTCACTAGTTAAATTAGTGCAAAAACTATACGGGTCAAACGGTTACATTGTGCATTTATTGGTTCCCAACCGTACATTCCATTTTTGACTGAATGGTTAAGATAGATGCGTCGGTAATTTTATTACGGACGCATAGGAAAAAGAATCGGCTAAATCGGACGCTCGAGTCGAAAGTTATGATAGTTTAAAGTTTGTAAATGAAAAATATTGGTGTTGGGCAAATCTGCAGCACCAAACAAGGAACCTTCTGCCGAAATCATGCCGTCGCGCTACGCGACGCTGAATTGCTCAAGCGCCGTCGCGGGCCGCGTAGGATTACTTCAAAGCTGTCGCGGGGCGCGACAGCCCCCATTTGCAGAATTTTTATTGTTTTTCATTATTTGAGCAATAGAACTTATATTTAACCGATTTTGAGATGTCAAAACTAACAATTGCTGGGTTTTGACCATATGGGATGCTCGTTTTGTGATGGATGTCGATCAAGCAAGGGAATTCAAGAACCGAACACAAGTTTTGAAGGCTTCCGCGATTACTTAAATATGTTTAAAACAATGTCTATGTTGTTAACACTTAAATACTTGTTTTGGGGTTGTTGACTAGTAGTTGTCTAAAATCTTAACTCTATGACAATTTTCTTATGATTGACATGTAAATCAAGGTTTTTGGTTTCATAATGCTTAATTTATGTTAAATTCTTATAAAAACAAACGGAGTGTTACAGAAGGACCTTTGGCGGCCCCTTTAACTAAAGCGGGGTGGTACACGAAGGCGTTAAGGGGCTTTATTGGGTGAGGTGGACGGGAACGCCCGCTCCACACCCACCAACCTCAAATTTGTGTTTAATCGTGCTTAATCAGTTGAATTTTGGACCAAAACTGGCCCTAGAGGGCTACCATCGTTGCCCCTATCTTTTTTCTCGATCATTCTATTTCTCTCTCTTTCTTTCAAGAGAGTGATTTGTGTAAAATTATTTCCTTTAACCACTCTATTTATAAATTTTAACTTTTGTCATAAAATTTCTTGAATCCTCTACACACAGTTATATTTATTCACCATATACATATATAATATAAAATTTTAGGGATGTTACAAAACTGAATTTTGGGTGAATTAAGTTTAAGTTTTAGGCGAATTAAGTTTTAATGAAAAACGAACTGAAATGTGTGAAGAAATAAGATTTTTATTTAGGAAAAGGACAAGGACGATGAGTACGTTTTATCACCGATGAACTTGTATCTGTTTTCAGAAAACCAAAGTTTACGATTTGGTTTCGGTTATACATTTTCTGAAAACCGAAAAACCTGACTTTTATTAAAGGAGCACAAAAAAGAAATAAAAAAATAAACCGTCTATTTTTAATGTTATTTATTGAATTTATGTATTATAATTTTTATTTTTGAATGTTAAGTAATTTATACAAATTAACAAATGGTGTATCCTAAAAAAATTAGACCTAAATTTGTAACAATTAATTGACAATTACCTAACAAAATATTAGGCCCAAAATTTTAAAGTTTGAATAGCTAAACCATAAAAACTATAACCTAACTAAATCCATTGTGAAAACAAAAAACTAAAGCCGAACGGTTTTCAAAAATTCATAAAACAAATTTTCGGTTTGATTTGAGTTTAAACTCGACCCATAAACATTCTTGGATTAAGAAGTATAATTAATGGATGTGTGAGTTAGCCGTAAAAATATATGAAGTCTCTTCTTAAACCTGCAGAAGTACATACTTTTCCAATTTCAAGATAAATATGATTAGAAGAAATATGTATCAAGGCATTCATAATGAGTTCTCTTACTTCATCTCTATAATTACAATAAAAACACTATTTTTTCTCTCTTATTTTCAATTAAATAATACTTTTTATAATTTTATTATTACCTTTTCTCTTTTCTCCACTCACAAACACTTTCAAAAAATAAAAAAAAATACAGAGACGAACAATATCTCCTCCAAATTTATTGATGAACAATAATTTTTTCTTCTTTTTCTCTCTACACCACTCACAACAATTTACAACCATTCTAAAAAAATATAGAGGTTACACTCACGTAAATATGGAAGATCCATTGTGAAAACTCTCAGAATATGTGATTTTTCAAGCTGATATCTAAACCGAAAAAAAGCATGTTGGATTTTTAGGCCGGTGGGTGTGGGATGCGTCCCTGGGTCGTGATGGCCCATCGAGGCCCGTCAACACTGCCCCTAGGTGCCCGACACGTCGGTTTCGTCAGCCAAGAGACGAAGGAGACAGGGCTGCCGGCTGTGTGTTTGACCGTTGTGATATGAATATTAAAGGGACAGACTCATCACCCACACCCTATACCCATCACTTGAGTGTGGTGATAACCCCGGTGACGTAACCACTTACGTATCGATTCAACACCAAGTGACGGACCACCACCACGCATATTCATAGATTTTAGGCTTGTGGCCCTATCCTAACTCCTAAGTCACGCATGGTCACCCCAATAATAGATTCTTGTGTTTTTTTTTTTGCCCTTAGGGCATGTTTGGATGGGCTTATTAGAGTTAAAAAGGACTTTTGAGAAAAGGACTTTTGGGAAAAGGACTTTTTGAAAAGGAGTTTTTAAAAAAAGTGTTTGGATTAGCTTATTGGTGTAAAATGACTAAAATGGGCATTCTTTTAAATATAAAGGGGTAAAGAAGGGGTAATTTAGTAAATTCATTTTTGAAAAGTCACTTTTGGATCCAAAAGTCATGAAATCTTGGTTTTTCAAAATCTGATTTTCCTTCTTTGCAAAAAGCTATTTCCAAAAGTCCTTTTAGTCTATCCAAACACAAAAACAACTTATTGGCTTCTTGATAAGTCAATAGCCAATAAGTTGTTTTGAGAAGCCCATCCAAACATGCCCTAAATCTCCATTTAAGCTCACTATATCTTAATCAATCCACCTTCACCTATTTGTTCGCTCTTTTTTCTGCAAATCAATTTACAGTTCGTGATCGCAGGTAATTTCTCATCTTCCGTCTCATTGTTGTTCATACCTATTTATGATTATCACCGATGTTTTCTTCATTCTTGTTCAAGTTATCGTTAGAATCCCTCATTTAGAGATTTTAAGTGAGGATATTGACTTTTATTGCGTTAAAAAATAGCTTGGATTTGACTTTTAAAGCCAAATGAGATATTGAGAAATTAAGATGTATTTTAAATATTTTTTAGCCTGTAAATGAACGTAACCGAACTTTCAGTGTTCGTTTAGTTAAATGAATTAACATGAACCCATGTCTCGCTTGTTTATGTTTGTTAGCTTACTTTTGATTAACTTTGTTCGTTTACATTCATTTATACATTTTAATATATAGCAATTTAACACTAAGAATTCAGTATACTCTCCTACCATTAACAAATTAACCTTTTGCAACTTGCAAAGCACTAACAATTGTTGCAAGTAGGAACTGACTAAGACTTAAACACTAACATTTAACAATAACAACTAACAATTAACACTTAAAATACTAATAGGCTAATAGCAGCAATAAAAAGAAAGACGAATGGTAGAAATAAGAAGAAAGGTACTGATATCGGGAAAATTGGTGATATATTGGTCAAATATCGGTTAATATCGCCGATATTATCGGTACCGATATTCTGACTGATATTTTGCACCGTTATCTCGGTAGGGGACCGATAACCGATATCACTGATATATCTGGATATTAACTACATAGCAATTTAGTAGAGTTTTATGAAATTAAAATATGACCAATACAGTTTAGTCTATTTTTATTATCCTTTTAGGCCCAACAAATTGATGTTCACGTTTAATTTTAATTGGTGCTCATTGAATTATGTTTGTTTATATTTGTTCATATTTTTTTTAGTTATGTCCGTTCGTTAGCGTTCGTTTATACTATTAATTAACAAACATGAGCTTGAAAACCCCTTGGTTTAATTGTTGTTTGCTCGGTTAAAGTTAAACGAACGGACACGAACATGCCCATTTCATGTTCATTCGGTTAATTTACAAGCCTAAATCATGCTATACAGCTCGGCTATACACATAATTCATTGTCCTAACTCCCCTAATGAGATAACATTATGAAACATGAACAAGTTTATGTTATAATATATACTCAAGTTTCAATATTGTTTCATTGTTTTGAATAATTATATAATGGTTTAAGTTTAACGACCCAAATGAAACAATTATAACCATCACCAAGTGCTCTAGTGGTGGCCACGGGTATTTAAGTTCCACCTATGGTGGGCCCGGGTGAGTTTTCCTCTCCAGGTCTCGGGTTCGAGTGTGAGTGATAGGGGTTTCTCATTGAGGGGTTTAAATTGGGGATCTATTGTGCGAGGGGGCTCTCTAGCATGGACCCGGTTAAGACAACATATGCCGACATTCGCGAGTAATTCACACCTTTCAAAAAAAAAAAAAAATGAAACAATTATGAAGCTTGGTTATTATTTAGTGATCTTTTCCTCAAACTGCAGGCTAAACTTGAAAAGAGTAGTCACTAAATAAGTAACCAAGATTTATATTTGTTCCATTTAGATAACTTATTTTTGACACTTACAAAAAATTGATAACAATGGAACAATTATAAAACTTGAGTGATTTTCGTAGTTAGAAAAAAGTTTTGAGTGACTTTAGTGGAACACTGAAGAAACTTGGTTACTATTAGGTGACGTATTTCCCTTAAAATACAAGTGAAAATGGAAATTGTTGCGACTTTGACGGCCTGTTAAATTGATGTCAGTGTCTTATATGAATTTAAATTTGGAAAATACAAGGTTGGGGATAAAATCCCAAAATGCATATTCTTTTATTCTTTTCATTATTTGTATACCTACAAGAAATATTAATAGTTGTAAGTTTATAGATATGCATATAAATGTATAATCACAACTTTGTGAAAAAAAATTATATAGGTGAAAATCAACTCAAGACAATGTCATCTTGTGCATTCTCGACATCTGCATTGCGTGAGACGCTGCCAAATCATGAATCCTTATGCAAAAAACCAAGTGAATTCAAGAAAAACTGCATTTCTGCTGATCTGTCGCATCTGAAGCTGACCTGGCGTAACTCGATGACATGGAAACAATCTGGAAGTAGACTCAAATGCAGCGCACTAGATGTTAAAAACACTGATGCTTTCTTGAAAGGGCGATTGTTTCAGCTTGATGATGTGATTGAAGCACAACAGTTTGATAGAGAGATCTTGAGTGCTATATTCGAAGTGGCACGTGAAATGGAAACGATTGAGAAAAAGTCACGTGGGAATCAGATCTTAAAAGGCTTTTTAATGGCTACTCTTTTTTACGAGCCTTCGACGAGAACCAGGCTTTCGTTTGAGTCAGCGATGAAGCGGTTGGGTGGTGAAGTTTTGACAACAGAAAATGCGCGTGAATTTTCATCTGCTGCAAAAGGAGAGACACTTGAAGGTACTTATAAGTGGTGTTTGGGTCGGGTGATTGGTCAAAACAGGTTTGGGTTGTAATGGGTCGTTTTTAGTACGGGTCAAAACATGTTGGGTTGAGTTGGGTTGACTGGTACCTAGCTTTTCTTCATTCTTTGGTGTTTTTTTATAATTAATTAATGCAATAGCCATGGTACTGGAAGTGATAAGTAATATTATTATTATTATCACAATTATAATCTGTATCTTTGAATGAAACGAGTTAGAAGGTTGTATGAATTAAAATAAAAATAGACGCTGGACGACTACATGTTCTCTTTTTAGATAATTGATATGTAGTGAAAATATGAGGTGGCAAGATGCACGGGTCGTGTATTGGGTCAAAAAGGGTCGTTTGAAACTGATCATGTGGGTTAGATTGGGCATCCACACACTTTTTTGTCCTGTTTATAGTTACTAATGAGATAATTATGAATGCAAAACCAATATTATCATAATAATAACAGAAATCTTAGAGTAAAATGATTTTAGGAGGTTGTATGCATAACGCACTAGAAATAGACTTTGAACAACTTTCAATCCATTCCACCCGTTCCCTTTCTCAGCTATTTTTTTTTTTTATTTCACCCAGTTGAGTTACAATACAACCCTAATGAACCCGTTTAAGGTTATAGATTTTTCGTTCATTATTTAGATTTTTTTTGCAGATAATGTGTCAATTATGCTTAAAAAACAATACTATAATAAAATTATTAATAATAATCTGAATATCTGAATAAAATAAGATAGGAGGTTGTATACTTGTATGCATTAAAAAATAGACTTTGTGCGACTTTCAACCCGGCTGTTCCTTTTTTAAGTTAACTTTTTTCATTGGAATCATTAGAGATATAAAAAATAAGATAAACCAAATCAACCTACTAGTGAGTAAATGGGACGAAATTGCCACCTTCATATCGTTCAAACTATTTTGTTTTGATACTTTATTTAGATACAATAAGGACGGTTGAAGGGTACTCGGACATCATTGTAGTTCAAACTATTTTGTTTTGATACTTTATTTAGATACAATAAGGACGGTTGAAGGGTATTCGGACATCATTGTAATGAGGCATTTCGAAAGTGGTGCTGCTAGAAGAGCCGCCATGACAGCTAATATTCCCGTTATTAACGCTGGTGATGGACCAGGACAGCATCCTACTCAGGTATACCCTGAAAATGCCGAGATTTTCTTGTGATTTTTTTAATTACATTTCATCATGACAAGATATAAAAAGAATTCAATATTATGTTTGTTTTGAATGCATTAGCGAGATCATTTTACTAATGTACTTAAAAAATAGGAATAATGGATTTAAATACTCCCAACTATTGTTAATTGGCCGCCACCGGTCCTAACTACGGCCACCACCGGTCCTAATTACAAAAATCACCACTGCCAGTCCCAACTATTAATATATTGGCCTCCAATGGACCCTGCTAACGGAACCCTAACATTGTTAGTCGCCGGTCGCTGGAAAATCGCTTTTGGCCGGAAAACTCAACATTTTCGTCCCCAACCTCTTTGTAACCTTAGATTTGACTTTTAGGAACCTTTTTCTAGTAAAAGCTTCAAATATTAAGGTCGTCGGAAAAACGTTATTTGGCCGGAACACACCTTTTTGGCCAGAATACTCAACCTTTTGATCCCAAACCTCTTTGTAACCTTGGATCGGACCTTTAGGAACCTTTTTATAGTAAAAGCCCCAATTATTGAGGTCGCCAGGTAACTCCTTTTTGGCCAGGAAACTCCTTTTTGGCCGGAAAACTCAACATTATCGTCCCAAACCTCTTTGTAACCTTAGATCGGACCTTTAGGAGCCTTTTTCTGGCCAAAAACGTTTTTCTGGCAACCGACGACTAACGGCGTTAGGGTTCATGTCAGGGTCCATTGGAGGCCAATATGTTGATAGTTGGGACTGCCAGTGGTGATTTTTGTGGTTGGGAACGATGGCGACCAATTAACAATAGTTGGGATTATTTAAATCCATTATTCCAAAAAAATACGTTGTCTAATCACCACAATTGACATGCATTTGGTTTTTATATTTGGATTACTTATTTTGATTCTATGTTGTGGTAAATGTAACAGGCTCTTCTTGATGTGTACACTATTCAAAGAGAGATAGGAAAGCTGGATGGAATTAAAGTTGGTCTAGTAGGTGATCTTGCTAATGGCCGTACCGTTCGATCCCTTGCATATCTTTTAGCCAAATACAATGATGTGAAAATCTACTTTGTTTCTCCAGAAGTTGTTAAAATGAAGGTATGCACTTAATAGACCATAGCCTTATGAAAAGTCAACAGCAATGTCAACCCATTTACTTATGAAGATCGATTCAGGTCATGTTTCAATTTCACCCCAACCGTCAAAACGGGTTGAATAACAAATATTTAAAAAGGAAGTGGGTTAAATGGGTACATAGTTCTCCAATATGTGTTTTTATTGAAAGCGTTAATTACGTTTTTCGTCCCTGTGGTTTGTTGAAAATACCATTACAATCAGTTAGTTTAAAAATTGCCAAAACAATACATGGACTCACTTTTATTGAAAATAACCCCATCCAATTTACCGTTGCCGCCACCTCCACGGCGGCGAATACGACGGCAACCGCGGCCGTGTCTGTAACCGTCGCGGAGGCGTTGTCAGGTGTTAATTCGATAAATTCCGCAACGGTAAATTGGATGGGGTTAACGGAGGTGGACTGTAATTGTTACAAAAGTGAAAGTACTGGTAATGTTTTGACAATTTTTAAACTAATGGACTGTAATGGTTATTTTCAACAAACCACTGGGACGAAATCGTAATTAACTCTTACTGAAATAATGTTTTATTTAATCATATTCGAAGCTAATTCTTCACAATAAATTTGGATAAGTGTTTCTGGTCAACCCAACATGTCATTTGACCCATACCAAAAAATGTTATGTTTTGACCCATAACCCAACCCGCTCTCGCCTATACTTACAATATTTTCTAGATTCCTGAATTATGTGCTTATTTATATGTTTTCTTGGTTTAAAAATGGGCCCGTAGGACGACATTAAGGACTACTTAACATCAAAAGGAATCAAATGGGAAGAAAGTGTAGATCTAATGGAAGTGGCATCCAAATGTGACGTTGTGTATCAAACTCGCATCCAACGAGAGCGATTTGGGGAAAGAGTTGATCTATATGATGAAGCGCGTGGCAAATACATTGTCAATCGTGATGTCTTGAGTGTAATGCAAAAGCACGCAGTGGTCATGCATCCTCTTCCAAGGCTTGATGAGGTAAGCGTGACTTGTAATAAAATAACAGGCCATGTCTTGTCTTTCTTAAAGCTCCGATTTCAAATATATACTTTGGAATTTCATAATACCATTTCTCACCCTTTCAAAACACTTGTAGAATGTTATATTTACTCATTTTTTAGTAAATATTATGTTTTTGGTATTTTGAAAGGTTATATATGATATTTTAGTCTTTTAGAAGGATACGTATGAAATTAATCCTAAACATAAATTTGGGTATGCAACACAAATTCAGTCACAATTCTTCACTTTTAGTTGTTTACATTACAAAACAATTAAGAAAAACATTTATTTTGGTATGCATTTGCATATGTCATATTCATCTTAGACCTGCTATATATAGGTTAATGATGCAAACAATGACATTCGTCTTATTGATCATATGTAGATCACAGTGGAAGTAGATGACGATCCAAGAGCCGCGTACTTCAGACAAGCGAAAAATGGACTCTTTATTCGAATGGCTTTGTTAAAGCTCTTACTTCTTGGTTGGTGATGATGATTCAAATTTTGAAAATTGCAGGAATAATGTTGGTATGAAAGATGCATGAATTAGATCAATCAACACTTTTTTTTTTGCATGGATGTTAATTGCATTCATATGTGCTATTAATTTTGGACCAAATAGACATATGATAAGCTTCCAAGACATCATTTGTGCTATATGTCTTCTTATGAGTGTTGGTTATTATGATTTGGTTTTCAATGATGAAAGCTGAACCAGATTTCAAAGTGCATGGAAATATATTCCAATGAAAGTTGTGATTGTTGTTTTAGATGCATAGTTTCTTTTTGATATAGGTTTATGTTTTAACAAGAAGAGTAAAGTGCCATTTTAGTCCCTGTGGTTTGGGCTGTTTTGCCAGTATAGTCCAAATGTTTCATTTTTCGTCAGTGGGTCCAAAAAGGTTTCACCATTGTCATTTTGGTCCAACTGACTTAACCCCTTCCATGAACCTCTGTTAGTCGATGGCAATTTTGTCATTTCTGTTTTATTTTATTTATAAAGCATTTATTAAACCAACCTTATTTAAGGGACTATTTGTGTAACTAACTTCAAGTTTTGGATTTGAATGAAAATACATATGTTTTTTATACAAACTAGGATTTAGACCCACAGCAATGCGGCAGGGATTCTTTAGTTATAACTAAGTCGATCTAGGACCCGCACGTTATGTTAAAACTGTCAAACGGGGAAAAAATACACGATGTAAAAACGTTTACCCACACACGCACGTTGCGTTGGGTTAACTCGCAAAATTTAGAACGAAACCTAAAAACGTTAAACCAAAGACGCACGTTGCGATTTGTTAAGTCACAAAATTTAGAACCACGCATAAAGCGAAAAATTTACGTAAAATGAAAACTATAAATGATCAAAGTTGAAAGTAAAAAAAGTTATGAGAATAGATTGCAAAAGATAAAAAGTTTTGGGTTAAAAGTAAAAAACAAATAGTTTTGGGTTAAAATTAATTTATGAACTACCTTTGGTGGAATGTAAAAAAAATCAATTTTTTTGAAAAACCTCCAGAGCCAAGGTTAAAACAACAATATGCATAACCATTTTTTCTTTGAAAACCCCCCAAAGCACACCCCTCGTTGCGGCGGGGTGTAAAACGGTGTCAAATAGTACTAATGCCACACAACTTTCATCGACCACCAGCACTGACTCGACCTAGGATCTGCGCGTTGCGATGAACCTCTCAAACATGAAAAAATAGAGGTAAAAACGTTCAATCACACATGCACGTTGCGCCGTGTTAACTTGCAAAATTTGAAACAAAACATAAAAAAGTTGAACCACAGTCGTACGTTGCGTCGTATTAACTCGAAAAATTTAGAACTATACGTAAAACGAAAATTTGCGAAAGATGAAAACTATAAGTGACAAAAGTTGTGAAGTTAAATTGCAAATAATGAAAAGTTTTGTGTTAGTTAAAAAAAATTATGTAGGGTTAAACTTGCAAAAGGTAAAAACCTTTGGATTAAAAGTAAAAAATCAAGTTTTTTTTTGAAAAAACTCATAAAGCATAATGTACAAGTTCTATTGCATGTTTTTGTTGCTTATTTATAGTAACTAGGATTGCGACCCGCCGCAATGCGGCGGGAATTCTTTAGTTATAATTAAGTCGATCTACGACCCGTACGTTATGTTAAACCTGTCAAACGGGAAAAAAATAGACGACGTAAAAACGTTCACCCACACACGCACGTTGCGTCGTCTTAACTCGCAAAATTTAGAACGAAACGAAAAAACGTTAAACCAAAGACGCACGTTGCGATGTGTTAAGTCACAAAATTTAGAACCACGCATAAAGTTAAAAATTTGTGGAAAATGAAAACTATAAATGACCAAAGTTGAAAGTAAAAAAAAGTTGTGAGAATAGATTGCAAAAGATAAAAAGTTTTGAGGTAAAAGTAAAAAAAAAACAAATAGTTTTGGGTTGAAAGTAATTTATGAAATATTTTTGGGTGAAATGTAAAAAAAACAATTTTTTTTGGAAAACCCCCAAAACCAAGGTTACAACAACCATATGCATAACCATTTTTTCTTTGAAAAACCCTCAAAGCACACCCTGCGTTGCGGCGGGGCGTAAAACAGTGTCAAATAGTACTAATGCCACACAACTGTCATCGACCACCAACACTGAGTCGACCTAGGATCTGCGTGTTGCGACGAACCTGTCAAACATGAAAAATAGAGGTAAAAACGTTGAACCACACATGCACGTTGCGCCGTGTTAACTTGCAAAATTTGAAACAAAAGATAAAAAAGTTGAACCACATTCGTACGTTGTGTCGTATTAACTCGAAAAATTTAGAACTATACGTAAAACAAAAATTTGTGAAAGATGAAAAATATAAGTGACAAAAGTTGTGATGTTAAATTAGAAATAATGAAAAGTTTTGGGTTAAAGTTAAAAAACAAATTATATAGTGTTAAAATTGCAAAAGGTAAAAACTTTTCGTTTAAAACTAAAAAATCAAGTTTTTTTTTTTTTTTTTTTTGAAAAAGCCCCAAAACACAACTTACAAGTTGTATTGCATATATTTCTTGCTTATTTATAGTAATAAAATAAAATAAAGAAATTCACACCAACCTCTCACAATCATCCTTCTCTCTCTCAAGTCTACACCACCACCACAACCACCAACCACTACTACCGTCATCGTTGAAACCACCATCGCTGCACCACTATTACTGAAACCGCCACTATCCAAACCCCCACCACCATCCACTTTTCATTCCGCCAAACAACGACGGACCAAACTGAAGAATAAACAATAATTGTCACCGCCTAAGAAGATTCTGATACCTACCAAGCAGGCGGTTACGTGGTGATGATGGGTGATGTTAGGACGGAGTGGTTGTGTGAAGGGTGTTGCAGCGGCGGTTACGTGTCCCGATCACTTTAAATAATTTTGAATTTTATAATTAGTTTCTATCTAAGTTTCCATATAAACTTTGTACGTGTCTATTTTTATTAATGTTTCAACATTTTTTTTTTCTTGGGTAATACTAAAGTGTTTCAATTTTAATAATAAATAAATAACTGATTACATTATTTGAATTTTTATAATTAGTTTTCTTATTTTTATCCACATTTTCATATAAACTTTGTTTAAAAGCCACCCACCGGCCACCGCTACTTGCTTTCGCCAGGTCTGGCTCAAAATTTTTTTGGCCAAAATTAGATAACATAATTGAGGTCTTTTTCGTAAAATAAAAAATATATAAAAATTGTTTTAGATCTTATTTTTCATATATTGATGTGCACAAAGTGGTTTAATAAAACTAACTAAATTTAACCATAACCTAGACACTCTAAGTTCTAAATTTATAACCTAAGACTCTATAAACCTAACCACACAACCGACAAGTGTACCGATCAATGTAGTACAGCCTAAGAAGTCTGAGTATCGAACCCACGAGACTCTACTAATTACGTTAACTAGACTCAATTACTTATCTACAGACTCGACTAAATTGTTTTTATATTTTGAGGGGGGTTTTCTAATAACCTAATGCAATTAATTAAAATACTATCTAACTCGAACACTGACACGAATTATGACTTTGGATTAATTCAGATGATGGAGAAGACACTGCCTAGGTTAGAATCCTATACATGTATAACGAGTTTTCTATCAGAATTGGAACTATTGTGGAATCGGGATCTTAAGTTGCTAAACTCAAAGGTAATCTAAAGGACCCTTGACTCTTCTCAAGGTGACACCTAAAAGAACCCTAAAAGCTGTTGATTTACCGGTTTTAAGTGGATTCCCTCACGGGTTTCCAACTCTAATAATAAAGTATCCTAAAAGACAATATACCTCACAACGTGAAAGTCAAGAGTAACTATGGATTCCTGATCTGACTCGGTAAGCAGGTAGTTAGGTAAACTAGGGGGATCTTCTCACGAAGGATCTAACCCTAACAATTTAACAACCTAGACAAACCGACAATCTCTCACCTAACGGTAATTAAGATTAGTTGAATATCTAGACCTACTCAATTCATGACAATAACTCCTATGGATACCACGTCTAGTATACCATAAATTAACTAAAAACACACAATAATTGATCTAACATAAACCTATAACCGAATGACATTCAACAAGGAATATGTAAAGTTATTAATCATGCAATTGAACAAGTAAAGATACACATACACATTAGATCATAAAAACCAAGTCTATACTTTTATTATTAAACCACAATTAATATTCCAAAAATGAATAGAAAAACACGTCAAAACATGGTATTCATTACGACCTAGGTAGCGTATAAAGCTTCTAGCCGACAATCGTGGTTAAATCAGTAATAACGTTTAATTCAAAATCACAAAACATGGTTTCAATTGATAAAACGAAGAAAGAAAGAAAACGCATGATAAAACCCAAGTAATCTTCAATCCAACGCTTGAAAGCTCCAACCTTTAGCTTATGATCTCCAAAATCGTCTTTCGCAACTCCAAAATTCATCCGTTTAGGTTCTTTTTTCGTTCAAGATAAGTTATGACAAGTTGGAAATTTTGTTTGGTTATAACACCTTCAATCCTGACCCAACTCCAAAAATTCTGCAAATATAGGCCCCTCACGCGACGCGAGGGAGATTGCATCACGCGAAACCATCAAAGTCAACTATGTCAAACCAAGCCCCTCGCGTGACGCGAGGGGTTCTTCCTTTCTCTGTCGTGCGACACGACATGGTGTTTTACCCAGATTTATTCGTTCGTTCATTGTTCGATCACTCGTGACTTATTCGGGGCTCGGGTTTCTCCAATTTAGCTCATTTTTCGCCCGTTTTAGCTTCCTATCTCTCACGGAACCCTGCAAATCACAAACTACAAAGTACAATGCTAAAACCTAACTAAAACGACACAAAACATAACGATAGTTATACAAACTGTACACAGAAACTAGATGTATTTTGCAATACGTCATATATGATCTTTATGTACGCATAATTATAGATCATAAACCCCAATGTCAACAATCATAAAGCCAGAACCACCTACATACAATATATTTTTGTTTTTAGAATTTGGGGCCTAAGGAAGTGGGGCCCAAAGCCATTGCTTCATTTCACTCCCCCTTGAGCCAGCCATGACTTTCGCGAAGTTGATATTGATGTAAAAAACGCCAAAACCAAACGTTACTAATTTTAAAACCCTGTCGTATCTATGTTTCTAACCTCTCGTATCTACAAATCTTAACACCCCCGACTTGAGAGTTTAGACTTTTGACTCTTTGATTCTTATCGTGTACTTACATGCAATTAGAATATATGCCATTGTAATTTGTATGTAATAATTTTAAGAGTTTGAACTTTTCCTATGATTTGATGAGAAAGTATGGACCTGACTAGTAATATTATTCTCTCTGTATAATAATTAAATATAAATTCAATATAATTTTCAGTACATTTATAAGTGACCACTTAGGAATCAAAATTCAAAACGCTATAAAATTCATTTTAATACACGTCCATGTACAAATCATTTTTTTTAAATCGGTCTGGTTTTTAACCAAACTGTTTTTTTTAATCTTTAATACACGTCCAGTACATTTATAAGTGACCACTTAGGAATCAAAATTCAAAACGCTATAAAATTCATTTTAATACACGTCCATGTACAAATCATTTTTTTTTTAAATCGGTCTGGTTTTAACCAAACTGTTTTTTTAATCTTTATGTAGTTTGCCCTTGTGACTTTATAAATTGAAATAATATAAATTTTCAACAAAAAAAAAAATCCAAACAAAAACCGGTTTTTTTATAACCGGTTTTCAAACCCAAAACAGTAACCGGTCTAACCGGTTGGGATCGGTTTTTAACCGGTTTTTGCAACAAAAAAACCCGGTTTTTTAAAACCGGTTTCAGTTATTAACCGGTTTTCCAAACCCAAAACAGTAACCGGTTACAAAACGCCGGTTCGGTTCGGTCTTAAAACCGATTTAAAAAAAACTAGTTTCGGTTTTTTTTTTTCGGTTACGGTTCTAAAACAGGTTTTTTTACACCTCTAAGCATAATCCACCATGTGTACATGCTTGGTGACTTAGTGACCACGTAGTATAAACTACAAGGGGACGACGTGTACAACTTTATACCTTAAGGACAAATTCTTATTATGAATACAACGCATACCATAATGCTCTTTAATAAAGCAAATTTATTCAATAAAATGGTCCCTCAATTTTATGTTTGTTTGGTTAAATCAACCAACATAAACAAATATACGTTTTATTTATCAATGTTTAAGAGTATTCAATAACTTTTAACTTTAAAAGGAACAAAGTTTACATGCAAACTTGATGCGATTATATTATTATAGCGATGATAATCCGTTATAGGAAAACTTACGAGATCTTACTAGTATCCTACTGATCAATAAGATTAGGTTAAACATAACATGATCTGGTAAAACACACCTTGTGCTGAGCAGACGACCTTCAATTCTTAAAAAAAATATTTTATATTTACACTGCAAAACTTGACGAAAGCATATTTACCATCACACAAAACTTAACATCAAATTACCTTTAAAATATTTCAACCTTATACTTATATATTTATTGATATAAGTTTTTATATATTCCAACCTTATATTGCTTGTGGGTCCAAAAAGGTTTCACCGTTGCCATTTTAGTTCACTGAGTTAACTTCATCTTTTTTTTGTTAACGGGAAGGGTAATTCGGTCATTTTATATGACCAGATTGCACTTCTAGTTAACAGAATTACATATAGAATGACTGAATTGCCCTTCTCGATAACAGAAAAATAGATTAAGTTAACTTAGCGGACTAAAATGACAATGATAAAACCTTTTTAGATCCACATGTGCAAAATGAAACATGTAATTTAAACCGATAAAATGACCGAGAGCAGATGTATGGGTACTAAAATGACATTTAACTCTTTCTAGTTTTATCAAGGAAAACAAAGAAGCAAATCAGAGGTCACAAGGTAGAAAGAAACCTTCCTAAACCCTCACAATCAACCAGCAATGGGGGTTTTAGAACACACAAGCAGAAGATTCAACACATTTCTTCATATAAAAACCAGAATATATAGAAAATTTTCATATAATTATGCACAAACGAGAGTATTATCAACAAATTACTCGAACAACGCTCCGATTTTGCCGGTTTTGATCGTCGGTGCCGGTCCGGTTGGACTCGTTCTCTCTGTTCTTCTTACAAAATTAGGTATTATTTTGCAATGCGAGTGTGTTCAATTGATGTTATTCGTTTATGTTACTGTTTGATGCGTATGAAATACTGAAATTAGAGAAGCATTTGATCATAAGTTTGTTACAAAATTAGGTATTATTTTGCAATGCGAGTGTGTTTGATTGATGTTATTCGTTTATGTTACTGTTTGATGCGTATGAAATACTGAAATTAGAGAAGCATTTGATCATAAGTTTGTTACAAAATTAGGTATTATTTTGCAATGCGAGTGTGTTTGATTGATGTTATTCGTTTATGTTACTGTTTGATGCGTATGAAATATTGAAATTAGAGTAGCATTTGATCATGAGTTCTACAGTTACATATTGCTTGTTGTTGATTATTGTGTTCATTAATGTTTACTGAAAATTTGAGTGGATTGTTTAGATCTGTAGTAAGATATATGAATCGTAAATGTCTAGAGGTTGAAATAGTCATGAAATTTTGTCGAATTTCTGTTTTAAAATTTTTAATGCGAGTGTATTCGATTGATGCTATTTGTTTATGTTACTGTTTGATTCGTATGAAATATTGAAATTAGAGAAGCATTTGATCGTAAGTTCCTGTTCTTCACTTACATATTGCTTGTTGTTGATTATTGTGTTCATTAATGTTTACTGAAAATTTGAGTGGATTGTTTAGATCTGTAGTAAGATATATGAATCATAATTGTCTAGAAATTGAATTAGTCATGAAATTTTGATGAATTTCGGTTTTAAAGTTTGTAACGTGAGTGTATTTAATTGATGTTATTCGTTTATGTTACTGTTTGATGCGTATGAAATATTGAAATTAGAGTAGCAATTGATCATAAGTTATTTAGTGAGATATTGACTATTGTCAATTGTGCTCATTAATGTTTACTGAAAGTTAGAGTAGATCTGTTTGATCTGCAGTAGGATATATGAATCATAATCATCTAGAGGTTGAATTAATCATGAGATTTTAATGAATTTCTGTTTTGAAATTTGTAAAGCTAGTGTATTTAATTGATGTTATTCGTTTATGTTACTGTTTGATGCGTATGAAATATTGAAATTAGAGAAGCATTTGATCATAAGTTCTTCACTTACGTATTGACTGTTGATTGTGCTCACTAATGTTTTCTGAAACTTTGAGTAGATCTATTGATCTGTAGTAAGATATATGAATCATAATCGTCTAGAGGTTGACTTATTCATGAAATTTTAATGTATTTCTATTTTAAAAAACTAAATTTAACAATTTAATTTTTTGACCTTGTTTTAGGTATTAAGTGTGCAGTTGTGGAAAGAAGCAATGAATTCTCCAAACATCCACAAGCACATTTTATCAACAATAGGTCTATGGAGGTCTGTTGTTTATCTTAATTAAGCGGTAAAATAGTTGATCAAAAAGTTAAAGCATCATTGAATTTAGACATATGTACTTTGTTTTGATGTAGATTTATTTGTCAGATTTTTCGCAAATTAGATGGCTTAGCAGAGGAAATTCAAAGGTCTCAACCGCCTGTAGAACTTTGGAGGAAGTTCATATACTGTACATCACTGACTGGTTCTGTTATAGGGTCAGTTGACCATATGCAAAGTCAAGGTATGGCTTTACAATTTATTATATTAATCATCAGTTTGTGCAGCTTATTGATGGTATTCTTATTGTGCTGTTGTTAACCTAGGGTGATCTTTGGTAAATAAATGTTTGTTTGGTTCATATATCACTAGCATTTTCTGACACATTTACCCTCAATGAGCCGTAATAATATCACATGAGGATAAAATGATTTAGTGACACTTTATGCAGATTTTGACCAGATTGTCAGCCCAGTATCTGTGGCCCATTTCTCACAGTACAAACTTAACGCATTGCTAATTAAACAACTTGAAGCCGTTGGATTCAAAATTCGTAACGAAGGATGGAATCATAGACACCTGGCGGAAAGGGAGATATTGATGGGACACACTTGTACATCAGTTGAACCTACTGATAACTTTATTAATGTAACCACATCTTCTGTTACGGAAGGGAACCATATAGAGAATCAGATCCCGTGTAGATTCCTAGTTGGCGCTGACGGTGCAGGAAGTACAGTCAGAAATCTTGTTGGAATAGAACTGAGAGGTGAAAAAGACATTCAAAAGCTTGTTAGTGTCCATTTTTTAAGTAGAGAACTTGGACGGTATTTAATGTATGAGAAACCTGGCATGCTATTTTTTATTTTTAATCCTGGAGCCATTGGGGTTCTTGTTGCTCATGATTTGAAGCAAGGAGAATTTATATTGCAGGTCCTGAAATGTCTTTTTTTTTTCATTTTTTGTTCTTTTTAGAATTCTCATTTATTATGCAGTGGTGTCTGAAACATGGTAATTTTTTATGATACTATTTTACAGATGCCGTTCTATCCACCACAACAGAAGTTTGAGGATTTCACATCTGAGGTACTTTTTCCCCTTAATGTAATTGTTAATCTTTGCATGATGATAAATAGACTTCTAATGAAAAGATATACTCCCCTTAAGCAAAATTTCAAGTTTTCAACCTTTTCATCTAGTATATGTGAACTGCAAGAATTCTCAAGTGGTAGATGGGCGGGTCGGGCGTTGGGTAAGAAAGTGCGGGTTGAAACAGTTGGGTTGACTCGCCAAGACTTTTGTCCATTTTTTTTATAATAAGCAATTAGTATGTTTAATATTACAAAAGCAACATTATTACAATAGTAATCTGACTCTTTGAATAAAACAATTAGATGGCTCTATGCATTAAAAGAGACTCTATTATATTTCCAGCCCGTTTAACTTGTTTCCGATTTAGTTGAATTCTTTTAATATTTTCAGTTGAGATGAAACACAACCCAAATTGATCTTCGTTATAAGTATATGGATCAAATTTGCAACTTAATAGTTTGAACTCTAATAATAGGTCCACTAGATTTCAGAAACTGTTGAGGTTCTTGCTGAAACTTTTAAGGATTGTCATTTTGCAACCAAATAAAAATCTACTAATCTTTCTTACTTGTCCAAAATGGGACAAAGTTGGTGTGACAATCTTTTTACTAGCAATAAGAACCCGACTGATCAGTTTTCTTGAGCATGCAGTTGTAGATATTTATTTCCTGAAACATCTTCAACTTCTTGTAGACATGTAAGAAGTTAATCTTCAAATTAGTAGGGCATGAGCTGGCAGACATTAATGTGGTAGACATAAAACCATGGGTAATGCATGCTGAAGTTGCTGAGAAGTATCTTGCCTGTGACAATCGTATAATCCTAGCTGGCGATGCTGCTCATCGGTTTCCTCCAGCTGGTGGTTTTGGTATGCTGATATGTATATTTTTTGGTGATAATATAAGTTATATATTCCTTTAAGTCTAATGGAGTTTGTTTTTGTTGGCCCTAATGTTTCGAAACTGGTCTTACAAAGCTCGTTTCTAGGCCCAACTAGTTAAGCCTGCAAATGGATCTTTTGAAAAAAAAATAGACACACTTTTATTTATATTGCATGTGGTTTTTTAACCTTTTCATTTCAATAAAAATAATACGAGGCATAGTTAAAAGAAAACTGTTTGACAGAAACTATCGAATTCTATTGCAGATAAAACACCGTCAAGTTATATTGTTTTTAAAACTTCATCAAACTATACCAAAAACCTTAAAAATAAATTGAAACCTAATAAATATGCCAAATAGCAACAAAAATACCCTTGGCCAAAACGTGTTTACTTAAATAATCTTCAAAATTTGTAAAGAAAAAAAATACACTTGTATTAATGTATCAAAAGGCAACGTTTGGATGTAAAAAGCCAGGGTAAATCCGCCATTTTACAGCATTCGGGTATGCTTTTGTCGTGATATGGATAAATGAAACCAAAAACCTTTAATTGATAAACCTATCCGTAATATTTTCTTATATAATATTTTAGATTGTGGGCTAGTGACACAAGTGGAAATATCAATTAATAAACTTTTAATTAACGCAGGGATGAATACCGGAATTCAAGATGCTCATAACCTTGCATGGAAACTGGCTGCAGTCATCAAGGGTATCGCTCCAATGTCTATTCTTCCCACTTATGAGATGGAGCGTAGGCCGGTACTGTTTTTTATTTTGTTTTTTTAATTTTTTTTTGGTATAAAGTTATCTTGCTTTCCATTCATATTCATTTCTCTGTAGTTCCTAGGCTATATCCCTTCAAATTTGCAGTACTTGACTTCATGCCCTTTCACTAAAAAGCTGACTATTTGTCAAATATCTAAATACCTGAAATAAATAGAAGCAAAGCAACTTTGTGCATCCATGCCAATATTACTATTTACTAGTTTACGTGTAATGATCATATATTTAAATTGCCTGAAATAAATAGAAGCAAAGTAACCTTGTGCATCGAAATCAATATTACTAGTTTACTTGTAACGATCATATAATGGTCAAATAGATAAATTTGTAATCTATGCAATTAATATCGCCGGTATGGATATATTAGTGATATATTGGTTATCGGTCCCCTGGTGAGATATCGGTGCAAAATATCGGTACCGATAATATCAGCGATATTGACCGATATATCACCGATTTTCCCGATTGCAGTACCTTTCTTCGTAGTTCTACCATTCGTCTTTCTTCTTATTGCTGCCATTAGTGTTTTAAATCTTAATTGTTAGTGTTTTAAGTCTTAATTAGTTACTTCCCACTTGCTACAATTGTTAGTGGTAGGAGAGTATACTGAATTATTAGTGTTAAATTGCTATATATATAAATGCAGCATGATATTACAATTACCGATATCACACCTCGATTACCTATATCTCAATTCTCAAATATCGGTCCGATATTTTACCCATAGTTGTCGATAGCGAATAGCGACAAATAGCGACAAGGCATGGCTAGGCTACATAGCGAATAGCGACAAATAGCGACGGCTATTTTATAAATAGCGATTACACTAGAAAAAGAATTTTGAAATTTTTTATATGTATATTACATCAAAATACCCTTGTATATATGCTATTTTACATGTATATTCAATAAAAACCTATAAATCTAGCTATTTTATAGCTATAACCCTTTATAACATTAAAAAAAAAATAATAACTGTCGCTAAATTCGATAGTCGTCGCTATGAACCAAATAGCGACAGTACGTCGCGTCGCTATAAATCGCGCTATAGCGACCGCTATGGTCGCAGTTAACAATTATGATTTTACCGCATTAACTGCATAGGCCACATTGGCTTTTTTTAAACCCAAATTTAAAGCTAAAAATAATTATTTGACTGGCAGATTGCACTTTTCAATACTGATCTCAGCATCCAAAATTTTCAAGCAGCAATGGCGGTTCCCGCTGCACTTGGGCTTGATCCAGCTACTGCAAATTCAGGTGCCAAATCAAAGCTCAGTATATTTGACTTATTTTTATTTCATAAACATGTGATTCACTTTTATTTTATTTTTATTTTGTAGTACATCAAGTTATCAATAGCACAGTAGGTTCAATCCTACCATCAACAGTTCAAAAGACTTTGCTAGATGGAATTTTCAGTTTAGGCCGTGCACAACTGTCGGATTTTGTTTTAAACGAGAATAATCCTCTTGGATCTTCTAGACTTGCTAAAGTAAGACGCATTTTTGAAGAAGGAAAAAGCCTTCAGCTGCAGTTCCCTGCAGAGGATTTAGGTTTCAGGTATGACTTTTGTAAAAGTGACAGTTTTTGACCTATTTACATATCAATGGGTCAACTCAGGTTATATTTGATCTCTAAAGGGTCAAATGTGTAAGATAAAAATATTAGCTTAAAAGGAAACTGGCCAAATGAGTCGAAATTCTCACAGTGTAATTCTAATGCATAAAACCTCCTAAGTAATTATACTAAAAAAATAAAATATTATTGGAATCACATATTTGTAGTCATATTTGACAAACTAATTATTTATAACAAGAACAAGAACTCTTACGCGCTGACCAGTCCCGTTGTTGGAAGTTAGCAGAGGTGGTAACTTTGACCTGTTCACTTATGAATGGACTGAGTTGGGTTATGTTTTATTACAGGTCAGATGGCTAAAATTGAAAAAAAAAATATTGGGCTGACCTAACCCAACTCGTACAAATTTATCCGTGTTGGTCTATACTAGGGGTGTCAATTGTGTTGGGTTTGTGGGTTGACGGGTTGAAATGTGCAACCTGAACCAGACCCATATTATTATTCGTGTCAAAGATTTTAACCCTAACCCGCATACACATAAATTCAGGTCAATCTGAACACGACCCATTTCACCCGTATTTTTAAATGAGTCATATTATAAGTGAGTTGTTGGGTTTTAAGCGGGTTATCGATACCATGTTTAATGGTGAGTATGAGTGTGACAAGTAAATAATATAGTGTGACAAAACTAACATTAATATGACTAACCATGTAAATGGAAACGGAATAAACAAAAACATAAAGTTTGTTTTTTTGTTTTTTTTCTTCTGAATAGTTAAATGGGTTAATGGGTCAACCCGTTTTATACGAGTCAAGCGGAACTGTTTTTAATATGGGTCAACCCGAACCCGACCTGTTTTTTAAATGGGTCGTGTTACTCGACCCAAACCTGTTTTTTTTGTGTCGGGTTCGGGTCGTGTCAAGAATTGCTGCCCCTAGTCTATACCCGTTGGGCCGTCATGACCTGCTACCCAACACACCCATATTGCCACCTCCACAAAATAGTTTGTTATAGCATCTAGTTGGTCAAAACACCGTCTTTCTCTAACCTGAAGCTATTAAACTTAGGTTTGACGCACTATAATTTCAGATTACCTTTGAAAAATATCGTTTTTGTAAAATCATATCTCACACACTAGTCAACTAAAAAAAGGCCTGATAAAGGTGTTGCGCTGACGGGTGATCCATTTCAATCAAAATGATATGTTTTGATCTGAAAATGTTAACTACTTACCCAACCCATTCATTTTGCGACCATTACGAATTTGCTTGTCATACATTTCATCTAGTTGGTCAAAAGTCAAACCACCCATCAAACTATAACCCGAATCTATTCATCACAGGTACCGTGAAGGAGCATTGGTACCCGAAATTGACAGTGAGGGTGCACCGATTAAACCAGAACCACCTATGGGTCGTAGACGGGAGTATATTCCTTCAGCAGATCCAGGCTCGAGGTTACCTCATATGAATGTTAGGGTATTATCCGAAGTCAAAAAAGAGGTATATCCGTTTACTTATAAAAGTGTGTTTAATTGGGTTGTGTTACTTCAAACGGGTCAAATATAATATATAGCCTTAAAATAAAAGTAAAATGTTTTCAAACTACCACCATAGGTGTCTACAAACCGATATAAATATTCTCTTCACTTTCCTCTTTCCTTTTCTTTTATAAAATAAATAGGCTGATTCTATACACACACCCCCTCCCTCCTGATTATACCCCCCCTTGTGAGAGAAAACTGCCGGTCCCACGCAGGCCCCACCTGTAAGTATGTGAGAGGAGGGGGTGTAAAAAGTAATTAGGGGGGGTGTAGAAAGTAGCACCCAATAAATATTTATTATAATGTTACTTTTTAAAAACTTGCATTTATTTACTTTTCAGACTCTTTTTTATCTACTTTTCAAACTCTTTTTTTATACTTAAGATTTGAGAACTTATACATTGCTTGTTTATATAAAAAATGGTCAAAAAGTGTTTGCGGGTCAATTCAACATGACCCAGCCTGTTTTTCTCATTGAAAACGATTTGCTTCTGTCCACACTCGTTATGACCCGTCACCCAACTTGTCTGACCCGAACATCTTCCAACTTAAATAGAAAAACTAATCTTGTTATGACCTTTCATTCATATGTCGTGTTTTAGGTGAAAATTTCCACATTGGATCTTATATCTAGAGACAAAGTCGAGTTTCTTCTCATAATTGCACCAATAGATTCATCCTATCGGTTAGCTCATGTTGTACTAAAAGTGGCGAATGAATATAACATTTTGGTTAAGGTTTGTGTTATGTGGCCAAACGGTTTAGTGAACGAGGATGCAAGAACAAAAACATCATTGGCACCATGGGAAAACTATGTTGATGTTGTTGAGGTTAGACAACCGTCAAATTCATCATCGTGGTGGGATATTTGTAAAATGACACACCGGGGCGCCATTTTGGTCAGGCCCGATGATCACATTGCTTGGCGTGTGAAATCCGCTGTGGTTGGTGATGTTACAGTCGAAATGAAAAAGGTTTTCTCGGCCATTTTAGGATTATTATAAGGCATGATATTGTGGGCGAAGAACTGGATGCATGGTGCTGTATCTTTTAAAAGTAAATATTATGAGTTATTTAATTTGTGAACTTGATCCTTGAAAATGTAATTTTAAATAACAAACTCAATGTTCTTGATTGAACACCATGCCCAAAAAACGGGATCATATATAATTTAGAAAGTATAAAAAGGTATGCCCCTAGAGTTTTATGAAATACAATGTGAATGTCATATATCCCAAAAACATTGACAGAATCCAACATAAACGTTACGAGAAGTTGAAATATTATAAAATGATAAAATATAAGGGTGGACGGTATCATTCACCGAACACATGCGGGGAGTGGTCTTCACCGCACGGGGAATGATTGCCGGTGGATCGGTTAGTGGGGAGTGGTGATTTCGGTGACTACTCACCGATGCGGGAAGATGAAGGAAGGAGGAGAGAGGGGGGGGGGGGGGGGGGGTTAATAGTGGGTCCCAACCCATTTCAACCAATCACAATTTTTTTTAATTCTTTATCACTTTCTATGTGTTTGAATCATTGCTAGTGATTGAGTGCAAAATGAGGAGTGTAATGGGGACTTGACATGACATGATATTATTGGCTAGACGGTAACTCAAACACCCTAAAGTGATTGAATGATACCCTCCACCCTAAGGTTTAACCAAGCTAGAGATGGGCATAATAACCGGTTCCAAACCCGACCCGTTAGAACCTACCCATAACCGGTTCCAGTCCCAACCCGGTATAAAGCATACCCGGTTCCGGGTTTAAAAAACCCGACGGTTCTTACCCGGTTCCATATTTAAAAAAAAAATAAGTTCCATACCCGGTTCCAACCCGCACCCGGTTCCTACCCGTACCCGGTGTCCATGCGTACCTGGTGTGCTTTTTTAGCGTCGAGTTAGCCGACGCCTTCATAAACTTGCAGCAACCTTTGCATCTTGCCATCTCGTGGCTATCGGACATTAAACATAAATCAAAGTTTTTCCATATTGCCGGGTTCCTTTTTGTTTCCAACACCATAACTACTTCATCGTTGCATGCCATATCTCTAATCCCTTAGCAGCAAGTATGAAAATGAAAGTTGAAACTATGAATTTGGTAGAGCTTTGAAAGTATGAAAATATGAATTTGAAACATTGATTTAAATAAAAAAAACCGGTTATAATACGACAACCGGTTTCACTAGTTCCGAATTCCAACATGTTGCTTTTATTATTGATTTGACTGGACATGCACAGAGCATCCAGTTCCATGCAATAGTGTCGGCTTTTTCTTCACATATAGGACAGAACCGGTTCCGACCCGACCTGGTTCCATACTACCCGTAACCGGGTACAACAGGTTATGGTTTTTTGGGCAAATACCCGGGTATGAACCGGAACCGGGTTTGAGAGGAACCGGGTACTGTCAACTTTGAGGGGAACCGGGTACGGGTAGGAACCGGTTCCGGGTTTTAAAAATACCCGATTATGCCCATCTCTAAACCAAGCAAAGCAAACAGAGATTTGTGAAGTGGCGAGTTCAAGATTTTTAAAACAAAAGATCATACAAGTGATGTTTTTTTTTTTTTTTTTTTCAAACGACTAGCTGCTCGGGCCGGATTAACAGGGATCCGTTTTAACTGTCACACCCCAACCGATGGCGGAAACATCGAGATGAGACGAACAAATTGCTCAAAACATCATAACACTATGTGACAATATTTAATTAAACTCGAATTTCATTGCAAGAACTAAATTGTCATACAACATTTAAAAATGGAAATAACAACATTGTTCAAATTCAAATCAACAAAAGATAAATAGCTTAAAGGTGTGTATCTAGTCCACCCTACACTTGTTTCATCAATCATCCATACTTCATTAATCAACCTGCAACATGTATTAAAATAGAGTTTCAATGCAAAGGCAATGAGCGAGTATACAAGTTTGTTTACATAGCATAATAGAATAAAAACTCAATCCAACATGATTCATAATATGTGCTTGCTAGTATGCAATTTTGGCGTACAATATGATCAAACCCTAGAACACAACGCATAAAAATCTCAATAGTTCAGCGGGGTAGTAAACTTAACAATACCCAATAGTTCAGCAGGCGGGGCGTTAATCCTATAGCGTATAAAATTGGCGGATGTTACAGTCTCCCCTACTTTAGGAGATTTCGTCCTCGAAATCTAAGATTAACGTATTTGCATAAAAATTTAGAACAATCCACATGACATACTTAGTTAACAAGATTAACGTATCACTGGCATGTGAATAAACAGGTCAACCCATCGTGTACCGCAATTGAATGACTTAACATGACCTCTCGTTCACGGGTGGTGCGCTACTCCTATAGCACTACGCATAGTGCTATACATGTTAAGGTGTGGGTTAAAGGACAAGTTCATCACATAAGAATAACCCAGTAACACGAATCCAGTATAACATATTAGCATGCACGTGAAATAAATTCCAATTTTTTTTTTTTTGTTTTTGAAAAGGGACGTTCAATCATTTGAGAACGAAGAAAAGTTGGTAACTACCTCCGAGGTAAGGGAATCACCCCTAGCTCATTGGTGAAGTTGGAAAGTGAGTGGAGCTAATCATCAAGGTTAGGGAATCACCCCTATCTTGATGATAAGTTTCCATTTTTTTTTGGAATATGAGTATTATCAAGCATCAAGATGTATCAAAGTATTCATATATAATGTATTATTTTGTGTATTGCATAAGAATAGGTTTAAGTGTAGTTTAATAGTAAAACATGTTGCACCCAAAGTGTAAAAGGGAAAAAGGGATCGAGTATACTCACATTGGTTGCGTTCGCGATTTCTTGAAAGTAACGTACGAGTAAGATTGGGAATCCAAGAGAACGAAAGGATATCCTAGATATTCAAATACCACATAACGAACTAGTTACTATTTAAACCCTAAATAATTACATGTGTATGAAATCTTTGCTTATGCTTTAGGCTTAGTTTTGGATTGATATTTATATTTGATAGTTACATAAACACGAACCTCTAGGATGTAAGTAATATATAATTTATGAATTTAATTATTTAATTAATGAGATATTATCAAAAAGAAAAAGAAGAGTAATAGAATTTTTAGAATGTGGTCTCTGTCCAAGGCTCAATTGAAGTAAAATTGTTGACCATCAATAGATGCCATAAAAGAAAATAAGACCCACACTTTGTTGCTTTAAAAAAATATGGCTTTTATTACTTTGCCATTCGGACAGTAACCCAACACCACCATTGTTGTTTGATTAAGATGATTTTTAATTAATCATTTAAGTAAACTTGTTTTATTAGTTTATATAATATGTTTCTAAAAAAAGGAACTGAGTAAAAATAAATAAATAATGAATATTATAACTTCATAAGTCATAAAAGGAAACTAAAAGAAGAAGCATGTGGCCTTCTTCCTCCTTTAGCATACTTAGACGAGCAACAACAAACAAACATTTCTAACTCAAAATTTTGATGTTGTAAGCTCTTATTATTCACTGGTTCTAGCCTAATTCGTGTGATTTCAAATAAAAAGAAAATCAATTGAGTCAAAGATATACCGAACACAGTGACGAACATCGTGACGTTGCTCCGGCGAGCCCGGTTTCTCCGGTGTAACTCCGGTTACTGCGGCGAAACAGCAAGGAAGAGCCGCGGGTCTCGAAGGCAAGTCGACGTGATCCGTCGTGAACTTCCGATTCTGGCGAGTTCTTCGGGTTAGTTTCCGATGACTTCGGGATGCTCCGGTGCGTTCCACGTGATCCGGGTAACGAGTCGAAGACCCCGGTGGCGGCGTCTTCGTGTCTCCGGCGAGTCGTGGTGCATTGCGGACGTGAATAGAGGTGAGGTGTGTTTAGAATGGTGATCAAGAGTACTGTAGCATCAACGAAATGCTACCTATCAATTTAGTCGGTCCAATGAAACTCTTGCCCATGAACTTCATATTCAAATTAATCACTAAAACACGCACACGTTATATCATCATACTAGAGACTCCCATTCTTAATCAAAATCAAACCAACCTTTCTCAATTATTTATAGGATCTTGTAGGTGCTATATGAATGTTTTACCAAATACTCCTTTCAACATCAACAAATCATTTGCTAAAACTTTTAACAATCACTAAGTTCTTTTGTTAAATTTCTTTTCTAAGGAGCCTCGTTTTCACAAGAACCTCTTAAATTCACAATTTCTTGTTTGATGAAACGAACTTACTTTTTATCGAAAACCTTTTTCCTACACCCATTTACAAACCACGTGGGCAAGAAGGCTTCATGGGGATCGATCATCTTCGGTTACGTAAATTCTTTTGAAACAAAAGTAGCATTTCCATTCATTAAGAAATACATTACGCTTAACCAATGAGTACTGTTATTCTTTTACATGTACAAACTATATTTATCCTCCAACTAAACTCAATCTATCTTGATTCGATAAAATTTAACGTTGCTCAAACAACTATACATGCACATCATTTCACGTGTTCTAGTTTATACCTCACGACTACTTCACATGTACTACTCAGTTTTGTTTCTTTTATACTCAAACCTTTTGATCTTATATGTATTTAAATTCATACCATATATACAATCATTAACTCGTACACTAATAGTCGCGAATTGTGCATTTTACGTTGTACTCATATGTTAGACTTATACTCAAATTTATATTCATATTCTTAGCATTATACTTACACTCACGTTTACACTAATATTCATATTCATGCTTACAATCATACATCCTACTTATACTCATGTTTGTACTCACACGTATACCCATTTTCATACACATTATGCTCATACTCTTACTCATAACCATGACAATACATTTATGCTTATACTCATGATTCAAAATTCATACGTTTTATGTTTATACATACACTCACAATTATACATTTACGTTGTACATACATTCATATTCATATTCATATTCATATTCATATTCATGTTTATACATTTTATTTTTCCATTTACATTTATACAACTTTGTTCACACTTTTCCATTTATACCTTCATGTTTTACACCTATATTCACGTTCATATCTATGCTCAGACATCTTATGTTCACACTTATACTCGTATTCATACTCATACGCTTTGTGTTGATACTTATACTCATGTTTGTACTCACATTTTATACTCATTTTTTTCTCATACACGTTATGCTTATACTTGTGCTTACACACTTGTCATACGTTTTGTGCTTATGCTCACGTGCGTATTCGTATTTAAACTTATACTATGCTCATGCTTTTTACTCAAAATTTATACTTTCACGCCTATACACGAGCGAAACCCGAGGGATTCGCTTACATTGGTCTTATACTATTTGGAATGCAAACATACTTACATGTTACGTTTTATGCACACGCGATCTTATTTTCAAAATTTATGTATACCGTAATTCATACGCAACTAGTACAAGCTATGCGGATCATGCGACGATTGGTATAATCGCGGGTGCACACGGGATTATAGTGATGGACGTATGAAAACCATAGAGTGTACTACTGTGTATGGTAAGACACGAAATGTAACATGATACCGAATACGAAACGGACGTAACGTGGTCAAAACATGGTGGATATGCCGCTGGTACTTCCTATATATAAGTGTTTTCATCATGTTACCAAACTTTCGTAAGACGTGCCATGAGAAATTCAGTGTTTTGCAGACCTTTTAGACCTAATTCAAACTTTAAACCACTCACAAACGTGTTATATCCGATTATCCATGACGAGACTTCATTCTTAGCACGCTACTTTCGTCTATCCAATACATATGCCATTCTTATACTTGCATTCGTTTATTAAGAGTCAATCGTCAATCCCATATACGCAACTATACGTTTCCAATTATGTTTAGTACCTCAAATCATTTTAGACAAACGAACTCCTTTGCAAACCTATCTTGTCATTCCTCAAGATTTCATACTTTTTACGTTTCAAAATTTTCGAGTCTCAGGGCCTGTTTGGTTGCCTCTGAATGGCTTCATTCAGAGGTAAACCTCTGAATCGGACAGAGGTATCCTTGTTTGGTTCACAAAAACTTCACATCTGAACTGAACCATTCAGCTCTGAATGGTTCAGCTACTTCTCATCTCTGAATGGAACTTTTGACAAGCCTGCCCCTTGTGCCTTAATTGTAAGCTTTGCATCTTCTTCCACAGCCCCATCATCATCATCAACAACATATCCCCAAACGCCTAGAAACAATCATTCACCAAAAACAATCATTCACCAAAAACAACATAAACCCTAGAAACAATCATTCACCAAAACCCACAACAAGATTCCACACCGAAAACCACCACATCCCCAAACGCCCCCGATTATCAGAACCATCACCAAACCAAAAACCCCACAAAATCGAACTCTGCTCACAGTTTCAACGAGGCTGCGGTTACGGCGACCGATGGCGGCGGTGGAGTTGATGATGGCGGTGGCGGTGGAGTTGACGGTGGTGGTGGAGTTGATGGTGGCGGTGGAGTTGACGGTGGAGTTGATGGTGGCGGTGGAGTTGACGGTGGTGGTGGAGTTGAGGGCGGTGGTGGAGTTGATGATGGCGGCGGTGTTAGATGATGATGATGATGGTTCAGATGTTAGATGATGACGATGATGAAGAAGTGGTGGGTGGTTGGTGGTGGAGATGATGATGGCGGTGACGGTGTTGCAGGTAGGGAGAGAAAGGGGAAGAAAAGGGGGGGGGGGGGTGATGACTGAATTCAGTGAATAGATATTGGGTTTTATAGAAAAATGTCATTTTAGGAGGTAGGTATTTACTTTTGTGGGGAGGGGTAAAAATGTCATTTTACACTGTCATTCAGATATGGAACCAAACAATACTTTACTGGTTCAGCACTTACCCATTCAGACCCTCTTACCCATTCAGACCTCTTATTCATTCAGTACTTATTGGTTCAGATGTTGCCAAACAGCCCCTCAATTCTTGATAATCACCTTTTGCCAAAACTCTTTCAAGTCTTCCTCTTGCATAAATTTCGGGACGAAATTCCCTAAAGGAGGGGAGACTGCAACGCTCTGCTTTTTCATAACCTTCCTTAATTAGAATATGTGTCTTGTATTTCTATTTTTGGAAGCTTGTTCCTTTTGTATTTTGTATTTCGTTTCAAACCGTTGTAAAACCGAGACCTCGATCGTAATGGAATTCTATTTTTTTTATGCTTATACGTATCGCAATACTCGGGTTATACATTACCAATCTCGAATGCATACGCGCGACCGATACACGACATACTGGTACTCATAACTTATACATGCTTGTTGTCTATTAAATACGTGGTTAAATTCTAGTAATATAATAATAGTAATAATTCTAATAATAATAATAATAATAATAAGGAAACAAAATGTCATTCGTATGATGGGTTATAAATTTAATCTTACAAGTTATTTTAGAAATCCTCCACTTGTGGTGGAGTGGTGGAAAGGATTTGGTTTTCCTAGGATGGCCAAGTTCGATCCCCACTCCCATCACATTTGGGGGAATGGCAATGAACGGGTGGAGGGCCAGTTGGTTCGAAACCCGGGAGCCACCCCGAGTTTTCTATTACAGTGCATTTACTCCAGAGAGTCCCCGACTCTTGTGGAGGGTGCAACTACACGCTCCCGGTTAATCGGGTGGGCAGTGGGCTGGAAATTTTCTCGGGGAACGCCTTAGCCAAACTCTGACGCACCAAGCGTGGGCCCGGTTAAGACAACATAGCCTTGGATGCCGGAGTGGGGCGGAGGGGCCTACCCGAGTTATAGGGTAGGTGCGATCTCTATCGCCTGTTGTAGAAATATCGCCGTTCAAAAAAAAAAAACAAGTTATTTTAGAATCATATAAAGTTAAATATGATGAATTATAAATAGAGTATATAAATGATATTACAAGGCTTTTGGTTTCAAGCCCACTGTAACTTTTTATGAGTAAAGTTTCAATTGAATTTGGACATTTAATATTAGGTTGGTGATAATTAATGGTTTGGGTTGGACATCATTTTTGCACACCACTTTTGAAACAATTGCCGCCCAAATGCCAACAACCACATCTCAGTGAATTTACTTCTTGGTTGTTCCTAATTTATCGAAATTGAACCGACGTTTTCTGTTTTAAAATCAACCCTACATGCTTTAAACTTACCTCATATCTTCTTGTAGATCAAACTCAACCTTACACACCACCCCAAACCATTCGGCCGCCACCCTCCTTTTTGCGCCACAATCCCTCACCCCCTACAACTTCTGGTCGCTCATACCCCTCCCCTTGTACACTCTCATAGCCACTCTTGATCACCATTCTAAACACACCTCACCTCTATTCACGTCCGCAATGCACCACGACTCGCCGGAGACACGAAGACGCCGCCACCGGGGTCTTCGACTCGTTACCCGGATCACGTGGAACCACCGGAGCATCCCGAAGTCATCGGAAACTAACCCGAAGAACTCGCCAGAATCGGAAGTTCACGACGGATCACGTCGACTCGCCTTCGAGACCCGCGGCTCTTCCTTGCTGTTTCGCCGCAGTAACCGGAGTTACACCGGAGAAACCGAGCTCGCCGGAGCAACGTCACGATGTTCGTCACTGTGTTCGGTATATCTTTGACTCAATTGATTTTCTTTTTATTTGAAATCACACGAATTAGGCTAGAACCAGTGAATAATAAGAGCTTACAACATCAAAATTTTGAGTTAGAAATGTTTGTTTGTTGTTGCTCGTCTAAGTATGCTAAAGGAGGAAGAAGGCCACATGCTTCTTCTTTTAGTTTCCTTTTATGACTTGTGAAGTTATAATATTCACTATTTATTTATTACTAGAATTTAACCACGTATTTAATAGACAACAAGCATGTATAAGTTATGAGTACCAGTATGTCGAGTATCGGTCGCGCGTATGCATTCGAGATTGGTAATGTATAACCCGAGTATTGCGATACGTATAAGCATAAAAAAAATAGAATTCCATTACGATCGAGGTCTCGGTTTTACAACGGTTTGAAACGAAATACGAAATACAAAAGGAACAAGCTTCCAAAAATAGAAATACAAGACACATATTCTAATTAAGGAAGGTTATGAAAAAGCAGAGCATTACATTAACAGGGATCTGTCGATGTTGATTCGGTCATGAACTGATGAACCAGGCTACAATGAATTGGTCGGTTTCAAGGAACCGATTGAAAACATGTGAAAAACGTTGAAGCTTGTCTGCTTGTTTTGGTGGCCGGCTAATTTTTGAGATTGAACTGACCGTTGGTGAATTGCAGGAGCGGTTAGTTCTGCTGCTGACATGGTTCATTCATGGAAATAGTTGTAGCCCTGTTGGCTAAGTTATGACACTCCCGCTTGAATCGGTTTAAATATAAGAAAAAAAAAAGATGGATAATATCTAAATACATTTGGTGATGATACCCCCCACCCACAAACCAGCATGGGTTATTGACCTTTGTATTACAAGGTGTGGTACAATAAAAATGATATAATTATATAACTAGCTGGATTGGTCCGCGCAATGCGGCGGGAACTCGGTTAGAGATGGGCATAATCGGGTATTTTTAAAACCCGGAACCGGTTCCTACCCGTACCCGGTTCCCCTCAAAGTTGACAGTACCCGGTTCCTCTCGTACCCGGTTCCTCTCAAACCCGGTTCCGGTTCATACCCGGGTATTTGCCCAAAAAACCATAACATGTTGTACCCGGTTACGGGTAGTATGGAACCGGGTCGGGTCGGAACCGGTTCTGTCCTATATGTGAAGAAAAAGCCGACACTATTGCATGGAACCGGATGCTCTGTGCATGTCCAGTCAAATCAATAATAAAAGCAACATGTTGGAATTCGGAACTAGTGAAACCGGTTGTCATATTATAACCGGTTTTTTTATTTAAATCAATGTTTCAAATTCATATTTTCATACTTTCAAAGCTCTACCAAATTCATAGTTTCAACTTTCATTTTCATACTTGCTGCTAAGGGATCAGAGATATGGCATGCAACGATAAAGTAGTTATGGTGTTGGAAACAAAAAGGAACCCGGCAATATGGAAAAACTTTGATTTATGTTTAATGTCTGATAGCCACGAGATGGCAAGATGCAAAGGTTGCGGCAAGTTTATGAAGGCGTCGGCTAACTCGACGCTAAAGAAGCACACCGGGTACGCATGGACACCGGGTGCGGGTTGGAACCGGGTATGGAACTTATTTTTTTTTTAAATATGGAACCGGGTAGGAACCGTCGGGTTTTTTAAACCCGGAACCGGGTATGCTTTATACCGGGTTGGGACTGGAACCGGTTACGGGTAGGTTCTAACGGGTCGGGTTTGGAACCGGTTATTATGCCCATCTCTAAACTCGGTCGGTATCGGTTTGGCTCGTTACACAAAGTAATTCGATTGGTACCGGTTTGATTAATTATGGTATTAGTATGGCACCGACAATTGAATTAAAGTCATAATATGTCCAAAAAAAATATGTTTTACATTGACAATAAGAAAAAAAAATCTTTTTCAACAAAGTTAATAAAGAGATGATAAGAAAAAAAATCCAATAATAACTACACTGGTACCGATGTAGGTATCGGGTCGGCCTGTCACGGACTCACGGTACTAATAAGAAAAGAATTTTTTTCGACAAAGTTAATAAAGGAACGATGAGAAGAAATATTAAATAAAGTTGCGTATTCAACTTTATATAAAAAGTTTTTGAACGTGAGTTATCGAAGGAAAATCAAATTATATACAAACTAAATTGGTTAAAAGTGTATAAATTTCTAAGTATATACCGATACCGCTATCGACTTGTTCGGTCGGTATACGTTTTGTTCGTCACGATACCGCTATGACGTCGGCACTTGATCTAGCCTACTACACAAAAAAATACTCTATTTCGTATACAACTCTGCTTTCAATAAAATTTATATAAGAATGTCGAGAAATTAAATTAAACACAACCACACATTTAGTTTTTCTAAGCAAACGAACTCAAGCTATCGGAGAAAAAAATAAATTTGTAGAAAGAGTTGAACGATTAAAAACGTATATTATATCGGATAAAAAATTAATTATAAATGTAATAATGTAATAGAATAATCTATACTATATTATAATGCATGAGGAGATGTATTTTAAGATACCCAAAAAATAAAAACGTTTCCCCCCTTTATTTATAAAAAGATCCCTAAAATGAGGGTAGTTTGGTCTTTTAAACACTATTTATTTTTTAGCCCCTAAACTTATTACACTTAAATCCATGAGATTTTAGCAAAATTATAGATAATTAGTTACAAATCATCCCTCCACAACAAACTTATTATTTTTTTTACGTATTCTTGACATATCTTATAAACTATACTGTTTAAAAAAAAATCCAAAGATAGCATGACGACCTACACATTTTTGTTGACGTTTCGGTAGTTGTCTTGTTCAATATCGACACACGGATTAAAAGTTACAAGTCCATAATGTTTTAATGTACAAGTAATTAATACTTGTGGTCTAATGCGCCTATTCTACAAATATGGGCTCCATCTATGCAAACAAAAACAAAAAGAATTAAAGTACCGTAACATAAAATGAAGATATTATGTGTCACATTTTATTTTATTAAAAATTTAAAACTGTCTAATATATATTATTAGATATATCTTATAAAAACTTAAAACTAACCACAACAAACTTCCTAAATAATGGCAAATCTAAAATTAAATCCTAATGCACTTCTATAGTTACTACTATAAATAGATAGCAGGACGCCAGGACACCCCTATATATATTTGCTAGACAAAGTTAAAAAATGGATCCAGTTCTTAATTCAATTGTTGCGAAAAACCAAGCATGCGAGATTGAAAATTCTAAGGTCAGTTCTGTTATATTGCAACAGTAAATAATTGTTTCTTTTATTTACTTTTATGTGAATGTTAACTTATTTGATTTTTCAGATTCAGTTACATGATGAACATGCCAATTTAAACAACCCCGTTGTTGAACAAGCTTCTAAGGTACTGATTTTGATGGTTTTTAAGTATTATTTTTGCATATATCTTGCATATTAACATGTTCGTTATGTTATTATATGTGTGTTTTATTGCAGGATGATGGTGATAAAAGCGTTGATATTATTTCTTACGGTGCAATGTTTAGTCCATACAAGTCTAATCTTCAACGAGAATTTAGTGAAGATGTATTTTGAGGTTTATTTAATCTTTTTTTAACTTTTGTATTCAATTTTTGTCCTTTTTAAGGATCGGAAGTTTGAGACTCAAAGGAAGAGATCCAAGAGACTCTCTGAATGGAAATGGAGTAAAGTTACTAATTTAGACGATTCTGAGGACACTGATAAAGAAGAGGAATTAGAAGATACTGCCGATTCAAGCACAAACCAGAAAACCCGATTAAAAATACCTCGAATGTTAATTCAAAAGCGGAACAGATTTCATGCAGTCTAATATGAAATATATCAAGTGTTTTTATGTTTTTTTTTCATTTTCAGTTGTTATGTTTGATCTAGACATATGAATAAAGTTTATTTTATATTTGAATTTTATTTTTGGTGTTAATATAATGCAGTTATTGACCATATTAATAAAGTTTAAAATAAAGTTAATATCCTAAATTTATAAGTCAACTGAACTTATATAAGTTAATATCCTAAAGTTGTAATAAACAGATATTGCAGTTAGATACAATCAAGCTGAAATTATAAAATATTGCATTTGTTCTTGGATATTAATCTAATAATTTGTATTTATTAATTAAAAAACAATAAAGTAATAAACTTTAAAGCTAAACTAAAAAAACTGAACTTACTATGATTTAAAGTTAATAAAGATATAAACTCTTAACATCCTAATTTTTTATAAAAAATGTTTTAAAATTTTATAAAAATATAAATTTTTTATATATATAAAAATGAAATTTAACAATTAAAGTTAAAGGTGTAAAACGTACTTATGAGTCAACTACTATTTTTTATTTTTATAAAAACAAAAAATTTAAACTTAAAGTTTATAGGATGAGTACCATGTGGATATTTAAAAAAAGTTATGAACTTTGAAGAATAAAATTATAAACTTTATCATTTAACCAACAAAATAAACTTACTTTACAACTATAACAACTTATCTTTATATTTTGGTCATTTGATTATTATTATTTTTATTAAAAACTAAACTTTACATGTGTAAAACACTTTGTTTACTTTATTTATAAACAAAACATTTTGTTTTTATAAAAAAAAACAATTCTTTTAAAATACTCCATAAATTTACAATCTTTACTAGATAAATACTAAATTGTGTTGTAAATTTTTAGGAATTATAAGTTCAACTATATTGTTATAGATAATATTAGTCAGTTTCAAAACCATTCTTTACCAACTTGACTAGATACATAGTAGATTGTGTTGCTTATTTTTAGGTATTATAAGTTAAAAGTAGACTCATATAGATAAGATTAGTTAGAAACTAAAAATCTCAACTTAGTATGATATAAAGTTAATAAAGATATAAACTCTAAACATCCCTTTTTTTCTATAAAATCAGTTCTTGAAATTTTATAAAAATATAATTTTTTATATCTGTAAAAAAACAAAATTTAACAATTTAAGTTAAAGGTCTAAAACGTACTTACGAGTCAAATACTATTTTTTATTTTTATAAAAACAAAAATTTTAAACTTTAAGTTTATTGGATGAGTACTATGTGGATATTTAAAAAAAGTTATAAATTTTAAAGCATAAAATTATACTTTATAATTTAACCAATAAAATAAACATACTTTACAATTATAACAACTTATCTTTTATTTTTTGTCTTTTGATTACTAATTTTTATAAAAAAAAAACAATATTTTTTGTCTTTTGATTATTAATTTTTATAAAAAAAACAAAATTTTACATATGTGTAACACTTATGACATATATCCACCACAATAATGTTATCATAAATATTATACGAATAAGAAAACTACCAGAAACGAGTGCCGCAATGCAAAGTGTCGACCCCGCCGCATCGCTCGGGCACCCTACTGGTATCTAAAATTGAAAGGCCTTTACCAATGGCATCAATTATTAATATTTTCTTTGTTTTTTTTAGTTTGGAGCTAAATGATTTAGAGCACTGATCATCGGCTCTTGATATTCATATTCATAGCGGAATTTCCCCTGCACGTTGCGGCAGAAATTCAGTCGGTATCAGTTCGGTTTATTACGGTATTGGTACACCGACGGTCTTTATAGCAACCGTTGTACATTGATCAAAGACCATATAAACAAAAATCAGTAACTATTCCTATGATACCGATACCACTACCGATGTTGTTTAGTAGGAGTCAGATCGGTTTGTGACGCACCGTTGGCTAAACATCTTTAAATATAGATATACATAATCATGTTATTAACATTTTTAATTATCTCATAAACAACAAAAGTTAATAATAGACGCATGTTTTTTTCAAATATTTAAGTATCATAAAATGTAAGCATCACATATTATATATGTAAGAAAATAAGATTTTATAAATTGAATTATTATAATATTGTAAAATAAAACCATTGTTCATCAGCAATTTCAAATCATATGTATGTAAAAGTCTCATATAACTGTTGTATTTTTATTACCATATCATAATTCATACAACTAACTTGTGTCCAGTGGCGGATTCAGGAATTTTTTCCTGGTGGTGCATAATATTTTCGAAGATTTTAGGCCCATAGCTGTATAAAAATATCGGTTCATAACGGGTCGGGTCGGATCATGTAAGACAAAAGAACATCAAACTAAAATTTATAAATCATCAAAAACACGTCAAACGTAATTACAAATTACAAACGTATTTAAAATTGTGCCCTACAGGTTTTTTTAAATATATCCAAAATATTATCTAAAGATACTAAACACGCCATAAGTTCATTACATTCTTACTCATTGTTCCTAACACATATAATTTGCTCCATAAGTTCATAAAACAACACTAAACACTTAAACAAAATGAACAATCATGTTCAACCATAGCCCATAACTTTTAATTATATTTTTAAACATTCAAGCCCTAGTATTAAATGTTGATTACTTAACTAATCATTTAAACAAAAAAGCTATAAATAAAACAACAAAATCATTTAACTACAAGTCTAGAACAACAAAAAAATCAAAAAATATAAAAAGATTAAACCCTTACACATCTATATTTTCTCCTAATCATCACATAAAACAAAATAATAAATAAATAAACCATACTAGTTCTATATTGGAATTCTGACGTAATATGGGTCGGTCCAACCGGAATTTTGGTTTTTCCGGTAAAAAAAAGCCACCAGGTTGTGAGCAGTGGCGTCAAGTCGCTGGGAGTTTTTTTGGGGGCGGGATTTGGAAATGGAATAGGTGGATGAGTTTGGGTTATTTTATTTAGTTCAAATTTCTTTAGGTTGAGTTTGGGCTTGTGTTAATAAAAATTGATTGCAGATTGTGCTTTGATTGGATTAAATAATTAAGTGAATAAGTGGTTAGTAATTATTTTTTTTCTAAGTGGGGCGGTTGAAAATTTTCAAGGGGTGCGGGTGAAAAATTCCAAGGGGTGCGGTCGGGATTTCCTGCGAAAAATAACACTAATTTTTTTTTTCATGGGGTGCGCCCGCCCACCCTTGGCTTAGGGTGGGTACGCCCCTGCTTGTGTCAGATTTATATATATTAGGTTATAGACCTTTGTGTAAGAATTATAAAAGACTGTATGATCATTATTGAATTGAATGAGTAAATTACAATACATAGGGATTACGAGTAATCCTAGAAACCTAACTAAGCCCGTGGGCTCATAGTCTAATACTCCCCCGCAGTCGTAGCGAAGGAACTAGAAGCTTAGACTGAAAAAAAATTATGAAAACAAAAACAATAATAAACCCTAAAAAACTGTCTTTGATTTCGGTCAAAATTCCATAATCTTGCGATCTTCAATCCATAATCTTCGATCCACAGTTTTGAATGATCTCGTAATCCTACAAGAGGCATCCAATACGGCAGTGCGGCGGCGGCGAGTAGCGGCGCAGCGGCGGATCGTAATCCTGCAGGCGGCACGGCGGGAGGCCGTAGTCTAATGAGCGGCGGCGGCACGGCGGCTTGATGCAGGCGCGAAATCAACAAGATGAACCGTAGCATCATCTATATGGAAAGAGACTGTAAGAACACTGGTGAATCTAGAACCGAAAACGAAGCTTTATTTGAACATGAAACTGGGAAAAAAAAGAACCGGAAACGGAAAACGAACAGCGGCTGGACAGGGCGGCGGCGACAGTGACGGCACACCACCCGGTCTAGGGTTTTCTCAAGTGGTGACGGCTAGGGTTTGGTTATTTGTGTGTGGCGCGGCGGAAATGGTATAGAGCCTTGGCTGACTCTGATACCATGTAAGAATTATAAAAGATCATTATTGAATGAGTAGGTTACAATATATAGGGATTACGAGTAATCCTAAAAACCTAACTAAGCCCGTGGGCTCATAGTTTAATAGACACAAAACCTGTTAAGGTTAAACACGAAACATGTTAACTTTATGTAGGTTCATGTCGTGTTACCGTGTTTGTGTCAGAATTACCAGGTGAGGAGGTAACTTTTAGATAACAAATCCTATGCCAGGCAATTCTTGTGTGGAATAAAATAGAGTTGGATGGCTTTCAAGAGATATACACGATAACCACCCACTATGACATCGATATTACCTTATTTTTCTTATTTTGATTGGGTCGCTGGATCGTGCAAGATTTGGGCCGGCTAGGATATAGAAAGATAACCTACTGGAATACTCTACTATTGAACGACGAATTAAAGAAGTTGAATACAAAAGCTTGGATCGCGATTAAGAGGATTGCGTGAAGATTTGTTTTGTAAACAGTTTGATTTTAAACGTTTTTAAACTTTGTTCTTTCGATTTTTTGAACACGATGTATTCGATTTTTATCAACTTTGTTTCTGTATTTTTTTATCACCATGAGCGGCTAATATTTTTGAACTACCTAGGCTCATGGTGAAAACTAGTTAGACTCGTATAACTCTGGGTTTTGGATATTTATTCGGTTTATTATTTAATGCTTTGATAAACGATTTATTTATTGTTTGGTTTTAATACGTATGCGTGCTCATTTGGCTATGATTTATTTATTGTTTGGTTTTAAATTAAGGATGAATGATGTAGTTCTTTTAAAGGAGTCGTTTAAAATGGTTTTTCAAATATGTTAAAACATTTTTAAAGAAAGAAATTTTATGGCTCGTATATCTGCTGCGACTTTTGGTTAAAACATTTTAGGGTCTTGCATGGATGATTGTTTTCGGTTTTTCTTTGTAATTGAGATTGGTAATCTAAACATTCGATGCTTTTTGCTTAGTGATTTGTGAGTTTGATTGTAAATGATTGATTTTATCTAAAACCTAGTTTTAGTTCTTTCAATCCCCAAGTGTTCTAGAAATTGGGATATATTAGATAGAGATTGGGTTTGGTAATCTTCAATTGATAATCGTGTGATAACCCTTCGTTGTTTTGTAATCAAAGTAAGCAGTCCTCGGTATCACAATCAACTAATTAATTATTTTAATCATGTCTATGTGATTTTCTTAATAAAAAACTAATCACTTGAATCCACTTTGAATCTGAAACTTGGAGGAATCACCTTTTCTCCAACTGTTTACAACTCATAGTTAATTTAGTTTTCAAACAACTCTCAAACAACCGATTCTCATTTTCAGTAAGTTAGTTAATTAGTACAGAAGCAATTAAACAACAACGCTTTCCACAGTACTCCTCATGACTTACCCTATCTAATAAGGTAACTGGGTCTGAGTTTTACTCGTATTTTTTATTGACCCTTCGACATCGGTCAACTGTTGATTTGCAAGATCAATGGTTGAGATTATGTGGCCCTCAAATATAGAATTCACTTAACTAAAAACAAGGGAAACATGTGTGGAAAAGGGCAAAATAAGGAAATCCAATATTGTTGACTCGTAAACCCACTTCCCCCATGATTTTCAAACGACTATAACTTTTTAATACGCTAATATATTTAAAAAAAAATACACTGTATTAACAAGAATTTATTCTCTTTAATTTGAGTAGGCTACTACTATAGTTTTTTTTTTATTTTCTTTTTATTTCACAAGCTATAACATTACGTGATTATGTTCTAATATGTAATTACGTACTGGAACATAATCAATGATTACCCATTACATGATTACATGGTTTCATTATAATATTTTACACTGAGTGATTTCGTAATTACATAACAATAGTTGACTATGTATTCTTACGTGATTTTTCAATACCCATTACGTGATTTCATTATAGTTTTTATGTGAAACCCCACTGAGTGATTACATAATTATGTACTAACCATAACTATAATAAAAAACATGTAATACATAATATTTCATGTAATACCTAAATATTTCAGGTCTAATCACGTATTAAGTATAGTTGTAATACCAAATATTAGTCCATCAACCTACAATAACCATATAATGTCATATATTAGAGATTTAATAACATACTAAAGCATAAAGAATTAACTTCTTATTGATAATTGTGTAACCATGTAATAATCGGTATTGTAATGAAATCAATAATAACAAATCACATTGAACGTGTAAACACGTAATGGATTTATATTGAATGTGTTATCACGTAATGAATTATGTTGAATGTGTAATCATGTATACTGTAAAACCTTTTTAAGAAAACTATAGCAATAGTCTGCTTGAATTAAAGAGAATGAAATGCTCGTTAATACGGTGTAATTGAAAAAAATATTAACGTATATAGGCGTTTGAAAATCAAGGGGGAACCCAGTTCAAAGGAGAAAAGACCATCATACCTTTCCCTCCTTAAATTGAGAAAGACACATGTAGGGCCATAATTTTCCCCTACACTTTGTATGGAATTTCTCTCTTGTACATGAGTTCTTATCTTCATTTTAATTATTTTATCGACACTATAACTTGAGGGATAAAACTACAAGCAAGTAATAAAAACCTAAAAGAAAATGAAAAATAATAAAAAACAATTTATATAATTACTCTATATAAATACTTTGTAACTATGCAAACTTTTTTATTTGTTTTTAACTAAAAACATGCATGATTAGATGAAAAAAAAAGAAAAAAAAATATTCCTTCACTTTTCATGTTTGATACGTTAATATCTATTTGTATTTGATTCTTATCCTCAGATATACATAAAATGATATACATATTACTATAATTTTTTATAGTGTAGATTATGCTTGACAATAATAACAATTATCTGAGAACGAGTTCATTTGTGATTTGTATAGTTTTTCTTTGTTAAATTGACTGATTTGAAGCTACCCAAAAACTGTATAACAGGTTATTAAACTTAGTTCACATAAAGCGGTTAATATAGACCAACACCACCAATTGTCACATTGTGCCCTACCTATCGGTCGCACCAACAAGAACATCGCCATCCCCACCGTTACCATCATCGCTGGTCGTCACGTGCCTCGTCATCACCACTAGTCCCCAGACACAATATATATAGGTGGGAATGCATTCCGTTCAAAACTAGTAAAATATCGAGAACCAAGATAACCGTATAATGCACTTATACATAGTGCATAAAATACAATTAGAGATAATGGGAGAGAGAAACATAGGAAGTTACATAAGTCCTGATGTACTACATTCAAAACCATAGGTAAAAATCTATTACGCAGTTCCTGTGGTTTTCAACATAATATTATGGGTTATGAAATGCACGACCCTCTATATGTGTGAACCAATTTTAATATTTTCATCTAAAATGACATGTTTAAACTTGAACTCATTTGTTTTGAACAAAACCAAATTAATAGTTGTTAAGTATGAATTGTTATAACTTACCCAATCTAAGAGTTGGTTGTACAATGGTAGTCAACAAACTCCTAAGGTTATAAGGTATCCATCTTTTTCATCTTACCCATCTCACAACTCTTTATCCTTATTCTTAGTGTCATGTCACATTTTTTAGAATTCATCTCAAAAGGAGAGGTACATCTTTTTCATTCCACCCATCCGATTATCAATTTATATTAAAAGTTACAAAAAAATATTAGATGTTATGAGTTGATTCGCTATGAAGAATTGGTTTTGAATATGATGGTTTTGAATAGGATGATAAGTGAAGTAATCACCTCTCTTCCCGAATTTGCTTAGTGTAACACCCCACGTTTTGAAAGTCAAAGGAAGAAAAGATTGTGTAACACCTCGAAAATTCACGTCCTATAATGAGTTGACACGTGTCATATGTTTGAACGTGTGAAAGAATGTTATAGAAGGATTAAAGTTGACAATCATGGAAAGTATGTGAAAATACGAGTTCTAAATGTCAACAGTGAATAAATATACTTTGCATTAACCCTACATGATGCTCATACCTTCAAACGAATGAATCATGGATCATACGAAGCTAATTGTGAATGAAAGTGAGAGATTACAAACTACAGGGGTTAAATGTGTCAACATGTTTAAGTTATACCTCTGAGTGACCTTTTAGCAAACCCGAAGCTTTGTAACGGTTAATTATGCTCACTAGAATGCACGATATAAATTTCACAAAGTTTCGTTATCGTATGAGAAAGTTATGATCAAATTCGTATGCGAAGGGTTAAAAGCGTCTACGATGAAGTTTATGACTTTTCGGGAGACAATAAAGTTAACCGAGGACTTAACAAAGTGGGTATATGTCTTGAAGCCCTTATAAGTCAATTTGGAGGGTTCAAAGTGCAAGAAATAAAGTCGAAGCAAAGTTTCCAAGAGCCAAGGACCAAAACATAAAAATCAAAAAATTCAGATTTGATCAGATGGGGCATCGCGCCACGTGAGGACCCTGGGGGGGGGGGGGGGTCTACGCGTGTCGCGAGGGGCCTTCTGCTCCGAAATTTTTGGGTTCTTGTCTTCCAACTCCATTCTAACCGACTTTAATCCGATTTTCCACATCTTGGACGACCCCTAAACAACCCTAGGCCCTTAGGGACATCTGGAAATGATCCATGGCCATTGTTAGGCTTGTGTGTCAACAATCCATGAGGTTTTGAACACTATAAAAGGCCACAAGGTTGCAACCATTTCTTCACACCTCATTTCTGCATTTCTGGAGCTTCTTGGAGCTTAAGAGCAGACCCAAGTCTTTCCTAATCGTGCATAGGACTTCAGTAAGTATGCTTAACTTTTCTTAGTTAAGTTTTTGCTTAGTTTTAGCTTAAAAGTCAAACCGTCGTAATTAACGGTTGACTTAGCGATTAATCATTGATGGTCCAGTGATTAGTCGAATTGAAAGTAGTTATAAGTTGGTAATTATGTGGGCATTAAACCCTTAAAAGGGCACCCTCTGATTCCCACTCTAACTAGACCATTTGTCGGGTCAAACTTGTTATTAAAAAGTCAACAGAATGCTTAATTTCTAATTTATGCATAATTAGCAATGTAGAACCCATACAACCTGTTTGATCATTAATATAAATTGGTAAATAATGTAAGAACATGTCTAAACATGTTCAACCCGACAATTTTCTGTTTAGACCCGGTTCGGAACCGAAAGTCGCAAAGCTTTGACTTTTGATTTGACTTCAGTTCTGACCCGTTTTGGTATGTTTTAGAAATGCCTTAGAGCTTTAATTGAACTAGGTTACATGCTAGTATAACCCTCTGTGATTATACACCTTGGTTCATTAGTTATCCAATTAATATGCATGATTCCGTTAATTTCTCATATGTTGACCATTATGCCCTTTTCACCATAAAACGTGATTTTTGCAAATGTAAAAGAGTAGAAACCTTAGTTACTAAATTATAAACTTGCACCCAAAATTTGACATCAGTTTGAGGTGTAGATTGAGAGTTATGCTCATTAGCGTAATTAGAAAGCTTCTTTAGCGATTAAACAACATAATTAGCGTATAGCCTATTTAAATCCCCTTTTTGATATCAAAATCTTTACCCACTAATATAATATATTATTTTAGGATTTTTGAAGATTTTTAATTAATTTTAGGCTGAGCATAACTTAGAGTCGTAGGCTTGATTCGGTAATTGCCGGTTTTGCCCTTTTGGGCTATAAAATGAGTTTTACTTATCTTTTTGACCCCAAACCTTTTTCTACTGATTATATATGATAAATAAATTATTTTAAACCTTCTAGAATAATATAAATATCAGTTTTCTATATAGAACCCGGAAACGGCCTTATTAAGCGTTTTTAACGCATAGTATGTACTAAAACTATTCTAAACATACAAGGGTTGATACCTACTGATATTTTAGGTAAATTATAATATTTTAATAGTAAGAAAAAGTTGTTTAACTCAGACTTCAGTTTTGAGCTTTTCGGCTTATGTGAAATTACCAAAATACCCCTACGGTGCATAGTTTGGTTATAATTGATAAATTTCACATATATGCAATACCATACTGTTATAACTTAGTAAACTAAGTATTTTTGCTGATTATATCAGACCTGTAACTCAGGTTAATGCTTAAACTCTTTTATAACCTTTTAAATGACCAAACTACCCCTACAGGGCATAGTTTGTGTTTAAATTTGTTTCGGGCATAATAAAAGATATCTTACTGATGTCACAACATATTTGAGGCATATTAACTTAGGAAACCTGTATATGGCTCTTACGGTTACCCGTTACGCTTCTTGCGCGTTCGGTTCGGTTTATGTAACTAGTTTGCATAAATTAGCCGAAACGGGTCAAACCTTATCGGTTTTATCTTAAAATCCAGAATGTGTATGAAATACCCATATTAAGCAAGTCTTCAAACTTGTCGGGTCTAAATCACATTCTATTCCGTTCTTCGCTTAATTGTGCGTACGAACCGTATCTTTGAAACTAACCGGTCTAAGCTTAAGCTTAACTAAAGACCCGTTAGAATTCTAATAGGTTATTATAAACCTTCGTTCCAGAATAGGAGGACCAGTAAAAGCTACTTGCATTTGCTGTTTGTGAATTATACTTGCAAAGGTAAATACTTTTAACTTATTTTCCCTTATACGGGCTTGGGGTACGGTATATAAAATACCGCTTGGTCGGGCATTCGACCTTAATCGATTGGTGGTTAAGTATTATCGAGATGAACCATTTAAATTGTTTTGTTTGCTTAAAGCCTTTGGGGGGTTAATGACCATGTCCCGGATATCCTCGGCATCATTTTTACGAAATGCCCACGACCTAAGTGCGGAGTGTAGGCGTACACTCGTCAGTGCATAAATAAATAATGTGGTGTGTCTATTGATCTTTAACCCGGCACGATCCGGGCTACTGAACGCATAAGGAACATGTAATTCTTTTACAAGTTTATATATTTAAATAATTATCCAAAGTTATAAAATGTTTATGCCTCGTGCATCCAAATCAATTTTTAATCATTTTTAAAATGAGTCAGTTGATTGTATTTACCAGTGTAAACTGACGTATTTTCCAAAAAGATTAAATGCAGGTACTACTCGTAATAGGCTGGATTTCTCCTTAGCATCGATAAAGAGTCTCGCAAGCTTAAGATGCCTAACGTCTGTTGAACTACTGTTTCCTATTTATTTTTGATCCTTCTGTGGATGAAATTCAACTGTTGTGATACTGGATATTACAATTCATTAAAGTTGAAATCTATATCTTTCATTTGCTTTCGCTGTGCATTTCAAATATTGTGTTGTTTGACTATTATGTTGCCAACCACGTCACGATAGTCCCCACCGGGCCCACCGGTCATACGTGGAAAGTCGGGGTGTGACAGATTGCTAATTGCGATCAGTCACTCCTTGCTTAACTATTGATTGTACACCTTGACTTGTAATCGAACTCTTTATTTGTTTGCTTTAGTTGTATTATGTGGAGTATCTATAACAATCGAGGTTTAATCGCATGTTAATCGCTAATCAATTTATCGTTAATTGCATCGCAATCGCATTCGCAATTTGATTTATAGGTTCCGAGTATTGTTTTACGTGTGTGTGCTACTTATGTGTTACTTGCGCATGTTTATTATATGTTGTGGTGAATAATCGAAACGCAATCGCAATCTAATCGCAAACGCTAAATGCAAGATTATTTATTTGAGTGTTGGTTAGGTTATTTGTAGCTATTGTTTAATAATATCGCATCGATACTCGCTTAAACGCACCCCAACGCTCAATACGCGAAATGAAACGTCGAAACCCACTCGTGGCAAACCTTCGATCGAATGGTCATCCGTGCAGATGACCATCCGATCGGTTTGCCATCCGATCCGACACTTGTGCACACCTTTCCTCTTTTGGAAACCTATAAATACCCCTGTCACATCACAAACAGTGATGTGACAGCTCTCTCTCTTCGACCAGCACGTTCCAACCCACTTTTCTCTCGATTTCTCCCGATACTTGTAAATTTTCAACTTAAATCTTGAACATCTATCATCTCCACACACTTCTTCATCATTTTCACCTTTGAATCTTCACTTTTAACCGGGAAATCAGCGGATTTGAGGTATTCTAGGATGATGTCATCATGGGGTTCTTATGAACTTCAACATTTGGCTTCATTCCACCAAGAACAACTCAGATCTAAAGGATTTCAACATGATTTAACAATGTTTTCGCATAGATCTAAACATTTTCATGGTTAGAAGGATTGAAAGATAGTTCATAACCTTCTTTCAACTATTTTACATTCGATGCACTCAAAACTGATAGAATCAGAACTCGTACATGCCTTCTACTCGTTTGCTAGGGAAATGTCGGTCTGAGATCTGATTCCTATCAAGGAGACAACCGATTTTGGGTTGAACATGAACAACCGTCAAGCACAGTTAACTGGTCGGATTAGGGTGATTCCTGTTCGATTGGATGACATGGGCCTGATGGAGTTCCCATTGTTTAACACATTGTCATACCGTCTCGATCAAACCGTAAACTTTTCAAACTTAGCAAAATATTCAAGTTTTCAAAACGATCAGGTCGTGGAACGGATTGCCATCCGATCGAACGCCAATCCAATCAGATTGCACTTCGTCTCCAACACTTAAACATTTTTATAATTTTCAAAGATCATCAGTTTCTAACGGATTGTCATCCGATCGGAAGACCATACGATCGAATGACCATCCTGATGTGAACTTGTTCTCTGAGAAATACCTCGTCGGACGGATCGCCATCCGATCGAACGACCTAAAAGGTAGAGATACTTCTCTGTTTTCAAAATGCTACAACGAAAACTTCAAAGCCATCATGTGACACCCCATGAAAAACCAGGAAACCATGCAACTTAACTAGCTTCCTCAGTGAGTACGTGCTAAATTTTGGGACGAAATTTCTTTCAACTTGGGGATGATATGACAACCCGGACTTTCGAGGCCAGTAACGTTAATTTGTGTCGTTACAATTCTGTTAAACTATAATGTAACGTGTAATAGTCTTGCTTATTAGCTTACACCTATGTTTCGGGTCGCTTATATCGCTAAACACTTAAATAAGTCTAAGTGGATCTTACATGGGCTTAGCAAAACCCAAACGAAATCAAGTGGGCCTATATACATATATACATGTCGAGTGAATGTTGGATCGCCCAAAAAGTTGTGAGGCCGCATATTGTCGGCCCAAGTGTTTGGGCTTAAGCCCTCTTCGGCTGATAAGTTGTGACCGACCTAGACCATCATTTATATTACGTAGTTGCATTCTTGTTTAAACATAAAACTCTAACCAAAACCCTATTATCCCCTACATACGTGCGGCAGAAGACCCCCTCCCCTATTCGCAATCTTTGGAGCTCATCCCTGTGTTTGATTTCAATTACTCTTTCGGTTAGTATTATTTATGTAAATATATATATAGTTGTTTGCCACTAAATCTCCTTGTGTATGTATTTGTGAAGTTCAAAAGTGGTCAGCTCATCATTCATAATTGCCGCCCACTTGTGTTGATAAAATTGCATGTGAAATTTGTCAGGGAGCATATGACTATTAATTGAGTGAGTCCTTGTATGTTTTCGGTCCAATCACAAGTATATAACAACATCTTTTGTCGGCCAGTAAGTTAAATATGTGTTGACTCAAATATCAAGTTTTAAAACAACAAATCCCCTCACAATCGGTCCAATGATGTTAACTTGCAGCCCACTACAAGGATTTGCTCCAATAATAGCATGATAGCAATAACAAGTGATCGGACATTATTAATAGCTTTGATAATAGTTATTAGCCTATTGATGATTTATGAATAATCGCTGGATGAACTGCATGTTTGTGTCAATTGAAATCGTGTAATTGGTTATATGAATTAGGGTGGGCCTTACATGTTAATAGATTCGTACTTGGACTTGAAATCATCAGAATGTGATATTGGGCTTTAGCACTAGCTTACAAACAACTTAAAGGTTATACAAGTCAGGGCCCAATGACACATTCTGTTATAGTTAGCTGAGCACCCAGGTCAGGCCGCACCCTTGTGTGGGCCTGGGATGGAATTAGGTTGGGCCAAGGGTTGGGTGTTTTGACTGGACTTTATGTGGAAAATACATGTGATCCGAAATTTGCATCTTAGCTTGTGTGATAATATGCGTCATGCTTGTTCAAACTTACATAATAGGAATATGTGAATTGAGTGTGTAAGTAACTGACTGGCATTAAAACTATACTAGGATTGGATTGATCAAACTGTGAACACATACTTTAATCTTGCCGAGCAAACCAAGGTGAGTTCACACTCCTAAGGCATGGGATTCCCGGTGGGTTGGGAATGGGATTGAATAACTACTCGTACTATGATTACTATTAAACTACTTTTCACCGTCCTCGGATTGAAGGGCACGTACGTAAAACCTACGTACACTCATACTTACTACTGTCCTCGGATTGAAGGGCACGTACGTAAAACCTACGTACATTCATACTCGCTACGGTCCTTGGATCAAGAAGGGCACGTACAGATACGACTAGTCTAGTAACATACAACATGGGAAGCCCCCACTATTCATCGCAAACATGTTCGGGGAACCGCGATACGGATTAATACGATACACATGGGAAGCCCCCACTATCCATCGCACACATGTTCGGGGAACCGCGATACAGATTAATACAGTACATGGTTTACGAAATAAACATATGATTTACGAACACTATAACTAAACCACCAACTGTGAACTCGCTCAACTTTGTTGTTGACTCTCTGTTACATGCCTTGCAGGTCGTTAGGTACTCATGGAGCTTGCATTGGAGTGGGAAGAGTCGTTGTGGAACATGGACAGCTGTGTGCCATGCTAAACATTTGAAACGTTTAAACTTATGACTTGGTTTTAATCTTTACGCTTCCGCTTGCAACTTAAACTATGTTTTGTTTAGACACCAATTGTATTGTGTTGGATTTTATATACTACTTACATGTTTGTTCAATATGATTGGTGGCTTGATCCTGGTCAGTCACGCCTCCAAGCGGTGATACTCCGCGAGTGGATTTTGGGGGTGTGACAGATTGGTATAAGAGCCATTGGTTATAGTGAACTTGGTTTTAATAAGGGGGAAAAAGTTTTTGTTAAAACCAGACTATAACCTGTACAGTGCTCAACGATCCACAACGACGCTTCACTCCACGTGCAAGGCTCAACACTATAGGTGATATGGTTTATGTTTATATTACCTACTTGCTAGTTACATAGAACTTTGCTCATAGTATGCTTAGATAAACGTGACAACTATTGTTTGAAAACGCTTGTGTGCTTACTCTCTTCTGTCATCGCACTTTCGCGAACCTTTCTCACTCATGTTTCCTTTGATATGAAGATCATGAGTGGACGCGTTAACCTAACTCAAGCCCAGTTGGCGGCTTTGATCACTGAACAAGTTACTGCAGCACTCGCAGCTGCCCAGGCAGGAGGTCAACACGCTCAGCCACCTGTGTGCACGTTCAAGACTTTTATGGATTGTCGTCCTAGTACTTTCAGTGGCACTGAAGGGGCCGTTGGACTCCTCCACTGGTTCGAGAAGCTCGAGTCGGTCTTCGAAATGTGTGAATGCCCTGAGGCTCGTAGGGTGAAGTATGCCACTGGAACTCTCGAAGGCATTGCGCTGACTTGGTGGAATGCGCAAGTTCAGATGCTGGGGTTGGCGGCTGCTAATGCCACCCCATGGAATGATTTTAAGGAACTGATCAAACGTGAATACTGCACTCGTGACGACATCCACAAGCTGGAAGTGGAATTCTTTAACCTGAAGATGACGGGGTCCGAGATAGAGGCGTATACGAAGCGATCCAATGAACTGGCAGTGTTATGTCCAACTATGGTGGATCCTCCCATCAAGCGAATCGAGTTGTACCTCAAAGGCTTAGTACCAGAGATTCAAAGCCATGTGACTGCTGCTAACCTGGCCACCATCCAGGATGTTACTCGTCTTGCTCATCGTCTTACTGACCAGGCAGTGGAACAGAACAAGCTGCCTAAGCGTATCAGTGCTACTACCACTACTACTACTTCCGCTATTCCCAGTGACAACAAGAGAAAATGGGATGGAGCCCCCAGCAAGGGTTCGACTACAGTTCAGTCCCAGGCCCAAGAACGAAAAATTGATGACTATCAGAGCCCTGGTCAGCAATCTTCTGGTAGTCAAGGGCAGGGTGGATATCAAGGAAACCTCCCAAAGTGCAACCAATGCAACAGACACCACAATGGTCAGTGCAACAAGGGTCGTTCTCAGAGGTGTCTCAAGGTGGGTCATGAAGCTAAGGATTGCAGGAGCTTACGACCTGCGAATCGGAACCATCAACAACAACCACCAGCTCCACAGAACCAACAGCAGCAACAACGAGGCAACATGGGATGCTTTCAGTGTGGTGCTGAAGGCCACTTCAAGCGGGACTACCCCAGTTAAACCAAAATCAAAACAACAACAACAATCAGGGAAACGAAAACAACAATGGGGGTAACAACGGGGGAAACAATGGCGCCCGAGGCCGTGCGTTCGTGATTGGTCAGGGTGACACAAGGAATGATCCTAACGTGGTGATGGGTAAGTTTCTTCTTGACGACTTTTATGTTACTGTTTTATTTGATTCGGGTGCCGATACCAGTTATGTGTCTCTAAAAGTTAGTCAAATGCTCAAGCGCACACCAACGCTTTTGAACACCAAGCATGTCGTAGAATTAGCAAATGGTAAAAGTCTAGAGGCCACACACATAGTTCAGGGTTGTAATCTTATCCTCACTGGTCAGACTTTCTCTATCGATCTCATTCCTATAGTTCTGGGTAGTTTCGACATCGTCATTGGGATGGATTGGTTATCCCAACAGCAAGCAGAGATCCTATGCAAAGAGAAGATTGTTCGTATTCCCCGTTCTAGCAAAGAACCTCTCGTGATCTAAGGCGACAAGAGTGGTGCTGTTGTGGGCATCATCTCCTTTCTTAAGGCCCAGAAGTGTTTGCGAAAGGGCCACACTGCTATTTTAGCACTCGTTACTGACGCATCAACGAAAGAGAAGAAGATAGAGGATATTCCAGTTGTACGTGACTTTCCTCAAGTATTTCCTGAAGATTTACCTGGGCTACCACCTCATCGCCAGGTCGAATTCCAAATCGAGCTAGCTCCTGGAGCAGCGCCCATAGCTCGAGCACCGTATCGCTTAGCTCCAACCGAACTGGAAGAACTGTCCAAGCAATTGCAAGAACTCTTGAATAAGGGTTTCATTCGTCCTAGCTCTTCGCCCTGGGGAGCTCCAGTATTGTTTGTAAAGAAGAAGGACGGTACCTTCCGTATGTGCATAGATTACCGCGAACTCAACAAGGTGACCGTGAAGAATCGCTATCCTCTTCCACGTATTGATGACTTGTTCGATCAGTTGCAAGGGTCGAGCTACTATTCGAAGATTGACCTGAGGTCAGGTTACCATCAACTGAGAGTCCGAGACGAGGACATCTGTAAGACAGCATTCAGGACTCGGTATGGACATTACGAGTTCCTGGTCATGCCATTCGGGTTAACAAACGCACCTGCGGTCTTCATGGATCTTATGAACCGAGTATGCAAACCTTACCTGGATAAGTTTGTTATTGTTTTCATCGACGACATCCTGATCTATTCTAAGAGTCAGGAGGAACACGAGCAACATCTGCGGATTATTTTAGAACTGCTTCGAACAGAGCAACTTTATGCGAAGTTTTCGAAATGCGACTTCTGGCTTCGTGAAGTCCACTTTCTAGGCCACGTGGTAAAAAAGGATGGGATTCATGTTGATCCATCCAAGGTAGACTCGATTAAGAACTGTCCTGCACCGCGTACACCAACAGAAATCCGCCAATTCTTGGGTTTAACGGGCTATTACAGAAGGTTCATCAGAGACTTCTCAAAGATTGCACAGTCGCTTACGCTACTAACTCAGAAGGGTGTCACCTATCGTTGGGGTGATGCTCAAGAATCAGCGTTCCAACATTTAAAGAATAGACTTTGTAGCGCACCTATTCTTTCATTGCCAGAGGGCATGGACGATTTCGTGGTTTTTTTGTGATGCGTCAATTCAGGGTCTTGGTTGTGTATTGATGCAACGGGATAAAGTCATTGCTTACGCCTCGCGCCAACTTAAGATTCACGAAAGAAATTACACAACACACGACTTGGAGCCGGGAGCTGTTATTTTCGCACTTAAGATATGGAGACATTACCTGTACGGTACCAAATGCACCATCTACACCGATCACAGGAGTCTTGAGCATATCTTCAAGCAAAAGGAGTTGAACATGCGACAACGTCGATGGGTTGAGCTATTGAATGATTACGAATGTGCCATCAAGTACCATCCGGGCAATGCCAATGTTGTGGCCGATGCCCTCAGTCGGAAAGATACTACGTCTAAGCGCGTGCGAGCATTAAAACTTACCATCCAATCTAGTCTTCCTTCCCAGATACGAGATGCTCAGGCAGAAGCTTTGAAACCAGAAAACGTCAGGGCTGAAGCCCTACGCGGCTCAAGGAAACGGTTAGAACAAAAGGAAGACGGCGTCTACTACGTGACAGGACACATTTGGGTCCCACTCTATGGCAACTTACGAGAACTTGTAATGGATGAAGCACATAAGTCTCGTTACTCGGTACATCCTGGTTCGGATAAGATGTACCACGATCTCAGATCTACGTATTGGTGGCCTAGCATGAAAGCCCACATAGCAACTTACGTCAGCAAATGTTTGACTTGTGCGAGAGTCAAAACTGAATACCTGAAACCATCGGGCCTACTCCAACAACCAGAAATACCACAATGGAAATGGGAGCAAATTTCCATGGATTTCGTTACTGGCCTGCCTAGATCTCAACGTGGAAATGACACTATTTGGGTGATCGTGGATCGACTCACAAAGTCTGCACACTTTTTGGCTATCAAGGAAACGGATAAGTTCTCCACTCTAGCAGACGTTTACTTAAAGGAAGTGGTTTCGAGGCACGGAGTGCCGACTTCCATTATCTCTGATCGTGATGCACGTTTTACTTCAGAACTGTGGCAAGTAATGCACAAATCTTTTGGCTCTCGTTTAGACATGAGCACCGCTTATCATCCACAGACGGATGGGCAGTCGGAACGCACCATCCAAACCCTTGAAGATATGCTTCGTGCATGTGTAATCGATTTCGGAAACGGCTGGGAAAAACATCTCCCTCTAGTGGAGTTTTCGTATAATAACAGTTACCACACCAGCATTCAGGCTGCTCCATTTGAGGCATTGTACGGGCGTAAATGCCGATCACCTCTTTGTTGGGCAGAGGTGGGGGATAGTCAGATCACATGTCCAGAACTGGTAGTAGACACAACGGAAAGGATTGCACAAATACGGCAACGAATGGTGGCAGCTCGTGACCGTCAGAAAAGCTACGCTGATAAGCATAGGAAACCACTCGAGTTCCAGATTGGGGATCGAGTGCTACTCAAAGTCTCACCTTGGAAGGGTGTTGTTCGTTTTGGCAAACGAGGCAAACTTAACCCACGATACGTTGGACCTTTCGAAATCATAGAGAAAATAGGCAAAGTGGCCTACAAACTAAACCTACCCGCAGAACTCAGTGGGGTTCACAACGTATTTCACGTGTCAAATCTTAAGAAATGTCTGTCAGATGAGACCCTCATAGTTCCTCTGAAGGAGCTCACTATCGACGATCAGTTGCGATTCGTCGAGGAACCAGTTGAAATCACTGACCGAGACGTTAAGGTTCTCAAGCACACCAGAATACCTCTTGTTCGAGTTTGTTGGAACTCCCGTCGTGGCCCAGAGTTCACCTGGGAACGCGAAGACCAAATGAAACAAAAGTATCCCCAATTGTTCGATAACAGTACAACCACCACTGAGGCTGAAGCTACTGCAGAATTTCGGGACGAAATTCCAAACCAACGGGGGAAGGATGTGACACCCCAGGAAAAACCAGAAAACCATGCAACTTAACTAGCTTCCTCAGTGAGTACGTGCTAAATTTCGGGACGAAATTTCTTTCAACTTGGGGATGATGTGACAACCCGGACTTTCGAGGTCAGTAATGTTAATTTGTGTCGTTACAATTCTGTTAAACTTTAATGTAACGTGTAATAGTCTTGCTTATTAGCTTACACCCATGTTTCGGGTCGCTTATATCGCTAAACACTTAAATAAGTCTAAGTGGATCTTACATGGGCTTAGCAAAACCCAAACGAAATCAAGTGGGCCTATATACATATATACATGTCGAGTGAATATTGGATCGCCCAAAAAGTTGTGAGGCCGCATATTGTCGGCCCAAGTGTTTGGGCTTAAGCCCTCTTCGGCTGATAAGTTGTGACCGACCTAGACCATCATTTATATTACGTAGTTGCATTCTTGTTTAAACATAAAACTCTAACCAAAACCCTATTATCCCCTACATACGTGCGGCAGAAGACCCCCTCCCCTATTCGCAATCTTTGGAGCTCATACCTGTGTTTGATTTCAATTACTCTTTTGGTTAGTATTATTTATGTAAATATATATATAGTTATTTGCCACTAAATCTCCTTGTGTATGTATTTGTGAAGTTCAAAAGTGGTCAGCTCACCATTCATAATTGCCGCCCACTTGTGTTGATAAAATTGCATGTGAAATTTGTCAGGGAGCGTATGACTATTAATTGAGTGAGTCCTTGTATGTTTTCGGTCCAATCACAAGTATATAACAACATCTTTTGTCGGCCAGTAAGTTAAATATGTGTTGACTCAAATATCAAGTTTTAAAACAACAAATCCCCTCACAATCGGTCCAATGATATTAACTTGCAGCCCACTACAAGGATTTGGTCCAATAATAGCATGATAGCAATAACAAGTGATCAGACATTATTAATAGCTTTGATAATAGTTATTAGCCTATTGATGATTTATGAATAATCGCTGGATGAACTGCATGTTTGTGTCAATTGAAATCGTGTAATTGGTTATATGAATTAGGGTGGGCCTTACATGTTAATAGATTCGCACTTGGACTTGAAATCATCAGAATGTGATATTGGGCTTTAGCACTAGCTTACAAACAACTTAAAGGTTATACAAGTCAGGGCCCAATGACACATTCTGTTATAGTTAGCCGAGCACCCAGGTCAGGCCGCACCCTTGTGTGGGCCTGGGACGGAATTAGGTTGGGCCAAGGGTTGGGTGTTTTGACTGGACTTTATGTGGATAATACATGTGATCCGAAATTTACATCTTAGCTTGTGTGATAATATGCGTCATGCTTATTCAAACTTACATAATAGGAATATGTGAACTGAGTGTGTAAGTAACTGACTGGCATTAAAACTATACTAGGATTGGATTGATCAAACCGTGAACACATACTTTAATCTTACCGAGCAAACCAAGGTGAGTTCACACTCCTAAGGCATGGGATTCCCGGTGGGTTGGGAATGGGATTGAATAACTACTCGTACTATCATTACTATTAAATTACTTTTCACCGTCCTCGGATTGAAGGGCACGTACGTAAAACCTACGTACACTCATACTTACTACTGTCCTCGGATTGAAGGGCACGTACGTAAAACCTACGTACACTCATACTCGCTACGGTCCTTGGATCAAGAAGGGCACGTACAGATACGACTAGTCTATTAACATACAACATGGGAAGCCCCCACTATTCATCGCAAACGTGTTCAGGGAACCGCAATACGGATTAATACGATACACATGGGAAGCCCCCACTATCCATCGCACACATGTTCGGGGAACCGCGATACAGATTAATACAGTACATGGTTTACGAAATAAACATATGATTTACGAACACTATAACTAAACCACCAACTATGAACTCGCTCAACTTTGTTGTTGACTCTCTGTTACATGCCTTGCAGGTCGTTAGGTACTCATGGAGCTTGCATTGGAGTGGGAAGAGTCGTTGTGGGACATGGACAGCTGTGTGCCATGCTAAACATTTGAAACATTTAAACTTATGACTTGGTTTTAATCTTTACGCTTCCGCTTGCAACTTAAACTATGTTTTTTTTAGACACCAATTGTATTGTGTTGGATTTTATATACTACTTACATGCTTGTTCAATATGATTGGTGGCTTGATCCTGGTCAGTCACGCCTCCAAGCGGTGATACTCCGCGAGTGGGTTTTGGGGGTGTGACACATCATACACAAACACATCCATCCCAAACGAATGTCAACCCGACCGAATGGTCATCCGACCGGATTTTCATTCGATCGAATGACCATCCGTTCGGATTGTCATCCGATCGGATGGCCATTCGTCACTCAGTCATTCATCACCGTTTAACGCGTCGCTCATCGCTTATGCTATCGTTAACTGTTCAGGCTAATCTCTCAGCGCTCCCTTCAATCCAAGAAAGTGTTTATTTGTTAAACGCTATCTGTGAGTATACTCGATCCCTTTTTGCTTTACGCTCTTTTGGGTGTTACATACGTTACGTATATTCAAATCAAAATCGACACACAACGCAAACACTTTTATACGCTAATCGTTACTGCATGTTATACGTGTTACTCGATGAATGCTTGTATGTTATGTTTGCACAGTGATTGTTTCCTGACACCTTAGCAACAATAGTACTATAGTTTGGACTCAGCACCTGTCGTGGACTGGGGTTGCTAAGGGTATTTCTTCACGTGTCACGGTGGTGATATGTGTTGCGCACTCTACAACTCGCAGTCACGTCTGTGCATATTTCATTGTCGATAACCTACTAGCTTCACTTTGCTACATGTTACATGATGGTTATGCGTAAATGATTTCGCTATCTACTATACTATCAAACTTGTATGCTCACCTTTACACTATGTGTATTGACCTCTATTTTAACGTTTGTGACAGCTGTTTAGGATGCTTGCTTGTTATTTGCTGGAATCAAGCTAGGATGGAGTCTAGAAACAAATATAATAAAATCTGAGTTGTCGGAACATTTGAATTGTCTTTGAGATACTATGTCTGTAATGATTATTTTGCTGGATATGTTTTGGTATGGGACTTAACGTTAAATATTCGGTAATATTAGTCGTTATGGATTTCTCCTGGACAATCTGTTTCGCTCAGTGCCGCGCCCCGATGTTTCCGCCATCGGTTGGGGTGTGACAGATTGGTATCAGAGCCATAACTATAGGGAATTAGGCAAGACTCGACCTAGTCCGGGTCGACATCATAGAAACGACCTAGTCTATAGTCTAGGTACCCACAGACCGCCTTGTGCGAACCCGGTAGGGGTTCCGCACGAGCCTATTTCTACTGTTCGATCGACTTGCAATCATGCTATACTCTATCACTCTGCCTTTCCTAAGGCAGTTGCACCACATGCTATTTCCGAGAATGAACGAGTGATTAGATCGAGATTAGGTGTGAAAACCGCAAACTCTCGATTAGATCGCTTATTCGACGCGCCATTTTTTACTATAAACACGAGAATTTGCGTTGAATCAGGAGTGAAATCCATACTTTGACGCAAATTTTCCCTCACTATCTCGTGATTCTATCACACAAACAGGAATAAAGTCGTTAAGTCAGGGGTGAAACCCGAACCTCGATGCCTTGTACCACTCTCTACTTTGGTTTTACAAAACTCTCACCAAAGTCTCGACGGACTCTGATGTATGGTAAAATATACATATTTGCCCTGTGTAAAGTGTATTATTTTTGTATAGTTTTTATTTGTTTTATTTAGTTTTTAGTATTATATTATATTATTTGGTGTTGGGCTAGGTCCTGGTGCAAATGGAACGAAAATGAGTAATAAAGAAATAACCAGCTAGTTGAGTAGAGTATACCGCCAGAGACCAAATTAAAATTGCCGCTATTTTTCTCGAATGGACCGAGCCCGCTACCTCTAAATTATTATTAGAGGCATATATTTATTATTATTATTATTATTATTATTATTATTATTATTATTATTATTATTATTATATACTTATTACTATTATTGTTGTTGAACACGTGCAGAATAGAAAAAGAAAGAAAGGATGATTATTTGGGCTGTTAATAGGGATTTGGGCTAGCAATTGCAGATTAGTGGCAGCCAAGGTTTTTGGTGGACAATTAAAAAACATGAGACGTGCAAGATTGTTCTCGAAAACAACAGGGCACATCTTGGAGGAGTGCTTGTTGGGCCGAAGCCCATTTAATTTGGGGGAATTCCATACGCCACTTTTAGGGAATGAACGTTAGAGATCATATTCATAGTGGAGGTGCATATTTAAGGGATATCATACGACAGACGAAGTCAGACGGCTGCAAGGAGAAAAGACAGGAGTTCGACGATCAAGACAGGAGAGAAAAGAAAAAGGAGGCTATTGGTTCGAGGGTTCAATCCGCGATTAAGTTTCAAGTTCGGGTTTGCATTTATTATTTTTTGTTTTGTTAGACTTTGTGTTTTACAAAAATTATAAACATGTTTTGCTACTCGGTTCAGACTTGTTTCTTTTTCATGACTATGATTCTTGGCTAAACTTTTCATACTACTTAGGTTGAGATGAACCAGTTGATTGTTGCGTTGTTTTGACTTGGTTTTGGTTATTTTATGCGATTTACATAACTTTGCCTTGTGATTGATCTTGATATTGCATGTTGGAGTGTTTTGATTGATTATTGGTTGATGAATTCAGCCGTTTAGGCACATAGAAATATCCCCTAGACTTAGAGTTTAATTTGAATCGTTGATCTTAGGGTTTTCGGTTTGAATATTGAGTTGAGAAATTGACCAATTCGATTAATAATTAAAATAAAAATACTAAAACTTGCATCCTCATCTTGTGACTCGAAAGACGATTAAGGTGAGCTAGGTTATTAGCTAATCATTGGTGGGTAGATTGGGTGACCGATAGCTCGGGCTCGTTTATTACATCGTGGTTAAGGTTTCCTAGGATTTCAATCTTCATGGTTTGGTTTGCTTTGCGTTTTTGGGATCTTCTCTTAACATAATTGTCTCTGAGGTCAAAAGGATTCTATTCTCGTAGGATTTGGTATCGATAGGTCGAGCCGGTTCGTTCTAGCACTTCACATTTCGTCTTTATCTTTCGTTTGATACATCTCTAGCGGGGGGTTAATCGAGGGAGTAGGATATTTAACCATTGCCATAGTCAAGATAGCATTGCATGATTCTAGGGATTCGACACCTAGGTAGTCCTTGTCTCATATATATTTGATCAAACTTTGCTCTTGTGTTCGTGTTTGTTTCACGTTGTTTGTCGTGTCTGCCATATTCTTAATCATTTAGTTTAATTAGTTAAAACCTCAAATCTAAAACACAAATTAAAACCAGTTAAGTAATTAGTTGAGTCAGAGTCTAGTTTAGCATCGCTAGTGTCTCGTGGGTTCGATACTCGGACTTCATTAGGCTTTACTACGTACGATAGGTACACTTGCCTGTCAGTGGTCTAGCATTTAGAGTCTTAGTTTATAAATTTAAAACTAGGGTGTCTAGATTAGGTTTAGTTTTTACAGACCACATTCAGCACATTAGACTCCAACGACTTGAGTCACGCTGAAACTGGAAGGATGCGTGTCGTTCGCCCAAATCGAGGCGAGAGCACAGTCCAGAAGGCCAAAGTGTGCACTCGAAGTCCTTGTGAACAGTCGAATCACTTTGGTTAGTCAACGTCTCACACCCAGACGCTCCCATCGCTGATTTTATGTGTTTCGATTCTGGATTTCGCCACCGCTAACTCTGAAATTTGTCGATTTTATGGGAAGTTTTATGTGTTTTTATGTGGTTTTGCATGTTTATGTGTTTCGATTTTTGGTGATTTATACGCTTTTCTCTTTCATCTCGATCAACACGCACAACTCGCACTGTACATCTATCTCAAAACGTCAACAAATCGCATGCTATGTTACCCGCAATCTCGCTAAGCGCAATCGCTACTCTCGAACGCGCGAACTTTGAATGATAGGTGAATACGTGCAATACATGTAGGTGAATACGTGCAAAATATAATGTGATTTCTGTGGTTTACGTGTTTCTGTGCTTTAGTGTTTATGTGCTTCTGTGCTTTAGTGTTTATGTGTTTCTGTGTTTTTTGTGCCTACGTGAATATGTGCTTAAGTGAGTGAACGTGTTCTTGTGCTTTAGTTATAAAAGTAGCACGTGGTGAGATAATAGACTATGCTAGATTAATCGAATTGTATTTGAGTCATGTGGCGATGTCTGTTGCAGACAATGTCATCATTCGGATCTCACACTGCTCGCTCCGTCCGTCGCAATCATGAGGACAAACGCATCGCTGCTCTAGTCGCTAAGCAGATGGCGAAAGTTATTCCGCAAATTGTCAGCGAGCTGAATGAAAACGCTAGCAAGTCCTCTGACGAGTCCAGGACTGATTCTCCTCGCGCTACTTTTAGCTTCAAGCAGTTTAAAGCCTGTGGACCCAAAGAATTCACCGGAGAAGATGGACCGACTACCATGTTTCAATGGTTTGATTTTATTGAAGTCACCCTGCGCCAAAGCTGATGTCCTGATAATCTTCGCACTGTTAACGCCACTGGCGTTTTCCAGTCCAGGGCTCTGGACTGGTGGACTGCCGAAAGAAAGAAGCGTGGAAATGATGCAGCCTATGGGCTTACGTGGGATGAGTTGAAGGACATCATGATGAAGGAGTTCTGCCCTCCCCACGAGCTTCAGAAGCTGGAGGACGAGTTCTGGAACATCAAGTAAGAGGGTGGCGACAACGCTGGTCTAACTGCCCGCTTCAAGCAGTTGAGTATCATTTGTCCGGGCCAAGTTACTACCCCTGAAATCATCATCAAGAAATACATCCGTGCCCTACCGGATTGTGTGGCTAATTTCATGCAAGCTGCGAAGACGACAACTATTGAAGAGACCTTCCTGCTCGCTGTCGAGATTAATGACAAGCGAGTTCGGGCTGGTTACTTTGATAAGGCCTCCAAGAATCTTCACCAAGCTACCGCCGCTCCCATCGCTGAAACCGCCGCCGCACCGCAAGCTTCAAAGTCATCCCGCCGCAAGAGAAAAAACAACAATAGTAGCAAGAAGTGTGCTGTTACCACTGCCCCGCTCCAAGCTGTCACTGCTCAACTGCAACCTCAAAACCGCCAAGTAGCGGCCCCGGTGACCCATGCACCGCCAGCCAAGCGTGCATATACTGGTCCTTACCCGCTTTGCCCTACCTGTACCTATCATCTTCTCGTGGGGATTGCTTGCAGATTCTATGTTCACTGCAACCTGTACGACCACTTTACTACTAACTGCCGTACTGGTCCACGTCAAGCTCCAGCTCAAGCTCCCGCACCACAAGCTCTCCTTCCTGCTCCACAGGGCCAACAAGCAGCTCCTGCACCCGCTGCTCACGCTAGAGCTTGCTTCGCATGTGGTGATCCCAACCACTTTGCAAACATGTGCCCCAACAGAGTGGTGAAGTAAGAGCCACAGCAGCAACCGCAATAACATCAACAGCAGCAGCCAGCAGCCCGTGGACGTGCTTTCAATATCAACGCCCGCCAGGCTCAAGCAGACAACAATGTGGTTAATGGTACATTCCTCGTAAATGGTATATATGCTTCATGTTTGTTTGATACTGGAGCAGATAATTGTTTTGTATCGTTTGAATTCAAAAGCTCCTTAATCGTAAGCACGCACATCTCCCCTCGACGTTCGATGTTGAAGTTGCCACTGGAAGAACTGTCGTTGTCAATTCCGTTCTACGTGATTGTACTCTTGAGCTCAACAATCACGTCTTCCCTATCGACCTTATTCCGATGCAGCTCGGTAGTTTTGACATCATAGTAGGCATGGATTTTCTTCGTGAAAATCGTGCTGAAGTCGTTTACTTTGATAAAATGATTCGTTTCTCGCTCGCTAATGGTGATCAATTATGTGTTTACGGTGAAGTCGCGTCGAAGAAACTCCAACTCATGTCGTGTGTCCAGGCTAGCAAGTATCTCCGCAAGGAATACCAAGCTTACTTTGGGCACATTGTAGTAACGGAGAAAAAGGAAGTTAAGGTAATAGATAAGGTGCCTGTGGTTCGTGATTTTCCTAATGTCTTCCCTGATGATTTACCTGGTTTACCTCCGAGTCGTGATATCGACTTCCGTATTGATCTCATTCCTGGAGCAAAACCTGTTGCTAAATCTCCCTATCGCCTCTCTCCGTCTGAAATGCGTGAACTCTCGAGTCAACTCCAGGAATTGCTTGACAAAGGCTTTATTCGCCCTAGCACCTCTCCTTGGGGCGCACCATTCCTGTTTGTCAAAAAGAAGGATGGGTTGTTCCGGATGTGCATCGACTATAGGGAGTTGGATAAGCTGACTATCAAGAATCGCTATCCCTTGCCTCGAATCGATGATTTGTTTGACCAATTACAAGGTGCAACGTGTTTCTCGAAGATTGATTTACGCTTAGGCTATCACCAGCTACGCATTCAAGAGGAGGATATACCCAAAACCGCTTTTCGAACTCGATACGGCCACTATGAATTCGTTGTTATGCCCTTTGGTTTAACCAACGCACCCGCGCTCTTTATGGATCTGATGAATCGCGTGTGTAAACCCTTTCTCGACCGCTTCGTCATCGTGTTCATCGATGATATCCTGATCTATTCGAAGTCGAAAGCTGAACACACGCAACATCTACGTTTGGTTCTCGAACTACTCCAGGGGAATCGAATCTATGCCAAGTTCTCCAAGTGTGAATTTTGGCTAGAGAAGGTTCAATTCCTCGGTCACATTGTCAATAGTCAAGGTATTCACGTCGACCCCGTGAATATTGAAGCTGTTAAGAGTTGGATTACACCCAAGAACCCGTCTGAAGTCCGTTCTTTTCTCGGACTAGCGGGCTATTATCGCCGATTTTTCGAAGGATTCTCTAAAATCGTCGTTCCGCTTACTTCTCTCACGCATAAAGACAAGCCTTTTGTTTGGGGAACTGAACAAGAGACTGCCTTTCGAACCCTCAAGCATATGCTCTGCAATGCTCTTGTTTTCGCTTTACCCGACGGAAACGATGACTTTGTTGTCTACTGCGATGCCTCGAACCTTGGTCTTGGTTGTGTTCTTATGCAACAGGACAAGGTTATCGCTTACGCATCTCGTCAGCTCAAGATCCACGAGAAGAACTATACAACTCACGATCTCGAGCTTGGTGCAGTTGTTTTTGCGTTGAAGATTTGGCGACACTACCTTTATGGTACCAAGTGTATGGTCTTCACAGACCATAAGAGCCTACAACACATCCTCAGCCAGAAGGAACTGAATATGCGCCAACGCCGATGGGTGGAACTTCTTAAATGATTACGACTGTGAGATTCGTTATCATCCTGGCAAAGAAAATGTCGTTGCCGACGCTTTAAGCTGACGAAGCTGTTTGCATAGCGTTCGTAATACCCAAGCTCAGCATAACCTCGAAGCTCTTATCCGCGACGCTCAACATGCTTGTTTTACCGAACGTACCTTGAAGAGGGAAAGGATTCTCAATAATGGCGAACAGTTGGTGAATAAGTCGAATGGTATATTCCATTATCTAGACCGAATTGGGATCCCCAAGCGTACCCACCTGCGACAAATTCTGCTGGACGAAGCCCACAAGTCCCGGTATTATATTCATCCCGGTGCCGACAAAATGTACCAGGAACTTCGCTACAAGTACTGGTGGCCTGGAATGAAGAAGGATATCACTATCTATGCTTCGAAGTGCCTGACTTGTTCCAAAGTCAAGGCAGAACAGCAAAGACCCTCTGGCTTACCCGTCCAACCCGAGATCCCTATGTGGAAATGGGAGAGTATAGCTATGGACTTCATAACGAAACTCCAGCGCACGCCATCAGGTCACGATAGCATCTGGGTTATCGTTGACCGACTTACCAAATCCGCTCATTTTCTGCCGATACGAGAAGACCTTAAGGTAGAAAAATTAGCCCGAATCTACACCGACGAAATCATCTGTCGACATGGGACGCCTCGTGATATCATCTCTGACCGCGATGGTCGGTTTACCTCGTGTCTTTGGGAAACGTTTCAATCTGCTCTCGGTACTACTCTTAATCTAAGTACCGCTTTCCATCCCCAAACCGATGGTCAGACTGAAAGAACGATTCGTACCCTTGAAGACATGCTTCACTCGTGTGTCATAGATTTCGGTGGTAAATGGGACGCGCACTTACCTTTGGTCGAATTCTCGTACAATAACAGTTATCATTCTAGCATCCAAATGGCACCATTTGAGGCATTATTCGGAAGAAAATGTCGATCGCCTATTATATGGCACGAGATCGGAGATGCGCAAATAACACGTCCTGAGCTGTTGCAAGAAACGACTAACAAAATCCTCCAAATTCAGGACAATCTGCTGAATGCTAGGAGTCGACAGAAAAGTTACGCCGATAGACGCCGCAAGCCCCTTGAATTTGACGTTGATGATCACGTACCCCTAAAGGTATCACCTTGGAAGGGTGTGATCCTTTAAGATTTGGCAAGAAAGGAAAGCTCGCGCCTCGATATGTTGGACCCTTTAAGATTCTGGAAATGATCGGCAAAGTGGCCTACAGACTCGAACTACCGGAGGAAATTAGCAACGTCCACCCGACTTTCCACGTTTCGAACCTCAGAAAGTGTCTGGCCGAGCAGGATTTACAAGTACCACTTGAGGATCTGCAAGTGGACGAAACATTACACTTCGTGGAAAAGGCTGTCGAGATCATGGACTGAGAAACCAAGAAGCTCAGGCGCTCACGCATTCCCATTGTGAAGGTTCGCTGGGAAGGCAAACGCGGCACAGAGTTCACCTGGGAACTCGAAAGTGATATGAAGGCGAAGTACCCTCAGCTTTTTGTTACGCCTACGCCTTAATTTCAGGACGAAATTCCCTAAAGAAGGGGAGGCTGTAATACCCCGCGTTTTGAAAGTCAAAGTCAAAGGAAGAAAAGATTGCTAATTGCGATCTGTCACTCCTTGCTTAACTATTGATTATACACCTTGACTTGTAATCGAACTCTATATTTGTTTGCTTTAGTTGTATTATGTGGAGCATCTATAACAATCGAGGTTTAATCGCATGTTAATCGCTAATCAATTTATCGCTACATCGCAATCACATTCGCAATTTGATTTATAGGTTCTGAGTATTGTTTTACGTGTGTGTGCTACTTATGTGTTACTTGCGCATGTTTATTATATGTTGTGGTGAATAATCGAAACGCATTCGCAATCTAATCGCAAACGCTAAACGCAAGATTATTTATGTGAGTGTTGGTTAGGTTATTTGTAGCTATTGTTTAATACTATCGCATCGATACTCGCTTAAACGCATCGCAAAGCTCAACATGTGAAACGAAACGTCGAAACCCACTCGCGGCAAACCTTCGATCGAATGACCATTCGATCGAAGACCATCCGATCGGATGGCCATCCGATCCGACACTTGTGCACACCTTTCCTCTTTTGGAAACCTATAAATACCCCCTGTCACATCACAAACAGTAATGTGACAGCTCTCTCTTCGACCAGCACGTTCCAGCCCACTTTTCTCTCGATTTCTCGCGATTCTTGTAAGTTTTCAACTCAAATCTTGTACATCTATCATCTACACACACCTTTTCATCATTTTCACCTTTGAATCTTCACTTTTAATCGGGAAATCAACGGATTTGAGGTGTTCTAAGATGATGTCATCATAGGGTTCTTATGAACTTCAAGATTTGGCTTCATTCCACCAAGAACAACTCAGATCTAAAGGATTTCAACATGATTTAACAATGTTTTCGCCTAGATCTAAACATTTTCATGGTTAGAAGGATTGAAAGATAGTTCATAACCTTCTTTCAACTCTTTTACACTCGATGCACTCAAAACCGATAGAATCAGAACTCGTACAGGCCTTCTACTCGTTTGCTAGGGAAGTGTCGTTCTGAGATCTGATTCCTATCAAGGAGACAACCGATTTTGGGTTGAACATGAACAACCGTCAAACACAGTTAACTGGTCGGATTAGGGTGATTCCTGTTCGATCGGATGACTTAGGCCTGATGGAGTTCCCGTTGTTTAACACGTTGTCATACCGTCTCGATCAAACCGCAAACTTTTCAAACTTAGCAAAATATTCAAGTTTTCAAAACGATCAGGTCGTGGAACATATTGCCGTCCGATCGGATTTCACTTGGTCTCCAACACTTAAACATTTTTATAATTTTCAAAGATCATCAGCTTGTTGCCCGTTTACCAACTATCTCGATGTAAATTATTATATATTTCAATAAACATTTAAAAAGTTTATCCAAGATCATCAGTTTCTAACGGATTGTCATCCGATCGGAAGACCATCCGATCGAATGACCATCCTACTGTGAACTTGTTTTCTGAGAAATACCTCGCCGGACGGATCGCCATCCGATCGAACGACCTGAAAGGTAGAGATACTTCTCTGTTTTCAAATGCTACAACGAAAAATTCAAAGCTATCATACACAAACACATCCATCCCAAACGAATGTCAACCCGACCGAATGGCCATTCGACCGGATTGTCATTCGATCGAATGACCATCCGTTCGGATTATCATCCGATCGGATGACCATTCGTCACTCAGTCATTCATCACCGTTTAACGCGCCGCTCATCGCTTATGCTATCGTTAACTGTTCAGGCTAATCTCTCAGCGCTCCCTTCAATCCAAGAGAGTGCTTATTTATTAAACGCTATCTGTGAGTATACTTGTTCTCTTTTTTATTTACGCACTTTTGGGTGTTACATACGTTACCTATATTCAAATCACAATCGACACACAACGCAAACACTTTTATACGCTAACCGTTACTGCATGTTATACGTGTTACTCGATGAATGCTTGTATGTTATGTTTACACAGTGATTGTTGCCTGACACCTTAGCAACGATAGTACTATAGTTTGGACTCAGCACCTGTCGTGGACGAGGGTTGCTAAGGGTATTTCTTCACGTGTCACGGTGATGATATGTGTTGCGCACTCTACAACTCGCAGTCACGTCTGTGCATATTTCATTGTCGGTAACCTACTAGCTTCACTTTGCTACATGTTACATGTTGGTTATGCGTAAACGATTTCGCTATCTACTATACTATCAAACTTGTATGCTCACCTTTACACCAGGGGCGGATGTAGTAAGGAACAAGGGGTAGCCTCCGCTACCGCTTGGTCGGAAAATTTTTGACGTTTTTAGTGTAAATTTTGGAAAAAATTGACGTTTTTTCGATTTCGTTACCGCTTATTTATAAAACGTTACCGCTTGGTCGGAATCCTAGATCCGCCACTGCTTTACACTATGTGTATTGACCTCTATTTTAACGTATGTGACAGGTGTTTAGGATGCTTGCTTGTTATTTGCTAGAATCAAGCTATGATGGAGTCTAGAAACAAATCTAATAAAATCTGAGTTGTCGGAACATTTGAATTGTCTTTGAGATACTATGTCTGTAATGATTATTTTGCTGGATATGTTTTGGTATGGGACTTAACGTTAAATATTCGGTAATATTAGTTGTTATGGATTTCTCCTGGACAATCTGTTTCGCTCATTGTTGCGCCCCGATGTTTCCGTCATCGGTTGAGGTGTGACACTTAGTAGTACACTATCCAAAACCCAAAGCATCGAGGACATGTATACACGATGCCCAACGAGCATGGGATTGAAAAAACAAAAATTCACGGGTACATGACTGGTATGCGATTAGGTGACCTGAGACTACATACCCCTTTACCCAATCAATTTCTTTAAAACATATATATGAAAACTTTTTAACTTTTTTTATATTCTCTTAGCTATTGTTTAGTAGTGTTTTTCATTCCAGTAGCTTTATTACTTAAAAGATAAATATATATATTTAGATGACATTATTTATCTCAAAATTGTTTACTAATAATATTATAATATATTTTTATTTTAAATATAACTATGGTGATGATGATGAGGGGGCCGCTAAAATGAAAACCACCCACAGTTGCGAGAACCGCGAGAACCACTCTCGACTAATGAGATAATGACAACCAAAAGGGTAATATAGTCATTTAATCAAAACCATCAAATCATCTCTTTCTCCTCATTAAAGTCTCTTTTTAAAGTCTTTTCAATTTCTATCTCTTCACATTTCTCTCTCCTCTTTTTGTTATTTTGTAAAAAAAAATTGTAAAAAAGTTTTTGTAAAAAAAGTTTAAAACCGTAAAAAAAAATTTCGTAAAAAATGTAAAAAAAGTTTAAAAACGTGTGTAAAAAAAGGTTTTTGTAAAAAAAAGGTTAAACCGTAAAGAAGTTTTCGTATAAATTTTTGTCTTTTCTAAAAAAAGTTTTTATGGAAAAAAAATGTTTGTGTAAAAAAGTTTTGAGTTAATTACATAGTTAGTTCCTGTGGTTTGCACAAAGTAACATACTTAGGTACTAATAGTTTAAAATAACATTCTAGGGTATTAACTTTTCATTTTGTAACGTTTGGGGGTATTAAGCTTATTTGTAGGCTTAAAATCACATTCTGTTAGTACCTAAGTATGTTATTTTGTGCAAACCACAGGGACTACCTATGTTACTACCTTAGAGGTTAATATACCTCCAAACGTTACAAAATGAAAAGTTAATACCCTAGAATATTATTTTAAACTATTAGTACCTAAGTATGTTATTTTGTACAAACCACAAGGACTAACTATGTAATTAACTCAAAAGTTTTTGTAAAAAAAGTTTAAAACCGTAAAAAAAGTTTTCGTAGAAAAAAGCTTAAAAAACGTGTGTAAAAAAAAAGTTTTTGTAAAAAAAAGGTTAAAACCGTAAAAGAATTTTCGTATACATTTTTGTTCTTTATTAAAAAGTTTTTGTAAAAAAAAACAATTGTAAAAAAGTTCTTTTTTTGTTAAAAAATTTAAAACCGTAAAAATAGTTTTCGTAAAAAAAAGTTTAAAACTGTAAAAAAAAGTTTAAAAACATGTGTGTAAAAAAACGGCGTGTAAATACGGAGCGAAAAAACGGGGCGTAAAAAACGATGCGTAAAAAAAACAGCACGTAAAAAACAGGGTGTAAAAAACGGCGCGTAAAACCGGGCATAAAAACGGCTCGTAAAAAACCGGCTCGTAAAAACGTTTTTTTTTTGTAAAAAAAATCCTGACAAAAATTGTTTTTTGTAAAAAAAAAATCGGATTTTAAAATGTTTTTTAATTAAAAAATCTGATTTTAATAAAAAACAATTAGTTTAATAAGAAAAAAAAGTAGTAAAAAACAATATATACAATAAGACAAACAAACAAATTTACTAAACTACCCTTTTGACATTAAAATATTAAAAACATAACAAGACAAAAAGAATTTAGTATTGTTTTTATAACTTTTTTCAAAGATCAATGGTTGGAAAGTGATTATCGTGGTTCTCCTAACTGGGGTTGGTTTTCATTTTAGCGGCCCCCTGATGATATATATGTTATTTATCATAGGTTAATATATTGTATAAATTTTAAAAACATACAATTGTAATAAAAAAATAAAATATATACATACATAAAAATCTTAAGGAGTATTTTTTAAAACGCTAATGGATATATCCTATATAACCTCTAGTATACTCGATATCAAACAAGTAGTAAAGTGAACATGAGACAAGATTTTAAAACCGAGTTGGACATTGAAATTTGCCATACATGACGCATTACCAACCAAACCTTGAAAGATGCAATAAAAATATAGCAACTCCTCCTGTAACAAAAACGTGGAAGAGACAAAATGGTTCCAAAACATGTACAGCCAAAGAGGCTTCTCCACGTGGATACATGTTATTTGAGGTGTCAACCGGTCACTACTACACCTATATCACTCAACGTCACCCTCATCGCATGCATCCTCCCAATAATTCCCATAATTCCACAACAACTTGTTATCCGGATGCATGCAATGGGACGTCGCCATCTTCTCTACCTTCTCTACACCTCCTTTGCACGTCCGCCCTCCTCTCCTCCCTACTTCATCCTGCCGCCGTCACCGCCTCCGCCGCTACTTTTCCGCAAGGTAATAATCCTGTCACCACCGCCTTTAGTTATAATCACCATCACTTATACACGTAGTAGTGTAAACATCAAATACACATAGGTCATACAAAATAGTGAATACCCTCTTAAGTTAAGAAATGAAGAGAATTTTTTTATTTCATAAAACTATGTTGTTTAATTGCAAAATGTAAAATAAAAATTGTGATTTTATAGAAGTAGAAAATTTTTGTAGAGTAATTATAATTACTCTATACTCAATACAGTAATTATAAGAATTAATTACATGATTAGTACATGTGGTTTACCTATTTTTGTCATTTTCATACCTGCTTTTTAAAAATTACACCATTGGTACCAAATTTTACAAAATGATTTCATCATTGGTACATCACACGAACTAACCATGTAATTAATTCTACAACCACATGTAGTAACGGTGAAACAATTTGTAAATGTTGGTACCAATAGTGTAATTACCAAAAAAACAAGTATGAAAATGGTAAAATAGGTAAACCACATGTACTAACCATATAATTTATTCTTATTATAATTACCCTACAAAAATTACATAATTAATCTACTAGTGTATAATCACGTTTTTTTTTTGGATTATGGGCAGTGGCGGACCCATGATTTTTTTCCTGGGGGTGCGGAATATTTTCAAAGATTTTAGGCCCCTAGCTGTATAAAAATATCAGTTCATAGTGGGTCAGGTCGGATCATGTAAGACAAAAGAACATCAAGCTAAAATTTATAAATCATCAAAAACACGTTAAACGTCATTACAACGTATTTAAAATTGTGCCCTACAGTTTTTTTTTAAATATATCCAAAATATCATCTAAAGATACTAAACACACCATAAGTTCATTACATTTTTACTCATTGTTCCTAACACATATAATTTGCTCCATAAGTTTATAAAACAACACTAAACACTTAAACAAAATAAACAATCATGTTCAACCATTGCCCATAACTTTCAATTATATTTTTAAACATTCAAGCCCTAATATTAAATGTTGATTACTTGCAACTAATCATTTAAACAAATAAAGCTATAAATAAAACAACAAAATCATTTAACTACAAGTCTAGAACAACAAAAAAATAAAAAAAATATAAAAAAATTAAACCCTTACACATCTATATTTTCTCCCGATAATCACATAAAACAAAATAAATAAATAAATAAACCATACTAGTTCTATATTGGAATTCTGACGTAATATGGGTCGGTCAAACCGGAATTTTGGTTTCTCCGGTAAAAAAAGCCACCAGGTCGTGAGCAGTGGCGTCAAGTCGCTGGGAGTTTTTTTGGGGGCGAGATTTGGAAATGGAATGGGTAGATGGGTTTGAGTTATTTTATTTAGTTCAAATTTCTTTAGGTTGGGTTTGGGCTTGTGTTAATAAAAATTGATTGCAGATTGGGCTTTGATTGGATTAAATAATTAAGTGAATAAGTTGTTAATAATTAATTTTTTTTCCAAGTGGGGCGGTTGAAAATTTTCAAGGGGTGCGGGTGAAAAATTTCAAGGGGTGGGGTCGGGATTTCCGGCGAAAAATAACACTAAAAAATATTTTGTCATAGGGTGCGCCCGCCCACCTTTGGCTTAGGGTGGGTACACCTCTGATTATAGGGCTAAAATATCTTCTTAATAAGAAGAAAAAAAATTCAAAAAATAAAAGAATTCTCTACTTCACTTCTTACGTTTGTAGTTAAGACCCATTTGTGCAATAACTTAACCTATTCCGTCACTCACTCTCATATCAGGAAAAAAATTCAAAAAATAAAAATAAAAAAATCTCTACTTCACAAGACAGGACTAGATCCGTCACTCACTTTAATGTCAGGAAAATAACTCAAAATTCCGGTGTTGATGAGAAATTATTTTATGCTAACATCCTATAAAACAAGCTGATATAATAATGTATTTAATTTGATGTTGGAAGGGATACTGCCGCGAAACGATCAGCCACGAGAGAGCACCGTCGACGTTAGAGGAGTTCAAAAGGTTGGAGGAAGAAAAGGCGGGTCAACGAGTTGGTAACCGGACGGTGGAGAAGGGAAAAGACTGCGACACAGAGGTTGCGGACACTTCAAGGACAGGAGGGTCTCAAAGCACAAAATGAACAACTTGTTTTTCCTTTCGTGTATCAAATGTTAGTTTTGGGTGAATGACGAATGTATATATTTATTTTATTTTGGTTTGGTTTGGTTTGGTTTGTTGGATGAAGTATAATAATAGATCTTAATGATATTGTGGATTATAAATACTAGTAGCCTAGCAGGTATGCTCCCTCACGCTACACGATGGAATAATGCATTTTTTTTACAAAGTGTTTGTTGAATAAATAAATGTGAGGAAGAACACCCGTTTAACAATGATATATTTGGAAAGTATGAAAAGCTACGTTATTGTAAAAATAACGTAGATTAAGAAAAACGAATAAAAGAATTAATTATGTTATAAATAAAGTTTATGTCATCAAATAACGGATTAATAAATAAAAAAATAAATAAAACTTATGTCATTACATATGGGTTAATAAATACAGAAATATTTAATGTCTTTTTTAAATGTAAATCGTGGTAAACTAGTGGGATAAAATTGTAAGTTGTTTATTGTAACATCCCAAGTTTTGGGCATGTTGATATGTTCAAATAGAAATTTACATGGGACATACTTACACTTGAGGAGATAGATGAGTATTATATATAAAAAAAAAATTGCTTAGAATTTTTATAAATGAAGACTTAAATAGTGGGATGTTTTTAATGATAATAGCAAGTTAAAAGGACGATAAAAAAATGAAAGTTATAACTAAACACTTAATTAAGATATGAGTAAAACTACCTCATTGTAAAAAGGAAAATATAAAATAATATAGACATATAGAATTCTAGTTTGGAACTTCTAGTTTGGAAATTACATTGGATGAACACTTAAAAGTGGAGGGGCTAAAGGTTAAATAGGGTAAAGTGGATAAATGTCATCAGAAGTTGGGGATGAAAACCCATGACATCTCTCTCTCACTTTCTACAAAATCAAAACATCAAGTATGGAAAAAGAAAGGGGAACGAAGGTCAAGGGTGGTAGGTCAAATCCATCTTCAAATCCTTGCCTAACTTAATTGCATGAGAGATATTCTGTTAAATCAAGAACCATAGCACTCCAAGGTATGAAGTTTTAACCCAACCTATATTATGGAGTAGTTATTGAGTTCATATGAAAGAATAAGAGATGAAAGCTTAATAATTTGTTGTTGATTTATGCACGTATATGATTTTACATACTTGATTCATGAGTAAAATATATAACCACGATGATTTCTTGAAAAAATATACATTTGGTTGTGGGTATGGGCAGTGGCGGAGCTATCCCAAAAATTCAGGGGTATCCCAATTTTTTTTTTTGGGGATTAGAGGTATCCTTTGTATGAAAAGATAAAAATTTTACACTACGTAGATGAAGTTGAAGGATATTTTTACACTACGAAAATGGAGTTGAGGGGTAGCTCCTTGTAAATTGATTCCGCCATTGGGTATGGGATAGGGTCGAACCCTTTGAATGTGTTTTGGTTGTATGCATGAAAAAGAGATGATATTGTTATGGATAGTTATTTTTATTGTAAATTGGTTATATGAAGATTGTGAAGAAATATAGGATTGAAAGGACCATGAATATAACGAATTTTGTAAACAATCTTTAGAGTTTAGATGCACATAAGGTGTTTGATAAAATGTCTTGAATGAAAAGACTAATTTAACTTGGAATTACTAGTAAAAGAATCATCGATATACGGATTATGGTATTGTCTTGTTGTGCCCGTTTACCACGTTACCTAGTGGTGGTGTATACAATGTGAGAGTGTATGAACAAGGGTACACCAGATATGGTCTACCGTTTCTTAATGAAGGGACATATTGTATTTTGTATATATATATATAGGGTTGGGTTCTTTTCAAAACCTATTTTTGTTCAGAACTTACAGAACTAAGATGAACCACATGTTTTTATTCTAACTTTAAAATAAAAAAAAAATAAATTACAAAGGATATAATAGTAATATACCAAATAGTTTCTCTCTCCTATTAACTAATTAATTAATTGACTCCTTTTTTAGATTTCTTTCATTTTTTTTGTTGACCTCATTCAGTATCGTCTCTCTTTACACACACAAATATATATATCTTCAAACTGACTATTTAAAATCCATTATTTATTACTTATATGCTAATCTGACACTAATAATACATTTTTCAAACTGATACTCTATCATATATGTTAATGTTTAACCTACGTGTAAAGATAATATTTACATATGTACACTGGTCATCAATTTCTTCAACTTGGCGTCTATTTACATATATGTAAATGTTTAACATACATGTAAGCAGATTTAATATTGTTTATTTATATGCCTTTAAGTTCTCAATATATAAACTATTTACATATGTAATTCTTCAAAGTCATAATCAATTACTTCAGTGTAAATATTCAGTTTCTTAGTCCTAGAACCTTTTATACATATATACACAAGATAATTATTAACATACGTGTAAGTTAACTAACTACGTATGTGTAACTTTGTTTTACATATATGTAAGTAAATTATTTACATACGTAATATGAGAATGTTCATAATAGAAAAGAACAAAGAAAAATAAAATCTTTTTGAGGGTAATGAAACTAAATTAAAACCGTAGGTACTCACGATGATGAAGCAGGACCAAGTGGAACAGCTCACGAACCACCAGAGGAACCAGTTTCATCGTTTGACGAATTTGACGACTCAGAAGCGGAACCCGCTCCGACTTTTGACGAGGATCCAACGGAAGCTGAGGATCAAACCGTTGATCTTGACATATCGAGCTTGGAATCGGAAGTGAATGTGCCTGACAATGCTATGCCACGGACGTTGTCTTATCATCCCTCAGAACAGATTATTGGCGACCTACAAAGTGGTGTCAAAACCCGACATCAAATAGATTGAGCTCTTACATGTTTCTATTCATCTATTGCTGATATGCAGAAAGAAGTCTCATTAAAATGTTTTATTTCGCAGATAGAGCCCAGAACCTACAAAGAGGCATTGACCGAGGATAGCTGGGTGAATGCAATGCAGGAGGAGCTGCAACAGTTCGAAAAGCTGGGTGTCTGGAGACTTGTCGATTTGCCACAAAACCAGAAGTTAATCAAGACAAAATGGGTTTTTAAGTGCAAGCGTGATGACGGAGGTGTCGTGGTGAGAAACAAAGCGCGTATTGTGGTTCAAGGCTTCAGTCAACAGGAAGGAATAGATTATGATGAAGTTTACGCACCGGTTGCCAGACTTGAGGCAATTCGGATATTTCTAGCCTTTGCGTCATGGAAAGATTTTAAAGTATATCAACTTGACGTCAAATCTGCCTTCCTTTATGGAACTATCAGAGAAGAAGTGTATGTGGGCCAACCGCCGGGGTTCACAGATCCACTGCACAAAAACAAGGTGTATCTACTGGACAAAGCGTTGTACGGACTTCATCAGGCCCCGAGAGCCTGGTACGAGACGCTTTCTAAATACTTGTTGGACAACGGGTTCACAAGAGGCACAGTAGACAACACTTTATTCACGAAGGAAGAAGCAAGTCACTTGTTGATAGTGCATATATATGTTGACGATATCATTTTTGGATCCACCAACGACGACCTGTGCAAAGAATTTGAGAAGGTGATGAAAAATAAGTTCGAGATGAGTTCGATGGGGGAGATGAAGTTCTTCCTCGGGCTGCAGGTGGAGCAAATGCCCGATGGAATTTTCATTCACCAAACGAAATACGTGAAGGACGTGCTTGACAAGTTCGACATGACAGATTGCAGTCCTGCATCCACCCCCTCGCGCAGAATCATGGAATTTGTCCAGACGAGAATGGTGTGAAGATGGATGAGACATTGTACCGATCTATCATTGGCTCTTTGATGTATCTCATGGCTTCCCGTCCAGACATCATGTACCCGACGTGCCTCTGTGCCAGATATCAGTCAAATCCAAAGCAGTCACATCTGACCATTGTGAAATGTATCTTACGATATTTGAAAGGCTGCCCAAGCATCGGCTTGTGGTTTCCTCGACCGGGTTCACTTTTAGTGACAACTTCAGTGGTTTCGCTTTTAGTGACAACATTAGAGATTTCGCTCAAAGGGTCAACTTTGCCTAAACTTGGAAATTTGTGAACTTGTGAACTTTGAACAATGGACAACGAATTCTATAACGCCTTTGCTAGTCCAATTACAATCACGCAAAATGCTTTACTTGAAAACGAAACCGGAACGTCTCGGAAACCGCCTAAACTCATGGATATTGATGATTACAATGGATGGCCCGAACGTTTTGGAAATTGGGTTGAAGCTTATCATTTGGATGCGTGGGAACACACTGAAGAACCATATGTTAGACCCACAACAAATGGTGTGCAGTTAACAATTCGAGAAATGAGTACGGAAGATAAAAATAAAATATCGAGATGAGAAATTGATGGTGAGTCTGCTTCAGCAAGCGATAAAAGAAGATATCTTAATACTGCTTCAACATGATGGAACTGCTTATTCGATTTGGACAGAATTGGAAGCAAAATTTGTTGGAAGTGATGATATGCTCAAAAACAAAATGTCTCTCATGAAGAAAGAATTCGATTTATTCCGTGGTTTGAAATCTGAAAACACCAAGCAAATAATTGATAGATATTGTAACTTGGTGAGAAATATGACAAAACTTGGTATTAAAAAGGATACTGATGAATTGATTGAAAAACTTGCAGATGCACTACCTCATGAAACTTGGGGAACGTTTCTGATGATGCTGAGATCCAACAGAAAAGATTACAAAAATATGACACTGGGAGATTTCATCAAACACCTGGAAGCTCAAGAGATGGAGCAAAGGAAGATAGCCAGGATGAAGAACTACGATGGAGAACAGGACATCAGCTTGTACTACAAGAGTGGGGTTACTGGAACAACAAATCATTCTCCAAAAATTGAAACTGCTTACAGTGTGAAAGATTCTTCTGAAAAGAAATCATCCCAGGGATCAAGCAGCACAAGATTTTCATCATTCGGTCCAAACATTTCTGCAACAAAGAATGGAAGAAAACTTCAATGTAATATTGTATTAAATCTTGAAAATGATCAAGATTATTCTGAAGAAGTTGCTAAAAATCAAATGTCTTTGTTGGGAATGGTGTTGGAATCCTATAGTAGTTTTGTGGCCGGAAAGATCGGTAATCCAATGCTTACGAAAGAAGATTACGATCAAATCGATGCTGAGGAAATGGAATTGATGGATATTAAATGGTGCATGGCCAGCGTGTTGAGAAGAGCCAAAAAATTTAAACAAATTACAGGCCGAGATGATTTTCGTGAGGCTCATGTTTCAACTTTAGGATTTGATAAATCTAAAGTTACATGTTTTCGTTGCAGGGAAAAGGGGCATTTCAAGAGGGAGTGCAAAAATCGTGAAGCTACTGGAGCCCAAAATCCTTTTGGAAACAACGATTATCACAAAAAGGCGATTTATCATCAAGTCACACCACCAGCACTGAATTAGGCACAAACTGCACATGGGAGAGATGTGATTGAAGGTTCAAAAAAGAGCGTGTATAATTAATCAGGGCAAGTATGATAATTTTACTTGGGATAAATATCTTCCAACAAACAGCAAAGTGTGTTTGGCAGAACAAGATGATGAAAAGTTGGCTGAAGGTTTCAGTTGGGACAATTTTTGCCCAGATCAAGAACTTATAGCAAAAGAGATGTCCAAAAACACTTCAAATGATAAAGCTTTCATTGCAAATGCCTACGATTTGAAATGCGCCGAAAAGTGCAGAAAAGTAATGGAAGCTGCTGAAGCAAGACGGAGAAAGCTTGAAGAAGAGGAAGAAGAGGAAGAGAGATTAAAAGCTGAAGCTAAAGCTGAGAAAAAGAGAAGAGCTGAATTTTTACAATCAAACAGAAAAGTCAAAGAGGTTCCTGAATTTGAAGTCAAAGTTGATGCTGAACCTGTTAAAGTTCCTGGAAAGTGCATGAACTGTGATTCTTTAATCAAACAGAACAATGAGTTGCTGCACAATATAAACAGATTAAAAGAATCCTATGATACAATGAACAGAGAAATCAACAAGTATACTGATTCAAACGGTGAACAAGCTGTGGCAATGAATACACTAAAGAAAGCTTACCTGAGACAACTTGATGATGTCAATTTTCACATAAAGAAATGTGCTGATTTGGAGTTGAAGTTGGCAACACAAAAAATCGAAACTGAAAGAGTCAACAAGTTATTAGAAAGTTACTCATGTTCTACTTTTGTTGTTGACAGGATTTATCCGGTTGTGGAGACTTTGAAGACTTTTGAAGAAGTAAAGACTTCAGAAGAAGAGAAATCTGTGATAGAAGACAAAGATAAAGTGAAGATTTCTGGTAAGAAACCAAGTGTGGTCTACACTAGATGTCCGCCCCCGGTCGAAAATGGATTTTTACCTCGAAATCCAAATTCTGAAAGAGTCGAAAAGGCAATAAACTGACAATGGGAAAAGTCGCTGTGATTGTGCATTTTATTTTGCAAAGATTTAAACTTGTTTTATTTCTTTATTTTGTTTAAGCATTGGACATCCTCTGCGTATACGTGAGTATCGACCTGGATGTTAGTGCCTAAACGTTCTGCTTTATTTTTCTTGATGTTTCGTTTAAGCTTTGGATCACCTCTGCGTATACGGAAGTATCGACCTGGTGGTTAAAGCCTAAACAACTTCAACTTGTTTTTATTTTCTTATTTTGTTTAAACATTGGACTTTCTCTGCGTATACGGAAGTATCGACCTGATTGTTAATGTTTAAACATTCTGCGTTATTTTCGCACATATCACAGTTGATGAAAGTTTAAAGGCATTACTTGAGTTAGTGTATTGCATGATGAGGGGATATGCTGAGATCGTGGGGTCCATAAGAATTTAGTGCAAAATTAATATACCTTAACGTATCGGTAAGCATTTCGAAAGTTTTTAGATTGAGTTTAAGAGGACAACTATATCGTCAATCTATGTGAATCGTTTAGAACTTAAAATGTCAAAAGCTTAATGGTGCTAGTGATTTGTCTCATAAACTGATATGATCCTCTTACACAAACTCACAAAAATATTGTTTGTATATATTTCTTTACTGCATTTCTTTAAACTCAAAATCCAAAAAGATTTTAGTGTGTTTTAGCCTAATTTTTGAAAAATCCAAAAAGATTTTCGACAACTGATGTTGAAAAGCTGATATTCAAAATCTCAAAGGCTAAACAAGATGAACAATTGGTTTGGTTAAGATGATGAGAAGTTGGAAGATAATCCTCAAATGTTTAGATGATTCATTAATTTGAATCACAATATTGTGTGTTATATGTTTGAGAATTTTGAGTGAATTCTTTTAAAGTCAAAATTATTTTGTCTTACGAGAGATTGAGATGTGTAGGTTTCTGATTCTGTTGCTACGGAAAGCCAGGCGTCGATCCTAAAAGCACGGAAGCTTGATGAAAGGGGGAGCCTGAAGAAAGAGACTACCGAAAGGGGGAGCAACGGAAGCTTGAAGACAGATCCACGGGGATTCTGTTCGAGAAAGAGAAAGACAAGACGCTACGAGATTGACTGCGGCAATATCCAAGGGGGAGATTGTTAGTGCATTAATGTCTATCGCCTTCGTCAATTCGAGCCGTAGCGAGAAACCGAAGAAATTAAGCTTTTATTGTAATATTTTGATAGTTTTAGCAAGGTGGCATTTTGGTAATTAATGAGAAATCTCATTAATTCCAAGGGCTATAAATAGGAGCTTTAGTTGTAAAGTGAAAGACTTTTGCTCATTTGTGGTTTAGGAGATTCAAGTCTAGAGAGAGAAAGTCTAGAGAGAGAAAGTACTCTCTACGTGATTCTTGTATCGTATACGTCATATTCTTCAATAGAATCACGTCATTTGTACGTTCTTGTGTGTTCGGTCACGCACGTTCACAGATTCCGCACGTCGAACGTTCGTTACGCAATCGAACGGTGTCAAAACCTATCCTACAATCTTGTAGGATCGTATTCGGTCCTGTTTGAGTCGATCAGAAGAATTCCTATCCAAATCAAGAGGCGGAAACTAATGATTTGGTGCTATTTCAACCGGATTCACTATTAATTGCTGTTGTATTGATCTTGATAACGTTTACAGACTCTGACAGCACTTCGGCAGCACTTCGGCAGCACTTCGTGGCTTACCGGAAGAGAACACCTAGAACTATCTCTATGATTTCGCTCAAACAACCTATATATAGGTGAACATATTTCGCTCTTATGGACTTGACACATAAGCGAAATCTTACAAATGACATATGAGCGAAACTACTTGGTGACACATGAGCGAAACTAGGTCAAAGACACATGAACGAAATCAGAATTAATACAAATTTCTCATGCACATGCAATCCTTTTTTGTCTCATATGAGGAGATGTCATTGATGATGTCATATTGATGATGTCATCTTTGCATATGATGACATCATGTTGAATCATATCCGTAACGAGACTGAGACTCGACATAAGACGAAGACGACAGATGAATGCACCAACAGACTCCCCCTCAGATGTTGACGAGTCTTAAGTGTTGAGTCTTTGCATCTTCAGTCTTTATCAGTCTTCGATCTTCCTCTTGAAATATTTGTCATTGCAAGAATCCTCATTCTCTATCTTCATTATCAACAAACTCCTCTCTCTCAAATGTTGAATATCATGGTGTCTTCAGACTCCCCCTCTCAATCTACTGGGATCGTAGTCTGGAATTCACAAGATCATAACCTGGCTTTCATCCTGCTCTGGATCGAAACCCGACCAACCTGCAAAAACTCTACCCAAAAATAAATTTTCTGATAACCATTTGTGGATAAGATTTTCATATCTAATTTATCACTTGCAGGAATAACATTTTATAGCAAAAACTTTTCTCAATTCATTTCAACAATCTTCAAACACTTTCACCCAAACCATATGTTAATCATGTTTAGCACTCGGAATTTTGAAAATCAGCTCTCCAAAATCAGTTGTCGAAAATCTTTTTGGATTTTTCAAAATTTATGCTAAAACACCCTAAATTCTTTTTGGATTTTCTGAAAGAAAATAACTGACACCACTTGTAAAAAATTAAGAAAATGCAGAAATGAAATATATACAAACAATATTTTTGTGAGTTTGTGCAAGAGGATCATATCAGTTTTTGAGACAAATCACCAACACCGTTAAGCTTTAAACATTTTCAGTTTTAAACGATTCACTTAGATTGTCAGTATACTGGTCCACTTAAATTTTCACACAAAGTTCAACTGCTTCGAGATACGAAATTAATGTTTTAAGCACTTAAACTCAATCGCGTGTCCCACCTCAGAATATACTCCCGTATCCAGATCCCAATATTCAGTCTTACAGGTAATTATGACACAAATGATATCTGTAGGGGTTAATAAATTATGAAGAATCATGAGAGCTCAGGTCAGAACTACCGTTCAACAGAGAGATCATGACTCAACTTTTAGGTGTGTCCCCTTTAGAGGATTTTTTTTACAACAGCATTGCTAAGCAATTTTATTGTCTTATCATATATGCCGAGGGTGATGCTATGTTTCAAGCATTGCGGAAAGTATTATTCGAGGACTAGGTCATAACTTCCATTCAGCAGAAGTCCAGGAATAATACCCCAGATATCACTGAGTATAAAGACCAAGTATATCAGAAAAAGAAATATTTCAAACGAGATTTCGGGGGTTACCCATATATCCGAGAGATGTTTCCCCACGATATAAGCAAGTTTGAATTTAGGTTTATATCTCGTCACAATCTACTAAATGTGCAAAAACCTACTGGCACATCATTAGTGAGACCGTTTATCACTTTTTAACTTTCCATTTCTTTAGCATGTTGTGATAGTCCACTGATGTACTATCATTTCCTCTTTTATTCAACAAAAACTCATTTTTCAGTTTATCATGTTTTTGACTTTTTCAAATTTTCTAATGTTTTTGGATTTTCTAAAAATTTCTTACTCCCCCTAAAATGCAAACACATTTTAGGAAATTTGAAAAAAAACTGTACAACAACGTGACAACTGATATCGAATCACTGCAATTCGCCATCCACTTGGCATAAACAATCAGAACTCCCCCTCACAACAAACTATTTTCCCATTATGATCTCAAAACACTTAAGTTTGTTTTAATCAAAATGGTTTTTCCGAAAAATAAGTTGTGTTGATTTTGTAAAACCATTAGTAGGTTAGGGGTTTGGTTCATCACATTGTTTTTCAACCACTTGTAGGAAATCAGATACAACTTAATGTCCCTGATTTACCACTTGTAAGATCAATCCAATCAAGCATTTTCAACCAATCATCATCTGTTGGTTGAATTCTCAAAGTGACGATTCCTACTCCTCGCTTACAAACCTGGGAGTTCCGGCAAGTCCTGCAAAACTTCTCAAACACAAATTAAGAAGGATGCCGATTCATGATCCACGATTACCAACTTGGGATCTCCGGCAAGTCAAGTTTTTACTGTTTGAAAAATATATCCACCCAAGCCTGACCTTCCTTGGGTGTAACAACCTCTTCTTCATCTTTACTTTCAACCGACCTGTGAACATTTCTTTTGGAAGCATAAAATTATTTCACTCCTTTGGCCTTACCATCGACCATTTTCCCAAAAATGTGTTTCACAGTTCCGTTGAAAGCCTTATCAACATCAAATTTTTTCTTGTCAGAATAAAATTGATTTGAAATTTCAACTTTCCCAATCTTCTTTTTAAAATTTTCAACTCGTAGAGGTGGAAAATTCACATCATCCACTTTTGGAACAGATCTTTCAACCTTTTTCTCAATACGTGGCTCCTCTAATTTTGTGGAATCAGATTCATCACCAGAACTGTTTCCTGAACCCTTAACAACCCATTTTTGATTTATTAGATTTTCTTTTCTTTTAACCACATTCTTTGAACATTCACCAATCTCATAGGTTGAATTTTCAAAGCCGGTAAAAGTTTTGGTTGTTAGTTCAGTTTTCTCAACAACTTTTTATTTAATTTTACCAGAGACTTCCTGTTTTGGTTTGAATGTCTTCGGACAGTTCCTAGCAACATGACCAACAGTTTTACACTGAAAACAGGTTCTCTTTTCAATCTTCTTTGGAACAGCATTCTTCTTCAGTTCTTCTTGCTTCTTGGCAAGGAATTCCTGATTCGTCTGTTTTCTGAATACTTGTTCTTTCTCAGCCTCTGTCGTTTTCCCTGAAACAAACACAGTTTTTGGTTTATAAAATTTTTCATTTTTATAATTTTTCGGTTGAATAAAACCTAATCCTTTCTTTTTGTAATTACGATTATGGTTTGGTTTCTTTTGGAAACTATAACCACAATTGTAACCCATTTTCTTGTTAAATCTTTGTTGATCTCTTGAAGTGTATTGTTTAGGTTTTCCAATAAGATTTAAATCTTTTATTTCAGAAATATTAATTTCTGTAATTTTGAAAACCTTTTGAATCATTTCAAATCTTACACTTCTTATTGAAAAAATTTCATCAGAATATAATTTGTCAGAATCTTTCAAAGTATATGCCACTTTGAATGATTCAACATTCAAATTAGATTTTGATATCAAAAACTCTTTATCATAAACCCGTTTGTCCTTTATGACTGTTGACTTTGATGTATCGGACTCAGACTTTGACTTGGATTTGGACTCCGGTTTTGACTCCTCTATGTCATCTTTATCTAACACCTGATCGACCACACTTTTTATCAACTTTGACTCATGATCAGTGTCGGATGACGTGTATGTGACATCAATATTTTCTGGCAAGTTATCCGACGGCCCAGACTCCCATTGTAAGTTTATTGCCTTTTCGACTCTTTCGGAATTTGGATTTCGAGGTAAAAATCCATTTTCGACCGGGGGCGGACATCTAGTGTAGACCACACTTGGTTTCTTACCAGAAATCTTCATTTTATCTTCATCTTTTGTCACAGATTTCTTTTCTTCGGACGTCTTCACATCTTCAAAAGTCTTCAAAGTCTCCACAACCGGATAAATCCTGTCAACAACAAAAGTAGAACATGAGTAACTTTCTAATAACTTGTTGACTCTTTCAGTTTCTATCTTTTGTGTTGGCAACTTCAACTCCAGATCAGCACACTTCTTTATGTGAAAGTTGACATCATCAAGCTGTCTCAGGTACGCTTTCTTCAGCGTATTCATTGCCACAACTTGTTCACCGTTTGAATCAGTATACTTGTTAATTTCTCTGTTCAATGTATCATAGGATTCTTTCAATCTGTTTATGTTATGTAGCAACTCATTGTTTTGCTTGATTAAAGAATCACAGTTCATGCATTTTTCAGGAACTTTGACAGGTTCTGCATCAACTTTGACTTCAAATTCAGGAACCTCTTTGACTGTTCTGTTTGATCGTAAAAATTCAGCTCTTCTCTTTTTCTCAGCTTCTGCCTCAGCTTTTAATCTCTCTTCCTCTTCTTCAAGCTTTCTTCGTCTTGCTTCAGCAGCTTCCATTACTTTTCTGCACTTTTCGGCACATTTCAAATCATAGGCATTAGCAATGAAAGCTTTAGCATCTTTGGCCATAAGTTCTTGATCTGAGCAAAAATCGTTCCAACTAAAACCTTCAGCCAATTTTTCATCATCTTGTTCTGCCAAACACACTTTGCTGTTTGTTGGAAGATATTTATCCCAGGTAAAATTACCATACTTGCCCTGATTAACTATACATGCTCTTTTTGACCCTTCAATCACATCTCTTCCGTGAGCAGTTTGTGCCTGATGCGGTACTGGTGGTGTGACTTGATGATAAATCGCCTTTTTGTGATAATCGTTGTTTCCAAAAGGATTTTGGGCTCCACTAGCTTCACGATTTTTGCACTCCCGCTTGAAATGCCCCTTTTCCCTGCAACGAAAACATGTAACTTTAGATTTATCAATGTCACACCCCTTTCTGCGGCGGAAGCACGAGGTGTGATCATGAAAGGTTCTCATTGCATACGAAGAGTAAACATACTACATGCTCAAAAATACCTTCAAATATTACATTACTGAAAACATATGTCAAGTGTTTACAACACGAGATAACATATTGTCTTAAAAGTCACAACTTTATTTAAAGATAAACAAAGCGACATCCACGAGCATGAGTAAGACCACGCGCACATCCATCCTAGTTACCTGAAATACATGTGAGTTTTGGAAAAACGTCAACATAAAGTTGGTGTGAATTCATGCAATTTTTGTATTTCACGTTTGTATACTTTGTATGAAAACATAATTTGTATTTTGTATAAATCAAGTCTTTTGTGTACACCACGTACTCATGTATAAATCAAATATTTCTGTATGTATCAAGTGTTAATGGGTTGCAAAGCCATTAACATGTGACACGACATAGGAAGTCACCAAACCATAGGCATTTTTCTGTAGTCGATTCACGACTGAGACACAAAAACACTGCTTGGTAAAAGAGTGGCCAAGAGTGGGGGTGCCCTTAACCCATTAGATCTAACCTTTTGTTCTGCGGTCTTAGTATGTACACGATTAATGGTGCTTATGGTACCCTATTCGTGACACGATTTCTCGTATCAATTCTTGGCACTAGTTTTCGCCAAGAGTACTTCTCGTTTCAGTACACAACATACCAATTTGTAAATATTAAAGTATTTGTAACATGTATTTCACCCCCGAAGGTATAAAACAGTTAAAAGAAAAGGGGGAGCATGAACTCACAACTTTGCGTTCCTGTGCGTCGTAAACTTCACCGGATTTGCTTAATTAACGTCGTAACCTATACGCGTTTTCTTAACGTTAGACACTAGACTTGCGTCGCACAAGTACAGTCACTCTCTTTTATATTTGTATTGTTGTGTTAAAAATATTTCATATTTTTAACTACGCATCTTACTTATATTATTTCCTCTAAAATAAATATAAGTCTTTTGTGTTTTGCACTTCGCACCCGAATTATGTATCTTGTATTTTGTATGTGTATTTTTATGTTTATACTCCTCACGAGTATTTAGTGTATTTTTAAGTCTTAATACGCTAGCACGTATAACACATACTATATACACTTAGCCCAGAAGTTGGTGATAAAATAATATATATTTTTCTCTCAAAAATATACATACTTATATCTATTTTATTCTTGAAGAAATCCTCATTTCTTATCATCAAAAATTAGGGAAACCTTGGTAATACTTTTAAACACATTTTTAGGGAATAAGTTTCTCAAAATCTTATATTTTTCTAAGTGTCAAACTTTATAAAAATTTTGACAGAGTTTCCCCTAAAAATGGAGGTTTCCCATGTTTTCAAAACATGTGTTTATTTTCTTTTAAATCGTCAACAATTTCCTCATTCAACAATAAACAATATGCAACTAGTTAAAATAGATATAATCGCAGAAATACATGAACTTGTGGTTTTTCTAAAATAGGTAGTATCCTTCCATTATTTTTAGTGGATCTTTGTATAGATCAACTTCGTTTCTTGAAAGTCTCGTTTTTAAAGAAGTTACATCTTTACAACTTCCTGTCAATATTTACAAAAATAGTTATTTTGTCGAAACTTTGTGTTACACAAGTGTTTACACACTCGTGTGTTTGCTAAAATCATTCTTTTTCATGTAAGATCCGACTTTAGAAAATATGATTTCTTGGACACTTGGTCCTTTGAAAGTACCGCTTGTAGATCCGTAGATCTACTAGTTTTGAATACCATTTCATAAGTAAAATCGATTTTACACAAGTTCAAGTTTGATGTGTGGTAGAGTTTCATCACCTAACCCTTGTTACTTCCAAAGCAACCTTATGTCATGATCCAAGGTCATGACCAACCTGGGTTAAATGACGATCCGAGCTACCACAACATAGATCGGGTCCAAATAATCACACAAATCAATTACTACAAGATTTACACAACACATGAGCTTTTAACCATCACTTTTAGTGTTTTTAGTAGACTTTTATGCTTCATCTTGTATGTTTACGAGTTTTAGCCGTTACATAACATTTTAACCACTTCAAAATAGTTCGAGAGTGTGATTCAAGCAACTTACTACTAGCTCGAGGCTAGGGAAGAATCTAAGCGCAAAATGAGTGGATAAAAGCAATAGAGTGAGGTCCTTCGCCTTCCGATTGCACCAAGCTTCCTCGTATGCGATCCTTAGCACTTGTATAAGCTTGGAATGGCAAGATCAAAGCTCGAAAAATTGATGGATGTAGAGGGGTGTTCGGCCGTGAGTAGTAGAGAGGGAGAGAGAGTGTGTGTGTTGTTGAGTTTGTGATGAAATGAGTATAATGTGCTAAGCTTAGAACTTATAGGCAATTCTCATGCTAATTGTCCAAGGGTTCATATGTCTAATAGATATTAAACACTAGGATTAAAATATTGTTTTGGAGGACAAGGTATGTCCCCTAGATGGGGACGGTTTCTAAAGGGGGGGGGGGGTCTTGGTCCGATTCCAACTAATTAGTTGGATAATAGTTAGGTTAAGTAAGTTAGTTAAGTGCTTAACCCGGTTAGTAGTGTGTCATGCGTGTTATGACGGGTGTTAGGGTATTCAGGGACCCTAACTGGCTCAGAAAAAGATAAACGATGTTATTGGCAATATTTTTATGTTCCGGGTAAAGTCCGGTTGTTCGGTTACATACCGATTCGTTAAAGTGCTAAATTGCACTTTTTAGTGTTTAATAAGTATCTTTTTGTAACACTATCGATTCCCAATAGTTAGGGAAATATTCTGGATAATAAAACGACAATTCTGCAAAATATTCATGTGTCTAAATGCTGAATTATTGCTGAATTATATAAATTCTGCACTTAAAGTGCGTTTCGGGTGCTTTTTAGTGCTTAATTTTGCTTTCGGATTGCATGTGTATTAAACCCTTGTATGTACTCTTGGGTTTTAATGCATTCTTGTTGTCGGACCTACACCTAGGCTCCAATTTTATTGTCTGACTGCTTTCTGCAGTTCTGTTGACACAGTGTGTCTTACCAGTGAGTTTACTAGTATTTTTGACGCAACGCTCTCGTTTATGCATAAAACAATATTTTGTAGTATACAACGTGCATGAATTCACTTGTTTAGTACGAAATCAGATATTGCTGACAATTAAGCACATAATTGCAGTCATTAAGCAATAATTAATGTGTACGGAAATTACCAGTTTGGGCCAGTTGTCACAATCAAAGCCTAAAGTTGAAACATGAGCCTCACGAAAATCATCTCGGCCTGTAATTTGTTTAAATTTTTCGGCTCTTCTCAACACGCTGGCCATGCACCATTTAATATCCATCAATTTCATTTCCTCAGCATCGATTTGATCGTAATCTTCTTTCGTGAGCATTGGATTACCGATCTTTCCGGCCACAAAACTACTATATGATTCTAAAATCATTCCCAACAAAGACATTTGATTTTTAGCAACCTCTTCAGTATAATCTTGATCATTTTCAAGACTTAGAACAATATTGCACTGAAGTTTTCTTCCGTTCTTTGTTGCTGAAATGTTTGGATCGAATGATGAAAATCTAGTGCTGCTTGATCCCTGGGATGATTTCTTTTCAGAAGAATCTTTCGCATTGTAAGCAGTTTCGACTTTTGGAGAAAAATTTGACTTTTCGTTGACACCACCTTTGTAATACAAGCTGATATCTTGTTCTCCATCGTAGTTCTTCATCCTGGCAATCTTCCTTTGCTCCATCTCTTGAGCTTCCAGGTGTTTGATGAAATCTCCCAATGTCATATTTTTATAATCTTTTCTGTTGGATCTCAGCATCATCAGAAATGTTCCCCAAGTTTCATGAGGTAGTGCATCTGCAAGTTTTTCAATCAATTCATCAGTATCTTTTTTAATACCAAGTTTTGTCATATTTCTCACCAAGTTACAATATCTATCAATTATTTGCTTGGTGTTTTCAGATTTCAAACCACGGAATAAATCGAATTCTTTCTTCATGAGAGACATTTTGTTTTTGAGCATATCATCACTTCCAACAAATTTTGCTTCCAATTCTGTCCAGATTGAGTAAGCAGTTCCATCATGTTGAAGCAGTATCAAGATATCTTCTTTTATTGCTTGCTGAAGCAGACTCACCATCAATTTCTCATCTCGATATTTCTTTTTATCTTCCGTACTCATTTCTCGAATTGTTAACTGCACAGCATTTGTTGTGGGTCTAACATATGGTTCTTCAGTGTGTTCCCACGCATCCAAATGATAAGCTTCAACCCAATTTCCAAACCGTTCGGACCACGCATTGTAATCGTCAATATCCAAGAGCTTAGGCGGTTTCTGTGATGTCCCGGTTTCATTTTCCAAGTTCATATTCTGAGCAATAGAAACCGGAGTAATCGGAGTAGCAAATGCGTTGTAAAAATCGTTGTCCATGATTCGGATTTTCAAATGAGTTGTACCACCTTGAAAAATACCTAAACACTTTAGAGCTGAATTCCTAAGTGTCACTATGAGCGAAACCACTGAATGTCACTGGAGCGATAATTTCGTATCTCGAAGCAGTTGAACTTTGTGTGAAAATTTAAGTGGACCAGTATATTGACAATCTAAGTGAATCGTTTAAAACTGAAAATGTTTAAAGCTTAACGGTGTTGGTGATTTGTCTCAAAAACTGATATGATCCTCTTGCACAAACTCACAAAAATATTGTTTGTATATATTTCATTTCTGCATTTTCTTAATTTTTTACAAGTGGTGTCAGTTATTTTCTTTCAGAAAATCCAAAAAGATTTTAGTGTGTTTTAGCATAAATTTTGAAAAATCCAAAAAGATTTTCGACAACTGATTTTGGAGAGCTGATTTTCAAAATTCCGAGTGCTAAACATGATTAACATATGGTTTGGGTGAAAGTGTTTGAAGATTGTTGAAATGAATTGAGAAAAGTTTTTGCTATAAAATGTTATTCCTGCAAGTGATAAATTAGATTTGAAAATCTTATCCACAAATGGTTATCAGAAAATTTATTTTTGGGTAGAGTTTTTGCAGGTTGGTCGGGTTTCGATCCAGAGCAGGATGAAAGCCAGGTTATGATCTTGTGAATTCCAGACTACGATCCCAGTAGATTGAGAGGGGGAGTCTGAAGACACCATGATATTCAACATTTGAGAGAGATGAGTTTGTTGAAAATGAAGATAGAAAATGAGGATTCTTGCAATGACAAATATTTCAAGAGGAAGATCGAAGACTGATAAAGACTGAAGATGCAAAGACTCAACATTTAAGACTCGTCAACATCTGAGGGGGAGTTTGTTGCCGAAATCTTGTTTGAAAGATTCCTTTTTATGATATACTAGGTTTGTTTACTCAGTGATATCTGGGGTATTATTCTGGGACTTCTGCTGAACGGTGGTTCTGACCTAGTCCTCGAATAATACTTTCCGCAAATGCTTGAAACATAGCATCACCCTCAGCATATATGATACAACAACCATACCCAGTAAATCCCACAAATAGCAGAGCTATTTATAGGGTCTGGGGAGGGTGGGATGTAGACAGACCTTGCCTCTATCCATAGGGATAGAGAGGCTGCTTCCAGAGAGACCCTCGGCTCGAAAACGAATAGGAAACCAACACACAAGTCAAATAATATAGAAAGAATACAGAAATAAGAAGTCGCCCATACCAAGAAAATGATAATAGTGGCACAATATAATGTGAATCATGTATAATGGCATACAACATCATTTTGGCGTTAACACAATGGAAATCATGTATAATAGCATACAACATCATTAGGGCATACACACAAGAAGGCAATCACCGGAAAAGTCCCTCAGCATATATGATAAGACAATAAAATTGCTTAGCAATGCTGTTGTAAAAAAGATCCTCTAAAGGGGACACGCCCAAAAGTCGAGTCATGATCTCTCTGCTGAACGGTAGTTCTGACCTGAGCTCTCATGATTCTTCATAATTTATTAACCCCCTACAGATATCATTTGTGTTAAAACTCACCTGTAAGACTGAATATTGGGATCTGGATACAGGAGTATATTCTGAGGTGGGATACATATAAAAGTTTAAGTCTTAAAACATTAATTCAGTATCCTGAACAGATTGAGAAATGTGTGAAAATTTAAAATGGATCAGTATATCGACAATCAATGCAAACTCTTTAATATTGAAAATGTAATCAAGCTTAACGGTACTTGTATCTCATCGGCAGCTGATATGATCTCCTAACACGCTCACAAAAAGATTGTGTGTACAGTTTTCAGGTTATCTAGTTAAAAATCCAAAAAGATTTTAGTTTCTCATTTTATTTTCGACAACTGACATTGGGAATCGGTCGATCAAAGCTTAGTGCAGATCATGTCTGTGTTTGATGAGGGCTGGGTAAGCTGGTGATGCAGTACAATGATTGGTACAGTGTTTGATGGTTAAAAAGTGGTTGAAAGTTCAAAATGTTCAAAAGTTCATTAGTTTGAACTATTTTCAGAATGAAATAAATGTGTACTTCATAATTCGGTCATCCAAGGTCATTAACTTGGACTTGGTAGGCCAAGCAGTTGACCAAGGTCATTAACTTGGACTTGGTTGACTGGTTGTGACGGTGTTTAATCTGAAAAGGGTTAAAAAGTAAAATTTTTGAAAACATCAACCTGATTTCGCTCATGTGTCACCAAACAATGATTTCGCTTATAAGGGTGCTTCATATGTGGTTTCACTTATAGCTACCATGAGGTTTCGCTCATATGGCTTTGGTTTTAAGAGCGAAACCAGACCTAGTATATAAGTGATAAGGTTCCGCTCATTCGTCACTTTTCACCCTTTCGCTCTTAAGTTCATCCTCTCCGGCGACTGAAAAGCGATACCCTAAAGCATCCGTTTACAGGCGAAGTGCTGCCCAAATTTTTACAGATCTTGTTGATTATCATAGTTTACAATCATGGGCAAGGTTATTTGATTTCCAATTTGATCTAAATCATGCTTATTCTGAACTGTCGGCACATGTTATTGAACGAAACATAGTTTTAGGCCTTTAACAGTTAAATCTGAACTTAAAATTAAAATTATATTGTCGTCTGAATGAGTAGATCATGATAGTGTGTATTGATTGTTTCAAATCTGTTGATTGTTGATGTTTGTCGATGTCCGGGTGTTACAGTTGTAGATCTAGGGTGTTTGAGTGATTTTTGATGGAATTAAAACATATCCCTAGTCTCGGTATTATCAGATTAACAAGATAATAGGTTCAATTTTGGGGTTTGATGAACTTTGAATGTCTGATGATGATTTTGCTTGTTTGTACATTTTGTGGTTCCGCTCATCTGTACTTCATGTGTTTCCGCTTATTGTGCACACATCAGTGATTCCGCTCATTGGTGTTATCCTGTGTTTTCGCCCTTAGTGCACTTGTAATTTCGCTTATGATACACTTAGAGTTTTTCAAGTGAAACTGTTGTGATGAATTTTTTTTAAATGTCTAATTCTCAGTGTATGTGATGTTGATGTGCAGGGATCTAGTGTTATTTTTTATCCTCTTCACAACAGTTGTTGTGATTTGGATATGCAGAAAAATCCAGAACTGGCCAAGTTTAGTAGTATTTTGGAGTTTATGGGCCGAGTTCCAGTCCAGAAAGCGCTTACAGATCAACGTCCACTTTACAAATCACACATTGACCGTTTCTGGAAGAATGCAAGCTACGATGACCAGAACAAAGAAATTTCGTCGATTGTTGAGGTGCATGGTAAAAACGAGAAGATACTTGTCACTGAAGCACTTATTCGTGAAGTTATTAATTTTCCTGATGAGCCAGAGTCGCCAATAAGATTTCCAGAACGAATGGTGAAAGGTTGCATGCTAAGAATGGGTTATCAGGGAGCTTTGAATGCTGGGAATTATTTGAAATCGAAATTTCAGAAACCATACAAGTTTCTGATTCACTGTGTATTGATGTCATTAAGCCACACAAAAGGAAGTTATGATTCGATGCGTGATTATCAAATGAATATGATTACTGCTCTAGTGCTGAACAAGAAGTATAATTTCTCACACATTGTATTTCACTACATGACAGAGAATATTACAAAGAAGAGCAAGTATTGGATGTATCCTCGATTCGTGCAGATGTTGATTGATCACACTTATCCTGAAATTGACAGAAATATAAAGGATGATTTATTGGTACAATCCCATATGAACGAAGTTACAATCAAACAACTTGTGAGATATCACCAGAACCACCCTGAACCGAAAGTTGTTGCTGAATTCTTTGGTTTTATCAAAGATGCAAACTATGTTGATCCAGATCCTGTTAATCATCAGAAATGGAGAAATGAAGATGAAATGAAAGGAGCAGCGTATGTTGATGAGCTTAAAGTTCTTGAAGATTTAAAAAACACCAAGAATGAATGGTATGTGAAAGAAACAGGGAGACGACGCAGAAAGGCTACTCCTAATGTTCAAAATGTTGAGGAATCTTCTTCACAACCAAAGAAGAAGCAAAAGAAGGCTGCTAAAACATCGTTGATTGATGAGCCGGAAGAAGATAATCCAGTGGTCACTACCGAAAAAGAACAAGTGGTAGCTACGGAAGAGGATCCATTTTATGTTGAAGAAAATTTGTTGTTTGATACAGAAGTCTTAGAGACAGGGCCAACAGTGGTTGCTGAAGTTGATCAAGTTGTGAATGTTGAAGCTCAGAAAGGGAAAGATAAAATTGTTGATGACATTGATGGAGATGATATTGTTAAAGACACAACAAGCTCCTCGAGTTCTTCAGAAGAGGAAATTGACGAAACTGAACGTTTACGAAGAATTCAGGAAGCAACAGAACAAGAGAATTTATTAAGGAAGAGAAAGAGACATGAAAAGGACGATGATGATGTTTATGTTCCTTCTCCAGAACATGTCTCCGAGTCACAATCTCCTCCAAGTGGTAAAAAGAGAGGTGGAGCTCGAAAGAAAGTCGTATCCCCAAAGATCAGAAAGGTTACTCCAAAGATTAAAATACCGAAGATTGTGCTCAAGAAGAAACCAACAAAAGAAACCAAGAAACCACTTACACCACCACATGAACCAACACCACCACAATCTCCAATCCAATCACCACCCCGACAACTTACTCCACCACAACAACCTTTTCCACCGAAACAACTAATTCCACAAAGATAACTTTCACCATTACATTCTTCACCACCTCATAAAGAACTACCAATTACTTCTTCTAATAAAATGTTTCAAACACCACCACCTTCACAACCTATCATTGACACTACACCAGGTTCTTCAGGATCAAAAGGTTTTCCACCTTTTCCTTCAAATATAAATATTGGACTTGAAGATATTGGAGATTTAGATTTTGTGGATAATGTTCAATTGAAGAGTGTTAATGATAAATTGAAGTAGTTATTACTGAAAACAAGAGATTGGCAGCTGAAAATAAAATAGTAGCTGATCGTGGTAAAATTCTTGAAATGAGAGTAAAGAGGTTGGAGAGTGATAACAAAGAGTTGGTGAAAAAGATTGATTTTGATCAGTTAGAGATTGATATTTTAAAAGTAAGAGTTGCGGAACTTGAAAAAGAGAAAGTTCAACGTGATGAACAAAATGAATGCTTCAAGTTTAAGAACAAAGAGCTTGAAGCAGACAAAGCATTCAGAGATCATGAATTCTATATGCTGAATAAAGTAGTTGAAAGTATGCTCGGTACGTCTGTAGAGCAAAGGTTTGAAGAGTTGCAACTTGAAGAGCTTAAAGCACAACGTCAAGCAGAGATTAATAAGCAAATGAAACTCAAAGGCAAAGGCGTTGAAGGAAGTTCTGCTGTGACAGAAAGATTGATTGTTCCTGTTATGGTTGTTGAAAATCCCGAGCCTATTTCTGCTGTTTGTGGTCTTTTTGAGGATTATACACCTCTTGAAGAATTAATGAGTGTCAGTAGTGATGAAGATGATGAAGAAGAGGAGAAAGAAAAGAAAGATGATAAAGATGAGAAAGTATTTTCAGCGAGCAGTAATGGATCTGGTAAAGACAATGATGACGATGATGCTCAGGGTGGTACAGGGTTGAAAGTTACTGAGGCTTCTTCTGAACAGAATGTTGATGATTTGATGAACGATTCAGTAAATGAAGAATCAAGGGAAGCAGATGGAAAGGGGGAGTCTAGTGATACACAAAATGTTCAACAAGATGCAGAGTTAATTTTGAGACTAGATACTTATCGTGAAGAAGGAGAGCATTTCCATACTTACATGTTGGAAACAATTAAGGAAATGACTCGTATGGAAAATCCTGATTTCAAATTCGATTTTGAAGAAGAAATGAATGCTGAGTTTGAAAAAGAGTTGAATGCTTTTGATATTAATCAGCAGCCTGAATATGAGTATCAATATGTTGAAGAAGCTGATTTGTATGATAGAGTTGAAGTTGAAGACTGGACAGATGATGAAAGCATCAGTGAAGATACTTCACAGTTACCAACGTTGATGGATTACGAAGAAAAGTTTCTGAGATTTTGAAAGATGTGAACTTTGATGAAACTCAAAAAGATATGGCAAAGGAAGAACGAAAGAAATGGTTCAGAGTTAGTCACGAGAGAAAATTTAAAAGGCCACTAAAGTATTATCAACGTGATAGAAGCGTATCTCTCGGTGATATTATCAGCTGGGGTTTTCTGCCACAGATTAATGCGTATGCGATAAGAACAGAATGTGGGGTGCAATATTTTGAAAAGTTATATGATATTATGTCACTTCTATGGTGGGATGTGGATGAGTTATCTAAAGTAAGAACTTTGGGTTATTTTGTTAGGAAGAATGATATCGGCATGTGGGGATTGATAAAGTTTGAGGCTTTGATAAAGTCTGAAGTCTTCATGGTGGTCACTGGATGAGAAGATGAAAAGAAAAGCTAAGCATGAACGTCAAAAGCTTGAAGAAAAGAAAGGAATGTTTATGAAGATTCAAGCTGAAGAGGAAAAGGCAAGAAAGAAATATAATGATATGGTAAGGAATGCGCTCAGAAGAAAGCCAAAGCCAAGGGAAGAAACGTTCAGAGCAATTTGAAACAAACCATCAACACATTTTGATCACAAACTTAAGATTCTGACAAATTAATATTGTTTCTTTCTTTTAAAAATGATTCAACATTAAAAATTCAATAAAACTTAGATCTTTCTTTAAAATTTGTTTTAACGTAACTTCCAGGTATTATATGACCATTTTTATTTTAATCAAATATTTCTTTAAAATTTGTTTTAACGTACTTAAGTTTGTTTTTTTGAAAATATTAATTAGATCGTTTTCCAGGTATTATATGACGTATTAAGTTTGTTTTAACGTAACTTAAGTTTGTTTTAATCAAAATAGTTTTATTGGAAAATATTTGATGTGTCCTACAAACCTTTTTAATTAATATTGTTTTCATAAACCACTTTTTAATCTATTTTTATGTTTCTTTAAAGTTTTTATTAAGGCATTTCCTTTTATTATAATGGATGGATTAGGCCTACTATTGTAACTTGTCGGTTCGGTTTCTTCGTTCGGTCACAGAGTCGTAATGCTCAAAATAAGATTGTTGGTGAGTTTCACAAAGGCAATGCATGTCTACTTAATGATCAAGAAAAAAAATCAGTGAAGAAGATGTGGGGATCACGTAAATGTATTGTTTCTCCATATCAGTTTCTCGAACCGAGTAGTACTACTAAAGATTTCCTTGCTAACAGGGAAGCACCTACTAAGGGTAGTAGGTGTCCATTGGGGCCAACACCTACTAGGTGTCAGAGGGGAAGCACCTACTACACGTAGTAGGTGATGATGGCGGAGGTGGTACGTAACTACGTATGATGAACAAAACCACTATTGTCGGTTACGATGTTTCTTGCCAAAGGACGGCGATTAAGATACAATTCGCAAGGGTACAACGGTAGTGGAGGTCACCCTCGTGACATCAGTGAATTTGAAGCGCCTCTGTTTCAATGGCTACCACTGTTGCCTAAGATCAAAGTGATCACCACCATGTATCAATCACAGGACCTCAACTAGTAGTCACTGTGTCAATGATCCTATTATATTCATAATTTTACAATACATATAATACCTAGAAAACGATTTTTAGAAGGGGTTTATTTGCAGCCGGCTCATGCCTAAAAATCACAATTTTTAGAAGGGGTTTACATGTTTTCAATATTTATACAACCTTCTTTTAGTTCACCCTATATATATATATATATATATATATATATATATATATATATATATATAGGGAAAGGTTAACATACAAAAGGCCTTATCCTACTTTACGTACGCGACGCGCTCAACCATCAGATCTGGGCAATAATCACGCATGGGAGCCCTAATAACGCATGAGAGCAGTTTTTGGGTGATAATCACGCATGGAGGTGATAATCACGCACGTTATAATGGTGAAAAAATAATTACGCACGTTATAAATTCTGTCGCGTAGGTTAATGTAGGTTAAGCCATTTTGTACATTATACTTTCTATATATATATATATATATATAATACAATATGTCCCAAGCATAGTCTTTTGACGGGAGTGTGTGAAGAGTATTGCCCTTTGTTGGTCCTTCTATATTTATCATACCTAGGTTTTTTTTTAATACCCAATAGAATACCCGATTTTTAGAGTATATTTTTATGTTTACTTTACAACTTTTGTATTTAAGTTTATTAAATACATATTACAAAACAAGTATTTTGTACTTTTGTATTTATGTTATTGTAATTTATCTGTAATTATTCTTACAAATTACAAACCAAATTGAAATTTTAAAGATTTTTTTTTTGTGTAAAATAATTAAAAAAAACAGCCCAAACTTAGTGTGTCAAAGGCTAGCCCAAAAACCATTTTAACCCTCGTTTTGGGCCTTGCTCATCATATCCTAAACCCAGCTTTCCATTGTCTTGCAGAGACACTTCAATTAACCATGTGGCGATCCTTAAACCCAGTTTTGTATTCTGGCAATCCATTGCTGTTTTCGAAACTTCAATTAACCGTTCCGGTGATTTTGCAGAGACTGTTATATAAGAAATTGTTGCCCCTCTCTATAAGTGAAAAACTCAAGTTCAAAAAAGGTTTTTCAACTTCTGCAAACCCTTACAGGTATATTTGATTTGATTTTTTACTTCGTTGATGCTCATATTACATTCCTTGCAAATATAAGTTACGGATGAACACTCGTTACACGGTCTATATAATTCTTTCGATTTTTAATTTCCGTTTGTAGTTGGAACTTGGAAACCCTAGCTAGTGGAATTGAAGAAATGGACCAGATTTCACACCTTCCTGAATTAGTCCATCACATACTCTCGTTTTTTTTTATATAGAAACCTCTCATGCAGAGCTTGTTCGGTTGAGTGTATTGTCTAAAAACCGGTTTCACCTAACCGCTTCATTCCCCATTTTACTTTTCCATCTTGAAAAGTTCAGATCTCGAGAAAGGTTTTTCAAGTATGTTGAGTATACCACCTCTAGATTTTGCAATCAAAATCTCACTGCAAACACGTTCATGCTCTATACAACTCTCTTGGAGCCTGTAGAAATAGATGTTGACAAATGCCTTGAATTAGTTCTTAAGAAAGGCGTGCGGGGTGATTGATTCTATCAACCTGTTCCCATTATGCTTCTTGTAAGTATTGTTTGCCTAACATACTTTTATCTGTTTCGGTGTTAGAATATTTGACCATATGTGGGTGTAAGTTGTCTTCTTCCTTGATGGTTGATGCTGTCAAGTTTAAGTCATTGATTGTGTTGAGGCTTAACGAGGTCCCCATAGTTGATGAAGTGATCAAGTATCTCGCCACTAGTTGCCCTCTTCTACAAGTATGTGAGATTGATTGTTGTCCTGGTTTCAAAAGGTTCTGTGTTCATGGGCATCAAAATCTACAAGAAGTTAACATTCAATATATCGCTCCAGTTGAGAGAATCGACATTGAAGCTCCTAATCTGTCTTGTCTTATAGTAAGAGATTTTCATTATGTTGGGGCTCCACAAATGAACGTGGCTTCTTGCAAAAAACTAACATCAGTGACTTACCATGGGATTCCCTTGCCAAACTCGAATGGTTTTACCGACTTCTTATCCAACTTCCCTTTCATTGAAAATTTGGTTTTGTTTACTAAATATAAATGCAACAACCTCAAGTTTTCAAGCCATTCCTTGAGGACACTGATATTACATTTAGTTTGTGATTTGGAAGAAATTGAGTTCAGTACCCCCAACATGGTTTTTTTAGTTACGCTTGTGATTTGCGTCTATTCTGACCTCCAATAATAGAAATGGTATGTCACTTAACTAATTTGAAATCATGTATGCATTGTCATCCCCACGGTATAGATGCTCTTTGGTTCCAGAAGTTAAGGCAGTTTTTTGACAAGAAAAACGGATTCAAAGTTTTAAACTTGTTTATTCACGCAAAATATAGTCAGGTTTGTTTCTTAGATCAGTCATTTATGTGTTACTTTGATGTGAGCAATTACAAAAATAATCCAGACACAAAGTTGTATATTCATTCCAGAAATTCACAGAGTTAGAGAGGCTAAAGGCGATTGGGTTGCCACCTTATGAACTGGAGCATGTTGAGATACAACTCGAAATCTATGAAGAATCAACAGTACATGCGGCTTTTGTAGATGTTGTACTTTGGTGTTACCGTCCTCGATCTCTAACTTTAAGACTGCCCTTTGGACTAGGCTTGTAAATGAACTGAATAAGACCATAGCTTACTGAATAAGACCATGGATACCTTAAATAACACCATAGCTTACTGAATAACACCATAGATAATTAAATAACACGAGTATTACAGTTATATATGGTGTTATTCAGTTACCTATGGTGTTATTTAAGTTATCCATGGTCTTATTCAGTAATCTATGGCAGCTTATCAGTTATTTAACTAAAGATGTTACTCAATAATTTTGTAATACTAGATGTTAAATACGATCAATTTACCGCCAGTAACAACATTGGTCCTCTGAAAGCATCCTCGCCACCATGCCATGCCGTTTTCGTTCTGTTAAGACACGAGACAATGTACGAACACCAGTTGAAGCTTTTGATATTCACGTGCGGCTGTATACATGAAATGTATCACACGTTCACCGTATTGTTCGTCGTGGTTTCACCTAGGAGTGAGAAATAGAGAATCAAGAAGTTCACGACAAACAGCCTTCCGTGATCATGCACATCTAATATGTAATTCATCAGCTGCAACGGCGACAATCGCTTGGTATCCGTATGCTCAAACTGATTTCTGAACTCTTGGACAACATCTTTCCTTTTGTTCGCTTTCTTCTTCTCAACAAGATCTGTTTACAAGTCTTTTGAAACTTATTGCAAAATATTGTCGTAGATTGCATACAGAATTGCGATAAAGAAGATACCTTCATCACACAGTTCACATATTGTTGAACTTGTCGACGATGATTTTTGGAACAATCTTGAATGGGATATGGAGAGGATGCACGCAGAACAACAGGAGAAGAAGAAGACGACGAGGGAAGAGGAAAAAACCAAACGAGCCGACGACGTTGAATGTAGTGAAAAACCAATCAAAAAACAACACGGAAAAAAGAAATGGAAACGGCGAAGCTGATTGATGAAGGTACTAAAGAGATTGAAGATGATGATGCGCACTTGGGTATATACAGACATTGTGCAGATCACTTACTGTCACAAACTGATACCCAAACGTGTGCATTATTTGTAGGTGCGGATGGCGAATGTCGTATTCCGATGGTCTCACAGTACGTGAACACTCCATCACCATCAGGAACATCTGACGGCGATTTTGAGCTGGTAAACATATTATGATTCGTACTAGATTTGATACTATATGTTATTTCTGTTGATATGATATTAAATCGGGGTTTCGTACAGGTTCGGTCAAATTTGTTGGATAACCTGTTTACAGAATTTGAGATATGCGTGAACAAAATCAATAACACTTTAACAGAATCATGTGTGATGTTCCCCGAGAGTGATCTGTTGAAACGGAAAGCAATAGAGTGGAAGGAAATAATCAAAAAGCACCTTATAGTCGAAGATGAGAAAGAAAAGGAGGGTGATGATGTGGAGAAGGGAAATAAAAATGTTGAAGCTGAAGAAGATGATGTGGCTGAAGCAGCTGAACCCATTGATCTGCAAAAATGTAGTGTATCGTTAGTCGGAGATAACACTCCTGCGAACGTGCAAATTAAAGATGGTATAACACAGTACACTTCTCCCTTTTCACCAATGACGTCATCGTTTATCGCAGAGGTGGATAGAGATGTTGAAGGGGTACGAAGTGAAAAGACACCAGAGACGATTCAACGTTTCGGGAATTGAAGCAGTGAACTTGTCAACAAGGCCGGCCGACGTTGTAACGGATGAAGAACGTAACGACATAACGCAGCCTGATCAGCGAGGTGGATCACCAAGGCCGAAACGAACAATCATTCTTCCGGATGCACTGCGGTCACCGTACGTCGAGCAAGCTGTCTCGTTGAGAAACGGACGTGATAAGTCTGAAGACACACTGGCTCGATGTATATTTTGTGTCGTAAGAAACGTATGGTATGAATCTGAACTGGACCTTTATATTGTGTTTATGTAGTGTATTGGGAACAGCCTCCCGAGTCCAACGTCGTAAGATGTGTGAGCACAACAAACATTTGTATTTACATAAGTGAAACCTTTTACTTTTACAGAAACAACACAAGGAAATAGTAAGCATACATAAATACACAAGCTGCTTATATAATAAAAAAATCAACAAATAATAGAGAAGGCGACATAAAATATTAAGGTTGAAGACTAAACGTTATGTAATTGATGCAATGCAACAGGCTAATCTGATGGATTAAGTTCCATCCATTAGTGATAAACTTGAATCAATGATTGAATGCAAAATTCAGCCATGAATGTTTCAATGTAAAAAAAAAAAACGAGATAGAAAGAAAGAAGGGGCTAGTGAAGTTAGTTTCTTTCCATCTGGTATTTCCAGTTTTCCACAATTCTAATAACACTGATAAAGGGAAAATGAGATTGACGATTAAAAAAATGACAACCAAGTCATCTTACTAGGGTCCTCACTAAAGTAGGAATACTTCCAAGATGTCGACGCTTAAGTTGTATGAGATTCTCTTATAAAGTTACAACAATGGAACTCATATCCAACTCCCTGCTTATACAAGCCTATAATTTTGAAAGTAGATTGTTGACTGAACACGGGTGAAAAAGAAGCTCATAGCAATATGTATGTGAATGCCCAGTTGCTTCCTATTCTTATAGTTTCTAATGACTAAAAGGTTTATTTGATCTTCAATCAAAGCAAAATCAGATATGGTGTTTTTGCCCTTTAGTAAAAAGCGACTCGTTCAACTAACATGTTTCATTATTCTAACTTACGTTGCTATACAATTGTCAAACCTGTACCTTTAAGAGCTCCGCCTCTTCACATTTCAATGATTGGGTCAGTAGAGGAATTAGCAAAAATATAGATTATTGTTGGGGATTTAAATTTCCGGTTTATTAATAACTACGTCTCGCATGTGTGATGTGTGTGCCTTCGCTTATCGCCTCGGAGCGCCCCGCGCTTTTAAACACAGGTCCTTAACTAACAAATACCATCGCATTTTGAAACAACAAGTATATCATCTCCTATTCCTTTGACTACATATGTTTTTCTTGAACATTAGTACCTAAACCAAGCACAAACATGAAATGGCAAGTCTTAAAAGACACATGCATAAACAATCATACAATCTTGGTAGGCATGAGACACTCCGAGGCCTTTAGGTCCCAAAAGATGCATATTGAGCTTATATAACATACTAAAGCTTAAACTCAAAAGTAATCTCTGGTCTCTACCCCATACAAAACTGCACCATCTGAGTTCAACAAAAAGAACTTTCAACCTACAATCATAGTTACTAAAAGCGTTAAGCACTCAAGGCGCATACGCCTCGCCTGGGGCCTAGGCGCAAGGCGTAAAAAAAGCGCGGGCCGGAGAAAAAAAAAAGCGTACAACAAAAAAAACATAAAATATTTTTATATAATAGAAAATTAATACTATTCTTCAAATAAAATAAACTAAAGCTATTATATAACATTTAATATCTTCTATTTAGTACCAAAAGTTATAAAATGCTAGTTTATTAGTGTAGAAAAGTAGTTTCGTTAGATAAAAGTAGAAATCTAGCTAAAATCTTGCCAGAATTTAGAGAATTTGGCCGAAAACTCTCAAGAATCTAGGAATCTCGCCGGAACCTGTGCATGAACCATCACTTGGAGAATTAAAGCGCAATTGCCTTGACTTAAGGCGCAACAGGCGATGGCTTTTAACAACTATGCCTACAATCACCTATATGCTCATTGTTTTCATTAAAAAAATGAATCCATTGATTTCATTCCATAAAATCCCACTACTATAACAATACCCAATGCTATAATAAACTTTTGTGTTTAGCATGGTAGGGTTTGCAATTCAGAAGGGGGTAGCGGCGCAGCTTGTTGCCCGTCTACCTGCCATTAGTTTGTAATTTCTGTTTATAGGGTATGTATATTTATATAGTTATATTAAAAAAAAAAAAAAAAAAAAAGAATTTTAGCTGGAAAATCAAATGCATAACAGTCTGAATATCAAATGGAACCCATTAGACCTCAAAGTTGCAAACTTTTTTTGGACAATTAAATAATTAATTAAGGGTATAAGGGCATTACAAATTAAGAATGTTGTAAACCAATTAATGAAGCTTTCACAAAAGGGAAAAGGAATTAGAGAAGTTATGATGGGAAAACTGACCGGCGTGTTGAACCATGTAGGGTTGGATCGAAAATAAGCTAGAAAAGATGATGAAATAAAAGGGGTTGTTGATTGAATGCGGTGAAAGTTGTGTAGATTGCACTTGGGTACTAGAATTTGCATTCTGTTTGGGGAAATCTTGTCGGTTGGAGCAAATCAACGGCAGAGTATGCCTCCCTCAATTTTCTGATCATCCAAAACTTGAATCAACTTGAAATCATCACTGCTTAACACAAATGCATCAAAAACAAGAAGACGAAGAACGATTGAACCAGTTTTGACAGATTATACAGAGAGAGAGAGAGAAGGGCTTACCTTAAAGTAATGATTGTGATTGATGAAGATAGAAGTTAGGGTTTTTGATTGCAAGATAGTATTTGTGCGAAAAAAAAAACTTTAAACCTCAATTTTAGGGGTGTAAACCAGCCGGGCCGAGCCGAGCTTGACTGGGCTCGAGCTCGGTTCGTCATGTTTTTATGAAGCTCGAGCTCATTCGAGCCTACTAATTTGAGATCGAGCTCGGCTCGTGAGTAAAACCCAAAGCTCAAGCTTGGCTCGACTCTGCTCGAGCTATTTTAAGAACAACCTCAGACGAGCTAAAAACTTGACTCGAGCTCGCTTCATTGTCACTTAAACGAGCCAAAGATCGGCTCGAGCTCGGCTCGCCAATGTTATAATCATTATTATTATATTATATAAAAATAAATAAATTTTTGTTTGGGCTCGTTTAGGCTTGCGAGCCTAAACGAGCTTTGTATTTCAGGCTCGAGCTCGGGCTCGATAACTAAACGAGCTCTATTTCAGGCTCGAGCTCGGGCTCGAGCTTGTTAAACCTCGGCTCGTTCGAGCTTTTAACCGAGCCGATAACGAGTAGCTCTCGAGCCTCTTGGCTTGTTTACACCCCTAAACCTGATGTTGGTTTGTTTGTAGCAAAGGTGGGTAACATCCAATTGGTGGATAGGCCAGGGCTGAGACAGTGCAAGCGACAAGATTGTCCGTATAGTGGTTAGTTTAAGAACCGGACTAAACGTTTCAACACAACCAACCCCAATTTGTTGATTACTCCCATCACACACTAACCAGGCCTTATAACGTTCCAATGTGCCATCTGATTTAAATTTATGACAAAATAACCAGATGCTTCGAATAACATTCATATGAGGCTGCCTAGGAACTAGCTCCCATGTCTTATTTTTAATTAGGGCATTAAATTTGGTGGTCATAGCATTATACCATTCTGCATTGGATAAGGCTTCCTTAGGATTTTTAGGGATGGGGACAACAATAGAGGAGAAGAGGTTAAGGATGCTATTAGGTTTGGAGATACCATCCACAACACGTGTACGAATGGTTCATGCGAGAGGGGGTGGTGGAGGAGTTGGAATGAGCGGTGGGGTTGGGTTTGGGGGTGGTTCGGTTGGCGGTTTCAGTTTGGGTCTTCGGGAATAGGTTCGTAATGGTGGGGAAGCAGGCTGGAGAGGCTGATGTAACGGTGCGGGTTGGGTAAGTGGTATTGTGGGCTGATCTGATTGGGGAAGTTGGGTCGTAGGGCCTGGTATAGAGGGGATTGGCCCAACAACTTCAGCGTTTTGGCTTGTGATGTTGCTGGTTGCTGTTATGGCCGGAGTGGAGGATGGTGTAGAAGATGGTGAAGTAGGCTGGTGGCACAGGGCAGGATGTATATGGGCGTTAAGGAAGTCATAAGATTGTGGAGACGGTTTAGGGTTACTTGCGAATGGAAAAATTTGCTCATCAAAAATCACATCTCGGTTTATGATAATTTTACGAGTGGATAGGTCTTGGCACTTGTATCCTCGATGATTTGAGGGGTAACCAAGAAAGACACAAGGCATGGAGCGGTAAGCGAGTGTGTCGATAGTAGTATAGGGAATGAGAGGATAGCAAAGGCAACCAAAGACGCGTAGATGAGCGTAAGATGGAATGCGGTGATTGATTAACTAAAATTGCAACTAAATTACTAAATGATTAAAACAAGAAATTAGAGACAAGTTCCACACCCGGTTCGATTATTGCAAGACCTAGGGTTCCTACATGTTTTAACTTGATTTAATTGCATATAGTGATTAACGGATTACTATCACGAAGCTTAGGTGCCAATTGCTATCGACGTCATAGACAACAGACCGTAATGCACTTCGTTACCTCGGACATGTACATCCTAACCTACGATAAGGCATAAGTGCACAAATTCATTTCGCAAAGTCGAATTTTATAATCATTCGACAATTCACAAATTCAATTCAAATGCACGATAATTATCAAAGGTTTCAAATACTAAACAATTTGTCACAAAATCAAATGAAAATACAAATGCATAAACCCTAGAAATTCTTACAACAATCTATACCGGGGTGAAACCGAAGAGACTAGCCGTTCATGGTCGAAGAGGCACGATCACCGGAGGATGAATACGAGCACCGAACAATAATCTTGAGTCTTGAAGGAGAGTTGAGGGTTAGGGGTTAGGGTTTGGATGGTGGAGAATAGATGAAGATGAAGTGGTTTTCCCCTTTTTTTTCAAATGAATGGGAGTTGAAGGAATAACAAAGTGTAACTCCCCCTTTCCAAAATTGACCTTTTCTCTAAAAAAATCCCGTTTTTACCAATCAGCCAGTGTGCAGCAGATAATGTGACAATTTCTGGCCTTTCAAAACCTTATATTTTGATTTGTCTCGTCGAGCTACCCCAAATGCATATATTATAAGCCCCGAAACTCATTTTCTAGCTTAGGATAAGCCAAAATGAAGTTTGGACTGTTTCTGGCGCAGAGTTCAGCTCAGTTTTGCCTCTTTTTGCATTTTCTTCAATTATGTTCTCTCTAGCATCCGCCCAAAGCTTCAGTAATTCTCCAAAATGCACCTTAAACCCGTTAATGCCTGCAAAACACAAACCATATCAAAGTAGTGTATTCTAGAAAGTAACTTCGTGTAATTAACCGAAATTAAAACCATTAAGCTAAGGAATTTTACCAACCCATCACATCCCCACACTTGTCTTTTGCTTGCCCTCAAGAAAATATGTTTTTCACTTTCACGTGGGTCGAACGAAAAACACACTCCCCATTCCCGAGACTAAGGTTAAGGTCTATTGTGATGCCTGGTTCAAACTTTTTACAATTTTCGACCTATTTAGCAATAAATGATTAATCATGTAAAAATGGTTATCCAAGATTAACCCGCCCTTGAAAATAATAATTCATGCACATCCCTCACAATGTTCTCTCCACTCGGTTTAAAATTTGGCTAATTAGATAATTAATTAGCACTTTCTAAGTAATCATTCATGTCACACCCCGACCACGTAAAACAACAAAGCGTGGCGGAAACGTCGGGGAGTGTTGTAACAGAATTATCGTTTCATAACCATGGATACAAAAAGTGTTTCATTTTATTGATAATATTAAACATTAACATTGTTCTAACACATAACAAACAATTTTTATATCGACTATCATTGTTTTATGTCACTAAGGTCTCGTCCAGATCCTATGTGACGCATGCATCCTAGAACGTCAATCAAGCAACAACACCTGAAACATATGTAAAAACAAAGTCAGCAAAGAAATGCTGGCGAGTACATAGGTTTTATAAGAGTATCGGAATCATGGCTTGTTTACATATATTGCAATACCTTGAAAACCTTGTTTTTAAAAAGTGTATACTATTGCAACATGATTAACCAACTCAAATCAAGTTGGATATGATTTATAAAATCTCGTAGCCATGATTCTTAACTCCAAAACATTTTGTTTTATTAAATCAAATCGTAAGACATCTCGTAGAATGTCACACCCCGATATTTCCACGTATGACCGGTGGGCCCGGTAGGGGAGTATCGTGACGTAGTCGATATCGTCATAGTCAAACAACACAATATATAAAATGCACAGCAGAAGCAAAAGATAATTATATATTACAATCCGAATATAAAGTAATATCAAGTATTACAACGGAAGGTAAAGGATCCACAGGCGGATCTATATAAAAAGAAAACTGTTCAACAGACTTTGACATCTAGAGCTTGCGAGACTTGAGTAATGATGCCTGGAGTAGCCAGCCTATTTCGTCTAGCACCTGCACTTAGCCTTTTTGGAAAACACGTCAGTTTACACTGGTAAATACAACTTAACTAACTCATTTTGAAAAGAGTTTGAAAATTGATTTGAATGCACCTCGGCAAAATATCTTTTATAACTTGGGACAATTATTAAAATAATCTTGTATACAGTTTTACTCATTTGTCGTCCATTAGGGCCGGTTGTAGGGCCGGACTTAAGTTAACTGACACGCCACAGGTATAATGCCCACAAGGTTGATTCCTTTAAGTGGGTTACCAGTTTTTACATAATGCATCTGTCAGGTGTACGCCTACACCCCGTGCTTAGGTCGTGGCCATTTCGTAAAATGATGCCAAGGATATCCGGGACATGGTCATTTAACCCCCAAGGGCCATACACCAAATAATACAGAATAAAGCGAGTTATGTAAATACATTAATCATAATCCGATTTAAATGACTACATACCCGACCAAGCGGTACTTTTATACTACCGTATCCCAAGCCTGTATAGGGAAAATAAGTTAAGAGTATTTACCTGAGCAAAGTATAAATCAAATACAGCAAGTGCACGCAGCTTTTACTGGGCTCCTAATCTGGAACGAAGGTTTTTAATATCCTATTAGAATCCTAACGGGTTTTTAATTAAGCTTAGACTTAGACCGGTTAGTTTCCAAAAGGAAGACACGGTTCAAACGCATGATAAAGCGAAGACCGGTTTAGAATGTGGTTTTGACCCGACAAGCTTGTATGCTTGTTTAATATGGGTAACTTAAACACATTCTGGATTTTGAGACCAAAAAGATATGGTTTGACCCGTTTCGGCTAATATATGCAAACTAGTCACATAAGCCGATCCGAACGCGACAAGTGCGTAACGAGTAACCAAAAGAGTCATCTACAGGTTTCCTAAGTTACTATGCCTTAAATATGTTGTTATATCACTAGGATACCTTCCATTATGCCCAAAACGAGTTTAATCACAATTTAAGCCCCGTAGGGGTATTTTGGTCATTTTAAAGATTATAAAAGAGATTATTTAAGTTTCTGAGATTCGGGTCAGAATACATCAGTAAAATAACTTATTTTAACAGGTCATATCAGTTGATAATAAGTCTTACGTGATAAAATGGTTTTAAACCCAAACTATGCGTTTAATACGCTTAAAAAGCCATTTTAAGTGATTTCCGGATTATACGGGAAATCTGAGTTTTCTGATCAGGTTAATAAGTTCAAAATACTTTATTTATTATATAAAATCAGTAGCAATTGGATTGGTGTCAAAATACTATGTAGAACTCATTTTATACACAAAAAGGGTATAATCGGTATTTACCGAATCAACGCCATAACCTTAGGTTATGAGCAGGTTAAAAATAATTAAAAATCTTTAAAAATCCCAAAATATTATATTACATCAGTGGGTAAAAGGTTTGTAGGTCCCTCTTCGGATGAGGTCAAACCTTATCCTTGTTATATTAACACACTAGCAAGTGCGGAATCCAAGCTAGAGTGCAACCGAGTTGAGACAAGTATAAACACAAAACACACAAGGTTCACCGATTAACACCACTTGTATTAATACGAATGAAGGTTCCAGTTACAAGCTCAATGTTTACAGATGTATTCCGTAAACTCTCTCTCTCGTGTGTGTGTGTGATTTCAGCAGAATGCTGCTAAGTGTTCTCCTATGGTGTCTCTCTTGTCTCTAAGTGTCTCTCTAAGTGTCTCTGCCGAAATGAACACAACACTTGGGTATTTATACCCGACACAGCTAACATGCTCGAAGGATACGGAAGTCTGGTCGAAGGATCATCTATCGACCAGAATGCTACCGAAAGATCCATACATACCTCGAAGGATGATATCCTTCGAGGTCCATCTGTATCAATCGAATGACATTATCTTTCGAGGTCATCGAAGGATACAAACCATCCTTCGATGACATCCTTCGACACAAGCATGTTTCAACCAATGTGCTAACTGTTTGGCCAAGTCAAACCGGAGGATGGTTGACTTGGTCAAACTTACATCGAACGCACATATAAACAAATCTAACACAAGACATCGTTTTGTATCATGACACATTACAGACAAAGTACAGACACAAGCAGCTTTGTCTTGATCTTCGTGTCTTCAAGTCGAGACCAAATCGAACTGAGCCGAGTTGAACCGAGCCGAGTCGTGTCCACAAAATATGCATCAACAAACTCCCCCTTGGACGCTACTCGTGAGGTTCAACGCTATTCGTGAGATTCAACTTCGATGTCTTCCACGTCGGAGGATCTTTAAAGTCTTCACGTGTCGTAAGTAGAAAGTGTATCAACAAACTCCCCTTTTCATTTAGGAAGTGTGTCAATAAACTCCCCCTTAGATTGAACTCTTCATTGAGTCATGCTCGTGAATCTTTTGACTTGTCAATTCTTCAGATCCTTGTGGTGTTGATGAAGGGACAGCGGCAACTCGATCATTTTATCCTTTGAGTGCCTCCACTTCGTGTCTTCATTCCAAAGCTTTTCATCGAACATGTTCTCCTCGCCTTTAGCATCTGCACATGCAAGAAAGCTAAACGCATAATGAGAACAACCGCTTGGAATATAGTTAACATTTAAACTAACGACACATATGAGATCAAATCTCAATCAAACACCAACCGACAACAGTTTGAAAGTTTAGAAAAATATTCATTTTAATCCTTTAACTTTCAAAACTCGTTAACTTCGACTGTTTATGAAGATGCAATTGTTTTCAGGCTTATAATCAGGATCTTGGGTAGGATAGACTCGAGTTCCAACATCAGTCAATCAAAAATAAACTAGAAGCAAAATCTTTTTGGATTTTATAAAGTTTATATTAAAACACACCTAAAATCTTTTTGAAATTTTCATTTTTCAAATGTAAAGATGGAAAGCAATAAATAAATATATACAAAGATGCATAAACAGGAAACATTAAATAAATATTTACAGACATTCTTTTTGCGAGTTTCGAGGGTAAGAGAATCATATCAGTGTACGGTCATGCCAAAACGCTCTTGTTGTTCTTTTAGTTAACATTAAGATAAGCATCCTATAACGATTATCGGTATTGTTGTCCACTTAAGCTCAGCTTATCATTTGTAATCATGGCGAGGGGATACGTTAAGGTATAATTTATACTTACCGACCGGTGTTCATCCACATCACGACACATTCCCGTATCAAGGTATGCACGAGGATTCATCTTACCGGTGAGTATACCGATTATCATCTGTTTGACCGTATATGATGTGAGATTCTCACTTATTTTGATAGAAAACAAGCCCTATGTGATAGAATCACTTATTTATGAGGAACTTGATTTTCAGATGCATGAGGGCACAGGAGCAAGTCCGTGAACAGGTCAGTACTTTCGTACAGCAAAGAGACGAACTTGACTCCCGGATGAATGTGATATTTAATCACTTATTTGTTTGGACATGTGATTGTTGATCACTTATTGAGGTCGTATGCAGTATGTACACGTATGTATGGTATCATGGAAGATCTAGACTTGCGTCCCCGTTATTTTTCGGTAAAAGATACAACCATGATACCCAGATGATAAGCAGCATAAAGACCGAATATCTCAGAACCTCGGCAATCTCTCAAACGAAATTTCGGTACCAAGACCATATGCCAATGAATGGTTCCCACCCAGTCTTCAGTCGATTTAAGATTTATATCACCCTGCACACTTTAAAATGATTGTGAGCCTACCGATACATCTTATATAGAGCTGCTTATCGTTTTTCATTTAAGGTTTAAAGAGGTTTAGACAGACCACAGATGTACTATCATTTTCTCTTTTGCTCGCCAGGAAACTCATTTTTGTTTTTCTATTGTTTTTGTGTTTTTGAAATTTTTCGATGTTTTTGGATTTTTCAAAGTTGGATTTACTCCCCCTAAAATCAACAAACTATGACAAAATTTAAAAACACAAAGGTATTTACAAAAATGACTTTCCGATGTTGGTTAACTCATGTTTTACCTCAATGCCGTTTACCAAAATTAATTTTTAATCTGAAAAGATTTATCGAATTTTGGAAAAATCAGTTGGCATGTCGGTTTGCGGTGCGGACCATGACAGCATTGTCTGGCCAAAGAGTGTTGTACGAGATAATACAAATTCATAAGGCAGCTTAAATATCGACAAGTAAAGGAGAGATTAGAAATTTAAAACCGTATCCTGCAACTGCTTCGTGCATTGCCAGGAATCTGAGTGCTCTCCCAAACTGGATATCCACCCGGTGTGGATTTCGAAGTCGATTCTTTGTAGCTACTGAGAAGTCTCTTGACAGCAACAAGATCAAGAACCTTTGGGTCCGGCTGGTCTTCCACATTTCACCAGTGAAGGTTTTTGTCTTTCTCTTTCAGAAGTAGTGTGCGGTTGTTCAATTCATGCCAAGGCATCCGCACACCCAGTTGGTTTGTTCAACAAACACATTTTCTTCAATCACACCACGAAGAAATGTACACTGCACGTTCATCTTGTTGATTTTGAACTTCAAACGTGCTGCAGGTGCGTACATTTTGATTTGAATCTACCCTGGGGAACCCGATCACAGCCTTTAACAATTTAAACGTTGGAATGATTTTCAATTTGTCGAAGCTTCTCAAACTCATTCAACAGACATTTCTGTTTTCTTTTTCATTTTCTTTTCTTCTCTCCAACACAGGCAACAATTTCTTCTGTCGCCTGTTTTGTGCATGGACACTCCACTATCAACAATCTTACGACTATCGATAGTTCCTCCTGGAACATTCTGCACACTCACTCAAAGATTAGTTGGAGAGGGGGACCCAAGCCTTTGTGGACTTGGGTCGTCCTTGATCATCAAGGAAGGTGATCTCAATCTCCTGATGATTAGGAAAAAGAACCTGCGGTGCTCCCCCTGACTGAATTACCTGTTTTGGTTTCCAAGCTGTTTGTCCTTTACCAGTATTTGTATTAATTGTTTTTGCATTTACTGGTTTTTCCATTTTAGGTTTTGCTTGAACAGGTTTTTCTTCTTTCACCTCTGCGTTTAAGGCTTTTTCAATTACCTTTTGATTCTTTTGTTTCAACTTCTTTTCCCTTTCTTTCAAGACACGCGGGTCTTGTTTCGGGGAAACAGATCGTTTTTGGTAATTGGTTTCTTGGGGAGCCTTCAACTTTTGCAGGTATGGACAGTATCTTACAATATGCCCAATTGTGCCACACTCAAAACACATTCTCCGCTCTACAAACCTCGGAGAAACATGTTGATGACCAGACGGAGAACCAGACAATGAACTTTGTGATCTAGATGTACTTGGACCTAATTCACATCCGTTGGAGTGTTGGGTGTAATTATTCTGATCATTTCGTTTTAAAATTCTAACTTGTTTTATAAAATCAATGTTAGATTTATCCTGAAATGTTTCCAGTTTATCTGTACCCTTGGATCCAACAAAGTTCACTTTCTGTTCTCTTTTCTTAACCGGAGCTCTTTTGTTTTGCACCTTTTGCTGCTGAACTTTAGGTGCTTGAACATTCTTGTTCTGAGCCTTCTTCCCCTGTACCTTTCCCTTTCCGGAGTTCACTTGTTGTTTTCGCTCAATTGGTTGTTTTTGGTTTCCGTATTGTTTTCTAACTTGTTCACACGGAATTGGATCACATTGAGTGACGGTGACTTTGCCACTTTTGTTTCCCAAAAACTTATCAATACATCCTTCAAAAATTTGCTCAATTAAATCCTGATTTACATTTTTAATTGGAAAATCTTTGTTAGAGTAGATTTTATCATCTCCTTTGAGCGTGTACAACAAGTTATTCCCTTCACAACTAGAGACAAGGGACTCCATTCCTTTTGACATTTCAGTCTTACTCGGTTCCACTGGTGGATCACACAAGATGTGATTCTCAATTGGAATTTCTGTTGTAACCAAGTTAGACTGTTGATTCACAATTTTTATAGATTCATCATCTGATGAGTCAGATTCATCATCCGAAGAGTCAGTATCCTCAACAGTGGGAGGACTCTGTTCCTTAACACACGATGAATCTGTCACATTCTCAGATTCAGATTCGGATTGACCAGAGGATGATGTACCAGTTCTGAACCCGAGGCCTGCTGCAAAATCATCTAGATTGAGTGGCACTGTAGGTTCAAAACGGGGCATATCCTCGTCATCAGGCAATTTGGAGTAATTGTGATTCATTGGGGGAGGACATGATTTGAATCCATTACACTTCCTATCCCCCTTTTTCTTCTGAACGTCAATAATGTGATCCAAAACATAGCGGGAATTGGAATAGCTTTCCAATTTCTGCTTAATTGTCTCACATTCACATCTAGCTGTTGCTAACTCTACCATTTGCTTTTCAATTGTGTCGATTAAGTCATTGTTAACATGTTGTTTTCTTAAAACAGCCCTTTGTAATTCAGAAACATCATGTTTTAATGACGCAATTGTTGCTTTAAACTCCTTTTCATTTCTGGTTAAAAACAAGTTAGCTTCAGTTGCTTTAGAAAGATCAACAATCAATTCTTGATTGTGTTTGTGTGTGACTTCAAATTTACTTTCCTGTTCAGCATATTTAACCTTTAAACTATCACAATTTTCACAGCTAACTACAGTGGGTTCATCGACACTTACCTGACCTGATGAACTGTCGACATTAGTCGTAAAGGCTGAATGGAAAGAAAAAGATCCATCTTCAGAGAAGAACTTAGCAAGCTTCTCGGAAGTTCCAGCAGATTTCTGGCAGAGAATAGATCTCCTCTTGCATAATACTTCAGCTTCAGCCAAAAGTTCATCAACCTTCAAATCTAAAGCATCACTTGATAAATCACCAGCATCAAGTGATTCCCCATCCATGCTCCCACTATAACCCGAACTATCTTCATCTTCCGAAGATTCACCAGCAGACGCGGGTTCTACAACCTTCTCAGTCACCTTAGCATAACATGCTGTTCCACCATTTCCTCATTCTCCAAGCTGAAGCGACCAATCACAACCTTCATCTATTTGAACCACGAGTCCCCGGTTGGCATTTGATGACCCTGGTTGGCTTTGGTTGTTGACAGGTACCAACGTACGAACATTGTTCCTGTTCTGGTTCTGCTGGTTGCCTTGATTTCTGAAGGGATTTTGGTTTCCATGCTGAGCTGGTCTTGTGCATTCCCTTTTGAAATGACCGCGTTCACCACAGTTAAAGCAGGTCACAGCTTGCTTGTCGAACCCATACTTGGTGTCTTTCTTGCTTTCCAAGTTGGTTCTCCCGGTCCTTTCCATAAACTCCTTTGCTCTTCGAATTGCACTAGCAAGAGCCCATTTAATATCCATCATTTCAAACTCATCTCTATCCACTTGCTGATAATCTTCATTAGTTAGATTGATATTCCCAATCTGACCTGCGATCAATCCACAATAAGCACTAACCAAGGTATTCAACATCTCCATATGCTCCTTGGCTATTTCGACACTGACTTTGGAAAAGTTGGAAGTGTCTAATCTGACTGTGTTTGGATTGGAAGTGGCTTGAAAGTTTGAAGAGCTTCCATAAAACCCTTGCTGTTGCGGTTGTTGCTGAGGAGCTGTCGGTTTTACATCTTGTCTTGGATACATCAAGTATGCTGAAGGATCAAACTGATCTGTTGTTGATGGTCCAGTGTTTGAGACGAAAGCTGTTTGAAGCTTCGCGTGTTGAGATGCTGGTTTTTCTCCACTGATGCCTCCTGCAATCCCAAAATACATCTCTGGACTTTGAGGAGTTAGTGTTCTTTTTGCCTTCAGTTTTTCTTCTACATCCTTGTTCTCCAATTTTTGAATTAAATCATAAACGGTGATTGTGTCTAAAACACCATTTTCTTTAAGGATTTCAAGATAACTGCTCCACTTTGCTGGTAAGCTATCAGCAAATCTCTTCGTCATTTCTTGTGGAGTGGCATTGACTTTAAAAGCAAACATCTCGCTCAACAAGTGATGAAACCTTGTAGATAAATCTGCCAAAGTCTCATTCTCCATACACGTAAATCCTTCAAATTCTTTCTTCAGCAAATCTTGCTTGATCTTTCTTGATTGAGCATTTCCTTCACATCTTAACGTGAGCATATCCCACAAGCTTTTAGTAGTAGTGCAATAAACAAACTGGTGGTAAATGTCTCTGTTAAGAGCTTGTGTGAGAATCATGAATGCTTTCTTTTCTAACTCAATCTTCTTCTTATCTACATCGGACAAAGTGCTGTAAGTTTCTGGATTTGATCCTGCAACTTCCAACTCATTTTCAAATGGAGTGAAGAAACACATCCATAGATCTTGACCTTGCCCCTGAACATAAGTTCTCAACCTTTCTTTCCACCATCCCCAATCATTGATGTGATTCAGCTTTGGCGGTTTTGTGCTTGTACCAGTTTCAATGTCGTTCTGCATCATAGATTGAATGCTGCTGTGTTGATTTGTGACCAATGCCCATTGATTTGCAGTTATCATTGCAGCTTGAGTTGGGGCAATAGCTCGCATCCATGCAGATTTGTTGAATTCTGGCTCAGGTTGTGTAACTGATGATCGTGAAGATGTTAGAGTCCACGCGGTTGGATCCCACTGATCGTTTGTTCCCATTTTATAAAAATTAATATATTAAGTGAAAATTGATTTAAAATTAATTTTCACAAACTATATTAAAATTTCGAATGATAATCAAACAGCCGAAGGATCCTTGATCGAAAGTCCTGAAAAACACAAACTGTTAAGCTTAAACAGATTAGGATCGAAAGATGCACACAGGTTCGAAAAACAGACACTTGTTCGAAGGATCAACAGTGTTCGAAAGATCACTGTTGAGTCCCGAACAATGGTTTCGAAAGATTCACTAATTCGAAAGATTCACAGTTTGACAGATCCTTATCTTTCGAATATATATCCTTATCTTTCGAATAACTATCTTTCGAAAAGATTCCCTTGATCGAAGGATATGTCTCTGACTTCGAATGATGGGTCGAAAGATGATTATCTATCGAGCCTTCCTTGATCGTAAGATGATCTTTCGATGTCGAAAGATATCCTTCGATTGCAACTGACACAACTGACACAAAGTTGACAGGTTGGTGAGAAAGGTGACGGGTTGGTGCACAACTTTCGGCAGAAGGTATGTTCAGACCCTTCTTTTCTGCCAAAACAGATTTGGGTACCTTCCCAAAGCAAACAACTTTCGAAAATGGTCAAACAAGATCAAAATACATAAAAGTTTTGAAGAACACTTGAAAATTTGATGAAGATACCAAGAACAAACCCAGAAAATTTGAATTTTCCAGAAAACCGACACTGCCAAACACGAGTTTTGGCTGAAACTTCAATAAAAAACCAACTTTTAACAATGTGAAAATGAAGAATAAACCGGTTTTTATAACAACTTTCAGCAACATGCAATGATTTTCGAAGTTTTAAAACAGAAAATTTCAGAAAATATAAACTTCAAAAACCCGAAACACTCTAAAACACTCGGTTTTAACAAGGAAAAGAGCCAAGGCTCTGATACCACTTGTAGGTCCCTCTTCGGATGAGGTCAAACCTTATCCTTGTTATATTAACACACTAGCAAGTGCGGAATCCAAGCTAGAGTGCAACCGAGTTGAGACAAGTATAAACACAAAACACACAAGGTTCACCGATTAACACCACTTGTATTAATACGAATGAAGGTTCCAGTTACAAGCTCAATATTTACAGATGTATTCCGTAAACTCTCTCTCTCGTGTGTGTGTGTGATTTCAGCAGAATGCTGCTAAGTGTTCTCCTATGGTGTCTCTCTTGTCTCTAAGTGTCTCTCTAAGTGTCTCTGCCGAAATGAACACAACACTTGGGTATTTATACCCGACACAGCTAACATGCTCGAAGGATACGGAAGTCTGGTCGAAGGATCATCTATCGACCAGAATGCTACCGAAAGATCCATACATACCTCGAAGGATGATATCCTTCGAGGTCCATCTGTATCAATAGAATGACATTATCTTTCGAGGTCATCGAAGGATACAAACCATCCTTCGATGACATCCTTCGACACAAGCATGTTTCAACCAATGTGCTAACTGTTTGGCCAAGTCAAACCGGAGGATGGTTGACTTGGTCAAACTTACATCGAACGCACATATAAACAAATCTAACACAAGACATCGTTTTGTATCATGACACATTACAGACAAAGTACAGACACAAGCAGCTTTGTCTTGATCTTCGTGTCTTCAAGTCGAGACCAAATCGAACTGAGCCGAGTTGAACCGAGCCGAGTCGTGTCCACAAAATATGCATCAACAAGGTTTGGTGTCAAAAATTGGGTTTAGATAGGTTTTATGCTAATTGCGTCATTTAATTACTAAAAGGCGTTATAATTACGCTAATGAGCATAACTCCTAATCTAGACCTCCAACTGATGTGAAATTTTATGGACATGTTTATAAATCAGTATCAAAGATTATTGTCCTTTCACATTTCTTAAATTCTCGTTTTATGGTCAAAAGGGCATTATGGTCAACTTTAAGCATTTAACGGAAACGTGTAAACGATTCGGGTAATCAACGAACCAAACCCAGAGGGTCTTACTAACATGTAGCCTGGTCCTAAAGAAGCTCTAAGGCATTTCTAAACTCTACTAAAACGGGTCAGAACTGAAGTCAAAGCAAAAGTCAAAGTTTTGCGACTTTCGGTTCCGAACCGGGTCTAAACAGGAAATTGTCGGATCAAACAAGCTTAGACCAGTTATTATACTTATTATCAAGTTATATGAGTGATAAAATAGGTTACATGCCTTCTACATTGCTAATTATGCGTTAATTTGAAAGTTAGCATTCTGTTGACTTTTTTCTAATCAACTTTGACCCGACATTTGATCTAGTTAGGATGGGAATCAGTGGGTGCCCTTTTAAGGGTTTATTGCCCACATAATTACCAACTTATAACTACCTTCAATTCGACTAATCACTGGACCATTAATGATTAATCGCTAAGTCAAATGGTAATTACGACAGTTTGACTTTTAAGCTAAAACTAAGTAAAAACTCAACTAAGAAAGGTTAACCATACTTACAGAAGTCCTATGCACGATTAGGAAGGCTTAGGGTCTGCTCTTGAACTCCCAAAAGCTCCAGAAATGCAGGAGGAAGGTGTGATCAATTGTTTGCAACAAGGGGGCCTTTTATAGTAAACCTTATGGCTTGTGATCATGACAAATCACTCTACCATTGGTCCCTGATCATCAACAGGTGTTCCTAGTGTCTAAAAGTTAGTAGGGGGCGCGCATGAATGAGGAAAATATCAATCAAAGTCGGTTACTAGTCCAAAACAGCCAACTGTCGAATTTTTAGTCGCTGGGCAACCCTTACGGACCGTAAGGGTGGGCTTACGGTCCGTAAGCCCTTTGCAGAAGGCAAAAATTTTTGGCCTTTCAAGCATTCGAAGGGGTAACTAGTGTGATGCGATTTTGGGACATTATTTTCAGTATGGGGCCTTTTGTTTGGGTCTTGACCAGTTTACAACCCTTGCTATGATATAAAGTTCCCTTGGATCCTTTTGGAAGTGTCGTAAATGAAGGTTGTCGTGCATATCCTCGTAGGATCCCATTCTTGTGTAATTCGAATCAATCATTGATAGCATTTACCGGATTTGAGTATACCAGATGTTTATAATATATATTAGGGTCTTGGGATTTATAATTTGGTCGTTCAGAGGTGTTTAATTAACATGTCGACGCTTTAAATCCTACCATACATTTGTGACTGGATCCGGGTTTATAACGCTTTTGTCTTACATGACACGTGTCGTTATTTTATTGAACACGAATTTTCGAGGTGTTAGATAGAAACTCGTTAATAAGACTCGTATATTATTTCGAAAACATCGTTGAGTGACATCGTTTCAATATCGTTTACCCAAGCGAACTAAATAACGCCACGGTATGTAATATGTTGAAAACACTTATATATAAGAAGTACCAGCAGCGTATCTACCATGTTTTCACCACATTACACCCGTCCCGTTTTCTAAACACTAGCCAAAAACCAATCGTTTACCCAAATCGTTTAACATCGTTTCCAAATCGTTTACTCGTTTAAATTGTTTAAATCATCCTCGTTTTAATTGTGAAAACTTATATATGGTCGTCTCGTTAATAACATTCAAACCTTCGTGACTTGACTACCTCGTTCCTCGCTTCTCGTATTAACAAACCCCCAAAGGGTAAGTTAATAATTACAGATTCAGTCGTTACACACAACACCCACACATAACCATGGGTATAGTGCAATAACGAATTTGTCAGATCCTATGGTACCATAACCTAATACTGGTCGGTTCGGCCAAAATTAATGAATGTCGTTCGTTATGTAACTACAACCAACAAGTTCGCTCACATTATCAAAATCGTTATTAGTTTGGTATAAATCGTTTTAATCGTTTTTGAAATCATCGTTAACACCTTGAAAACATTATACACATATGAATCACCCCAAAACATTTGAAAACAGTAAAATAGGGGAACTATGTACTCACATGTAGTGCAAGGTATCCTCAATCAATAGTACTTCAACAAACTCGAGTAAACCAGGGAAATCAAGCAGCACCTAGTAATTGAATCACTAGTCAAACAATAGACGCCTAAATCAGAAGATCGGACAGAATGAGGTCTTGTAAACCAAATGAGTGTTGGAACTCATGTGATATGGTTTAACAAGGCCTACATCCTAAATGAAACCTAACCTAAGTGCTTTCGACCCATCGCGACCCATTAAGGTAGCTTACGCTACTTTAACGTGTCGTGCGCGCAAAGCGCGTTCGAGACGTCTAACTAGTCCTACGACAAGTATTATATGCCAGAACATGTTTAAATAAGTTACATATGCTTAATTACTGATTATGTATGAAAAGGGTATTCTGGTAATTTACCTATGGCATATAATCTACTTATCATACAACTACCTTAACTAGGTGACCATAAGGTATAACCTTGGAAGGTTATTCCCTATGCTACTATGGTCACTAAACATGTTTGGTCGGATCCTATGATCGACCAAACGGGTCGCGTTCGAAAGTCTAAGCGGGTGTTTAGTCCGCTTGACTTACGACTCTACACAAGCACTAAACTAAAAAGTGACGAGCTAAACATGCTAGAACATGTTTAGTTAAGTTAGAAAACATGTTTTAATATCAAAACAAACGGTTTTGATATCCTAGAGTAGTTTGGTTACAAAATACGCGTAAATGCGCATTTTGGCCGAAACTTCGACTCGTCACTGAGCCTAGATAACGTGGTAATCTGTAGGTATAGTCACTAGGGACTATAACCATCGTGATTACGCTCACGTTATGAAGTTCAAACGAACTTCGCGTTGATCATAAACTGGTCAATGCAGAAAGTAAAACGCAGTTTGACTTTAACGCTAAAACGAATGAAAAGAAAGAAAGAACACTTACAGAGGGTCCCCGCAAGTATTTGATCTGATTTACTTTCAGGTAGGAAGCATATACTTCCACTTAAAGAGCATGAATCAGATTCAAATTTGTGGGTTTTGCAATTGAGAATGGGGGGGGGGGGGTATTTATAGATGTAGTAGAGCCGTTAAGATCATTCCTCGTTATCCGAGCTTCAATCTAGGCCGTACACATCAAGCCCATTGTTTTACAAAACCAGGGGAGCCTCCAAACCAGCCCATAGATTGCCCAAAACCATTTGCACAAGTGAGGAACAGCTGGATCAAGCTGGAATGCACATTCTGCTGTCTGACACTGGCTTACGGACCTATGGAGTAGGTCTTACGGTCCGTATGCTATCTGCAGAACAACAACTTTCGCAAAATGTCAGTTTTGGTCCCTGTGCGCGTATGGTCGTGTTTTGGCACTTCTACCACCCGTCAAACCCATTTTCAAGCTCCACAATGATGTTAAAACATAGGGAACATGAAATATGCTTGAAAACATCTCGGGTGTCTGTTCGTTTGGCCGTACGGTTGCGTTGTTCAGTTAATTACAACGGAGGTCGTAACGAACGCGTGTACGATCCAAATTGCGAAACGAATGAAGTTTTAGCATCCCAATCACTAAAATAAAGTATTTTAATGATTACATAAATTTTTGGATGTCTGGATATATTCAGAACGTAAGATATGCGCGAAAATGCAAACTTGTGCACTTTTTGACGCTTTTAGTCCCTATTGATCAATAAAGTTTATTTTAGCATACCGAACCCCTCAAAGCCTATTTCTAAGCTATGTAAAGGATATTTAGGGTATGTTTAACTTATGATCAAGTTCTGAAATGTTCGTTTCTATACATATCGGTATAGTTTTGCAGTTTGACACAACTAATCCATGCGATCAAACAAATCTTGATTTTAACACACCAAACCATCCAAAGCTTATATCTAAGTTATGTGGAGGTTATTTAAGGTATGTTAAGCCTATGTCACTATTTCAGAGTATTTGTCGCGTTATACTGACTGCGTTTACGCACCAGTTTGTGTATAATCTTCCAGAAAGCGATTTAAAGCTTGAAATTGGAATCGAATCCCATTGTAAAATCACCAAACACAATTACACACATAATAACACCAAAGCACATTGTTTTATTAATAATCATCATTGTTTTACATCGTACATTGATCACATAACACAGTTGTCACAATTCAAAACCGATTAGAACATGTACCCGCATAGGCTTGCAACTCAATCATTCTCCACCACCGAACACGAATACTAAGCATAAGTCAAAAGGGCTTTGAAGGGTTGTAACGGGGCTAGGTTAAGGGTATGGAATAGGATGTTTTTAAGTGGCGAAGGTGATGAAAACTCGATTTTTATTACAAAAAACTAATCTAACATGATTAACTATAAACATCAAGCTAAGAGGCAACGAGTTTCGCCTTTTATTCAATAGCTACTACTCATATTTTTGTATTTTTCTCAACAACTTTTCTCTTCTTTTTCACAACTTTTCTGAATTTTTTGATTTTTTTTCCGCAAAATGTAAAGCACAGCTATACAAACAAATAGACCTACAATATAATTTTCATCACACGGGTTTTAAAAGAAAAAGGGTTAACGGTTGTGGGCTAAACGGGTTGATCAAACGAAAGGTTTAGGCTCAAAGTGGGCGACTAGGGGATTTATTTGGGAGAAGGTAAGCAAATGGTGTAAACGGAAATGGTTTACCTAATGCCTTAATCATTCTCGTGCTTGTATTCAGTATACGGTCTCAAACGTATCAAAAGTCGCAAGTTCTACAATACGTGACTAATGGTCCACTCCAACAAAGAAAACACAAATATGTAATTCTATGATGTAAAAGTGGCTCATTTTGACGTGACCGTGTCATCCCGGTCAGTCAAAAACCCAATTAAACCTAGGTAGCTAGGGTAAGTCGGGTATCGTATCCACGAAGAGCATGTGGTCAGTATCGCAAGACCCGTTCGATTAGTTAGACTATTTACAAATAATGTACAAAGTGATTATGAAGATTGCTAATTTTATTTGTTTGTTTGGTTTTGAAAATAAATCGGATTGAACCGATAAATTGATGTTATTCTTAAAACAATGTGTGATTAATTAAGATTGTAAACTAAACTAAAAAGTTGAAACAAGAATTAGGAATACAGATCACACCTGGTTCGATAATTGCAAGACCTAGGGTTCCTACATGTTTTAACTTGATTTAATTGCATATAGTGATTAACGGACTACCATCACGAAACTTAGGTGCCAATTGCTATCTACGTGTAACACCCCGAAAACGGGTTTGGTAATCACACCACATTAATATTAATGAACGGGTAAAATACCGTTAGTGGTAAAAATTAACCCGGTAAATATTAGGATTTAAATAATTAAACCTAATATTAAATAAAACGTGAATAAAAGCTTTTAAGGAAGTAAAATAAACTGAGTCATAATTTCCCCGAACCTACTAAGATAACTAGGAATACCAAACCTAGTTAATAAGTGGGAATATTGTTAAAAATAATTAGGTTATGATCTAATTAATAACTAACCAAACATGAGGGACCAAAGTAGTATAACTTGAAAATGGTTTTATAAACTTAAAAACATCACACAACATACACAAGAGTGTGTGTGTGCGTGCATGAAAATGGCCAGGAGACAAGCTCCACGGAAGCTAACCCTAAACTCAACAAAACCTTCAAATTGGAGGATCAATCGAAGGCCAAATTCGGATTTGAATACATAGAGGTGATCACCAAGTCAAGGGGATCGTAAGGTATATTGAATTTTTAACATTCATGAAGTTGTGAGAATTAGTTGATTTTGCATGATGCGATCTATGCATGAATCGTAAAGAATATGGCCGAATTAATGAAGTGTGATTGCTTAGGGACAAACTCTAAGTAGAAATTTGAAGTAAAATTGCTATGATTTGAATAATTAGACGATTCACCACACTTAGACAAGTGGGTTTTGATTAAATAATGAAGATGATGATATGTTTGTGTTAGAAATCATCATAGTTTATGGTTGATGCGAGATACTTAAACAATTTGCAAGTTTGGGTATTTAACCATACATGACTTGAAATGGGTTTTTGTTGACATGGTGATGTTAGTGTTAAACTTGTGATTAGAATCAACATATTAGTTAGTAAAGACAAGCTACTTGAACCATTTAGGTGTTTGAGTACATGAATCATAATTACCATGAATTGGGTTTGGTATAAAAATATGGAAATAATGATAAACTCGTGTTTAAAATGATGTTGATATCATCATGTGTTAAGAAAGATTAATGTAGTGTTAATTCGATGGATAATGATTATAAAACTTGGTTAATAAAGGGGATAAACGGTAGACTAAGAAGGATGCTACCGGGTAATTGACCAAGTAATTAAACGAGTAGTCAAGCTACATCGTGTAATTACTAATGTTACTAGATCGTTGACTTTTAAAAGGTTAAACCGGCCTATAATACGATGAATGATAATTTTGGATATAAAATGTGTAAGGTGGAAAAATCATATTAAGTTGTGATAAAACTAACCACCTTGTGAAATGATGAATAATAGTTGGCGCTTAAACAAGCTAGGTGAAGCTTGGGGTGAAAGCGGGTCAAACGAGTCAAGCATAAAGGAAAAGCGTATTCGGGATGCGAGGTAAGTGAAATTTACACACTTATGTAGAATACTTGTTTATTCTATACGTTATAAATGAGATAACGATAATATCAAAAATATGGATTTTCGTTAAGATTACCTTGTAGTGTAATCTAATAATGAGGAAAAAGGGTAAAAATGGAAATTGGTCAAGTGTCGACTAATGTAAATCGAGGTTAAAAGGATACCCATGGCGTAAGCCGAAATGGGTTGAATTTGTAAGAAAAGACTTTAAGAGAAAAAGGATTTGGTAATAAAATCGGGGATGGGATGGATGTATGAATTGGAAATCAAAAACCATGTTTTTTATTAAATAGGTAACGTTGGGCATATAGGCCAAACGGGTCGAATGGTGGTGATAACACCATTTGACAATATCGACTAATGTGGTTGTCAAGTCTTATGTTAACAGGAGCGATTAGCAAATCGGATAATTGCGTCGCCATATATTGTGTGATAATTAAAGCGAGGTATAAATCGGGTCTATTTGTTGACCCGGGCCAGGTACGCTTATATGAATTTATAGTTAAAAGTGCAAGTAAGGTCGAATATTTAGTGAAGTCTTTCATCGTAAAAATGAAGGATTAAAAATGACCATAAAACCCTTGATGGGTAAACTGGGTAAACAACCCTTAGAGGTTGTTTAGAAACTTATATTATGATTTTGTAACCTTTAGATGCGTATAAGATTTGAAGGCATAAACTCTCAAGGGTTGAATGCCTTAAATGCGTCTTGCCGTAGAATGGCATATCCGAGGGATAAAAACTCGGAATAAATAGTCTATTACTTTAAATCCACCACAATCATAGTTGTGGTGGAAGACCAATCAATATGAATGGTTGAAATTATGAAGTATACGAGAAATGGGTGGGATTTATGCTTAAAAGGACATAAATACCCTTAATGGGTCAAAGTAAGATTATAAGTAAAAATGCGTAAATAATGCGTAGGAACCCGTGACTAGAACCTAATATGATAGACAATGTTTGAGATAAAGGGTTCGTGAAAAATGGGGGCCAAACAAACATGTTTGTTTGATAAACACATAGACGGGTCAAAATTTAGTAAAAAGGATAATAAGTCGAAGGCTTAAAAATCTCAAATTTATTTAATCCGGATGTCGGATTTTAACTCCATGTGATGGAGAATTAAATTACGATCACGTAGGAAAAAGAATCGTGTAAATAGGATCAATAACGAAGGAGTTATGCTCGTTTTCGTGAAATCAAGCTTGGCTGGGAATATGCAGCAACTGATGCAAACATTCTGTCAAAGTGAAGCCGTGGCGTCGTGCCACGGCCAAAGGCATTTGCCGTGGCTCGCGGCGACGAGCTAAAATATTGAAAATTTTGTTTATTTTGTTTATTTTGATTATTTGACCCAATTACCTTGTTGTACTTGTTATTTAACTATCAAAACTGACTTCTAAGTAGGTTTTGATCATAGGTGAATGTCAAGAGTCCCGGATGAAGATCAAGCGTCGAGCAAGATCCGAACACACGTTAAATGAAGCTTCCGCGTCAAATCTGGATTTGTTTTGTTATTGTAAACATATGGGAATGTAAGTATGACAAGTTTTTTTTGTAAAGTCACATTTTAGCATTAAAATGTGTATCTTAATTATTAAAATCTTGATTTATTAAGACGGGCGTTACAAGTTGGTAATCAGAGCTCAAGGTTAAAAGAAAAAGTGTTCGGTTCGAGGCTTGATCGCAAATCCGGTAAGTACATGTATATTAATGGTTTAGTATGAGTTAAAGTGTTATAAACAACACATAGAGTTATCGTGTAATACACGCTACTCCAATCAAATCGGTAAAGGATTGATATAGTCATCGAAATTACGCGCGTTGACGCATATAGTAGAAAAGCCTTGTATTATAATACGGGCGATTATTGAAGTTGATGTTACTAACTCTTGTAAATGTTTTAGTTGAAGGACACCCGCATCTGAAGATAGCGGGAGTCTCACAAATTGCGGATTTGACAAAGGAACGGTCCAAAGTATGACAAGTAAAACATGCTCACCAAGGGCCTAAATCGCGTAACGATCGCGAATAAGATTATTAGCAGGGAAGCCCGTTAGGGCAAACATTTACTAGGTGCATGTTTTAAATTCATTGCACGAATAGTAATATGCAACAAATAAGTAGAGACTGATAGTTGCATATGTAGATTAAAAACTTGGAAAACCTGAATAGAATACCTATCCAGGATATTGTTTCCAAGTGAAATAAATAGAGACGTTACTGACATGGGGAGTGATGTGGAAATAATAAAAAGGTCATGTATGTCGTGTGTTGATCGCTTACTCTGGCCAAGTAAGTAGTGAACACATGATACCATGAACTTCTTATGATGGACACACTTACGTCCGATGTAGTAAGGACAGGGTAAATGGGATAAATTAAAAGTACCCAAATGAATCAAATAAACAAAATACTTGAGAATAATGTAAACGCAAGTCGGGTGACGGAAGCGTATTACATTAGAATAATGAGCCCGAGAGATGGGACGAAAGAGCCATGGTTGATAAAATGGGCAAGTAAAACCAAAGTATAGATGATCCGCCGGATCATAAAAGCGAAGGTATTGCCCATACGAAAAAGATAATCAAAGTTGTTAACTTTGGTCGTAGTAAAGAAAGGATGACGATGATAATCGCCATTCATAATCTATAAGGCCGTCAAGGATGGTCACATAAAGAATAAAATACATGGTCGAATGAAAGCGATGGATTTCGCTAAGACGACCAAATAAATCGAAGCGAAGTCTGAATGCATACCGGAAGGGTTGCAATAATAACGACTTCGGTAAAACACCTGGTTGATGGGTAAGGATTTAAACACATGCGTAGACCGAGAAGTAGGAACTCGGAAGGAAAGTTAAAAGACTCGGGTTTCGAGTCATGACTAAAAGATGATAAGATGCTGTAGATAGAAATTTTGAAAAAAAAATTACGTTCAACCATTTTAAAGTTGAACGGGTCGAACAAAGAATGAGGCTTGACACTTATAAATGACGAAGTTCACACGAATAAGTCAAACGGGTTAAATAAAGGATGACGCTTGCTAATGCAAGTAAGCGCGAACTGAATAAATAAGAGCGTGAAATATTAATAAACCTATGTAAAGGGTCATTGGCGTTGAAAACATTAAGATAAAAGAACCCGAGTAATTGGCTGTAAAGAAGTATAAGTATGAACCGGGAAACGGTAAACGTAGAGCAAACCGACGTGTATATGACGTGAGGAGTCATAAAGTCAGAAGATTAGTCCGAAATGGGTTATGAATGAAGCCTTAGACTACGGTCAAGGTCAACTAAAGTTCAAAAGTAAAAACAAATGATTCCAAACAAACAAGGGATGTCTTAGGTACATTTGCATAAAGACACAAATAAAAGATGATCTACGAGATCATCATAAACTACGTGATTATAAGTAGTGTTAAAGTCTGCGGACCAAATTGACTCACAAGTCATAAATAGAAGGAAACGAACTGTTGGGTCTCACCTTAAAAGGGGGAAAATCTAAAGAATTAGCCTATGAGACTAAGTGAAAGAATCTACGGGTCAATAGCGTAAAACGAGGGAACTGATTATGATTCCCCGTCTAAAACGAGAACGGAAAAAGAATAAAGTGTGGGTTGTCAATTTCCTTGACATGAGTAATTGACATAGTCAAAGAGAAAAGCGTTAAACTAAAATTTAGTATTAGTAAGAAACAACGCTTTAACAAATATGAATATTATGAAATGAATTCGGAAAATGATTAATATCAAGGAATATGGATCTTGACACCGGTAGGTGCAAAGCGATACATTCGAAGGAAAGATTTCTGATAATAAAAGTCGACATAAACTTAAACAAAACGTGATGTAATCACGGTAACAAAAAGTGATATAGAATACAATCAAGTCGTAATGTGAGTTACGAGATATGAAAATCAGAAAACACGTAGAAGGCCGAGTTGGCAATAAGATATACCCTAACGACGGGGAATAAAGTGACGGCGACTAATCAGTCTGGCCGGTAAAACCTTTCAAAGTCGGAGTAGTGTTACGACTTATATAAAGCGCCTGTTGAAATAAGATTAGCTTGAAGTAAACATGATGAAAATAAATACAACCGAGCGATCAGATGACAACTCGGTCAAATAAGTGACCAGAATAAGAAATACAAGCTGAAAGTAATGGCCTTACACGTGAAAGGCGCATACGCCTTAAAACCAAGAACACGTTACCATACTTTATGGCAAGATTTTTATGAGAGCAATGCTTAAGTAATCACCGAAACCAAGGTTCAGGTGATTCTAAACTAAGGAAGTACATGAGAAAGGTTTCAGGGACGAAACCTCTTTAAGGGGGTAGACTTGTAACACCCCGAAAACGGGTTTGGTAATCAAATCACCTTAATATTAATGAACGGGTAAAATACCGTTAGTGGTAAAAATTAACCCGGTAAATATTAGGATTTAAATAATTAAACCTAATATTAAATAAAACGTGAATAAAAGCTTTTAAGGAAGTAAAGTTTATAAGAGGCCCAAGTTAACGGGACTTAAAATAAACAGAGTCATAATTTCCCCGAACCCACTAACATAACTAGGAATACCAAACCTAGTTAATAAGTGGGAATATTGTTAAAAAAAATTAGGTTGTGATCTAATTAATAACTAACCAAACATGAGGGACCAAAGTAGTATAACTTGAAAATGGTTTTATAAACTTAAAAACATCACACAACACACACAAGAGTGTGTGTGTGCGTGCGTGAAAATCGCCAGGAGACAAGCTCCATGGAAGCTAACCCTAAACTCAACAAAACCTTCAAATTGGAGGATCAATCGAAGACCAAATTCGGATTTGAATACATAGAAGTGATCATCAAGTCAAGGGGATCGTAAGGTATGTTGAATTTTTAACATTCATGAAGTTGTGAAAATTAGTTGATTTTGAATGATGCGATCTATGCATGAATCGTAAAGAATATGGCCGAATTAATGAAGTGTGATTGCTTAGGGACAAACCCTAAGTAGAAATTTGAAGTAAAATTGCTATGATTTGAATAATTAGACGATTCACCACACTTAGACAAGTGGGTTTTGATTAAATAATGAAGATGATTATATGTTTGTGTTAGAAATCATCATAGTTGATGGTTGATGCGAGATACTTAAACAATTTGCAAGTTTGGGTATTTAACCATACATGACTTGAAATGGGTTTTTGTTGACATGGTGATGTTAGTGTTAAACTTGCGATTAGGATCATCATATTAGTTAGTAAAGACAAGCTAGTTGAACCATTTAGGTGTTTGAGTACATGAATCATAATTACCATGAATTGGGTTTGGTATAAAAAGATGGAAATAAGGATAAACTCGTGTTTAAAATGATGTTGATATCATCATGTGTTAAGAAAGATTAATGTAGTGTTAATTCGATGGATAATGATTATAAAACTTGGTTAATAAAGGGGATAAACGGTAGACTAAGAAGGATGCTACCGGGTAATTGACCAAGTAATTAAACGAGTAGTCAAGCTACATCATGTAATTACTAGTGTTACTAGATCGTTGACTTTTAAAAGGTCAAACCAGCCTATAATACGATGAATGATAATTTTGGATATAAAATGTGTAAGGTGGAAAAATCATATTAAGTTGTGATAAAACTAACCACCTTGTGAAATGATGAATAATAGTTGGCGCTTAAACAAGCTAGGTGAAGCTTGGGGTGAAAGCGGGTCAAACGAGTCAAGCATAAAGGAAAAGCGTATTCGGGATGCGAGGTAAGTGAAATTTACACACTTATGTAGAATACTTGTTTATTCTATACGTTATAAATGCGATAACGATAATATCGAAAATATGGATTTTCGTTAAGATTACCTTGTAGTGTAATCTAATAATGAGGAAAAGGGTAAAATTGGAAATTGGTCAAGTGTCGACTAATGTAAATCAAGGTTAAAAGGATACCCATGGCGTAAGCCAAAATGGATTGAATTTGTAAGAAAAGACTTTAAGAGAAAAAGGATTTGGTAATAAAATCCGGGATGGGATGGATGTATGAATTGGAAATCAAAAACCATGTTTTTGATTAAATAGGTAACGTTGGGCATATAGGCCAAACGGGTCGAATGGTGGTGAAAACACCATTTGACAATATCGACTAATGTGGTTGTCAAGTCTTATATTAACAGGAGCGATTAGCAAATCGGATAATTGCGTCACCATAGATTGTGTGATAATTAAAGCGAGGTATAAATCGGGTCTATTTGTTGACCCGGGCCAGGTACGCTTATATGAATTTATAGTTAAAAGTGCAAGTAAGGTCGAATATTTAGTGAAGTCTTTCACCGTAAAAATGAAGGATTAAAAATGACCATAAAGCCCTTGATGGGTAAACCGGGTAAACAACCCTTAGAGGTTGTTTAGAAACTTATATTATGATTTTGTAACCTTTAGAGGCGTATAAGATTTGAAGGCATAAACTCTCAAGGGTTGAATGCCTTAAATGCGTCTTGCCGTAAAATGGCATATCCGAGGGATAAAAACTCGGAATAAATAGTCTATTACTTTAAATCCACCACAATCATAGTTGTGGTGGAAGACCAATCAATATGAATGGTTGAAATTATGAGGTATACGAGAAATGGGCGGGATTTATGCTTAAAAGGACATAAATACCCTTAATGGGTCAAAGTAAGATTATAAGTAAAAATGGGTAAATAATGCGTAGGAACCCGTGACTGGAACCTAATATGATAGACAATGTTGGAGATAAAGGGTTCGTGAAAAATGGGGGTCAAACAAACATGTTTGTTTGATAAACACATAGACGGGTCAAAATTTAGTCAAAAGGATAATAAGTCGAAGGCTTAAAAATCTCAAATTTATTTAATCCGGATTTCGGATTTTAACTCCATGTGATGGAGAATTAAATTACGATCACGTAGGAAAAAGAATCGTGTAAATCGGATCAATTACGAATGAGTTATGCTCGTTATCGTGAAATCAAGCTTGGTTGGGAATATGCCGCAACTGATGTAAACATTCTGTCAAAATGAAGCCGTGGCGTCGCGCCACGGCCAAAGGCGTTTGCCGTGGCGCGCGGCGACGGGCTAAAATATTGAAAATTTTGTTTATTTTGATTATTTGACCCAATTACCTTGTTGTACTTGTTATTTAACTATCAAAACTGACTTCTAAGTTGGTTTTGATCATAGGTGAATGTCGAGAGTCCCGGATGAAGATCAAGCGTCGAGCAAGATCCGAACACACGTTAAATGAAGCTTTCGCGTCAAATCTGGATTTGTTTTGTTATAAGTGAATTATGTAAACACTTACAAATATGTTTTGAAATGTGTATCTTAATTATTAAAATCTTACGTATGGGAATGTAAGTATGACAAGTTTTTTTTTTTTTTTTGTAAAGTCACATTTTAGCATTAAAATGTGTATCTTAATTATTAAAATCTTGATTTATTAAGATGGACGTCTAATACCGGGGTGAAACCGAAGAGACTAGCCATTCATGGTCGAAGTGGCACGATCACCGGAGGATGAATACGAGCACCGAACCATAATCTTGAGTCTTGAAGGAGAGTTGAGGGTTAGGGGTTAGGGTTTGGATGGTGGAGAATAGATGAAAATGAAGTGGTTTTTCCCTTTTTTTTTTCAAATGAATGGGAGTTGAAGGAATAACAAAGTGTAACTCCCCATTTTCCAAAATTGACATTTTCTCTAAAAAATTCCGTTTTTACCAATCAGCCAGTGTGCAGCAGATAATGTGACAATTTCTGGCCTTTCAAAACCTTATATTTTGATTCGTCTCGTCGAGCTACCCCAAATGCATATATTATAAGCCCCGAAACTCACTTTCTGGCTTAGGATAAGCCAAAATGAAGTTTGGACTGTTTCTGGCACAGAGTTCAGCTCAGTTTTGCCACTTTTTGCATTTCTTCAATTATGTTCTCTCTAGCATCTGCCCAAAGCTTCAGTAATTCTCCAAAATGCACCTTAAACCCGTCAATGCCTGCAAAACCCAAACCATATCAAAGTAGTGTATTCTATAAAGTAACTTCGTGTAATTAACCGAAATTAGAATCATTAAGCTAAGGAATTTTACCAACCCATCAGTGATATAGGGTCTGTGTGGGGGACTTGTTATGTAGTAGTTTACTGGGTAGAATGTTTAGAAGGTAGGTGGCAATTTCAAGGGCGTGATGCTAATAGGTGTTTGGTAAGGATGAGCGCGATAAGAGTGTCCGAATAACGTTGTTAATGGATCGTATTTTACGTTCGGCTTTCCTATTTTGGGATGAGGTGTGGGGACATGAAAACCGAAATTGCATTCCGTTTTGTTGGCAAAACTGTTGAAACATTGAGTTAGCATATTCTCGATTGTTATCACACTGAAATTGTGTTATTTTACGGTCAAATTATGTATTAATGAGATTAGAAAAAGTAGTAAATATGGAGAAAACTTGTAATTTATTTGATAAAGGGTATGTCCACAAAAAATTGGTGTAGTCATCGAGAAAGAGAATATAATAACGATGACCACCTGTGCTTAAAACAGGAGAGGTCCACAAATCACTATGAATGATATCAAAAGGTAAAGAACTAGTATTAATGGAATCAACATACGGAAGTTTAATATGTTTACCAAAAAACACAAGATTGACAAACTTTAGGTTTCAAAGTACCAACATTAATAAAACTAGAATTTTTAAGAGAATGCAATAAATTGGATCCGGGGTGTCTGAGACGCTGGTGCCAGGTGTCTTGAGTGAGAGCAGTAAGGGATGTAGGAGAAGTTCAATTGAACTTTGATTTGACCAATTCATGGTCAACATATTATAACCATCGTGATTACGCTCACGTTGCAAAGTTCAATTGAACTTTGATTTGACCAATTCATGGTCAAAATCAAAAGTCAAACGGTAGTCAAACTGTTTGACTTTCAACTTGTAATGGCTGAAATAAAGAACTAAGCCATGAAGGAACACTTACAAGGCTCTAATGGCTGCAAAAATGACTAGAAGAACTCAGGTAGAAAGCATCCAAGAGATGGTGGCCTTCACTTAGAGTTCAATAGAAATGAAAATGGGGAATGAGCAAGTTTTGAGAAGAATTTGAAGCCTATTTATAGAGAATTAGAAGCCCTTAGATCATGCCAAGTGGTATGTGTGTTGCCCAAGGCATTATCTCAACCATACAAGTGTGTGGTTGAGAATTAAAGCCTTGATTAACACTTAAACTAGCCCACCATTTGTCAAAACCAACTTAGAAAACAAGATCTGCAGCTGGAAAGGAAGATTCTATCAAATTGCACCCCTTGCGTCTCACCACAGCAAAAGGGGGTACCCGTCGCGCGACGCTACCATGCAACATAGTTTCAAAAATGGCAGTTTTAGTCCCTGCACACTCCTTAATCCATTTTGACGCGTTTAAACCCCGTTAAGCCAATTTTAAGGCCATACAAGGATGTTAAAGCATAGGGGACTTGAAATATGCTTGGAAATATCTCGGATGTCGGTTCGTTTGGTCGTACGGTCGCGTGATTCGGTTAATTACGACGAAACTCGAACGGACGCGAAAACGATCCAAATTACGCGACGAATGGTATTTAGCCATTCCAATCACTAAAATAAAATATTTTAATGATTAAATTTTTTTTTGGATGTCCGGTTATGTTCAGAACGTAAGATATGCGCGTGAATGCAAACTTATGCACTTTTTGACGCTTTTAGTCCCTATTGATCAAATAAGCGCATTTTCGCATACCGAACCCCTAAAAGCTTAATTCTAAGCTATGTAAAGGATATTTAGGGTATGTTTAGCTTATGATTATGTTCTGGAATGTTCGTTACTATACGAATCGACAGACTTTCACAGTTTGTCACAAATAGTCCCTGTGATCGAATAAACTTGTTTTTGCCATACCAAACCATTCAAAACTTATTTCTAAGTTATGTAAAGGTTATTTAAGGTATTTTAAGCTTATCTCACTGTTCCGGAGTATTTGTCGCATAAAACTGATTACGTTTACGTAACAGTTTGCGTATAACTTTCCAGAAAGCAATTTAAAGCTTGAAATCGAACAAGAATTGATATGTACAAATGTCATATGTATTTGTACAAATCCCAAGAATGAAACACAAGATTTCATTGGATTCGTATTTGTTGTAACAACCCGCACTTTTGTGCGTTGTTACTACTCGTTATACTCGTTACGCCTAGCACCAGAGATTCGGATCATAATGTAACTATATCGTATATATCGCTATTCGAAGGATAATCGCGTATTTTCAAGCTACAATATCACTATACTACACTATTATCACACTAACACTCACGGAGGCACTGAGTGAGGACCTATTCTACCCTCCTCAGTGGCCGTGATGTGTCGAACGTAAACAATTAAACGCTAACAAGGACTCTCGGGTGAGTGCTGTAGCTCCAGTCGTCATGACGATGATGACAATACGAGTAAACGGTACCCCGTCAGTCTTTGTGGCACTACACGAAATAACGTTCACGATGACGTCAAGAAAGGACCTATACTACCTTCATGATGGCCGTGAAACGTCGCTAATAATCGCATACTCGAATCGAAACCGATTGTTAATTATCGAAACTTTGGATTATGGATACGTAAATACGACCCCTAGTGATATATATATATATATATATATATAATAGTAACAATATAATAATAATATAAATTAATTATGAAAGGAACGCGCTTCGAAAACTATCAAAACGAGCAAAAACGGAGAAGTCCAACGCGTCGGGATAGCTATCCGGACGGATGGCCATCCGGACGGATGGGCATGCGCACGGATGGGCCATCCGCACGTATGGGCCATCCGCACGCATGGGCCATCCGCACGGATGGGCTATCCTGGCCAGATCTCCTTCCCTCTCCTCTGTTGCCTATAAATACCATGTCACATCACTTGAACAGTGATGTGACAGCTCCTGTTCAACCAAACGCGCACCAAGACCCTTTTCTCTCGAATTCCTCGCGATTCCGGTAAGATTTCAACCTAAAACTTGTACTTCTACAATCTACAATCTACACTCCATTCTACATCATTCTATCTTTCAAAACTCAAATTCTAACCGTGAAATCTGCGGATTTGAGGCGTTTTGAGGTGATGTCACCAAGAGTTCTTATGAACTTCAAGCTGGGGTCTCAGTTCACTATAAACGACTCAGATCCGGGTGATTTCCACGTGTTTTTATGACAAATCTCACCTAAATCTGTGCGATTTCGAGTTAACCATGAAGAACCACCATGAACGGCCAGATCTGATGGAACGGGGTGATTCCCGGCCGTTAGAATGAGTCGGAATTGACGGAACTTCAAGTGTTAGTGCGAAATTACACTACCCTAGTAAGAACGAACGTATTCCTCCCGTTAAACACTCGGAAACGGTGACCAGAGTGCGAACCAGACATGTTAGTCCGCACGGATGACAAGTCAGTCCGCACGGATGACAAGTCAGTCCGCACGCACAACTGTCATCCGCACGGATCATGTCACCCGCACGGATGACATGTCACCCGCACGCACTACTCGTCCGCACGGACGACATGCTGATCCGCACGTATGACTGTCCGCACGGACGACATGCTGATCCGCACGTACGACTGTCCGCACCACTGTCCGCACGTATGACACCTCATCCGCACGGATCACCTGTTATCCGGACGGATAACATGCCATCCGGACGGATGACTAGTCATCCGGACGGATAACATATCAACCCGCACGGATGAGAACCATTCGACCCAATGAGTAACTTTTCAAGGCTAATCTCGCTTAACCGTATATCGTTTACTCTAGTTCTTCAAGGATCCTTACAGACGTACTCGCAACCGACTCAATCAAGTTGTAATCTCGCTAAATACGCACTGTGAGTATACTTGACCCCTTTTTAATCGAATTTTGGGTGTAACATACGTTTCTAACAAATCGAACTTATCAATCGAAATATTCAATCAATCGAATTATCACTCGTGAATAACTGTTATGCATAGATATACGTGATGCTAGTTGCATATGTGCTAGGGCTTATACTCGCGACGTCCCACCACGACTAGTATAGTACTATTGCGCCCGACGGGGTCTAGTTATGCCATCGTACATTCGAGCATCGAGGACTTAGTTGGTAGTATCAGTTTTGTGAGTATATATGTCGTGTATTACGTTTATGCATATGGAAATTCGCTACACTTTTTATCTACTATGCTATACTTATCAAACCTGTATACTCGCCAATACTTTTGTATTGACAAATATTTTAACGTATGTTGCAGGTTAGATCGCAGACTATGTCAAATCAAGCTAGGAAGTCTAGAAACTCAACTAAAATCTAGGTTGTCGAATTTGCATTGTTCGAGAGGACAATAAATCTGTGATAACTTACGTGATTGTATTATTTGTTAGTATGGGATAACGAATGTATTAAATATTATCGCAATATAGTTGTTATGGATTCTCTTGAGCAATCTGATTCGCCTAGTGCCGCGCCCCGATGATTCCGCCATCGGTTGGGGTGTGACATTTGTATGGTGGTCGTAGTGGCATAAATGTCACAAGCCTCCAAGCCTAGGGAAGCATAGCAATTAAAGTATCCTCCAAGGGACGTCATGGAGGCAAGAGAGCAAGACGTCAAGGATATTGTGTTGAACCCAGAGGATCCTGAATCCAAAATTTTTATAGGATCCGGGATCCTAGACAATATTGAGTAGGATTTAATATCCTTCTTGAAAAGAAGAAAACCTACCTTTGCTTGGAAACATGAAGACATGACAGGTATATCTAAGGATGTTATTACTCACAAACTTGGTATTGACAGATCATTCAAGCCAATACACCAAAAAGGAGGAAATTTGCACCCGAAAGAAATGCCATTATCCAAGAAGAGGTAGACAAATTGCTCAAGGCAGGTATGATCAGAGAGGTAAAGTATCCAAGATGGCTAGCCAATGTGGTAGTTGTTCAGAAAAAGAATGGAAAGTGGACGATATGCGTTGATTTTACTGACTTAAACAAAGCATGTCCCAAGGATCATTTCCCTCTACCCCACATTGACTCCATGGTGGATGCTACGGTGGGTCATGAGTTGTTAACTTTTATGGATGCTTCATCTGGATTCCAACAAATTCAGATGGAACCATCTGACCAAGAGGACAAATTCAGTGGAAGCATGGAGTCTTCTAAAGTCAACGCGCGTGCCCGAGCTTGTTAGATATAGTTGGGTTACCTTGGGTAGTCGATGCCTAAACACCCAAGGCACTCTTATCATACGACCTGCCAATCTTACAACTGGTTGGAAACTTATTTACGTTTTGAAACTTTACGCTTTATCGATTTCTCGATCTAACGATTTTCACTCCCTACTTTATAAACGCACGATTCGCACAGCCATCGCAATCTAAAACGAAATCCGAATGTTCGCAACAAAACTAACGCATAATCTATCGCATTCGCTCTCGTTTTCTCACTTCAACGCGTCCTCGCTTATTCTAAATCGACCTGTATGTGTATGATTACAAATTACCACTTTATAAATACATATAAGCACGTATAAACAACAAGTCATTGTGTGAGAACTTAGGAATTTCGTGTTTCCTATGTGGCTCCTATGTGAATCGCATTACTATTATACTATCGCATCAAGTTTGAACGCGCTCAAATCGCAACGCAAACTCAAAAATCATTATGATCGAATCTCACTCCAAGTCTCCTTCTGTCTAGATGCCTTCCAACAACTCTACTTCGAGAATGATAGCAAAGAGACGAGCCAAACGAAGGAGCGAAAAGAGGATTGCTTCACTTGTGACCAGGGAAGTGGTCAAAGTCATTCCTCAGATTGCCACACGAGTTCACTCTCTCAACCATTCTCGAGCTTCGGAAGACGTTAAGACGGGAGAGCTGCAATCTACTTTTCTCTACAAGCACTTCAAAGCCTGTGACCCGATGGAATTCACGGGTGAAGGAGGTGCGACTCAACTACTCCAGTGGTTCGATTCTATCGAAGTTACCCTTCGTCAAAGCGGGTGTCCCGATAGTCTCCGTACTACTTGCGCCACCGGAGTATTTCAATTGCGAGCACTCCACTGGTGGACCACCGAACGTAACAAACGTGGGATCTCCGCAGCTTACGCTCTCTCTTGGAATGAGCTGAAAGAGCTCATGGAGAAAGAGTACTGTCCTCCTCACGAGATTCAGAAGCTGGAAAACGAATTTTGGGAAATCAAGCAAACCGAAGGTGACAATGCTGGCTACACCGCAAGGTTCAAACAGCTTAGCATAATCTGCCCAAGTCAAGTCAACACTCCGGGAAAGGCCATCGCGAAGTACATTCGTGGCTTACCTGAGTGTGTGGGTGATTTTGTCGAAGCTGCAAGACCTGCTACCATCGAAGAAACATACCGCTTAGCCGCAGAAATCAACAACAAACGACTCATGGAAGGATTATTCTCAAAGAATCCTGTCAAGCAAGCTCATCAAGCTACCGCCAGTAATCCTTCAGGCGAACATGTTGACGAATCTCCTGATGAATCTACTGACGAATCTTCCGACAAATCTACTGGCGATTCTTCTAATGGATCAGCTAACGATTCTTCTGACGGATCTGCTAACGATTCCTCGGACGAATCTGCTGCCGATTCTTCTGACAAATCTGCCGACGGATCCCCCGACAAATCAGCCAAAGACTCCGCAAGCGAGTCTTCAGATGAATCCTCCAACGACGACACTTCTTCACAAGACACCGACAAACCCAGCCGCAAGCGAAAGACTTCAAGCCCAAACTCATCAACAGCCGAACTGCTGCAACCGGAACCTCTTCGAACGGTTCCGATGTTTCCAAAACGAGCCTACACTGGATTTCATCCTCAGTGTTACTCGTGTACCTATCATCATCCAGTTGGGGCTGACTGTCGCTATTGCAATAACTGCAACCGTTACGGTCACTTCACCCGCAACTGCCGCATCGAACCGTGAACTTGAGTACAACAACAACAGCTCCAGCAAAAGTCTTCAAGCATCATACATCTAGCAAGCGTAGGATAAAGTTGTAATGATACGATTCTCGACGTTAATTTCTAAGCTTTGAACTTACCCTATTACTCGGTGTTGCCCTCGTACTCTCTTTCACTCTCTAATCGTCGCACTTAGACTAGATTCACACACCTACTATATACTATATACTATATAATGTGTTTCACCCACACTACACTCTTAGAACGAGGTACGATAAACGTGCAAGGAACGATTAATCGCGGGTGCACACGGGATTATTTGGTTCAGTGCACGGTGATCGTAGTAAATTCTAAAAGTGCCATAGCGTTTGACAAAAGGTGACACCAAAACACGGGATGAAAGTAGTAGGGGTCGGGCGAGGAATGCCTTACCATACTACCGAAGTTTCGTGAAGAAAGTGCCACGTGGAGTTGAACGTTATTAGACCTATTACACTATTGTGGTTATTTTCAACACACTACACTCAATCGCAAGGCGTAACAAACCGTATCATCGCAAGACTTGTCGTAAGTCTGCAAACGCAATGCAATCGCCTCATCGATGGACTCTGGGGAGTCTACCTCGCAGGCAAATTGCATCGACGCAAGACTGGTCGGAAGTCTGTTGCAACGAATCTCACTCAAGCAAATAAACGCTCACGATATTGTTGAGTGAGGACCTATTCTACCCTCCTCGATAGTCGTGATGCGTCATAACGAAACGTTAAGCTTATTCGAAACAAGAATCGAACTCGACTAATCGCAATCGCTTACCTTGTGTATCTCGCAACCTCTATCGCTTATCACGTGAGCCTATATCATTGATGTGTATCAATCTATCGCTATCGCCTACCGTTATCAGTGATATTCGTGCTAAGTTAGAACGCGTGACCTCGCCTCACGAGAGGAAGCTCATATGGTTGAGGCAGGGTGTTTTAGCCATATCAGCGACCGTTCGTGGAAAAAGGCCATGTGGGGTCTAATGCTAGTCAAACTCTGTGGAGATAATCAATCAAACCAAACCGCGTAGATCAAATCGCATTCCTCCCTCGCTCGCAACGCAGCTATCGACTACTGTAACTCGTTGATCATCGCCGTCATCACAAGTATATTGTGTTTATTTGCTTAATCGCTTATCGCATATCGTGTATAGTCTACCGCCTATTCGCGTACCGCTTATCGCTCGCTTGGTGTTCATTGCAGTCTATGTGGAAGTAGTACACATGACACCGCTTCACGAGGCGAACTAACCTGGTTAAGCATGGTGTTTCGCCATGTTAGCAAGCTCCCGTGAAAACGTGCCATGTGGTTGTAATGTGGAATCTAAACGAAAACGCGCTATTCGCTTCTCGCCTACTAACTCGCTGGATTAATCTATTCGATCCTATCTTATGCTCGGTCCGACTTTCTATCGATTGGGCCGAGTAAACGCAATTCTATCCATGTCATATCGGCACACCTGACACTGCCTCACGAAACGGAAATAGTATGGGCAAAGCATGGTGGATACGCCGCTGGTACTTCCTATATATAAGTGTTTTAAACATATTAACAAACTTTCGTGGGAAAGTGCCAAGTGGGGCTCGGTAATTAACTACCTTTTTGTACTAATTAAAAACGTCTTTTTACAAAATTTTTGATTTAAAACCGGTGGACAAGTGAAATTTTCTCACAACGTGGAGCTAACATCGAATCAGCTTAACTCCATGTCCAAGGAAAGCTTCATAAGCCCAGTTTTCCTTAAACTTTTATAACGTCAAAATAAAATCCTTCTTAAGACATTGGTTCGACATCGAGTTCAGCTTGAACCCATGTCAGAGGAGAGTTTTCGTAACCCTTGTTTTCATCTTCGAATTCCTTAAAATGTTAGAAACTTAAATTTCCTTGCAACAATCGGTTAACATCGACTCTGTTGACCGCACGTTAAAAAGGAAAAATTTTCAAAGATTTTTATCCTCGACTCCTTTTAAACATCTAAGACGAATGTTTCTTGTAACGTTGGTTAACGATCGACTCAGTTAATTCAACGTCATGAGAAACCTTTCGAATTACAATCGCATCGAACTAACGAACTCTACACCAGACAAGGTACTTTGGAATGTCAACTCGTGGGATTAATACTTTCGTCTTTACGTCGCCTTCTCGCTATCGCAATCGATCCCTCTTATTCGAAACGCGCTTGTTTGTCAACTCTCGGTCAAATCACTCGCTGTATCGCTACTTATACAAGATCAACTCTTAGAAGTCTACCTATTGGATTAATTTCGGGACGAAATTTCCTAAAGTAGGGGAGACTGTAACAACCCGCACTTTTGTGCGTTGTTACTACTCGTTATACTCGTTACGCCTAGCACCAGAGATTCGGATCATAATGTAACTATATCGTATATATCGCTATTCGAAGGATAATCGCGTATTTTCAAGCTACAGTATCACTATACTACACTATTATCACACTAACACTCACGGAGGCACTGAGTGAGGGCCTATTCTACCCTCCTCAGTGGCCGTGATGTGTCGAACGTAAACAATTAAACGCTAACAAGGACTCTCGGGTGAGTGCTGTAGCTCCAGTCGTCATGACGATGATGACAATACGAGTAAACGGTACCCCGTCAGTCTTTGTGTCACTACACGAAATAACGTTCACGATGACGTCAAGAAAGGACCTATACTACCTTCATGATGGCCGTGAAACGTCGCTAATAATCGCATACTCGAATCGAAACCGATTGTTAATTATCGAAACTTTGGATTATGGATACGTAAATACGACCCCTAGTGATATATATATATATATATATATATAATAGTAACAATATAATAATAATATAAATTAATTATGAAAGGAACGCGCTTCGAAAACTATCAAAACGAGCAAAAACGGAGAAGTCCAACGCGTCGGGATAGCTATCCGGACGGATGGCTATCCGGACAGATGGGCATGCGCACGGATGGGCCATCCGCACGCATGGGCCATCTGCACGGATGGGCCATCCGCACGGATGGGCTATCCGGGCCAGATCCCCTTCCCTCTCCTCTGTTGCCTATAAATACCATGTCACATCACTTGAACAGTGATGTGACAGCTCCTGTTCAACCAAACGCGCACCAAGACCCTTTTCTCTCGAATTCCTCGCGATTCCGGTAAGATTTCCACCTAAAACTTGTACTTCTACAATCTACACTCGATTCTACATCATTCTATCTTTCAAAACTCAAATTCTAACCGGGAAATCTACGGATTTGAGGCGTTTTGAGGTGATGTCACCAAGAGTTCTTATGAACTTCAAGCTGGGGTCTCATTTCACTATAAACGACTCAGATCCGGGTGATTTCCACGTGTTTTTATGACAAATCTCACCTAAATCTGTGCGATTTCGAGTTAACCATGAAGAACCACCATGAACGGCCAGATCTGATGGAACGGGGTGATTCCCGGCCGTTAGAATGAGTCAGAATTGACGAAACTTCAAGTGTTAGTGCGAAATTACACTACCCTAGTAAGAACGAACGTATTCCTCCCGTTAAACACTCGGAAACGGTGACCAGAGTGCGAACCAGACGTGTCAGTCCGCACGGATGACAAGTCAGTCCGCACGGATGACAAGTCAGTCCGCACGGATGACAAGTCAGTCCGCACGTCCGCACGCACAACTGTCATCCGCACGGATCATGTCACCCGCACGGATGACATGTCACCCGCACGCACTACTCGTTCGCACGGACGACATGCTGATCCGCACGTATGACTGGCCGCACGGACGGCATGCTGATCCGCACGTACGACTGCCCACACGGACGACATGCTGATCCGCACGTACGACTGCCCACACGGATGACATGCTGATCCGCACGTACGACTGTCCGCACCACTGTCCGCACGTATGACACCTCATCCGCACGGATCACCTGTTATCCGGACGGATAACATGCCATCCGGATGGATGACTAGTCATCCGGACGGATAACATATCAACCCGCACGGATGAGAACCATTCGACCCAATGAGTAACTTTTCAATGTTAATCTCGCTTAACCGTATATCGTTTACTCTAGTTCTTCAAGGATCGTTACAGACGTACTCACAACCGACTCAATCAAGTTGTAATCTCGCTAAATACGCACTGTAAGTATACTTGACCCCTTTTTAATCGAATTTTGGGTGTAACATACGTTTCTAACAAATCGAACTTATCAATCGAAATATTCAATCAATCGAATTATCACTCGCGAATAACTGTTATGCATAGATATACGTGATGCTAGTTGCATATGTGCTGGGGCTTATACTCGCGACGTCCCACCACGACTAGTATAGTACTATTGCGCCCGACGGGGTCTAGTTATGCCATCGTACATTCGAGCATCGAGGACTTAGTTGGTAGTATCAGTTTTGTGAGTATATATGTCGTGTATTACGTTTATGCATATGGAAATTCGCTACACTTTTTATCTACTATGCTATACTTATTAAACCTGTATACTCGCCAATACTTTTGTATTGACAAATATTTTAACGTATGTTGCAGGTTAGATCGCAGACTATGTCAAATCAAGCTAGGAAGTCTAGAAACTCAACTAAAATCTAGGTTGTCGAATTTGCACTGTTCGAGAGGACAATAAATTTGTGATAACTTACGTGATTGTATTATTTGTTAGTATGGGATAACGAATGTATTAAATATTATCGCAATATAGTTGTTATGGATTCTCTTGAGCAATCTGATTCGCCTAGTGCCGCGCCCCGATGATTCCGCCATCGGTTGGGGTGTGACATTTGTATGGTGGTCGTAGTGGCATAAATGTCACAAGCCTCCATGCCTAGGGAAGCATAGCAATTAAAGTATCCTCCAAGGGACGTCATGGAGGCAAGAGAGCAAGACGTCAAGGATATTGTGTTGAACCCAGAGGATCCTGAATCCAAAATTTTTATAGGATTCGGGATCCTAGACAATATTGCGTAGGATTTAATATCCTTCTTGAAAAGAAGAAAACCTACCTTTGCTTGGAAACATGAAGACATGACAGGTATATCTAAGGATGTTATTACTCACAAACTTGGTATTGACATATCATTCAAGCCAATACACCAAAAAGGAGGAAATTTGCACCCGAAAGAAATGCCATTATCCAAGAAGAGGTAGACAAATTGCTCAAGGCAGGTATGATCAGAGAGGTAAAGTATCCAAGATGGCTAGCCAATGTGGTAGTTGTTCAGAAAAAGAATGGAAAGTGGACGATATGCGTTGATTTTACTGACTTAAACAAAGCATGTCCCAAGGATCATTTCCCTCTACCCCACATTGACTCCATGGTGGATGCTACGGTGGGTCATGAGTTGTTAACTTTTATGGATGCTTCATCTGGATTCCAACAAATTCAGATGGAACCATCTGACCAAGAGGACACAGCCTTCCTGACTCCCACTGGTATATATTGCTATATTGCTATGCCTTTTAGACTAAGAAATGCAGGTGCCACAAACCAAAGGCTAGTGAATATGATGTTCAAAGAGCAGATTGGACACACAATGGAAGTCTACATATATGATATGGTGGTCAAATCCAAAAGAGCTGAGGATCACCTGAAGGATTTGGAAGAAGCATCCGATATCCTTGACATATACAACATGAAATTGAATCATTCCAAATGCCATTTTGGAGTTAAAGCTGGTAAATTTTTAGGATTAATTTGCACAAAGAGAGGAATAGAGGCAAGTCCATAACAAATCAAGGCCATTGTGAACATCAAGTCTCCTGCCAATCCTAAGTACGTGCAAAGGTTGACAGGAAGAATCGCAGCCTTGAACATATTCATCTCAAAGTCCTCAGAAAAGTGCAAAGAGTTCTATGATATCCTGAGAAAGAATAAAAAGTTCAAATGGACTGAGAAGCATGAGAATGCCCTCAGAGCCCTCAAGGACTACCTATCCTCAGTACCAGCTCTAATAAAACCAGAAAATGGGGAAACATTATCCTTATACTTAGTTGTTTAAACTAAGGCAGTAAGTGCAGTCCTAGTGAAGGATCATGAAGGCTCTCAACATTCGGTATACTATGTAAGTAAAAGTCTACTTGATGCTGAGTCTAGGTATTCTCATTTAGAGAAGCTTATTCTTGCTTTAATCATGGCATCTACTAAACATAGACATTATTTTGAAACTCATCCTATTATTGTTAAAACTAACTTTCCTATCAAGAATGTTCTTAGGAAACCTGAAATGTCAGGAAGGATGGCAAAATGGGCAGTCAAGCTTAGTGCATAAGACATTAAGTATGAACCTAGGACTGCCATCAAGTCCCAAGCCTTAGCTGACTTTGTGGCTGATTTCAGTAGTGATCTACAAAGGGAAGCTGAATTGGAAGTTCAACAACTTGAGGAGACCAAGGATCCTTGGACACTTTTCACAGATGGAGCTTCAAATGTCAAGGGAACTGGACTAGACATACTACTAAAATCGCCACAGAGGGACATTATACCCCAATCAATTGCTTGTGAATTTTAAACCACCAACAATGAGGCTGAGTATGAGGCCTTGATAGCAGATTTACAATTAGCCAAGCATATGAGGATTAGGTATCTTGAAGTATATGTAGATTCTCTATTAATTACTAACCATTATAACGGTTCTTATGCTATCAAAGGTGAAAAACTAATCAAGTATTTAGAAATAGTAAAGAAATTGGCAGATTCTTTTGCTTTTTTCAGTTTAACACAGGAACCTAGGGAAGAGAATGCAGAAGCTGATTCCCTAGCTAACCTTAGATCATCATTGAAGATTCCAGAGGATGTAAAGATACCTATCATCCACGTTTTAACTCCTGCAATTAAGGATAACATAGCCATGGAGATAGTGGAGGACTCTGCAATTATACCCAGTGATGATGCACAATCAAGTTCAGGATCATGGATCCTTCCAATCCTAAAATATATACAGAATGGAGAAATTCCTGTTGGGGAAAATCCTAGAGCCTTCAAGATTAAGGTATCTCAATTCACATTATTAAATTACATCTTATATAAAAGGTCTCTTGCAGTTCCATATTTAAGATGCATTGAGGATCAAGTGATCCAAGAAGTTTTAAAGGATTTTCATGAAGGAGATTGTGGGAATCACACTGGGGGCAGAGCACTGTTTTCAAGGATCCCTAGAACAGGATATTATTGGCCCATAATGAAGAAGGATGCTATGGAATATGCAAAGAAATGTGATGCTTGTCAAAGACACAGTAATATCCTACATCAACCAGCAGAGCCCCTGCATCCTATATCCTCTTCTTGGCCATTCATGAGATGGGGAATGGACATAGTTAGCAAACTTCCTAAGGCACCAGGAGGAAAAGTATTCATGTTGGCCATGACTGATTATTTCTCCAAGTGGATAGAAGCTGAAGCCTTTGCACAAGTCAGAGAAAAAGAAGTTATATCCTTTATCAAAAGAAATATCATTACTAGATTTGGAATACCATCTGAAATTGTTTGTGACAATGGATCCCAATTCATTGGGAGCCGAACTACTAACTTTTATGACAGTTGGGGGATTAGGATGATAACATCAACACCAGTCCACCCATAAGCTAATGGTCAGGCAGAATCCTCCAACAAGATCATCATCAAAAATTTGAAGAAAAAGCTTGGATCCAAGAAAGAGAAATGGGTAGAAGAGTTGGCATATGTATTATGGGCTGAGAACGACTCCCAAGAATGCTACTGGTCAAACTCCATTCTCTTTAGTTTTTGGAGCTGAATCTGTGATCCCTACATAAATGGTAGTCCCCACTGCAAGAACAAGCATCCGTGATCCTGAAGGAAATGCTGAAAACTTAGCTAAAAACCTGGATACCATAGAGGAACTCAGGGATTTGGCAAGGATAAGGAGGGCTAGCTATCAATAAAGAATGGCTGGAGCTTACAACAAGAATGTCAGGGTCAGGAAGTTTCAAGTTGGTGACATGGTATTAATGTCACACCCCTAAATTCCACAAGCGGAGTATCACCGCAGGGAGCGTGACTGACCAGGATCCAGCCACCAATCATATTGAATAATATAATTAAATAAATAAAAGTCCAAACCAACAATATAATTGGTGTCCAAACCATTCAAAAAAGTATTAGTTATCAGCGGAAGCATTTAGTTCAAAACCCAAAACACAAGTTTAAAGTTCATAAGTTTATCATGAACACTCAATGGTCCATGTTCCACAACGATTCCTCCCGTTCAAGCTCCTGCTAAGTACCTAACGACCTGCAAGGCATGTAACAACGAATTAACAACAAAGTTGAGCGAGTTCACAGTGTTGGTTGTTCATTTTAATGTTGTTCCAAAAGTCACAAGTCATTTCGAAAACCACGAGTTTAACCAATTTGCTTGTTTCCCAAACCATAACCAGTGGGGGCTACCCCATGTTAACCACTAGACCCGCTACCATATCGACTACTGACTGTAGTTATGTTTATATACCCTGCGTTAATGTCTATCATCATTGACTAAGTGCCCAAGTCCATTAGTCCACTCCTGTCCTCTGCGGCACAGTGTGAGGCTTGTCAAACCTAATAGTGCTATTTAACTAATGACCTGTTCGCCATTGGCCCGGCAATTAAGTCGATATAAAAATGAGGGACTTAATGATAGAGTTTTGTCTAGTGTCATTCAATGTTGTCACCCTTCAATTAAGAGGGTGGGAGTACGTGCCCAACCCAAGGAGAACACGCAGGTTTCAATGTTGTCACCCTTCACCTAAGAGGGTGGAAGTACGTATTCTACCCAAGGAGAATACATAGGTTTCCTTATTAAACGTTAACCCATTCCCAAACCACCGGGAATCCCATGCCTTGTAGAAAGTGTGAACTCACCTTAGATTAGCTCGGCAGATAAAAAGAAGGTCACTTGAGCTAGTTGTGGTCAACCACGTCCTAACATGGTTACCATACAAGTCAGGTCTATGTTCAAGTAATTCAAATAAGTTTCACACATAGCTGACAGTTCACGTACACAGAAGGATCATGGCATACATGTAACACCATAGCGGTCAATTAACAGTACACAACTTGTGTAACAGTAACATTTATGTTTATATACAAGCTAAGTCCATTTGTGTGAGTCTACGGCCCAACATGCGTAAGCCCACTAAGTTGAATATTCACATGAAGTGTGCGACTGAGTTCGACTTGTGCGACTCAGATGTGGGCCGGTGTCTTGTGCGATCCTATTCTTGTGCGATGGCCACATACCACAGCCCAACATCACATTGTGTGTTTGGGCTTGCCTTGTGCGATTCATGCGGCCCATTTAAACTTGTGCGATTCGGAATCAATTGTGCGATTGGGTTTGGGCTGTGCGTTTGGCATGCGGCCCAATAACATAACACAGTTCAATCATTTGTGCGGCCCAACATGTTGTGCGATCAGCACAGACTTGTGCGATCCACACCATGTGCGGTCATGCATAAAAGGGTTGTGCAATGTGCTTAAACAGTGGTACTACATGCAAACCTAGCTTGTGCGATCAAGGCTTGTGCATTTTGGCTTGTGCGACTGGGCTTGTGCGATCAGTTGCATAATGCCGAGATTTAAGGGATCATTTACCCAATTTAACAGTTTCCATCTTTTGCATTTAGCTATCAAGTCAAGGAATTTCCAATTAATTCTCATGAACCCTAATTAACAACTAATCATGAACAACAACTCATCATCACCAAACATCAGATCAAATAGTATGATTAACACTTGAATCCTATTTCATCATGCAACTAACAATACGAACATTATCCGATTTAGATCAACACACTTGCATGCGTCATACCATTCTTCATGCCAATCAAACCAATCGACCACACATTCAATCAAGATCAACATAAATCATCATATAATCCATTAACAAGAATGGTTCCATCGTATTCATGTATTGTAATCGAACACCAATTTCCAATTCAAACATCATAATTTCCATCAACACAACTACTAACATGAAACCCTAGTTTTTCAGATATCATCACAACATCAATTAACATTCAACCAAACAATAACAAAACACTAACCAGAAGTGTGCGACGAGGTGTTAGACAAGGAAGATCACGTTGCACGGAAAAGAGGGCTTCGAGTATTGGGAAGGGCTGCCGTCGAACAAAAAGGAGGAGAGGAGAGAGCTTAGGGTTTTGTGTGTGTTGAGTATTTTGTAAATTATGAGTATTACACCCTAATCATGTGTGTGTTTCATTTGGGCTATGGACTAGCCCATATAAAAAAGGGAGGTGTGCAATCGAGCATGAGTTGTGCGATCCAAAAGGTATTGTGCGATGTAGTTCTTATATAACAAAGCAACATCTTATCATTTAATAATTCACAATCTAACAACACTTGAACAATTTATTCAGATGATTCAGTCATTCAAACACGTACACATAATTACAAAGCAAGACTATAACACAGGAAACTAGTACAAGACTCTTGAAAGTACGAGTTGTCACATCATCCCCAAGTTGAAAGAAATCTCGAACAATGGGTATCCTGGTATACTTGAGAGTCTTAACCTCTCGGTCCGTAATTTCCACTGGTTCCTTGACGAATCGCAACTGATTGTCGATAGTGAGTTCCTTGAAAGGAACTATGAGGGTCTCATCTGACAGACACTTCTTCAGATTTGACACTTGGAATACGTTGTGAACACCACTGAGCTTTTCGGGCAGATTCAGTCTGTACGCCACTTTGCCGATTTTCTCAGTGATTTCGAAAGGTCCAACATATCGTGGATTTAGCTTGCCCCGCTTATCAAAGCGAACCACACCTTTCCTCGGTGAGACTTTAAGTAACACTCGATCCCCAACCTGGAACTCGAGCGGTTTCCTGCGCTTATCAGCGTAGCTTTTCTGATTGTCACGAGCTGCCGCCATTCGTTGTCGTATTTGGGCAATCTTTTCTGTCATGTCGACGACAAGTTCGGGGCCAGTGATTTGGCTATCGCCAACTTCTGCCCAGCATAAGGGTGATCGACACTTCCGTCCATACAAAGCCTCGAACGGAGCAGCCTGGATGCTGGTGTGGTAACTGTTGTTATACGAAAACTCCACCAAAGGTAGGTGCCTTTCCCAGCCGTTACCAAAGTTGATTACACATGCTCGAAGCATGTCTTCAAGAGTTTGGATGATGCTTTTAGCCTGCCCATCCGTCTGAGGGAGATAAGTTGTGCTCATGTCTAGGCGTGAGCCAAAGGATTTGTGCATCGCCTGCCACAAATCAGATGTAAAACGCGGGTCATGATCAGAAATGATGGAAGTTGGCACCCCATGCCTCGCGACTACTTCCTTCAGGTAGATGTCTGCTAGAGTAGAGAACTTATCCATTTCCTTGATAGCCAGGAAGTGTGCAGACTTTGTCAGTCGATCCACTATTACCCAAATGGTATCGTTTCCTCGTTGAGATCTAGGTAAGCCAGTAACAAAGTCCATGGAAATTTGCTCCCATTTCCATGTTGGGATCTCTGGTTGTTGGAGTAGGCCTGATGGCTTCTGGTATTCAACCTTGACCCTCGCACAGGTCAAACATTTACTAACATAGGTCGTTATGTTAGCTTTCATGTGGGGCCACCAGTAGAGAGTTCTGAGGTCTTGGTACAACTTGTCAGAACCAGGATGCACCGAGTAGCGAGATTTGTGTGCTTCGTCCATCACAAGTTCTCGTAAATCACCAAAGAATGGAACCCAGACACATTCCATGAAGTAGTAAATGTCGTCTTCCTTACGTTCGAGTTTCTTTTCCATACCCCGTAGGGACTCAGCTTTAAGGTTTTCTTCTTTTAATGCTTCAATCTGTGCATCACAAATTTGTATAGGAAGACTGGAGTGAATAGTAAGCTGTAACGCACGTACACGCTTAGGTTTGGTTTCCTTATGACTGAGGGCGTCGGCCACAACATTGGCTTTTCCTGGATGATACTTGATTGCGCATTCATAGTCGTTAAGGAGTTCGACCCATCGACGTTGTCGCATGTTCAACTCCTTCTGATCGAAGATATGTTGGAGACTCTTGTGATCGGTGTAAATGGTGCACTTGGTGCCGTACAAATAATGTCTCCATATCTTGAGTGCAAAAACCACTGCTCCCAACTCCAAGTCGTGAGTAGTGTAGTTCTTTTCGTGAACCTTGAGTTGGCGCGATGCGTAAGCAATGACTTTCTCACGTTGCATCAATACACAACCAAGTCCTTGGATTGATGCGTCACAATAGACCACGAAATCGTCTGTGCCTTCAGGTAACGAGAGAATAGGTGCGCTACAAAGTTTCATCTTCAGCTGCTGAAATGCGGATTCCTGAGCATCACCCCATCGGTAGGTGACACCCTTCAGAGTAAGAACAGTAAGAGGCTGCGCAATCTTCGAGAAATCCTTAATAAAACTTCTGTAGTAACCCGCCAAACCCAAGAATTGATGGATTTCGGTTGGAGTTCGAGGTGCAGGACAATTCTTTTTCGAGTCAACCTTAGATGGATCAACGTGAATCCCATCCTCATTAACCACGTGACCTAGGAAATGGACTTCACGAAGCCAAAAGTAGCATTTCGAAAACTTAGCATAAAGCTGTTCTGCTCGAAGAAGTTCCAGAATGAGTCGCAGATGACGCTCGTGTCCCTCCTAGCTCTTAGAATAGATCAGGATGTCGTCGATGAAAACAATTACAAACTTATCCAAGTAGGGTTTGCACACTCGGTTCATGAGATCCATGAAGACCGCAGGTGCATTGGTCAACCCGAAGGGCATAACCAGAAACTCGTAGTGTCTGTATCGAGTTCTAAATGCTGTCCTGGAGATGTCCTTGTCTCAGACTCTCAGCTGATGATATCCCGATCTCAGATCAATCTTAGAGTAGAAACTCGACCCTTGCAACTGGTCGAACAGGTCATCAATTCGCGGGAGAGGATAGCAATTCATCATGGTCACCTTGTTGAGTTCGCGATAGTCTATGCACATTCGAAAGGTACCGTCTTTCTTCATCACAAACAAAACTAGAGCTCCCCAGGGTGAAGAGCTAGGACGAATGAAACCCTTGTCCAAGAGTTCCTGCAGTTGCGTGGAAAGTTCTTCTAATTCTGATGGGGCTAAGCGATAAGGTGCACGAGCTATGGGCGCTGCTCCAAGAGCTAGCTCAATATGAAACTCGACTTGACGATGGGGTGGAAGACCAGGTAATTCCTCAGGGAATACCTCAGGAAATTCACGTACGATAGGAATGTCTTCGATCTTCTTCTATTTCGTTGAGGTGTTAGTAACGAGGGCTAGAATAGCAGTGTAGCCCTTTCGCAAACACTTCTGCACCTTAAGGAAAGAGATGATGCCCACAACAACACCACTCTTATCACCACGAATAACGAGGGGTTCTTCGCCAGAATGAGGGATGCGGACTATTTTCTCCTTGCAGAGTATTTTCGCCCGATGTTGGGATAACCAATCCATCCCAATGACAACATCGAAGCTACCAAGAACGATGGGGATAAGATCGATAGAGAAGGTCTGACCAGCTAGAACGAGATTACAACCTTTAACTATGTGCGTGGCCTCAAGATTTTTACCGTTTGCTAGTTCTACCATATGCTTAAAATTCAGAGGGATTGGGGTACGCTTAAGCATCTGACTCACCCTTAAGGACACGTAACTAGTATCAGCTCCCAAATAGAATAAAACAGAAACAAAGAAATCATCCAGTAGAAACTTACCCGTCACAACGTTGGGATCGTTTCTCGCATCACCCTGACCAATCACAAATGCACGTCCTCTGGCACCATTACCATCATTGTTATCCCTGTTGTTTCCATTCCCCTTGTTGTTGTTGTTATGATCCTAGTTCAACTGGGGGTAGTCTCTTTTAAAGTGGCCCTCTGCACCACATTGAAAACATCCTTTGTTGTTACCCTGTTGTTGCTGCTGTTGCTGGCGCTGGTTCTGTGGAGTCTACTGTTGCTGCTGCCTCTGATTTGCAGGATAAAGGCTCCTGCAGTCTTTTGCTGCATGGCCTGGCTTGTTGCATCTCTGACAGTTGTTCTTGCTAGGGCTGTGATGCGTGCGAAGTGTCGTATATATTAGGTGTATATTTTAAGCCCTTTTTAACACTTATTTTAGCCAAGTTTTAAATTTATAAAACACGATATTTCACTAACACTAAACACACATATGGGCAAGTGCACCCATCGTTGAGCGTAGTATAGTGTTGGTAAGATACCGAGGTCCTCCAAGGACACAAGAGCTTTTAGTACCGGTTTATCCTCAACGTCTAATCAAAATAAAAGTTTAGAAAAATGTTTTAAGCTAAGAAAAATAAAAACTAACTAAAATGCTGAAAAATAAAATAAAAACAGATAGACAAGATGAATCACTTGGTTCCGACTCGTATCTAGTATAACCTTTGATTATTTCCGCACTTTTGCACATAATTAAGAGATTATCTTAGTTATTGTAGTAGGCCCCTATTTTGAAGGTGACGTTACCCTCACCCCAGTAGTTTGAGTCAGCAAGGATACAATCCTAAAAGGGTGGATTATTGGAAGATAATGAATTAAGTTATTAATGCAGTATTGTGGTAGGCCCCGCTTTTGGCGGTGACGTTACCCTCGGCTAAGTAGTCTGAGTCAGCAGGGATACAGTCCTAAATAGCCGGGTTATAGTATTAATAGTAGTTAACTTATGAGGGGATCAAAGAGTTTGGACCCCCGCCATCCAATACCGTGAAGCATTGAAGGAGTTCCTACTAAATTTGACCAAGGGCCATTGCAGGACCTCTAAACGCTGAACAATGGCAAGACCTTTACCAAACCGTTCCCTTAACCCCCGACCAGGTAGCCAACATACCTCCATATAGACCGTGGAGATATGAATGGTGAAAATCCTTTATTTTATATAGACAGTAAAATAATGCCAAGACACCACGGACAAACGATAAGGAAAGATCACCTTCAACATAAGTAACTAGTTATCAAAGTCATTAATACAAAACCAAATAAAAAGTGCAAAAGATTAGAAATAAAAAGTATTATACTAGACACTTTGTCTTCACCAAGTGATGTAAGAGACTTAGGCAAACATGGCCTTGATTGTCAAGAACTCTTACGATCAATCTTGGATCCCGAGACGACTCACACACTCTACGATGGACAATGGATGATGGTGTTGTGATGGTGGTGGGTGGTGGATGAAGTGTGAGAGAGGTGGTGTGCCAAGGGATGGTTTGAGCTTGAGCCAAGCACTCCTATTTATAGCCTGTACAGAAGCCTGGACACGGCCCCGTGTCCGCTGGACACGGCCCCGTGTCCACCCTTTTCTCTTTCTTCATTAATACAGTTTGTCTTTATTAGCTCCACACGGCCCCGTGTCCGCTGGGCACGCCCCCGTGTCCGTCTGACACTCTCTCTCTTCATTAATTGTAATTCGCAATTACAATTAATGCGCCTGCTGTACTTTCGCCACGCCCCCGTGTCCGCTGGGCACGGCCCCGTGGTGGGCAATAGAAGCTTCTATAGGTTTGTCTTTTGTGCCAGGGCTGACCATCCTGGACACTGCCCCGTGCTCGCTGAGCACGGCCCCGTGTTGAGCTGGACACGCCCCGTGTCGAGCTGGGCACGCCCCGTGTCGAGCTGGGCACAGCCCCATGCTCAGCTGGGCACAGCCCCATGCTCAGCTTTCTTCTTGTTTTTGCTTTGGGAGATGCTGTCGAGGGGTCGGGCATGTCACGTCTTGTTCCTTTTCTTGTATTTATGTTAGATTTTTATGTCTTTTTGCTTCTTTTGTTAATTTGAGCTCATTTAATCCTGAAAATACAAAAGGAAGACAAAAGCACACTTTTTCCAACATTGGTACTAAAAAAGGGTTAGTTTTATGCCTCGATTGATGAAATTTATATGTTACATTTTGAACACATCAGGCTGTAAATGAACCGGACGTTCAGTGAACAGTTCATGAACCGTTCGGCGGGAAGTTCGTTTATGTTCGTTCGATTAGCTTAACGAACGGACACGAACAAAAAATTTTGTTCGGTTAGCTTAGCGAACGAACACGAACATAGGTCTCGTTCATTCGACTGCGTTCGTGAACGTTTGGTAATATGTTCGATTAGGTTCGTCCGTGTTTGTTTGATTATATTAAAAAATAATAAATAATAAACCTTTTATCTAAACATATTGAAAACTGGAAACCCTATTTTTTTTTCTAAGTTAGCTAAAATTTGGACATGCTAAGACATTTTTTGGGATAATTATGTCTAAGTTAGTTAAAGTTGATTCATCGTTTGGTGGTATTAGACTTCTTGTGTTTTGATTTATCATTTGATGGTTGTAATTAACTACTTATATCCAATGTTTAAGGATAACAATATTTTTATTTTTTTTATTTTCAAGTTAAATGTTCGTTTGCGTTCTTTTTTATTTGCTTGCATTCGTTTATGTTCGCTTGCGTTCGTTTGTGTTCGTGACCAGTGTTCACGAACTGTTCGTGAACAACTGAATTTCCTTAACGAACGAACATGAACATAAACTTATGTCCGGTATGTGTTCGTGAACAGTTCACGAACATGTTAATTTCCTTAACGAACGAACACAAACATGGCCTTGTGTTGAGCTGGACACGCCCCGTGTCGAGCTGGGCACGCCCCGTGTTGAGCTGGGCACAGCCCCATGCTCAGCTGGGCACAGCCCCATGCTCAGCTTTCTTCTTGTTTTTGCTTTGGGAGATGCTGTCGAGGGGTCGGGCATGTCACGTCTTGTTCCTTTTCTTGTATTTATGTTAGATTTTTATGTCTTTTTGCTTCTTTTGTTAATTTGAGCTCATTTAATCCTGAAAATACAAAAGGAAGACAAAAGCACACTTTTTCCAACATTAGTACTAAAAAAGGGTTAGTTTTATGCCTCGATTGATGAAATTTATATGTTACATTTTGAACACATCAAATACCCCCACACTTGAATCTTTGCTTGTCCTCAAACAAAACTCTTTAATATGTGGCTATTTACACTCCCAAATGGAATTGGTAGAAAAGAAGGTTTTGGGCTTGTCATAGAGTGTCGGGATTTCCAAGATTCTTTATTTAGTTTTATTTTTATTTATTTACAATCCTATTCGTTATGATTTATTTAAAACTTTTCATAAGATAAATTACTTATTAAGGCATAACATGCCTCTTTAAAATTTTATTTATATACAAGTTCTCATACCTCACGGGGGATCACTCAACACTCGGCCGAAGATGTATTTTTAGTGAATCACTCGAGAGCGGCATGGAACTTATTCCTACCATAGGCTTGCCAAGCGATCAATCCTCCTCCTTTTTAACTATATACCTTTGTAAATATCAAGAGGACTTTTGGGTGAGGGGTTAGGCTTGGGTTAAAGGTAGGTGGTTGGGTTAGTGGTTAATAGAAAAAGGGCGAAAAAACGTAAAAAGCGTCGGTTTTCGTAAGACTCTTTTTTTTTTTTTTCAATTTTTTTTTATTTTTTATTTTGATGAAGCCATTATTCAAACAAAGTTATTTTTTATAAACTTGTTTGTTTATTTCTCTTGTGCTTCATCATCAACATTTTTTTTTTTTTGCAGATCATACGAAAAACCGAGCTTGTTACTAAAAACAAAAGGGTTAAAAATAAAAAAAAGGTTTTGGTGGGTGAAAGGGTGTTTGTTTTTGGGTTTAGAAATGAAAAGGTTTAGGCTCAAATGGGTTAACTAGGGGGATTTTGGGTAGGTGGTAAAAAAAAAATAATGGTGTGGAAATAAAAAGGGTTAGTCCTAATGCCTCCATCATTTACTTACTCGGGTTTAAGTTGGTAAGGACCGGGAATGTATCGTCATGGCAAGTTCTAGAGTCGTAAGAACCAAGCGGCTATTCACACAAGAAACGAAAAATGAGCATTTAGTTCTAATGATATGTAATTGTATGCTCAATAAAGGCTCAAAACTCACTTTTGTGGGAATGGGTTTTTATGTGATCAAGTATATATAATTAAATTTTAACTAAGCTTGTCATGCCTTTTTCATAATTTTCTTATGTTGGTTCTTTTTATCACGACGCTATCGGTTGTAAATTTGTAAAAATATAACCTTTTTAGAATTTTGAAATTCCCAAATTAAACCTAGACAAGTAAAAAAAATTGAAAATTTTTGAAAAAATTTGGGGTGATTAGCGGTTCCAATAGAGTTTTGTGTAAGGCTTGTTATTAGGACTTGCAAGATTCAAGGTTTTAGCATCCCCCCCACACTTAAATTACACATTGTCCTCAATGTGTCCCAAAAATAAGTTTTTCGGTTGATTAAAATGTGTAAAAGTGGGTTAAAAACAAGATTTTATGGTACTGGGTAGCTGAACACGGGGTGGTGTTGGCTGAGCACAGCCCAGTGTCCAGACTGCCAGTACCAAAAGTAAACAGAAGGCTGGGCACGGGGGCGTGTCCAGTGAGCACGGCCCCGTGTCCAGGTACCTGAACTGGGCATTTTCTACAGAACCTTGGGCACGGGGCGTGTTGGGGTGAGCACGGCCCCGTGCTGAACTTGCTGTAATGAAGAAAAATCATCGGGAGGCTCTGTTTTTGTGTATGGGGTGTTGGTTCAAGCTTCCCTTATCATCCTTCACCATCCCGAGTGTGTTTTATTCCTGAAAAAAAAAAACTAAACTAGAAAACATAAAGGTTAATCTAAACTAAACTACGGATAGTTCCGCGGAATGCCTCCGTGGTGCGCCACGTTTATAAGGGTCCTTGGCTAGACCCACCTTATCAGGTGGTTCTGGCTCATCTTCAATTAGGGGGTCGTCATTGCCGAATGGATATTTCATTGATCGCTCAAGGTCGACACTTTTTTTGAATGCCCCTAATTGAAGAGGTAGATTGTTGTACTTCCGGTTTTTCAAAGCTTCGTGGGTTTTTACAAATGGTCGTCCCAACACTAGAGGAGCGTCATCGAGGATGACAAAGTCGGTGGGGACTACCATTTGATTTGTTTGAACCAAGACATCCTCAACTATACCGATTAATTTTATTACTTTCCGATTGGATAGAAAAATGGGTATTTGAAGTGGAGAAAAATCACTAATACTTAATTTTTCGAAAATGTAATTAGGCATTATGTTAACACAAAGATCTTTATCGATTGTGACATTACTAATAAATGAATTTTGAAAGAAACATGGAACCGGTGTAATGTTAATTTCAAATGGGTCTTCTTTTATTAGTGAGATTTGATCATCAGTTAACTTAACACTTATCGTTTCGTCAATTTTAGTGTTAGTGTTCAACTCTTTTAAAAACTTAGCATGAGTGGGTACTAAACAATGATTTTCAAAAGAAGGTGACAAGAGATTAATTTCTTCAAAATTAGACTCTTCTTGAATTTTAACGTTGTCGGACTCACCTTTTTCGTTGTTTAACTCATGTGTCGGTTTTTCACTTATTTGTTCTTCCATTTTTACACTTTCTGTTATCTCTTCCTTTTTTAATTCTTCTCTTGCGCGGGACTCCTCTTCCCTTGCGCGAGCTTCTTTTATACATTGATCGATAACTCTTATGTGTTCTAATATCCTATCGGTGACTTCGGTTATAGAAAAAGAATCGGTATTTTCTAAGCTTGAATCCGGTTGTTCGATCCTTTGTTCCTCATAATACCCATATGAAGTAGATGGTTCACACCATTGTTCTTCATTGTAAGCATATGATGGATAAGGTTCGTAATTTTGTTCTTCATAATACTCATATGAGGTGGGTTGTTCATGCCATGGTTCCTCATAATAAGCATATGAAGGTGGTGGCTCATATCTTGGTTCCTCAAAGTATGAGTATGAAGGCTCATACCTTGGTTCATCAAAATATGAGTATGAGGGAGGAGGTTCATACCTTTGGTCTTCATAGGATGTGTATGAAGTTGGTGGCTCGTACCTAGGCTCCTCATAGTAGGTGTATGAATTGGATGGTTGATATGAGCGATTATTTTGAACCGATCGTGCGTTACGACAATTAGTGCAATAATTACCCCTATAATCATCCTCCTCATAGGTGTAGTCATAACCTCCTGAGTATTGATCCATAAGAATCACTCAGCAGACCACAACTGAGTCTCGAGATCAGAAAACAAAAATAAAAACGGAAACAGAGGCTGGACACGGCCCCGTGTTCAGTGGACACGGCCCGTGTTCAGGATCTGTATCTGGGCGTTTTAATTAAATTTACTGATTTCGTTGAGCACGGGGCGTGTTCAGTGAGCACGGCCCGTATTCAACCTACTGTAAATGCAAAACTAAACTAAAATGCAGAAAAATGTGGGCCCGTTTTGAAAAGGTTTTGAAAAACTGATTAGGCCGTCGATTTTAAGCTTTCCTAAAATCCTTGTGTCCCCGGCAACGGCGCCAAAAACTTGATGCGTGCGAAGTGTCGTATATATTAGGTGTATATTTTAAGCCCTTTTTAACACTTATTTTAGCCAAGTTTTAAATTTATAAAACACGATATTTCACTAACACTAAACACACATATGGGCAAGTGCACCCATCGTTGAGCGTAATATAGTGTTGGTAAGATACCGAGGTCGTCCAAGGACACAAGAGCTTTTAGTACCGGTTTATCCTCAACGTCTAATCAAAATAAAAGTTTAGAAAAATGTTTTAAGCTAAGAAAAATAAAAACTAACTAAAATGCTGAAAAATAAAATAAAAACAGATAGACAAGATGAATCACTTGGTTCCGACTCGTATCTAGTATAACCTTTGATTATTTCCGCACTTTTGCACATAATTAAGAGATTATCTTAGTTATTGTAGTAGGCCCCTCTTTTGAAGGTGACGTTACCCTCACCCCAGTAGTTTGAGTCAGCAAGGATACAATCCTAAAAGGGTGGATTATTGGAAGATAATGAATTAAGTTATTAATGCAGTATTGTGGTAGGCCCCGCTTTTGGCGGTGACGTTACCCTCGGCTAAGTAGTCTGAGTCAGCAGGGATACAGTCCTAAATAGCCGGGTTATAGTATTAATAGTAGTTAACTTATGAGGGGATCAAAGAGTTTGGACCCCCGCCATCCAATACCGTGAAGCATTGAAGGAGGTCCTACTAAATTTGACCAAGGTCCATTGCAGGACCTCTAAACGCTGAACAATGGCAAGACCTTTACCAAACCGTTCCCTTAACCCCCGACCAGGTAGCCAACATACCTCCATATAGACCGTGGAGATATGAATGGTGAAAATCCTTTATTTTATATAGACAGTAAAATAATGCCAAGACACCACGGACAAACGATAAGGAAAGATCACCTTCAACATAAGTAACTAGTTATCAAAGTCATTAATACAAAACCAAATAAAAAGTGCAAAAGATTAGAAATAAAAAGTATTATACTAGACACTTTGTCTTCACCAAGTGATGTAAGAGACTTAGGCAAACATGGCCTTGATTGTCAAGAACTCTTACGATCAATCTTGGATCCCGAGACGACTCACACACTCTACGATGGACAATGGATGATGGTGTTGTGATGGTGGTGGGTGGTGGATGAAGTGTGAGAGAGGTGGTGTGCCAAGGGATGGTTTGAGCTTGAGCCAAGCACTCCTATTTATAGCCTGTACAGAAGCCTGGACACGGCCCCGTGTCCGCTGGACACGGCCCCGTGTCCACCCTTTTCTCTTTCTTCATTAATACAGTTTGTCTTTATTAGCTCCACACGGCCCCGTGTCCGCTGGGCACGCCCCCGTGTCCGTCTGACACTCTCTCTCTTCATTAATTGTAATTCGCAATTACAATTAATGCGCCTGCTGTACTTTCGCCACGCCCCCGTGTCCGCTGGGCACGGCCCCGTGGTGGGCAATAGAAGCTTCTATAGGTTTGTCTTTTGTGCCAGGGCTGACCATCCTGGACACTGCCCCGTGCTCGCTGAGCACGGCCCCGTGTTGAGCTGGACACGCCCCGTGTCGAGCTGGGCACGCCCCGTGTCGAGCTGGGCACAGCCCCATGCTCAGCTGGGCACAGCCCCATGCTCAGCTTTCTTCTTGTTTTTGCTTTGGGAGATGCTGTCGAGGGGTCGGGCATGTCACGTCTTGTTCCTTTTCTTGTATTTATGTTAGATTTTTATGTCTTTTTGCTTCTTTTGTTAATTTGAGCTCATTTAATCCTGAAAATACAAAAGGAAGACAAAAGCACACTTTTTCCAACATTGGTATTAAAAAAGGGTTAGTTTTATGCCTCGATTGATGAAATTTATATGTTACATTTTGAACACATCAGGCTGTAAATGAACCGGACGTTCAGTGAACAGTTCATGAACCGTTCGGCGGGAAGTTCGTTTATGTTCGTTCGATTAGCTTAACGAACGGACACGAACAAAAAATTTTGTTCGGTTAGCTTAGCGAACGAACACGAACATAGGTCTCGTTCATTCGACTGCGTTCGTGAACGTTTGGTAATATGTTCGATTAGGTTCGTCCGTGTTTGTTTGATTATATTAAAAAATAATAAATAATAAACCTTTTATCTAAACATATTGAAAACTGGAAACCCTATTTTTTTTTCTAAGTTAGCTAAAATTTGGACATGCTAAGACATTTTTTGGGATAATTATGTCTAAGTTAGTTAAAGTTGATTCATCGTTTGGTGGTATTAGACTTCTTGTGTTTTGATTTATCATTTGATGGTTGTAATTAACTACTTATATCCAATGTTTAAGGATAACAATATTTTTATTTTTTTTATTTTCAAGTTAAATGTTCGTTTGCGTTCTTTTTTATTTGCTTGCATTCGTTTATGTTCGCTTGCGTTCGTTTGTGTTCGTGACCAGTGTTCACGAACTGTTCGTGAACAACTGAATTTCCTTAACGAACAAACATGAACATAAGCTTATGTCCGGTATGTGTTCGTGAACAGTTCACGAACATGTTAATTTCCTTAACGAACGAACACAAACATGGCCTTGTTCGTCTTCGTTTGGTTCGTTTACAACCCTAGTTCTTGCTACACGGCCCGCTGTGGTGCATATTACATCGATTGCACTTAGGGTGGTTTCCCTTGTACCCACCCTGTCCTTGATTACCAGAAGACTGTTGACTAGGGCTTTTGTAGTCGTCAGTCCTTCGCTGCTGAGATTGAGACTGAACAGAACTTGAACCCTTGGTTGAATTTCCATTCCATTTGCGTTTGTTGTCACTTGGAGCATCAGAAGTAGTGGCACTAATACGGTTAGGCAGCTTGTTCTGTTCAACAGCCTGATCAGTGAGGCGGTGGGATAGTCGTATGATCCGCTGGATTGTAGGGAGGTTAGCTGAAGTCACCATGCTCAGAATCTCTGGCACTAAACGTTTGATGTAAAGCTCGATACATTTGTAGGGAGGATCCACCATGTTGGGTCACAAAGCAGCTAATTCGTTCGATCTCTTAGTATACGCTTCGATTTCGGACCCCGTCATCTTCAGATTGTAAAACTCCACCTCTAGCGTGTGAATGTCATCCCGATGACAATACTCTTCTTTGATCAGATCCTTAAAGTCGTTCCATGGGGTGGCATTAGCAGCTGCCAACCCTAGCATTTGCACCTGTGCGTTCCACCAAGACAACGCACCGCCTTCAAGTGTTCCCGTAGCAAACTTTACCCTGCTGGCAACAGGGCATTCACACATTTCGAAAACAGATTCGATCTTCTCGAACCAGTGGAGAAGACCTACGGCTCCTTCTGTACCGTTGAAGGTACTAGGTCGACAGTCTATGAAGGTCTTGAACGTACACACAGGAGGTTGAGCATTTTGACCGGTCGCGCGAGAAAGAAAGGATAAGGTTAAGCATGAGAGTTGGTTCACGAGAGTAGGATCTAAACATCCTAAGATAGGTCAAAATAGCAGGCTATACCTCCTGCTTGAGCTGCTGCGAGAGCCTCAGCAACTCGTTCGTTGATTAGAGTCGTCAGTTGGGCTTGATTCAAATTGATACGTCCACTCATGATCTTCACATCGAAAGAAACGAAAGTAAGAAAGGTGTCACAAAGGTGTGAAAGTATAGGATGACAGAAGAGAGTAAGTACACAAGGTTTCAAGCAAACAAGTGCATGTCAAGAAGGTACATTACTGCTAATGGCAACATGCTACTACGTTAACTAAGCATACCATGATCAACGCACTATTTAAACTAACAGGCAGGCAATACAAACATAAACCATGTCGCCTATAGTGTTGAGTCTTGCACATGGAGCAAAGAGTCGTTGTGGATCGTTGAGTACTGAAGAGGTTATAGTCTGGTTTTCATCAAAAGCTTTTTCCCTTTTTAAAACCAAGTTCACTATAACCAATGGCTCTGATACCAATCTGTCACACCCCCAAATTCCACAAACGGAGTATCACCGCAGGGAGCGTGACTGACCAGGATCCACCCACCAATCATATTGAACAATATAATTAAATAAATAAAACTCCAAACCAACAATATAATTGGTGTCCAAATCATTCAAAAAAAAGTTTAAGTTATCAGCGGGAGCATTTAGTTCAAAACCCAAAACACAAGTTTAAAGTTCATAAGTTTATCATGAACACTCAATGGTCCATGTTCCACAACGACTCCTCCCGTTCAAGCTCCTGCTAAGTACCTAACGACCTGCAAGGCATGTAACAACGAATCAACAACAAAGTTGAGCGAGTTCACAGTGTTGGTTGTTCATTTTAATGTTGTTCCAAAAGTCACAAGTCATTTCGAAAACCACGAGTTTAACCAATTCCTTGTTTCCCAAACCATATGTCACACCCCCAAAATCCACCATGCGGAGTATCACCGCTTGGAGGCGTGACATGACCAGGATCGAGCCACCAATCATATTGAACAACGAAATTAAGTTAATAAAACCAACCACAATACAATTGGTGACCAAGAGGAAGTTGACCAAGTTCAATTTAAACAGCGGAAGCATAAGACGTTAAACCAAAACATAAGTTCATAGTTCATAAGTTTTAAAGACCCAAAACATAAGTTTCATAAGATCATAAAGTTTATTTATTAAGTACGGGACATAACAGTTCGCATCCCACAACGATCATCTCCAGGTGCAAGCTCCATAGCATCTAACGACCTGCAAAGCATGTAGTAACGAGTCAACAACAAAGTTGAGTGAGTTCACGGTTGGTTGTCCATTTAAGAGTTGTTTCCAAAAAAACGTAGTTTAATCTTAATCAGCTACCCAGTCGTGGGGGTCACCCCATAGTTCGAAAACGTTTATTAGTTAACCATCCCATGTTCACCTTCCCTGGCTATTCAGCCCGGCACTCCGGTCGTGGGAGCTACCCCATTATTTAAACTACCAGACTCGTTTATCATATCGACTACTAACGAAAATTTATTGTGCCCTAGCGTCGGTGTCTATCACCACCGACGTGCCATAGTCCATTAGTACACGCCCGTCCGACTGGCACGGTGTGAGGTTTGTTAAACCTAATAGCGCTATTAACTAATGACCCGCTCGCCATAGCCTCGGCGATTAAGTCGATACAAAAAGGGAGGGACGGCGTTGATAGAGTTCTAGTCTAGTAAGTCTAATCCGTCCCAACAGGAAGAGGAATTTACATTCCTGAACACGTCCCAAAGGACGAGGAATCCCTATTCCTGAACCCATTCCCATTCCCATCGGGAATTACCATGCTTTGTAGAAAAGTGTGAACTCACCTCGGTTGCTCGGTTTGACTCTCAAAAATAGCTAACGGTCAAGGTCGGTCAATCACGTCCTAATATGATTACCAGTTAGTCATTTAGTGGTTTTCAAATAGAGCACAAAGTTCCTACACGTATCTATCACATAACACGCATCACTTTAACGGTTCATGCCCATATAAACTTCCCATCTATTCCCGTTCATAAATAAACATACGATAATGCACATAACACATATAACATGTTAGATCATTCACAGATAGCATACTCGACATCTGGACACGCAAATTACAACTTGTGTCGTTTCAGCTTAAATATTCAAAACCGGGCTGTTTTCGGACATTTTAATAAAATAGTTAACTTATTCCAAAAATTCTCAAATTTTTACAGAATGTCTTAAATGATCCAAATATTATTGTGTAAAAATATCAGGGTCCAGTTCATTACCAATATTTTATAAAAATTCATTTTCTGGAGTGAAATCAGATTTATCTTTTTCTGACCGCAGTCCGCGGAATAATTTATTTAAAATTCATCAAGAGTCCGATTTATGAAATTCCAGTGAGAGAATCATAAATATATCGGTGGTCATCTACAGTACAACTTGCATGATCTAACTCTACACAGAATGCAAGTTATGGCAGAAAACAGAATGTATATTTTCAGCAGCAAAAATGCAGCTCTAGCTGCTGTTACAAAATGACACTTTAAAAATAGTAAACGAAGTCCAAAAATTATGATTTCGGTGCCATTAGAACCGTATTTCATGATACATAAACCTAGACTTCAGAAAATATATTTTTCATTAAGTTACGGTCCTGTTACAGCCAACTGAAGTTGGCTGAAATCACTAAACAACTTTCTGTTTTCAGTCTTTAACCTTCTAAGGCACGTTCAATTGATTCCGTTAACATGTTTAGTGATCACAACAACATCAAACATCAATATTAACCAGAAAATCATCAGGAAATCAATCAAGAATCATAACGACACAAGATCTACATGATTTACACACATAACTTCTCTTTATCCATCTTATTCATCTTATTTTCAAGACTTTATGCTATGTTATCTAGTGTTCTCAACTTTCAACCATTAAATCACTTATTAACCACCATAAACAAGATCAAGATGATGTTTAGAGGCACTTACTACTAGCTCAAGGCTAGGGGAGAAACAAGGCGTAAAAGTGGCGGATAAAAGAAAACTAGAGTGGTCCTTGAACTTTCGAGTGCACCGAGCTTAGTTGTATGACTCCTTGCACCTTTGTGTGTATGTAAAATGGCTAGAAAGGGAGTTGATGGTGGTGATAGGGTGGTTGGTGGTGGCTGCCGAAAGTGGGGAAGGAAGGAAGAGAGCTTTGTTGCTTGTTGAGGTTTGAAGTGAGAAGGTGGTTGTCTAGTATACTTATTTATAACCCATTTTGCAACTTTAACCCTTGTGTAATGTGTCATGTAGGAGGGAACATAATCTAATAAACAATTGAAGTAAAATCAATTTGTGTAAGGGCCATTATGACCGTAGGTTAGGTGGGGGGTCTAGCTTAGGTGCTAACCAATTTGGTTACATTCTAGTTATAAATCAAGTGTTAGTTACATACTTTAGTTGGTAGATATTTTTAGGAGGTGTTATGATGTTCGGGGATCATAACTAGCTTAAAAAAATAGAATTAATGTGTTTGACAATATTTTTGTGTTTCGGGTAAAGTCCGGTTTTTCGGTTTGACATTGTTCCGTTAAAGTGCTTAATTAATCCGTAAAGTGTCCTACATATATATTTTTGTAACGTTTTTAATTTTCAACACTCAGGAAGGCATACCGGACTATTTAGTAACTTTTATGTATACTACTAGCACATTAACAAGTACATGTAAGTATAACACAGTAATCAGAGAGCAGTTAAATGATTCAGCACAGTCATCAAGTACTTTAATTAACATTAATAGATTGTACGGTTACATGTAAATTTGAGGGTTGTCACATTCTCCCCCTATTAATAAAATTTCGTCCCGAAATTTAGCGCGTGGTTACTGAGGAAGCTAGTTAAGTTGTGTTGGTTTCCTGGTTTTCCTGGGGTGTCACATCATCCCCCTGTTGATTTGGAATTTCTTCCCGAAATTCTGCAGTAGCTTCAGTCTCAGTAGTGGTTGCACTTTTCTTAAACAGCTGGGGATACTTGAGTTTCATTTGGTCTTCTCGTTCCCAGGTATACTCCGGGCCACGACGGGAATCCCAATGAACTCGGAAGAGAGGTATCCTGGTACGCTTGAGAATCTTAACATCTCGGTTAGTAATCTCTACTGGTTCTTCGACGAATCGCAGCTGGTCATCGATAGTGAGCTCCTTTAAGGGAACTATGAGGGTCTCATCTGACAGACACTTTTTCAGATTCGACACGTGGAATACGTTGTTGTCACACCCCAAATTTCCATGTTTCACCGGTGGGCCCGGTAGGGGAGTAACGTGACGTGGTTGGCAACATCATAGTCAAACAACACAATATATAAATGCACAGCGGAAGCAAAAGGATAAATATATTAAAATCCGAATAGTGTAACATCAAAGTATTACAACGGAAGTAAAGGATCCACAGGCGGATCGCAAATAAAATAACATGGTTCAACAGACTTTAGGCATCTAAGCTTGCGAGACTCTTTATTGATGCTAGGAGTAGCCAGCCAATTCCAATTAGTACCTGCACTTAGCCTTTTTGGAAAATACGTCAGTTTACACTGGTAAATACAATCAACTGACTCATTTTAAAAAGGGTTTAAGAAAATGATTGTTTTGAATGCACATGGCACAAATAGTATTTTATAACTTGGGATAATTATTTAAATATATAATACTTGTATGGATTTACATGTTCCTTATGCGTTCAGTAGCCCGGGTCGAGCCGGGTTAAAGATCAATTAACACACCACTATATTTATGAGACACCAACAGGTGTACGCCTACACCTGAGTGCTAAGGTCGTGGCCATTTCGTAAAATGATGCCAGGGATATCCGGGACAACGGTCATTAACCCCCCAAAGGCTTTAAGTAAACAAAACAATGTTAAACGAGACGTCTCAATACTTTCATTATCATTTATTCAATCAAAGATTCAACGTCCCGACCAAGCGGTATTTTATATACCGTACCCCAAGCCCGTATAGGGAAAATAAGTTAAAAGTATTTACCTGAGCTTAAATGTAAATTCAATCCCAGCCGTATCAAATCAGCAAGTACAGATAGCTTTTACTGAGCTCCTAAATCTGGAACGAAGGTTTTTAATAACCTATTAGAATCCTAACGGGTCTTTAATTAAGCCTTGACTTAGACCGGTTAGTTTTCAAGAGGGAGATACGGTTCGTACGCACGATTAAGCGAAGACCGGATAGAATGTGATTTAGACCCGACAAGTTTGAAGACTTGTTTAATCTGGGTATATGATACACATTCTAGATTTTGAGATAAAACCGTTAAGGTTTGACCCGTTTCGGCTAATTTATGTAAACTAGTTACATAAACTGAACCGAACGCGCATGAAGTGTAACGGGTATCCGTAAGAGTCCTAAACAGGTTTCCTAAGTTATCATGCCCTAAATATGTTGTGATATCAGTAGAATATCACCCATGATGCCCAAAACGAGTTTAATCTCTTTATAAGCCCCGCAGGGGCATTTTGGTCATTTTAAAGATTATAAAAGGGTTTATTAAGTTTTTGTGAACCGGGTCTGAATACATCAGTAAAATAGTTTATTTTAATAGGTTATAACATTTGGTTATAAGTCTTATATGTCAAAATAGTTTTAAACCCAAACTATGCGTGTAATACGCGTATAAAGTCGTTTTAAGCGACGTACGGTTTAAAATACGATTCTGAGTTTTCTGATCAATTAAACAGGCTCAAAACACTCCATTTATTATTTAAAATCAGTAGCAATTGGATTGGCGTTAAAAGGATTTGTAAAACTCATTTTATGGCCTAAAAGGGCATATTCGGCATTTACCGAATTAAGGCGCTAATCCAAGCTTATGATCAGTTTAAAAATAATTAAAAATCTTTAAAAATCCTACAATATTATTTAACCTCAGTGGGTAAAAGATTTGGTGTCAAAACTGAGTTTAGATAGGTTTTACGCTAATGGCGCCGTTTAATTAATAAACATGTTTATAAATACGTCATTAAGCATAACTCCTAATCTAGACTTCCGATTGACGTGAAATTTTGCAGACATGTTCAATAATCAGTATTAAAGACTTTTGCACTTTTACATTTTCTAAAATCTCGTTCTGCGGTCATAAGGGCATTACGGTCAATATTTAGGCGTTTATCGGAAACATCGGACGATTAGGGATTCGAGTGGTATAAACGCAGAGGCTTATACACACATGCAAATAGGTCCTAATGGGACTTTTAAGGCATGTCTAAACCTATATAAATCGGGTCAGAACTGAGGTCAATGCAAAAGTCAAACTTTTGCGTCTCTCGGTTCCGAATCGGTTCAAAACATAAAGTTGTCGAATCAAACAAGTGTAGACAAGTTATAATACTTATTTTCAAGTTATATGACTGATAAAACAGATTACACGCCTTCCGTATCATTACCTATGCGATTAACATTTCTGTTGACTTTTCGGAAGAAGTTTGACTCGATCAATCGACACGGTTAAGATTCGAATTAGTGAGTGCCCTTTTAGGGGTTTATTAACCATATAAATACCAACTTATAACAACCTTTGATTCGACTAAACTCTGGACCGATTATTTATTATCGAAAAGTCAAACCGTAGTTACGACGGTTTGATTTCTAGGCCATAAACTAAGTATGAATGAATTGAAGAAGATCAAGGGTACTTACACAAGTCTTATGGATGATATGGAATGTTTGTGGCTTGCTTGAATGATCCAGAAATGCTCAGAGGGTGAAATGAATGATGAATGAACAATGTTGCACAATGTGGGTCATTTAAACAACTTCAAACAAGCTTAGATGATCGACAACTAAGTCTAGGAGGAAACAATAACATCCACAAGCATCCTACACACTATAAACCACCTTAGGGCAGCCCAAGGTATCAAGAAAATTGATCAAAGTCGGTTAAGAAACATGCAGGACACCTGCACACACATTCTGTCCAGATAAGGCAGTCGCGTAGCGCGACTGCCAAATGCTTTCAGGCTCGCGCTACGCGAGGGTGTTGGTAACCAGCTTAGCAAGTTTCCATTATTTGCATTTTCAGTCCCTGGTCCTTCTAAACGTCGCTTTCACCTTGTTTCTTGCATTATAAACCCTCTAACTTGATTTATAAGGGCTTCAAGACTTATACCATCTTTGTGAAGTCCTCGGGTAACTTTTTGATCACCCGAAAAGCCCTAAATTTCAACGTTGACGATTCTAACCCTCACACACGAATTTTATCATAACTTTCTCATACGGTAACGAAACTTAGTGAAATTTTTATGGTACATTCTAGTGAGCATATTTAATCTTTACAAGGCTTCGGGTTTGCTTAAAAGGTCACTCAGAGGTACATCTTAACATGTTGACACATTTAACCCCTGTAGTTTGTAATCTCTCACTTTCTTTCACAATTCGCTTCGTATGATCCATGATCTATTCGTTTAAGGTTATAAACATCATGTGGGGTTATTGCAAAGTATATTTATTCATTGTTGACACTTTGAACCCTTATATTTACACCGTTTCACTGGTTGTCTACTTTAGTCCTTCAAGATATTCTTTCACACGTTCAAACCTATGACACGTGTCATCACATTATAGGACGTAAATTTTCGAGGTGTTACATCCTCACCCCCTTAAAAGAAATCTCGACCCCGAGATTTACTGAGATAGATGAGGGTACTTTTCTTTCATCGTGGACTCAACCTCCCACGTATACTCGGGACCTCTACGGGCATCCCATTTGAACTTTACAATTGATACTTGCTTCCTTCGAAGCTTCTTAACATGTCGATCCTCAATCGATATAGGATGTTTATCACATCGTAAATCCGCATACCAATTTGTGATAGTGCTTCTTGACTTATTTGCGGAACACATCCTTCAGTCACTAGTGTGCAATGTATTTCGAGCTCTGTCAAACTCGTTACGTAGGTTTTAGCTTATAAGCTACTTGATCTTGATACATTCGATTTCTTTCGAATGATTTACATATATTCAGAGCTTAACTAGCCTGAAAATTTCACAAATTTGGTACACCCTTCCTGGGTGATATCTTTTGTTAAACCATATTCCTTAGCAAGAACTTAGGAAGTTTGCTATTTTCATAACTCCTCGATTTCTTGCCATATACTGGCAATCCTAAAATCGATTATGGATTTGTATAATCTTATTTGTTGTTCCCCAGGCAACTTTCAGATCTTGCTAATTGGGCTTACCAATTCTCTATCTAATACTAGACATTTAATATTCCATCTATACAAGGTCTCCAAAGGAGTAGCCTTAATACTTACATATCCCTTATTATAAAGAAGCTTATTTTTAAGGTGAGATGGTTATTCCAACCACTGCTTAGCTAATGTTTAGGGAATAGCTAATCCTTGCCGTTAGTCGAACAGATCGACGATCCTGGGCAGTTGATGGCAATTTCTTAATCGTTACCTAATTGGGGTGGCGGTGATAATGCATAAGCAAAATGAACCGTCTTTCGTACTTAACTATCCCGGATTCCCAGGATATTGAGTTAGACTATATTAACCCTCTATTTTGAACTTAGTTAATCGGGGTTTCGATTCTTCCAGTGATGGTACTAATCGTCTTGGAGATTTCATAATAACACAGCCTTAGACGGAATTTAAACCTTAACTCTACCTGCCTCTCAGGGGTAAACAGGGTAATATTAGGAGAAGATAATCAAGGTATAAGAAGGTTACAGAGATTTTTACAGATCTCAGGCTCCACTTCATCCACCATTGTTTGTGTCACTTAGGTGACACATTTATGTTAGGAGTCCAAGAACTCCTTTATCGGGAACACTTACTTAGACAATTCCATTCTGGACATCTCCTTTGAATACCATTAGTTGACTTTAGTACTCTATGACTATCGGAATATCTTTGTGGTCCCATGTATTAAACCTCCATACTGATCAGGCATGGAAGCAATCTATGGAATTTATTAAGATACCCAATCCTCATATGATGCTTTTATCAAACATAGTTTGGCATTCGCAGGCGATAAAAACAATGAGAAAATAGAAAAAAATAATTAAAATAACATATGTTGTCGTACTCTATGCAAAGAAAGAGTGCTCTTTAGATTTTTGAAAGGATTCCTTGCCGATCTATAAGAATCGGTTACTATGGTTTCCTTGGTAGTTATACCTTGTGGATGATAATAAAAATTTTGCTAAATTTACGGTTCATGAAGATTTATTATTGCCTGTATTAAAACAGGACACTTAGCAGGAATTATCATTGATAAATGATAAGGAAGTTTATTGTACAAGTGCTTATATCTAATAAATAATGGAAGTTTCACAAACTAGGCACCTAGCTCAGTTGGCTAGGCGCGCGAAAGGGTGCGGCCGGCCTAGACCCAGGTTCGATTCCGGGGACGGCCAGTTCCACCATTTTTTTATGTTTAATATTAATTACTCGTACGAATACGTGTAATTATGAGAGTGGTCTCATACGGAGTCTTGATAATTAATTGCTTCTTAACACTCACAATATGGGCTTGATTTTTAAGGCAACCAAACCTTTCCTATTACTATATAAAGTCCTCTTATTAACGCAACAAGGACAGCGGAGAAGAGTAATTCCTAATGGATATTAAATATCCATTTAATATTGCTGCAGTAGTCTCTGAGGTATTATCGACCAAAATTTTTACTTCATACTTAACGCTTAGAGTTTTAGCAGGCAGATTTAAAGATTTACAATATCTATTGTCTACAAGAGACCTATCTGAACCTGTATAAAAAGTACTCTAGCTTATACATCATTTACAAGAAAGGTACCTGTGCTAACGTTGTCATCCTGAACGGCTTCCTTTGCATCCATTCTGAAGACCCTCGCATTGGTCTTCTTGCCTTCCTCAGGCTTTTTAGCGTACTTAGGGCAGTTGGTCTTAATGTGCCCCTTATCATGGCAGTTGAAGCATGTTGCATCCTTTATCTTCTTGCACTCTATCGTCTTGTGGTCTTTAGACTTGCATAATCCACATGCAGGTGATCCTGATTGAGACTGGGTCTCAAGCCTGCATTTTCCAAAGTGGCGTTTTTGGCAAGTCGAGCACCTTGGCTTTCCCTCTGTTCGCTGATTACCCTTGTTAGATCCAGACTTAATTGCTTTTCCCTTGGCAGCCGTAGGGCAATTAGTACTGATATGGCCCTTTTTGCCACAGCCATGACAAGTCGCATCTTCCAATTTCTTGCAATCCAAGGCCTTGTGACCCTTGGTTTTGCAAATTCCACATAAATTAGTACGTGGGTCGATTGTGCATTTTCCAACATGTTGCTTCCTGCAGATCTTACATCTGGGTTTTTCACCTGACTGTCGGTTGTTTTTCAATCCCTTGCATTCATGGGTCTTGTGATTCCTCTCTTTACAGATACCACATCCCCTGATCTGTTCATATATACATTTACTGAAGTGCCTCTTCTTCCCGCAAATCTTACATTCGGGTTTAGCCTCCTTTGGCTTGGACTGGTTATAGTTTAAACCGGTCTTACCCTTTTTACAAATTTGCATTGGGGTATTATTGCCCTTTCGCTTGTGATCCTTCAGTACACGATCTACAACGTTATTTATGGTTGTATTTAACACAGCCTTTAACTCGGTGCTCGTTATGTTCAGTCTTACATCATCATTCTGATCAACTGGGCGATTGTGAGCTTCAGAGGAGTCAGCCATGGTGAAGCTTTGAGGCTACAACCCAAGAAGTAATAATTTGCTTTAAGTATATGGCGAATTGTCGAATTTAATGACTAATTAGCCATGGTGTAAATAAACCATATAGGCCAATAGATAGTACTTAAGTTAATTGATTATGTTATGCCTAGGTTTTTAAGTAAACCATCCTTGGCTTGTAAACAGAATATAATCCTTCATATTTATTAGACAGGGGACATAAATCACGACTGTCAATGTCGTATTGACATTTTATATAGCACAAGAGCTTGTTCCCAAAGACTCTTGATGGCACAGGGGCCTTGTCATTAGGGAAAAATCTAAAACATAATCGATGATTCCTTTGGATCGGAAAATTCCATAGTTCATTGTCTTGACAAGACTTTATGAAATAATAACTATCTTTTCATATATACACCTTTTCCCATAGGTACACATCCCAAATGGATGTTTTGATGCGTACATCATGCACGACGTTTACCAGTCATGATTCCTATTGATCACTTACTCTAGCTAAGAGATATGGAAAAATCTTAATATAGGGATGACTAGTGTGATTTTATCATATCACTGTTGTCGGGAGTGTCAACACATTTTAAAGTGTTAACAATGATCTGAATCTCTTTTTAACCAGGTTTTACCATCTTAGCAAGGTCTACAATAACATTCAAGCTAGGTCAAACCTTTTAAGATTCTCTTTTAATATTTAAACTGACTGGAAGAGAATGATATTTATCTTATTCAGGATGCTCACTTATTAATCCTAAATTATAAGTTAGTAATAGTACAAAAGACTTAGTCAAGTAGACGAGTTTAATTTATAAGCCATGATTTCATAGAATCAAAGCATTTAGGTTTGAACATAGTTCATTATCTTTCCTGGACAGAGAGTCAAAGACTACTACTGTCGTTGTCAAATTGACGATACTATATGGCCCGTAGGCTGATCGAGTGACATTACAAAACGATGTTTTTAGAAATTAATAATCATCACACTGATGATTGTAGTCATGATAATATTGATCATATTGACTATGAGGCTTGGGCAAAGCCCACTACCTTAGACAGGAACCCTAAGAGTTACAACTGTCATTGTCGTATTGACAATATTATAAAGTATAGCCAGTAGGCACTTCATCACTTAGGATGTCAATAATATGATCATCATATTGATGATATTAGTAATGATCACATTGATCATATAGATTAATAGGCTTGAGCATAGCTCACTACCATAGACAAGGAATCATAAAGATCACGATGTCAGTGTCTCAGATAGACAATACGTTATAGCCCGTAGGCACTTCCCTTCTAAGGGATGGTTATAATATGATCAGCTTATAGGATGATATAAGCTATGATTTCTAAATCACTAGACTAGATACGAATATTGGAAAAATCCATTATTAAAAAAAATTAAAGTACAGAGTTGCCCTAAGCGGGACTTGAAAGGAATAATGTTGTCCTTGAAGGGACTGAAAAGGTAAATACGTCCTTATAAGGATTATTGAGGAAATGATCTTCAGCAAAGGAGTTTCTCCTTCATTCAATTCCTGAATGCTTTCTCCTTGATTGCACGTTTCATCCTAGCCGCTGTACGAAGGTCAGCAATATAAGGCTCTGGGTGTGGGGAATTCCTATTACGGTTTCTTCGCTTGGCGACGTATCCAATTTATAAAAGTTGGAAGTAAAATTCCCCGATGAGGATTGAGAGTATTCCTATGTTAAGTCTAGACTCAGAAGGTCAAGGAATGTGCAAATGTGTCATTGAGATTAAACACAAAAGATAGTGTTTAATTCACTCAATGTTGGCTCTGATACCAACCTGTCACACCCCAAATTTCCATGTTTCACCGGTGGGCCCGGTAGGGGAGTAACGTGACGTGGTTGGCAACATCATAGTCAAACAACACAATATATAAATGCACAGCGGAAGCAAAAGGATAAATATATTAAAATCCGAATAGTGTAACATCAAAGTATTACAACGGAAGTAAAGGATCCACAGGCGGATCGCAAATAAAATAACATGGTTCAACAGACTTTAGGCATCTAAGCTTGCGAGACTCTTTATTGATGCTAGGAGTAGCCAGCCAATTCCAATTAGTACCTGCACTTAGCCTTTTTGGAAAATACGTCAGTTTACACTGGTAAATACAATCAACTGACTCATTTTAAAAAGGGTTTAAGAAAATGATTGTTTTGAATGCACATGGCACAAATAGTATTTTATAACTTGGGATAATTATTTAAATATATAATACTTGTATGGATTTACATGTTCCTTATGCGTTCAGTAGCCCGGGTCGAGCCGGGTTAAAGATCAATTAACACACCACTATATTTATGAGACACTAACAGGTGTACGCCTACACCTGAGTGCTAAGGTCGTGGCCATTTCGTAAAATGAAGCCAGGGATATTCGGGACAACGGTCATTAACCCCCTAAAGGCTTTAAGTAAACAAAACAATGTTAAACGAGACGTCTCAATACTTTCATTATCATTTATTCAATCAAAGATTCAACGTCCCGACCAAGCGGTATTTTATATACCGTACCCCAAGCCCGTATAGGGAAAATAAGTTAAAAGTATTTACCTGAGCTTAAATGTAAATTCAATCCCAGCCGTATCAAATCAGCAAGTACAGATAGCTTTTACTGAGCTCCTAAATCTGGAACGAAGGTTTTTAATAACCTATTAGAATCCTAACGGGTCTTTAATTAAGCCTTGACTTAGACCGGTTAGTTTTCAAGAGGGAGATACGGTTCGTACGCACGATTAAGCGAAGACCGGATAGAATGTGATTTAGACCCGACAAGTTTGAAGACTTGTTTAATCTGGGTATATGATACACATTCTGGATTTTGAGATAAAACCGTTAAGGTTTGACCCGTTTCGGCTAATTTATGTAAACTAGTTACATAAACTGAACCGAACGCGCATGAAGTGTAACGGGTATCCGTAAGAGTCCTAAACAGGTTTCCTAAGTTATCATGCCCTAAATATGTTGTGATATCAGTAGAATATCACCCATGATGCCCAAAACGAGTTTAATCTCTTTATAAGCCCCGCAGGGGCATTTTGGTCATTTTAAAGATTATAAAAGGGTTTATTAAGTTTTTGTGAACCGGGTCTGAATACATCAGTAAAATAGTTTATTTTAATAGGTTATAACATTTGGTTATAAGTCTTATATGTCAAAATAGTTTTAAACCCAAACTATGCGTGTAATACGCGTATAAAGTCGTTTTAAGCGACGTACGGTTTAAAATACGATTCTGAGTTTTCTGATCAATTAAACAGGCTCAAAACACTCCATTTATTATTTAAAATCAGTAGCAATTGGATTGGCGTTAAAAGGATTTGTAAAACTCATTTTATGGCCTAAAAGGGCATATTCGGCATTTACCGAATTAAGGCGCTAATCCAAGCTTATGATCAGTTTAAAAATAATTAAAAATCTTTAAAAATCCTACAATATTATTTAACCTCAGTGGGTAAAAGATTTGGTGTCAAAACTGAGTTTAGATAGGTTTTACGCTAATTGCGCCGTTTAATTAATAAACATGTTTATAAATACGTCATTAAGCATAACTCCTAATCTAGACTTCCGATTGACGTGAAATTTTGCAGACATGTTCAATAATCAGTATTAAAGACTTTTGCACTTTTACATTTTCTAAAATCTCGTTCTGCGGTCATAAGGGCATTACGGTCAATATTTAGGCGTTTATCGGAAACATCGGACGATTAGGGATTCGAGTGGTATAAACGCAGAGGCTTATACACACATGCAACTAGGTCCTAATGGGACTTTTAAGGCATGTCTAAACCTATATAAATCGGGTCAGAACTGAGGTCAATGCAAAAGTCAAACTTTTGCGTCTCTCGGTTCCGAATCGGTTCAAAACATAAAGTTGTCGAATCAAACAAGTGTAGACAAGTTATAATACTTATTTTCAAGTTATATGACTGATAAAACAGATTACACGCCTTCCGTATCATTACCTATGCGATTAACATTTCTGTTGACTTTTCGGAAGAAGTTTGACTCGATCAATCGACACGGTTAAGATTCGAATTAGTGAGTGCCCTTTTAGGGGTTTATTAACCATATAAATACCAACTTATAACAACCTTTGATTCGACTAAACTCTGGACCGATTATTTATTATCGAAAAGTCAAACCGTAGTTACGACGGTTTGATTTCTAGGCCATAAACTAAGTATGAATGAATTGAAGAAGATCAAGGGTACTTACACAAGTCTTATGGATGATATGGAATGTTTGTGGCTTGCTTGAATGATCCAGAAATGCTCAGAGGGTGAAATGAATGATGAATGAACAATGTTGCACAATGTGGGTCATTTAAACAACTTCAAACAAGCTTAGATGATCGACAACTAAGTCTAGGAGGAAACAATAACATCCACAAGCATCCTACACACTATAAACCACCTTAGGGCAGCCCAAGGTATCAAGAAAATTGATCAAAGTCGGTTAAGAAACATGCAGGACACCTGCACACACATTCTGTCCAGATAAGGCAGTCGCGTAGCGCGACTGCCAAATGCTTTCAGGCTCGCGCTACGCGAGGGTGTTGGTAACCAGCTTAGCAAGTTTCCATTATTTGCATTTTCAGTCCCTGGTCCTTCTAAACGTCGCTTTCACCTTGTTTCTTGCATTATAAACCCTCTAACTTGATTTATAAGGGCTTCAAGACTTATACCATCTTTGTGAAGTCCTCGGGTAACTTTTTGATCACCCGAAAAGCCCTAAATTTCAACGTTGACGATTCTAACCCTCACACACGAATTTTATCATAACTTTCTCATACGGTAACGAAACTTAGTGAAATTTTTATGGTACATTCTAGTGAGCATATTTAATCTTTACAAGGCTTCGGGTTTGCTTAAAAGGTCACTCAGAGGTACATCTTAACATGTTGACACATTTAACCCCTGTAGTTTGTAATCTCTCACTTTCTTTCACAATTCGCTTCGTATGATCCATGATCTATTCGTTTAAGGTTATAAACATCATGTGGGGTTATTGCAAAGTATATTTATTCATTGTTGACACTTTGAACCCTTATATTTACACCGTTTCACTGGTTGTCTACTTTAGTCCTTCAAGATATTCTTTCACACGTTCAAACCTATGACACGTGTCATCACATTATAGGACGTAAATTTTCGAGGTGTTACAGTTGTGAACTCCGCTGAGTTCTGTCGGTAGATTCAGCCTGTAGGTGACTTTGCCAATTTTCTCGATGATTTCGAATGGTCCGACATAGCGCGGATTGAGTTTGCCTCGTTTTCCAAAACGAACTATGCCTTTCCAAGGCGAGACTTTGAGTAGCACTCGATCCCCAACCTGGAACTCGAGTGGTTTTCTTCCCTTATCAGCATAGCTTTTCTGACAGTCACGAGCTGCCACCATTCGTTGCCGTATCTGAGCAATTCTCTCGGTTGTATCTACTACAAGTTCTGGGCCAGTGATTTGACTGTCACCAACTTCTGCCCAACAAAGAGGCGATCGACATTTGCGTCCGTACAATGCCTCGAACGGAGCGGCTTGGATGCTGGTGTGGTAGTTGTTGTTATATGAAAACTCCACTAGCGGGAGGTGTTTTTCCCAGCCATTACCAAAATCGATTACACATGCCCTAAGCATGTCTTCAAGGGTCTGGATGGTGCGTTCGGATTGCCCATCCGTCTGTGGGTGATAAGTGGTGCTCATATCTAGACGTGAGCCAAAGGACTTGTGCATAGCTTGCCACAGTTCAGAAGTAAAACGCGCGTCACGATCAGAAATGATGGAGGTTGGCACTCCGTGCCTTGATACTACTTACTTTAGATAGATGTCTGCTAAAGTAGAAAACTTATTCGTTTCCTTGATTGCCAGAAAATGTGCAGACTTGGTCAGCCGATCCACGATCACCCAAATTGTATCGTTTCCGCGTTGAGATCTGGGTAGGCCAGTAACAAAATCCATGGAAATTTGCTCCCATTTCTATTTTGGGATCTCTGGTTGTTGAAGTAGGCCTGATGGTTTCTGGTACTCAACCTTGACCCTAGCACAAGTCAAGCATTTACTGACGTAGGTTGCTATGCTGGCTTTCATACCAGGCCACCAATACGTAGTCTTGAGATCATGGTACATCTTATCCGAACCAGGATGTACTGAATAACGAGACTTGTGTGCTTCGTCCATCACAAGCTCGCGTAGGTTTCCATAAAGTGGAACCTAGATGCACCTGTTAACATAATAGGCGTCGTCTTCCTTTTGTTCTAGCCGCTGCCTCGATCCTCGTAGGGACTCAGCCCTGATGTTCTTTGCTTCAACGCTTCGACCTGAGCATCTCGTATTTGGGCAGGAAGACTAGAGTGAATGGTAAGCTGTAACGCACGTACACGCTTAGGTATAGTATCCTTTCGACTGAGGGCGTCGGCCACAACATTGGCTTTGCCCGGATGGTATTTGATAGCGCATTCATAATCGTTCAAGAACTTAACCCATCGGCGTTGACGCATGTTTAACTCCTTTTGCTTGAAGATATGCTCGAGACTCCTGTGATCGGGGTAAATGGTGCACTTGGTACCGTACAGGTAATGTATCCATATCTTGAGTGCGAAAACAACTGCTCCCAGCTCCAAGTCGTGCGTAGTGTAGTTCCTTTCGTGAACTTTAAGTTGGCGTGATGCGTAGGCAATGACCTTGTCACGTTGCATCAACACACAACCAAGTCCTTGGATGGAAGCGTCGTAATAAACCACAAAATCATCTGTGCCTTCAGGCAATGAAAGAATGGGCGCGCTACAAAGTCTATCTTTTAAGTGCTGAAAAGCAGATTCCTGTGCATCATCCCAATGATAGGTGACACCTTTCCGAGTCAGTGAAGTGAGAGGTTGCGCAATCTTTGAGAAATCCTTGATAAACCTTCTGTAATATCCTGCCAACCCAAGAATCGGCGGATTTCTGTTGGTGTACGGGGTGCAGGCCAGTTCTTGATCGAGTCAACCTTGGATGGATCAACATGAATCCCATCCTTGTTTACCACATGGCCTAGAAAGTGGACTTCGCGAAGCCAGAAGTCACATTTTGAAAATTTGGCATACAGCTGCTCTTTTCGAAGAAGTTCAAGTATAAGCCTCAGATGTTGCTCGTGTTCCTCCTGTCTCTTAGAATAGATCAGGATGTCGTCGATGAACACTATGACAAACTTATCCAGGTAAGGCTTGCACACTCGGTTCATGAGATCCATGAAGTCCGCAGGTGCATTCGTTAATCCGAAAGGCATGACCAGAAACTCGTAATGGCCGTAACGAGTTCTGAACGCTGTTTTGGAGACGTCCTCCTCTCGGACTCTCAGCTGATGGTATCCCGATCTCAAATCAATCTTAGAGTAATAACTCGACCCTTGCAAGTGGTCGAACAAGTCATCAATGCATGGAAGAGGATAACGATCCTTCATGGTCACTTTGTTGAGTTCGCGGTAGTCAATACACATTCTGAAGGTACCGTCTTTCTCTTTTTTTTATGATTAACACTAGAGCTCCCCAAGGCGAAGAGCTAGGACGTATGAAACCCTTTTCCAAGAGTTCTTGTAGTTGCGTGGACAGTTCTTCGAGTTCTGATGGAGCTAGACGATAGGGTGCTTGAGCTACTGGTGCTGTTCCAGGAGCTAGCTCGATATGAAACTCAACTTGGCGATGAGGCGGAAGACCAGGTAATTACTCGGGAAGGTCGCGTATAGTAGGTATGTCTTCTATCGTCCTTTCTTCCGCGAATGAATCAGAAATGAGGGCTAGAATATCGGTGTGGCCCTTTCGTAGACACTTCTGGGCCTTAAGGAAAGAGATGATGCCTACAACAGCACCACCCTTGTCGCCACGAATCACAAGGGGTTCTTTACCAGAACAAGGGATATGGACGATTTTCTCCTTGCAAATAATCTCCGTTTGGTCTTGAGGTAACCAATCCATCCTAATAACAACGTCAAAACTACCCAGAACGATAGGAATGAGGTCAATAGAAAAGGCAAGGACAAGCTTGCAATCCCTTAATTACATGTGTAGCCTCTAAACTTTTACCATTTGCTAACTCTACGATGTGCTTGGTGTTCAAAAGTGTTGGGGTGCGCTTAAGCATTTGACTAACTTTTAAGGACATATAACTAGTATCGGCACCTGAATCGAATAAAACAGTAACAAAGAAGTCATTCAGAAGAAACTTACCCATCACAACGTTGGGATCGTTCCTTGCGTCAGCCTGACCAATCACGAAGGTGCGACCTAGGGCGCCATTGCCATTATTGTTACTCCCGTTTTTGCCTCCATTGTTGTTCTCATTTCCTTGGTTGTTGTTCTGATTCCGATTTTGATTTAGCTGTGGACAGTGCCTCTTGAAGTGACCCTCAGCACCGCACTGGAAGCATCCCTTATTACCCTGCTGGTGTTGCTGTTGGTTTTGGGGAGCTTGTGGCTGCTGTTGTCGATTCTGTTTCGCGAGTCGTGAGCTCCGGCAATCTTTGGCTTTATGTCCAAACTTGTTACATCTCTGACAACGACCCTTGTTGCACGGCCTGCTGTGGTGGAAACTACATCGATTGCACTTAGGGTGATTTCCCCTGTATCTACCCTGACCTTGATTTCCAGAAGGCTGCTGACTGGGGCTTCTGTACTCGTCTGTCTTTCGCTGCTGGGACTGAACTGAAGTTGAACCCTTACTGGAATTCCCATCCCATTTTCGCTTGTTTTCATTGGGAGCGTCAGTAGTTGTAGCACCAATACGCTTAGGCAGTCTGTTTTGTTCCACTGCCTGGTCGGTGAGACGGTGAGCCAACTTGATGATTTGCTAAATGGTACCCAGGTTAGCCGAAGTTACGTGACTTTGAATCTCTGGTACAAGACCCTTGAGGTACAGCTCAATACATTTGATGGGAGGGTCCACCATAGTTGGACACAAGATGGCCAGCTCATTTGACCTCTTAGTATACGCCTCAATCTCAGACCCCGTCATCTTCAGATTGAAAAATTCCACCTCTGGTTTGTGGATGTCATCTCGACTACAGTATTCCACTTTGATCATGTCACACCCCGGATTTCCACGTGTCACCGGTGGGCCCGGTAGGGGAGTATCGTGACGTGGTTGGCAACATAATAGTCAAACAACACAATATTTAAATGCACAGCGGAAGCAAAGTATAGATTTAATTCAACCAACGATATTGTAATATTAAGTATTACAAATAGTCAACATAAATCCACAGGTAGATCAAGTTTTAAAAAGGAAACAAATGTTCAACAGTTATGACATCCAAGCTGGCGAGACTTAATGTGGATGCTAGGAGACAAGCCAGCCTATTTCGCGTAGTACCTGCACTTAACCTTTTTAAGAAAATACGTCAGTTTACACTGGTAAATACAATCAACCGACTCATTTTGAAAAGAGTTTAAGAAAATGCATTTAAGGCACAAGGCACAAATAATATTTTATAACTTGGGATAATTATTTAAATATATAATACTTGTATGGATTTACATGTTCCTTATGCGTTCAGTAGCCCGGGTCGAGCCGGGTTAAAGATCAATTAACACACCACTATATATATGAGACACTAACAGGTGTACGCCTACACCTGAGTGCTGAGGTCGTGGCCATTTCGTAAAATGATGCCAGGGATATCCGGGACACGGTCATTAACCCCCCAAAGGCTTTAAGTAAAACAAAACAATATTAAACGAGACGTCTCAATACTTTCATTATCATTTATTCAATCAAAGATTCAACGTCCCGACCAAGCGGTATTTTATATACCGTACCCCAAGCCCGTATAGGGAAAATAAGTTAAAAGTATTTACCTGAGTAAGTATAGTTCAGAAATCAGCGAGTGCAAATATCTTTTACTGGTTCTCCTATTCTGGAACGAAGGTTTATAACAACCTATTAGAATCCTAACGGGTCTTTAGTTAAGCTTACGCTTAGACCGGTTAGTTTTAAAGATACGGTTCGTACGCACGATTAAGCGAAGACCGGATAGAATGTGATTTAGACCCGACAAGTTTGAAGACTTGTTTAATATGGGTATATGATACACATTCTGGATTTTGAGAATAAACCGATAAGGTTTGACCCGTTTCGGCTAATTTATGTAAACTAGTTACATAAACCGAACCGAACGCGCATAAAGCGTAACGGGTATCCGTAATAGTCCTAAACAGGTTCCCTAAGTTAATACACCTTAAATAAGTTGTGATATCAGTAGGATATCACCCATGATGCCCAAAACGAGTTTAATCTCTTAATAAGCCCCGTAGGGGTATTTTGGTCATTTTAAAGATTATAAAAGGATTAAATTAGGTTTCTAAGAACCGGGTCTGATTACATCAGTAAAATAGCTTATATTAACAGGTTATAACATTTGGTTATAAGTCTTATATGTTAAAATAGTTTTAAACCCAAACTATGCGTATAATACGCGTATAAAGCCATTTTAAGCGACGTACGGTTTAAAATAAAATTCTGAGTTTCCAGGTCAGTTTAATAGGCTCAAAATACTATAATTATTATTTAAAATCAGTAGCAATTGGATTGGCGCCATTTGGATTTGTAAAACTCGTTTTATGGCCTAAAAGGGTAAATTCGGTATTAACCGAATTAAGGCGCTAATCCAAGCTTATGATCAATCTAAAAATAATTAAGAATCTTTAAAAATCCTAAGATATTATTTAACATCAGTGAGTAAAAGATTTGGTGTCAAAACTGAGTTTAGATAGGCTTTACGCTAATGGCGCCGTTTAATTAATAAACATGTTTATAAATACGCCATTAAGCATAACTCCTAATCTAGACTTCCGATTGATGTGAAATTTTCGGGACATGCATAATAATCAATAACTAAGATTATGGCATTTCCACTTTTCCCAAAATCTCGTTTTATGGTCATAAGGGCATTACGGTCAATATTTAGGCGATTAACGGAAACATCGGATGATTAGGGATTCGAGTGGTATAAACGCAGAGGCTTATACACACATGTAACTAGGTCCTAATGGAACCTTAAGGCATGTCTAAACCTATAAGAATCGGGTCAGAACTGAGGTCAAAGCAAAAGTCAAACTTTTGCGTATCTCGGCTCCGAATCGGTTCTAGACATAAAGTTGTCGAATCAAACAAGCGTATACAAGTTTTTATACTTATTTTCAGTTGGTAAGAATGATAAAATAGGCTATACGCCATTTACATCGCTAATCATGCATTAAACCAAACATAACAATTCTGTTGACTTTTTCGGAAGAGGTTTGACTCGATAAACGACCTAGTTAGGATCCGAATTTGTTAGTGCCCTTTTAGGGGTTTATCAACTATATAAATACCAACTTATAACAACCTTTGATTCGACAAATCTCTGGACCATTTATTTATTATCGAAAAGTCAAACCGTAGTTACGACGGTTTGATTTCTAGGCCATAAACTAAGTATGAATGAATTAGGAAAGATCAAGGGTACTTACACAATTCTTATGGATGATATGGATTGCTTGTGGGCTGCTTGAAAGACTTGGAAATGCTCAGAAGTGAATGAACGATCATTGTTGCATAATGTGGACTTTTTAAACAACTTCAAACACCCTTAGATGATCAACACATAAGTCTAGGGGTGTTGCATTATCATCCACAAGTGCTCTATAGGCTAGAAACCATCCTAGGCAGCCCAAGGTTTCAAGAAACTAACATATAAGTCGGTTACACAACAACAGGCAGCTGTCTGTTGGTTTTTCGCAACTGGGCACCCCCATACGCATCGTAGGTGTTTAAGCCCTACGATGCGCAGAGCATCATACGATGCGCAGCAACATCCAGCCTACGATGCGCAAGCCTACAATCAGCCATCTTTAATTTGCAATTTAGTCCCTGGTCCCCCGTAACATCGCTTTCACATCCCAATCTTGCATATGAAGCTTTGTTATTTAATATATGGGGCTTTAAGACTTATACCCACTTTGTTAAGTCCTCGTGTAACTTCGTGATCACCCGAAAAGCCCTAAATTTCAATGTTGACACTTATAACCCTCGTACACGAATTTTGTCACAACTTGCTCATACGATATCGAAACTTCATGAAATTTTTGTGGTACGTTCTAGTGAGCATAATTAACCGTTACAAAGCTTCGGGTTTGTCAAAAGGTCACTCAGAGGTATAACTTAAACATGTTGGCACATTTAACCCCTGTAGTTTGTAATCTCTCACCTTCTTTCACAATTCGCCTCGTATGATCCATGATCTATTCATTTAAGGTTATAAACATCATGTAGGGTTATTGCAAAGTGTAATTATTCATTGTTGACACTTTGAACCCTTCTATTTACACAGTTTCACTGTTTGTCAACTTTGGTCCTCCAAGAGTAATCTTTCACACATTCAAACATTATGACACGTGTCAAGACCTTATAGGACGTAAATTTTCGAGGTGTTACATCCTCACCCCCTTAAAATAAATCTCGACCCGAGATTTACTGAAACAAGTAAGGGTACTTTTCTTTCATCGTGGATTCAACTTCCCACGTGAATTCGGGACCTCTTCGGGCATCCCATTTGACCTTTACAAAAGGTATATGCTTCCTTCGAAGCTTCCTCACCTGTCGATCTTCGATCGACACAGGTTTTTCCACAAATTTCAAGCTCTCATCGATATGCACATCTGTATAGGGTATAATCACTGATTCGTTAGCGGAGTCAGCGAAACATTTCTTCAGATTGCAGATGTGGAACACATTGTGTATACTACTGAGCTCTTCAGGTAAGTTTAACTTGTAGGCAACTGACCCGATACGTTCGATAACCTCAAAAGGTCCTATGTATCTCGGGCTTAGTTTGCCTTTCTTACCAAATCGCATCACTCCTTTCCAGGGTGACACTTTAAGTAGGACTTTTTCACCTACTTCGAAGTGAAAATCCTTACGATTTGGATCAGCGTAAATCTTTTGCCTATTCCGGGCAGCTTGGAGGTTGTTTCGAATCTGGACAATCTTGTCCGTCGTTTCGAACACGATCTCTGGTCCTGATAATTGGACTTCTCCAACTTCCGCCCAACAAACTGGTGATCTACACTTTCTACCGTATAATGCCTCAAAAGGCGCAGCCTTTATGCTGGTATGGTAGCTATTGTTGTAGGAGAATTCGATCAATGGCAGGTTCTTATCCCAGCTACCTCCCAAGTCGATTGCACATGCACGTAGCATGTCTTCTAACGTTTGAATAGTACGCTCACTCTGACCGTCTGTCTGTGGATGGTAAGCCGTACTAAAGTTCAAACGCGTGCCCAAAGATTGTTGGAAGCTTTTCCAAAAGTGCGACGTGTACCTAGTATCTCGGTCAGAGATAATAGCTACAGGTATGCCATGTAAGGCTACAATCTTATCAACGTACAGTTGGGCTAACATATCGGAGCTGTAGGTCTCCTTAATGGGTAGGAAATGTGCTGACTTAGTCAGTCGGTCAACTATCACCCAGATGGTGTCATTTCCTTTCCTTGTCTTGGGTAACTTGGTGATAAAATCCATAGTTACCATTTCCCACTTCCAAGTAGGAAGTTCAGGTTGTTGTAGCAAACCTGACGGTTTTTGATGTTCTGCCTTGACTTGCGCACACGTCAAGCATTTAGCTACATAGGTAGCTACAGACTTCTTCAAGCCTATCCACCAATAATTTGCTCTAAGATCATGGTACATTTTGTCAGCTCCAGGATGAACGGAGTATTTGGAACTATGGGCTTCCTGGAGGATAACATCACGAAGTCCTCCATAAACTGGGACCCATATACGTCCATTCAATCTAAGAATTCCATCCTTACTAAGAGATAACTGCTCCTCAGTTACTCCTAGCTTTTCGTTAGGATAATTAGCTTCCAACACAGCTTCTTTCTGTGCAGCTAACAACCTTTCTATCAAGCTGTTCTTTAATTCCATGCTCTTGGCATTGATTCGGATGGGTTTCACCCTTTCTTTCCGACTCAAGGCATCGGCGACTACATTCGCCTTGCCGGGATGGTATCTTATTTCACAATCGTAGTCATTAAGAGTTTCCATCCAACGACGTTGCCTCATGTTCAAGTCCTTCTGGTTGAACAGATGTTGAAGGCTCTTGTGATCAGAATAGATCACACATTTGATTCCATATAAGTAGTGCCTCCACAGTTTTAGTGCGAATACAACGGCACCCAACTCCAAGTCGTGGGTGGTGTAATTCTTTTCGTGCACCTTTAACTGACGTGAAGCATAGGCAATGACTTTGCCTTTTTGCATAAGCACACATCCCATCCCGGTGTGTGATGCATCACAATAAACTACAAACTCCTCTATTCCATCAGGCAATGTCAATACTGGAGCATTGCTCAACTTTTGTTTCAGAATATCAAAGGATTCCTGCTGCTTAGGACCCCAGTCAAACTTAATCTTCTTACGTGTCAGCGAAGTCAGGGGTGCAGCAATCCTTGAAAAGTTTTCTATGAATCGTCTATAGTATCCTGCTAAACCTAGGAAGCTACGAATTTCTGTAGGCGTCTTTGGCTCATGCCAATTCATGACAGATTCAACTTTAGCGGGATCTACTTGGATACCACGCTCACTAACAACATGTCCAAGAAATTGGACTGCTCGAAGCCAGAATTCACACTTTGAGAACTTGGCATAGAGCTTCTCTTTATGAAGTAGTTCCAGTATGCAGTGAAGATGCTTCTCATGGTCAGCTTGGCTCTTTGAGTAGATGAGAATGTCGTCGATGAAGACGATGACGAATTTATCTAAGTGCGGCTTGCAAACGCGATTCATGAGATCCATGAATGCGGCCGGTGCATTAGTGAGCCCAAAAGGCATCACTAGGAACTCGTAATGACCATAACGAGTCCTAAATGCTGTTTTGTGCACATCTTCATCTCTAACCTTCAATTGATGGTAGCCTGACCTCAAGTCAATCTTCGAGAAGAAACTTGCCCCTTGCAGTTGATCGAACAGATCGTCAATTCTGGGCAAAGGATACCTATTCTTGATGGTAACCTTATTAAGCTCACGGTAGTCGATGCACAGACGCATCGATCCATCCTTCTTCTTAACAAATAAAACCGGTGCTCCCCAAGGAGACGAACTAGGTTTGATGAAACCTTTGGCTAGCAAATCATCTAGCTGCGTCCTCAATTCCTTCATCTCCGTTGGTGCCAACCTATAAGGCGCCCTTGCAACTGGTGCTGATCCAGGAATAATGTCGATTCTGAATTCCACTTGTCTATCTGGTGGCAAACCAGGTAGTTCTTCAGGAAATACTTCGGGGTATTCAGAAATGACTGGGATCTCTCCAATCTTGGGTTTCGGTTCATCAATAATCACCTGTGCCATGTAGATGACACAGCCCTTCTTCAAACACTTTGAGTCTTTGAGTATAGACATCTTCTCGGGCAGCCCATACTGGGTATCTCCCTGGATAGTAAGTGATTCACCAGACGAAGTCTTGATCCTCACTTGCTTCTTATTGCAAATAATCTGGGCCTGGTTATGAGATAACCAGTCCATACCCAACACTATGTCGAAACCGGCTAGTTTTAAAGGAAGTAGGGACAAAGGAAAAGAGTGATTCCTAATGGATATAAAACATCCATCTAATAAAGTTGAAGCGGTTTCTAAAGAGCCATCTGCTAGTTCCACTTCATACTTCACACTTAAAGTTCTAACAGGCAGTTTCAACAATTCACAAAACTTATTATCTACAAACGACTTATCGGCGCCCGAATCAAATAACACTCTCGCATAAACATCATTTACGAGAAAGGTACCTGTTATCACGTTGTCGTCCTTGACGGCTTCCTTAGCATCCATTCTGAAGACCCTCGCATTGGTCTTCTTCCCCTCTTCATTCTTCCTTGCAGATTTTGGGCAGTTGGACTTGATATGCCCCTTTTCATTGCAACCATAGCAGGTCGCATCCTTTATCTTCTTGCAATCCACGGTTTTGTGTTCCCTGGATTTGCATAACCCACATGCAAAAGGCTTCGATTGTGTTTGTGAGTTGGATTCAAACCTGCACTTCCCAAAGTGCTGCCTCTTGCAGGTTTTGCATTTGGGTTTTTCACCCGTCTGCTGACCATCCTTCTTAAAACCTGACCCCTTCTTCTGGTCATTGCTACCCTTCTGCTTCTTATCTGAACGCCGTGAGTTGTCACCCTCACGCTTCCTCTTTTCGGTATCATTTTTCCTTTGTGACCTCAGCCTGACAGCATCTGAGGTCAGGGATAACGATATGTCCGTTACTGACCGAAAAGTGGTTGGTCTGGACGCTTTTACACTTGCTTTAATCTCCGGTTCCAAACCCCCGATAAAGCGGGCTATTCGCTTAGGCTCTGGAGTTACCAAGTAAGGGACCAACCTTGACAAAGTATTGAAAGTAGTAAGGTAGGCCTGACAGTCCAGGTTTTTCATGACCAGTGCCAGAAAATCAGATTCAATTCTCTCAACCTCGTGTTGAGGGCAGAAATTTTCCTTGATTAGTGCCATGAACTCTTCCCATGTCATGTTGTATAACGGGACTTTCCCTGTGGCTTGGATCAAAGATCTCCACCAGGCTAAGGCTTCTCCTTTGAAAGACTGTGAGACAAACTTCACAATGTCTCTATTATGACAACCACTAATATCCACCACAGTATCCATTTCATCCATCCACGTCATGCAATCTACAGCTCCTTTTTCCCCATTGAAGTCTCTGGGTTTGCACGAGACAAAGTACTTATATGTGCAACCCCTATTACGAGGTTCTTGGTTCTGCACGACTCTTTGGGATGGATTACTCCTTTGATTCGAGGAGTGGTGAGTATTACTGTTGTGGGCAGTGTGGGTCCTGGAGGGTGTTCTAGCGTGTGATGCAGAATGGGTCCTCGTACGAGTACCACTTGATCCATGGTGTTGTCTACCCATAGCTATATTAACCGCATTATTTATCATAGCTTGCAACTCTGGGCCTGCTACGTTAACTTGGGCATTTTCATTCACTATCCCTGGGTGACTGTTGACCTCGTTTGAGTCTGCCATGTATCTAGAACTGTCACATATCGATAACAATTTATTGGTGAGTTTATTATAAAATTGTCTTTTATGGCAATTTATTAACCGTGGTAAACTTAGACCAAATATGGTTAATTTATTACTCACATAAATTTAGGATTTCTAATATAATTTATCCTAATTATAAAACAACAATAGTTTTATTAGCACATAAGGCCTAGTCACAGGGACAATATAGATTATAAGCTAGGATTTCAAAGAATCAAAGCATGAAGGTTTGAACAAAGTTCATTACCTTTATCAGACAGGGTCATAGACTAATACTGTCTTTTGTCTCATATGAAAATGAGAAGGGCCCGTAGGCATTATATTACCACGTATGGTTAAGATATGATCATCTTAATTGATGATGTAAACCTAGGATTCAGAGATCATTAAACTAGGTTAGGAATCTTTTAAAGAATTCCTTTATAATATGACGTATGTGATTTTAACGAATCACTTCTGCCAGGAGTGTTAACATGTTTTAAGATGTTAACAGGAAATTGAATCATTTAAACAGGTCTTACCATTTTGGCCCGGTCTTATATTTGACACGAGGCTAGGGTTCACACTTTTAAGATCCTTAATTAATTAATTTCAAAGGCAGATTAATTTAAAAGGAATGATTTTAGTTTATTTCATTTATACACTATATATGCGCATATTGAAATTATGAAATTTATAAAACAAACATTCCATTAATCTATTATACTATTACACACAGCCCTAAACGGGTCTTTTACTAATAACAAACTTACCCACGCAGGGGTTTAAACCAGTACATGCCCACGCAGGGGTCTTACAGAAAGATGTGCCCACGCAGGGGCTAAAATAGAAACAAGTCCTCGTATGGGACTAAGTACAAAAGGTAGATGTCCATGCAGGGACTACATACACATACAAATAATAAATGTCCACGTAGGGACTTGATTTAAATAAGGAAGTACAATAATACATATATGTGGGGATTTAACGATCCCGTTTCTTCTTCTTCCCCTTAAGCAAGCTTGCCAACCCACTCATAAATCCCTCATTCTTCTTACGTTCCTTCTGGAAGTCTTGCTCCACTTTGGCCAGTCTTCTGCGGAGTTCCTCCTGCTCATGGAGAGGAGCCCCTGGTGGCTGGTAATGTGGTGGCGGCTGAACAGGTGCTTGATACCCCTGTGTTGGGTATCCCATTCCCCAAGGAGGTCCGTAGTGTCCTTCAGGATTATTATGGGCTTGGTAGCTTGCTGCTACGTTGTAAGGGTCATCAGCATAGTTATAGCCATGGTATGCTGGTGGTCCATATGGGTTGTAAGTTGCCGGAGCAGTATAAGCAGGTATTGGGTGGCCAAAACCCGGTGATGGCGGTACAATAGGTGCGGAATTCACCTCCGAAACTGGGACAGAAGGTCCTTCCATCTGTGGGACTCCATGAGTAGGCGGGTAATGGCTACCGCTAGAGTGCTGAGGGGTGTTGAGACGAAAGTCAACTTCTCGTGCTGAGATCCGTGCACCAGTCCTCCTACGTCTAGGTGGTGCTGGAGGCTCTAAATGAACTGGTGGCGGTGGAGGCGGTGGCGTGACTGCCACAAACCCGTGTCCTCCAGAGGAATCTTGATGAGGCTGCTGTTGCTGATGAGATGCTGAATGAGACGGTGTATGGTGAGACGGTGTATGGTGAGATGGTGTATGGTGAGATGGTGTATTGTACCACTCACACCGTTCAAACCGTGCCATGTGGCTATCCGGACCCTGGTATGGTGTCCCGTGATATGACGATCCGTCAGAGATCACGAAAGGATGGTTAAATGATCCGGTTGAAGCCTCGACGGGATCTGTGTCCTCGTCCATATCCTGATCACCCGAAAAGTGATCTTCCGGTCCAAGTGGGTTAAAGCCCACTTGCTCTGGCAGGTACTCTGCCGGGTTAAACTGACCCTGAAAAACTGGAGTAGGGTCGCCAAAGTAACGTTGCGGGTTGTGGGGTTCATTCTCTGACTGTGGCCCATAAGAGTCATGATATGGAGGTGTTGAGGAGTGCGAAAAAGATCGCCTGGCATCGTCTTCGTAGGTCCTCCATAGTTCCCGCGTTTCGTCATTCCTTGTGGAAGTAGTTCGTCGAAACGAAGGCCCTGCCTCATGGTCGTTAGGGGCACTAGCTGGCTCCTTGCCTCGACCACCTCGTCTAAATCTTGGCGGCATTATTGTACCTGTTTAAACACACAAGGTAATAACAAGGAAAAATATAGGGCAATTTAATTAAATAAAATAAAAATTTGAACAATTTGGATTATTCCTAAGTTCTTTGTCTAGACTCGAAGATTTAGGAATGTGCAATTGTGTAACTGAGATTAAACACAAAAGGCTAGTGTTTAATTCACTCAGAGTTGGCTCTGATACCAACCTGTCACACCCCGGATTTCCACGTGTCACCGGTGGGCCCGGTAGGGGAGTATCGTGACGTGGTTGGCAACATAATAGTCAAACAACACAATATTTAAATGCACAGCGGAAGCAAAGTATAGATTTAATTCAACCAACGATATTGTAATATTAAGTATTACAAATAGTCAACATAAATCCACAGGTAGATCAAGTTTTAAAAAGGAAACAAATGTTCAACAGTTATGACATCCAAGCTGGCGAGACTTAATGTGGATGCTAGGAGACAAGCCAGCCTATTTCGCGTAGTACCTGCACTTAACCTTTTTAAGAAAATACGTCAGTTTACACTGGTAAATACAATCAACCGACTCATTTTGAAAAGAGTTTAAGAAAATGCATTTAAGGCACAAGGCACAAATAATATTTTATAACTTGGGATAATTATTTAAATATATAATACTTGTATGGATTTACATGTTCCTTATGCGTTCAGTAGCCCGGGTCGAGCCGGGTTAAAGATCAATTAACACACCACTATATATATGAGACACTAACAGGTGTACGCCTACACCTGAGTGCTGAGGTCGTGGCCATTTCGTAAAATGATGCCAGGGATATCCGGGACACGGTCATTAACCCCCCAAAGGCTTTAAGTAAAACAAAACAATATTAAACGAGACGTCTCAATACTTTCATTATCATTTATTCAATCAAAGATTCAACGTCCCGACCAAGCGGTATTTTATATACCGTACCCCAAGCCCGTATAGGGAAAATAAGTTAAAAGTATTTACCTGAGTAAGTATAGTTCAGAAATCAGCGAGTGCAAATATCTTTTACTGGTTCTCCTATTCTGGAACGAAGGTTTATAACAACCTATTAGAATCCTAACGGGTCTTTAGTTAAGCTTACGCTTAGACCGGTTAGTTTTAAAGATACGGTTCGTACGCACGATTAAGCGAAGACCGGATAGAATGTGATTTAGACCCGACAAGTTTGAAGACTTGTTTAATATGGGTATATGATACACATTCTGGATTTTGAGAATAAACCGATAAGGTTTGACCCGTTTCGGCTAATTTATGTAAACTAGTTACATAAACCGAACCGAACGCGCATAAAGCGTAACGGGTATCCGTAATAGTCCTAAACAGGTTCCCTAAGTTAATACACCTTAAATAAGTTGTGATATCAGTAGGATATCACCCATGATGCCCAAAACGAGTTTAATCTCTTAATAAGCCCCGTAGGGGTATTTTGGTCATTTTAAAGATTATAAAAGGATTAAATTAGGTTTCTAAGAACCGGGTCTGATTACATCAGTAAAATAGCTTATATTAACAGGTTATAACATTTGGTTATAAGTCTTATATGTTAAAATAGTTTTAAACCCAAACTATGCGTATAATACGCGTATAAAGCCATTTTAAGCGACGTACGGTTTAAAATAAAATTCTGAGTTTCCAGGTCAGTTTAATAGGCTCAAAATACTATAATTATTATTTAAAATCAGTAGCAATTGGATTGGCGCCATTTGGATTTGTAAAACTCGTTTTATGGCCTAAAAGGGTAAATTCGGTATTAACCGAATTAAGGCGCTAATCCAAGCTTATGATCAATCTAAAAATAATTAAGAATCTTTAAAAATCCTAAGATATTATTTAACATCAGTGAGTAAAAGATTTGGTGTCAAAACTGAGTTTAGATAGGCTTTACGCTAATGGCGCCGTTTAATTAATAAACATGTTTATAAATACGCCATTAAGCATAACTCCTAATCTAGACTTCCGATTGATGTGAAATTTTCGGGACATGCATAATAATCAATAACTAAGATTATGGCATTTCCACTTTTCCCAAAATCTCGTTTTATGGTCATAAGGGCATTACGGTCAATATTTAGGCGATTAACGGAAACATCGGATGATTAGGGATTCGAGTGGTATAAACGCAGAGGCTTATACACACATGTAACTAGGTCCTAATGGAACCTTAAGGCATGTCTAAACCTATAAGAATCGGGTCAGAACTGAGGTCAAAGCAAAAGTCAAACTTTTGCGTATCTCGGCTCCGAATCGGTTCTAGACATAAAGTTGTCGAATCAAACAAGCGTATACAAGTTTTTATACTTATTTTCAGTTGGTAAGAATGATAAAATAGGCTATACGCCATTTACATCGCTAATCATGCATTAAACCAAACATAACAATTCTGTTGACTTTTTCGGAAGAGGTTTGACTCGATAAACGACCTAGTTAGGATCCGAATTTGTTAGTGCCCTTTTAGGGGTTTATCAACTATATAAATACCAACTTATAACAACCTTTGATTCGACAAATCTCTGGACCATTTATTTATTATCGAAAAGTCAAACCGTAGTTACGACGGTTTGATTTCTAGGCCATAAACTAAGTATGAATGAATTAGGAAAGATCAAGGGTACTTACACAATTCTTATGGATGATATGGATTGCTTGTGGGCTGCTTGAAAGACTTGGAAATGCTCAGAAGTGAATGAACGATCATTGTTGCATAATGTGGACTTTTTAAACAACTTCAAACACCCTTAGATGATCAACACATAAGTCTAGGGGTGTTGCATTATCATCCACAAGTGCTCTATAGGCTAGAAACCATCCTAGGCAGCCCAAGGTTTCAAGAAACTAACATATAAGTCGGTTACACAACAACAGGCAGCTGTCTGTTGGTTTTTCGCAACTGGGCACCCCCATACGCATCGTAGGTGTTTAAGCCCTACGATGCGCAGAGCATCATACGATGCGCAGCAACATCCAGCCTACGATGCGCAAGCCTACAATCAGCCATCTTTAATTTGCAATTTAGTCCCTGGTCCCCCGTAACATCGCTTTCACATCCCAATCTTGCATATGAAGCTTTGTTATTTAATATATGGGGCTTTAAGACTTATACCCACTTTGTTAAGTCCTCGTGTAACTTCGTGATCACCCGAAAAGCCCTAAATTTCAATGTTGACACTTATAACCCTCGTACACGAATTTTGTCACAACTTGCTCATACGATATCGAAACTTCATGAAATTTTTGTGGTACGTTCTAGTGAGCATAATTAACCGTTACAAAGCTTCGGGTTTGTCAAAAGGTCACTCAGAGGTATAACTTAAACATGTTGGCACATTTAACCCCTGTAGTTTGTAATCTCTCACCTTCTTTCACAATTCGCCTCGTATGATCCATGATCTATTCATTTAAGGTTATAAACATCATGTAGGGTTATTGCAAAGTGTAATTATTCATTGTTGACACTTTGAACCCTTCTATTTACACAGTTTCACTGTTTGTCAACTTTGGTCCTCCAAGAGTAATCTTTCACACATTCAAACATTATGACACGTGTCAAGACCTTATAGGACGTAAATTTTCGAGGTGTTACAGATCAGTTCCTTGAAACTGTTCCATGGGGTGGCATTAGCAGCAACCAACCCCAGCAGCTGAACCTGAGTGTTCCACCACGTGAGCGCTACCCCTTCAAGAGTACCAGTAGCATACTTCACCCTGCGATCCTCAGGGCATTCACACATTTCGAAGACCGACTCAAGCTTCTCGAACCAGTGGAGGAGTCCAACGGCCCCTTCAGTGCCACTGAAAGTACTAGGACGACAGTCCATAAAAGTCTTGAACGTGCACACAGGCGGCTGGGTATGCTGGCCTCCTGCTTGGGCGGCTGCAAGTGCCGCAGTAACTTGTTCGTTGATCAAAGCCGTCAGCTGGGCTTGTGTGAGGTTGATTCATCCCCTCATGATCTTCACCATACAGAGAACACAAGTGAGAAGGGCGTAGTGTCAATACGCAAGCGTGGAATGACAGAAGAGAGTGATCACACAAAGTTTTCAAGCAGTAGGTACTATGTTATCTAGGCATACCATAAGCAATGTTCTATGTAACTAACAAGTAGGTAATATAAACATGAATCGTATCACCTATAGTGTCGAGTCTTGCACGTGGAGCGAAGCGTCGTTGTGGATCGTTGAGCACTGTACAGGTTATAGTCTGGTTTTATCAAAAAGCTTTTCCCCTTTTTAAAACCAAGTTCACTATAACCAATGGCTCTGATACCAATCTGTCACACCCCCAAAATCCACCATGCGGAGTATCACCGCTTGGAGGCGTGACATGACCAGGATCGAGCCACCAATCATATTGAACAACGAAATTAAGTTAATAAAACCAACCACAATACAATTGGTGACCAAGAGGAAGTTGACCAAGTTCAATTTAAACAGCGGAAGCATAAGACGTTAAACCAAAACATAAGTTCATAGTTCATAAGTTTTAAAGACCCAAAACACAAGTTTCATAAGACCATAAAGTTTATTTATTAAGTACGGGACATAACAGTTCGCATCCCACAACGATCATCTCCAGGTGCAAGCTCCATAGCATCTAACGACCTGCAAAGCATGTAGTAACGAGTCAACAACAAAGTTGAGTGAGTTCACGGTTGGTTGTCCATTTTAGAGTTGTTTCCAAAAAAACGTAGTTTAATCTTAATCAGCTACCCAGCCGTGGGGGCCACCCCATAGTTCGAAAACGTTTATTAGTTAACCATCCCATGTTCACCTTCCCTGGCTATTCAGCCCGGCACTCCGGCCGTGGGAGCTACCCCATTATTTAAACTACCAGACTCGTTTATCATATCGACTACTAACGAAAATTTATTGTGCCCTAGCGTCGGTGTCTATCACCACCGACGTGCCATAGTCCATTAGTACACGCCCGTCCGACTGGCACGGTGTGAGGTTTGTTAAACCTAATAGCGCTATTAACTAATGACCCGCTCGCCATAGCCTCGGAGATTAAGTCGATACAAAAAGGGAGGGACTGCGTTGATAGAGTTCTAGTCTAGTAAGTCTAATCCGTCCCAACAGGAAGAGGAATTTACATTCCTGAACACGTCCCAAAGGACGAGGAATCCCTATTCCTGAACCCATTCCCATTCCCACCGGGAATTACCATGCTTTGTAGAAAAGTGTGAACTCACCTCGGTTGCTCGGTTTGACTCTCAAAAATAGCTAACGGTCAAGGTCGGTCAATCACGTCCTAATATGATTACCAGTTAGTCATTTAGTGGTTTTCAAATAGAGCACAAAGTTCCTACACGTATCTATCACATAACACGCATCACTTTAACGGTTCATGCCCATATAAACTTCCCATCTATTCCCGTTCATAAATAAACATACGATAATGCACATAACACATATAACATGTTAGATCATTCACAGATAGCATACTCGACACCTGGACACGCAAATTAAAACTTGTGTCGTTTCAGCTTAAATATTCAAAACCGGGCTGTTTTCGGACATTTTAATAAAATAGTTAACTTATTCCAAAAATTCTCAAATTTTTACAGAATGTCTTAAACGATCCAAATATTATTGTGTAAAAATAACAGGGTCCAGTTCATTACCAATATTTTATAAAAATTCATTTTCTGGACTGAAATCGGATTTATCTTTTTCTGACCGCAGTCCGCGGAATAATTTATTTAAAATTCATCGAGAGTCCGATTTACGAAATTCCAGTGAGAGAATCATAAATATATCGGTGGTCATCTACAGTACAATTTGCATGATCTAACTCTACACAAAATGCAAGTTATGGTAGAAAACAGAATGTATATTTTCAGCAGCAAAAATGCAGCTCTAGCTGCTGTTACGAAATGACACTTTAAAAATAGTAAACGAAGTCCAAAAATTATGATTCCGGTGCCATTAGAACCGTATTTCATGATACATAAACCTAGACTTCAGAAAATATATTTTTCATTAAGTTACGGTCCTGTTACAGTCAACTGAAGTTGGCTGAAATCACTAAACAGCTTTCTGTTTTCAGTCTTTAACATTCTAAGGCGCGTTCGATTGATTCCGTTAACATGTTTAGTGATCACAACGACACAAGATCTACATGATTTACACACATAACTTCTCTTTATCCATCTTATTCATCTTATTTTCAAGACTTTATGTTATGTTATCTGGTGTTCTCAACTTTCAACCATTAAATCACTTATTAACCACCATAAACAAGATCAAGATGATGTTTAGAGGCACTTACTACTAGCTCAAGGCTAGGGGAGAAACAAGGCGTAAAAGTGGTGGATAAAAGAAAACTAGAGTGGTCCTTGAACTTCCGAGTGCACCGAGCTTAGTTGTAGGACTCCTTGCACCTTTGTGTGTATGTAAAATGGCTAGAAAGGGAGTTGATGGTGGTGATAGGGTGGTTGGTGGTGGCTGCCGAAAGTGGGGAAGGAAGGAAGAGAGCTTTGTTGCTTGTTGAGGTTTGAAGTGAGAAGGTGGTTGTCTAGTATACTTATTTATAACCCATTTTGCAACTTTAACCCTTGTGTAATGTGTCATGTAGGAGGGAACATAATCTAATAAACAATTGAAGTAAAATCAATTTGTGTAAGGGCCATTATGACCGTAGGTTAGGTGGGGGGGTCTAGCTTAGGTGCTAACCAATTTGGTTACATTCTAGTTATAAATCAAGTGTTAGTTACATACTTTAGTTGGTAGATATTTTTAGGAGGTGTTATGATGTTCGGGGATCATAACTATCTTAAAAAATAGAATTAATGTGTTTGACAATATTTTTGTGTTTCGGGTAAAGTCCGGTTGTTCGGTTTGACACTGTTCCGTTAAAGTGCTTAATTAATCCGTAATCTGTCCTACATATATATTTTTGTAACGTTTTTAATTTTCAACACTCAGGAAGGCATACCGGACTATTTAATAACTTTTCTGTATACTACTAGCACGTTAACAAGTACATGTAAGTATAACACAGTAATCAGAGAGCAGTTAAATGATTCAGCACAGTCATCAAGTACTTTAATTAACATTAATAGATTGTACGGTTACATGTAAATTTGAGGGTTGTCACACCATTACCAGTGGGGGCTTCCCCATGTTAACCACTAGACCCGTTACCATATCGACTACTGACTGTAGTTATGTTTATGTGCCCTGCGTCAATGTCTATCATCATTGACTAAGTGCCCAAGTCCATTAGTCCACTCCCGTCCTCTGCGGCATGGTGTGAGGCTTGTCAAACCTAATAGCGCTATTTAACTAATGACCCGTTCGCCATTGGCCCAACGATTAAGTCGATATAAAAACGAGGGACTTAATGATAGAATTTTGTCTAGTGTCATTCAATGTTGCCACCCTTCACTTAAGAGGGTGGGAGTACGTGTCCTACCCAAGGAGAACACACAGGTTTCAATGTTGTCACCCTTCACCTAAGAGGGTGGAAGTACGTATTCTACCCAAGGAGAATACACAAGTTTCCTTATTAAACGTTAACCCATTCCCAAACCACCGGGAATCCCATGCCTTGTAGAAAATGTGAACTCACCTTAGATTAGCTCGACAGATAAAAAGAAGGTCACTTGAGCTAGTTGTGGTCAACCACGTCCTAACATGGTTACCATACAAGTCAGGTCTATGTTCAAGTAGTTCATATAAGTTTCACACATAGCTAACAGTTCACGTACACAGAAGGATCATGGCATACATGTAACACCATAGTAGTCAATTAACAGTACACAACTTGTTTAACAGTAACATTTATGTTTACATACAAGCTAAGCTCATGTGTGCGAGTCTACGGCCTAACACGCGTAAGCCCACTCAGTTGAATATTCACATGAAGTGTGCGACTGAGTTAGACTTGTGTGAATCAGATGTGGGCCGGTGTCTTGTGCGATCCTGTTCTTGTGCGATGGCCACATACCACAGCCCTACATCACATTGTGTGATTGGGCTTGCCTTGTGCGATTCATCGGCCCATTTAAACTTGTGCGATTCAGAATCAATTGTGCGATTGGGTTTGGGCTGTGCGTTTGGCGTGCGGCCTAATAACATAACACAGTTCAATCATTTGTATGGCCCAACATGTTGTGCGATCAGCACCGACTTGTGCAATCCACACCATGTTGTGCGGTCATGCATAAAAGGGTTGTACAATGTGCTTAAACAGTGGTACTACATGCAAACCTAGCTTGTGCGATCAAGGCTTGTGCGACTGGGCTTGTGCGATCAGTTGCATAATGCCGAGATTAAGGGATCATTTACCCAATTTAACAGTTTCCATCTTTTGCATTTATCGATCAAATCAAGGAATTTCCAATTAATTCTCATGAACCCTAATTAACATCTAATCATGAACAACAACTCATCATCACCAGACATTGGATCAAATAGTACGATTAACACTTGAATCCTATTTCATCATGCAACTAACAATACGAACATTATGCGATTGAGATCAACACACTTGCATGTCATCATACTATTCTTCATGCCAATCAAACCAATCGACCACACATTCAATCAAGATCAACATAAATCATCATATAATCCACTAACAAGAACAGTTCCATCGTATTCATGTATTGAAATCGAACAACTATTTCCAATTCAAACATCACAATTTCCATCAACACAACTACTAACATGAAACCCTAGTTTTTCATATATCATCACAACATCAATTAACATTCAACCAAACAATAACAAAACACTAACCAGAAGTGTGCGATGAGGTGTTAGACAAGGAAGATCACGTTGCACGGAAAAGAGGGCTTCGAGTATGGGGAAGGGCTGCCGTCGAACAAAAAGGAGGAGAGGAGAGAGCTTAGGGTTTTGTGTGTGTTGTGTATTTTGTAAATTATGAGTATTACACCCTAATCATGTGTGTGTATTCACTAAGTGTGGGCCGAACCCACCTCTCGGTTTCATTTGGGCCATGGACTAGCCCGTATAAAAAAGGGAGGTGTGCAATCGAGCATGAGTTGTGCAATCCAAAAGGTATTGTGCGATCTAGTTCTTATATAAAAAAGCAACATCTTATCATTTAACAATTCACAATCTAACAACACTTGAACACTTTATTCAGATGATTCAGTCATTCAAACACGTACACATAATTACAAAATAAGACTATCACACAGGAAACTAGTACAAGACTCTTGAAAGTACGAGTTGTCACAATTAAGGAAGGCATTCCAAAATACCACAAATCCTGCCGATGGCAAGCTAGCACCAAAATGTGAAGTCCCCTATCTAATGGAAGCTGAAGCAGGAAATGGGGCATATCATTTGTTAACAATGGATGGTGACCTGTTACTAAGAGCTTGGAATGTTATTCATTTAAAGAAGCATTTTATGTGAGAAGGATTAAGGATCCTTAGAAATCCTGATACTCTGGTCATATTTGAGGATCCTCAGAGGATATATGATCCTCATTCTAGTAATGATTTGCTTATTATTATTTCATAAGTTCTTTATTTCATTTATGAGGAAAGGATGTTAGATTTATAACATCCATTTTCATCAAGTTTTAAGTTTTGCATAATTATTTGCATTAGTGATAAAGGATCAAGGGGTTGGCCACCTCTCCAAAGTTTTTGGGCTTGTCCCCAGTCTAAGGTATCCATTACCTTCTACGATTTAAAGGTCTTCACCTTTCACACGAATTGGGTTTTGACACCCTCGCCAGTTGCGCACGATTATCTAAGTATAGTTCGAGGCAATGGGACCAGTACCCGCTTTAGGGGCTGTCAATGTCATTGTTGTTGGCTATATGTAGGATCCTAAGTATAATGGTAGATGTACCATACATCCGTTCCTAAGGTTTCTAACGTTCTCACGTTAGCTAAGGTTTTGGTATTTTCATGTCACTCATGTTGGGATAGTCGCCAGTTTGGGCCATACTCCAGTTTACACAAGTATATTTGGGCTTGTCCCCAGTTATTTGGGCTTATCCCTAGTTTTTTGGCTTGTCCCAAGTTTGTTGGGCTTGTCCCCAGTTTATTGGGCTTGTCCCCAGCTTGTTGGGCTTGTCCCCAGTTACTAATGATCCTTTCATTTGATATTTGGCTTAGTCCCAAGTTATACACTGTGATAGGTTTACGAAGCTTCACAGCTAAGGATCCTGAATCCTAAAGTTCTATTGATTTTAATGCTTTGTTGACATAATTGTAAGTGTTAAGGATATAGAATCCTAACTTGGATTCACTGGTATGATCCTTCATTTGCCTTTACTTTATTTCTGGCTTATTAATGTTACCCTTAACCTTCGACAACAGAATATGTGATCCTTGATCATATAATGTTAAGTTCTTTGAAGAACTTGTTTTGACACATATTTGGTAATCTGTCACACCCCGGATTCCACGTGTCACCGGTGGGCCCGGTGGGGAGTATCGTGACGTGGTTGGCAACATAATAGTCAAACAACACAATATTTAATATGCACAGCGGAAGCAAATGAAAGATATAATTCAACCGAATATAATATTGTAATATCAAATATCACAACTGTCGATTGTTTATCCACAGACGAATCGAAAATAAAATGGAAACAATAGTTCAACAGACTTTAGGCATCTTAAGCTTGCGAGACTTCTATTGATGCTAAGGAGAAATCCCAGCCAATTACGCTTAGTACCTGCATTTAATCTTTTTTTGGGAAAATACGTCAGTTTACACTGGTAAATACAATCAACTGACTCATTTTAAAAATGATTAAAATTGATTTGGATGCACGTGGCATAAACATTTTATAACTTGGGAGAATTATTTAAATATATAATCTCGTAAATGAATTACATGTTCCTTATGCGTTCAGTAGCCCGGATCGTGTCCGGGTTAAAGATCAATGGACACACCACATTATTCTTTTGTGCACTGACGGGTGTACGCCTACACCCCGCGCTTAAGTCGTGGCCATTTCGTAAAATGATGCCAAGGATATCCGAGACATGGTCATTAACCCCCCAAAGGCTTTAAGTAAACAAAACATATTTAAACGAGCTGATCAAATTATTCAATTAACCACCAAACGATGGAAGATTTGATGCCCGACTAAGCGATATTTTATATACCGTAACCCAAGCCCGTATAGGGGAAAATAAGTTAAAAGTATTTACCTGAGCAAAGTAATAATCACAATAAGAAAATGCAAGTAGCTTTTACTGGTTCTCCTAATCTGGAACGAAGGTTTATAATAACCTATTAGAATCCTAACGGGTCTTTAGTTAAGCTTAATCTTAGACCGGTTAGTTTCAATGATACGGTTCGTACGCACTATTAAGCGAAGACCGGATAGAATGTGATTTAGACCCGACAAGTTCGGAGACTTGATTAATATGGGTATTTCATACACACTCTGGATTTTGAGATAAAACCGATAAGGTTTGACCCGTTTCGGCTAGTTTATGTAAACTTGTTACATAAACCGAACCGAACGCGTAATAAGCGTAACGGGTATCCGTAAGAGCCATATAGAGGTTTCCTAAGTTAATATGCTTCAAATATGTTGTGACACCAGTAACATGTCTTTTATTATGCCCGAAACGAATTTAGACACAAACTATGCCTCGTAGGGGTAGTTTGGTCATTTAAAAGGTTATAAAAGAGTTTAAGTATTTACCTGAGTTACAGGTCTGATATAATCAGAAAAAATACTTATTTTACTAAGTTATAACAGTATGGTAAAATATATATGTGAAACTTATCAATTATAACCAGGCTATGCACCGTAGGGGCATTTTGGTAATTTCACATAAGTCATAAAGCTCAAAACTGAAGTCTGAGTTAAAAAAATTTTGCCTACTGTTAAAATATTATAATTTACCCCAAATATCAGTAGGTATCAACCTTTGTATGTTTAAAATAGTTCTAGTACCTACTATGCGTTAAAAACGCTTAATTAGGCGATTATAAGCCGTTTCCGGGTTCTATATAGAAATCTGATATTTTTATTATTCCAGAAGGCTTAAAATAATTTATTTATCATTTAAGACCAGTAGCAAAAGGTTTGGAGTCGATTAGATATGTAAAACTCATTTTATGGCCCGTAAGGGCAAAACCGACAATTACCGGATTAAGCCTATGACTATAAGTTATGCTCAGCCTAAAATTTATTAAAAATCTTCAAAAATCCCAAAATAATATATTACATCAGTGGGTAAAGATTTTGATATCAAAAAGTAGGCTTAACTAGGCTATATGCTAATTACGCCGTTTAATTAACATAAAGCTTCTTAATTACGCTAATGAGCATAACTCTCAATCTACACCTCAAACTGATATCAAATTTGGGTGCAAGTTTATATATCAGTAATTAAGGTTTCTACTCTTTTACATTTTCAAAAATCACGTTTTAAGGTGAAAAGGGCATAATGGTCAACATATAGGCAATTAACGGAATCATGCGTATTAATTGGTTAACTAATGAACCATGGTGTATAATCACAGAGGGTTATAATAGCATGTAACCTGGTCCAAATGAAGCTCTAAGGTATTTCTAAAACATACCAAAACGGGTCAGAAGTGAAGTCAAAGCAAAAGTCAAAGTTTTGCGACTTTCGGTTCCGAACCGGGTCTAAACAGTAAATTGTCGGGTTGAACATGTTTAGACATGTTCTTACACTAATTACCAAGTTATATTAATGATCAAACAGGTTGTATGTGTTCTACATTGCTAATCATGCATAAATTAGAAACTAAGTATCCTGTTGACTTTTTATTAACAAGTTTGACCCGACATTTGACCTAGTTAGAGTGGGAATCAGGGGGAACCCTTTTAAGGGTTTATTACCCACATAATTACCAACTTATAACTACTTTCAATTCGACTAATCACTGGACCATTAGTGATTAATCGTTAAGTCAACCGTTAATTACGACGGTTTGACTTTTAAGCTAAAACTAAGCAAAAACTTAACTTAGGAAGGTTAAGCAAACTTACTGAAGTCCTATGCACGAATTATGATCACTTGAGTCTGCTTTGGAGCTCCAAGAATGATCAGAAGTGCAAGAGAAAGGTGTGAGAAAAATGGTTGCAACCTTGGCCCTTTTATAGTGCTATAATCATCATGGATTGTTGACACACAACACTACCAATGGTTCCTGATCATCAACACTTGTCCCTAAGGTTCTAGGAGGCACTTAGGGGTCACCCATGTTGTGAAACAACTAATTAAAGTCGGTTTATGCGCGAAATCAGGCTTCTGTCTGAACTTTCTGTATCTGGGCGGGCCAGGCGGCCCGCGTAAGAGGTTGATGAGGTCTACGCGGCCCGCTTGGGCCTTCTGATCAGGCAAAAACATTTTCAAGTTGTTGCATCACGTCTCTTGGCCCTTCCGAAAGGTCAACTAACTTATTTCTTGCAATTTGAACCCTCTAATTTGACATATAAGGGCTTCAAGATATTTACCCACTTTGTTAAGTCCTCGGTTAACTTTATTGTTACCCGAAAGGTCCTAACTTTCAACGTTGACGCTTTAACCCCTTGTATACAAATTTGATCATAACTTTCTCATACGATAACGAAACTTTATGAAATTTATATCGTGCATTCTAGTGAGCATAATTAACTGTTACAAAGCTTCGGGTTTGTCAAAAGGTCACTCAGAGGTATAACTTAAACATGTTGACACATTTAACCCCTGTAGTTTGTAATCTCTCACTTTCTTTCATTTTTAGCTTCGTATGATCCATGATTTATTCGTTTGAAGGTATGGGCATCATGTAGGGTTAATGTACAATATATTTATTCACTGTTGACATTTAGAACTCGTATATTCACATACTTCCCATGATTGTCAACTTTAGTCCTTCTATAACATTCTTTCACACGTTCAAACATATGACACGTGTCAACACATTATAGGACGTGAATTTTCGAGGTGTTACATCCTCACCCCCTTAAAAGAAATCTCGACCTCGAGATTTATTGAAACAAATGAGGGTATTTTTCTTTCATTGTGGATTCAACCTCCCACGTATATTCGGGACCTCTACGGGCATCCCATTTGACCTTTACAATAGGCACATGCTTCCTTCGAAGCTTCTTAACCTGTCGATCTTCAATCGACAATGGTTTTTCCATAAATTTTAAGCTCTCATCTATATGCACATCTGTATGTGGTATGACCAGTGATTCGTCAGCGAAACACTTCTTCAGATTGCAGATGTGGAATACATTATGAATACCACTGAGCTCTTCAGGTAAGTTTAACTTATAGGCAACTGACCCGACACGTTCGATAACCTCGAAAGGTCCTATGTATCTCGGGCTTAGCTTGCCTTTCTTACCAAATCGCATCACCCCTTCCAGGGTGATACTTTAAGCAACACTTTGTCGCCTTCTTCAAATTCCATAGCTTTACGCTTTGGATCTGCGTAACTCTTCTGCCTATCTCGGGCAGCTTTGAGACGGTCACGAATCTGGACAATCTTGTCCGTTGTTTCGAACACTATCTCTGGTCCTGATAATTGGACATCTCCAACTTCCGCCCAACAAACGGGCGTTCTACACTTTCTACCATATAAGGCCTCAAAAGGCGCAGCCTTTATGCTGGTGTGGTAGCTATTGTTGTAGGAGAACTCAATTAGTGGTAGGTGGTTATCCCAACTACCACTCAAATCAATCACGCATGCACGCAACATGTCTTCCAACGTTTGAATAGTACGCTCACTCTGGCCGTCTGTCTGAGGATGGTAAGCCGTACTGAAATTCAAACGCGTGCCCAAAGATTGTTGGAAGCTCTTCCAAAAATGTGACGTGTATCTAGTATCCCTGTCGGAGATAATAGACACAGGTATGCCATGTAAGGCTACAATCTTATCCACGTATAGTTGGGCTAACATATCGGAGCTATAAGTCTCCTTGATGGGTAAGAAATGTGCTGACTTAGTCAGTCTATCAACTATAACCCATATCGTATCATTTCCCTTTCTTGTCTTGGGTAACTTGGTGATAAAATCCATAGTTACCATTTCCCACTTCCAAGTGGGAAGTTCAGGCTGTTGTAGCAAACCTAACGGGTTCTGATGCTCGGCTTTGACTTGCGCACATGTCAAGCATTTAGCTACATATGTGGCTACAGACTTCTTCAAGCCTATCCACCAATAATTTGCCCTTAGATCCTGGTACATCTTATCAGCTCCAGGATGAACGGAGTATTTGGGACTATGGGCTTCCTGGAGGATAACATCTCGAAGTCCTCCATAAATTGGAACCCATACTCGTCCATTCAGTCTCAAAATTCCATCCTTACCTTGAGATAACTGTTCTTCAGTTACTCCCAGCTTTTCATTAGGATAGTTAGCTTCCAGCACAGCTTCTTTCTGTGCAGCTAACAACCTTTCATTCAAACTGTTCTTTATTTCAATGCTCTTGGCATTGATTCGGATGGGTTTCACCCTTTCCTTTCGACTCAAGGCATCAGCGACTATATTCGCCTTGCCGGGATGGTATCTGATTTCACAATCATAATCATTCAACGTCTCCATCCATCGGCGCTGCCTCATGTTTAAATCCTTCTGATTAAACAGGTGCTGGAGGCTCTTGTGATCAGAATAGATCACACATTTGATTCCATATAAATAATGCCTCCACAGTTTTAGTGCGAATACAACGGCACCTAACTCCAAGTCGTGGGTGGTGTAATTCCTTTCATGCACCTTTAACTGTCTTGAAGCATAGGCAATAACCTTGCCTCTCTGCATAAGCACACACCCCATGCCAGTGTGTGATGCATCACAGTAAACTACGAATTCTTCGATACCTTCAGGCAATGTCAATACAGGAGCGTTGCTCAACTTCTGTTTTAGGATATCAAAGGACTCTTGCTGCTTAGCGCCCCAAACGAACTTTACTTTCTTCTTAGTCAAGGAAGTTAGGGGTGCAGCAATCCTTGTAAAATTTTCAATGAAACGCCTGTAATATCCTGCCAATCCCAGGAAGCTACGAATCTCTGTAGGCGTCTTTGGCTCCTTCCAGTTCATAACTGCTTCTACCTTAGCGGGATCCACTTGGATACCATGCTCACTAACCACATGTCCAAGGAATTGGACTTCACGAAGCCAGAATTCACACTCAGAGAATTTGGCATAAAGTTTCTCATGATGTAGGAGTTTGAGAATACAGCGAAGGTGTTTCTCGTGGTCAGCTTGGTTCTTAGAGTAAATGAGAATGTCGTCGATGAACACGATGACGAATTTATCTAAGTACGGCTTGCAAACGTGATTCATGAGATCCATGAACGCGGCCGGTGCATTAGTGAGCCTAAAAGGCATCACTAGGAACTCGTAATGACCATAACGAGTCCTAAATGCTATTTTGTGCACGTCTTCATCTCTAACCTTCAGTTGATAGTATCCTGACCTCAAGTCAATCTTCGAGAAATAACTTGCTCCTTGCAATTGATCGAACAAATCGTCGATCCCGGGCAAAGGATACCTATTCTTGATCGTGACCTTATTAAGCTCACGGTAATCGATGCACAGACGCATCGATCCATCCTTCTTTTTGACAAACAAGACAGGTGCTCCCCAAGGAGACGAACTAGGTTTTATGAAACCTTTAGCTAGCAATTCATCCAGTTGTGTCCTTAATTCCTTCATTTCCGTGGGCGCCAACCTATAAGGTGCTCTAGCAACTGGAGTTGCTCTAGGGATGATATCAATTCTGAATTCGACTTGTCTATCTGGTGGCAAACCAGGTAGATCTTCAGGAAACACTTCAGGGTATTCAGAAATGACGGGGATGTCTTCGATCGTCGGTTTAGGCTCATCAAAAATCACTTGTGCCATGTAGATGACACAACCCATCTTTAAACACTTGGAAGCCTTGAGCATAGTCACTTGCTCAGGCAGTCCATATTGGGTATCTCCCCGAATGGTAAGTGATTCACCAGACGGAGTCTTAATCACCACTTGCTTTCTGTTGCAGACAATTTCGGCCTGGTTATGAGATAACCAGTCCATACCCAAAACTATGTCAAAACCGGCCAACTTAAAGGGAAGTAGGGACAGAGGAAAAGAGTGGTTCTTAATGGATATAACACATCCATCTAACACAGTAGAGACGGTTTCTAGGGTGCCATCTGCTAACTCCACCTCATAATTCACACTTAAGGTTTTGACAGGTAATTTCAGCAATTCACAAAACTTATTATCAACGAAAGACTTATCAGCGCCTGAATCAAAAAGTACTCTTGCATAGACATCATTTACAAGGAAAGTACCTGTAATCACGTTGTCGTCTAGAACTGCTTCCTTTGCATCCATTCTAAAGACTCTAGCATTGGTCTTCTTGGCCTCTTCAGGCTTCTTGGCGTATTTAGGGCAGTTGGTTTTAATCTGCCCTTTCTCATTGCAACTGTAGCAAGTTGCATCCTTCAGCTTTTTGCAATCCAAGGTCTTGTGGTCCTTGGACTTGCATATCCCGCAAGCAAAAGTTCTTTGCGAGTTCGATTCGAGTCTGCACTTTCCAAAGTGCTGTTTCTTGCAAATCTTGCACTTGGGCTTCTCACCAGACTGATGCCCATCTTTCCTTGACTCAGATCCCCTCTTGTTGTCACCGTTTCCACGGTGCTTCTTACTCGACCTCCGTGAATTATCATCTTCACGTTTTCTCTTCTCAGCATCTTAGTTCCTCAGCGATCTTTGTCTGACCGCGTCCAGAGTGAGGGACAAAGATATATCAGCTACAGATCTAAAAGTAGCTGGCCGAGAAGCCTTGACGCTTGCCTTTGTCTCGGGGGCTAAACCACCGATAAAACGAGCTATTCTTTTTGGTTCCGGGGTTACCAGATACGGAACCAACCGGGACATTGTGTTGAAGCTCGTGAGGTAAGCTTGACAGTCAAGGTTTGTCATAACCAATGATAGAAAATTAGACTCTATCTTCTCAACCTCATGCTGGGGGCAGTAATTTTCCCTGATGAGGGCAACAAATTGATCCCATGACATGTTGTACAATGGGATTTTCCCAGTGGCTTGAATCAGAGATCTCCACCAGGCTAAAGCCCCGCCTTTAAAAGATTGCGACACAAACTTGACTATATCCCTCTCAACGCACCCGCTGATATCCACTACCATGTCCATCTCGTCTAACCACGTCATGCAGTCAATAGCTCCCTTTTCCCCAGTGAAATCCCTGGGCTTGCATGAAACAAAGTATTTATAGGAGCAACCCTTACTATGGGGTTCTTGATTTAGTACTATCTGTTGAGATGGAGCACTGTGGTGGTTTGAGGAGAGTCGATCATCATCTTTCTTCAGTTCTTCCTTCTTGGAAGGTGGCTTCGAATGCGGCGTAGAGAGGGTCCTACTTAGAGTCCCACTATACTCTTCGTACTGCCGCTCTAAGGCTTTTGTAACTGCGTCGTCTACCAACGCTTTCAATTCAGCACCCGTTAAATTAATTCGAGCATTATCGTTATTCTCCACTGGATGGCTATTAATTTCGTCTGAGTTAGCCATTTTAATTGAACTGTTACAGAAAACAAGGACAATAGTTTATTTGGGAGTTTATTATGGAATTGCCCCTTAGGGTAATTCATTAACCATGGTAAACAGAGACCATATTTAGTTAATTTATTAATCACATTTATTTAGGATTTCTATTATAATTTATCCTAATTATAAAACAATAACAGTTTTATTAGTAGCACAAAAGGCCTAGTCACATGGGCATTTTAAATCATAAGCCATGATTTCAGAGAATTACGGCTTTAAGGTTTGAATCATAGTTCATTACCTTTTCTGACAGGGAGTCATAGCTACCACTGTCTTTAGTCTCAGATGACAATAACTATAGCCCGTAGGCACTTCCCTTCTAAGGGATGTTTATAATATGATCATCTTACAGGATGATATAAGCCATGATTTCAGAGAATCAAGGCATGAAGGTTTGAACCTAGTTCATTACCCTTTTTCGGACAGGGAGTCATCGCTACCGCTGTCTTTTGGCTCATATGGAAATGAGCAGGGCCCGTAGGCATTATATTGCCAATGCATGGTCAAAATATGATCATCTTAATTGATGATCTAACCCATGATTCAGAGATCATTAAGTTGGGTTAGGAATCTTCTAAAGAATCCTTTTGCAAAGAATGACGTGTGTGATTTTAACGAATCACATCTGCCAGGAGTGTTAACATGTTTACAAATGTTAACAGGGATTCGAATCTTTTAAACAGGTCTTACCATCATGGCCAGGTCTTTATAAGGACACTCAGGCTAGGTTTCACTCTTAAGATTCTTATTTAATAATTACATAGGCAGATTATTTTAAAAGGAATGATTTTGATTTATTTATTCCATATAATATATTTATGCATATAATAGCAAAAATGAAATTTATAAACTTACATTCCATTAATTATAAATAGGTTACACGTCGCCCTAAACGGGACTTTTCAGACAAACAAGTTACCCACGCAGGGGTCAAGCAACATACTAGTCCACGCAGGGACTTTAACAAATAACATACCCTCGTAGGGGTTAACAGAAGGATAGACCCACGCAGGGGTCAAAACAAACAAACATACATACATACCCACGCATGGGCTAATACAGCAAGACAGGCCCACGCAGGGGCTCAAATGATACAAGGAAATCACAACAACAGTGGAAGGATTCAATGGTCCTTCTTGCTCTTCCCTTTTATTAAGCTTGTCAATCCTTGGAAGAAAGTCTGTCGTTCCCTGCGTTCGCGGTGAAAGTCTCGCTCAACCTGGTCCAGTCTCTGAAGGATTTCCTCCCGTTCTGGGGGAGAAAACCGTGGCGGCTGCGATTGCGTCCGTATTATAGGTCTGGCAGGTATCTGGTACCCATGAGTTGGGTACCCTACTTCCCAAGGGGCGCCATAGGGTCCTTCCGGGTTAAAGGCGTTGTAATTGGCCGCTACCATGTAGGGGTCGGCTTCAGCGTAACCGTAGTTGGTGTGAGCTGGCTGTTCAAACGGGTTGTACGCCATAGAACCCGTGTATGCTGGAATTGGGTTATCAAAACCCATCGGTGGTGGTTGCTGTGCAACTGGGTGTGAAGGTCCACCCATTTGTGGGTCTTCCTGAAGTGGCGGATAATGGCTGCCACTTGACTGACGAGGAGAACTGAAATGAAAGTCTCCTGCTCGCGCAGACATACGCGCTCCGGTTCTCCTACGCCTCGGCAGTTGTGGAGGTGCCGGCTGAATTGGTGGCGGAGGAGGTGGTGGCGTGACTGCCACAAAACGTGGATCCTCTGAGGGATCTTGCTGCTGTTGGTGAGGCGACGAATGATGCGAGGGTGTGAAGTACCACTCGTGCTGAGTAAACCTCGCCTGAAAGCTGTCTGGACCACCGTAGGGTGATCCGTGAAAAGAAGAGCCATCCGAAATCTCAATGGGATGGTTCGGTGTACCACTGGCAGGTTCGACGGGATCCGTGTCCTCGTCCATATCCTCCGCGTGATCGCCAGAGAAATGATCCTCTGGCCCCAATGGGTTAAAACCCACTAGTTCTTGTATGTAATTGGCCGGGTTAAACCGGCCCCTGAAGACAGGTGTAGGGTCTCCAAAAGAATGGTGCGATAAAGATTGCTGTAGGGGTATGTAGGAGGGTTGTGGGTTATGGGGCTCATTTTCCGAATGTGGCCCATATGAGTTATGCACGGGAGGCGTCGAACTATGCGAAACAGATCGCCTCGCAGGTTCAAATAGGTTCCTCCGGTTCTGTCGAGGATCGTCACTCTCGGTGGTAGAAGGAGCTCGCATATGCGAAGGCTCGACTTCATTATTATTGGGGGCGGTGACTGGCCCCTTGCCTCGTCCTCTACGTCTAAAGAATCTTGGCGGCATTTTTTTAATCCTGTCAATATAGTATGAGATAACAACAAACATATATAAAATAAAATACAAAGTTAAAAATAAATTGAAACAAATTTGGATTGTTCCTATGTTCTTTGTCTAGACTCAAAAGTTTAGATATGTGCAATTGTGTTATTGAGATTAAACACAAAAGGCTAGTGTTTAATTCACTCAATGTTGGCTCTGATACCAATCTGTCACACCCCGGATTCCACGTGTCACCGGTGGGCCTGGTGGGGAGTATCGTGACGTGGTTGGCAACATAATAGTCAAACAACACAATATTTAATATGCACAGCGGAAGCAAATGAAAGATATAATTCAACCGAATATAATATTGTAATATCAAATATCACAACTGTCGATTGTTTATCCACAGACGGATCGAAAATAAAATGGAAACAATAGTTCAACAGACTTTAGGCATCTTAAGCTTGCGAGACTTCTATTGATGCTAAGGAGAAATCCCAGCCAATTACGCTTAGTACCTGCATTTAATCTTTTTTGGGAAAATACGTCAGTTTACACTGGTAAATACAATCAACTGACTCATTTTAAAAATGATTAAAATTGATTTGGATGCACGTGGCATAAACATTTTATAACTTGGGAGAATTATTTAAATATATAATCTCGTAAATGAATTACATGTTCCTTATGCGTTCAGTAGCCCGGATCGTGTCCGGGTTAAAGATCAATGGACACACCACATTATTCTTTTGTGCACTGACGGGTGTACACCTACACCCCGCGCTTAAGTCGTGGCCATTTCGTAAAATGATGCCAAGGATATCCGGGACATGGTCATTAACCCCCCAAAGGCTTTAAGTAAACAAAACATATTTAAACGAGCCGATCAAATTATTCAATTAACCACCAAACGATGGAAGATTTGATGCCCGACCAAGCGGTATTTTATATACCGTAACCCAAGCCCGTATAGGGGAAAATAAGTTAAAAGTATTTACCTGAGCAAAGTAATAATCACAATAAGCAAATGCAAGTAGCTTTTACTGGTTCTCCTAATCTGGAACGAAGGTTTATAATAACCTATTAGAATCCTAACGGGTCTTTAGTTACGCTTAAGCTTAGACCGGTTAGTTTCAATGATACGGTTCGTACGCACTATTAAGCGAAGACCGGATAGAATGTGATTTAGACCCGAAAAGTTCGGACACTTGCTTAATATGGGTATTTCATACACACTCTGGATTTTGAGATAAAACCGATAAGGTTTGACCCGTTTCGGCTAGTTTATGTAAACTTGTTACATAAACCGAACCGAACGCGTAATAAGCGTAACAAGTATCCGTAAGAGCCATATACAGGTTTCCTAAGTTAATATGCTTCAAATATGTTGTGACATCAGTAATATGTCTTTTATTATGCCCGAAACGAATTTAGACACAAACTATGCCCCGTAGGGGTAGTTTGGTCATTTAAAAGGTTATAAAAGAGTTTAAGTATTTACCTGAGTTACAGGTCTGATATGATCAGCAAAAATACTTATTTTACTAAGTTATAACAATATGGTAAAATATATATGTGAAACTTATCAATTATAACCAAGCTATGCACCGTAGGGGCATTTTGGTAATTTCACATAAGTCGTAAAGCTCAAAACTGAAGTCTGAGTTAAACAACTTTTGCCTACTGTTAAAATATTATAATTTACCCCAAATATCAGTAGGTATCAACCTTTGTATGTTTAAAATAGTTCTAGTACCTACTATGCGTTAAAAACGCTTAATTAGGCGATTAGAAGCCGTTTCCGGGTTCTATATAGAAATCTGATATTTTTATTATTCCAGAAGGCTTAAAATAATTTATTTATCATTTAAGACCAGTAGCAAAAGGTTTGGAGTCGATTAGATATGTAAAACTCATTTTATGGCCCGTAAGGGCAAAACCGACAATTACCGGATTAAGCCTATGACTATAAGTTATGCTCAGCCTAAAATTTATTAAAAATCTTCAAAAATCCCAAAATAATATATTACATCAGTGGGTAAAGATTTTGATATCAAAAAGTAGGCTTAACTAGGCTATATGCTAATTACGCCGTTTAATTAACATAAAGCTTCTTAATTATGCTAATGAGCATAACTCTCAATCTACACCTCAAACTGATATCAAATTTTGGGTGCAAGTTTATATATCAGTAATTAAGGTTTCTACTCTTTTACATTTTCAAAAATCACGTTTTAAGGTGAAAAGGGCATAATGGTCAACATATAGGCAATTAACGGAATCATGCGTATTAATTGGTTAACTAATGAACCATGGTGTATAATCACAGAGGGTTATAGTAGCATGTAACCTGGTCTAAATGAAGCTCTAAGGTATTTCTAAAACATACCAAAACGGGTCAGAACTGAAGTTAAAGCAAAAGTCAAAGTTTTGCGACTTTCGGTTCCGAACCGGGTCTAAACAGTAAATTGTCGGGTTGAACATGTTTAGACATGTTCTTACACTAATTACCAAGTTATATTAGTGATCAAACAGGTTGTATGTGTTCTACGTTGCTAATCATGCATAAATTAGAAACTAAGTATCCTGTTGACTTTTTATTAACAAGTTTGACCCGACATTTGACCTAGTTAGAGTGGGAATCAGGGGGAACCCTTTTAAGGGTTTATTACCCACATAATTACCAACTTATAACTACTTTCAATTTGACTAATCACTGGACCATTAGTGATTAATCGTTAAGTCAACCGTTAATTACGACGGTTTGACTTTTAAGCTAAAACTAAGCAAAAACTTAACTAAGGAAGGTTAAGCAAACTTACTGAAGTCCTATGCACGAATTATGATCACTTGAGTCTGCTTTGGAGCTCCAAGAATGATCAGAAGTGCAAGAGAAAGGTGTGAGAAAAATGGTTGCAACCTTGGCCCTTTTATAGTGCTATAATCATCATGGATTGTTGACAAACAACACTACCAATGGTTCCTGATCATCAACACTTGTCCCTAAGGTTCTAGGAGGCACTTAGGGTCGCCCATGTTGTGAAACAACTGATTAAAGTCGGTTTATGCGCGAAATCAGGCTTCTGTCTGAACTTTCTATATCTGGGCGGGCCAGGCGGCCCGCGTAAGAGGTTGATGAGGTCTACGCAGCCCGCTTGGGCCTTCTGATCAGGCAAAAACGTTTTCAAGTTGTTGCATCACGTCTCTTGGCCCTTCCGAAAGGTCAACTAACTTATTTCTTGCAATTTGAACCCTCTAATTTGACATATAAGGGCTTCAAGATATTTACCCACTTTGTTAAGTCCTCAGTTAACTTTATTGTTACCCGAAAGGTCCTAACTTTCAACGTTGACGCTTTAACCCCTTGTATACGAATTTGATCATAACTTTATCATACGATAACGAAACTTTATGAAATTTATATCGTGCATTCTAGTGAGTATAATTAACTGTTACAAAGCTTCGGGTTTGTCAAAAGGTCACTTAGAGGTATAACTTAAACATGTTGACACATTTAACCCCTGTAGTTTGTAATCTCTCACTTTCTTTCATTTTTAGCTTCGTATGATCCATGATTTATTCATTTGAAGGTATGGGCATCATGTAGGGTTAATGTGCAATATATTTATTCACTGTTGACATTTAGAACTCGTATATTCACATACTTCCCATGATTGTCAACTTTAGTCCTTCTATAACATTCTTTCACACGTTCAAACATATGACACATGTCAACACATTATAGGACGTGAATTTTTGAGGTGTTACATAATCTTTTCAACAACTTATAAGTTTTAAAGTTAGATAATATGGAATTGGCTGATAAATGTAAATATGACAATGTTCAAAGCAAAAAGCAAAAAGAACAACACCAAAGATAGTCAAAAGCTTAATGTTTTATTTATTTATTTAAAACCCTTTAAAAGGTTGTCAAAATTGCCTACCCAATTTTCTACCAGTAAAACGTGGCCCGTCCACTTGCGTTGGCAAAGGTTGTCCGTACTAACAGTTAATAAAGTGCAGGAAATAAAAGGTGAGGGGCATCAAAGGCTTCATCATCTACAAACAGAAGGATCCATCCAACTTTGCTACCCCCCATTGTCCAAAGGATCATTGATCCTTAACCCTAAAAACTATTGCTTAGTTACAAACCATAATTGTTCAAAATAAAAACACCATGAACCAAAAAACCATCAACATCCTAAAAAAATGGGCTCCGACCTCGTCTATAATATCCATCATCGCCCATTTGTTGCAGCCTACTCCTTCACTGCATCATCCACCTTAGCTTCACCACTGCCACCAGCCTCTGCCACATCCACAGGATCCTTGCTACCGCTCCCACTAGCTTCGATAGTCAGCACCTCCTCAGGCTCCTTATCATCCCCAAGCTCATGAAGCCTTTGCCTCCAAGCAGCAATGTCCCATTCAGCCCTGTTGAAGGAAGGATCAGCAGCCTCTTTAGCCATCTGGAGCCTGATCTTGAGGGTCACAATAGCAATAGAGTTTTTGGCCTCATCTATAATCTCCAGTCGCTCCTTGGTAGCATTCATCTCAGCAACAAGAACCTGCTTCTGCAATGCCTTATTCTCCTTCTCCAAGTGGGCAATACTTTTATCCTTAGCGACTACAATGGTTTGAATGTCCAAGATACGCTCCTCAGCGTCAGCCAAGTGTTGGCCTTGAAGGATTTAGATCTCAGCGAATTTCTGCAAGCAGGGGATACATTATTTAGGATCATTTATCCTTAGATAGGATGCAAGTTTTAGGATATATGATCCTTACCCCGGAGACGGCTTCATGGAGCTGCTGCTCAATCAAGGGGAGATCACCGGAGGGCTCACTGGGTTTCTTCCTTTTGCTTCCTGCTTTGGCTCGGGTGGTGGTGCCATTGGTCTCAGGAAGGCTTTGGCCTGTGGCCAGCTCCTTTTTGATGGACTTGGGGGAGACGATGCCTTCAATGTCACTCACTCCGAACCGGGAGGCAGACTTGGATGACTTAGCAGCACCTACAAACATATAAAACAGATAAGTATTCATAATTCATTTTTTATTAAATACTTACATATATGGATACTTACTTGACATGGTGTAGGAAGTTGAAGAAGCTTCTTCTGAATCCTTAATCCTTGGTTAGTATGCCCTGACACTTAAATCCAGGTTCCAGAAAGCAGTAAGCCTCTCAGGTGTGGCAGGTGTATTCGTTAAAGATGTTAAGCTAGCAGCTACATAGACAAAAAAAAATAAGCATCAGTTATCCTCTTCAGAAAGAAAGGAGAACTCTCTGTGATCCTAGCCTAAGGATCCTATATCCTACCCTTCAAGTTCCATTTTTTAGGAAGATGATTTCCATTGGGAATGGAATCTCTCCTAACAAAAAAGAACTGGTTTCTCCAGTTGGTATCGTTCTTGGTAACTTTGAGGAGAGGATGTGGGTGTTGAGGCTTGGCTTTAAACATATAACGGTGGAATCCGTGGCTGACCAGATTGTACAGGTGATTGAGCTCAGTAAGACCAAGGCTAATGCCTTCTTTAGCAATAATGTGTTCAAGGGTGTAAAGAACCCTCAATAACATGGGCATGTCTTGGCTGTAACAGAGACCAATGAAGGTAAACAGACTTTAGGTGAAAGCTGGAAAAGGATATGAGAATCCGACTTGAAAAAGGGCAGCAGGAAAACACACCCAGGTGGCGGATGTGCAATCGCTTTTCATGGTGGAATCAAAGGGTCTGAAGATGGTACCCATTGGAAAGTGTTGGTGCATCTGGTCGATTTCAGGATCGGTGAACCTATAGAGCTCATGGGATGGCTCCTTTAGAAGGTTTTGGCTTTTTGGGGGACTGTTTTTCTCTTGATCCTTGTTTGGTGACACTCGAGCCATAGTTCTCGTCATGATAAGATGGAGAAAAGAAGAAGAACATATGAAGGATGAAAGAGAAGGGAAGAGAGAATACCTTGAGACCTCTGGCTTGCGGTTTTAAATTGCAAAGATTAGGTTTATAATGTAGATTTCATCCCTATCTCTTTCCTATATATAATGATGGTTGTTGCAGGAGGAGTCTTATCGGTGATGTCATTCCTGTAACGGCTAGTCCGTGTCTAACGGCTAGTTTCCTGGCAACGAGTAATTCAGAACCAATGAAACTATGACTCATTTAGTTACAACTTATTCCTCATATTTTGGGGGCAATTTTTAGGGCATGGATTTTATACTAAGGATCATCCATCCTGAGACTGGGCCTGGATCACGGATCCTTAATGGATAATGCAGGGAGCCTGAGGATCAAGGATCCTTACTAATGTTTATGTTTTTAACAATTGTTCCTTGTGTTCTTAGTTTACGTTTGTAGGTGTTATGTGAGCTAAGTCAACACGAGAATATCGGAGGAATATGCTATTTTTGGCACGTGCATGAGAGTCATAGCCGTTAAGGGGATCGTGGGAAGGCTTGCATTATCTTCGGAGAGTTAGTTACTAGGATATTTTTTATCTTTTAAGGGGTTAACAAGCTCATTTTAGAAACACAACAGCTTACATTCGAATTCTCTGACATTCATTGGCGAACACACACATTCACATTAGCAATTCATTGTATTGAGCTTGTTATCTTCCAAAGTTGTAACCTTTCTTGTTCAATATAGTTGATAGTGATAGTTTTCACTATCCGAGGTTTTTTATGCCGGAGATCATACAATGATCAAGGGCTTTTTCCTCGTATAAATCCTTGTGTTCATTGTCATTTCCTTTTGATAATTGTTCATACCTTTGTTCATCTAATCAAGCACTCAACCTCACAAAAATCAGATTTGGTTACATTATCCTTGTTGTGATTTTTGACCAAAATAGCATGTATGTATTCTAGCATAACCAAAGCATAACAAATAGCATGTATGGCGGATTGAGTGAATAAATATGTTTGTGTGATTTGGGTATTTTGGTAAGTTAAACATGTTACACCCAAAAGTGCGTTAAAGCGAAAAAGGGTCAAGTGTACTCACAATATTGCACATGCTTTCCGATTATCCGTGATTGACGAGTTGTTTGTGAATGAGGATTCAATGGTAAGGTTACATGATTTTTAGGACGTGGTAAGATTCGGGATTTAGAATTTAAAGTATCAAAAGTATGTATACGAAAATAATACCTAGTTCTAAGAGCTTGTTTATGACACCATATTAAGTGGTTTCATGGGTCCCAAATTGCCCATTGGAATCATAACAAGTAACCTAGAATCTTAGCTATATTGGCCTAAGTTTATAACGAACAACCATGACTCGATTGTCATCACAAATTCAGCCATGTTTTATATAGATATGTATAGTTTATATGATAATAATAACATCCTAAACTAAGTCCAATCATAGATTATCATGTATTGTCAAGCATAGAGGTTAAAACCTCATTATATGATTCACCACTACACAAACCATCATGAAAATGGTTCGGATGGTCATGAATAACAAGAAAATAAACCTATCTAACAATGCTCAAGTGACCAAGTGCACTACAACCCAGGTGTGCCAACACATCATGGAAAGAATTAACTAAGTGAGGAGGGCTAGACGGGGCTAAGGTACTTTGATTCTAGTAAGTCACTTTGAGTGTTCATACAAGGTTCAAATGAGGGAGTGTAACTTAGTTTGGAAAGCCAAGGCTTCCATTTGTTCACACTTCACAAGTTACAAGTTCATCATACGGGAGATGATGTCTTGTGCTTGCTTTCATCATTTAATTACCATGTATAAACATAATTAAAATGGGTGTTTAAACCCAAAACTTTGAGGGAAATCACCTCAACGCAAACCCACAACTATAGACTAAGTTGTGAGCTTGGTGGGAACAAGATTCCACCAAGTTTCTATAAAAAAACATGAAGATACAAGAAGTTAAAAACAAGCAAAAAATAAAGTGCACTTTGGACCTCAAAAAATGGTGAGGTTTCACCTTAGTTTGCCCAAGCAAACTTGTGAAACCTTCCTAAAGGTTATCGAAGTGTTTTAGAAGAATAAACAAGAAAGAAATAGAAGAAGAAGTGAGTTAGAACTCACTTAGAATTGCTGAAAGTTTCTGCTCAAACTTGCTGAAAATTCAGAGAATTAGAGAGGGTTTTGGAATGTTTAGAGTGTTGGTTCTCGAGATTTTACTAGTTTTGAACGGTATGCATTCCCACCTATATATATTGTGTCTAGGGACTAGTGGCGATGATAGGGAACATGACGACCAACGATGATAGAGAAGGTGGGGATGGCGGTGTTCTTGTTGGTGCGACCAATAGGTAGGGCACAAAGTGACAATTGATGGTGCTGGTCTATATTAACCGCTCTAAGTGATCTAAGTTTAATAACCTGTTACACAGTTTTTGGGTAGCTTCAAATCAGTCAATTTAACAAAGAAAAACTATACAAATAACAAATGAACTCATTCTTGGATAATTGTTATGATTTCAAGCATAATCTACGCTATAAAAAAATTATAGTAATATTGTATTAAAACCAAACAATAAAAAAATCATAGCCAAACGAGCACACATACGTATTAAAACCAAACAATAAATAAAGCGTTTACCAAAGCATTAAATAATAAACCGAATAAATATCCAAAACCCAGAGATATACGAGTCTAACTAGTTTTCACCATGAGCCTAGGTAGTTCGAAAATATTTAGCCGCTCGTGGTGATAAAAATACAGAGACAAAGTTGATAAAAATCGAATACATCGTGTTCAAAAAATCGAAAGAACAAAGTTTTTTACTTTCTTTTTGTTTCTTTTCCTTTCCTTCCATTAGTAAACTCTGGAACACAGTGTTAGAGAGAGATACATTCGCCTGAGGAGGTGGTGGCGGAGATGCGGTGGTGGCGGAGGAAGTGGAGGTGGTGGCGGCTGGGAGGAGTTGCTAGGGTTTGGAGACTTTTGTTTTTGAAGAGCAGAACTTTTGTTTTGAAGTGCAATGTGATTGTTTTCTGGAAGTGCTTTCATTAAAAAAGGTCTTCAAGACCTCTTCCTCAGGTAGATGTGGACTCACATCTTCAAGGGTCTTCTTCTGCTCTTCAAAACAAAAGTTCTCCAAACCCTAGCAACTCCTCATAGCCGCCACCTCCTCCACCGCCACCTCCACTTCCTCCGCCACCACCGCATCTCCGCCACCACCTCCTCAGGCGAGTGTCTCCGGCGAAGCCCTCAGGCGAATGTATCTCTCTCTAACACTGTGTTCCAAAGTTTACTAATGGAAGGAAAGGAAAAGAAACAAAAAGAAAGTAAAAATATTTTGTGTTCCAGAGTTTCCTTTAAGGAAGGAAAAGAAAGGAAAATAAAACTTGTCGTGTTCCCGAGTTTTATTTAAGGAAGGAAAAGAAAGGAAATGAAAGGAAAACTAGGCTAAATCCTTTAGGTTTTTTATCCTTCCGATTTGGAAGGAAATGGGGGGAAGGACATATTTTTTTCCTTTCTCGTCCTTTCCTTTCTCACTTTTACTTTTTTTCCCTCGTTAAGTTAACTAGGGAACAGAGCGTAAACTCTCCTCTTTCTTTCTTTTCTCCCTCTCTCCCTATCAAACGATCTGAAAACTCCTCTATCTCTTTCTGATTGCGGTGGCTACGGTGGTTGTTGGGTGTTTAGTTAGGGTTGGGGTTTCAGTGGTGGCGGAATTAGGATTTCAGTGGAGGTGGTTGTGTAGGGGGTGACGATGATGATGTTTCAGTGGGGGTGGTTGTGTTGTAGGGGGTTTCGGTGGAGGTGGTTGTGGGCAGTTGACATGGTGGGTGGGGTTTTAAAAAGAGGTGAGAATAATCAAACACTCTTACATTTGGTTCACCTCTTTTTGTGCAGACGTTTGCAAGGTGATCCGCAGACTGCAGACCTTTTACCTTTGAAAAACAAACACCACCTTAATAATCTTTATTATGTTACTTGTGGATTATTGTTTTATTATGTTACTGGGTAATGATAATGTAAAAAGGGCTTAAAGTGTGAGAAGTGTACTATAACACTATATATAATACTATATAACACCATATAAACACCGTATAACAATATGTAACACCATATAATACCATATAACACTATGTAACACTATATATCATTATATAACAAATATAACACTATACATCTATCATAGACAACCTATAGTGTTATATTTGTTATATAATGATATATAGTGTTACATAGTGTTATATGGTGTTAATATTGTTATACGGTGTTATATAATATTATATATAGTGTTATAATACACTTCTCACACTTTTTACCGGATCCTCTACCTTATGTTACTTGTGGATTATTGGTTTGTTTCATCGTGGACATAATGGTTTTTTTATGACTTCTTACATTTTTTTTAATGAAATTTAGACTTCGTACACAAAATCTATAATTATTAATTTCAACTGATAAGGTTAAAATAACTTATGTGTTGGGTTTAACACCACATCTTCTCCGGCGTACACTCCACCCCCTTTTCCGATCAAATGTTTACCATTCCGTCAAAACTCTTCCCCCTCTCCGGCGGCCCACTGTCTCCATTAAACCACAGGCCGTCAACTCTCCGGTTATCTCACCACCACATCCTCCACCTCTCTCGCTCTACCTCACATTTTCCGATCAAATTTTCTCAACAATTTCGTTCCAGATCCACTGGTAACACACACGGTGATGATTCCGCCGATGCGGAGGTAGTTACGTCGTCGCATCCGTGGCCGGAGTGGTCGGAATTGCTTGGATATGCGTCAAGCTCCGGTCAGTTTGAAACAGATAGGAATATAAAGGATGAATTTGTGCCGAATGAGAGTTTATCAATGGAGTTTGTGGATGCTGCGTGTTCGTTTCTAGGGTTTGCGAATGACAGAGATGATATGTTAGGGTTTGTTGTTCTGTTACTTTGATCTGTTATTTGAATTCTAATTATTATAATATTGGTTTAGATAGGGATGAGATCAGTAGTACAGTACCTAAAATGTAAACAGAATACGTTACTGACATTGTCGGTTTGGTACTGGTATCATTGAAAATACTGAAAAATGAATACATGTACCGGTGATGCTTGGTCGGTATAGGTTTGGTACGGTACCACTGAAAATGGTGGAAAAAAGACAGGAACCGAAAACATGAAAAATGATTGCAGGTATCGGTACCGGTACTGATGGTGTTTGGTCAATATAGGTTTGGTACGGTACAATTGAAATTACCGTATAAAACTGAAACCGAACACTGCCAAAACCGTAAACATGAAAAATGAATACCGGTACCGGTGCTGATGGTGTTTGGTCGGTATAGGTTTGGAACGGTACCGTTGGAAATACCAAAAAAAAAAAAAAAAACTGAAACCGAACTGTACCGAAACCGAAAACATGAAAAATGAATATCGGTCCTGGTACTAATGGTGTTTGGTCGGTATAGGTTTGGTATGGTATGGTATGGTATCAGTATTTGGAGAAAAGCTTCGTCACTAGTTTCAGATATTTTTAGTCTGATAGAGTTTATGTTGTGCCAAATATTGATAAACGCTAATGTTGTATCATTTCTTAATAAATTGTTGATATGATTTTTATTTGTGTTCAGGTGGCTTCCAAAGGATGATATCCAGGTGCTTGTAAACGATGGGACTCCGTTTCTTTTTAAAAATGCTGTTGAAACTGAGAAAAGAATGAGATCTTTCTTACAGGTTTGTTTGTTTCTGTGTAAGAATGCTGCATTGGTCATTCATGATTGATATTTGGTGCTTGCTTAATAAAAATTAAATTGCAAGAACTGACACTACATAGATGTGAAAGAAGGAACACAATTATGAGTGAAATTTTTGAAATTTTTGTTTGTGTTTCTCATTTTGTTTTCAACGTTTAAAGGGGGAGGAATCAAGTGAAGCAACAACATTGGACTTGATGAAGTACATATTGAGTTATGCAAGCAATCCTATTTTTTATCCTGAAAGAAACATCAAGGAAGCCACCGAATTATCTGCCAGAAATTTGTTAAGGGAGATGGCTAATTTTAACGGTAGGGGCAAAGATGATCAAACATCAACAAGTCTTGGACCAGATACTACTATCAAGAGAGGTGACTGGATATGCCAAAAGTAAGTTTTTCTTGACACAGAGATCTGTTTAAAGGTCATTTTCGTCTTTTCACCCATTTTTGGGCTCAGAAAGTTACCAAGAATTGTTAATTGCTTGGTAAGCAAGTGGTTTCAGTTTCGACCCATCTATTTTTTAGGGGGGGGGGTAAATGGGCTGATTTGATTGCATTTTATTTCAATCGGGTCATGTAATAAACTAGCTAAAAGGACAGAAAGTCAAACCCGTCAAACAGATTAAAAAGGTCAAGGGTTAAACAGGTTGCCTAAATATTTTTACTCTTGGAATCGACTATTCTTTTTGTAATCATTAGTTATTCGTATTGAATTTTAAACATGGAGAAAATGGTGTTTTTGAGTCGACACGACCTGTACTAAAATTGTTGGAATATATTTCGAGCAGGTGCAGTTTCATGAATGTTGCAACGAACACTAAATGCCTTGAATGCGAGGAGTTAAGACCACAAAGACGGTTGACTGGCAATGAGTGGGATTGTCCCAAGTGAGTCTTTCTTTCATTCGTTCTATTCTACATTTTTGCTAGTTGGTAAAAGTAAATGTGTAAAAACCATAGTAGTTAAAGGTGCATCCAAGGCGTAAAGGGGTCACCTAAGCCTCGCTTGTGCGTCTTTGATAACAAAGGGTAGAAACTGTTATTGCATAGTTCACTAGGTAGCTGACTTGTACACGACAAAAACTGATTTGTACACAACAAACAATGATCACAACATAAAAGACAAAACAGTGTTTCATATGTAAGGTTAAAACTGTCAAATAACAATTGTAATAAAAGTTAGAATTTGTTACGAACAAATCACCTACCTTTACATAAGAACAAATCAATTTTGGTCCAGTTTTTTACTTCGGGTTAGTAACTTTGTTTAACCCATAAGAAAAAAAACCTCAAATTTTCAGAAATTTTGCTTTAAGGTAATAATCTTCACCCTTTATAGTACTTAAGTGGTTTCTTAACTCCATGTAAAAAAAGTCAACATGGTCAAAATTACCGCTACTGTCATCATTTTTACCTGATCATCATTAACTCATTAAGCATTACCTTATTATACAGTTTTGTACCAGAATTTTGGAAGTTTAACTGTTTTTTTACTAGCCAAAAAAATGTTAGATTAACTGATATAAATAGACCCAAAACATTTTGGTGGTTTAACCCTTAACCTTTTTTCCTCGGTGGTTTTAGACCAATATACTTTAATATTTTTTTCACAGAAAATTCCTTAAACGTGTTTTGTTATCTTAAAGTCCCTCAACTTGTTAAAAAAATGAAAAAGTTAGTAAACTAATTTTTGTAAATTAAAGTCCGCATTTTTTATTTTTTATTTGAATAATGACTTGTCAACTCTTAATTTGGTCAGAATAAGATGGTAAACTGTTATTTTTTACAAAATTCATCAAATGATAAAAGTTGATCGGTTAAATCCAAACACTTTGTGTACTGTTGCCCTGTTGGTGATTTGTGCATCACTGAACTGGCACTATACACCACCGACATATTTAATAAATTTAGTGGCGACTGGCGTACAAATCGTCTTACTAAACGTTGGTTTTTCAAGCTATTAGTTTATTTCATGATACTGAGGCTTTGACCTTTTCTTTTTCCAGATGCAATTTTTTTAACCATGGGAGAAACAAAGCGTGCTTAAAATGCGAGTGTAGGAGACCAGGTGAGGTTCCGTTACCTGTTACGCAAGTGAAAAATTACGGTTATGCCCCGTTTGTGCCTTTACCAGATGACACGTTTTCAAAAAAATCAGAAAATATAAAAACCAGAAATTCTGACCCAAAAATTAATGTTTCTGAGACCAATTCTGAAAAATCAGTTACAAAAATTGAAAATCAGATTAAAGATACCGCTGAAGATGAGAAGTCAGAAAGATGGTTCAACAAAGTGGCGGAGTTGCATGACGTTACAGATTTAACTAGTGTCATTTCAGACGATGATTTTCCCGAAATAATGCCGATGCGCAAAGGTGAAAACCGGTTTGTGGTTAGTAAAAAGAAAGATCGGTCATTGAATTCTCCGACATATAAACGGCAACAAGCGATTGAGCAAGAGAAAAACACCAGCTTTGTTCCTTTTGTTCCGTTTCCACCAGATTATTTTGCTAAAAAGGACGATAATCAAGTCAACTCTGGAGACCCAAATTCGGAAAATGGGTTTCAAGGGTCGAGTCCGCTCAAGGAAACCGACCCGTTGGATATGTCCGAAGAGGCTAAAGCGTCAAATAGCACAAGTTCAAGTCAAATGCCACATGAGAATTTGATTAAAGCTGCAAATGACACTGATCTTGTGCAAAAAACAATAAACACTCCAATTAACCAAAGTGAAAATCGACCCGAAACCTTGAATGGAGATCGCGTCAAATCTGGAGACCCAAATTTGAGAAACGGGTTTCAAAGGTCGAGCCTAGAAGGATCAGCGGTCAAGGAAACCGACCCGTTGGATATGTCTGAAGAGGCTAAAGCGGAAAGATGGTTTAGACGGGTTGCGCAGATTAAAGATATTTCTGAATTAAGTCAAATACCCGATGAAGATTTCCCATCGATTATGCCAATGAGGAAAGGGGTCAACCGGTTTGTAGTTAGTAAGCGGAAAACACCTTTAGAAAGGAGGTTAAGTTCTCCGGAACATAAAAAGAATATTAGAACTGTGAGATCTGAACCGTCGAAAAAGGATGGTGATGACAGTTGAGAGCAACTACCCTCCATGTTGTAAGTTAATTTTTTGAGTAAATTTTGGAACATTTGTATGATAATTGAGGCTAATGTATGTTTGATACACTATTAATCCGTAACGGTAATGTCCCCAAGGCACATAGTGTGGTGACTGGTGGCATATCAGTATTTAGGAGTAGGTTAGTTTGCCGTTAAAAAACCCCTTCTCACTCAAACACGTATAACTGAGAGGTTCTTTTCACATCCACAATCACAATACAAAAGTTTGTAATACGATTTAACGGTTTTGAGGTAATGTGGCTGGTCGGATGAAAAATGAGTCATGTTGAAATCTACTAGCGCGTGCATATGTTTTCATCCTAATTTTATACATGATACATAGGAAATACAACAAAAAATTACAAACCTCTAGTCTATGACCAAATGAATTAAAGAATGAACAACTCCCTTGATGTGACATGCTTAGTTGGCGATTAATGCGAGACAGTTAAATCGATTAATGCTCTAATCGTCTCCCCTCTATTACCTCCTTCAGTTTTGCAAGAAGTAACTCTTGTTCCTCGAATGTGAGGCTCCTTAATATCTATGATAGATAAACGTTAAAAACGAAAATGTGTATATGAAATTATCTTATTACATAACCAAAATCAACCCGTTTATCAAATTGTCACCTCCAATCGTTTGTGTGAACACATGTATTCGATAAATGGGTTGATTTTGGCACCCACAACTGGAATAAAAGATATAGGATTTCGATGAGATAATAGCATACCTGTTCCAACAGGATCTCAACTGGATAACATTGCGGGATAACGAACGACTGATGGTAGATGTATGCAAAGACAGCCATTACCATCTACAAGCATTATAAGAGAAAAACTAAGATACCTTGGCCTGCATGTTATACTTATGTTCACAAAATCGTGTCTGTTATATGAACCCGTCACTCAACCTTACAATGTAGAGTCAAACAGGCGAGGATGGGCGGGTGTGGAGGGGGAGGGGTCAACTTATTGTAGGTTCAAATGTGAAACAAAACTTTGGGGTAACAGGTCAAAGGGTTACCCGCAAACAATTTTTTGTCCAATATCTATAAATAGAACGTCTTCTGACCTAGTGGTACCAAGGTGTGATAACAGGTGTTCCTTCCCAGTGAGGTTGAGGGTTGAAGTTCCATAGTAATTATATCATAAAATAATATTGTTACACTAATAATCTAAGTGTAGCTTAAAGAGGAAGAAACCAGATGCGACAGAGGGCACTTTCACTATAGGTCCATAATTTAGACCAAATGTGACGCTATGGCAGTGTAGATAACGGGTCGAAAGGGGTACATTACTTGCATTCTACATACCGAAACCGCTGGTTTGAAATGTAACAAAACCCAAATGGAATCATTCTTAAGTACATTACCTGACAGTCCATTCGGTCTGTAAAGCCACCATGTCCGGGAATACTGCCACCAAAATCCTAAAAAATGTCGACAACATATCAACACACGATGCACGATTTCTATTCAAACAATAAAACCAACACACACCTTAATTTTAAAGGCTCTCTTAAACCCACTTGCAAAAAACCCTCCAAATGGTGCTATAACTGATGCAAATAAACCAAGGCATAAAGCATGCCACTGCACTGGTAAAACTGCTATTTCTTTCCATGGTAACTGAATGCGCAATGTTTTATTAATATAAATCAGCTTATTATTTTCATATAATTGTTAAGATAAAAAAAAAGTTGATGGATTAAAAACCCACCCATTGAGTTATTTCTCCGGGTAACACAAAAATTTCTGGCTTGAAAAGAGGACCAGGATCACATTCAAGCCAACCTGTGGATAAATCCTGCATAGTAGCCTCAATATAAGAGAATAGTTTGTAATAAAGGTGGAAAAACGGCCGTGCGGGTTAGAGTTTGGGTCAAAACGGGTAATATTATAAGGGCCGCGACGAACTCAGCGAGGAACAACTTTTGTTAAATATTTTTAAACCTTTTATAAATAATTAGCATGTCAAGTATGATTATAAAAAAGAAAAAATTAGCTGAACCTGCTTGACCCATTTGACTTGTTTCTTTTTAAAGCTATAGAGAGTGATGAACTGATGATACCGATGTTTTCAGGACCGGACTGGACATCAAACCGGATGTAAGAATCGGGTGATGCCGTAAATATTATAAAAATAAATAGGGTAAAATTATAATTTTTTAATAAAAATCCGGTTCAACCTACCAGTTCCCGGTCTCAGAGTGTGAACCGGACTAGTCATGATAAGTAGGCCTAAAAGATCAACCTAAACCTTTTAAAGCATGTCACATGGCTTAACACTTTCCTTAATCATTCTTAGTTAAATATTTAGTCCCATGAATCAACTTTTATTTTACCTGTGTACGAGTAAATCTACTATGGACAAACGTAAGAATTTAAACTTACCTTTCTCGGGCATGTAAGCCACTGGTAACGGCCCAAAACATTTGCAAGCTACATAAAAGGTTAGTTAAATACTTTAGAATAACAAAGGGATAACTTGTGACACATTAAATTTCACATCTAAACTAGTGATAAAATGAAAATAATGAGCTTGACTTTTAACTTGCAAATAATCTTACAAAAAACGCTGAAATAACTGTTGCGATTGATGCTCCTATAAAGCCCTCCCATGTCTTCTTCGGAGAAAGCTTGATAAGAGGCGTTTTTCCGAAGAAAAAACCAAAGAAATAAGCCGCTACATCATTAATCGCAATAAGTGATGCTGGGAGGAGAAACCTGCATGATCATTAAAAAAAGTATGAAAAAAAAAAAAATGCATACAGTGGAAATAACAAGTCAACAACTATTGATTCATTCAATGATAAATACATTTAAACTGATTTCGAAAAACATAAGCACAAAAACAAGATGTGTGTGTAATTCACACAATGAACGCACATAATGCGGATTTGCATTTTAGGTAACAAACTTCACTTTCACTAAAAAAACTTCTGGGTCAACATGGTCAACTTTTTATAAACTTGGTTACCTTAGATAATTTTTTTTTGAAATTATCATGGATAATTATGGTAAAAGAAAGGTCATCACTAAAATCGATATCCGACTCAAGTATGTTACCTTTCTACGCAGTTCGCCTGATAATCATAAATAATACAATAGTATGAATAAAGAGTGTTTTAATGAATGAGAATAAACTGATGAATTGGGAGTACCAGAATATCCCTTCAAAGATATTGGCAGCAGTGAATGCAGATTGTGTAAATACAACTATCAAAATCATGTGTGTCCATGCATACTGACTAAATTGATACTTGTACATCTTCTTCTTTAGCGTAAGAATGAACCACATGAACCCTGCGCCATATAGGAATTATCGTATAAGCATACAAGAAAAATTCATATAAGAAAGCCTTGTTTGAAACGATCTAGTTCGGTAAGTTAGAAATAACCATTTTTAACTTAAGAAAGACTTTAACATGCACCTGCAATATATAAGAAATAACATATAACCATTTGGTACTTCATGAAACTTGTTGCAAGCTTGTAGAAGAACTTTTCAGGAGTTACAGCATGTCGTATTTGTTGACCAAGAATGCGACCATACACGTACAGCATTGCAGTGAAAAAGAAGTGCCTGCAACACTAAATTCCTATTTACTTATCCACATCAGAAAAGAAAAACGACTCAAGTTTGAACTCGATCAGTGCTTGTGGGATTGCTTATTTAAACAGCTCATGCTTATCAGCAGAAACCGATAATCAACTTATTAAAAATAAACTATTTCAACATAAGGGCAAGTTTGTTATTTTTTGAACCTAACAAGTTTATCAGTTTGAAATATGCAAGCTCAAACTGGTTTTGAATCGACCTGTTAAGAACATGAATCCGAAACAGGTAAACACGAACACGACACAAAATCTTATTGTGTTAGATTTTTCAAACACGAACACGAAACTGATAATAAACAGGTTACACGAATGTTAAGACACGAAAAAAATTACCAGTGTATCACACGACCTGTTTACACACGAACACGACCTGTTATTATATATATAAACTTTACTTCTAGGTAATTTTTTTATTCAAAATTAGGAGCCCCACATATTTTTTTCGTTTAAAATTATAAACGTATCATTAACGGGTCTTAACAGGTTAGCAGGTATTTAACCTTTAAGACACGAAATTAAACATGTCTTAACGTGTCGACCTGTTATAGACATGAAACATGTTAACTTCATGTAGGTTCGTGTCATGTTATCGTGTTCGTGTAGAAATTGACGACCCTAGATAAGCGTAAACACTTTTCTTCATCCAAACGCTCAATTTTTTTTTTTTTTTTTTTTTTTTATCTAAACGCCTCTCTCAAGTGACGAAAACTCCATATGAAGCATGATTAGATGAAAAGAGATTAGTTGTAAGCATAATCATATAACTAACAGCGTTACCAATTGAGAAGTCTGAATCCTGGAAGACGTTTATCTTCATGAGCTCTTCTAAGCAGATTAAACAGCTCACTTGTCATTAGGATTTGGATGATGACGATCATACCCCAGAGATAAAGGTGACCCAAGTAAACAACCAATATGAAGCACAAAAGCATCCAAACAGACGAATATGTCCGAATCCACAATGATCTGTATTTGTTTTGGTCATTGAGGAGCAAATCAGTTGCATTTAACTTCACAACATCTGGAAAAGCCTGCATAATCCCAATACAAAAAAAAAGTATAAATATGCAAATTATATCCGGGCATCCGCTTTTATATATAAAATGAAATTCATTCCATACAGCAAACCAACCTCAGTTGATTTTCTGTGATGCCGAGATCGGGCAGCTGAAGGTAATCTGGGGCTTTGAAGATCTCTTTCCATTAATTTCGCATTCATTTTCACCGAAAATCACTTTGAGGCTGAATTCAAACTTATGTGCACCTAAATAAGCATACAAGAAAAATATATTGAAAGAAAATGAACCTTTCAGGTCAGGCCCAAGGATAATTCAAGCATGCTGCATAATTGCATAGCAAGTAAGATGTAAACACCATTAAAATTATCAAATAAACTGGACTAGAGTGGTTATAATATACCATATAGCCATTGTGTTTCAGCTAAAGCTAATAAGTAATAAGATAATTTATATAGTGAATTCTGCTACAAAAATGTTGTGTCACATTCTCTTTTGGTGAACATCCTTCGGCGTATGAGTCTCATCATCATCATACTCAGTAAATCCCACCAATAGCAAAACTAAGGTAGGGTCCGAGGAGGGTAAGATGTAGACAGCCTTACTCTACCCCGTAGGAATAGAGAGCCTGCTTCCAGTGAGACCCCTGGCTCGATATGCTCTTTCGGTATCAAATGAACTAAATTCCCTTTGAACGAACAGTTCATTGAACATTTGGTTCTTTTACATGACTTTTAGATGTATGGGCCATGGGCTTATCGGAGTGTGGACTATGGAGGTTTGGGCGTATCAGAGTGTGGTCAATGTATCCAAGTGTGGGCTATGGAGGCGCCTGATTATAGGAATGTGGGCTATGGAGGTGCCGGCTCTGCTTATTTGTCGTTCTCTTATCGGTTGTTTTGGATTGCTTATTTTCGATTTTCCCAACTTTTATAGAGCAAACGTCACATCTTTTTAAAAACCTTGGGGTTTTGTTACATCATAATAATGCAGCTCACCTCTACATTTTTATCATTGCAAACAAAGAAAAATGTTTCTTCCCTATGCAACATAATTCCAATTCTTTTACCATCGCGACAAAAAGTAACCCGAATCATAACAAGTCACGCGGAACAAATAAAAAAGAAAAAAAAAATTACATGTACACAATAACAACAATGCCTGCTATTACTCCATATCTTATTCAACAACAACAACATTGATGATTAACAAATTATTATTATTATTATTCTTCACGCGATCAATACCATAACATCGAATAATAATAACTCGTCAAAACTGAAATCGTTTGTTGATTAAACACGAAAAACAGAAAGTTATAGGAACACTATTTATTATATTATTTATGATTAGGATTCAGGAATTACGTACCTCAAATGCATGCATGCATGCAAAAGAAATCGTTGTATGAATGCAATTAAAGGGTAAAAATAAAAAATAAAACATGAATTAGATGAGATATCTTACACTTGATTTTAGAAATGATGAAGGTGTGTATCTTCTGGAAAATTTACGTCAATTTTGAATTGTGCAGGAATCATCCAATAAGGGAAGAACAACATGTGAATGCAAACTCACCGCTTTAATCTGTTTTTTTTCGTTAAATGTGGTTTGTGTATTGAATTTGATTCATTTGAAGTCTCATAAGTATATATGCGTTAATATTTTATGATGATATTTTTATAAAATTTGTAAAAATATTAATGTATTAGTTATAGATATTTTTAACAACATTGAAAAAATAAGCATGTCCAATAGTTTTAAATAAACTTTACAATGTTGGATGAGCGGTATCGACTCGGTTTGTTAAAAATTATGTGCGTTATAAAGTTGAAAAAAAAATACAATGGTTTATTAATCAAACAAAAGTTGTTATATGCCTAAAAAAAATAGTGACATGTGTTTTCCAGTAGTAGAAAACTATAAAAACAAATATTGATACTAGTTCTGATACCGGTACGAATTTAATTTGGTCAATATCAGTTTAAGAGTTAAATGCTTGGTTGGTCCCTGTGGTTTTCAAAAATTGCAGACTTGGTCCTAATGGTTTACTAATTACACGCGTGGTCCCTGTGGTTTTCAAAAATGCACTCGGTTGGTCCCCAGCCCTAACATCAGTTAAATTTCTCAGTTAACTATGTGTGAAATGACTATATTACCCCTGAAAGCCCAATCATCTTCTTCAACCTCTAAACCACCAGAGTCACCATCTGAACCATCTCTGACCAAACCAGAATCCACAAACACACCGTGATCATTCATCCCATGAATCAACCCCCACGATCCATCTGAACCATCTTCTTCAACAAACACAACCATCTGAACCATCTGAACCGTCTGAACCATCTTCTTCAACAAACACACCGTGATCATTCATCCCATGAATCAACCCCCACGATCCATCTGAACCATCTTCTTCAACAAACACAACCACAATCCACCCCACCATACAAACCGCCCAATAATCATTCATCCCATGAATCAACCCCCACGAGATCGAATACCCAACAATAATCCCCGACAAATGCCTCAAAAAACTCGCTTGTGGCACAATAATCGATGTAAAACGCACCTGATCTGGGAATTGGAGTGATTGATAAAACGCACCTGATCTGGGTTAACCACCAACGATTTGTGCATCCAAACCCTAGATCTGGGTTAAACCACCGCCTGTGCCTCCACCGCCGCCGCCGTGAGCGACGGCGCTACCTCCGTTCCACCATCTTCTCCGATCTCTTCTCTCTCTTGCCGTCTCTCTCCTCTAACTTCGCTAACTAATTGCCCAGAAACGGATGTCGGGTTCAATCCTCTGCTAACTAATTTTAGGGTTCGTGAGTTTATCGATGTGTGTTATTGTGGTCGGCGATGATGGTGGTTCTGTTGGTGGCAGGTGCGATGGTGGCAGGTGCTGTGGTGGCAGGTGCGGTGGTGGTCGGCCCTATTGGTGGCAGGTGTGTTGGTGATGTTTTTAGGGTTTAAGGATGCAGATGATGATGGTGATGAAGATGATATGGTGATGAAGATGATGTAGTGGGTTTTATTAATAAGCAAGGGTAATTTGGTCATTTAACATGGACTTAACTGAGAAATTTAACTGATGTTAGGGCTGGGGACCAACCGAGTGCATTTTTGAAAACCACAGGGACCACGCGTGTAATTAGTAAACCATTAGGACCAAGTCTGCAATTTTTGAAAACCACAGGGACCAACCAAGCATTTAACTCTCAGTTTAATACTTTGATTCATTATGGTGTTGGTAATCTTTATAATTTATGATAAAAAAAAAATTAAAATGGTTTCTTTACACAAAAATTATCTAGTATCAAAAACCTTAAACATGAATGTTGATACCGTTTCCAACAACACCGGTGTTAGTATTTACTCGGTTTGTAACGGCACCAATACGGTACATGTACTGGATACGGTAAATAATACTCTATTTGAATAAACCTTATTTTCATGAAAAATTATATCGAAATGTTCCAAGTATAAATATATACACAACTATGTATTAAGTTTTATATTAGACTACACGAAGTGGGGCATGAAAGAGTGACGTTATTCGACATGTGTCTGCCACGTTAGCATGCGTCAGAAAAAAGGGTATGGTGCAAAAAAGGGAGGAGCGAGATGGGGCGTGAAAGAGTGACGTTAATCAACATGTGACACACACTTATTATTATTATTATTATTATTATTATTATTATTTTATATTTAAAAATTATATAAAATCTATTAAATTTAATAAAAAACCATTAATACTAATTAAACAAATAAAATTAATAAAAAACATTACATAATTTAAAAAATAAAAACATTACATAACTTAAAAAATTAAAACATTACATAACTTAAAATCAAACGCTAACCTAAACATACCTAACCAAAAAAATCTTATTATTTTCCATGCCGCGATGTGTTTGAAGTCACGGCTATACGTGTGCATGTAATCGACGAGGGCAACTTGGATGACGTTTGATATACGTTAAATTATACATGTTTTTATCCCCAAAATACTTCCGTTTTAAGCGTTTTTGACCGAAACCGCGACATTTAGGTACCAAATCCGGTACTTTTATAATTTCAGGCCTTAAACAGAGTAAGAACGACAAATCTGATGAAAACTGTCAAATTCTGATGCAAATCTGATAAAAATAGCACAAATCTGATGACTGCCAGGTATCGCATGCTCGTGCGATACAACTGCACGACCGTGCGAGACCTCCGACCTCGGAAGCACTGCCAGTGCAAGCGATGGTGCCAATGTTTACTCGGAACACACTACCGTGCGACCAACCGCATGACCGTGCACCATCTGGACCATGATTTCTGATGACCTCGAACTACCGTGCGACCAGTCGCATGACCATGCCAATCTGCTGACCGGGACAACTTGTCCACTAGTCCACTTGTCTGATCCCGAATCGGAGAAATGACGTCACCCGAAAAGTGCCAGTGCACGACCGTGCGATCCAACTGCATGGCCGTGCCAAACTGAATTTTGCCTATAAATAGAACAATTCGCTACTGGTTACAATGTTGGGGTTTTCTCCATGTTTCTGGGCGATTTCTGGGTTCTGAAGCAGTCCTGATCAGACCACTTTGAAGCTTCAAGACTGAATGGAAGCATAACCAATCCAACCCATCAATTCCTTGCTTGTTTATGGTTCGATTCCTTGTTCTTATACATGTAATCTGATCATTATTCAAGTATTGAGCTGATGTTAGTTTATGTTTTATGTTGTATTGTATTGTATAATAGTAGTTATGAACTTGTTTCTTGACTAATCTTTATGTTGTAATCTTGTTTGTATGAATCTTTAGTACTTTTTTCATGTTTGAATCTTCATGATTATATAATGAATGTTTCATTGATGTTGAGTTTTTAATTATGTTTGATTGTCTTGGATAATGAATATGTGGTTAGTGGGATGGTAACTATTTCTTGATTAATCACTTGCTTGTAAACTTGTTTACACCATGAGACTCGAGAGGGGTATTGGTTTTATCTAATATATATCGGATTTTGATTGAGAATGCTTTCTTGCACGTAAGGGTTCTAACAAATTATATGGTGTTGTTACATGTTCTTGACGCGGTTTATGATCTTTGTTTAGTAGTTTTGGTCTGAAATTGCTAACATGGTAGATTTGTGATCAATACTTGTAAGATGAAATATTTTGTTATATGATCTACTTAAATGCTTATCCTCGTGGCTGTATTGTGACCATCAGTATTGCTTTCTTTGATAAGTGAGGTTAGAAAACTCCTAGCGGATGACTAATCTATCTTTAAAGGTTCACATGAATATATATCAATAGCTCACTAAAGAATGATTTTAGGTGGTTAACGTGTGTTTATCGCGTTAACTTTTCGAAGAATCATCATGTTAGAAAACTCCAAGCAGATGACTAACTGTCTTGAAATTGGAAAGTTAATCAAGTGCTTTTGTGACATATCTGATGTGGATAACATGTTTAGGTCGTTTGTGAAACAATATAATAGTTATTTTTCATATTTGGAGTCTATTATATTTTAGATATAATTTTAGATAATTTTAGTTAAACAATCATTCACTTATCCTTTTATCTGGTAATCTAATGACAAAGATTTAGTACTTAATAACGCCCATGTTCCATGGATCGATATCTGGCTCTTACCAATACTTTGCTACATATATAACGGGATACACTTGTCATTTTGTGTGTGTTTTAATGTTAAGGTATAAACCCTTTTTATAAATAATAAAACATAAGTTTCGCTGAGCACGAAGTTCATTATATAAATATGTATAGCCGCGCTCACGTCAAGTTTTTGGCGCCGTTGTCGGGGAACACGACGAATTTTCAGAACAATCCGAGTCATTATTTTACCGGTGTACATACTGTGAATACTTGTACATTTTTGTATTTATTTGTTTTCTTATTTACTAACTTGTTAATATTTAACTGTTCGACTAACTTTTCTTTTTCTGTTTGACTAACCAACTAACTGACTAACTAACTGACTAACTAACATACTAACCTTTTATTTTATTGTTAAACTAACATTTTTCATTTATTTATTTAATTCAGTTATGTGTTCGGAATCGAACCATTTTCTTTTATTTATTCATTTCATTTATTTCAATTCAGTTATTTCATTTCTGTTTATATTTACATTTACATTTACATTTACATTTATGCCCGTGTCCGGAATCGAACCGCTTATATATATATATTTCATTTATGCGTTTAATTACATTTATTTATTCACGTTCATTTATTTATTTATTCATTTTTGTCCATTTATTTATTTAGTTAACTGCTTATTTATTTGTACCCATTTATTTATTTATTTACTTGTTCGGAATCGAGCAGCTTGTTTAATTATTTATTTATTTACTTCACAAAAAAATATAAAAAATAATAAAAAAAATTCTGATAAAATCATCAGATTACTGATGAAGTTATCAGATTTCTGATGAATTTATCAGAATTTCAGGTAAAATATAAAAATATCAGATTTTCAATGAAATAATCAAATTTTATTAGATCTCATCAGATTTTTTGATATATATAAATATATATTTTTCGGATGTAAATAAATAAATAAATAAGTATAATAAATTGTGTGTATATATATATATAATAATAAGTTTACTTATAATATTATTATATTCTTTTTTCCGTATAATGCTTTCCTTATTACTTGTAGGTTAATGTCCACAACCCCCGTACCCGCTATTGCTGAGCCAGCCAACGAACCAGAAAATAACCTAAGAAGAAGTAGGCGGCTTCGCGAAAGATCACTTGTCGTTGCACAAAGGATTGCGGCCGCAATCGACAAACCAGTGATACTTTCTGACAGCGAGAGTTCAGAGGACGACAGAGGAAGCATCATGGCAGAGGACGACCAACCTTTGAATGAGACCGGTCGTCCAGGAGGAGAGGGCTTGCTACCAAGCATCGCCCGACCTACAAAAGCAGCACCGAGTTTTGAAATTAAATCTAGTATTATTAACATGTTACAAAATTCTGTGAAGTTTGATGGGAAGGATCACGAAGATCCAGGTCGGCACATTGCATCATTTCTCGAGGTGTGCTCGACTTTCAAAATTAGAGACGTTTCTGAAGACGCAATTTGTTTGCGACTCTTTCCATTTTCTTTGCGAGACAAAGCCTGATCTTGGCTTTTGTCACTTCCAGCAGGGTCCATCACGACTTGGAACGAGATGGCAGATCTTTTTATGCAAAAATACTTTCCTCCGGAAAAGACAGCTAAGCTAAAGAACCGTATAATGACATTCAAACAGGATGAAGGAGAATCTCTACATGCAGCTTGGGAGAGGTTCAAAGATCTTCTGATCGATGTACCACATCATGGGTTGTCCAAAAGACAATTTGTGTTGAACTTCTACCAAGGACTCAACTACGACTAACAAGAACGCATAGACGTATATGCAGGAGGTGATCTTGGAACTAAGACACCAACTGAAGCCTACGCAATCATAGAAAAAGCTACTTTGAAGTCGAGTTCTCGTCATAGTGGAGTGCGAAATAAAGCATCTTCTATTCCTGGAGTTCATCAGGTAGATACATATACGGCTCTTGCAGCGTAGATTGGAGCTTTGGTAGCAAGGTTTGATCAGGCTCAAACGTTTCGCAGGTACAATCATCATGTGATCAGTGTGGAGTGTCACACGAGCCAGGTACTTGTGAGCAGGGTGTTATGTTTACAGGCCACGAAGAGGTGGACTATTTGGGCGATCAAGTTAGGCCCCAAAATAACCCCTACAGCAACACGTACAATCCGGGATGGAGAAATCACCCAAACTTTGGGTGGAAGTCTAATTCCAATAACCAAAACCCACTCGGATATGCTCAACGCGCTCCCGCGCCACAACAGCCTTAGGGGCAATCCTTTCAGGCCCAGAGACAATCTTTTAAGCCTCAAGGGCAATCTTTCCAACCACGTTACAATAATTTAAGTTCAGGAAGCACTTCCCAGCCACAAACCTCTCACAACAACTCGAAATTAGAGGAGATGATTGCGCAGCTGTTAAACAACTCCAACAATGCCAAACAAATATCTGAAAAAGTCATTTCATGGCACAAGAAGGGGAAATGCGGAGCCAAAAGGCTTCAATACCAACCATTGAGAATCAAGTCGGCCAGTTGGCCAAGATGTTGTCTGAAAGACCCCAAGGTAGTCTTCCAGGTAACACGGAACCAAACCCGAGAGAGCATGTTAATGCAGTAATGACGATGAGTGATAAAACCACGGGACCTGACAAATCGGACTCACCACCAATCACCGAGATGATCCAAACTGACGCTTCGAACGAGGTGCACGCTAGGCGAGTCCCAGCAAGTACATCACAGCTCCAGGAGCCAGTTACAGATTACATTCCTCTAGTTCCATATCCGAGCAGACTAAAGCAGCAGAAGAATGATGAACAACTTGGTAAGTTTCTAGAAATGTTTAAACAATTACATATAAACATACCATTTGTTGAGGTGTTGGCTCAAATGCCTAAATATGCAAAATTATTAAAAGACATCCTCACAAACAAGCAGAAACTTGAAAGCTTGTCTTGTGTGTTGATGAACGAAAACTGTTCAGCCCTTCTCCAAAATTGTTTACCTGAAAAGATGGGAGATCCGGGCAGTTTTACTCTTCCCTGCCTCATTGGCAGCATGTCTGTCAGTCACGCGTTAGCTGATTTAGGAGCAAGCATAAATCTTATGCCTAATAAGGTTTTTGCTAAATTAGATATGGGTGAACCTTCACCCACTAGAATAAGCATTCGACTTGCAGATCGTTCAATCAAGTATCCGCGTGGATTCATTGAAAATATGTTTGTTAAAATAGACAAATTCGTGTTTCCCGTGGATTTTGTTATTTTAGACATAGGCGAAGACTCAAAAGTGCCATTAATACTTGGACGCCTGTTCCTCAATACCGCGAAGACGATTGTTGATGTGGCAGCTGGCCAATCACTCTTCGAGTAAATGACGAGCACGTGACTTTTGATATTAAAAGATCAATGCAACATCCGCAAAGTCACGATGACATGCTTTACTATGTCGACATTGGCGACACTTGTGTAAGCTCTCATTTCCAAGGCACGATTGAAGAAATTGATACGGACACACATCTGTTGTGTGAGAACCTAGATGGCATTTCATAAGAGGGCCACATAATTGAGCAGCCGGTTTGCCAAATCGGTGATGATGGTTCCCAAAGTCCAGATCGATTTGTGGAGATTGACCGTGAAGTTGAAGAAAAGTCAAAACCTTCGGTTTAGATCCACCTTCATTGGAGTTAAAAGAACTCCCACCGCATCTCGAGTATGCATTTCTAGACGAGGAATGTCGCTTGCTAGTCATCATTTCAGCATCTTTAGCAAAAGAGGAAAATAGACAACTTCTCGATGTTCTAAAGCTTCATAAGAAAGCCATGGCATGGAAGATTATGGATATCAAAGGCATTAATCCTTCTTTTTGTACTCATAAGATTCTAATGGAAGATGATTACAAGCCTAGTGCACAACATCAAAGGCGTTTGAATCAGAATATGCAAGACGTGGTAAAGAAAGAAGTAATTTAAGTTGTTAGATGCAGGGCTGATTCATCCTATATCCGATTCTGTTTGGGTAAGTCCAGTGCAAGTAGTACCCAAGAAATGTGGTATTACTGTAGTCCCAAATGATAGGAATGAACTTATTTCTACACGTACCGTCACCGGATGGCGAATTTGCATCGATTACCGCAAACTCAACGATGCCACCCGTAAGGACCACTTCCCGCTTCCATTCATCGATCAGATGTTGGAATGTCTTTCGGGGAAGTCATTTTTCTATTTTCTAGATGGGTTCTCTGGATATTTTCTAATTCCTATCGCTCCTAAGGACAAGGAGAAGACTACTTTCACATGTCCTTTCGGCACATTCGCCCACCGGCGTATGCCTTTTGTGTTGTGTAATGCACCAGCCACATTTCAGCGCTGCATGGTAGGCATTTTCCATGACATGATTGAGGACTCCATGGAAGTATTCATGGATGATTTCTCTATTTTCGGGAGTTCTTTCAATCAATGTCTTGGAAATCTGAAAAGAATGTTAATGAGATGTGAGGAAACTAATCTTGTGCTTAACTGGGAGAAATGCCACTTCACGGTAAAGGAAGGGGGTAGTTCTCGGACACAAAATCTCTGAAGTCGGGTTGGAAGTCGATCCAACGAAAGTGGATATCATTTATAAACTTCCTCCCCTACCTCGGTTAGAGTGATTAGGAGTTTCCTAGGTCATGCAGGGTTCTATAGGCGATTCATAAAATATTTTTCAAAAATCGCAAGACCTATGACCCGTTTGTTAGAAAAAGACACTCCATTTCAGACGAATGCATGAAGGCGTTCAAACAGCTGAAAATGAGGCTTATTGAAGCCCCTATTCTAGTTGCACCAGACTGGACATTGCCATTCGAGATAATGTGCGATGCAAGTGATTTCGCAATAGGAGCAGTCTTAGGACAGCGAAGGGAGAAGCATTTTCATCCTATTTACTATGCCAGCAAAACTCTACATGATGCTCAAGAGCATTACACGACTACAGAGAAAGAGCTTTTGGCCGTAGTTTACGTTTTCGACAAATTCAGGTCGTACATTGTGTTGTCCAAAACAATTGTGTACACGGATCACGTAGCTGTCAGATACCTTTTTAGCAAACAGGACGCAAAACCGCGTCTTATCAGATGGATCTTATTATTACAAGAATTTGACATTGAGATCCAAGACAAAAAGGGTGCTTTAAACGTTGCAGCCAACCATCTCTCAAGACTCGAGCATGGTAATTCTGAAAATTCGCTGGAGGAACCAATCAATGACAATTTCCCCTATGAATTCCTTCTAAGTGTCGAGATGAATGACAAATCACCTTGGTTCATCGACTTCGCAAACTACCTCGCATGTGGAATCCTTATCAAAGGATTATCATATCAGCAAAAGAGGAAGTTTTTCGTGGACTTGAAATATTATATTTGGGACGAACCATTCTTTTTCTAAGTTGGAGCCGATCAGGTGATCCGTAGATGTGTATTTGGAGAGGAGGCAGCTAGTATTCTGCGCCACTGTCACGAGGGACCCACCGGAGGTCATCATGGAGCAAATTACACAGCAAGGAAAGTGTTAGACTCCGGATTTTACTGGCCCACTATTTTTCATGACGCGCATGAATGGGTCAGAGCGTGTGATGCTTGCCAAAGGTCAAAAAATATCTCCGCACGTAATGAAATGCCTCAACATCCAATACAAGTCTGTGAAGTCTTTGATATATGGGGTATCGACTTCATGGGTCCATTTCCAGCCTCACAAGGTAACAGATACATCCTAGTTACTGTAGACTATTTCTCAAAATGGGCCGAAGCATAAGCTTTGCCCACAAACGATGCTAGGGTGGTTGTGAGGTTCTTAAAAAAGTTTGTTTTCCCAATTTGGTGCTCCAAAAGCACTAATTAGTGACCGAGGAACACATTTTTGTAATGCGCAGTTAGAACGAGCCTTGTCCCGGTGACAATTGTGCTTTGTAAATGATGAACGATGTAAAACTATATCAATTATCAATGAAACGATGTGTTTTGGTGTCTATATTTGTGTATTTGTGTTTGACGATTTTACGATGTGATAAAAGCATGGTAGATACGTCGCTGGTGCTTCTTATATATAAGTGCTTTCATCATATTACATTCCGTGGCGTTATTTAGTTCACTTGGACGAACGATTTTTGAACGAAGACACACAACAATGTTTACTAAATGATATAAACCATGCGAGTTTTATTACGAGAACGAATTACAATTTGGTTTACATAAACAAATGTTTTTGGGTTAAGATTCATGGCATCGAGGTTTTGTAAATGATAACCAACTTGTTTTGAGTTGGCTATTCATATTATATTACAAACATTTTACAAAACAAGGTTTTCTAATATCGACTAATGTAATTGTACGAGTTATTGCAACATGTAAACGAGCCATGAATTTGACACTCTCACAAAACCTATGTGCTCGCCGGCATTTCTTTGCTGACTTTATTTTCACACATGTTTCAGGTGGTGTTTAATGATGTTGAATGCGACTAGGATGCACGCTCACTTAGGATCGGATGAGGCCTTAGTGACTTAATAACAATGATAGACGATGTGGTTGTGTTTTATCTTTAACTTCAAGACAATGTAAATGGTTAATATTTAAATAAAATGAAACTTTTTGAATCCATGGTTGTTAAACAATAATTCTGTCGCTCCACTCCCCGACGTTTCCGCTGCGGTTTGTTGTTTTACGCGGTCGGGGTGTGACAGAAGAGTTGGTATCAGAGCTCATGGTTATAGGGAATTAGGTTATTAGTAATGCTTTGACCTAGACTATAACCTTTCTAGGACCCTAACGCAAATTTACTTGCGTTTAATTTCTAAAACAATACCGTCAGCTATCTCTAGGTGACAACCACAACAAGAACACAAATAACAAATCCGTTTTGAAAATCAATCATATATTTCTAGATGATTTGTTATAAGGTTTTAAACCTTCAAAGTTTTCAAAATCTTGTCAAAGTTTGGGTCTTATAATGTGAACACGTGCAATCTGGAAGGGTGGGTGCCTGTATCCCGAGTTTTCTGTCTAAGGCTAGAGTGTTCGTACAAATCCACACAATCGGACCAGTCACTCTTAGCTGGGAACTCTTGGGATCAGTGTCCACTTATAGGCTAAAGCATGTCTTTGCGATACATTATATTGACCAATTTACTTGGATTAGTCACTGTGTGTCGTTTGTTTGTTCGAGGTAACGAACGAATGATTGCCTTCCTTATGTTTTGTCGATGTTTTCAATACCTCTTTTGTTTATCCAATTGTCAATCTCAGTTGTTTCTCATGTTTCCTTGTTCTTTTAGAATATGCCTCCTAGACGTGATCAAGCACAGAATTCGGCACTCGCAGCCCTTGTCGCTCAGCAGATCGCTGCTGTGATTCCGAACCTAATAACTCAGATTAATCAAGTGAACAACAACAATAACAACAATGCTCAGTGTAGTTTCAAAACGTTTAATTCGGCTAAATCACTGAAGTTTTCTGGGTCTCAAGGAGCAACTGCGCTCCTACAATGGTTTAAGGGTCTGGAAAGCACCTTTAGACACGTTCAATGTCTGAATGAGCGAAAGGTTTAGTTTGCATCAAGTGTTTTCGAGAAACGTGCTCTAACATGGTGGAACGGGGTGATGAGAGATAGGGGTGCCGATGTGGCTTTGGCACAAACTTGGGAAGAGCTGCGGGCTCTCATGATGAGGGAGTTTTGCCCCCGTCACGAAATTAGGGCTTTGGAACGAGAGTTTGATGATTTGAAACATGATGGGGGAGAACACCGTGCTTACATGGACCGTTATGAGGAGTTAAGTTTGTTGTGTCCTACTATGGTTACCCCGTTGGAGAAAGCGATCGATAGGTATATAGATGGTCTGCCTGATTCTGTGCAAGACATAGTTACTGGTAGTAACCCTACCACTGTGCATCAGTCTATCAAATTGGCTGCAACCCTGACTGAGTCTCAGGTCAGGAAGAAAAAACTAACCCGCAAGGGTGATAAGAAACAGTCAGCTGATGCCACTCAAGACAAGGGTAAAGGTAAGAAAAAGGGTGAGTCGTCGAGGAGGTCGAGGAAGCGCAAGGCTTCCCAGAATTTTGTTGTTACCGCACAAAACGCTCAGAACCCACCAGCACAGCCTCCTACCAAGAAACCGTATGCTGGTACTGCACCTCACTGCAATCGGTGCAATGGTCATCACGCGACTCAGCAAGCTTGTAAACAGTGCACCACTTGTGGTAAACTTGGGCACACGGCCAACATTTATCGATTTGGTCCAAATCAAGCTGCTCAAAATCAAGCTCCAGTTCAGGGAAATGCTGCTAGACCATTCCTACCTGGCTCATGTTATAATTGCGGAGAGATGGGTCACTTCCGAAACAACTGTCCGAGGCTTGCGAATGCGAATGCCAATGCCAATGCTAATCCTGCTCGTGGACGAGCATACAATCTGAATGCTAACGAGGCTTGTGCTGACAACGAGGTTGTTAACGGTACGTTCCTTGTTAACCATCAACCTGCATCTGTTCTTTTCGATTCTGGTGCCGATAGAAGTTTTGTGTCGTTATCGTTTGAGCCTTTACTTGTGATACCTAGAACTAAACTGAGGAAACCCTTATCTGTCGAAGTTGCTACTGGTGAACCTCTTGTACTTGATTATGTCATTCGCGATTGTCAGTTAAACCTCGAGAACCATCTTTTTCCTATTGACCTCACACCGATGCAACTTGGGAGTTTCGATATTATCATAGGAATGGATTGGTTAACCAAACATCATGCTGAGGTGGTTTGTTTCGATAAGATTGTCTGTATTCCTCTTTCGTCTGGTGATGTTCTAGAAGTTCTTGGAGAGAAACCTTCGAATGGTTTGAAACTCATGTCGTGTACTAAATCCCAAGGATATTTACGAAAAGGATATGTGGCCTTTCTGGCACATGTCACAGAGGAGAAAGGAAAGAGCAAGCGTATTCAAGATATTCCGATTGTTCGAGATTATCCAGAGGTGTTTCCCGATGAACTACCTGGTTTGCCTCCAGTTCGTCAAGTCGAGTTTCATATTGATCTTGTACCCAATGCCAACCCGATTTCTAAAGCACCTTATCGCCTTGCACCGTCTGAGATGCAAGAGTTATCTAAACAACTTCAAGAGTTATCTGATAAAGGATTCATCCGACCGAGTTATTCACCTTGGGGCGCTCCAGTACTGTTTGTGAAAAAGAAAGATGGATCTTTCCGTATGTGTATCGATTATCGTGAGCTCAATAAGCTCACCATCAAGAATCGATATCCCCTACCACGAATCGATGATCTTTTTGATCAGCTGCAAGGTGCTACATATTTTTCCAAGATCGATCTGCGTTCTGGGTATCATCAGCTTCGTGTATTCGAAGAAGATATTCCCAAAACTGCTTTCCGCACGAGATATGGTCACTACGAGTTCACTGTTATGCCTTTTGGATTGACGAATGCTCCAGCTGTTTTCATGGACTTAATAAATAGGGTTTGTAAACCTTATTTAGACAAGTTCATCATTGTATTCATCGACGACATTCTTATTTATTCGAAGTCTCGAGCCGATCACGAACAACATCTTTGTCTGACATTGGAACTCCTGAAGAAGGAGCAACTTTTTGCCAAATTCTCCAAGTGTGAATTCTGGCTTAAAGAAGTTCAATTTTTGGGTCATATTGTTAACGAGCAGGGTATTCATGTGGATCCTTCCAAAATAGCTGATATTAAGGATTGGAATGCACCTACTACACCTACAGAAGTTCGTTCTTTTCTTGGTGTTGCTGGTTACTATCGACGATTTATTTCGAACTTCTCGAAGATCGCGGTTCCTCTCACTCCTTTGACTCAGAAGAATAAGCCTTTTGAGTGGGGACCCAAACAAGAGGAAGCTTTCCAAACGCTGAAACGAAAACTCTGTGATGCTCATGTTTTATCTTTGCCCCATGGAAACGATGATTTTGTTGTCTATTGTGACGCGTCGAATCTAGGCCTTGGTTGTGTTCTCATCCAACAAGGTAAAGTTATAGCATATGCGTCGAGACAATTGAAAATTCACGAGAAGAACTACACGACTCATGATCTTGAGTTGGGAGCTGTGGTTTTTGCACTCAAAATCTGGAGACACTATCTCTATGGTACGATATGTGTGGTTCTCACAGACCACAAAAGTCTCCAACATATTTTCAATCAAAAGGAGCTGAACATGAGACAACGACTCTAGGTTGAACTCTTAAATAATTACGATTGCGAGATTCGCTACCATCCTGGTAAGGTGAATATTGTAGCCGATGCGCTAAGCCGAAAGGAACGAGTCAAGTTACATTGTATTTGAATTCTATCTGTTATTCAAACTCGCATCTCTCAAGCTCAACGCACTTGTGTTACACAAGATTTGATGGGTAAGGAATTACCACGTCGACTTGAGCTTAAACTCGAAACGAAAGACGATGGGTTACACTATTTCAAGAATCGTTTGTGGATTCCAAAACAAGACGATCTTCGCAATTTAGTGATGGACGAATCTCACAAGTCTCGATATTCTATTCATCCTGGTGCTGACAAAATGTACAAGGATCTTCGTACTCAGTACTGGTGGCCTGGTATGAAAAAGGATGTTGCCTCGTATGTATCGAAATGTCTAACTTGTCTCAAAGTCAAGGCTGAACATCAACGACCATCTGGTTTGCTTGTATAACCAGAGATACCGGTATGGAAGTGGGAGAACATTGCGATGGATCTTATCACAAAGTTACCGCGCACATCTAGAGGTCACGATGCTATTTGGGTTGTCATCGACCGATTGATAAAATCAGCACACTTTATACCGATTCGCGAGGATCTATCCGCTGATAAACTTGCCAAGATTCATGTTGATGAGATTGTATCTCGACATGGTGTTCCTTTGGATATCATATCTGACCGTGATGCTCGATTTTCATCTCATTTTTGGAAGACCATGCAATCTGCTATGGGAACTCAACTAAATTTGAGCACTGCTTATCATCTCCAAACAAATGGACAATCCGAGAGGACGATACAAACATTGGAGGATATGCTTAGAGCATGTGTGATAGACTTTGGTGGTCATTGGGATTCTCACCTACCGTTGATCGAGTTCTCTTATAACAATAGTTATCATGCTAGCATTAATATGGCACCGTTCGAAACTTTATACGGTCGAAAATGTCGTTCACCCGTCTGTTGGAATGAGATCGGTGAAGCTCAGCTTACTGGACCTGAGCTCATTCTGGAAACAACAGATAAAATCAAGAAAGTTCGCGATAATCTTCTGACAGCTAGAAGCCGTCAAAAGAGTTACGCGGATATGCGACGCAAGCCCTTGGAATTTCAAGTCGGAGATGATGTCCTACTCAAGGTATCCCCTTGGAAGGGAGTGGTGAGATTTGGAAAGGAAGGAAAACTTGCACCACGATATGTTGGACCATTTAAGATTGTTGAAAGAATCAGAAAGGTTGCCTATCGACTAGAGCTACCTCCTGAACTTGGGAATATTCACCCAACATTCCACGTGTCCAATTTACGAAAGTGTTTAGCCGATACTGACCTTCACATTCCACTCGACGAAATTCAATTTGATAATACGATGCACTTTGTCGAGAAACGTGTGGAGATAGTGGATCGTGAAATCAAGCAATTGAAGAACAAGCGAATACGATTAGTCAAAGTTTGCTGGGAGTCCAAACGTGGCCCAGAGTTTACTTGGGAACGTGAGGAACAAATGAAAGCGAAATATCCACATTTGTTTTCACAAGTTTCCTCTAGTTAAAATTTCGGGACGAAATTTCCTAAAGTAGGGGAGACTGTGACAATTGTGCTTTGTAAATGATGAACGAGGTAAAACTATATCAATTATCAATGAAACGATGTGTTTTGGTGTCTATATTTGTGTATTTGTGTTTGACGATTTTAGGATTTGATTCTAGTTCGATTTCGAGCTTTAAATCGCTTTCTGGAAAGTTATACGCAAACCGATGCGTAAACGTAATCAGTTTAACGCGAAAAACACTTTAGAACAATGAAATAAGCTTAACATACCTTAAATAACCTTTACATAACTTAGAAATAAGTTTTGAAGGGTTCGGTGTGTCGAAAACTAGTTTATTCGATCGCAGGGACTTTTTACGACAAACTGTGAAAGTATGCCGATTCGTATAGTAACGAACATTCCGGAACATGATCATAAGCTAAACATACCCTAAATATCCTTCACATAGCTTAGAAATAGGATTTGAGGGGTTCGTTATGCAACAATATGCTTATTTGATCAATAGGGACTAAAAACGTCAAAAAGTGAATAAGTTTGCATTTACGCGCATATCTTTCTGAACATATTCGGGCCACCAACAATTTTTGTAATCATTAAAATATTTTATTTTAATGATCGGAATGCAAAAATACCATTCGTCGTGTAATTCGGATCGTTTTCGCGTCCGTTTGAGTTTTCGTCGTAATTAACCGAATAACGCAATCCTACGACCAAATGAACTGACATCCGAGATGTTTTCAAACATATTTTATGTTCCCTATGCTTTAACTTCCTTGTAGAGCCTTGAAATGGGGTTAACGGAGCTTAAAAGCATCAAAAATTGAGTTGTATACTTGCAGGGACTAAAACTGCCATTTGCTGATTCTTCTCTCGCGGGGCGCGTAAGCCAGGGTCCGGTCTTACGCGGGGCGCGACAGACTGCCCAGACGAAAACATTGAATCTGTTCAAACAGCCTGTTCCCATTGATTTTAATCCCTGATTTGGCATACCATTGGCTTGTTTTTGAGCTCCCCTTGTATTATAATCTATGAGCAACATGTGTAAGGTTGAGCTTATGCTTTGATCTTTGCAAAAACACATGTAACCTATAAATACCCATCAAGTTTGTCATTTTTCCTTGCTCAAATTGAATCAAATCTGCTCTAAGTTGAAGCTCTCACTTGTGAAGGCTTCATACCTGAGCATTTTAGTTCAATTCTTCCTAACTTGGACCCTTTGTAAGCTTCTTTCATGCTTGTTTATGCTTTTCAAGCATGAAAGTCAAAGAGTGTTTGACTTTCTGCTTTGACCATGATTTGGTCAAGACAAAGTTCGTTTGAACTTTGCAACATGAGCTTAATCACGATGGTTATAGTCCCTTGTGACTATACCTACTGACTACCACGTTGATTAGTCGAAGTGACGAGTCAAAGTTTCGGTCAAAATGCCGATTATGCGCATTTTGCGACGAAACTATTTTCATGTATCAAAACACTTTATTTTGATATCAAATATGTTTTCTAATTAGTTAAACATGTTCTAACATGTTTAACTCGTCACTTTTAGTCTAGTGCTTGTATAGGGTCGTAAGTCAAGCGGTCTTTACAACCGCTTAGACTTTCGAACCCGACCCGTTTGGTGGATCATTAGGATCCGACCAAACATATTTCGTGACCATAGTTGTATAGGGAATAACCTTCCGAGGTTATACCTTACGGTCACTTAGTTTAATTAGTTGTTATGATAGGTAGTTTATATGCCTTAGGCAAATGACCAAAATGCCCTTTTCATGCATAATTATATGTCACCTAAATTTTTTCACTTAAACTGATTATGTAACATATTCAAACATGTTAGGGCATATAATACTTCTCATAGGACTAGTTAGGCGTCTCGAACGCGCTTTCGCGCGAACGACGCGTTAAAGTAGCGTAGGCTACCTTAACGGGTCATAACAGGTCGTAAGCACTTGGGATAGGTTCTGATTCAGAATGTAGGCTTTGTTAAACAATATCACATGAGTTTCAATACTCATTTGGTTTACGAGACCTCATTCTACCCGATCTCCCGATTTAGGTGTCGATTTATTAACTTAGCGATCCGATTACTAGGTGCCACTTGATTTCCTTGGTTTGCCCGAGCTTTGTTAAGTTCATTTAATAGAGGATACATTGAAATTCAATGTGAGTACATAGGTCCCCTATTTTACTGCTTTCAATTATTTTGGGGTGATTCATATGTGTTAAACGATTTAGACGATTTCAAAAACGAATACTATGGTTTATATTAAACATAACGATTTCGATAATGTGAACGAACTTGTTGGGACGTATTTACATAACGAATAACATTCATTAACAATGATCAAGCCGACCAGTAGTATGTTATGGTACCATAGGATCTGACAAATCTCGTTATCGGACTGCCGCCATGGTTATGTATGGGGGTTATATGGGTAACGACTGAACCTGATGATTGTTAACTTACCCTTTGGTGGTTTGTTAATACGAGTTGAACAATGGACGAGTTACGAAGCTTTGAATGTATTCAACGAGACGACCAAAAGTAGTTTTCACAATTAAAACGAGAACGATTTTGAACGATTGAACGATTTTGAATGATTGAACGATTTTGAATGATTGAACAATTGAAACGATTGAACGATTTGAGCAATTGAACGCTTTGAACGATTGGAACGATTTGAACAAGTTAAACGAATTGAACGAACGATTGGTTTTTGGTTTGTGATTAACGGGACGGTGTAATGTGATAAAAGCATGGTAGATACGCCGCTGGTACTTCATATATATACGTGCTTTCATCATATTACATTCCGTGGCGTTATTTAGTTCACTTGGACGAACGATTTTTGAACGAAGACACGCTACAATGTTTACTAAATGATATAAACCATTCGAGTTTTATTACAATTTGGTTTACATAAACAAATGTTTTTGGGTTAAGATTCATGGCATCGAGGTTTTGTAAACGATAACCTACTTGTTTTGAGTTGGCTATTCATATTATAATACAAACATTTTACAAAACAAGGTTTTCTAATATCGACTAATGTAATTGTACGAGTTATTGCAACATGTAAACGAGCCACGAATATGATACTCTCACAAAACCTATGTGCTCCCCGGCATTTCTTTGCTGACTTTATTTTCACATATGTTTCAGGTGGTGTTTAATGATGTTGAATGCGACTAGGATGCACGCTCACTTAGGATCGGACGAGGCCTTAGTGACTTAATAACAATGATAGACGATGTGGTTGTGTTTTATCTTTAACGTCAAGACAATGTAAATGGTTAATATTTAAATAAAACGAAACTTTTTGAATCAATGGTTGTGAAACAATAATTCTGTTGCTCACTCCCCGACGTTTCCGTCGCGGTTTGTTGTTTTACGCGGTCGGGGTGTGACATCCCGTTATGGTGTTCATCATAGATTGGCTATGCCATATCATACTCAAACGAGCGGGCAAGTGGAGGTCACGAATCGGGGTTTAAAAGGAATCCTTGAGCGGTCCATTAATCAAAATCGCAAGGATTGGTCAGACAAGTTAGATGACACTCTGTGGGCTTTTCGAACAGCATTCAAGACACCTATAGGGATAACTCCCTTTAGGATGGTTTACAGAAAATCCTGTCATCTACCAGTCGAGCTAGAACACAAGGCATTCTGCGCCTTGAAAACGGCGAACATGGATTTGAAAAGCGGAAGTGAAGCCCGTTTTCTGCAGACCCACGAGCTTGAGGAGCTAAGAAACCATGCCTACGAGAGTTCTAGCAGGTAAAAAGAACGAGTCAAGAGGTTTCATGACAAGAGATTGAGAGAACATAAAGACTTCCGCGTTGGAGATCTTGTCTTGTTATCCTCCTCACGGCTGCGTTTATTCCCCAGGAAGCTAAGATCCCGATGGACGGGTCCATACACGATCAAAGAAGTATTTCCATATGGAGTCGTCATCATTGAAAACTTGAGCGGGGAGACTTTCAAAGTCAACGGTCATAGACTCAAAAGTTACATCAACGGACCCCCACACGCTTAAAACAAGTGTGGGGAGAATGAGTCTAGCTATCGACTCGCTGACAAATTTAGCGAGCGTGTTTTCACACACTAAGGGTAACTTTGTACACAATGGTTTATTATATTTATTTCGTAGTTCGTTAATTTTTCTATTTAAATGTAGGTACATACAAGTTTGATCCATAACTTTTGAAAGCTTGAAGTTGATTTACAGTTAAAACATACAAAATCTTGCAAAAATGGAAAAATTGGGTGAAAATGCGAAGTTAAATACTTACTGTGAAATCTGTCCAGAAAACACACAGATGACGCACGACCGTGCGGTCCGCCGCACGGTCATGCACTTCGTAATTGCACCAGACCAGAACCAAGTGCACCGGATAGTCATCGGACACGCACTACCGTGCGAGCAGACTGCACTACTGTGCATTGCGGCACTGCCTAGCAAACCAAAGTGCAACTCGGATCGGCACGACCGTGCGTCACACCGCACAACCGTGCGAGTAAATTTTGGAACAGTAAGAACAGGGTATTTAAATGATTTTACAGTAAGTTTATCATTCTTTCAAAACCCTAAAACCAACCAATTTTTGCTTAGATTTCACTCCAATCTTCATTCAAGGTATGTTTCCTACTTGTTTTTCAATTCTAATCTAGTTTCTAATGTAGATTTGGGGTTTTGATTCAAGAAATTTGAGGGCTTCCTTCATAAACTAAAAATAAACCCTTGTTCTTGAATATTTGGTACTAATCGATAGTTCTGATCACTGATTTGATGTCCATTCACTGTTTAAAAGTTGAAATTTGTATTATAAAGGTTGAAATCGGTGAATGGAACTGACTTTTCAAAGATTTTCGTAGTGCACGGTCGACTCAAACACAGAACCAAATCAGTGATTCAGAGCTTCGGTACCGAGATGCACGGTTATGCCAAATTTGGCATGGTAGCGCAACATCAGTGGCCGGCAACAACCAGTCAATGGTTTCGGAAATGCACGACAGTGCGGTTGAGTCGCACGACATGTGACTACTGAAACGACAACAGAATTTCGTAAACAGCCTGTTCCGGTGGCAACACCTAAAATTTTTTATTCTGCTCTTATTTTGCTGTATTCCTGTATGCAGATGAACCACCAATTCCTCGAGTTCGACCAAAACAAAACGAAGGACAGTCCATGTATTGCCAAATTGGAGGCCTTTTGGAATCGACGGGGGGAAAATCAGGGAGCCGAGAAGGCTGATTTGGACCACCATGGCAGCCCTAAACCAAGAAGAGAGACTATCCAACATGATTTCGTATCCCATGTCAAGGTTGCTAAACATTGAACGGCCCGTGTATCTCGAGCTTACACTTGAATTTTTCGCTTCATATTCCTATGACAAACCAAGAAGCGACAATCCAGACTTTAAGGATGCACAGACGATACAATTCAGGTTGGGTAGAAAATGGCATAAATGTTCTGTTGCTAAATTGGGGAGAAGGCTCGGAATATACTCGAATGAAGAACTCGATTCCGACCTTTTCACCAACATATACAAGTTTGGCAGTGACCAACAGAGGGCTAATTTATGGGCACAAGTGGCAGATGGGCCACCATATGATGCGAGGAAAGCAAAAGCATCAAGGTTACGAGACCCGCTTTGAGGTTCATTCATCAGGTCATGAGTCACACCATATGTGGACGCATGGACAGTGCAGGAAACTGTCCCACTCCAGATCTTCTTTCCTTATACTCAATAGTTAATGGAGTGCATGTAAACCTTACCGCCAGAATGGCTGAATTTTTCTTGAACAATGCGGGAAGGACCGCAAGCAGAGAGATCCACGGTGGTGAATACGTGACTCAGCTAGCATACAACATGGGAATTATGACAGATGAAGTAGTCAGTGGTCTTACATTAGTTCATGCAGGAGGGGATATAGACATTAAGTCTTTGAAAGCAATGGGTTTAGTAGTGGATACAGACAATGGCCCGATACTGGGAGGCCTTAATGGAGAAATATGGGATCCACTACCACCACAGGACGAAGACATCGATATGCATGAAGAAGAAGAGGTTCAGGAACCACAACATGCACTAGGACCACCACCAGGGCACCAGCACGAGCAGCCACAACACCAACACCAGTACGAATATCCGCCACAGCAGAACTGGCCTCCAGGTATCCCTTCCTATCCCAAGTTATACCAGCAGTTCCAACATATGCAGGTGACTCAGGACACTATGAGAGCCACTCGGGATACTATGCGAGTGACTCAGGACACTATAAAGGAGGAGATGTATGCAGGCTTTTCTTATATCTTCGGAGGGCTACAGAACGCCTATCCTAACTACTTCGGAGAGCCTCCACAGTTTCCATTTGGAAACCCAGGCAGCTACAGGGCGGGTTCATCTGGAACACGCCACCACGATGATGATGAGGAAGAGTAGGAGGAGGTGGAGCGGACCATTCAGAAATACTGGTGTTTTATCGTAGTTTATCTTTGTTTTGATTCAGTACTTTAGTTTATTTGGATTTAGAACTTTATGTTTGTTTTCAAAATGTTTAAGTAGTGTGTTTGTTTTGTTTGAATAATGGATTTGGTTTAGTTATCTAACATTTTAACCAATGGTATTGTTTGCTATTTTAGCAAGTGACATACTTAGCAGGTTTGTAAAGAATGCACACAGAGTTGAGAATACTTCTACTCAAAAGTCTATCTTACGAATCTACTTCAACTCTGAGGGAGTACCTTTATCCCTTTTCACATTATTAGTTTAGCTCTTCATAATTGCTTAACTAAAATGTGTTTCAGATTGAGGACAATGTGAAGTTCAAGTGTGGGGAGGGGTTTAAAGGTTTAAACTTTGTTTGTCCCTAATTGTCCTTATTTTTGTACATATTTATTTCAGAAAATAAAACAAAAATGGTCACTTGTGTTCTTTAGAAAGCATCAAATTTGATCAAAACCGACAAGCCAAATTGATTTTTGAAAAAAAGATAACTAAAAGCGTGATAAAACAAGAAGAAAGACTTGCATACTTATCTTTACATTTATACCCATTCCTTCCATTTACGTGAGCATATTTTTGAGCCTTTACTGCTTTCTTGACAATGCTTCTTTGTTTTTGCGGAAAAAGAGTGAGTCGGATGTTTCAGGTAATTTAGAACTTGTCATTTGTATACTTTTCAAGATCATAAATATGTGAAATTTCATAGAAATGATAAAGGCACTTAGGATACCCTTTTGTGTTAGCCTTTTTCTTTGTTTATATCCCGCACCCAATATTATCCATTAGTTCACCATGTTGAGCCTATTTTCCGTTTTTTTTTTCAAAATTTTACCCAAAAATTAAGCCTACTTAACTGTAACACCCCGAAAATTTACGTCCTATAATGTCTTGACACGTGTCATAACCTTTCAACGTGTGAAAGAATTTTCTTGAAGGACTAAAGTTGACAAACAATGAAACTATGTAAATACAAGGGTTCAAAGTGTCAACAATGAATAAATATACTTTACAATAACCCTACATGATGTTTATAACCTTAAACGAATGGATCATGGATCATACGAAGCGAATTGTGAAAGAAAGTGAGAGATTACAAACTACAGGGGTTAAATGTGTCAAAATGATAAGTTATACCTCTGAGTGACCTTTTATCAAACCCGAAGCCTTGTAACGATTAATTATGCTAACTAGAATGCACCATAAAAATTTCACCAAGTTTCGTTGCCGTATGAGAAAGTTGTGATAAAATTCGTGTGTGAGGGTTAGAATCGTCAACAGTGAAAGTTAGGGCTTTTCGGGTGATCACAAAGTTACCCGAGGACTTCACAAAGATGGTATAAGTCTTGAAGCCCTTATAAATCAATTTAGAGGGTTTATAATGCAAGAAACAAGGTGAAAGCGACGTTTAGGAGGGCCGGGGACTGAAAATGCAATAACAGAAAAGTTTGAAATCTGAATCCAGCCTCCAGGCGGCCCGCGTAAGGATTTCTTATATCTCAGGCGGGCCGCGACAGACCTGCAGATGCGAAAATAAACAGACAGCTGCCTGTTGAGTTTTTTTAACCGACTTAAAACATGGTATTTCGATCCTATGGGCTGATTAAAGTGGTTTATAACTTATATTGGGTACATGTACTGGTCTTGGATCATTACTTCACTCATTTGGCATCAATTAGGAGGATCAAAAGTTCTTGTAAAATTCTTATGTTGCAACATACAACCTCATTTTCACTTCTGATCAATTGTGGAGCTTTCAAGCTGATACCAAGCCTTCCAAATCATCCATTAGTCGTGTGTAAGTATCCTAGACCCTTCTAAATTAACTCTTGGTTAGTTTATAGCCTTGAAATCAAACCGTCGTAACTACGGTTTGACTTAGCGATAAAACACAAACGGTCCAGAGTTTTGTCAAAGCGAAAGTTGTTATAAGTTGGTATTTATATGGGTAATAAACCCTTAAAAGGGCACCCGCTGATTTCAATCCTAACTATGTCGTTTGTCGAGTCAAACTTCTTCCGAAAAGTCAACATAACCATTAAACATGTAATTAGCGTTCCAGAAGGCGTGTAATCTGTTTTAACAAGCATATAACCTGCAAATAAGTATAAAAACTTGTTTGATTCGACAACTCTCTGTTTTGAACCAATTCAGAGCCGAAAGTCGCGTAGTTTGACTTTCTGCTTTGACTTCGATTCTGACCCGGTTTAGATAGGTTTAGACATGCCTTAAAGTTCCATTAGGACCTAGTTACATGTTGGTATAACCCTCTGCGTTTATACCACTTGAAACCTCGATTGTCCGACGGTTCCGTTAATTGCCTAAATAATGACCAAAATACCCTTATAGCCATAGAACGAGATTTTTAGAAATATGAAAGTACAATAATCTTAGTTACTGATTATTGAACATGTCTGCAAAATTTCACGTCAATCGGAAGTCTAGATTAGGAGTTATGCTTAATGACGTAATTATAACGGTTATTAATAATTAAACGGCGTCATTAGCGTAAAACCTATCTAAACCCAATTTTTGACACCAAACCTTTTACCCACTGATGTAATATAATATTTTGATATTTTTGAAGATTTTTAATTATTTTTAAACTGATCGTAAGCTAGGATTAGTGCCTTAATTCGGTTAATACCGAATATACCCTTTTCGGCCATAAAATGAGTTTTACAAATCCTTTTGATGCCAATCCAATTTCTACTGATTTTAAATATAAAATGGAGTGTTTTGAACCTGTTTAACTGATCAGGAAACTCAGAACCCTATTTTAACCTGTACGTCGCTTAAAACGGCTTTATACGCGTATTATACGCATAGTTAGGGTTTGAAACTATTTTGGCATATAAGACTTATAACCAAATGTTATAACCTGTTAAAATAAACCATTTTACTGATGTAATCAGACCCGGATCACAGAAGTTAAATTAATTCCTTTTATAATCTTTAAAATGACCAAAATACCCCTACGGGGCTTAATTATAGGTTAAACTCGTTTTGGGCATAACGGAAGGTATCCTACTGATATCACAACATATTTAAGGCATGTTAACTTAGGAAACCTGTTTAGGACTCTTATGGTTACCCGTTACGCTTCATACGCGTTCGGTTCGGTTTATGTAACTAGTTTACATAAATTAGCCGAAACGGGTCAAACCTTATCGATTTTATCTCAAAATCCAGTATGTGTATGAAATACCCATATTATACAAGTCTTCAAACTTGTCGGGTCTAAATCACATTCTATTCCGGTCTTCGCTTTATCATGCGTTTGAACCGTATCTTTCCCTTGAAAACTAATCGGTCTAAGTCAAGGATTAATTAAAGACCCGTTAGGATTCTAATAGGTATTAAAAACCTTCGTTCCAGATTTAGGAGCCCAGTAAAAGCTATCTGTACTTGCTGATTTGATACGGCTGGGATTGAATTTATATTTAGCTCAGGTAAATACTTTTAACTTATTTCCCTATACGGGCTTGGGGTACGGTATATAAAATACCGCTTGGTCGGGCATTGAATCTTTAATTGTATGACAATTAAAGTATTGAGGTGTTCCGTTTAATTTGTTTTGTTTGCTTAAAGCCTTTGGGGGTTAATGACCGTTGTCCCGGATATCCCTGGCATCATTTTACGAAATGGCCACGACCTTAGCACACAGGTGTAGGCGTACACCTGTCAGTGTCTCATAATTAAAGTGGTGTGTCCATTAATCTTTAACCCGGCTCGATCCGGGCTACTGAACGCATAAGAAACATGTAAATCCTGTACAAGTTTATATATTTAAATAAGTAACCCAAGTTATAAAACATTATTTGTGCCTTGTGCATTCAAATCAATCATTTTTAAAACCTTTTCAAAATGAGTCGGTTGATTGTATTTACCAGTGTAAACTGACGTATTTTCCCAAAAAGGCTAAGTGCAGGTACTAATCGGAATTGGCTGGCTACTCCTAGCTTCAATAAAGAGTCTCGCAAGCTTAGATGCCTAAAGTCTGTTGAACAGTGTTATTTTATTTTAGATCCGCCTGGGGATCCTTTACTTCCGTTGTAATACTTTGATGTTACACTATTTCGGATTGTAATATATTTATCCTTTTGCTTCCGCTGTGCATTTATATATTGTGTTGTTTGACTATGATGTTGCCAACCACGTCACGTTACTCCCCTACCGGGCCCACCGGTAACACGTGGAAATTTGGGGTGTGACAGGTTGGTATCAGAGCCAACATTGAGTGAATTAAACACTATCTTTTTGTGTTTAATCTCAATGACACATTAGCACATACCTTGACCTTCTGAGTCTAGACTTAACATAGGAATATTCTCAATCCTTATCTGGAATTTCTGCTTCCAAAAATTTTTATATTTTGGATACGCCGCCAAGCGAAGAAGCCGTAATAATAATTCTCCACGCCAGGAGCCTTGATTTGCTGACCTTCGTACAGCGGCTAGGACGAAACATGCAACCAAGGAGAAGGCATTCAGAAATAAAATGAAGAAGAAGCTCCCTTTGCAAAAAATCGTTTCCTTAATAGTCCTTATAAGGACATAATTACTTTTCAGTTCCTTTGAGGACAACACTATTCCTTTCAAGTCCCGTCTAGGGCACGTCTGTATTTTTTAATTTTATAGTGGAATAATTAACTTTAAATTTTCATTCAGACATTCCTTTTATAAGATCTACCTTTATATAAAAGGGCAAAAATCTAAAAAGGACGAGACCTAGCCACGCAATATTTTGAGGCAGAGCAAAGATGGTAGTTCCATAATTAGATTCAGATCCATATTTAACACCTCAATTTAGGATTGTTCTGCGTTAAATATTAATAAGAATCTTAAGAGTGAAACCTAGCCTGCGGGTCATTTTAAGGCCGGGCCAAGATGGTAAGACCTGTTTAAAAGATTCAAATCCCTGTTAACATCTTAAAACATGTTAACACTCCCGACAGACGTGATTCGTTGGAAATCACACACGTTATTAATGGATTCTTCAAAAGATTCCTAACCCAATGTAATGATCTCTGAATCATGGGTTTAGATCATCACTTGAGATGATCACATTTTGACCATACTTGGTAATATAGCGCCTACAGGCCCTGTTCATTTCCATATGAACCAAAAGACAGTAGTAGCAACGACTCCCTGTCATATAAAGGTAATGAACTAGGTCCAAACCTTCATGCTTTGATTCTCTGAAATCATAGCTTATAATTTATAAACGTCCTTGTGACTAGGCCTATTGTGCCAGTATACCTTCATGCTTTGATTCTCTGAAATCATGGCGTATAAATTAAACTTGTCTACGCGACTAGGCCATTTGTGCTATTATTAACTTATAAATTAGGATTATGATAAAAATCCTGAATAAAAATAAATATCATTCCTTTCCTGCCAGTATAATTATTAAAAGAGAATCTTAAATGGTTTGACCTAGCTTGAATGTCATTGAAGACCTAGCTAAGATGGTAAAATCTGTTTAAAAAGAGATTCAGATCCTTGTTAACACCTGAAAATGTGTTAACACTCCCGACAACCGTGATGCTATAAAAATCACACTTGTCATCCTTATATTAGGAAATTTTTCCAAATCCCTTATTTAGCGTAAATGATCAATAGGAATCATGGCTAGTAAACGTCGAACATGATGTATGCATCAAAACATCCATTCGAGATGTATACGTACGGGAAGAGATGAATACATGAAAAAGATAGTTTTATTTCATAACTTCTTGTCAAGACAATGAACTATGAAATTTTCCGACCCAAAGGAATCATCGATTATGTTTTAAAATTTCCCTAGTGACAAGGCCTCTGGGCCATCATAAGTCCTTTGGAACAAGCCCTTGTGCTATATATAAAAGATGTCAGTATGACATTGGCAGTCGTGACTTATGTCCCCTGTCTAATAAATATGAAGGATTATATTCCGCCTAAATGCCAAAGATGGTTTATTTAAACTTAGGCAAAACATAATCAAATAAATTAAATTCTATCTATTGGCCTATATGGTTTAATTGCGCCATGGCTATTTATTCATCAAATTCGACAATTCGCCATATAATTAAATCAATTATTACTACTTGGTTTTTAGCCTTCAAAGCTTCACCATGGATGACTCCTCTGAAGCTCACAATCATCCAGTTGATCAGAATGATAATGCAAGACTGAACTTAACGGGCGCCGAATTACAGGCTATGTTAGATACAGCTGTAAACAAGGCCGTGAATCGAGCGTTAAGGGATCATAAGCGAAAGTGCATTAATGCCCCAAATGAAGGTCGTAAAAAGGGTAAGACCGGTTCAAACCATAAACCGTCTAAGCCAAAGGGGGCAAAGCCCAAATGCAATAACTGCAGGAAGCAACATTCTGGAAAATGCACCATCGACCCACGTGCTAATTTATGTGGAATTTGCAAAACCAAGGGTCACAAGACCTTGGATTGCAAGAAATTGGAAGATGCGACCTGTCATGGCTGCGGCGAAAAGGGCCACATCAGTACTAATTTCCCTAAGGCTGCCAAGGAAGGAGCAGTTAAGTATGGCAAGTATTTAAAGGACAAACAGCAGTCAAGTGAAAAACCCAAATGCAAAACCTGCAAGAAACAGCACTTCGGGAAGTGCAGGTATGGATCGAACTCGCATACACAGTCGAGAACTTTTGCATGTGGGATCTGCAAGTCCAAGGGGCATAAGACCTTGGACTGCAAGAAGATGGAGGACGCAACCTGCTATGGTTGCAATGAAAGAGGGCACATTAAGACCAACTGCCCTAAGTATGCTAAAAAGCTTGAGGAAGTTAAGAAGACCAAAACCGAAAACTCCCAAATGGATACTCAAGAGGCTATCCAAGATGACAAGGTCACAACAGGTACTTTCTATATCAATAACGCTCATGTTAGAGTATTATTTAATTCAGGTTCAGATAAGTCTCTCATAGACAATAGATATTGTAAATCATTAAATCTGCCTGTTAACAACTCTAAGCGTTAAGTATAAAGTAAAATTGACCGATAACACCTCGGAGACTGCTCCAGCAATATTAAATGGATGTTTTATATCCATTAAGAATTACCCTTCTCCGTTGTCCTTGTTCCGTTAATAAGAGGACTCTATATAGTAATAGGTAAGGATTTGTCGTATTGTGACCAAGCCCATATTGTGGGTGATAAGAAGCAGTTAATTATCAAGACTGTCATTTTGAAGGTTTGCTTTGGATCAGAAGATCCATGCGGCCCGCGTAAGCCCTGGGTGATACCTTACGCGGCCCGCGTCAAAAAAATGGTGGAACCGGCCGTCCCCGGAATCGAACCTGGGTCTAGGCCGCACCCTTTCGCGCGCCTAGCCAACCGAGCTAGGTGCCTAGTTTGTGAAAATTTCCAATCCGATTAAATATAAGCACATGTACAATAACTTCCTTACTTCTTACTATAAGTCACCTACTTATCTTTCTGCTGTTAACTAAGTATTAGAATCCAAGATTTTATCTCTATGTTTTAATTACTCTTGGCTTGCTTATGTTGACTAAACACTAGAAAGGATGAAGTAGAAACCATTAAGTATATCGGTGGTTATGCTAGAAAGGACATGGTAAGGTATACATCACAGTCATTTGATGGCAATACTCTTAATGAGTAAGGACATTAATGAAATCCTCAAGTAGGATCCTCTTATACATTATGGAACGGTCCAAGTTTTAAGGACCTTATTAGAAAAACCTGATATCCGTTTCGCGAAAAAGGGAAAAGACGGAATAAGAATTTTCTGACTCTCGCCATAAAAGTTCTAGACTGTCGACAGTGTGTCGCAAATTTTAATTCATTGGCTGAGATAGTACCCTATTAAAGCACATAATTATTAGTGGTTAGCATTGGCAATAAGAGGGCACATTAAGGTTTAAAAACCTACTCATTAAGAATCCATTATGGATCTACCTCAGCTACCCACGTTATAATGATTAAGAAGTAATCAGTCAAAGTTGAGACTGCCTTAAAGTTATCTAAGATTTTACAGCTAAGTTAGAAGGATTAATAATGGAGGCGTTTAACTCTCCTGTTGAATAATTAGAGACAGCTCATATTGTGAATTTCACCAGATAAACCCTTATTGTGAATTTATTGCTATAAATTTACAGGTGGTTTCGGGTGCTGTTAAGTCTCTCACCAGACCATAAACTTAGCAAACTTTTAGAAATTTTTCCCTGTAAGAACCCCAGATGTTAAGTGTAAGGTAGAACCTTCAGGCAAATCATATGAACCATTTCTTCTGTTCTTGTCAGAAACCTTTAGGCATAAATTTTTAGAAGTATCCTCTCTCTAAAAGGAAGGGCGAAAGCATATATAGTTGATATCTCTTTAATCTCTACCGATTCCGAATACCAGATGGTATGATAAAAGCGTCATATGAAGATTGGTGTATCTTAATAAGTTCCATAGATTGCTTCCATGCCTGATCAGTATGGAGGTTTAATGCATGGGACCACAAAAATATTCCGAGAGGTCATATGGTACTAAAGTCAACTAATAGTATTCAAAGGAGATGTCCAGGATGGAATTGTCCAAGTAAATGTTCACGGTTAAGGAGTTCTTGGACTCGTAACCTAAATATGTCACTTAATTGACACAAACATTGGTGGATGAATTGTAACCTGAGATTTGTAAAAATCTCTGTAACCTCCTTATATCTTGATCATCTTCTTCTAAGATTACCCTGTTTACCCCAGAGAGGCAGGTAGAGTTAAGGGATATATCCCATTTAGGGCTGCTTTATTATGAGACCTCCAAGACAGCTAGTACCATCATTGGAAGAATCGAAACCCTGATTAACTAAGTTTAAAATAGAGGGTTCATATAGCCTAACTCAATATCCTGGGAATCCGGTATAGTTAAGTATGAAAGACGGTTCATTTTGCTTATGCATTATCACCGTCACTCTAATTAGGTAACGATTAAGAATTTGCCATTAACTGCACAGGATCGTCGATCTGTTCGACTAACGGCAAGGATTAGCTATTTCCCTAAACATTAGCTAAGCAGTGGTTGGAATAACCATCTCACCTTAAAAATAAAGCTTTTCTATAATAATGGATATGTAAGTATTAAGGCTACTCCTTTGGAGACCTTGTATAGATGGAATGTTAAATGTCTAGTTTTAGATAGAGAATTGGTAAGTCCAATTATCAAGATCTGAAAGTTGCCTGGGGAACAACAAATAAGATTATACAAATCCATAATCGATTGTAGGTTGCCAGTATATGGCAAGAAATCAAGGAGTTATGAAAATAGCAAACTTCCTAAGTTCTTGTTAAGGAATTTAGTTTAACAAAAGATATCACCCAGGAAGGGTGTACCAAATTTGTGAAATTATCAAACTAGTTAAGCTCTGAATATATGGAAATCATTCGAAGGAAATTGAATGTATCAAGATCTAGTAGCTTGTAAGCTAAAACCTACTTAAGGAGTTTGACGGAACTCGCAATACATTGCCCAATAGTGACTGGAGGATGTGTTCCGCCAATAAGTCAAGAAGCACTATCACACAATGATATGCAGAATTATGATGTGATGAGCATCCTGTATCGATTGAGGATCGACAGGTCAAGAAGCTCCAAAAGGATACATACGCCTAATATAAGAGCCACTATGGGAGCTTGGAAAAACTCCAGATATGCTATAAAAGTTAAGTCCCTTATGCGACAAAGAGTACTTCCAGCATTTTAAAAAATCTCGCGGTCGAGATTTCTTTTAAGGGGGTGAGGATGTAACACCACAAAAATTTACGTCCTATAATGTCTTGACACGTGTCATAACCTTTCAACGTGTGAAAGAATGTTCTTGAAGGACTAAAGTTGACAAACAATGAAACTATATAAATACAAGGGTTCAAAGTGTCAACAATGAATAAATATACTTTACAATAACCCTACATGATGTTTATAACCTTAAACGAATGGATCATGGATCATACGAAGCGAATTGTGAAAGAAAGTGAGAGATTACAAACTACAGGGGTTAAATGTGTCAAAATGTTAAGTTATACCTCTGAGTGACCTTTTAGCAAACCCGAAGCCTTGTAATGATTAATTATGCTCACTAGAATGCACCATAAAAATTTCACCAAGTTTCGTTGCCGTATGAGAAAGTTGTGATAAAATTCGTGTGTGAGGGTTAGAATCGTCAACAGTGAAAGTTAGGGCTTTTCGGGTGATCACAAAGTTACCCGAGGACTTCACAAAGATGGTATAAGTCTTGAAGCCCTTATAAATCAATTTAGAGGGTTTATAATGCAAGAAACAAGGTGAAAGCGACGTTTAGGAGGACCGGGGACTGAAAATGCAATAACAGAAAAGTTTGAAATCTGAATCCAGCCTCCAGGCGGCCCGCGTAAGGATTTCTTATATCTCAGGCGGGCCGCGACAGACCTGCAGATGCGAAAATAAACAGACAGCTGCCTGTTGTGTTTTTTAACCGACTTAAAACATGGTATTTCGATCCTATGGGCTGATTAAAGTGGTTTATAACTTATATTGGGTACATGTACTGGTCTTGGATCATTACTTCACTCATTTGGCATCAATTAGGAGGATCAAAAGTTCTTGTAAAATTCTTATGTTGCAACATACAACCTCATTTTCACTTCTGATCAATTGTGGAGCTTTCAAGCTGATACCAAGCCTTCCAAATCATCCATTAGTCGTGTGTAAGTATCCTAGACCCTTCTAAATTAACTCTTGGTTAGTTTATAGCCTTGAAATCAAACCGTCGTAACTACGGTTTGACTTAGCGATAAAACACAAACGGTCCAGAGTTTTGTCCAAGCGAAAGTTGTTATAAGTTGGTATTTATATGGGTAATAAACCCTTAAAAGGGCACCCGCTGATTTCAATCCTAACTATGTCGTTTGTCGAGTCAAACTTCTTCCGAAAAGTCAACATAACCATTAAACATGTAATTAGCGTTCCAGAAGGCGTGTAATCTGTTTTAACATGCATATAACCTGCAAATAAGTATAAAAACTTGTTTAAGCTTGTTTGATTCGACAACTCTCTGTTTTGAACCGATTCAGAGCCGAAAGTCGCGTAGTTTGACTTTCTGCTTTGACTTCGATTCTGACCCGGTTTAGATAGGTTTAGACATGCCTTAAAGTTCCATTAGGACCTAGTTACATGTTGGTATAACCCTCTGCGTTTATACCACTTGAAACCTCGATTGTCCGACGGTTCCGTTAATTGCCTAAATAATGACCATAATACCCTTATAGCCATAGAACGAGATTTTTAGAAATATGAAAGTACAATAATCTTAGTTACTGATTATTGAACATGTCTGCAAAATTTCACGTCAATCGGAAGTCTAGATTAGGAGTTATGCTTAATGACGTAATTATAACGGTTATTAATAATTAAACGGCGTCATTAGCGTAAAACCTATCTAAACCCAATTTTTGACACCAAACCTTTTACCCACTGATGTAATATAATATTTTGAGATTTTTGAAGATTTTTAATTATTTTTAAACTGATCGTAAGCTAGGATTAGTGCCTTAATTCGGTTAATACCGAATATACCCTTTTCGGCCATAAAATGAGTTTTACAAATCCTTTTGATGCCAATCCAATTTCTACTGATTTTAAATATAAAATGGAGTTTTTTGAACCTATTTAACTGATCAGGAAACTCAGAATCCTATTTTAACATGTACGTCGCTTAAAACGGCTTTATACGCGTATTATACGCATAGTTAGGGTTTGAAACTATTTTGGCATATAAGACTTATAACCAAATGTTATAACCTGTTAAAATAAACCATTTTACTGATGTAATCAGACCCGGATCACAGAAGTTAAATTAATTCCTTTTATAATCTTTAAAATGACCAAAATACCCCTACGGGGCTTAATTATAGGTTAAACTCGTTTTGGGCATAACGGAAGGTATCCTACTGATATCACAACATATTTAAGGCATGTTAACTTAGGAAACCTGTTTAGGACTCTTATGGTTACCCGTTACGCTTCATACGCGTTCGGTTCGGTTTATGTAACTAGTTTACATAAATTAGCCGAAACGGGTCAAACCTTATCGGTTTTATCTCAAAATCCAGAATGTGTATGAAATACCCATATTATACAAGTCTTCAAACTTGTCGGGTCTAAATCACATTCTATTCCGGTCTTCGCTTTATCATGCGTTTGAACCGTATCTTTCCCTTGAAAACTAATCGGTCTAAGTCAAGGATTAATTAAAGACCCGTTAGGATTCTAATAGGTATAAAAAACCTTCGTTCCAGATTTAGGAGCCCAGTAAAAGCTATCTGTACTTGCTGATTTGATACGGCTGGGATTGAATTTATATTTAGCTCAGGTAAATACTTTTAACTTATTTCCCTATACGGGCTTGGGGTACGGTATATAAAATACCGCTTGGTCGGGCATTGAATCTTTAATTGTATGACAATTAAAGTATTGAGGTGTTCCGTTTAATTTGTTTTGTTTGCTTAAAGCCTTTGGGGGTTAATGACCGTTGTCCCGGATATCCCTGGCATCATTTTACGAAATGGCCACGACCTTAGCACACAGGTGTAGGCGTACACCTGTCAGTGTCTCATAATTAAAGTGGTGTGTCCATTAATCTTTAACCCGGCTCGATCCGGGCTACTGAACGCATAAGAAACATGTAAATCCTGTACAAGTTTATATATTTAAATAAGTAACCCAAGTTATAAAACATTATTTGTGCCTTGTGCATTCAAATCAATCATTTTTAAAACCTTTTCAAAATGAGTCGGTTGATTGTATTTACCAGTGTAAACTGACGTATTTTCCCAAAAAGGCTAAGTGCAGGTACTAATCGGAATTGGCTGGCTACTCCTAGCTTCAATAAAGAGTCTCGCAAGCTTAGATGCCTAAAGTCTGTTGAACAGTGTTATTTTATTTTAGATCCGCCTGGGGATCCTTTACTTCCGTTGTAATACTTTGATGTTACACTATTTCGGATTGTAATATATTTATCCTTTTGCTTCCGCTGTGCATTTATATATTGTGTTGTTTGACTATGATGTTGCCAACCACGTCACGTTACTCCCCTACCGGGCCCACCGGTAACACGTGGAAATTTGGGGTGTGACATTAACCAAATATAACCTTTTCACATTTACCCTTTTTGTTAAAATTCGGCCATAGCTATCTAGATTGCTGTAAATCTTTGTAAATTTTTCATGTTTGAAAAAAAAACGGTCTGTTGAAACTCTCTATAAGGATTATGGAAAATCATTAAAAAGAAAATAGAGAGTAGAAGTGTAAAAAGAATAAACTCTGTACACATACACAAATAGCTTAGCAACGTGTTCAGAATCCTAGAAAATAAACCGCCGAGTTTTAACCTCTTTAGCCATTTCAAATACCCATTCCATACCCTTAACCATAGCCTATCATTACAACCCATCAAAGACCTCTTGATTTATGTTTTTCACATGTTAATTGGTGGAGATCAGATCTTTTGACAAGCATATGATATTGCATGATTCATTGACTAGGCATCGAGTGTTTTACATACACATTACATGTATGATTCAGAAATATAACCGAGTCTGTGTGAACATTGTGAGAAATGTAAAGATTTGCATGCTAAGTCAATCGGACGTAGAATCATTGCTTTATGACAATCTTTTCATATACCCAAATAAGCTTGTTTGTTTTAAATCTTTGATGATGACTTTTTGAAAAATAATTTGACAACCAAACAAATTAGTAACTTTGTAAATATTCAGATTTATTTCCTTGCTATATTTTTTTTAATTTGCTTGAGGACAAGCAAAGTTCAAGTGTGGGGATGTTTGATATACGTTAAATTATACATGTTTGAGTGGGGATCCTACGGAAAGTGTGTTTTTCCTAGAAAGTCTAGGAAGCGATCTGAGCCATCCAATGGGTGTGTTTAATGGTTGAGATCATCTTGGTGGCATTTTAGTAATATGTGTTTCTTAAAAATAGGATTATTTAATTAATCAGTGGTAGATATGTCATTTACCTTGTTTTAAATATGGAAATAATTGTCATTCCATAACCACCTCACATTTCTTGCGATTTTCTCTCTCTCTCTCTCTCTCTCTCTCTCTCTCTCTCTCTCTCTCTTTCTCTCTGTCTCTCTCTCTCTCTTCCTTCATGAAGAAAACACATTCAGAAAACACATCGTATTAATCTGCTTGCTGTTAAAACACAGCGTCAAGAAATCCTCCGGCATTACCAGCATGGATGGTAAAATACAGCGTATGAATCTGCTTGCTGTTAAAACACAACTGTATGAATCTGAATGCTAAAACACAACTGTATGAATCTGAATGCTAAAACACAACTGTATGAATCTGCTTGCTGTTAAAACACAACTGTATGAATCTGCTTGCTGTTAAAACACAACTGTATGAATCTGCTTGCTGTTAAAACACAATTGTATCAATCTGAATGCTAAAACACAACAGTATGAATCTGTTTGCTGTTAAAACACAACTGTATGAATCTGAATGCTAAAACACAATTGTATGAATCTGCTTGCTGTTAAAACACAACTGTATGAATCTGAATGCTAAAACACAACTGTATGAATCTGCTTGCTGTTAAAACACAACGTCAAGAACATTCTGGTGGTTTCCAGACATAACTAAAAATCGATACAGACCAGATAATAGTAAACAGAAAAAGAAGTGTATTTGCCATATCCGCAATCAAGAATTGTGTTTGAAGCCATAACTATCTCTCACGTAAAAAATGATTTACGAATAAAGTTGATCAAGATTGTGAATGGAACGAATAAGAATTTGATTGATATTTACATCTGGTAGTAATTCGCAAATCATGGAGAATCAGTTACCATAAAATCGTGCATAGTTAGTTAATGAGATATAAATTCGAAAATTAAAATAAAATGTCAAATTATACAATTGCCCTTTTAGTTAAAATCCTTCAATGCCACATGTCACGTTCTGATTGCTTCCTAGACTTTCTAGGAAAATAAGGCTTTCTACCCAACTCCTACTCTACATGTTTTATCCCCCAAAATACTTCTGTTTTAAGCGTTTTTTACTGAAACCATGACGTTTAGTGTCACGGCCCCCGACCCACCCTGGACGGAATCGGGAGCCGCGAACAGCCCAGTGGTACCGGTGATTATTTTGAAAAATATTGCAGCGGGAATTTCATCAGGACCGTGAGTTAGGAAAAGCATCAGAGTTTAGAAAACACCGGATTTTTATTTATTAAATAGATGGGATAAACCCATATTTTACAAAGGTAGTTTTAATAAGGGATAAACCCAATTACATAAAACAATATTTCTTAATTTGATTTAATTAATAAAATAAGCCACTTCTTGAAGCCTTTCAGTGCCGTATCCATCTTTTACTCCAATCTACTGTAATTACCTGAAACATGTTTGTAAAAGGTTTTGTCAGCGGGAAATACTGGGTGAATCATTCTATTTTACTAAAATGACCTGTTTGTTATAATTTACAGTATTAAGAGCGATTACAATGTTTCTGATATCAAACCAACTACCCACGGTATTTTATCACTCGACCCATTGGCCCATTCGTCCAATGGTGTTTGTGACTATGGTCATATCACCCCTTAGCTGCCCCAATGGTGAAGATTATCAAGTAATGTATACAAAACCCCACATACCGGCTGTAACTTGGTGATTACAAAGACTTAATCCCCGTAATTATAACTTTGAAAATAAACATGCTTTTATAAACAAATCTGATAAAAAGAGAATGACTCACATTATAAGCATGCAGATTCATACGGCAAAGTTTAGTCTACAGATAAGCCTTGATATATTGCAGATTTATACAGGCAGAGCTTAGCCTATTGATTTAGCCTTGTAACCTAGTGCACACGAACTAGGTAAATAACTAATACAGCATTTATGATAACTCACGAGATTAAAACCCTCACAACGAATGACAAAGTGTAATCACTTAAACATCCATCGGATTCACAACGAATGACAAAGTATAATCACTTAAACATCCATCGGATTAACAACGAATGACAGAGTATTCCCCGAGTTCGAGTGGTACTCAAACATCCTGTCGGAATCACGACAAATGACAAAGGATAGTACTAAAACATCCATCGGATAGTTTTAATCGATCGGACATTGAATCGTAGCAGCGATCGAGTTAATACCCGGTATCGTAGCAGCACCCCACTATACTAATTAGTGATTTTGATAGTGAACAGAACGTAACTCAGTGCCTATAACGAATTTCTTCGTCGTTTCAATTCCAGAATGCAAGTCCCAATGCCTGCTATTTATACACAATTTTGACCTCGCTTACGGACCGTAAGCCTCATCCCTTACGGTCCGTAAGGGACATCTATTCACTATAGGCTTGCCACGTGTGTGTGTAGGCTTGCTGAGTCGACGGAACGAGAAATTTCGATTCTGACAACGAATTGTGATGATAATCGTCAATGGGGAATAGCCCCCTCTGAGTTTTAGGGGTCCTGATCCTGATTCTGATTGTTCTGAAATTTTTAGGGATTGTGCAGGATTACTTGGATGTCTCAATTAGGGTTTCCTATTGGACAAATAAAAATAATAAATAGAACTTTTGATGAGAGTTGTTATGATTTGGAACAAAAGGGAATAAAACGGTGAGAAAATAGAATGGATCCACTTTGCAACTTTAGGGTTCAACTTAGAAAACCTCCTGGTAGAATTTTGGGTATAATTTCTGAGCTATATATAAATATATATATAATGCACTTGTGTTAAGTATAATACCCCTAATTCAACCTTGTCCCTATGTCATGAGACAGAACCCCAACAACTTAGTCGGGCAGAGCCCTGACATATGTTATGAGGTTCAGATTAATCGGAAAGGGTAGCGGTGATCGGGAGTTAAAACACTTAAAACGAGGCAGGACTTTATTATTATTATTATTATTATGGGTTAATAATAATAAATAATAAAATATAACTATAGCAATAAGAAAAGGGAATTTGTCGATTCAAGGGAGAAAAGAAAAGGCAATATTTTCATGAATCCTTTATGCCATTTTATAGTTGAAATTTCCTTGCTTCGAATAGAAGGTAATAACACATATAAAATTCTATTAAATGCAAGACTTGTATTTGGTGGACACATATGCACTTACGTGCATCTGTGTTGTGATTATCTTGACATGCATAAAATATCTCAAATATTAATTTTTATTTTAAATATATATATATATTTTAATTTAACTGCTTCACTTATTTGGCGTTTATAACTTCTAAAATATAACGTTTTATAAAATAATAAATATATCATCAGAATGAGAATATTTTTGTCTTGATTTTGAACCAAGTTTCATTAAAAATAGAGTAGGTTCAAATATAATGTATTTTTATAGTTTAATTAGTATACGGTCACTAGGCCCGTCCAGGTACTTCATATTTCTAGTAGTCAACTTACCTGTAATCTACCCGTCTAATAATATAAGTTTTTTATAGACTTTTATTTTATTAGAAAGGTCACCCATATATATGCCAATTAATTAATATAATATTTCAACCAACTATAAAAATAGTGTTTAAAACTATTTGGGTTGAATATTTATATTAAAAATAAACTAGTTACTAGTGGTTAATAAATTTAACCGAACCTATAATTCTTATATATAAAAATAGGGATGTTACATTCTCCCCGCCTTGTTTTAAATCTCGTCCTCGAGATTTGGGTTATGATATTTCTTTTAGACTTTATGTTATATTTTAATTACTAAAAACAATATTAAGGTAAATGACACAGAATTAAAATATTAAATTTTGTGAATACGAGTTGTATCATAAGTAGGATTCAATGGTTCAACTGAATTAGTTCAAGAAATCGATGACAAATGAATGAGATGAAATGATATAATTTCCAAGGTGACTAGGTTCAAGCCAAAAGATATATGATCAATAGATATTTAGAATGAATGTGAAAAACTTTTAGAATCAATAAAAATTCTTTGTCAAAAGAAAGCTTACTTTGATTGGCAACTGAGGAAGACTTAGAATCAACAGGTTCAAATTGAAATAAAAGCATGAAAAATGATTTGTCAAATATTTATGATATTAGAAAATCAAAGTGTTGAGATGAGTGAATTGCAAAAATATACCAAAAGACAATAGAGTTAGTGTATCATTGTTTAGAGTTCCAAGTTGTTTTAATTGTGAAACAATGTGATAGTACACTATTAGTGACCATATTTTTCATACTATGTCCTAGAGGTCGAAATATAATAAGAACAAGTTGTTTTGGCATAACCAAGCATTATATTATATTTGTAAAGCAAATGTAATATATATTATTTGTGTCCCTGTCTAAACCGTATCTTAAATATAAATACTATGTAATATATATTATTTGTTACGTATGTAAATGGTCACCACTTTTAAATAAATATTATTTTAGTATTTTACTATACTATGTAAAATAACTTATATTTACTTTGTAATATATATTACAAAACACCGCGATTACAAAATATTTTAGTTTTATTATTTTGTAAAAGAAATCATTATTATTTATAACGTTAAATGAAAGTTGTAAATAAAGGTGTAAAAATATTTATTGTACAAAAGTATTTGTAAAATATTTTGTAAATATATAACACTTAATGGGTCGATTCTATGTGATTACTTATTTTCATTTTGAAGCCATATAACGTTGTGAATGTATTTACAAATGTTATAAATAAGTGAAAACGGAGACTATTCTTATATCTTACAATGTTCCCCTAACCCAACGTAGTTGATGACTACCATATTATTATTATTTTTTATATGGTTATTTTCTTACCAAAGCGTTACGGTACATAGTTACCACAAAACATGTGATAGACAATTATTTATATAATTTTATTCGTCTCTCTAATTCTTGTATTGTTTTATGAAAATATGTCTTCTCCTTATAGTACAAAGTATATATATAAAAATATATTTTTATATATAATTAAAATTTGCTAAATAAGTATGATGACTTAATTTATATATATTAACTAGTCATTGTCATGGGTGGATATTGGTTAGTGCTGCCTTGTTTAAGCATAGGTGATCAGTCCATGCCTAACTAAGGCTAGGCTATCTAATACCTGCCCTTGACAATAACCTTAGTACCTAAAAATAATATTAACACTACTATTATTAATTTATTATTAATAATAATATTATTAATAATAGATAACTTAAACATAAACTTAAATGAGAGTATATCTCAATATAATTTTTTTATATATATAATATAAATTCTTTACCTCAATGGTTTAACAAAATTCATTGACTCGATATCAAAGAGTCACCGTTTTGCAATAATGCGGTTCACAGTGCAAATAGCGGAATGATATTTGAGTTTGGATAAAATAACAAATCGGAATGAAGTCCTCCAGTGGTCTTCATAATCAAATGAACCACATGCGCAACAAATAGTGCATGTGTAACGTGTGGATTTATCAAGAAATGAAATATATCAATATTCGCTACTATGAAAGAAATCCTCATGGTATGATGATCATTAAAGGGAAGTAGTAATACGAAAGTCAACTTATTATATGCAGAAGTCAGAATTTCAAGGAAAGAAGTATAAGAACTTTATCTGGAATTTTGTGTAATAATCGTTGTTAAGTGACATTACCAAGGAATGTCGAATGAAATAGGGAATTTGCAAAGGTATATGACTCCTTTTGCAGTGATAATAATTATGACTCTGATTAGACTGTGCACCGATGGTTGTGAAATCTTGTTACAACGTACCTCAGCGAAATTCATGTCGTTTGTAAGATTACGTGGCAAAGTGCTTCTTTTTGATTAGTAGTTCTTCTACTGACAGAATTAGCATTGGTGTCATCGTGCCCAATTTATATTTTATAAAGGTCTTGTCTTAAAAGTCGTGTGTGATATATTTCAACGTCTGTGAACGTATAATTTAAGTTTCATGTGTTTTCTTGTGCACTTAGCACAACTTTTCATTCTTCTTACTTGCGTTAATAGTTTATGGTAACACATTGGAAATTTTTTTATTTTATTTTTGATGATATCTCAACTTAAAGGGTTTCCATTGTTTATATTTCACACGAGTTACGAGGTAAATGATTAAACGAAATAATGTTTGATATTGGAAAAGAGATTCCTGATAAAGAAATCTAGACACAGATGCTTGTGCTTTATTCCAAATTGTCAATCCTTATGGTTTTTGGATTTCCTTATAGATATACCTATCTATATAATCACATATTTCACATGCTGTAATATACATACCCTCTATAAGGTTAATGTATTTAACAGATTCATATTTCCAAAAACAAGTCAGATATTAGGTGATGATACTATTTAGGGAAAACTTGTCACTTGTTTGACATATTATATACCCCGTCTTATCCGTTTCGCGCCGGAGAGGTAACCTTAGTATATCCGGACAAACTGGAGAGTCTGCTACACCATACCCAGTCTTGTCGGAGAAAATTTTCTATTTCCCATAAATAGTATCTTTTCAAGATTTTTAAAAGTGCCTCTCTTAATAGGGCTTTTATCCAGAATCAAGGAATTTTGTATTCCCATAACATGTCTTATTCTAGACCAATTAATATAAATAAGCAAGAATTAATATCAATTAAGTGCTATTGCCTGCAATGTTCTAATCGTCATTCTTACGGCATACCAAAATCCATCATACTTTATTTACACAAGTACTTAGCTTATCTCGAAGCTTATACTAAGGCATCTTTTCTTAAGTTCAAGTCTAAATGCTATCATGTGTGCTACCAGTTAATAGCAATCTCCTAACTCTTTTATATAAACTTAGGTATTATTATCATAACACCTATAGGCTTGAATCAGTGGCTCTGATACCACCTTCTGTCACGGCCCCCGACCCACCCTGGACGGAATCGGGAGCCGCGAACAGCCCAGTGGTACCGGTGATTATTTTGAAAAATATTGCAGCGGAAATTTCATCAGGACCGTGAGTTAGGAAAAACATCAGAGTTTAGAAAACACCGGATTTTTATTTATTAAATAGATGGGATAAACCCACATTTTACAAAGATAGCTTTAATAAGGGATAAACCCAATTACATAAAACAATATTTCTTAATTTGATTTAATTAATAAAATAAGCCACTTCTTGAAGCCTTTCAGTGCCGTATCCATCTTTTACTCCAATCTACTGTAATTACCTGAAACATGTTTGAAAAACGTTTTGTCAGCGGGAAATACTGAGTGAATCATTCTATTTTACTAAAATGACCTGTTTGTTATAATTTACAGTATTAAGAGCGATTACAATGTTTCTGATATCAAACCAACTACCCACGGTATTTTATCACTCGACCCATTGGCCCATTCGTCCAATGGTGTCTGTGACTATGGTCATATCACCCCTTGGCTGCCCCAATGGTGAAGATTATCAAGTAATGTATACAAAACCCCACATACCGGCTGTAACTTGGTGATTACAAAGACTTAATCCCCGTAATTATAACTTTGAAAATAAACATGCTTTTATAAACAAATTTGATAAAAAGAGAATGACTCACATTATAAGCATGCAGATTCATACGGCAAAGTTTAGTCTACAGATAAGCCTTGATATATTGCAGATTTATACAGGCAGAGGTTAGCCTATTGATTTATTCTTGTAACCTAGTGCACACGAACTAGGTAAATAACTAATACAACATTTACGATAACTCACGAGATTAAAACCCTCACAACGAATGATAAAGTGTAATCACTTAAACATCCATCGGATTCACAACGAATGACAAAGTATAATCACTTAAACATCCATCGGATTCACAACGAATGACAGAGTATTCCCCGAGTTCGAGTGGTACTCAAACATCCTGTCGGAATCACGACAAATGACAAAGGATAGTACTAAAACATCCATCGGATAGTTTTAATCGATCGGACATTGAATCGTAGCAGCGATCGAGTTAGTACCCGGTATCGTAGCAGCACCCCACTATACTAATTAGTGATTTTGATAGTGAACAGAACGTAACTCAGTGCCTATAACGAATTTCTTTGTTATTTCAATTCCAGAATGCAAGTCCCAATGCCTGCTATTTATACACAATTTTGACCTCGCTTACGGACCGTAAGCCTCATCCCTTACGGTCCGTAAGGGACACCTATTCACTATAGGCTTGCCACGTGTGTGTGTAGGCTTGCTGAGTCAACGGAACGAGAAATTTCGATTCTGACAACGAATTGTGATGATAATCGTCAATGGGGAATAGCCCCCCTGAGTTTTAGGGGTCCTGATCCTGATCCTGATTCTGATTGTTTTGAAATTTTTAGGGATTGTGCAGGATTGCTTAGGTGTCTCAATTAGGGGTTCCTATTGGACAAATAAAAATAATAAATAGAACTTTTGATGAGAGTTGTTATGATTTGGAACAAAAGGGAATAAAACGGTGAGAAAATAGAATGGATCCACTTTGCAACTTTAGGGTTCAACTTAGAAAGCCTCCTGGTAGAATTTTGGGTATAATTTCTGAGCTATATATAAAAATATATATAATGCACTTATGTTAAGTATAATACCCCTAATTCAACCTTGTCCATATGTCATGAGACAGAACCCCAACAACTTAGTCGGGCAGAGCCCTGACATATGTTATGAGGTTCAGATTAATCGGAAAGGGTAGCGGTGATCAGGAGTTAAAACACTTAAAACGAGGCAGGACTTTATTATTATTATTATTATTATTATGGGTTAATAATAATAAATAATAAAATATAACTATAGCAATAAGAAAAGGGAATTTGTCGATTCAGGGGAGAAAAGAAAAGGCAATATTTTCATGAATCCTTTATGCCATTTTATAGTTGAAATTTCCTTGCTTCGAATAGAAGGTAATAACACGTATAAAATTCTATTAAATGCAAGACTTGTATTTGGTGGACACATATGCACTTACGTGCATCTGTGTTGTGATTATCTTGACATGCATAAAATATCTCAAATATTAATTTTTATTTTAAATATATATATATATATTATAATTTAATTTAACTGCTTCACTTATTTGGCGTTTATAACTTCTAAAATATAACGTTTTATAAAATAATAAATATATCATCAGAATGAGAATATTTTTGTCTAGATTTTGAACCAAGTTTCATTAAAAATAGAGTAGGTTCAAATATAATGTATTTTTATAGTTTAATTAGTATACGGTCACTAGGCCCGTCCAGGTACTTCATATTTCTAGTAGTCAACTTACCTGTAATCTACCCGTCTAATAATATAAGTTTTTTATAGACTTTTATTTTATTAGAAAGGTCACCCATATATAGGCCAATTAATTAATATAATATTTCAACCAACTATAAAAATAGTGTTTAAAACTATTTGGGTTGAATATTTATATTAAAAATAAACTAGTTACTAGTGGTTAATAAATTTAACCGAACCTATAATTCTTATATATAAAAATAGGGATGTTACATTTAGGTACCAAATCCGGTACTTTTATATTTTCAGGTCTTAAACAGAGTACGACTGACAAATCTGATGAAAATGGTCAAATTCTGATGCAAATCTGATAAAAATAGCAAAAATCTGTTGTCTGCCAGGTATCGCACGACCGTGCGTCCAACTGCACGACCGTGCGAGACCTCCGACCTCAGAAGCACTGCTAGTGCAAGCGATGGTGCCAATGTTTAGTCGGAATGCACTACCGTGCGACCAACCACATGACCGTGCATCTGGACCATGATTTCTGATCACATTTCTGATGACCTCGCGCTACCGTGCGACAAGTCGCATGACCGTGCCAATCTGGTGACCGGGACAACTTGTCCACTAGTCCACTTGTCTGATCCCGAATCGGAGAAATGCCGTCACCCGACAAGTGCCAGTGCACGACCGTGTGATCCAACTGCAAGGCCGTGCCAAACTAAAATTTTCCTATAAATAGAACCATTCGCTACTGGTTACAATGTTGGGTTTTTCTCCATGTTTCTGGACGATTTCTGGGTTCCGAAGCAGTCCTGATCAGACCACTTTGAAGCTTCAAGACCGAATGGAAGCATAACCGATTCAACCCATCAATTCCTTGCTTGTTTATGGTTCGATTCCTTGTTCTTATACATGTATTCTGATCATTATTCAAGTATTGAGCTGATGTTAGTTTATGTTTTATGTAGTATTGTATAATAGTAGTTATGAACTTGTTTCTTTAATAATCTTTATGTTGTAATCTTGTTTGTATGAATCTTTAGTACTTTTTCATGTTTGAATCTTCATGATTATATAATGAATGTTTCATTGATGTTGAATTCTTGATTATGTTTGATTGTCTTGGATAATGAATATGTGGTTAGTGGGATGGTAACTATTTCTTGATTAATTACTTGTTTGTAAACTTGTTTACAACATGAGACTCGAGAGGGGTATTGGTTTTATCTAAGATATATCGGATTTTGATTGAGAATGCTTTCTTGCACGTAAGGGTTATAACGAATTATATGGTGTTGTTACATGTTCTTGACGCGGTTTATGATCTTTGTTTAGTAGTTTTGGTCTGAAATTGCTAACATGGTAGATTTGTGATCAAGACTTGTAAGATGATTTTTTTTGTTATATGATCTACTTAAATGCTTATCCTCGTGGCTGTATTGTGACCATCGGTATTGCTTTCTTTGATAAGTGAGTTTAGAAAACTCCTAGCGGATGACTAATATATCTTTAAAGGTTCACATGAATATATATCAATAGCTCACTAAAGAATGATTTAAGGTGGTTAACGTGTGTTTATCGCGTTAACTTTTCGGAGAATCGTCATGTTAGAAAACTCCTAGCGGATGACTAACTGTCTTGAAATTGGAAAGTTGATCAAGTGCTTTTGTGACATATCTGATGTAGATAACATGTTTAGGTCATTTGTGAAACAAGATAATAGTTATTTTTCATATTTGAAGTCTATTATGTTTTAGATATAATTTTAGATAATTTTAGTTAAACAACCATTTACTTATCCTTTTATCTGGTAATCTAATGACAAAGATTTAGTACTTAATAACGCCCGTGCTCCGTGGATCGATATCTGGCTTTTACCAATACTTTGCTACATATATTATGACGGGACACTTGTCCTTTTGTGTGTATTTTAATGTTAAGGTATAAACCATTTTTATAAATAAGAAAATACAAGTTTCGTTGAGCGCGAAGTTCATTATATAAATATGTATAGCTGCGCTCACGTCAACGTTGTCTTTGGTGAGCTCACCATCGTCGTTGTCCACAGCGTTGACAAGCATCTCAAATCTTGAACTAGTCATACGAATAATCCTGAAACGTCAACAAAGTGCGTCCATGGTTTGGGTGGCATCACCCCTGTGCATTCAAAATTGTTGGAAAACTCATTCCCAAGAATCACACAACGCAATGTCCTCTTTTTCGTTCCAAGGATTCATTGTCATTTTGAAGTGTTTGTGAGAAATGAGATGAAAGTTCAAAGATTTTGAAGATAAAAAATGGAAGAATAAGGTTAGATTAATTAAGAGGAGTAAATTTGAAAAGTAATTTTTTAAAAAGAACCGTTGTGGGCAACCACTAGATTTCACACCCAACCAGGTCATGCCACGTCGCCACCCCAAAGCCTTCCACGCCGGTGGAAAACCTACTGCCTCCAACTCTACGCCGCCCTCCACGCCATTCCGGGGGTGGTGTGCCTGGTGTGGAGAGGCCACCACGCCACAAACCCACGCCCACTCCGTGTGGTCTTGCTAGTTTTTCGTCTTTAACTCCTTTTAAGGCCACAAATAGGGTGGTGGTCCATTGAAAAAGACAAAATCTTTAAACATGTGGGTTTGAAAGGAAAGACTTAGATTCAAGTCTCACAAATAATAAGAAATAAAAGAGTTTGCAGTTAAAAAATAAAAAATAAAAAAAAAATAAATAAATAAAAAAAAACCCTTTTAAGGCCACTTATCCGTGTAAGTTGCGTTTTAATTGATTCCATAAGCTGGCATGGTGTTGATGAGGTGTCATGAATATCTGCTAGCATCCTCTCGAAGTTAATATCGACAATGTTAACTTCTTTAGCTAATAAAATATTTGATGTTTCTGTCTTGGTGGATTTTGTGGAAATTCAGGAATGGGAGGGTGTGCAAGGAGCTAAAGACTAGATTAATTAAAAGATCCATGTCTTTTCTTTTTTTAATTGGATCAAAAAGTCGGTAGAAAAAGCTCTTTGTTTCTGGTTCTTTAGTAGTTGGATCCTCCGAAACCATAAGAATCCTTAATTAAAATTAGAATGAGATTCCAACTGAGCTTCTTTTGAGTGAGATTTTGAGAAGAGTTGCTATTTAGAGAGCACACTACGATGACGCTATGGAAATAGATTCAACAACATTTGTCAAGAGTTGCAAGGTTATGTAATATGTTTTACGGGTCGAAAAGAAATATTAGGTATACAATAGTCATATAATGTCTAATCAAGAATAGAACTCACTGTTTAGTAATAGACAACCAAATAATTACTTTAATATAAAAGGCTTGTATATTTCTATATGTTCTAGTCATCCAATGTACATGAGTATATATAGATACAATGGCTAACCCAAAAGCTTAACTCTAATGGGTTTAACCATGAATTACATACAATACCAGTTACAACCCCGCAGTTTGAATGAGAAAAGACAGACATTCAACTCGAGCGAAATTCAATAAATAGCAATGACGGAAAACCCTGGGAAGGATGTGGAGCCAGTGGCGAAGCTTGAGATTTCCGACCGGGTGTCAAAAACGTATATACCCAAAAAATTCTATAAAATGAGGGGTCGAAAATATATATACCCAAAATTTTCTATACAAAAACTACATCCTCTCCTACTGAGTGAAAAGTTCGGGTGGTCGGCCGACCCCTCCCGCCCCCACTATGCTACGCCCTTGTGTGGAGCTCACCCATCACCACTTTTTCCACAAACGAAATGAATGGCAACCTCGGTATGTTTGGCGCGTTGATGTTGTAGTAGGTTTGTGGTCATATACACAACACTAACACCATAGTAGACAATGAAGACACTAAGGACACAATAACTAAAGAATTAGATTTTATAAATTAAGAATATAAAGTACCCAGAGGTGGACTGACGAATATCCAGACAACCTCCCCGACCAATGTCTAAATATGCAATCAGGCGGAAGTGGATGATACATATACTTGTAGTAACCCATGATCTAAAGTGCCTTTAATGTTACAAAGAATGTGGTTGAAGGCATTAAGTATGGTATCCGTGGATCATGCATAGATAGACAAACATGTTGAACTGCATATGAGATATCTGGTCCACTGAACGACAAATAATGTAATGCACCAACAAGAATTCGATATTACTTGAGGTCCTAAACTAGGGGATCATAAGACCAACTCGGAGTTGGTGTCAACAGGGGTAGTGATCGGCTTACACTTAGATATAAACATTCCTTCTTTATTGCGAGTAGCACTAGGAACCACATCAAGTAAAAAGTTGATTTGTCCTGCCTTCATAGCCCAGTTGGTTGAGGGCCGGTTTGGTCTCCTAGAGGTCACCGGTTCGATTCCCGCTTGTGGCGAAAGGGGGTAGGACACCAGTGCGCAATAATGGTGACTAACCCACCGAGGGGGGTTTGATCCTGAGCGTCACCCCGGTTTTCACCCGGCTGTTACTCCAGCGAGGCAACTCGTGTGGAGGCAGTACGGTTTCCGGGGGAACGCCATCCAAGTCTGATACCGTACGGGGCCCGATAGAACATCGTCGGCAGATCTTGGCTGGGGAATACCGTCTTCGACGGGGTTCAGTGACAATGGGTCACTCATAAGAAAGTCACCGTTCAAAAAAAAAAAGTAAAAAGTTGATTTTATACTTAGAAAGCCTTTGTAAATTGCTTTTTGGTTTGACTAGTTAATTGATCATCAGTAGAAGCCGATAATCAATAGGAACCACTCCATCAGCGACAACTACGTGATTAGCAACCATGCACAAGTAGCAACAAGGCGATCAATGGCAACTATGTAACAGTTTAGTTGACGTAAGTGAGTCATTGTTGGAAATCAGACCTTCTTCAATAATCAACAAAATATTTAACAAGAGAAAATACTTTGATTAAAATTGAAGGTACATCAACCCTAAATATATAACCCTTATTTATATTATACCTAGACTAGAATTAGGAAACCTAAATAATTATAAAATAAAACTACCATAAATAATTAATTTTCCACCAAAAATAAACTAAACCACTTAGCATCCTCCAACTTTTGAGTTATGAAAAGATTAGTACTAACAGTCATCAATAGTAACTAAGTTACTACTAATAAAGTTCTTGTAGAATGGATTAACCGTCAACTGTTTAAACCGTCAAATGACAAACTTTTTCACGAGCCATTGTGTCATTTGAACATTGTAATAGTTCCTAACTATAAAACAAAAGGCTGTGTTCTATTGGGGTACAAGTTTTACAACATAAAGACACATTCTAATTTTTTTTGTTCCTTCGAATTATCTGATTGAGTTTTTGAGAATACAACGAAATACCTTAATTTAACAATGATTAATCACGATTTAGAATATCAAGACAATTACAAACTACAAAACATATAATATTTTACTCTATTATTCGTTCTGAACATGTTGAGTAATTGAAAATGGGTAAAAAATGTTTATAGGATTTTTCAATTTTTTCTTGTTTTTGGAATCTAGTACCTATTGGGCTATTTTTATTTAAAATATATTTTGGAATCTAGTACCTATTGGGCTATTTTTATTTAAAATATATTTTGGAATCTAGTACCTATTGGGCTATTTTTATTTAAAATATATGTTTTGCCATGCCATATGCATTTCGGAATGAGCTGCCATTCGGTATTCAATTCAGTTCAAAGAATCTCTATTAGAGAACCAACACTAGATTTTCATATTAAAATACAACTAGTAATTAAGTTTACGCGTGTTGCGACGCGGGTACATTGTAAACATTAATGGATTAATTCAAGCGTTATGTGATACGTACACAATTTGAAAACAACATATCCGATTTAACTCAGTAGCATTTGCCGTTGGATCCAATGTAAAGTAATCGAATTTATACTGTACAATCATAACGTATTTATATGTGATCCGACTCATATATAGGAAACGTACAAAACAAAGCTTAAAACGTGTATAAAGAGAAAACTGACACGTGTACTCAAAAAACATATTCACATCAAGGCAGAGGCGGACCCACATGCTCCGGGTCGGGGTCCACGGACCCCAATCTTTTTTTTAGAAAATAGTAGAACCGGTATGTTAAATTTTTCAAGGACCCCATAAAATAAGTTAATTGGACCCCGTAGTATTAAAAGCAAAGATGCTATGGTGGTAAATCTCATTGTGTTCCAACAAATAGATCCCAAGTTCTAGTCTTAAATGTCTTGTTTTTTTAGTTTATTTTTTTCCATTAAAATTAAATTAGTGTTTTAAAACAGCACAATCACCAATTGACCATCTAATTTGCTTCTTTAAAATGATAAATTGAATGTCGATTTTATTTAACACTTGATTACCAAATAAAACTTCCAACATATAATGTAGTGGTTTCATGTCCACTAAATGCTTCTACATTATATCCTGGTCCCGACCCGACTACGATGACCGACCCGAAAATTTTAATGTTTGGTTGTGAAAAATCCTTACACAAAAAATGGACCCCAATGAAAAAAATCTTGGGTCCGCCACTGCATCAAGGGTTGAAATTTTACCCCTAGCATGTTGCTGTAGGGTCGAAACGTAGGGTAACTCAAATTTATACCGTCGAATGAGAACATATTATATTTGACCTCATTCGATTCAGAACAAAATTTACAATGAAACCTAGACCAAATAAAACGTACATAAAATAAACACGAAAACGTATTATATTTGACATGACTTGCTTAAAAAAAGTTTATGCAAAAATGTAGAAAAACACAAATTTATACCGAGACATAAATAAAAATACGCACGAAAAAATAGTTTTTTAGGTAAAGGAACGAAAGTGGTAAAGTCGGAGCTTTCTAAACTCGGGTTGGTTTAAATGATATTTTTACAAAGTTCTTAAACACAACGACAAATTATTAATATTTTAAAAAGAAAATTAGCTAAAGAAAACTTACTTAAATATTTAAGGATTAGTTTTGTTTAGATAAAAATAACAATTTTCAAAAGTTAAGAGGGTTGTAAAATAAAGTAATTGAAGAAACTCTGACCTGAACGGTAAGGCTCCGACTAGGACTTCAACTCTTGGCGATCCGAACACCTGACTGCAAAACAGAACACCGTTAGAACTCATTACATGAATGGGGTTATTCCTGTAACCACCCTCCGGCGTGAGAATAAGTCTCGGTATTTGGAAGTAAGAAAGTATGTAGAGAGAGAGTAGGTAAGAGCAGAATGAGTCGTACCTTAGATGTTTACCTCTATTTATAGTTTACCATTAGAGTTTCCCATAAACTATGATGTACTCCGATAAGTTAGGGATTTGCATGATCTTCCCAAAATATTGGGGATTCAGATACGTGGTTTATCCATGCAGAATGGAACATTCTAGAATAAACATGTGTAGCGGATTATTTATAATAAAATAATAGGTAATGACCGGGTCGGGTTAGCCGATCCGGGTCATACCTCGTCATGTCCCCCCAGTCCAAAGTTATGAGATGAAATCCATGAGATCAGACTTAGAAAAGGAAAAAGTCAAAATACCCCCTAAGCACATATTTCTCAAATGGAAATACAATACTTTTTGAATTATGGCGGTGATGTGAAAGGGTGTGACAGTTAAGCCATCATTAGGAGGACAGTTGTACATGCCCCGGATTGCCACGCATCGCCATTTGTTTGCACTTCCTTTTGAATTTGAAAGGTTGTAATAGTCTTCCCATTAGGGGTTTCCCATAAACTAGGATGTACTCTGTCGCAACCCCCGGCCCGTGATTACTTGGGAACGGGCGGCCGTGAACCAGTATCAGTGGTATCGGTGTTTATCAGTTTGGTAGCGGAATTGCATCAGGACTGTAGTTAGGAAATATTTTATCGGAGTAAATACCATATTTTTATAATATTAAATACGTGGGAAATTCTCAAGTTTCCATTACAAACATGTTTATAGGGATAAACCCTAATTTATTGAATTAAAACATCTTCTTTATTTAGGTAACTTTTATAGCCACTTTTCCAAGCTTTCAGTGCTCTCCAGCTGGCCTCTATTTTGGCTTTCACATTTTGTTACCTGAAACGCGTTTTAAAACATTTTATCAGCAAGAAATACTGGTGAGTGAATCCCAATTTAATCAAAACAGGTTTTATCATTTTACAGCATTGAGAGCAATCCAGCAATTACATTTGTTTATATTTCTACTTTAATTACCACCCACGGTACTGTCAATCCTGACTTGTGGTAATGTTACTACTCACAGTGTAGTAACAAGTTATGTATACAAAACCCCAACATACCGACGATAATTTTAGAATTACAAATACTCAATCACTGTTAATTATAAGATGAAAACAATTGAGGTTTTGTAAAAACAATTTGTGAAAAGAGGAATCACTCACATTGCTATTTTAGGTTTTTCCCTGTAACTTCCTGATTATAATCTAATAAATTAAACAGTGCACACGCGTTAGTATAATAACCCAATATTTACATTAGTTATACCCTCCCTGGGACAGAACTCCAACGACTACGTCAGGCAGAGCCTCAATAGGCGTTACGGAGCACTAGATCAATCGGGTAGCGTATCTAATACGTAACCGGGGGTTATAATACTTACAACGAGGCAGAGCTTCGCTAATTAGGGGGGTATTATGCCCGAGAATTACTTATATTATCAGAAACTGAGAGAGAAATTCAAATTATGAGCGACGGAAACTGAATGCCGATGTTCCAAATTTATAGGGCCGATTCGGGGATTCCTCGCGCCCTGCGAAAGATGAAGACAAGGTCTTCGCAGCCCGCGAGCTAGGTGGAGTAGGGTCTAGCTTGGTTGACTCAGTCTCCTAGCCTTCACACGTAACGTGACACGTGGCGGCAGGGGGTGCGGGCGGGTGGCCAGCTCTCGCGGCCCGCGACGGAGCTAGCCAAAGTCGTCGCCCCCCGTGAGCGCCCCCTTAATTTTGTTTTTCTTGATTTTTGTCAAAATAATGGTATTTCGGGTCCGGTTTTCATATACGGGGTGTATTTTAGGACGTATAGGGATGTTATAAATATTTTAGGAGGGTTGTTATATCCTCCCCACCTTGTTTTAGAACTCGTCCTCGAGGTCTACTGGAACAGGTGTGGATGTTTCCTCTGCATTTCTGATTCAAGCTCCCAAGTGTATTCTGGTCCTCTCTTGGAATCCCACTTCACTTTGACTAGAACTAATCTCTTGTGTTTGAGATTCTTGACTTTCCTGTCTTCAATCTGTAGTGGCTTCTCTACGAATTTAAGTTTCTCATTTACCTCTATATCGTTAAGAGGTACCACTAATGATTCATTTGCTAAGCACTTTTTGAGATTACATACATGAAATACATCATGTATTCCTGCCATTTCCTCTGGCAGTCGTAACTGATAAGCTACTTGTCTTATTCTTCTAATAATTTCAAAGGGTCCAATATACCTGGGGATTAGCTTTCCTCTTTTGATGAACCTTACCACTCCTTTCCAAGGAGAAACTTTTAATAATACTTTATCTGCTACTTGAAATTCCAATGGCTTTCGCCTGTTATCAGCATAACTCTTTTGTCGATCGCGTGCTGCTTTTAGTCTATCCTTGACTTGAATAATCTTGTCTGTTGTTTCTTGCACTATCTCTGGTCCAGATAATTGTTTTTCTCCAATTTCTGCCCAACAGACTGAAGTTTGGCACTTTCGTCCATAAAGTGCTTCGAATGGTGCAGCATTGATACTATCATGATAGCTGTTATTGTAAGAAAATTCTATTAATGGTAAATGATCGTCCCAATTTCCTCCGAAATCAATTACACAAGCTCTAAGCATATCTTCCATTGTCTGAATTGTCCTTTCACTTTGTCTATCCGTTTGAGGTTGATAAGTTGTGCTTAGATTTAACTTGGTTCCCATTGCTTTTGGAAACTTGTCAAAAATGAGAAGTAAAACGGCTATCTCTATCAAACACAATAGATAAAGGAATTCCATGTAATGAAACTATTTCATTTACGTACAACTTGGCTAATTGTTCCATACTGAAAGTTTCCTTCATCGGTAAGAAATGAGCAGACTTAGTTAATCTATCTACAATCACCCATATTGTATCATTACTCTTTCGTGTCTTGGGTAATTTGGTAACAAAATCCATTATTATCAATTCCCATTTCCATACAGGCATTTCTAATTGCTGCAATAAACCTGAGGGTTTTTTATGTTCAGCTTTAACTTGTGAACAAGTTAAACACTTGGCTACATAAGCTGCTATATCCTTTTTCATTCCTATCCACCAAAAATTCTTTATTAAGTCTTGATACATTTTATCACTTCCAGGATGTATCATATACTTAGATTTATGGACTTCTTCTAAAATTTGGTGACATAGGTTTCCTTGTTTAAGTAACCAAATCCTTTTCTTATGGAATGTCCAAATTCCATCTGTTCCTTGTTCTAATACCTTAATCATACATTTTAATTTTTCAGTATCATCCTTGATTTCTGATTCATGTACTTTTCTAATTTGCTCGTTTAAATCTATCTACAGATTTAATTTAAGAGAACGTACTCTTCTGGGCTTTTCATGATACTTTCGACTTAAAGCATCAGCTACTACATTAGCCTTTCCTGCATGATACTGGATACTACAATCATAATCACTAAGAATTTCCATCCAGCGTCTTTGTCTCATATTTAACTCCTTTTCCCGATAACATATCTTAAACTCTTATGATCGGTGAAAATGGTAAACTTACTACCATAAAGGTAATGTCTCCAGATTTTCAGGGCAAAAATTATGGCTCCTAACTCTAATCATGGGTTGAATAATTTTCTTCATGATTCTTAAGTTGTCTAGAGGCATAGGCTATAACCTTTTGACGTTGCATCAACACACATCCATAACCTAACTTAGAAGCGTTACAATAGACTACAAAGTCTTTAGTTCCTTCTGGTAACGCTAGTATGGGTGCGTTGGTTAATCTTTGCTTAAGAATTCTAAAAGCTTCTTCCTGCTTTGGTCCCCATTCAAACTTAACAGACTTACAGGTCAGTTTTGTTAAAGGAATGGCTATTCTAGACAAATCTCGAATAAACCGTCTATAATAACCGGCCAGTCCTAGAAAACTTCTAACCTCCGTTGGTGATTCGGGGACGTTCCATTTAGTAATTGCCTCGATCTTTGTTGGATCCTCATGAATTCCTTCATGATTAACTAAATGTGCAAGAAATTGCACTTCTTCTAACCAAAATTCACATTTTGAAAATTTAGCATAAAACTTTTCTTTTCTCAGCAAATTTAGGAGTGCATGCAGGTGCGCTGCATGTTCCTCTTTACTCTTAGAGTAAATGAGAATATCATCTATAAAGACAATTATGAATTTGTCCAGATATGGTTTACATATTATGTTCATCATGTCCATAAATGCGGCTGGGGCATTAGTTAAACCAAATGGCATGACGGTAAATTTATAATGGCCATACCTTGTTCTGAAGGCAATTTTAGGAATGTCCTCTTCCTGTACCTTTAATTGATGATATCCTGAGCGTAAATCAATCTTAGAAAAGAATCGAGCTCCTTGCAATTGATAAAACAGATCATCGATCCTCGGTAATGGGTACCGATTTTTAATCGTGACCTTGTTCAACTCTCGGTAATCAATGCACATATGCATTGACCCGTCTTTCTTTTTGACAAACAAGATCGGTGCTCCCCATGGTGATGAGCTTGGTTGTATGAATCCTTTCTCTAAAAGTTCGTCCAATTGTTTCTTTAGTTCTTGCATCTCTGTTGTTGCCAAACGATAAGGTGCCTTGGCAATGGGTGCTGTCCCTGGTAGCAGATGGATTCTGAATTCAACTTCCCTGTCTGGCGGTAGTCCTGGTAATTCTTCTGGGAAAACATCTGAGAATTGAGATACTATGGGGATATCTTTCGATTCTTTTCCTTTAGTGTTAATGATTATGGAAATCATATACACTAGTGACCCTTTTCTTGCACAACTCGCTGTTTTCATCATAGAGATGAATTTCGTGGATCAAGATGGCTTATTTCCTTTAATTGTGATCTTTTCACCCTTTGGTGAATTTACTTGGATTGACTTTTGATCACATAGAATACTGGCTTTATTTGCTACTAACTAATCCATTCCTAATACAATATCAAATCCAGCCAGATTCATTGGGTAAAGATTAGCAACAAAATTATGTTTTGAAATTTCTATTCTTGCTCCCTGCAAGACTTCAGTAATCTTAATGGATTCTCCATTTGTTGTCTCTACTAGACATTCTTGTTGAAGTATAGTTAATGGTTGATTGAGAAATTTGCAGAATGAAGTATTAACAAAACTTTGGTTCGCATTAGAGTCAAATAATACTTTAGCAAAAACATCATTAACTAAAAACGTACCGGCAATCACGTCCGGAATCATCTTTGCTTCTTCGGCTGTCAGAACAAATGCCCTAGCATTCTTAGTAGTCTTGTTGTTTAGGGCTAGAGCTAGTTTCGGACAATTCGGTTTGATATGCCCTTTTTCTCCACAGTTGAAGCACACTCCATTACTGGGTTTCTTCCTACAATTTTCTTCTTTATGTCCTGGTATCTTGCAAAAGTTGCAGTATGTAGAGCATCTTCCTGAATGCTTTTTTATTGCAGGCCTTATAATAAGGTGCAGAAGTAGAACCTACGTTCTTCCCACGGTTGGAATTACCGTAGCGAGATTCCAGGGTAAGTTTCTGGAGTAGGTTCTTCCTCAGGTTTTCTTCTTGTGTACCTACCAATTCATCGGTCAAGGTATTTGCTAGTTCTACAACTTCTTCTATGGTTGGTGGTCTAGCTGCCTTGACTACATGTATAATCTCACTGATTAATCTCCAGAGGTAACGGGAGATTAATACTGGTTCTGGTGAAGTTAGGGCTGGCACTATTCTAGCATATTCGAAGAATATGGTAGTGTAACCCTTATAGTCTACTCTAGTCATTCTAAGGTTTAAGAACTTATTAGCTATATGTTCTTTTTCATTGGGAGGACATAATTTCCTTTCAACCATATTCTTAAACTCAGTCCATTCCATAATATAGACTCTGTCACTTCCCCTAGACTAGAGAATAGTGTTCCATCATTCTACAGCGGCATTCTTAAAAAGATTGGAGGCAAACATGATTTTATCTTCCTCTGCACACTTGCTTATTGTTAAGACTGACTCGGTCTTTTCTGTCCAACGTAAAGCTGCAATGGCTCCTTCATTGCCCGCGAATTCTGTTGGTTTACAAGACCAGGATTCTTTGTAAGAACAACCATAAGACATGGTTCTTCTTCTTTTTGGAATAGGCAATTGAAGTAATGGTCCATTGTTTACACTTTGACTGGGTTCAGTAGGTGGTCGCTTACTTCCACTATTACTGTTATTATTTTCTGCTTCTTTAACATTTTGAATGATATATGTGACAATTGGCACCAAACCGGTAATTTCCGTACACGTTAATTATTATTTAATAACTGAAATTATGTGCTTAAATGTCAACATTGTTTGATTACATGATATACAAGTGAATTCATGCACGTTTTATACTACAAGAAATTGCTTTATGCATTAATGATAGCGTTGCGTCAGAAATACTAGTAAACTCACCGGTAAGACACATTGTGTCGACAATTCTGCAGAAAGCAGTCAGACAATAGAATTGGAGCCTAGGTGTAGGTCCAACATCAAGAATACATTAAAACCCAAGAGTATATACAAGGGTTAACATATAGACTTCCCGGAAGCTAGAATATGCACTAAAAAGCACCCGAAACGCACTTTAAATGCAGAAATCTGCATAATTCAGCTATAAATCAGCTATAATCAGCTTTTTAACATATAAATATGATGTAGAATTCATGTTTTATTATCCAGAATACCCTCCTAAGTGTTAGGAATAAAAAGGGTTACAAAAGGATACATAATGGACACTAAACGGTGTAATTTAGCACTTTAACGAGCCGGTATCTAACCGAACAACCGGACATTACCCGGAACATAAAAATATTACTAGAAGCATTGTTTTAATGTTTCTGAACTAGTTATGGTCCCCGAACACCATAACACCTCTTATAACATATTAACACAACAAGTCCCTAAAAATTACACATGAAAGCTTACTTGTTTATATAATTAGCAAATTGAAGTTACACTCCCCCCCCCCCCACCTTGTTCACGGTCACATGGGGTGACCCCATCAAATATTTGCCAAAAATCCTACTAAATCCCATTAGATTCATTTTGATATTCCTTGGATTCTATTTGATTTTGTGAAAATCTTTTGAGATATGAAAAGATTATAAGTATCACCATAACCATTTCATCACTTCACACTTCACACCTCCTCCCTCCTCTCTCCCACCTACGGCCGTGAGCCACCCCCACACCACCACTATTTTCATCTCAAGTTCATCCATTCCAAGCTAGTTACATGGTGCAAGAAGGTGTTTAAGAAGGTTTAGAGCTTGTAGATCTTGAAGAACCTTCTCTGTTTGCTTTTATTCAACCCGTTTGTCATCTTCATCTTCAAGTGTTCTTCCCTAGCCCTTGTGCTAGTTGTAAGCTTCTTATCACTTGTTTACTTCTATTTTGATGGTTAAAAGATGATGAACAATATTAATCTTGAAGAACACAAAAGAACATGATCATGATACTTTAACATAAGCTTAAAAATATAAGAATACATGTTGAATATGTTGATTTGCTTCTTGTTGATTGATTATTAGTGTTAGTGATGTTAGACATCATATGGAGCCTACTAGATTGTGATTAAACACATGATCTAGTAAGTTAAAGTGGTGATCTTGTGAAAGACCAAGATCTTCATGCTTTATGTCTTCATGAACTTAAATAATGAAATGGGTTTTCTTATGTAAAGATGGTTTAAACAAAATACAAATCTTGTAAATAGATGATTACAAGAATAATTTTCCCAAGAAACCAAGTTTATTTATGAGATTTACGAGTTATGATTTCTAAATAAACTAGATATATTTTTAGTGTTTAACAAGAATAGAAACATGTATGTAACAAGAAAAATACAAGAGAAGTATTTTTTTTTTTTTAGAAAAATCATCTTACAAGTTGTAAATGACTAGATCTTTTAATAAAGTGATTTACAAACAAATAACCATGTTTTTAAGGATAACTAAACCTACTAAATAACATGGTAAGTGACTACAAGTTTCTACAAAAACTTCAAGTTCATGATATAGTGTAATATACATGATTTTGACACTCGGTAAGTGTTGAATGAGTTGTTGATTGTTATGATGATTTTAAAAGAAAATAAACACATGTTTTGAAAACATGGGAAACCTTCATTTTTAGGGGAAACTCTGTCAAAATTTCTATAGAATTTTGACACTTAGAAAAATATAAGTTTTTGTGAAACTTATTCCCTAAAAATATTTACCAAGGTTTCCCTAATTTTTATGTAAACTCCAAGTTAAGAAATGATGATTTCTTCAAGATAAAAATTGATATTAAGTATGTATATTTTTGAGAAAAATATATATATTTATTGATCACCAAATTTTGTGCTAAGTGTATGTAGTATGTATTATATGTAATGGTGTGTTAAGACTTGAAAATACACTAAATACTCCTAAAGAGTAAAAATACAAAATACACATACAACATGCTTAGACAAATACAAGAAAAATATATTACTTGATAGATTATATAACTTGGACAAGTTATGAACATGAAATGAAGTTTTTGGACAAGATACATAATTCGGGTGAAAAATACAAGATACTTATATTTATTGTTGAGAAAATAATATAAGGCACATAGTTAAAAATATAAATTATTTTTAACATAAGAATACATACACAAAAAGATAGTGACTTGTACTTGTGCGATACAAGTCTAGTGACTAACGTTAATAAAACACGTTTAGGTCACGACGCTAGATAAGCAAATCCGGTGAAGTTTACGGCGCAAGGAACGCAAAGTGGTGAGTTCATGCTCCCCCTTTTCTTTTAACTGTTTTCAGTTTTATAACTTCGGGGGTGAAATACATGTTACAAATATTACAATGTTTACAAATGGTATGAGGGATACAAGAATTGAGAAATGATACGAGAAATGATACGAGAAATGATATGAGAAATGATACGAGAAATCATGTCACGAATAAGGTACCATAAGCACCATTAATCAACATTATACCTAGAGCACATAACAAAAGGTTAGATCTAACGGGTTTTCGGGCAGCCACACTCTTGGTGAGAACGAGTACCAAGTAGTGCTTTTGTGTCTCAGTCGTGAATCGACAACTAGAAAAATGCCTATGGTTTGGATGCTTCCTATGTCGTGTCACATGTTAATGGCCTTGCAACCCATTAACAACTTGATACATACAGAAATACTTGATTTATATAAGATACATACCATATTTTTCATACAAAGTATACAAACGTTCAATACAAGAACTGGATGAATTCACACCAACATTATGTTGGCGTTTTTCCAAAACTCACATGTATTTCAGGTAACTAAAGTGGATGTGTGCGCGGTCTTACTCTTGCTCATGGATGTTGTTTATGTTTATCTTTTAAATAAAGTTGTAATCTTTTCAGACAATATACTATCTTGTGATGTAAACACTTAAACCATGTTTTCAGTTATGAAATGTTTGGTATTTAAAGTTATTTTTACGAGCATGTAGTATGTTTACCTTTCGTATGCAATGAGAACCTTTCATGATCACACCTCGTGCTTCCGCCTTAGAAAGGGGTGTGACAGATTGGTATCAGAGCTGCGATTGTAGTGAACCAGGATTCCTTCTCGAGTCTAGTCTACAATCTTTAGGATCCTTTCACGAAAACAATTTTCAAAGAGTTTTCATTGCATAAAACTTTCCGCGACATCCACTACCTGGAACTGTTTACAAAAAGTCAAGAAAAGACACTACGAGACTTATGGTGCACTGGAGTAGCACTTGTCTTTGATTATGAATTACTTGCGATTATGTGTGATAATTGATATTTACATATACTAGAAATAGAATATCTCAGGTACTCGTGACTTTACCTGAAAATAATGGCCTATCTGAAAGAAGTGATACGAGAATGAAACGAACTGTGCGGACTGTGCAAGGAGTTACGTAATTATGGATGCATACATAATTATGGAATTCAGTGCATAGAAACCACAGCAAGTCTTGCCATGTATAGATTCCCTCAGTATAAGAAAAGGGTCAAACGTAAACACCCTTCCCTCAGCTTATTAAACACTCTGTTAAGAGTAATGATTTAGGGTATAAAGACATGAACCGCCAATGTGAAGTAAGATATTTGTCTTTTACATATATTAAACTTGTACTTTGGGGAGATGTAACCCTTATGCACTTTGTGAATCTTGCAAACAATAACGTAACAAGTTGCCCTGGTATGTGTAAAGACTCGATGAATATCTTATGACACAACAGTATTTATCTATTTATGCATGCTTGTTGTTGTATGAATTGATACGTTCGGCGGATTGTTTGATGTCATCTATGTGGTATATGCCTGTATATATATATACTACTACTGTCTCGTATGACGATATCAAACAAAATGTCTAACCCTATTGTGTTGTGTTCTTTCAGAACATGGCACCAAGGAGAATTGTGAACAATCGAGATTCTGATCAACCTCCTCCTCCCCCACTGCCAAGAACTGCTGAAGAGCTGGACGCTCTACTGGAGGAAAGGATCTCCGCAGCTATTGCCCAGTACGAGGCAAACCGTACTGAACACAGTGGAGGACCAAGCAATGCTAGACGCAATGGGAATGGAGATTCATCTGGAGGAAACACTGCTCAGGGCTGCACTTTCAAGCAGTGTCTCAACTGCAAACCACTGAACTACGACGGCACTGGAGGTGCAGTGGCGTTTGTACGCTGGACGGAAAAGACTGATGCTACTATCCGTATGAGCAAGTGTACCGCGGATCAGCAAGTCACTTTTTCTACGAGATTGTTTGTTAATGAAGCTTTGACTTGGTGGAATTTGCAAGTCCAGACTCTAGGTGACGATGCTGCGTATGGCATGACGTGGGATGAACTAAAGGAACGAATGAGAGAGAAGTATTGTTCTCATGCTGAACTCCAAAGGTTAGAGACTGAGTTCTGGCATTTGACAATGGAAGGTGCTGATATCACTGGTTATACCCGAAGATTCCACGATTTGTCGAGAGTGACCCCCTATATGGTGACTCCCAAATTTAAGCGTGTTGAACGATACATCTGGGGATTGGCCTCAGAATTTCGTAGCATGGTAACTTCGGCCAAACCTGTAACAATCACAGAGGCTGTAACTCTGGCTGTCAGCCTTACTGAAGATGTTGTCCGTATGAAGAAGTTGTCGCTGAACCCTACTGAGGAGACCGAGACGCACGCTGAGTCGTCCAGTGACAAGAAAAGGAAACATGCAAACCTGAATCAAGCAACCCGCAGCAACAACAAAGGTTCAAACAACAAGAAACATGACACTAACCCACCTAAGGAGGCGAGAACCTTTGCAGCGGCAAATGATACTAAAGCCAAAGGATACCAAGGCACCCTACCTAAATGCCAAAAATGTAAGTATCATCATGAAGGAGCTTGTCGCATTCCAAGATGCGACCAATGTGGTAGGTTGGGTCATCAAACAGAAGACTGTTGGGGAAAAGGAAGGAATGGGAATGGAAATCGCAACGGTGCTGGTGATAGAAACAACGGTGGAAATGGAAATGGTGCTGGTAACAGGAATGGCAACGGAAATGGGCATAAACAAGGATGCTTTAGTTGTGGAAGCAAAGATCAATTCATAAAAGATTGCCCAAGGGGAACAACGCTCAGGCTCGAGCATTTGTGATTGGAGCAAGGAACGCACGCGAGGACCCTAATGTGGTCACCGGTATGTTTCTCGTTAACAATCAAATTACATCCATATTATTTGACACTGGTGCCGATTTTAGCTTCATGTCTGTGGAATTTAAAAGTATGCTTGGAATAGAATCTAGTAGATTAGATATTCCTTATTCCATAGAACTAGCCAATGGTAAACTCGTTGAATCAAGTGAAGTCGTTAGAGGTTTCACATTAGAACTTGGTGAACGAAGATTTAGCATCGATCTCTTACCTATTCAATTGGGTAGCTTCGATGTAGTGGTCAGAATGGACTGATTGTCCAAGAACAAAGCTGAAGTTATTTGTCATGAGAAAATCATTCGCATCCCTTTGGAGAACGATGAAACTCTCGTCGTACATGGAGAAAAACGAAACGCGCCTCTACGAATCATCAGTTGTATGAAGGCACATAAGTGCTTAAGGAAAGGATGTGTTGCTTTCCTAGCACACGTTATAGATAAGAAGGCTGAGGAGCCGAAACTCGAAGATATTCCTGTGGTGAAGGAATTCCCTGATGTTTTTCCCGAAGATCTGCCAGGACTACCTCCGCAACGACAAGTCGAATTCCGTATAGACTTGGTTCCAGGAGCCGCTCTTGTAGCCAAGGCACCCTATCGGCTTGCACCATCCGAGATGCAGGAATTATCTACACAACTCCAGGAGTTGTTGGATAAAGGATTCATAAGGCCAAGCTTCTCACCTTGGGGAGCTCCAGTATTGTTCGTGAAGAAAAAGGATGGAACTCTGCGGATGTGTATCGATTACAGAGAACTGAACATGTCACACCCCCAAAATCCACCATGCGGAGTATCACCGCTTGGAGGCGTGACATGACCAGGATCGAGCCACCAATCATACTGAACAACATAATTAAGTAAATAAAACCAAACACAATACGATTGGTGACCAAAAGGAAGTAAACCGATTTTAGGTTAACAGCGGAAGCATAAAACATAAGTTCAAAACATAAGTCCATAGTTCATAAGTTTCAAGTCCAAAACGTAGGTTAAATAAGTTCGTAAAGTTTATTCATTAAGTACGGGACATATCAGTTTGCATCCCACAACGACCACCTCCATATGCAAGCTCCATAGCATCTAATGACCTGCAAAGCATGTAATAACGAGTCAACAACAAAGTTGAGTGAGTTCACGGTTGGTTGTCCATTTTAGAGTTGTTTCCAAAAACATAGTTTAATCTCATTCGGCTATCCAGCCGTGGGGGTTACCCCATAGTTCGAAAACGTTTATTAGTTAACCATCCCATGTCCACCTTCCCTGGCTATCCAGCCCGGCACTTTGGCCGTGGGGAGCTGCCCCAGTATTTTAAACTACCAGACTCGTTTATCATATCGACTACTAACAAAAGAAATCAATTGTGCCCTAGCGTCGGTGTTCTATCACCACCGACGTGCCATAGTCCATTAGTACACGCCCGTCCGACTGGCACGGTGTGAGGTTTGTTAAACCTAATAGCGCTATTAACTAATGACCCGCTCGCCATAGCCTCGGCGATTAAGTCGATATAAAAAGGGAGGGACTTCGTTGATAGAGTTCTAGTCCAGTAAGTCTAATACGTCCCCATTAGGACGAGGAATTTACATTCCTGAACACGTCACAAGGACGAGGAATCCACATTCCTGAACACGTCCCAAAGGACGAGGAATCCCTATTCCTGTACCCATTCCCATTCCCACCAGGAATTTACCATGCTTTGTAGAAAAGTGTGAACTCACCTCGGTTTGCTCGGTTGGATTCTCAAATATAGTTAACAGTCAAGGTCGGTCAATCACGTCCTAATAAGGTACGGATAACAATCAGTTTCTCATGCATAACACGTATCCTACGTATGGTTTATTTGCGCATTACTTCTACCACATAACAGGTACACACTTTAACGATTTATGCATATATAAACTTCCCATCCATTCCCCACTCATAAACAAACATACGATATTGCACGTAACACATATAACATGTTAGATCATTCACCGATAGCATACTCGACATTTAGACACGCAAGTCACAACTTATGTCAATTCAGCATTAATATTCAAAACCGGCTGTTTTCGGACATTTAAATAAAATAGTTAAATTATTCCAAAAATTCCCAAATTTTTACAACATTTCTTAAACGTTCCATATTTTATTGTGTAAAAATATTGGGGTCCGGTTCATTACCAATATTTTATAAAAATTCATATTCCGGACTGAACTCAGATTTATGTATTTCTGACCACAGTCCACGGAACAATTTATTAAAAATTCATCGAGTGCCCGATTTATGAAATTCCAGTGGGGTAATTACCAATGCATCGGTTGTCATCTACTGTACAAATTTCATGGTCTGATTCATCACAAAACTCAGGTTATGACTGAAAGTATGACACCCATTTATTGCTGTCAAAATTCAGCTTAAGTTGCTGTTACAAATTAACACTTTAAAAATAGTAAACGAAGTCCAAAAATTACGATTCCAGTTCCATTAGAACCGTATTTCATAATAACATATTTTAGATTCAAAATATCGGTTTTTCGTTGAGCTTAAGACCTGTTTACAGCCAACTGAAGTTGGCTGTAAAGTATGGACAGATTGCTGTTTTTAGTCTCTAGCTTACTAGTTTGTGTTCGGTTGATCCCGTTAATTATGTTTAGTGATCGTAACAACATCAAACATCAATATAATCCAGCAACACATCAGATAATCAACCAATAATCATAATCACACAAGATCTACATGCTTTACACTAATATTCATCCATTAACCACCTTGTTCATCACTTTAGTAGACTTTTAGACTTTGATCTTACATGTTCATAATTTTTAACCGACAAATCTCTTATTAACCACCCTAGACAAGATCAAGAAGGTGTTTAGAGTCACTTACTACTAGCACAAGGCTAGGGAAGATCAAAGGCGTAAAAGTGGTGGATAAAAGAAACGTAGTGAGGTCCTTGAGATCCCGAGTGCACCGAGCTTCCTTATGTGATCCCTTGCACCTTTGTATGTAAGAAAATGGCTTGTAGGAGGCTTGAAGGTGGTGGTATGGTGGATGGTTGTGGCTTCCGATTTCAAAGAAAGAGAGGAGAGGGAGAGTGCAATTTTGATAAGTGTTGAAGTAAATGAATTGTAGTCTTAAGGTTATATTTATTAACCAACTTCATACTTTGTCCACTAGACAATGTGCTTTCTAGATTTTAGGCAACATGGATTATTTTAATCAAAGTTGTAAGATGGTGTCCCCCATGGGGAACCGATCTCGTTAGGGGGGGGGGGGGGTTCCATGGTTAGATTGTAACTAATTGTTAAGTATTAGTTAGTTAGTTAGTTAGTTAGAGATTTAATATTAGTTACTAGTGTGTTGTAAATTGTAACGGGTGTTAGGGTATTCGGGGACCCTAGCTGGCTCAGAAAAGAAAAACAATGTAATTGACAATATTTTTATGTTCCGGGTGAAGTCCGGTTGTTCGGTTCGGTGTTGATCCGTTAAACTGCTTAATTAATCCGTAAAGCGTCCTATTTATATATTTTGTAATGTTTTTACTTTCTAACACTTAGGAAAATATAACGGACTATTTAGTGACCTTTCTGTACACTATTAGTATATTAACAAGTACGTGTAAGCATAACACAGATATCAGAAAGCAGTTAAGTAATTCCACACAGTCGTCAAGCACTTTCATTATCAATAATAAATTGTACGGAATACATGGAATTTTGAGGGTTGTCACATTCTCCCCTTGTTAAGAGAATTTCGTCCCGAAATTTAGCGCGTGGTTACTGAGGAAGCTAGTTAAGTTGCGTTGTTTTCCTGATTTTCCTGGGGTGTCACATCATCCCCCCGTTGATTTGGAATTCCGTCCCGAAATTCTGCAGTAGCTTCAGCCTCAGTAGTTGTTGCGTTTTTCTTAAACAGTTGGGGATACTTGAGTTTCATTTGATCTTCTCGTTCCCAGGTATACTCTGGGCCACGACGAGCATTCCAACGAACTCGGACCAGAGGTATCCTGGTATGCTTGAGGATCTTAACATCTCGATCCGTAATTTCTACTGGTTCCTCGACGAATCGCAACTGGTCGTCGATTGTGAGTTCCTTAAGAGGAACTATGAGGGTCTCATCTGACAGACACTTCTTCAGATTTGACACATGGAAAACATTGTGAACTCCGCTGAGTTCTTCAGGTAGATCCAACCTGTAGGCGACTTTGCCAATTTTCTCAATGACTTCGAATGGTCCAACATAACGCGGATTGAGTTTGCCTTGTTTGCCAAAGCGGACTACACCTTTCCAAGGTGAGACTTTGAGTAGCACTCGATCCCCAACCTGGAGCTCGAGTGGTTTTCTTCCCTTATCAGCATAGCTTTTCTGACGGTCACGAGCTGCCGCCATTCGCTGTCGTATCTGAGCAATTTTCTCGGTGGTATCTACCACAAGTTCTGGGCCAGTGATTTGGCTGTCACCAACTTCTGCCCAACAGAGAGGTGATCGGCATTTGCGTCCGTACAATGCCTCAAACGGAGCGGCTTGGATGCTGGTGTGGTAGCTGTTGTTGTACGAAAACTCCACTAGCGGGAGGTGCCTTTCCCAGCCATTACCAAAATCGATTACACATGCCCTAAGCATGTCTTCAAGGGTTTGGATGGTACGTTCAGATTGCCCATCCGTCTGCGGGTGATAAGCGGTGCTCATATCTAAACGTGAGCCAAAGGACTTGTGCATTGCTTGCCACAGTTCAGAAGTAAAACGTGCGTCACGATCAGATATAATAGAGGTTGGCACTCCGTGCCTTGATACCATTTCCTTTAGGTAAATGTCTGCAAGAATAGAAAACTTATCCGTTTCTTTGATAGCCAGAAAATGTGCAGACTTGGTTAATCGATCTACGATCACCCAAATGGTATCGTTTCCGCGTTGAGATCTGGGCAGGCCGGTAACGAAATCCATGGAAATTTGCTCCCATTTCCATTTCGGGATCTTCGGTTGTTGAAGTAGGCCTGATGGTTTCTGATATTCAGACTTGACTCTCGCACAAGTCAAGCACTTGCTGACGTAGGTTGCTATGTGGGCTTTCATGCCAGGCCACCAATACGTAGTCTTGAGGTCATGGTACATTTTATCCTAACCAGGATGTACCGAATAACGAGACTTATGTGCTTCATCCATCACAAGCTCGCGTAAGTTGCCATAGAGTGGAACCCAAATATGCCCTGTTACATAGTAGGCACCGTCTTCCTTTTGTTCTAGCCGTTGCCTCGATCCTCGTAGGGACTCAGCCCTGATGTTCTCTGCTTTCAATGCTTCGACCTGGGCATCTCGAATTTGAGCGGGAAGGTTGGATTGGATGGTAAGCTGTAAAGCACGTACACGCCTAGGTATGGTATCCTTTCGACTGAGGGCGTAGGCCACAACATTGGCTTTACCCGGATGATACTTGATTGCGCATTCATAATCGTTCAAGAGCTCAACCCATCGGCGTTGACGCATGTTTAACTCCTTTTGCTTGAAGATATGCTCGAGACTCCTGTGATCGGTGTAAATGGTGCACTTGGTACCGTACAGGTAATGTCTCCATATCTTAAGCGCGAATACAACTGCTCCCAGCTCCAGATCGTGAGTAGTGTAATTTCTTTCGTGAACATTGAGTTGGCGTGATGCGTAGGCAATGACCTTGTCACGTTGCATCAATACGCAACCAAGTCCTTGGATGGAAGCGTCGCAATAAACCACAAAATCTTCTGTGCCTTCAGGCAATGAGAGGATAGGCGCGCTACAAAGTCTATCTTTCAAGTGCTGAAACGCAGATTCCTGTGCATCACCCCAGCGGTAGGGGGCACCCTTCTGAGTCAGTGAAGTGAGGGGTTGCGCAATCCTGGAGAAATCCTTTATAAACCTTCTGTAATATCCCGCCAAACCCAAAAATTGGCGGATTTCTGTTGGTGTGCGGGGTGCAGGCCAGTTCTTGATCGATTCAACCTTAGATGGATCCACGTGAATTCCATCCTTGTTTACCACGTGGCCTAGAAAGTGGACTTCGCGAAGCCAGAAGTCACACTTCGAAAACTTGGCATACAACTGCTCTTTTCGAAGAAGTTCCAGCATAAGCCGTAGATGCTGCTCGTGTTCCTCCTGACTCTTGGAATAGATCAGGATATCGTCGATGAACACAATAACGAACTTATCCAGGTAAGGCTTGCACACTCGGTTCATGAGATCCATGAAGACCGCTGGTGCGTTCGTCAGCCCGAATGGCATAACCAGAAACTCGTAATGGCCGTAACGAGTTCTGAATGCTGTTTTGGAGACGTCCTCATCTCGGACCCTCAGCTGATGATATCCCGATCTCAAATCAATCTTGCAGTAATAGCTCGACCCTTGCAACTGGTCGAACAAGTCGTCAATGCGTGGGAGTGGATAACGATTCTTCACGGTCACCTTGTTAAGTTCGCGGTAGTCAATACACATTCTGAAGGTACCGTCTTTCTTCTTCACGAATAGTACTGGAGCTCCCCAGGGCGAAGAGCTAGGACGTATGAAACCCTTTTCCAAGAGTTCTTGTAGTTGTGTAGACAGTTCTTCGAGTTCTGATGGGGCTAGACGATATGGTGCTCGAGCTACTAGCGCTGCTCCAGGAGCTAGCTCGATTTGAAACTCGACTTGGCGATGAGGCGGAAGACCAGGTAATTCCTCAGGAAATACCTCGGGAAAATCGCGCACAATAGGGATGTCTTCAATTCTCTTCTCTTCCGTTGATGTGTCAATAACGAGTGCTAAAATGGCAGTGTGGCCCTTTCGCAAACACTTCTGGGCCTTAAGGAAAGAGATAATGCCTTCGACAGCACCACTCTTGTCGCTACGAATCATGAGAGGTTCTTCACCAGAACGAGGAATGCGGACGATTTTCTCCTTGCAAACAATCTCCGCTTGATGATGAGATAGCCAATCCATCCCAATAACGACGTCGAAACTACCCAGTGTGATAGGAATAAGATCGATAGAGAAGGTCTGACCAGCTAAGACGAGGTTACAATCTTTAACTATGTGTGTGGCTTCAAGACTTTTACCGTTAGCTAGTTCTACCGTGTGTTTGGTGTTCAGGAGTGTTGGAGTGCGCTTAAGCATTTGGCTAACTTTTACGGACACATAACTAGTATCGGCACCAGAATCGAATAAAACAGTAACAAAGAAGTCGTCCAGAAGAAACTTACCCATCACAATGTTGGGATCGTTCTTTGCATCACTCTGAAGGTTTCAAGGAGTGATCACCGAGGATCGAGAGTCGAGCCTTCCAAACTCTCTATGCTAGAGGGTGTTCATTTCAGTGTCTTTGCATGGTGGAGCGAGGACGAAATGTCACTGTGGTAAGAGAATGACGGTTTGGTCTAAGGTAATGGTAGAAATTAGACATAACATAAACCAATAATCATGTGTCGGTACAAAAGCTAGTATAAGGATTCCGCGTATTTAAGAAGACTATCATGGAATAGTACGATTTCTTGTAGTGTGAGGCGGGTCAGGTAAGCGTATAGATTATCGTGTTCGCCTGTAGGTTGAGTGATTCCATATTTCCGTCCTTGAGCGTCCTGATGACTATCCTATCAGTAAGGGCATCCATTCGCTAGGTTGGGTTTTCGAAGGAGTAAATCAAGTAGAAGAAGCATTAACCACCCAATAAGGTAATGGGGGTAAACTTGTGATTGGTGGAAATAGTGGTGTGGTTGTTGGCGTTTCGTTAAATCAGTTGCCAATCGAAGAAACAGGGAGTTAATGAGGTTCATGCGAAGAATCGAGCGAAAACAGGGGTCCACCAATAACAGAAGAATTCAACCAAGTAATATGTCGCTTAGAAGCAATTCTAGTAGTGAGGTGTGGCGGCATGACACAAAAAGGGAAGTTCGTTGCATCACGATTCACGGAAGTATATCACTTGTCCAAAATAAAGTTTGGTTGGTAGAGTTGCGAGTTGCAAAGCGACGAACGCGCGTAACTGTGGCTGCTTCGTTCATGGTAACGACGACCAGTGGAGATGATGAGGTCCGTCAACGGGGATGCGTGGGTATAGTTCTCCAAAACCCAAGTTCGTTTGAGCCAGGTCGGGTCTTCGTGAATGTTGACGTACAAGCCGAATGCACAGAGGGTCAGATGGTGACGTCATGTCGAGTTAAGCGTGTAAATAGATAGAATGCATAAACAGTTGTCGTAGAGGGGTGACGAGAAATTAGAATAGAATTTGACCACCATTTGTCAAATTTCAAGTAAACAATTGCATATCATAAAGAATGCAGTAAGGCTATAGACAACATGCTACTACCCTAAATAAACACACCATAAACACCACACCGGACAAAAGTAATCTAGCAAGTAGGAATTATAAACTTAAATCATACCACCTAGTGTGTTGAGTCTTGCACGTGGAGCGAAGCGTCGTTGTGGATCGTTGAGTACTGTACCGGTTATAGTCTGGTTTTATCAAAAACTTTTCCCTTTTTTTAAACCAAGTTCACTATAACCAATGGCTCTGATACCAATCTGTCACACCCCCAAAATCCACCATGCGGAGTATCACCGCTTGGAGGCGTGACATGACCAGGATCGAGCCACCAATCATACTGAACAACATAATTAAGTAAATAAAACCAAACACAATACGATTGGTGACCAAAAGGAAGTAAACCGATTTTAGGTTAACAGCGGAAGCATAAAACATAAGTTCAAAACATAAGTCCATAGTTCATAAGTTTCAAGTCCAAAACGTAGGTTAAATAAGTTCGTAAAGTTTATTCATTAAGTACGGGACATATCAGTTTGCATCCCACAACGACCACCTCCATATGCAAGCTCCATAGCATCTAATGACCTGCAAAGCATGTAATAACAAGTCAACAACAAAGTTGAGTGAGTTCACGGTTGGTTGTCCATTTTAGAGTTGTTTCCAAAAACATAGTTTAATCTCATTCGGCTATCCAGCCGTGGGGGTTACCCCATAGTTTGAAAACGTTTATTAGTTAACCATCCCATGTCCACCTTCCCTGGCTATCCAGCCCGGCACTTTGGCCGTGGGGAGCTGCCCCAGTATTTTAAACTACCAGACTCGTTTATCATATCGACTACTAACAAAAGAAATCAATTGTGCCCTAGCGTCGGTGTTCTATCACCACCGACGTGCCATAGTCCATTAGTACACGCCCGTCCGACTGGCACGGTGTGAGGTTTGTTAAACCTAATAGCGCTATTAACTAATGACCCGCTCGCCATAGCCTCGGCGATTAAGTCGATATAAAAAGGGAGGGACTTCGTTGATAGAGTTCTAGTCCAGTAAGTCTAATACGTCCCCATTAGGACGAGGAATTTACATTCCTGAACACGTCACAAGGACGAGGAATCCACATTCCTGAACACGTCCCAAAGGACGAGGAATCCCTATTCCTGTACCCATTCCCATTCCCACCAGGAATTTACCATGCTTTGTAGAAAAGTGTGAACTCACCTCGGTTTGCTCGGTTGGATTCTCAAATATAGTTAACAGTCAAGGTCGGTCAATCACGTCCTAATAAGGTACGGATAACAATCAGTTTCTCATGCATAACACGTATCCTACGTATGGTTTATTTGCGCATTACTTCTACCACATAACAGGTACACACTTTAACGATTTATGCATATATAAACTTCCCATCCATTCCCCACTCATAAACAAACATACGATATTGCACGTAACACATATAACATGTTAGATCATTCACCGATAGCATACTCGACATTTAGACACGCAAGTCACAACTTATGTCAATTCAGCATTAATATTCAAAACCGGCTGTTTTCGGACATTTAAATAAAATAGTTAAATTATTCCAAAAATTCCCAAATTTTTACAACATTTCTTAAACGTTCCATATTTTATTGTGTAAAAATATTGGGGTCCGGTTCATTACCAATATTTTATAAAAATTCATATTCCGGACTGAACTCAGATTTATGTATTTCTGACCACAGTCCACGGAACAATTTATTAAAAATTCATCGAGTGCCCGATTTATGAAATTCCAGTGGGGTAATTACCAATGCATCGGTTGTCATCTACTGTACAAATTTCATGGTCTGATTCATCACAAAACTCAGGTTATGACTGAAAGTATGACACCCATTTATTGCTGTCAAAATTCAGCTTAAGTTGCTGTTACAAATTAACACTTTAAAAATAGTAAACGAAGTCCAAAAATTACGATTCCAGTTCCATTAGAACCGTATTTCATAATAACATATTTTAGATTCAAAATATCGGTTTTTCGTTGAGCTTAAGACCTGTTTACAGCCAACTGAAGTTGGCTGTAAAGTATGGACAGATTGCTGTTTTTAGTCTCTAGCTTACTAGTTTGTGTTCGGTTGATCCCGTTAATTATGTTTAGTGATCGTAACAACATCAAACATCAATATAATCCAGCAACACATCAGATAATCAACCAATAATCATAATCACACAAGATCTACATGCTTTACACTAATATTCATCCATTAACCACCTTGTTCATCACTTTAGTAGACTTTTAGACTTTGATCTTACATGTTCATAATTTTTAACCGACAAATCTCTTATTAACCACCCTAGACAAGATCAAGAAGGTGTTTAGAGTCACTTACTACTAGCACAAGGCTAGGGAAGATCAAAGGCGTAAAAGTGGTGGATAAAAGAAACGTAGTGAGGTCCTTGAGATCCCGAGTGCACCGAGCTTCCTTATGTGATCCCTTGCACCTTTGTATGTAAGAAAATGGCTTGTAGGAGGCTTGAAGGTGGTGGTATGGTGGATGGTTGTGGCTTCCGATTTCAAAGAAAGAGAGGAGAGGGAGAGTGCAATTTTGATAAGTGTTGAAGTAAATGAATTGTAGTCTTAAGGTTATATTTATTAACCAACTTCATACTTTGTCCACTAGACAATGTGCTTTCTAGATTTTAGGCAACATGGATTATTTTAATCAAAGTTGTAAGATGGTGTCCCCCATGGGGAACCGATCTCGTTAGGGGGGGGGGGGGGGTTCCATGGTTAGATTGTAACTAATTGTTAAGTATTAGTTAGTTAGTTAGTTAGTTAGAGATTTAATATTAGTTACTAGTGTGTTGTAAATTGTAACGGGTGTTAGGGTATTCGGGGACCCTAGCTGGCTCAGAAAAGAAAAACAATGTAATTGACAATATTTTTATGTTCCGGGTGAAGTCCGGTTGTTCGGTTCGGTGTTGATCCGTTAAACTGCTTAATTAATCCGTAAAGCGTCCTATTTATATATTTTGTAATGTTTTTACTTTCTAACACTTAGGAAAATATAACGGACTATTTAGTGACCTTTCTGTACACTATTAGTATATTAACAAGTACGTGTAAGCATAACACAGATATCAGAAAGCAGTTAAGTAATTCCACACAGTCGTCAAGCACTTTCATTATCAATAATAAATTGTACGGAATACATGGAATTTTGAGGGTTGTCACATTCTCCCCTTGTTAAGAGAATTTCGTCCCGAAATTTAGCGCGTGGTTACTGAGGAAGCTAGTTAAGTTGCGTTGTTTTCCTGATTTTCCTGGGGTGTCACATCATCCCCCCGTTGATTTGGAATTCCGTCCCGAAATTCTGCAGTAGCTTCAGCCTCAGTAGTTGTTGCGTTTTTCTTAAACAGTTGGGGATACTTGAGTTTCATTTGATCTTCTCGTTCCCAGGTATACTCTGGGCCACGACGAGCATTCCAACGAACTCGGACCAGAGGTATCCTGGTATGCTTGAGGATCTTAACATCTCGATCCGTAATTTCTACTGGTTCCTCGACGAATCGCAACTGGTCGTCGATTGTGAGTTCCTTAAGAGGAACTATGAGGGTCTCATCTGACAGACACTTCTTCAGATTTGACACATGGAAAACATTGTGAACTCCGCTGAGTTCTTCAGGTAGATCCAACCTGTAGGCGACTTTGCCAATTTTCTCAATGACTTCGAATGGTCCAACATAACGCGGATTGAGTTTGCCTTGTTTGCCAAAGCGGACTACACCTTTCCAAGGTGAGACTTTGAGTAGCACTCGATCCCCAACCTGGAGCTCGAGTGGTTTTCTTCCCTTATCAGCATAGCTTTTCTGACGGTCACGAGCTGCCGCCATTCGCTGTCGTATCTGAGCAATTTTCTCGGTGGTATCTACCACAAGTTCTGGGCCAGTGATTTGGCTGTCACCAACTTCTGCCCAACAGAGAGGTGATCGGCATTTGCGTCCGTACAATGCCTCAAACGGAGCGGCTTGGATGCTGGTGTGGTAGCTGTTGTTGTACGAAAACTCCACTAGCGGGAGGTGCCTTTCCCAGCCATTACCAAAATCGATTACACATGCCCTAAGCATGTCTTCAAGGGTTTGGATGGTACGTTCAGATTGCCCATCCGTCTGCGGGTGATAAGCGGTGCTCATATCTAAACGTGAGCCAAAGGACTTGTGCATTGCTTGCCACAGTTCAGAAGTAAAACGTGCGTCACGATCAGATATAATAGAGGTTGGCACTCCGTGCCTTGATACCATTTCCTTTAGGTAAATGTCTGCAAGAATAGAAAACTTATCCGTTTCTTTGATAGCCAGAAAATGTGCAGACTTGGTTAATCGATCTACGATCACCCAAATGGTATCGTTTCCGCGTTGAGATCTGGGCAGGCCGGTAACGAAATCCATGGAAATTTGCTCCCATTTCCATTTCGGGATCTTCGGTTGTTGAAGTAGGCCTGATGGTTTCTGATATTCAGACTTGACTCTCGCACAAGTCAAGCACTTGCTGACGTAGGTTGCTATGTGGGCTTTCATGCCAGGCCACCAATACGTAGTCTTGAGGTCATGGTACATTTTATCCTAACCAGGATGTACCGAATAACGAGACTTATGTGCTTCATCCATCACAAGCTCGCGTAAGTTGCCATAGAGTGGAACCCAAATATGCCCTGTTACATAGTAGGCACCGTCTTCCTTTTGTTCTAGCCGTTGCCTCGATCCTCGTAGGGACTCAGCCCTGATGTTCTCTGCTTTCAATGCTTCGACCTGGGCATCTCGAATTTGAGCGGGAAGGTTGGATTGGATGGTAAGCTGTAAAGCACGTACACGCCTAGGTATGGTATCCTTTCGACTGAGGGCGTAGGCCACAACATTGGCTTTACCCGGATGATACTTGATTGCGCATTCATAATCGTTCAAGAGCTCAACCCATCGGCGTTGACGCATGTTTAACTCCTTTTGCTTGAAGATATGCTCGAGACTCCTGTGATCGGTGTAAATGGTGCACTTGGTACCGTACAGGTAATGTCTCCATATCTTAAGCGCGAATACAACTGCTCCCAGCTCCAGATCGTGAGTAGTGTAATTTCTTTCGTGAACATTGAGTTGGCGTGATGCGTAGGCAATGACCTTGTCACGTTGCATCAATACGCAACCAAGTCCTTGGATGGAAGCGTCGCAATAAACCACAAAATCTTCTGTGCCTTCAGGCAATGAGAGGATAGGCGCGCTACAAAGTCTATCTTTCAAGTGCTGAAACGCAGATTCCTGTGCATCACCCCAGCGGTAGGGGGCACCCTTCTGAGTCAGTGAAGTGAGGGGTTGCGCAATCCTGGAGAAATCCTTTATAAACCTTCTGTAATATCCCGCCAAACCCAAAAATTGGCGGATTTCTGTTGGTGTGCGGGGTGCAGGCCAGTTCTTGATCGATTCAACCTTAGATGGATCCACGTGAATTCCATCCTTGTTTACCACGTGGCCTAGAAAGTGGACTTCGCGAAGCCAGAAGTCACACTTCGAAAACTTGGCATACAACTGCTCTTTTCGAAGAAGTTCCAGCATAAGCCGTAGATGCTGCTCGTGTTCCTCCTGACTCTTGGAATAGATCAGGATATCGTCGATGAACACAATAACGAACTTATCCAGGTAAGGCTTGCACACTCGGTTCATGAGATCCATGAAGACCGCTGGTGCGTTCGTCAGCCCGAATGGCATAACCAGAAACTCGTAATGGCCGTAACGAGTTCTGAATGCTGTTTTGGAGACGTCCTCATCTCGGACCCTCAGCTGATGATATCCCGATCTCAAATCAATCTTGCAGTAATAGCTCGACCCTTGCAACTGGTCGAACAAGTCGTCAATGCGTGGGAGTGGATAACGATTCTTCACGGTCACCTTGTTAAGTTCGCGGTAGTCAATACACATTCTGAAGGTACCGTCTTTCTTCTTCACGAATAGTACTGGAGCTCCCCAGGGCGAAGAGCTAGGACGTATGAAACCCTTTTCCAAGAGTTCTTGTAGTTGTGTAGACAGTTCTTCGAGTTCTGATGGGGCTAGACGATATGGTGCTCGAGCTACTAGCGCTGCTCCAGGAGCTAGCTCGATTTGAAACTCGACTTGGCGATGAGGCGGAAGACCAGGTAATTCCTCAGGAAATACCTCGGGAAAATCGCGCACAATAGGGATGTCTTCAATTCTCTTCTCTTCCGTTGATGTGTCAATAACGAGTGCTAAAATGGCAGTGTGGCCCTTTCGCAAACACTTCTGGGCCTTAAGGAAAGAGATAATGCCTTCGACAGCACCACTCTTGTCGCTACGAATCATGAGAGGTTCTTCACCAGAACGAGGAATGCGGACGATTTTCTCCTTGCAAACAATCTCCGCTTGATGATGAGATAGCCAATCCATCCCAATAACGACGTCGAAACTACCCAGTGTGATAGGAATAAGATCGATAGAGAAGGTCTGACCAGCTAAGACGAGGTTACAATCTTTAACTATGTGTGTGGCTTCAAGACTTTTACCGTTAGCTAGTTCTACCGTGTGTTTGGTGTTCAGGAGTGTTGGAGTGCGCTTAAGCATTTGGCTAACTTTTACGGACACATAACTAGTATCGGCACCAGAATCGAATAAAACAGTAACAAAGAAGTCGTCCAGAAGAAACTTACCCATCACAATGTTGGGATCGTTCTTTGCATCACTCTGAAGGTTTCAAGGAGTGATCACCGAGGATCGAGAGTCGAGCCTTCCAAACTCTCTATGCTAGAGGGTGTTCATTTCAGTGTCTTTGCATGGTGGAGCGAGGACGAAATGTCACTGTGGTAAGAGAATGACGGTTTGGTCTAAGGTAATGGTAGAAATTAGACATAACATAAACCAATAATCATGTGTCGGTACAAAAGCTAGTATAAGGATTCCGCGTATTTAAGAAGACTATCATGGAATAGTACGATTTCTTGTAGTGTGAGGCGGGTCAGGTAAGCGTATAGATTATCGTGTTCGCCTGTAGGTTGAGTGATTCCATATTTCCGTCCTTGAGCGTCCTGATGACTATCCTATCAGTAAGGGCATCCATTCGCTAGGTTGGGTTTTCGAAGGAGTAAATCAAGTAGAAGAAGCATTAACCACCCAATAAGGTAATGGGGGTAAACTTGTGATTGGTGGAAATAGTGGTGTGGTTGTTGGCGTTTCGTTAAATCAGTTGCCAATCGAAGAAACAGGGAGTTAATGAGGTTCATGCGAAGAATCGAGCGAAAACAGGGGTCCACCAATAACAGAAGAATTCAACCAAGTAATATGTCGCTTAGAAGCAATTCTAGTAGTGAGGTGTGGCGGCATGACACAAAAAGGGAAGTTCGTTGCATCACGATTCACGGAAGTATATCACTTGTCCAAAATAAAGTTTGGTTGGTAGAGTTGCGAGTTGCAAAGCGACGAACGCGCGTAACTGTGGCTGCTTCGTTCATGGTAACGACGACCAGTGGAGATGATGAGGTCCGTCAACGGGGATGCGTGGGTATAGTTCTCCAAAACCCAAGTTCGTTTGAGCCAGGTCGGGTCTTCGTGAATGTTGACGTACAAGCCGAATGCACAGAGGGTCAGATGGTGACGTCATGTCGAGTTAAGCGTGTAAATAGATAGAATGCATAAACAGTTGTCGTAGAGGGGTGACGAGAAATTAGAATAGAATTTGACCACCATTTGTCAAATTTCAAGTAAACAATTGCATATCATAAAGAATGCAGTAAGGCTATAGACAACATGCTACTACCCTAAATAAACACACCATAAACACCACACCGGACAAAAGTAATCTAGCAAGTAGGAATTATAAACTTAAATCATACCACCTAGTGTGTTGAGTCTTGCACGTGGAGCGAAGCGTCGTTGTGGATCGTTGAGTACTGTACCGGTTATAGTCTGGTTTTATCAAAAACTTTTCCCTTTTTTTAAACCAAGTTCACTATAACCAATGGCTCTGATACCAATCTGTCACACCCCCAAAATCCACCATGCGGAGTATCACCGCTTGGAGGCGTGACATGACCAGGATCGAGCCACCAATCATATTGAACAACATAATTAAGTAAATAAAACCAAACACAATACGATTGGTGACCAAAAGGAAGTAAACCGATTTTAGGTTAACAGCGGAAGCATAAAACATAAGTTCAAAACATAAGTCCATAGTTCATAAGTTTCAAGTCCAAAACGTAGGTTAAATAAGTTCGTAAAGTTTATTCATTAAGTACGGGACATATCAGTTTGCATCCCACAACGACCACCTCCATATGCAAGCTCCATAGCATCTAATGACCTGCAAAGCATGTAATAACAAGTCAACAACAAAGTTGAGTGAGTTCACGGTTGGTTGTCCATTTTAGAGTTGTTTCCAAAAACATAGTTTAATCTCATTCGGCTATCCAGCCGTGGGGGTTACCCCATAGTTTGAAAACGTTTATTAGTTAACCATCCCATGTCCACCTTCCCTGGCTATCCAGCCCGGCACTTTGGCCGTGGGGAGCTGCCCCAGTATTTTAAACTACCAGACTCGTTTATCATATCGACTACTAACAAAAGAAATCAATTGTGCCCTAGCGTCGGTGTTCTATCACCACCGACGTGCCATAGTCCATTAGTACACGCCCGTCCGACTGGCACGGTGTGAGGTTTGTTAAACCTAATAGCGCTATTAACTAATGACCCGCTCGCCATAGCCTCGGCGATTAAGTCGATATAAAAAGGGAGGGACTTCGTTGATAGAGTTCTAGTCCAGTAAGTCTAATACGTCCCCATTAGGACGAGGAATTTACATTCCTGAACACGTCACAAGGACGAGGAATCCACATTCCTGAACACGTCCCAAAGGACGAGGAATCCCTATTCCTGTACCCATTCCCATTCCCACCAGGAATTTACCATGCTTTGTAGAAAAGTGTGAACTCACCTCGGTTTGCTCGGTTGGATTCTCAAATATAGTTAACAGTCAAGGTCGGTCAATCACGTCCTAATAAGGTACGGATAACAATCAGTTTCTCATGCATAACACGTATCCTACGTATGGTTTATTTGCGCATTACTTCTACCACATAACAGGTACACACTTTAACGATTTATGCATATATAAACTTCCCATCCATTCCCCACTCATAAACAAACATACGATATTGCACGTAACACATATAACATGTTAGATCATTCACCGATAGCATACTCGACATTTAGACACGCAAGTCACAACTTATGTCAATTCAGCATTAATATTCAAAACCGGCTGTTTTCGGACATTTAAATAAAATAGTTAAATTATTCCAAAAATTCCCAAATTTTTACAACATTTCTTAAACGTTCCATATTTTATTGTGTAAAAATATTGGGGTCCGGTTCATTACCAATATTTTATAAAAATTCATATTCCGGACTGAACTCAGATTTATGTATTTCTGACCACAGTCCACGGAACAATTTATTAAAAATTCATCGAGTGCCCGATTTATGAAATTCCAGTGGGGTAATTACCAATGCATCGGTTGTCATCTACTGTACAAATTTCATGGTCCGATTCATCACAAAACTCAGGTTATGACTGAAAGTATGACACCCATTTATTGCTGTCAAAATTCAGCTTAAGTTGCTGTTACAAATTAACACTTTAAAAATAGTAAACGAAGTCCAAAAATTACGATTCCGGTTCCATTAGAACCGTATTTCATAATAACATATTTTAGATTCAAAATATCGGTTTTTCGTTGAGTTTAAGAACTGTTTACAGCCAACTGAAGTTGGCTGTAAAGTATGGACAGATTGCTGTTTTTAGTCTCTAGCTTACTAGTTTGTGTTCGGTTGATCCCGTTAATTATGTTTAGTGATCGTAACAACATCAAACATCAATATAATCCAGTAACACATCAGATAATCAACCAATAATCATAATCACACAAGATCTACATGCTTTACACTAATATTCATCCATTAACCACCTTGTTCATCACTTTAGTAGACTTTTAGACTTTGATCTTACATGTTCATAATTTTTAACCGACAAATCTCTTATTAACCACCCTAGACAAGATCAAGAAGGCGTTTAGAGTCACTTACTACTAGCACAAGGCTAGGGAAGATCAAAGGCGTAAAAGTGGTGGATAAAAGAAACGTAGTGAGGTCCTTGAGATCCCGAGTGCACCGAGCTTCCTTATGTGATCCCTTGCACCTTTGTATGTAAGAAAATGGCTTGTAGGAGGCTTGAAGGTGGTGGTATGGTGGATGGTTGTGGCTGCCGATTTCAAAGAAAGAGAGGAGAGGGAGAGTGCAATTTTGATAAGTGTTGAAGTAAATGAATTGTAGTCTTAAGGTTATATTTATTAACCAACTTCATACTTTGTCCACTAGACAATGTGCTTTCTAGATTTTAGGCAACATGGATTATTTTAATCAAAGTTGTAAGATGGTGTCCCCCATGGGGAACCGATCTCGTTAGGGGGGGGGGGGGTTCCATGGTTAGATTGTAACTAATTGTTAAGTATTAGTTAGTTAGTTAGAGATTTAATATTAGTTACTAGTGTGTTGTAAATTGTAACGGGTGTTAGGGTATTCGGGGACCCTAGCTGGCTCAGAAAAGAAAAACAATGTCATTGACAATATTTTTGTGTTCCGGGTGAAGTCCGGTTGTTCGGTTCGGTGTTGATCCGTTAAACTGCTTAATTAATCCGTAAAGCGTCCTATTTATATATTTTGTAACGTTTTTACTTTCTAACACTTAGGAAAATATAACGGACTGTTTAGTGACCTTTCTGTACACTATTAGTATATTAACAAGTACGTGTAAGCATAACACAGATATCAGAAAGCAGTTAAGTAATTCCACACAGTCGTCAAGCACTTTCATTATCAATAATAAATTGTACGGAATACATGGAATTTTGAGGGTTGTCACAGAACAAGCTCACAATCAAGAATCGGTACCCACTACCGAGGATTGATGACGTATTTGATCAATTACAAGGATCGAGCTATTATTCCAAGATTGACCTTCGATCTGGATACCATCAGTTAAGAATCCAAGAGGAAAGCATACCAAAAACTGCATTCCGAACGCGTTATGGGCATTACGAGTTCCTTGTGATGCCATTCGGACTGACGAACGCGCCGGCCATATATATGGATCTGATGAACCGCGCATGCAAACCATATCTCGATAAATTCGTGATTGTATTTATCGATGATATCCTGATTTACTCGCAAATGAGAGAAGAACACGAGCAACACCTCAGAACCATTTTGGAACTACTGAAGAAAGAGAAACTTTATGCGAAATTCTCCAAGTGCGAATTTTGGATTTGCGAAGTACAATTCCTTGGTCACGTTTTGAACGAGAAGGGCATTCATGTAGACCCATCCAAGATAGAAGCCATGAAGAACTGGGAAGCCCCCAAAACCCCAACTGAAGTTCGACAATTTTTGGGCTTAGCGGGCTATTACCGACGGTTTATTGAGAATTTCTCCAAAATAGCTCAACTGCTAACGACCCTTACGCAGAAAGACAAGAAGTACGACTGGGGTGATAAGCAGGAAACAGCCTTCCAACTGCTTAAAGATAGGCTATGCGATGCACCAATACTATCCTTACCCGAAGGCACTGAAGACTTCATGGTATACTGCGACGCTTCATGACAAGGTTTGGGTTGCGTACTCATGCAACGCCAGAAAGTCATCGCTTATGCTTCAAGACAATTGAAGGTGCACGAAAGGAACTATACCACTCACGACCTGGAGCTAGGCGCGGTGGTATTCACCTTGAAGATCTGGCGACACTATCTATATGGTACTCGATGTACAATCTTCACAGATCACAAAAGCCTACAACACATATTTGATCAGAAGGAATTAAATATGCGTCAACGACGTTGGGTCGAGTTACTGAACGATTATGATAGATTAAGTACCATCCTGGTAAAGCAAACGTTGTAGCAGACGCTCTAAGTCGAAAAGAAAGGGTTAAGACCCTAAGGGTTCGAGCATTGGAAATGACTATTCAAACGAACCTCGCTGCACGCATTCGTGACGCGCAACAAGAAGCCCTTAAGATGGAGAATCGTAGAGCTGAATACCTCCGAGGTATGTTGAAATATATGGTGCCAAATGAAGAGGGGACCTTACACTTTAAGAAGCGTATTTAGGTTCCGCTCTATGGCAATATTCGAGAAATCATCCTTAATGAAGCTCATAAGTCGAGATACTCGATCCATCCAGGATCGGACAAAATGTATCAAGACTTGAAGGACTACTATTGGTGGCCGAGACTCAAAAGTGATGTTGCTATCTATGTTGGAAAATGCCTAACCTGTGCTAAGGTTAAGGCTGAATATAAGAAACCGTCTGGCCTACTACAATAACCAGAGATACCCATGTGGAAGTGGGAGCAAATCTCGATGGACTTCATAACGAAATTACCCAGGACCCCGAGAGGGCACGATATGATATGGGTAATAGTTGATCAATTGACAAAGTCTGCGTATTTCCTACCGATCTGAGAGAAGGATAGCACTAGAAAGCTTGCTGAGTTGTACTTAAAAGAAATCGTGGCACGTCATGGAGTGCCTATCTCAATTATTTCAGACAGAGATGGACGCTTTGTCTCAAGAATCTGGCAATCCTTTCAGGAAGCCTTTGGATCTCAGCTAGACCTAAGCACCGCCTTCCATCCGCAAACAGACGGTCAAAGCGAACGGACTATACAAACTCTGGAAGATATGCTTCGCGCATGTGTTATGGACCTAGGCGGCAGCTGGGATACTCATCTACCTTTAGTTGAGTTTTCCTACAATAACAATTATCATACAAGTATAAAAGCCACACCGTTTGAAGCTCTGTATGGCCGCAAGTGCCGATCGCCCTTATGTTGGGAAGACGCTGGAGATAAATGTATGGTTGGTCCTGAACTTGTGCAAGAGACAACCAACAAGATTATGCAGATCCGAGAGCGCATTAAGGCGGCTTGAGATCGACAAAAGAGCTACGCTGATCGAAGACGAAAACCATTAGAATTCGAGGTGGGAGACAAAGCTTTGTTGAAGGTCTCACCTTGGAAGGGCGTAGTAAGATTCGGAAAACGTGGGAAGCTGAATCCCTGATACACCGGACCATTCAAGATCTTGGAAAGAATTGGTATCGTGGCTTATAAGTTGGAATTACCAGAAGAACTTTACGGAGTACATGATACGTTTCATGTATCCAACCTCAAGAAGAGTCCAACACAAGAAACAGTGATCATTCATGCGGATGAAGTGCATATTGACGACACCCTCCGATTTACAGAAAAATCCATTGAGGTTACAGACTGGAAAGTCAACAAGACCAGAAGGAGCAGTGTCAAACTTGTCAAAGTACGTTGGGACTCTAAGCAGGGACCCGAGTACACGTGGGAACGTGAAGACCAGTTTAAAGAAAAGTACCCCACCTGTTCAAGAAAACTCCTGCGAGAGTTAGTTCAGCATGAATTTTGGGACAAAATTCTTTTAACAGGGGGAGACTGTGACAACTGGCACCAAACTGGTAATTTCCGTACACTTTAATTATTATTTAATAACTGAAATTATGTGCTTAAATGTCAACATTGTTTGATTACATGATATACAAGTGAATTCATGCACGTTTTATACTACAAGAAATTGCTTTATGCATTAATGATAGCGTTGAGTCAGAAATACTAGTAAACTCACCGGTAAGACACATTGTGTCGACAATTCTGCAGAAAGTAGTCAGACAATAGAATTGGAGCCTATGTGTAGGTCCAACATCAAGAATACATTAAAACCCAAGAGTATATACAAGGGTTAACATATAGACTTCCCGGAAGCTAGAATATGCACTAAAAAGTACTCGAAACGCACTTTAAATGCAGAAATCTGCATAATTCAGCTATAACTCAGCTATAATCAGCTTTTTAACATATAAATATTATGCAGAATTCATGTTTTATTATCCAGAATACCCTCCTAAGTGTTGGGAATAAAAAGGGTTACAAAAGGATACATAAAGGACATTAAACGGTGCAATTTAGCACTTTAACGAGCCGGTATCTAACCGAACAACCGGACATTACCCGAAACATAAAAATATTACTAGAAGCATTGTTTTAATGTTTCTGAACTAGTTATGGTCCCCGAACACCATAACACCTCTTATAACATATTAACACAACAAGTCCCTAAAAATTACACATGAAAGCTTACTTGTTTATATAATTAGAAAATTGAAGTTACACTTCGCCCCCCCCCCCCCCCCCCCCACCTTGTTCACGGTCACATGGGGTGACCCCACCAAATATTTGCCAAAAATCCTACTAAATCCCATTAGATTCATTTTGATATTCCTTGGATTCTATTTGATTTTGTGAAAATCTTTTGAGATATGAAAAGATTGTAAATATCACCATAACCATTTCATCACTTCACACTTCACACCTCCTCCCTCCTCTCTCCCACCTACGGCCGTGAGCCACCCCCACACCACCACTATTTTCATCTCAAGTTCATCCATTCCAAGCTAGTTACATGGTGCAAGAAGGTGTTTAAGAAGGTTTAGAGCTTGTAGATCTTGAAGAACCTTCTCTGTTTGCTTTTATTCAACCCGTTTGTCATCTTCATCTTCAAGTGTTCTTCCCTAGCCCTTGTGCTAGTTGTAAGCTTCTTATCACTTGTTTACTTCTATTTTGATGGTTAAAAGATGATGAACAATATTAATCTTGAAGAACACAAAAGAACATGATCATGATACTTTAACATAAGCTTAAAAATATAAGAATACATGTTGAATATGTTGATTTGCTTCTTGTTGATTGATTATTAGTGTTAGTGATGTTAGACATCATATGGAGCCTACTAGATTGTGATTAAACACATGATCTAGTAAGTTAAAGTGGTGATCTTGTGAAAGACCAAGATCTTCATGCTTTATGTCTTCATGAACTTAAATAATGAAATGGGTTTTCTTATGTAAAGATGGTTTAAACAAAATACAAATCTTGTAAATAGATGATTACAAGAATAATTTTCCCAAGAAACCAAGTTTATTTATGAGATTTACGAGTTATGATTTCTAAATAAACTAGATATATTTTTAGTGTTTAACAAGAATAGAAACATGTATGTAACAAGAAAAATACAAGAGAAGTATTTTTTTTTTTTTAGAAAAATCATCTTACAAGTTGTAAATGACTAGATCTTTTAATAAAGTGATTTACAAACAAATAACCATGTTTTTAAGGATAACTAAACCTACTAAATAACATGGTAAGTGACTACAAGTTTCTACAAAAACTTCAAGTTCATGATATAGTGTAATATACATGATTTTGACACTCGGTAAGTGTTGAATGAGTTGTTGATTGTTATGATGATTTTAAAAGAAAATAAACACATGTTTTGAAAACATGGGAAACCTCCATTTTTAGGGGAAACTCTGTCAAAATTTCTATAGAATTTTGACACTTAGAAAAATATAAGTTTTTGTGAAACTTATTCCCTAAAAATATTTACCAAGGTTTCCCTAATTTTTATGTAAACTCCAAGTTAAGAAATGATGATTTCTTCAAGATAAAAATTGATATTAAGTATGTATATTTTTTAGAACAATATATATATTTATTGATCACCAAATTTTGTGCTAAGTGTATGTAGTATGTATTATATGTAATGGTGTGTTAAGACTTGAAAATACACTAAATACTCCTAAGGAGTAGAAATACAAAATACACATACAACATGCTTAGACAAATACAAGAAAAATATAGTTATGAAAAATATATTACTTGATAGATTATATAACTTGGACAAGTTATGAACATGAAATGAAGTTTTTGGACAAGATACATAATTCGGGTGAAAAATACAAGATACTTATATTTATTGTTGAGAAGATAATATAAGTAAGGCACATAGTTAAAAATATAAATTATTTTTAACACAAGAATACATACACAAAATGATAGTGACTTGTACTTGTGCGATACAAGTCTAGTGACTAACGTTAATAAAACACGTTTAGGTCACGACGCTAGATAAGCAAATCCGGTGAAGTTTACGGCGCAAGGAACGCAAAGTTGTGAGTTCATGCTCCCCCTTTTCTTTTAACTGTTTCAGTTTTATAACTTCGGGGGTGAAATACATGTTACAAATATTACAACGTTTACAAATGGTATGAGGGATACAAGAATTGATAAATGATACGAGAAATGATACGAGAAATGATACGAGAAATCGTGTCACGAATAGGGTACCATAAGCACCATTAATCAACAATATACATACCATGTTTTCCATACAAAGTATACGAGAAATCGTGTCACGAATAGACCGCAGAACAAAAGGTTAGATCTAACGGGTTTTCGGGCAGCCACACTCTTGGTGAGAACGAGTACCAAGTAGTGCTTTTGTGTCTCAGTCGTGAATCGACAACTAGAAAAATGCCTATGGTTTGGATGCTTCCTATGTCGTGTCACATGTTAATGGCCTTGCAACCCATTAACAACTTGATACATACAGAAATACTTGATTTATACAAGATACATACAGAAATACTTGATTTATACAAGATACATACCATGTTTTTCATACAAAGTATACAAATGTTCAATACAAGAACTGCATGAATTTACACCAACATTATGTTGACGTTTTTCCAAAACTCACATGTATTTCAGGTAACTAAAGTGGATGTGCGCGCGGTCTTACTCTTGCTCATGGATGTTGTTTATGTTTATCTTTTAAATAAAGTTGTAATCTTTTCAGACAATATGCTGTCTTGTGATGTAAACACTTAAACCATGTTTTCAGTTATGAAATGTTTGGTATTTAAAGTTATTTTTACAAGCATGTAGTATGTTTACCTTTGGTATGCAATGAGAACCTTTCATGATCACACCTCGTGCTTCCGCCTTAGAAAGGGGTGTGACAATATATGGCATAGCATCTCTAATTCCTTGAGTTACCATGTGTCGAATGGCACTTTTATTTATTTGATTATCATTATTCTGGTTTTCCTGATTTGCTTCGTTGTCCATCTGGATTTACAAACAATTATCAGGTATTAATATCATAAAACAATATTTTATACAACCAATCACACAACAAACATATTGATCAAAATCGTCGTACAATGCGACATTTACTCTATTTTATAGATATCTATATCTATTACAAACCGCAACTGGAATTTAAAATACAATACTAGTATGCATCAGTAGTTATTGGATTATCTATTTTAGTGGATATATATATATATATATATATATATATATATTTCAACCTACACACATATATATTTATTTTATTATTATTTATTATTATTATTACTACTAGTGGGGGTCCATCCAATATTGCATATTACGCTCGTCATACTTCCAAACGAGCCTCTCCCCTATTGCCTTATCCTTTCACTTTCATCTAACAACTCCTCACCAAAAGTGCAGAGTTCCTGTATGTTCTCGGTACTCATGGGTAGTGCGGGTGTTGGTATCGGGTCAGGGTACTGGGGCATCGGTTCCTCATGTGGGTATGGGTTCTCTAGGATTTCTTGAATATACTGGTCATTATCCCAATAGGGATCTAGAGGGTCAAGGTTAGGGTAAGGTACAGGGTTTGGTATAGGTTCCTCTAGTGGGTAGAGTTCTCGATAATTTCTATGGTCGTAAAACCATGGGTCATAATCTGGAGGATGGGGTGCTGGAACTCTAGGGATTTCGGTTGGGTCGAAGGCAGGTAAGGGAATCTGGTCTCCTGGGTTCAATTCTATTTCCATGGGTTGAGTTGGGAACAAGGGTAGTGGTTGTGGTGCAATGATTTGTTCTAAGTTTGGGTCTGCAGCAGTGGTAGCTAAGATGTGAAAGTTGGCTAGTCTCCTATTGATTATATCTTGAGTTTTGGCGTTCATCTCCCTATTTGCAGCTGCTAAAGCTCGCTGTTGCTGTAACTTTCTCATTCTTTTCCTACGCTCGTGAGCTCCCCGACTGAACCATCCTCTCTTTTTGGTAGGGAATGACTCTTCGGGTTGTGCTTTGAATATGAAAATCCCCTCTTCTGTGTCAGCTGAATACCCCGAGGGGGTAGGCTGGGAAGAAGTTCCTTCATCCTTAGGAGAACTAGACAGTTGACGATAAGCGTCTGACGGACCTTGATCACTAATACTGTAACTAACAAATTGTCAAATAACACAAAATAATAATATACACGTATGCACTTAGTCTCATTGATTATTTCCTAACAGAATTGACAATTTCAATGTCAGCAGAACACTTCAGTGGCTGAAATCAAGGGTTGTAGCTCTGATACCACTCTCTATCGCAACCCCCGGCCCCTAATTACTTGGGAATGGGCGGCCGCGAACCAGTATCAGTGGTATCGGTGTTTATCAGTTTGGCAGCAGAATTTACATCAGGAAAGTAGTTAGGAAATATTTTATCAGAGTAAATACCACATTTCTATAATATTAAATACATGGAAAATTCCAAATTTTCCATTACAAACATGTTTATAGGGATAAACCCTAATTTATTGAATTAAAACATCTTCTTTATTTAGGTAACTTTTATAGCCACTTTTCCAAGCCTTCAGTGCTCTCCAGCTGGCTTCTATTTTGGCTTTCACATTTGTGACCTGAAACGCGTTTAAAAACATTTTATCAGCAAGAAATACTGGTGAGTGAATCCCAATTTAATCAAAACAGGTTTTTATCATTTTACAGCATTGAGGGCAATCCAGCAATTACATTTGTTTATATTTCTACTTTAATTACCACCCACGGTACTGTCAATCCTGACTTGTGGTAATGTTACTACTCACAGTGTAGTAACAAGTTATGTATACAAAACCCCAACATACCGACGATAATTGTAGAATTACAAATACTCAATCACTGTTAATTATAAGATGAAAACAATTGAGGTTTTGTAAAAACAATTTGTGAAAAGAGGAATCACTCACATTACTATTTTAGGTTTTTCCATGTAACTTCCTGATTATAATCTAATAAATTAAACAATGCACACGCGTTAGTATAATAACCCAATATTTATATTAGTTATACCCTCCCCGGGACAGAACTCCAATGACTACGTCGGGCAGAGCCTCGACAGACGTTACGGAGCACTAGATCAATCGGGCAACGTATCTAATACGTAACCGGGGGTTATAATACTTACAACAAGGCAGAGCTTCGCTAATTAGGGGGGGGGGGGTATTATGCCCGGGAATTACTTATACTATCAGAAATTGAGAGAGAAATTCGAATTGTGAGCGATGAAAACTGAATGCCGATGTTCCAAATTTATAGGGTCGATTCGGGGGTTCCTCGCACCTCGCAAAAGACGAAGACAGGGTCTTCGCGGCCCGCGAGCTAGGTGGAATAGGGTCTAGCTTGGTCGACTCAGTCTCCTAGCCTTCACACGTAACGTGACTCATGGCGGCAGGGGGTGCAGGCGGGTGGCCAGTTGTCGCGGCCCGCGACGTAGCTAGCCAAAGTCGTCGCGCCCCGTGAGCGCCCCCTTAATTTTGTTTTTCTTGATTTTTGTCAAAATAATGGTATTTCGGGTCCGGTTTTCATATATAGGGTGCATTTTAGGACGTACAGGGATGTTATACATATTTTAGGAGGGTTGTTATATACTCTGATAAGTTAGGGATTTGCATGATCTTACCAAAATATTGGGGATTCGGTTACGTGGTTTATCCATGCAGAATGGAACATTCTAGAATAAACATGTGTAACGGATTATTTATAATAAAATAATAGGTAATGACCGGGTCGGGTTAGCCGATCCGGGTCATACCTCGTCAGTAATAATGTAGGGGTTAAAACAACAATTTTCAAAAAATTGAGTTGTATGGCGAGTGGAAAAAGGAGGGACCGTTATTGTAAATGTCGTGGACTTTTGAGAGGTTATAAAATGGATCAATAATATAGGGGTTAAAATTATACTTTTTAAAAGTTAAAGGATAGTATGATGGGTATTATAAGGCAAGGGGCTATTATGCATTTTGATGAAACCTTAGAGGAAGCTGGTGGAAAGTTCACCAACTTTCTTTATATAGTATAGTATAATATGATATAGGGTATGTTTGGCAAAAGTAGCTGGTGGCTGCTAGCTGGAAGCTGTAAGCTGGTAGCTGGTGGCTGGAAGCTGGTAGCTGTAGCTGGTAGTTAGTAGCTTTAGCTTTTTAGATATATTTGGTGTTTGTTAGAGTAGCTGGAGCTTTTAATAAAATGTATAAAATGACCAAAATGGACATAACTAAAAATTTAGAAAGTTGATGCATTAAAAAGTTTCCTATTTTTAGAGGTTAAAATAGTCATTTTTTCCCTAAAAGCTTGTAGCTCCTTCTAAACGCTACTAGTAGTAGCGTTCAACCAAAAGCTTCAAGCTCCTAACCTAAAAGCTTAAAGCTCCTTCAACCAAACAAGACTTTTTATTGAGTAGGAGCTTTTTCTTAAAAGCTTAAAGCTAGAAGCTCCTAAAAGCTCCTAAAAGCTCCATGCCAAACATACCCATAATGTGTCGATAGTTAATTAATTATAGGATTTGTTGAGGTATGGAGGAAGTATGAGGATTGTTGGAAGTACTTGATGGGCGGAGATTTAGAGAGAATTCAAATCAAAAAGTCTTTTTAGTTTGGTCGTGGATATAACTCGATCGAATGAACCCGAATGAATCATATCATATTCTTGTGTTTTGTTATTATTATTATTTTTTTGAACGGCGACTTTCTTGTGTTAGGCTACTACTATTCTTAAATTGGAGAGCTCTGTTGTCCCACTCCGGTCAGAATGTTGTCTTAACCAAGCCTACGTTGGCTTTAGAGTTTGGTTTGGGCGTTTTCCTGGGAAACCATATCGTCTACCGCCACTTGACAAACGTTGTGTCACCACAAGAGCTGAACACTCTCTGGCGTAACACATGGTTGGACGAAAACCTCGGTGGGCTCAAGATAGAACCTAACAACTCTGCAAAGAGGCTAGACTCTATCCATTATTTATGGTTGGACGAAAACCTTGGTGGGCTCAAGATTAATTATTTATGGTAGTTTTATTTATAATTATTTAGGTTTCCTAATTCTAGTCGGGGTCCACGGACCCCATTGTTTTTTAGAAAAATAGTAGAAACAGTATGTTAAATTTTCCAAGGACCCCATAAAATAAATTAGTTGGCCCACATAATATTAAAAACAAAGATGGTGTGGTGGTAAATCCCCTTCTGTTTCGACAAATAGATCTCAAGTTCAAGTCTTACATGTCCTGTTTTTAAATTAATCTACTGTTTTAAAACTGTCTTTTAGTTTATTTTTTCCATCAAAATTAATCCAGTGATTTAAAACAGCACAACCACCCCAAAATGATTTTATTTCACATTTGATTACCAAATAAGATTTCCAACATATAATGAAAAAACTTAAACAAAATTTTGAAGTTATGTGAGATAATTATGTTGTTTAGGTGATTATTGGTTACAAGCAACTTATTAATCATCACAGTTTGATAACTTGATGCTTAAAAATGTTTCTTAATAATGTAATGGTTTCATGTCCACTAAATGCTTCTACATTATTTCCTGGTCCCGACCTAACCCGAATACGATGACCGACCTGAAAATATTAATGTTTGGTTGTGAAAAATTGTTTCACAAAAATTGAACCACAATAAAAAAATCATGGATCCACCACTGCAAATGGGAATTAAACTTAGGTCTCCATTAAAGAACCGTAGCCTCCCTACAAGTGGTTGATGGTTACTACACGTATTTGTCTAATAGTCGTTCGTGGTAAGTCAATAATGTTTTTGTTAACTTTGGAATTTGAATTTACATACACTAACGTCTTTTGAATCAAGGAAAAACATATTATTAGTTGTGAAAGAGCCAAGATAATTGGTATTTGGTTCAATCTTGAGACAAGTGAAAACATCAAAACCCAGTGCTATCTTCGAAAATTCTTGAAAAATTTTAGACTCTGGACGAGTATAAAAAAACGGATCCCTATAATATAAAGTGAATAACTCAATTTTTAAAAGGAAAGATAAATATATTTGAATAACCTACATATGTATATACTAGAAACCATTAAGTATAAATAAAAAGGGCCGCTATTTTTTTAAAAGTTTATATATATATAGAGGGAGCCGGTAAAATAAAAACCACATCCAGTTGTAAGAACCGCGAGAACCACTCTCAACCAATCAGATTATAACACCTAAAAGGGTATTTTGGTCTTTTACCCCAAATGTCAAATCCCCCATCTCTCTCTTCATTTAATGCTTGTCTCTCTCATCCTTTTATATTTCCTTTCATGTCTTTCTCCTAATTTCTTAAAAAAGAGATTATCTTCTTCCCTCCTCACATTTTTCTCTACAGATCTGATGAAGAAACCCAAGAAATCAACCCCTCATCTCCTCCTCCACAACAACCATCGAAATTCAAGCCTGATCTCTCTTTGTTGAAATTCAAGCCCCATCTCTCATCAATCTCTCTCTCTTAAGCCTCTCCTCCCTGCTGGATGATGACCAGCCGACCACCACTATGGGTGGCGGCGCTGGACAGTGACGACGCGGTGGAGCACCAGCCGCCGGCGATGAAGATAGCCGACAAAGCACGCCCCTCACCCCCTCGTCTCTCTTTGTTCCGACAGAAAAAAAAAACAACCATTTAAGCTCTGGTGGTGGCACACGACGGCTAAAATCAGAGCAGAAGAGGTGAACGGTGGTTGTTGGGGCGACGCCGGAAGAGGATGACGGTGGTGGTAGGGGTGACGCCGACGGTCGGAGTCTCGGTCTGCGGGTTTTCATCGGACTTGTGAGTTTCAGTTGGGATTCTTGATTTTGTTTGATGGGGTTTCTTGATTTTGTTTGATTGGGTTTCATTTTTGTTTGATGGGGTTCCTTGATTTTTGTCTGATGAACTATGTGGGTTTGTTCTTGGTGATTTTTGATAAATGATTTTTGATTTTCTGGTAATTTTTGTTTGATCAGTGAACTGTGTTCTTGTGTTCTTGATTTTCTGGTGATTTTTATCAGTGGACTATGGGTTTGATATGTTGGATGGGGTGGCGATGATGCAAAAAAAAAAAAAAAAAACCTAGATTTTGATGATGATGGCGCGACAAGGATGGTGGAGGGTAGGTTTTTAAACCTGCAACCCCACTTTGCAGCCTTTTAATTATCGGAAAATCTAAGCCAAACCCCGTTTTTTTTCGAGATACACTTTTGTTTTGATGTTGTTGGTTTTTTATATTCTTTTCCCCAGTGGATGACGATAACAATCTATCTGAGACACCTACCGAGTTTGCGATTTCTGGGTGCGTTCGTTTTGCGTAAAAGAGTTGTTGTGTAAAAAAGTGTTTGTGAAAAAAAGTTAAACCGTAAACTTTTTAACGTAAAACGTAAAAAGTTTAACGTTAAACGTAAAACGTAAAAAGTTTTACATAAAACGTAAAAACGTAAAAAGTTTAACGTAAAAAGTAAAAAACGTAAAAAGTTTAACGTAAAACGAAAAACATAAAAACGTAAAACGTAAAAAGTATAAAAAATCTTTTTAAAAAATCTGAATTTATAAATGTTTTTAATAAAAAAAATTATGTTTAAAAAGAAAAACTAATATAATAATACAAAAACTAATAAAAACAATAAAGACAAAAAGACAAAATAGAGTCATTTTACTAAATTACCCTTTTGGATTAAAATATTACTAAATTACCCTTTTGGATTAAAATATTTAAGACATAATAAGACAAAAAGTATTTAATATTATTTTTAGTTACTTTTAATGTCATCCATTGATTTTGAAAATCTAATGGCTAGAAAATGGTTCTCTCGGTTCTTACAACTGGAGGTTGTTTTCAATTTAGTGGTCCCCTATATATATATATATATATAGTGGTGTTCTAGAGTGAAGACCAGTGTATTTGCGAACTGAGTAAACAAATCCTGATCATTGATTTACACACATGTATGGCTATGATTTAATCATCAAATTGTAAAATACACTAGTGTATTTCATCATCAAATCCTGGCCATTGATCTACACACATGTATGGCCAGGATTAGTTCACTCAGTTCGCAAGATACACTAGTGTTCACTCTTGAACCTAATCCTATATATATATATATGAGATGGTTCAAATGAAAACCACTAGTTAATGTGAAAACTCGAAAACTAATTAAAAAAGCAAAAAAAACATAATAAATTTTTTTTTGCAAGCCATTTTTCGCCATTTTTTTATATATAAAAAAATTTAAAAAAAAATTTGTAGTGCACATGTGTATTACAATTTTTTTTTTGAAAAAAGGTTTTTTTATATATATAAAAAAAACCTGCGATTTTTAGAAAAGAATTGATTTTTTTTTTGTGTTTTTAGCCTTTTTTAGTTAGTTTTCGAGTTTTCACAATAAAAGTGGTTCAAGAGTGAACACTACTGTAGCTTGTGAACTGAGTGAACTAATTCTAGCCATACACGTGTGTAGATCAATGGCCAGGATTTGTTTACTCAGTTCGCAAATACACTAGTGTTCACTCTAGAACCCCACCCTATATATATATATATATATATATATATATATAGGGAGAGGATCATGAGAAAACTACATATAAATGAGAGAACTAGAAAACTAACTAAAAAAACCTAAAAAACATACCAATTTTTTTTTTGACAATTTTTATAAAAAAATATCTAGTTTTTATATATAAAAAAGTTTTCAAAAAAAAAAATTTGTTGAACTGCACATGTGCATTATATGTGCATTATATGTGTACTACACATGTGCACTATATCCTTAATAGTGCACATGTGCAATACAACAAAAAACTCTTTTTTTTATTTTTATTTTTTTGAAAAATTTTTCCATGCATAAAAACCAACGATTTTTTTATAAAAATTAAAAAAAAAATTGGTATGTTTTTTAGACTTTTTAGTTAGTTTTTGGTTTTCTCATTTAAACTACTTTTCTCATGATCCATCCCCTATATATATATATATATATATATATATATATATATATATATATATATATAGGATAAGGATCATGTGAGAAGTAGTATGCTAAATGAGAAACTTGAGAAGCATTCTGGACCACACATTTTCCCTAAGCAAAAAAATGCAAAAATAAGGTTAAAAAATGCAAATTTTTTTTTTTGGAAAAATCGCAGCTTTTTCTTTAAGAATTAAATTTTTTTTTTAATTTTTTTTTTGGATTTATACACATGTGTATATTGTTAATCTTTTAACTATACATATATGTATATTGTCCATTATACATATATGTATATACATGTTTAAAATTGAAAAATAAGTGTTATTTAGGGTTTAGCATTAGTATTTAGGGTTTAGCATTAGGGTTTAGGGTTTAGCTTTATGGTTTAGGGTTTAGCTTTAGGGTTTAACATTAGGGTTTAGCATTATGGTTTAGCAATAGTATTTAGGGTTTAGCATTAGGGTTTAGCTTTTGGGTTTAGCATTAGGGTTTAGCTTTTGGGTTTAGCTTTAACTTTTGGGTTTAGCTTTATCTTTAGGGTTTGTATTAGGGTTTAGCATTAAGGGTTTAGCTTTAGTGTTTAGTTTTAGCTTTTTGGTTTAGCTTTAGGGTTTAGAATTAGGGTTTAGCTTTAGGGTTTAGAGTTTAGGGTTTAGCATTAAGGTTTAGCTTTAGTGTTTATGGTTTAAGATTAACAATATACACATTTTTTCAATTTTAAACATTTATATACATATATGTATAATTGACAATATACATATATGTATAGTTAAAAGATTAACAATATACACATGTGTATAAATCCAAAAAAAAAAAATTTAAATTTTTTTTTTTAATCCTTAAAGAAAAAGCTGCGATTTTTCAAAAAAAAAAAATTTGCATTTTTTTCACATTTTTTGCTTAAGGAAAATGATTGCTTCTCAAGTTTCTCAAATAGGGTGGACTTCTCTTAGGACCCCTACCCTATATATATATATATATATAGGTTAGGGGTCCTAAGAAAAGTCCACCTTATTTGAGAAACTTGAGAATCAATCTGTACCTCGTCCATTCCATTACTCCGTCCATTCCATTACCCCATACCAAACAGACCCTTAATGCTAAACCCTTAATGCTAAACCCTAATGCAAACCCTAAAACTAAAGCTAAACCCAAAAGCTAAAGCTAAACCCTAATGCTAAACCCAAAAGCTAAACCCTAATGCTAAACCCTAAATAACACTTATTTTTAAATTTTAAACATGTATATAAATATATGTATATGTATATTTGACAATATACTCATATGTATAGTTAAAAGATTAACAATATACACATGTGTATAAATCACAAAAAAAATTAAAAAAAAAAACCTTAAAGAAAAAGCTCTGATTTTTCAAAAAAAAAATTGCATTTTTTTACATTTTTTTTGCATTTTTCTGCTTAGGGAAAATATGTGGTTCAGAATGCTTTTCAAGTTTCTCAATTATCCTACTACTTCTCACATGATTCTTATCGGGTAGGGATCCTAAGAGAAGTCCACCATTTTGAGAAACTTGAGAAGCAATCCGGACCACACATTTTCTCTAAGCAAAAAATGCAAAAAAAAAAAAAAAAAAGGTGAAAAAATGCATTTTTTTTTTTGAAAAATCGTAGCTTTTTCTTTAAGGTTTTAATTTTTTAAGGGATTTATACACATGTGTGTATTGTTAATCTTTTAACTATACATATGTGTATATTGTCAATTATACATATTTGTATATACATGTTTAAAATTGAAAAATAAGTGTTATAAACTCTAAACCCTAAAGCTAACCTTAATGCTAAACCTTAAACCCTAAACCCTAAAGCTAAAGCTAAATCCTTAATGCTAAACCCTAATGTAAACCCTAAAACTAAAGCTAAAGCTAAACCCTAATGTTAAACCCAAAAGCTAAACCCTAATGCTAAACCCTAAATACCAATGCTAAACCCTAAATAACACTTATTTTTCAATTTTAAACATGTATATACATATATGTATATTTGACAATATACACATATGTTAGTTAAAAGATTAACAATATACACATGTGTATAAATCCCAAAAATTAAAAAAAAAAACTTAAAGAAAAAGCTCCGATTTATCAAAAAAAAAATTTTTTTTGCATTTTTTACATTTTTTTTTTTGCATTTTTCTGCTTAGGGAAAATGTGTGGTCCATAATGTTTCTCAAGTTTCTCAATTAGCCTACTACTTCTCACATGATCCATATCATATATATATATATAAGTTAGAAATATATACAAACTAATGGAATCAAACTTGCGCGTTACGCCGGGTGAAAACTTTGTCTGTTTTGATGCACTCACTATTGTCTACAAATTTAAAAATCCAAAAAATATAGTCGTAATATGTTAAAACGTGTTCACTTCACTAGTTTATGTAATAAAAGGAAATAAAGCATTTGAAAAATTGTTGAGTTTATTTAATTTAAATAATAAACAAAATAAAAAAGTCAGTTTTATATAGGAAAACTTACAAGGAAGAAAAACAAAACAAAAAATAGAAAGAAACAGAAAAACTAAAACTTACAGTGGGAATCGAACTTGAGCAGTTTCAGGGCAAACTATTTAAGGTGGGAACAAATGCCACCAAAGCGTCTATTTTATTAACATTTTTGAAACAAATTGTATATATAGATACGTAATATATATAATTTAAAAAACAAAATTCGGGCTCTGGAGAGGCTTGGCCATGAGCGATGGCCCATCCCGTACCCCTTCCGGGCCGGCCCTGTCAAAACCGATAGAAATGTGTCGATATGCTAAAGTAATAATTAAATGCGGAAAATTATCTCCGCATCAAAACTGACAGAAATGTATCGGATATGCTAAAGCGCTAATTAAATGCGGAAAATTCTCTCCTTTCACAGTTTTATAAAACAACATTCCTAATTGTAAGGCTATAAGGTGTGGTGATGGTCCATCACCACCTTCCACGTCATCATCTTCTCTATCACCATCCTCCACCACCCTATAGGGTGTGGTGATGATCCTCCACATCACCCCCATCACCCAAATGCATTGAATGAAAAAAGAAAAGGAGGCTGTGGGATTGTTCGTGGTGGCCACACGTGGTGAGGGGGGGGGGGGGGGGGGCACATGTGTAATACTATTTTTTGTATTTTAAAAATGCTAGATTTACAGCAAAAAATGTTTTCAAAAAAATTGTTGTGTTTTTAAGCTTTTTTTAGTTTTCTTATTTAAATGAGTTTTCTCATGATCCATCTCCTATACACACACACACACACAATGGTCCTTAGCGTGCGATTCGTACGATAGTAATGTCAGACCCGCTCTCCAGGTGGGCCCGGATGTGAGGAATTAGTGTGACGATTGTATATCAGTTTCACAATGCAGCAGAAATAGGGAGTTACGTAATAAATATTAAAAATACACGTATTTAGAAACTCTAAAAATATATTAAAAATCTAAGTATCGATATCTGATACAATGTAACCCAAAGGTGGATTGAATTAAACTTTAAATGGATTTGGAGACATCATTTGTCTTTGACAATGGAGTCACAACTTCCAAAGCGATAGACCAAACTCTATCCCAGCCTACTATTTAGGTTCGCTACCTTTAAGTCAATCTTTTAAAAAAACGTTAGCTTTTGCTGGTAAATACAGTTAACAGACACATTTATAAAACATTTAATCATCATGGGACAAGTATCTTGATTTACTAGTTTTGCATGCTTGTCAAATTGTGACAAAAACTAGCTAGTGTTTGATTAATATTGTTGCAACCCCCGACCCCTACCCGGGAGCGGGCGACCGCGAGTTCTCAGAGAGGGTGGTATCGGTGTTTATTAATTTGGCAGTTGAATACATCAGGACCGTAGTTAGGAAATATTTTTACCAGAGTAAAACACCAAACTTTTATAAGAATAATTTATGGGGATAAAACCCAAGTTCATTTGACAATACATTATTAGGGATAAACCCTAATTATTGAAAACAAAATGTCTTGTTTATTAGGTAACTTTTATAGCCACTATTCCAAGCCTTCAGTGCTCTCCAGCTGGCTTCTATTGGGCTTTCATATTACATTACCTGAAACGCGTTTTAAAACATTTTGTCAGCAAGAAATACTGGTGAGTGCATCCCAGTTTAATCAAAACAGTTTTAACATTTAACAGAATTGAGGGCAACCCGCTATTACATTTGTTTATATCTAATCAATTACTCAATCAGTACTGTCAAACCCTGACTTGTGGGTCATATTATCCATTGGCTAACTCTTTGTCCAATGATAACGTGTTTCCATATTTTGTATACAAAACCCCAACATACCGACAGTAATTGTAGAATCACACGTGTTAGTAAAATAACCCAATTCAAATTAACCGTACAACTCGAGACAGAATTCCAATGACTGAGTCGGGCAGAGTCAACATGCATTACGGGAATTCTAAATCAATCGGGTGTACACACGAGACAGAATTCCAATGACGGAGTCGGGCAGAGCCGACATGCATTACGGAATCCTAAATCGATCGTGTAAGGTAATAATAGGGTTATAGTACTTACAACGAGGCAAGGCTTCGCTAAATAGTGGGTATTATGCTCGGACGAAAGTTTAACTATTAGAAAGTTTGAGAGAGAATTCAGAAATGAACGAGGAACAAATGAGCTCGAGCCCCCCTTTTATAGGCTGATCGACGCGCCCCATGAAAGAGAAGGCAAGGGCCTTCGCGGTCCGCTAGAGACCACGTGTCTCGTTATAGGGTTGCCGAGTCAGGGGTTAGCTTTGCCACGCGTTCGACATGTGGCGCAATTGAGTGCCGGCCAAGCAAAGGCCGTCGCGCCCCGCGACAGACCAAGGGGTCTCCGTCGCGGCCCGCGAGCGACTGCCAAACTTGGTTTTTCTTGTTTTTCACAAGTATAGGGTTATTCCGGGTCCGGTTCTCGTGTACGGGGTACATTTAGAAACATGTAGGGTGTCCAAAGTATTTTTAGGAGGGTTGTTATATCCTCCCCGCCTTGTTTTGGATCTCGTCCTCGAGATCTACTGGAATAGGTGTGGGTATTTCCTCTGCATTTCCGATTCGAGTTCCCAAGTGTATTCTGGTCCTCTTTTGGAATCCCATTTCACTTTGACCAGAACTAATCTCTTATGTTTGAGATTCTTGATCTTTCTATCTTCAATCTGAACGGGTTTATCGATAAACTTGAGTTTCTCGTTTACCTCTATATCCTTAAGAGGTACCACTAGTGATTCGTCTGCTAAACACTTTTTGAGATTACATACATGAAATACATCATGTATTCCAGCCATTTCCTCTGGCAGTTGCATAAGCTACATGTCCTATTCTTCTAATAATCTCAAAAGGTCCAACATACCTAGGGCTTAGCTTCCCTCTTTTAACGAATCTGACTACTCCTTTCCATGGAGAAACTTTTAATAATACTTTATCTCCTACTAGAAATTCTAATGGTTTTCATCTGTTGTAAGGATAACTCTTTTGACGATCTCGCGCAACTTTTAGTCTTTCCTTGACTTGAATGATTTTATCTGTTGTTTCTTGTACAATCTCTGGTCCGGATAATTGTTTTTCTCCAATCTCTGCCCAACAAACTGTGGATCTGCACTTTCATCTATAAAGTGCTTCAAATGGTGCAACATTAATGCTAGTATGATAGCTGTTATTGTAGGAAAATTTTATTAATGGTAAATGATCGTCCCATTTTCCTCCGAAATCAATTACACAGGCTCTAATCATATCTCTCAGAGTTTGAATTATCCTTTCGCTTTGTCCGTCTGTTTGTAGATGATAAGCGGTGCTTAGATTCAACCTGGTTCCCATTGCATTTTGGAAATTTGTCCAAAAATGAGAAGTAAAACGTCTATCTCTGTCGGATACGATAGATAAAGGAATCCCATGTAATGAATCTATTTCATTTACATATAGCTTGGCTAACTGTTCCATACTGAAAGTTTCCTTCATGGGTGAGAAATAAGCAGATTTGGTCAATCTGTCTACAATCACCTAGATTGTATCATTTCCTTTTCTTGTCTTAGGCAATTTAGTAACAAAATCCATTGTTATCAATTCCCATTTCCATATGGGCATTTCTAACCGTTGCAATAATCCTGAGGGTTTTTTATGCTCAACTTTAACTTAAGAACAAGTTAGACATTTTGCAACATAATTAGCTATATCCTTTTTCATTCCTATCCACCAGAAATTCTTTCGTAGATCCTGATACATCTTATCACTTCCAGGATGTATCGTATACTTAGATCTATGAGCTTCTTCTAGAATTCTATGACGTAGGTTTCCTTGTTTAGGTATCCATATCCTTTTCTTATGGAACTTCCAAATTCCATATGTTCCTTGTTCTAATTCCTTAATCATTCCTTTCAATTTTTCAGCATCGTCCTTCATTGCTGACTCTTGTACTTCTCTAATTTGTTCGTTTAAATCTACTTGTAGAATTAATTTGAGAGAACGTACTCACTTTGGTTTTTCATGATACTTTCGACTTAAAGCATCCGCTACTACATTGGCTTTTCCAGCGTGATACTGGATATCACAATCATAATCACTAAGAACTTCCATCCAACGTCTCTGTCTCATATTTAATTCTTTTTGCCCGAAAATATACCTTAAACTTTTATGATCGGTGAAGATAACAAATTTATTTCCATATAAATAGTGTCTCCAAATCTTAAGGGCAAAAACTATGGCTCCTAATTCTATATCATGGGTGGTGTAATTCTCTTCATGTTTCTTAAGTTGTCTAGAGGCATAGGCTATAACCTTTTGACGTTGCATCAACACACATCCATATCCTAACTTAGATGCATCACAGTAGACTATAAAGTCTTTAGTTCCTTCTGGTAATGCAAGTATGGGTGCGTTGGTTAATCTCGGCTTAAGGATCTTAAAAGTTTCCTCCTATTTGGTCCCCATTCAAACTTAACTGATTTGCAGGTCAGTTTAGTTAATGGAATGGCTATTCTAGAGAAATCACAGATAAATCGTCTATAATATCCTGCCAGTCCAAGAAAACTTTGTTAGTGCATATGTCTGTTGACTTCGTCTTGTATCGAGTCATGTAACTAGAATAGATAGACCAGGACACGTTGTACGAGAGAAACGGGAAACATACCTGAACAAGCCACCTCGCACGAGGTGATCAAGTTCATGGGGTCTGGCCATCAAGTTCATGGGGTCTGGCCAGTTCGTGCGACCTGGCCAGCTCGTGTGGACTGGTTCGTGGGGTTTGGCTCTCCTATAAATATGTGGTCTTGGGTCTTTATTTGTAACTTTTGGATTCCGGTAGCGAAGCTCTGCCGAAGTGTCGCAAGCTCGGTAACTTTGTCAACTCAATACAATCGACATTTAAAGTGATTCTACGTGCAAATCTAGCTGTTATATCATCAATACGTCTGATTCCGCCTTTCGTATTGATCAAGAACTCTTCTGATCGACTCATTTAATCGAATCCCGATCCTACTAGTGGTATCAGAGCACAGGAGGAAGAGTGCTTACCATACAACTTGTTTTTCACGGATAAAACTGATTTCTACTCATTTCTACTCATTTTTCTACACTTTTTCATCAAGTTTACCGAGATTCCACGGCTAACATGATCTGATTTTGACAAATAACACGTAAAACACTGTTTTTAACAATCTTTGAACAAATTTGACTGTAAATTCAACCTAAAAACTGATCAAATTTGACACAATCATGAAATTTTGGACTTAGGATTCTCAAACGATGTGGATTTCTATTCAAATCATTTGAATATTGACCCAGATCGCTTAATTCTTGTTCAAATCGCGTGAAAAACCCTTCAGATCGTTCGAAACTGAACCAGGTCGTTTAAAAAGTTTGACCAAACCGCGTGAATCAATCATCAGATCGTGCAAAACTTATCAGGTCGCTTGAAAAATATCCAAATCATGTGAAAAGTGTCAGTTTGTTTGGAAAGTTTCTTCAGGCCGCACGAGCTGAACAGCCAAGTCGCAAGACCTGAACCAGGTCGTTTGAAAATACTTCTAGCTCGCACGAGCTAAACCAAATCGTTTGAAGAGTGTCAGGTCGTTTGAACGTATCTCCAGGTCGCACGGTGTGAAATTCAAACCGCACGAGGAGAATTAATTTTACCAGATCGTGTGAAATATCAGCTCGTTTATAACTCCAGCTCGTTTGAACTTTGTGTTTTTGTGAATTTTTTCACTGAAACATGGAAAACGAATTTTACAATGCGTTTGCTACTGCTCCGGTCGCTCTAGTTACAGTTGCTGAAACTGTTGGTATCGAGAATGAAACGGGAACTTTCCAAAAACCTCCAAAGCTTATGTATATTGAGGATTTTAAAGGATGGCAAAACCGTTTTGAAAACTGGGTACAAGCAAACAAGTTTGATGCATGGGTTTCTTTAGAGAAAGATTATACTTTACCGAAATATGAACTTGGAAATGAAAAACAATTAAGTCAATTTTTACCGGATGAAAAATTAAAATACACAAGTGAAAAATGATGATTAGCATTCTCCAATAAGATGTAAAAGAGGATATTTTTGTTTTGCTTCAACATGAGGGAACTGCTAGATCAATTTGGAGAGCGTTGATTAAAAAGTTTAAGGGTAGTGCCGATATGATCAAAAATAAACGAGCATTACTAAAGAAATCGTTTGATATGTTTACAACTTTCGAAGGTGAGACGACTAGGAAGATTATCGAGAGATATTGTCATCTAGTCATGGAGATGAAAAGATTGGACATCAAGAAAGAAGATGATGAACGGGTTGATAAATTAGCCGATGCGCTACCACAGAATGAATGGGGAACATATATGTTGATCTTAAAGCGTAACCGACAATTTGAATATATGAATTTGAGTATGTTTATCCAGAAGTTGGAAGAACATGAGCTATCAATTCGAAAAACTGCTACAATGAGAAGTCCAGGTGCTCAACAGGATGTTAGTCTGTACTACAGAGAAAACAAGATTGAGACTACTCCTAGTCCGAAGATTCAAACTGCGTTTAGTGCTGAAAATTCTTCTGGAACAAATGCAAGCAATACAAATCAGAGCAGTGGATATTCTTCGTCTTATTCAAGTTTTGAACCAAATTTCTCGACACCGAGTTCTCAACAACAAAGTTCAACAAATTTTACCGGTCAAGTATTGCAATGCAATGTTGCATTACATATTCAAAATGGTCAAAAAATTTCTCTAGATATTGCGAAGCAACACATGGCATCTCTTGTCACTGTGTTAGAGTTGTATGAAAGCTTAGTTGCTGGATGAATCGGAAATCCGATGCTTACTAAAGAGGATTATGATCAGATTGATTCTGAAGAACTTGAGTTGATGGACATCAAGTGGTGTTTAGCTAGCGTTTTAAGAAGAGCAGAAAAGTTCAAACAGATCACCGGAAGAGATGATCTTCGTGAAGCTGCAACATCTCAGCTAGGTTTTGACAAATTGAAGGTTACTTGTTTTCGTTGCCGAGAAAAAGGGCATTTTAAACGAGAGTGTACAAACAGAGAAGCAACCGGAAGACAAGATCCTTTCGGAAACAACGATTATCATAGAAAAGCAATTTATCATCAGGTTGCTCAACAACCATATCAACAACAATTTTCACACTCACGTATTATTCCGATTGAAGAATCAAAGGGTAAAGCTTGTTTTGGTCTGGTAGACCAAGAAGATGAAAGGATTCTGAAAGATTTCAATTGGGATGATTATGATCCTTCTAGACCTTCAGTTTCTAAAGCATTTGTTGCTCGAATCTTTGAAGATTCAACCTCGGAAGAAGAATCAATCAAATCTAAGAACAGTCCTAGAAGACAACCGATTTTTAAGTCTTCAGGAAGTGATGAAGACACTGATGATGAGGAAGAGTATATTAATAAAGCTAGAAAACAATTGGATCCTAATAGTTTTGATTTGTTTTTTGCAGATAAAATAGAGATATTGAAAGAGAAAATGGCTGCTAGACTGAAGAGAGAAATGGAAGCAAGAAGGGTTGCTGAAGAAAAGACTGAAGTTAAGATAGAAGCTGATAAGGCAAAAGTTGAAGAAAAATCGACACAGAAGGTCGAGGTTGAAGAGAATGAAGTAAAGATAGAAGTTGAGAAAGAACCGATTGTGATTGAAAAGGTGGTGGAGAAAATAGTTGAAAAAATAGTTGAAGTTGAAAAAATTGTTGAAGTTGAAAAGATTGTAGAGGTTGAAAAATCTTGTGCTAAGTGTTTAGAACCTTGCAAAAATTGTGCTGAAAAAGATACAAAATATGCTGAATTAGAGAAGCTCAAAGAAAATTTGCTACACAATGTGAGAAGCATAAAGGAATCATATGATCTCCTAAGCAGCAAAGTGAACTTGTACAAAGGAGCTAGTGATGAGGATATCCAGATGAAGAATCTTCTGAAAGCAACAGTTCTTCAAAAGCAAACTACAATAAACAAATACATTGAGATTATTGCAGGGCTGAAACAAGAATTGGCAGCGATGACGATTGAAACAGAAAGAGTGAATACTTTACTTCGAAGTTATCAAAGTTCAGAGTATGTTATTGATCGCATCTATCCTACCGTTGCAGCTCATAAGTATGTAGAAGATGAAGAAAATTCTGGTAAGAAAACTGGTTTGAATTGTAACAGAGTACCAAATCCAATGTGGGATGGCTATACCCCCCGACACTTTGAAAAGGTGGCTGAAGCACTCAATCTGAATCTGAAATCCGAGTCTATCGATGGATTACCAGATGATATTGATGTCACCTTCACAGCGTCTGACACTGATCATGAGTCCGAGTTAATTAAGAAAGTGGTCAATCAGGTGTTGGATAAAGATGAAGAGTCAAAGTCAGAGTCTAAATCTGAAAATTCGAGTTCATCAGACAGAAGTTCGAGTTCACCGGTCAAAAGGGTTTACAATAAAGATTTTCTGATGTCACAAAATAATTTGAATGACGAAACATTCAAAGTAGCATATACTTTGAATGATTCTGAAAAATTATATTCTGATGAAGAATTTCCAATAAGAGGTGTTAAAACTGAAATGATTAACAAGGTTTTCAAATTAACAGAAATTAATATTTCTGAAATAAAAGATGTAAATCTTACTGAAAAACCTAAAAAATACACTTCAAGAGTTCAACAAAGATTGAACAAGAAAAAGGGTTACAGTTCTGGTTTGGGTTATCAAAAGAAACCAAACCATAACAGTAATTTCAAAAAGAAAGGTTTAGGTTTTATTCCACCAGAAAATCATAAAAATTATAAAGAAGTTAAACCAAAAACTAAATTTGTTTCAGGAGCAAGTTCTGAAGAGGAGAAGGAGAAACCTTTCTGGAAACAGTCAAACAAGGAGTTTCTCGCCGAAAAGCAAAAGAATATGTTGAAGGAATCTGAACCAAGAGTTGAAAGAAGAACCTGTTTCAGATGTCGAGAGGTTGGACATATTGCTTGGAATTGCCCAAAGCCCACCAACACAAAACAGGGAGTTTCTTCTAACTCTTAATTGAAAGAGAAATGTGTTGATAAAAAGGAACAACCAATAGAAAAATTTAAGGAGTTCAAAAATTCGACTTTCGAAGTTGGTGAAAGTTCGAAACATTTTTACAAAAGAAGAGCCAATTTAAACAAACATAAATGGGTTGTTAAGAAATTAGAGGTTGTTTCTGGCAATGAATCTGATTCGTCAAAGTCAGAGGAACCATCAGTTGTGCTAAATGATGAGAATTCCGTTCTGACAATGGATGATGAAAATTTTCCACCATTGTCAAACGGAAACTTATGATGGCTGATGGGAAGGTGAAGGGAGTGAAAGAATTTTATGAATCGAAAGTTGTTAAACCAAATGATGATGGTTCACCCATGATTGATCAGGCATGGGTGAGATTCTTTAAAATGTAAAATCCTGACTTGCCGGAGCTCCCAAGTTGGTAATCGTGGAGCATGAATCGGCTTCATTCTTGAAAAATGTTTTTGTGAAAAACCTATAAGTGATAGTTTTTACAAGTGGTTGAAAGAACAAAGTGATGAATGAATCCCCGTGATGTGTGAAATCAACAAAACTAATTTTCCGGAAAAAACCATTTTGATTAAAACAAACTTAAGTGTTTTGAAATCAAAATGGGAAAATAGTTTGTTGTCAGGGGGAGTTCTGATTGTTTAAGCCAAGAGAATGGAGAATGAAGCAATTCACATCAGTTTGTCATTTTATTTGTACAGTTTATTGCTTTTACTTTCAAATTTTCCCGGAAAATCAAAAACTGAAACATATTTTTGATTTTAGGGGGAGTAAAAAATTAAAATTTTGAAAATTTGAAAAATCCAAAAACATGAAAAAATAAAAAATACAAAAACATCGAAAAATCAAAATGAGTTTTGTTGTGAAAAAGAGGAAATGATAGTACATCAGTAGACAATCACATCATGCTAAAGAATTGGAAAGTTAAATATGTGATAAACGGTCTCACTGATGATATGCCAGTAGGTTTTTACACATTCAGTACATTGATTTCGAGATATAAGCCTAAATATCAAATACTTACTTATCTCGTGGGGAACATCTCTCGGATATATAGGTAACCCCTGAAATCTTGTTTGAAGGGCTTTCTATTTCTGACATACTAGGTCTTTGTGCGTGATGATATCTGGGGTATTATACCAGGACTTCTGATTTTGCGGGAGCAATAGCCTAGTCCTCGTATAATACTCTGCAATGCTTTAATCATAAAGCCCACCCTCAGCATAAAAAATGATGAAACATTGAAAAATGCTAATCATGTGCTGTTGAAGAAAAGATCCCCAAACGGGACACACCTAAAAGTCGAGCCATCATCTCTTTGTCTGAATGGAAGTTCTAACCTGAGCTCTCATGGCCTCGCATTACCCATTTACAGATCTCATTAGTGTACATTCACCTGTAAAACTGAATATAGGAGTCTGGATACGGGAGTATATTATGAGGTGGGACACTCGAATAAGTTTAGTTTTTTAAAACACTAATCCATATCTCGAAACAATTGAACTTTGTGTGAAAATTTAAGTGGATCAGTATACTGACAATCTAAGTGAATTGTTTAGATCTTAAAGTTTTTAAAGCTCAACGGTACCAGTGATTTGTCATAATCTGATATGATCCTCTTACACAAACTCACAAAAAGATGTCTGTATATAGTTTATTTCCCAAAATCCAAAAAGATTTTCAGTATGTTTTAGCATAAAATTTTGAAAATTCAAAAAGATTTTATTTCATCTTATTTTCAACAACTGATGTTGGAAAGCTGATTTTCAAAATTCCAAGTGCTAAACATGATGAACGATAGTGGGTTAGGAGAGTGTGTTTGAAATGAAAAATGAAGTTAAAGTTTGAGAAAATTTGAGAAATGTTTTAAGATAATCTTACAAGTGATGTTTTGAGGCTGATTTTACTATTAGTTAATCAAGGTCATTAATTTGAACTTGATATAACTATTGTTGATGTTGAATGATATCTACAAGTGGTTTTTAAATTTGTTAAATTTTAACAATTGTGATGTTGGTGCATACGTCTGTCGACTTCGTCTTATATCGTGTCTTGTATATGTATAGATAAATCAGGGCATGGAAAACGAGAAAATAGGATATCAGGCAGTTTCAAACGAAATTACATAGTGTAATTCCGCTTGAATGTGACAAGCCATTTCAAACGAAATTAGCTTTGCTAATTTCGCTTGAACTGGTAATTCCGTTTGAATGGTATCTCGTTTGAATGATGATTCCGCTTGAGTCATGTTCAAGCGGAATTAGCCTGCCTATATATAGTTGAGTTCTGATTCCGTTTCAGATGAATTAGTTTGTGTGTTTCCGACAGCGAAGCTCTGTCGAAGTGTCTTCAGAATTGTAATCGTATCAGAATCAATATACAAGACAGTTTTAGTGAATATCTTGCTGAATTCAACTCATCATGTCTGTTTCCGCCTTTCATTTTGAGAAGAACACCTCTGATCGACTCATTTCGGCTCCAACATCGATCCTACATGTGGTATCAGAGCTCAGGGGGAGGAGTTCTGCAGATTTCAGCTTGATTTCATTGTGTTTTCTTACTTCTACACCTTCTTTTCTTAATTGAACAAGTTTTAATGGTTAAAATGGCATGAATCTTTCACAACATAAGCGAAATAATGTTTTAACAAACCCTTGAGAAAATCAGATCAAATTTCAAAGTAAAAGTGACAAAAATGGGCCAAACTAGTTATTCCGTTTGAACGAGTACTCTAATCCTGTTTGAAAATCGTAATTCCGCTTGAGTATTTCGTTTCAGTTTGTTATTCCGTTTGAAAGCTTGAAACATAATTAGTAATTCCGTTTGAAAACTGATTCCGCTTGAAACATCTCAAGCGAAATTAGTATTTCGCTTCAAACTCTAATTCCGTTCGGTAATTCCGTTTGAGTCTTAATTCCGTTTGAAGTTGTGTGCAGGTTAATTTCGTTTGAAGTTGCTAATCTCGTTTGAAGTAATCCCGTTTGAAGAATCAAATTTCATTTGAAAATGTCTGACGAAGAATTTTACAACGCGTTTGCTACATCCCCGACTACTCCGGCTGTCATTGCTCATAACATGAACTTGGAAAACGAAACTGGAACTTTGCAAAAACCCCCGAAACTTATGGGAATTGAAGAGTACCATGGCTGGAAAAATCGTTTTGAGAATTGGGTTAAGGCAAACCATCTAAGAGCTTGGGAAAGTATTGAAACAAAATATGTTAGACCACAGACTGCTTTGAAAGGTGATAAAATCATTTCAGAATTCACAGAGAATGAGAGAGACAGTTATAAAGGAGAGAAAATGATGATTAGTCTTCTACAACAAGCTGTCAAAGAATACATCTTTAGTTTGCTTCAGCATGATGGTAGTGCATTTTCGATTTGGGAGGCGCTTGAGAAGAAGTTTGAAGGAAGTACAGAGATGCTCAAGAGTAAAGCATCTCTGCTGAAAAAGGAGTTTGAGTTGTTTACAAGTATGCCAGGGGAGACTACAAAGACTCTTATTGAGAGATATTTTCATCTTGTGCGTACCTTGTCTCAGTTGAAAATTACTAAAACTCCAGCAGAATGGGTTGAAAAGTTAGCTGACGCATTACCTCAGAAAGAATGGGGTACTTATCTCATGATCTTAAAGAATTCTGGAGAATTTAGCAGATTGTCAATTGGACAGTTTATTGAAAAGTTTGAGGCACATGATCTTGAACAACAAAAGATTGCCAGAATGAACTGCTCAAGCAATCAACAAGACATCAAATTGTACTATAAAGGAAATATTCAAACTGTTGAAGCAAGTCCTAAGATCCAAACCGCTTTTAGTGCAGAAAATTCATCTGGATCAGTCAGTTAAAGTTCAATCAACACTAGTGGATTTTCAAATGTCAATCCTCCAAGTGTTCAAAGTTCAAATGTTGGTAATGAACATATGATTCAGTGCAATGTTGCTTTGCATCTTCAAAATGGTCAGAATTTTTCTAATGAAGTTGTTAAAAGTCATATGGCATTACTGGTTACTGCTTTGGAATCTTATGAAGGATTGATTGCTGGAAGAATTGGATAATCCTATGCTAACAAAGGAAGATTATGATCAGATCGATGCAGAAGAATTGGAGCTCATGGACATTAAATGGTGTCTAGCTAGTGTCTTGAGAAGAGCTGAAAAGTTCAAAATGATTACAGGAAGAAATGACTTTTTGGATGCTCATGTTTCAACTTTGGGTTTTGATAAATCTAAAGTTACTTGTTTTCGATGCAGGGAGAAAGGTCATTTCAAGAGAGAGTGCAAAAATCAGGAAACTAGTGGAGCAAAGAATCCTTTTGGAAAAGATTATTATTATCGAAAAGCCATATATCAACAGGTTTCTCATCAACCGCATCAACAAAAAGATTCATAAACTGCTCATGGGAAAATGATCGAAGATGCAAATAAGAAAGCTTATTATGGAATCATTGATCAAGATGATGAGAAAATGGCTCCAGGATTCAGCTGGGATAAGTTTGTGGATGAGAATAGAGAGTTTAAAGCTTTTATTGCTCAAATTGTTCAAAAGCCAGAATTAATGAAAGAATGGATAACAGTGTTATCTGATGAAGAAAAAGTCAAGATGAAGAATCTGTTTCTTCTGAAAATAGTTCAACAGAAAGCAGTGATGATGATGAAGAAGTTGAACAGATAAACATTGGAAAAATTCATTTATCTTCTGAAAGTTTTGAATTTTATTTTGCAGATAAATTGAAGAAACTTAAAGAGAGAAAAGCTGCAAAAGAAACGAAAGAAATTAAGGTTGTTGAAAGATTGTTGAAGTGGAAAAGGTAGATGAAGTCGAGAAGATTGTAGAGATTGAAAAGATTGTTGAAGTCACAAAACCTTGTCTTACATGTTTGGAACCTTGCAAACAATGTGAAGATAAAGATGAAAGGTTTAGTGAGCTTGAAAAGTTGAAAGAGAAGTTGTTGTTTGATGTCAAGAAGGTGAAAGAGTCGTACGATATATTGAACAAAACTGTGAATAGTTTGCAGAAGACAAACTCTGAAAGAGAAGATGCTTTGACGATGATGAATGCAACAATGATGTCCAAACAAAAGGAGATCAATTACTACGTTGAAGAGTGTGCTAAGTTGAAGTAGGAGTTGGAAATTGAAAAAGTTGAAAATGAAAGAATCAGACGATTACTGAAAAGTTATTCAAGTTCTGATTACTTAATTGACAGAATTTATCCAACTGTTGCAGGTTTTGAAGTGTTTGAAGACAAGAAGCCAAAGAAAAAGGATACTGGTAAGAAACAGAGTGTCTGTTATAACAAGTGTCCACCTCCAATTTGGGAAGGGTATTTGTCTAGAAAACCGAATGAGGAACAAGTAAAAAAGGCAGTCAATATAAAGTTGGAGTCCGAGATAACCGACGTATTACCAGACAATATTGACATCACATTCACAACGTCCGACATAGATCATGAGTCTGAGTTAATAAAAAGGATGGTCGATCAGGTGTTAGATAGGATGAGGAGTCCGAGTCAATGTCCAAGTCTGGGAGTTCGAGTTCGTCTGTCAGGAGTTCAAAGTCATCGGGAAAACTGGTGTATAGTAAAGAATTTTTGTTGTCAAAATCTAATTTGAATGACGAAACATTTGAAGTCGCATATACTTTGAATGATTATGACAAATTATATCTTGATAAAGAATTTCCAATAAGAGGTGTTAAACTAGATATGATAAAAAGGTTTTCAAACTAACAGAAATAAATATTTCTGAAATAAAAAATGAAAATCTTTCTGAAAAACCGAGACCTTACACCTCAAGAGTTCAACAACGTTTAAACAAGAAAAAAGGTTATAGTTCTGGTTCAGATTATCGAAAGAAACCAAACCATAACGGTAATTTTAAAAAGAAAGGATTGGGTTTTATTCCTCCAGAAAATTATAAAAATGAGAAAATTTCTAAAAATACAAAATTTGTATCAGGTATGTCTGCTGAGGATGAAAAGAAGAGCTCATTTTGGAGTCAGTCAAATCAGGAATTTCTTGCTGAAAAGAAGAAAACTGAAGCTCATCAGAGAAAAGAGACTAGAACCTGTTACAGGTGTCAAGAAGTTGGTCATATAGCTTGGAACTGTCCTAAAGCAACCAACACAAAACATGGAGTCTCAGAAAAACTCAAAGAAGTAGTTGTTGATAAAACCGAACCACCAACTGAAAGGTTTAAAATTTTTGAAAATTCAACATATGAAGTTGGTGAGTGTTCAAAAAGATTTTACAAGAAAAGGGGAAATCTTGATAACCAAGCTTGGATTGTTAAGAAATCAGATGTAAAATCTGGCAATGAATCTGATTCCACAAAATCAGAAGAGCCACAAGTTGTTAAAATGGTGAAAACTCAATACCTCCAATGGATGATGTTCATTTTCCACCATTGCGGAATGAGAACTTTAAATCAAAAGTTGGGAAAGTTGAGATCTCAAATCAATTTTATTCTAAAAAGAATGAATTTGATGTTGAGAAAGCGTTTAATGAGAATGTTAAAAATATTTTTGCGAAAATGGTCGAGGGAAAGGCCAAAGGGGTAAAAGATTTTTATGCTACAAGGAAAGCAACTTACACCCTAACTAAAACTGAGGAAGTCACACCCAAGGAAGGTCAGGCTTGGGTGTCCATATTATTTGTTTAAAAAATCTGATTTGCCGGAGCTCCCAGGTTGGTAAGTGTGGAGCAGGAATTGGCACATTTCTTGAGAAATTCACGTTTGTGATATTTCGACTTTCAAGTGGTAAATCAGGGACATTAAGTTGTACTTGATTTTCTACAAGTGATATTTGATGTTTGATCTTAAAATTGTTACATTTTTCAAGTGGTTGATAGAACAATGTGATGATCTTTACCCCAACTTTACTAGTGATAAAATCAACAAAACTTATTTTCCGGAAAAATCATTTTGGTTAAAACAAACTTAAGTGTTTTGAAATCCTAATGAGAAAATAGTTTGTTGTAAGGGGGAGTTCTGATTGTTTATGCCAAGTGGATGGCGATTTGAAGTGATTCGATATCAGCTGTCATTTTACTTGTATAGCTTGTTTTCAAATTTCCTTTAAATGTGTTTGAATTTTAGGGGGAGTAAGAATTTTCAGAAAATCCAAAAACATTAGAAAATTTGAAAAGGCAAAAACATGATAAATATCAAAATGAGTTTTGGTGTCAAAAAGAGGAAATGATAGTACATTAGTAGACAGTTACAATATGCTAAAGAAATGTAATGATTAAATAGTGTTAAACGGTCTCACTGATGATATGCCGATAGGTTTTTACACATTTAGTAAGCTTTTTCGGGATATAAACTTAAATTCAAACTTGCTTATTTTGTGGGGAACACTACTTGGATATATAGGTAACCCCTGAAATTTCGTTTGAAAGGTCCCTCTTTCTGAGATACTAGGTCTTTATGCTCAGTGATATCTGGGGTATTATCCCGGGACTTCTGATTTTGCGGAAGAAATGGCCTAGTCCCCGGAGAATACTTTACGCTTGCTTGAAATATAGCCTGCCCTCAGCATAAAAATGATGAAACATTGAAAAAATGCAAATCATGTGCTGTTGTAAAAAAGATCCTCTAAAGGGGACCTACCAAAAGTCGAGCCGTCATCTCTCTGCTGAACGGAAGTTCTGACCTGAGCTCTCACGGTTTTCGCATCTAACCCCTTACAGATATCATCTGTGGTATACTCACCTGTAAGACTGAATATTGGGATATGGATACGGGAGTATATTCAAGAGGTGGGACACATGAATGAGTTTAAGTCCTTAATACATCTAATTCATATCCTGAATCAGTTGAAATTTGTGTGAAAATTTAAGTGGATCAGTATATCGACAATCTAAGTGAATTGTTTAATTCTTAATGTGTAACTAAGCTTAACGGTACTTGTGACTTGTCAAAAATTGATATGATCCTCTTACTCAAACTCACAAAAATATTGTATGTAAATATTTCTTTACTGCATTTCACTTCATTTAATAAATCCAAAAAGATTTTTAGTGTGTTTTAGCATAAATTTTGAAAAATCCAAAAAGATTTTTGACAACTGATGTTGGAGAGCTAATTTTCAAAATTTCAAGTGCTAAACATGATGAGCATGTTGTGAGGGGGAGTTTGTGTTTAAATGAGAAATTTTTTTTTAATATATGCTTACCAGTGGTTCATCAGTTATTAACATTGTTAAATCATTCTGGATAAATTTATAGGGGAGTCTGGATATATAAATTTGTAAAATGTTAAATTTGTGAAATTCATTGTGAGGTAGAGGATGTGCAGGATAGCCTGGATTCTGAAGTCTGAGTATAGAGCCAAGTCATGATCCTGATTCTGTGAAAGCCAAATTGCAATCAATATCCGAGGAAAGATTGTTCGAGGGGAGTCTGTTGATGCTGAAGAGGAGAAAGAGATAAAGTTTGAGGATGCCTACACTGTCAGATATTTTGAAGAGAAGCCCTAAGACTGATAAAGACTGAAGACGTTGAAGACTCGACACTTAAGACTCGTCAACATCCGAGGGGGAGTCTGTTGGTGCATACGTCTGCCGACTTCATCTTATATCGTGTCTTGTATATGTATAGATAAATCAGGGCACGGAAAACGAGAAAATAGGATATCAGGCAGTTTCAAACGAAATTACATAGTGTAATTCCGCTTGAATGTGACAAGCCATTTCAAACGAAATTAGCTTTGCTAATTTCGCTTGAACCGGTAATTCCGTTTGAATGGTATCTCATTTGAATGATGATTCCGCTTGAGTCATGTTCAAGAGGAATTAGCCTGCCTATATATAATTGAGTTCTGATTCCATTTCAGATGAATTAGTTTGTGTGTTTCCGACAGCGAAGCTCTGTCGAAGTGTCTTCAGAACTGTAATCGTATCAGAATCAATATACAAGACAGTTTTAGTGAATAACTTGCTGAATTCAACTCATCATGTTTGTTTCCGCCTTTCATTTTGAGTAGAACACCTCTGATTGACTCATTTCGGGTCCAACATCGATCCTACATGTGAAATTTACTTTTGAGTAGAGAATTGTGCAGGTTACAAGGTTCCTGATCCTGTTGCTACGGAGAGCTAGGAGACGTTCCTGAACCTGTGAAAGATGAAGAGCCAGATCCCCGTGTCTAAGCCTGAGCAGAGTTTGAGCCAGGACACGATCTTAGAACAAGTGCTATGTCAGATTGCGATCCCGGAACAACTTAAGGGGGAGTCTGTTAGCAAAGGGGAGTCTGTTAATTGGAAGATTTAAGAGTAAGAAGGAATCTGAATGTTAGAGAGCCAGACTGCTATTCTGGAACAGTGCTCAATATAGAAGCTGCTAATGCTGATGAGTTTAAAGAATCGAGAGATCTTATCAAGAGAGATTGAAAGATAAAGATTGAAGGATGCTTACAGAGAAAGATACTTTGGAAAGAGCGAGAAGACCGATCAAGACTGAAGACTCAATACACTGAAGACTCGTCATCATCCAAGGGGGAGTTTGTTAGTGCATATGTTTGTTGACTTCGTCTTGTATCGAGTCATGTAACTAGAATAGATAGACCAGGACACGTTGTACGAGAGAAACGGGAAACAGACCTGAACTAGCCACCTCGCACGAGGTGATCAAGTTCATGGGGTCTGGCCATCAAGTTCATGGGGTCTGGCCAGTTCGTGCGACCTGGGCCAGCTCGTGTGGACTGGTTCGTGGGGTCTGGCTCTCCTATAAATATGTGGTCTTGGGTCTTCATTTGTAACTTTTGGATTCCGGTAGCGAAGCTCTACCGAAGTGTCGCAAGCTCGTGTAACTTTGTCAACTCAATACAATCGACATTTAAAGTGATTCTACGTGCAAATCTAGTTGTTATAACATCAATACGTTTGATTCCGCCTTTCGTATTGATCAAGAACTCTTCTGATCGACTCATTTGATCGAATCCCGATCCTACAAACTTCGTACTTCTGTTGGTGATTCAAGGACTTTCCATTTAGTAATCGCCTAGATCTTTGTGGGATTCACATGAATTCCTTCATGATTAATCAGATGTCCAAGGAATTGCACTTCTTGTAACCAAAATTCACATTTTGAGAATTTAGCATAAAGCTTCTCTTTTCTCAACAATGTGAGGAGTGTATGCAGATGGGCTGCATGGTCCTCTTTACTCTTAGAGTAAATTAAAATATCATCTATAAAGACAATTATGAATTTATCCAGGTATGGTTTACATATCCTTTTCATCATGTCCATAAATGCGGCTGGGGCATTGGTTAAACCAAATGGCATGACAGTAAATTCATAATGGTCGTATCTCGTTCTGAAAGCAGTTTTAGGAATATCCTCTTCCTGTACTTTCAGTTGATGATATCCAGAGCGTAAATCGATCTTAGAAAAGAATCGAGCTCCTTTGATTTGATCTAACAGATCATCGATTCTCGGTAGTGGGTACCAATTCTTAATCGTGACTTTGTTGAATTCTCGATAGTCAATGCACATACGCATCGATCCATCTTTCTTTTTAACGAACAACACCGGTGCTCCCCAAGGTGATGAACTTGGTTGTATAAAACCTTTGTTAAGAAGTTCGTCCAATTGCTTCTTCAGTTCCTGCATTTCCGTTGGTGCTAATCGATATGGTGCTTTGGCAATTGGTGTCGTTCCTGGTATTAGGTGAATTCTAAATTCAACATCTCTATCAGGCGGTAATCCTGGTAACTCTTCTGGAAAAACGTCTGCGAATTTAGATATTACAGGAATATCTTTTAATTCTTTTCCTTTAGTATTAATGATTACAGAAATCATATATACTATTCCTCCCTTCCTTTCATAACTTGCGGCTTTCATCACAGAGATGAATTTCGTCGATCTAGTTGGCTTATCTTCTTTAATTGTGATCTTTTCACCACTTGATGTACTTACTTGTACTAACATTTGATCACATAAAATACTGGTACGATTGGCTACCAACCAATCCATTCCTAATACAACATCGAAACCAGCCAGATTTATTGGGTAAAGGTTAGCAAAGAAATGATGGTTTAGGATTTCTATTCTTGATCCCTGCAAGATTTCACTTATCTTAACAGATTCTCCATTGGCCGTTTCTACCATACAGTCTTGTTGAAGTTTGACTAAGGGTTGGTCAAGAAATTGGTAGAAAGAAGTATTGATAAAACTTTGGTTTGCACCATAGTCAAACAATACCTTGGGAAATATGTCATTAACTAAAAACGTACCGGCGATCACATCCGAAATCATCTTGGCTTCCTCAGCTGATAGAACAAAGGTTCTCGCATTCTTCTTAGGTGCTTCTGTTGTCTTAGTCTTGTTGGGCATAGCTAGAGCAAGTTTTGGGCAGTTCGGTCTAATGTGTCCCTTTTCTCCACAATTAAAGCATATCCCATTATCGAGTTTCTTCCTACAATCTTCTTCCTTGTGTCCAGAGATTTTGCAAAAGTTTCAATATGTAGAGCATTTTCTAGAATGCTTTCTTTTGCAGTTCTTACAGTAGGATGCAGAAGAACATGTTCCCTTTCCAAGGTAGGAATTACTAGAACGGAATTCCTGTGTAAGCTTTTGAGCTAGGTTCTTCCTCTGGTTTTATTCTTGTGTACGTTCCAGTTCGTCAGTCAAGGTATTGGCTAATTCTACTGCTTCTTCGATGGTTTGCGGTCTAGCTGCCTTAACTACATGTCTAATCTCACCGATTAATCCCCAAATATATCGGGAGATTAATACCGGTTCGGGTGAGGCTAAGGATGGTACTATTCTAGCATATTCGAAGAATATGGTAGTGTAACCTTTGCAGTATATTCCAGTCATTCTGAGATTTAGGAACTTATTGGCGATTTGTTCCTTCTCATTAGGAGGACAAAATTTTCTTTCAACTATTTCCTTAAAGTTGAACCATTCCACGTTATAAACTCTGTCACTTCCCCTAGACTGGAGAATAGTATTCCACCATTCTAAGGCTGCATTTTTGAAAAGATTCGAAGCAAACATAATCTTATCTTTGTCTGCGCATTTACTTATTTTTATGACTGCTTCTGTCTTTTCTATCCAACGTAAGGATGCAATGGCTCCTTCATTGCCGGAAAATTCTATTGGTTTGTAGGCCAGGAATTCTTTAAAAGTACAACCGTATGAAGCGGTTCTTCTTCTTTTAGGAATTGGAGCTTGGATGATAGGTCCATTGTCATTATTCACACTCTGACTTGGTTCAGTGTGTTGACGTTTACTTCCATTTGCAGATTTATCTGCTTCTTTAACAATATTGATAATATAAGGCATGGCATCTATAATTCATTGTGCCACTATGTGTTGAATGGCACTGTAATCTATTTGGTTTCCGTTATTCTCATTATTTTGGTTTTCCTGATTTACTTCGTTGTCCATCTGAATTGTGAACATTCATCAAGTATTCATTATCACAGAATAGAATTGAATACAATTATTTATACACAATCACATGAACAAGTTGATCAAAAACGTCGATCATTGCAACATTTACTCTTTTTCATATGTATATATATATATATATATATATATATGCATCTATTACAAATTACAACTAAAAATTAAAGATACTATGCATCCGTACTTATATATATAGATTTTTTTTCTATAGTACAAAATTACACATATATCTAGTTATGGATCCAATCATGTATGTCACGCACGACCTGTTTCCACATAAGCTTTGTAGGATCGTATTCTGACCCGAACGAGTCTTTCAGAGGAGTTTTAATCAGTTTCAGGTGCGGAAAACAAGAAACTGATGTAGAAACAGCAAACAATTCACTTTTAATCACCTTTTGTATTGATTTATAACAGATTACATGCAAACGTCACACCGGCAGCACCTCGGTATGGAATACAAGAACTCTACTCTGATTTCGCTCATGCAAACCTATATATAGTGCCTTTAATTCCGCTCATAATAACACAACACATCAGGAGCGAAATCACCTAAAAGTGATTTCGGACGGAATCAAACACATGCACGTGTCTAGGAGCGAAATCAGTCACTCATTTACAATTAATATTCAAACATGCAAACTCTTTTGTCTTCTAGTGAATCATTTCATTCGAATTCATATGCTGATGTAGGAACGATGATGCAAGATCTTAGGTCAATTGGATGATGTCATCATTAAGAATGATGACATCATTCTTGTTCCGAACCGCAACGAACCGAAAACTCGACATAAGACGAAGACGACAGATGAATGCACTAACAAGCTTTTCTCCTATGATTCGTATTCTATCTAATTCTTCTACTAATTCATCACCTAATGAGCGAAGTTCCTCTAAATTTTCCTGGCTCATAGGTGGCATGGGTGTTGGTACAGGATCAGGGTGTTGAGGGATAGGTTTTCCATAAGGGTATGGGTTTCTTATTACACTCTGCGTCCACCATTCTCTACTCCAAAAGGGATCTAAAGGATTATGGTCAGTGTATTGGGCTATGGGGTTTGGTGGGGAAATTCTGGGAATTTCATAAGGGTCTACATCAGGGATTGGAAATGGATCCTCTTGGTCAGGTTCTTGCATTGGTTGGTCTGGGAACAAAGGTAACAGTGGCGGTTTGGCTACTTGATTTTGGTTAGTATCTACGGTTGTGGTAGCTAACATGTGGAAATTTGCCAATTGTCTATCTAATTCTTCTTCCCAAGGTGGTCTACTGGTTACTTCCTGAATTTATGTGTTTGCCTCCCTATTGGCCCTGACTATTGCTCTCTGTTGCTGTAACTTTTTCATTCTTTTTCTCCTTTCATGAGTCCCTCTACTAAACCAACCTCTTTTCTTAGTAGTAAAAGGTTCCTCCGACTGTGCCTTAAAAATAAATATTCCCTCTTCCGTATCGGCTGAATATCCTGAGGGATCAGGCTGAGATGATGTTCCCTCATTTTTCTGTGAACTATCTAAATGACGATAAGCGTCCGATGTTTCTTGATCACTCATACTATAAACTAACATATAGTCAAATAACTCATAACACATAATCACATAAATTATTTCCTAACACATAATTTGAAATTTCAGTGTCAGTAGAACACTTATTTGGCTTAAATCAGTGGTTGTAGCTCTGATACCACCTTCTGTCGCAACCCCCGACCCCTACCCGGGAGCGGGCGGCCGCGAGTTCTCAGAGCGGGTGGTATCGGTGTTTATTAATTTGGCAGCGGAATACATCAGGACCGTAGTTAGGAAATATTTTTATCATAGTAAAACACCAAACTTTTATAAGAATAATTTATGGGAATAAAACCCAAGTTCATTTGACAATACATTATTAGGGATAAACCCTAATTATTGAAATCAAAATGTCTTGTTTATTTAGGTAACTTTTATAGCCACTATTCCAAGCCTTCAGTGCTCTCCAGCTGGCTTCTATTGGGCTTTCATATTACGTTACCTGAAACGCATTTTAAACATTTTGTTAGCAAGAAATACTGGTGAGTGCATCCCAGTTTAATCAAAACAGTTTTAACATTTAACAGAATTGAGGGCAACCCGCAATTACATTTGTTTATATCTAATCAATTACTCAATCAATACTATCAAACCCTGACTTGTGGGTCATATTATCCATTGGCTAACTCTTTGTCCAATGATAACGTGTTTCCACATTTTCTATACAAAACCCCAACATACCGGCAGTAATTGTAGAATCACAAATACTCAATTACTGTTAAGTGTATACTAAAACATTTGAGGTTTTGGTAAACATTATGACTCACAAAAAATTTATAAAAAGAGAATGTACTCACATTGCAAATTTAGATAATACTAAGGCTTCCTGAGAATCTCCTGGTTATTATCTATTAAATCAAATAATGCACACGTGTTAGTAAAATAACCCAATTCAAATTAACTGTACAACTCGAGACCGAATTCCAATGACTGAGTCGGGCAGAGCCCACATGCATTACGGGAATTCTAAATCAATCGGGTGTACACACGAGACAGAATTCCAATGACGGAGTCGGGCAGAGCCGACATGCATTACGGAATCCTAAATCGATCGTGTAAGGTAATAGTAGGGTTATAGTACTTACAACGAGTCAAGGCTTCGCTAAATAGTGGGTATTATACTCGGGCAGAAGTTTAACTATTAGAAAGTTTGAGAGAGAATTCAGAAATGAACGAGGAACAAATGAGCTCGAGCCCCCCTTTTATAGGCTGATCGACCACTGGGACGCGCCCCGTGAAAGAGAAGGCAAGGGCCTTCGCGGCCTGCGAGGGACCACCTGTCTCGTTATAGGGTTGCCGAGTCAGGGGTTCGCTTTGCCACGCGTCTGACACGTGGCGCAATTGAGTGCCGGCTAAGAAAAGGCCGTCGCGCCCCGCGACAGACCAAGGGGTCTCCGTTGCGGCCCGCGAGCGACTGCCAAACTTGGTTTTTCTTGTTTTTCACAAGTATAGGGTTATTCCGGGTCCGGTTCACGCGTACGGGGTATATTTAGGAACATGTAGGGTGTCCAAAATATTTTTAGGAGGGTTGTTATAAATATACACACCATTATTTAGTGTCTGTCAGGTGTATGCCTACACCGCACACTTATGGTCATTGCAATAATGGATATCGGGGAACCCGGATATACGTATTATCAACCCCCAAATGCTTTATGTTAATCAAGCAATACGTATTAAATCAAATTATCACTATGTAAGCATTTAGCCCATTGTGTGATACAAGAACCAAGGGGTTTTATACCATATCCCAAGTTTTAATAAAACAAGTTAAAAGTATTCACCTGTACTAGCAGTTGAACACAACATATTTGGTTTGTAGTACAGCCGGATCAAAGTTTATAAGCTTACGGTGCGATTACTGGTGGGCTCTATAGTCACATAGTGGATGGAAATATTATCCATGATAACGTGGATTTGACCGGATAGAATGTTGGTTGTAACCGTACGAGTGAGGAGTCTTGTATAATACGGTTTGTCAACCTTCGTTCTGATTTGAAAAAGTTTTTGGAAAGGTATTGACCTATTACGATTCGTTTAAATGGTTTAACCATTTTTAACGAGTCGTATTCGTGTATATGGGTTCGGACGCAGGTTCGTGACAAGTCGAAGATGATAAGATATATTTTTGTTATAATTTACAAAGTGATTTGATGTATAAAATATCACATTGCATATGTTATAGATCATTCTTTTGTAAATATATATTTTAAACAAAGCTGAGTTTGACTTTCATAAATTTTAGGTTTGACTTGTCAATTTGAACCACTTAGATATGATAATCACGAGATGTAAATGAATGGTTTTATATCCTATATTATGAAGACTATTTGGGTAAATTTAATTTGAAAATGGTTGATGAAAGTGACCATGAATGAAGGTCAAACGGAATGGTCAAAATATTTTAAATTTACGATACTCGGATGGAATTAAGCTACGAAACTGATTGTAAATGAAAGAGCATATGAAAAGAGACTTGCCAACTTTAGATGATGACTCCAGAAAACCAAAGGAGAAGCTCGAAAAACATAAACAAAAAGCTCGCACAAGACCTTTTAGAGTATAATGTGTTGTTTTTGTGACAAATGGCAAATAACCGGTGATTCCATACAATCTAATCACTATGTTTATTTACATAATCTCATGCATTTAGCGTAATTTAATTATGTAACTGTGTCGCTTATTAGATAACAGTGTTAGGACAAGAAAACAATGCTAAAACATATGTTGGTTTTCGTCGTATTTCGAAACCAATCAAACAATTTCCTAAAAGTGTTGGTAGAAAGTGTTGCGCACACTATTCACGGTTACACTATTCATGCCAGTAAACCATGAAAACAAAACGAAACAATGAAAAAGACACACGAACAACATGACTGAGTCCATATACATAAGAAAACACTAAGATGAAAACATATCTTGCAATAACACAAGACTTTTCGGTACAACGCCATAATCGCTAAATCGTCCGTTTCGCTAAAAATATAACATTTTTTTAACTTGCCCGTATTAATAATTAAACATTTCTGAGACTCCAGAACTTTGACAAATGATAACAAACATATGAAAACAACATAAGGATACTAATGGGGTGCCCAAAACATAAGCTTTCGGTGCTGCGTCACAACCCCCACAACTTGTCCGTTTCTAAACAAATAAGCTAGTAAACAACATTTTCGTCGCCGAAACAACCAAACAGACAACTTGGCCAACTAGTTAAGCTTATTTTGGGATTCGAAATCACTTCATGCATCGTTTGATGGCGGAATAACAACTTGCAACAAACCTTCGTCGGTACGACAAAAAAGTGCCGTTAACTAGCCGACGACCAAACGGAAAGCATCTAAGGCATAAAAATGCAATTTCTACTAGTGTAGTGAACTAGTTAATGTCGATTAACATTCTGAATCCCTAATTACCGTACTTTACATAATTACCAAAATATCTACTTTTTAACACTTTTTATTAAAAAAATCACATAATAGACCCCCCCCCCCCATGTTAAATACGGTTCCAAGTGGGCCCACCCACTTGGATTTGTTGTTGAAAATCTATAGATTTAGAGTATGGTATGTGCTATGATTATTGTTGAAAAAGTGTACATACACCATACTTTTTGTAAAATTTCAAGACATCATCTAAACATCATTTCACCACATTTTACAAAGCAAGAAACCTCCTTCTCAACCTCTAAATTTTCGGCAACCATATATCACCACAAGAACCCACCATTTTCAATCAATAAACTTCTCATTTTTCACATAATTTAGCCATTACAAGGGTATATACACATGGGTTAAGCATGGAAGATCATTAGGAGCTTTCTTGGAGCTTAATCTTCTTTTTATTCTTCTTTTTAGGCATGTGCAAAGTTGTAAGCCTTCTAAACACCATGTTTAAGCTTCTTGTTACTAGTAGATTACAAAAGTACAAGTTGATCATCTTAAAAATCAAGAAAAACATAACCAAAAACAGTAATCCTAAACTTAATAATCTACTAAAGATGATTGTTTATATGATTATTTGTGTAGATTAGTGTAGTTAGTTGATGTAATCTTGATGATCATGTTGATTTTGTAAAGATTAGTGGTTTAAAGTGTATATTTATGATGATCTTGTGATTAACTTTATGTAGTATTTTAGATTAGTGTTAATCTAGTCATGTTAAACTTAAAAATGTGATCTAAACATATGAATGTTTAAATCACACAAGATCATCAACTTCAAATATTATGAACATGTGTATGTAAACATGATTAAGTAAATTTTAAACCAAGAATAACCATGTGACAAAGTCTTAAAAACTCTAATGAACTTGATTTTCACATAAAGTAAGCTTATGGAAATTTTTACTTTACAAAGTGAAGCATAAAAGAGACTTAATAATTTTTGCAAAAATATGGGAATTTTTAAGAATGAAAAATAATAAGAATCAAGTTTATATAAACATGAACTTGAAAAATGGTTATTTTCAAGTCTTGGATAGATTTGCGCAAGTAATATGCTCATTAGAATTTAAAGGAAAAATTTTGTGATTAATGCTTGAAAAATGATTTTTGGAAAGCTTGATGAAGTAATGATGATTTGAAAATTGATTTGGTAATTTAAACGCGTTTTGAAAACGTGGGAAACGTCATAGTTTAGGGGAAACTATGGCGGATTTTTCTAAAAATCTAATCGCGATTAAAAATGGGGTTAACAGGTGATTAACAAAGTTAAACGCGATTAGTGGTCTTAAACGTCATTATGGAAGCTTTGATGAAAATGGTTAAGTCCCAAATATTCAAGAGTTCTTATGAACTTGAATATATATTTTCAGAAAAATAAATGGGTGAAAATAATAACCATATATAAGTATAATTTTTGGCATCAGAAAAATAAATGGGTGAAAATAATAACCATATATAAGTATAATTTTTGGCAAAAATTTATATATTTTGGAAACTCATCAAGTATATGTATTATGTGCTATATGTATGTACTTTGATACACTTAGGGTGATCAAAATAATACACCCATGATACCAAGAAATACTTGTATGAAACAAGGATAAAAAGACATAAAAATACATATACATGTTTCCAAAGAAATGCAATGAGAACGGATATAATAAATCCTAAACATATTATATCCATAAGAGAATAGACGGACGGATAAACAAAACGGACAACGGACGAGCTCACAAGAAATATATATTAAGCGATCACAACGACGTGTCTAGCAATATATTTTTAGACAACCGGGCGAATATATGTAAATATCACCGATAAAAATTTCGGAAAGTTGAAAGAAAAATACAAAATTTCTAAGTATTCTTTAATAGAAGAATGAACATTATAAAAATTACATATTTAGTAATTTCTACAAAATGCAAGATTGTTAAACATATGGACTCCTAAAAATCAAGTTGAGCTTGGCCCAAATTACTAAAATACATGGGCTAGGGCCTAGTGATAAAATACATGGGCTAGGGCCCAAGGACATAGAAACGTGGGTTAAGCCCAATGACATAGAAATGTGGGTTATGCCCAATGACATAGAAACGTGGGTTAAGCCCAATGACATAGGAACGTGGATAAGCCCAAAGACAGGGTTTAGGCCTAATGACACGTGTGCGAAGCACGAGTACATGTGAAGGGCGATGCCCGTTGACACAAAATTAAAAACATATAAAATATATGTATACACTTATGGAATGAATACATATAACAATCGAACGATCAAACTACCAACACTCTAAAATACAAAGTTGTTCCAAAATGACAAGTGAAAACACAATAAGAATTCAAGATGAACAACTTGTACGAGGTCCGAAAGACCTAGTGTCTAATAAAGTTAGTACACATGTAGGTTACTCACACGGACGCACACTTTCAATAGTACGATTGCACGGAACGCAAACTAGTGAGTTCATGTCCCTCCTTTCAATGATTTCAATGTTTATTTTTAAAACAATCGAGGGGAAATACATGTTAAAACTACGGGTATGTTAGCTATGGGTTTAGATGATAACACGATCAAAGTACGTAAGTAGGATGATGACATAGTAACCACTAATCACTTAGTGATCAAGGTGCAAAAGGTGTAGATCTATAGAGCTTGAGACACGCTCCACTCCTGGTTGGTTCCACAGGAGTGCTTTTGTGATCCCAGAAATGTCAAAGTTGTCTCGGTTTGGTTACGTACTTATGGTACATAATGTCAGGGGGCTCGCTACCCACTGATAGATCCTTAAACTCCATAATGCTAATAACATACCGTGTTTTCACTACAAGAATACAAAGATTTCATATGATAATAATAACTGCATGAACTCGCTCAACTTTTGTTGACTTTTTAGAACTACATGTATTTCAAGAAACAAGTCTTGAGCCGGTGATACAATACGGGAAATGGGAAAGTCAATGACAACGATAGCCGCTTTTGGAGGGTTTGTCTTTTATATCCCAACTTCGTATGGGTATATAGGGGACAAAACCTCACTATGTTTTATGTCAAAAACTATCTATTGTTTTGTGCAATATAACTATGTTATGGTTAACATTTGTGAACGTCGTGGAAACTAGAAAACTATGTTGGAAACTTGTAAACTTTGTTTGAAAACAATATATCTACGACATCGTTGTGGTTTATTATGTTTACACATTTGGATGCAATGATTACCTTTCTTACGTCACACACAATATGCTTGTGCTACTAGCAGGGTGTGACAGTTTTGAGTTTGGGATGGAAATTATGGTGCTCAAGGTTGCTATTTATAGCAATGGTGAATGTCTAAGCTTTGAACAAGTGTCCAAGAGTGTTTAGATGGAGGATTAGTGTCCTCATATGTGTCAAAACAAGAAGAAGTGTGGCAAAAACTTGAGCTAGGTAGCAAAAATGGTGAAAATGTTGCGGCCATCGAGTTTTCTGTTGTCAGACACCCCTTGCAGATCGCAAGGGAAAACCTATGCGGTCCGCAATGTGTTTAGCAAAACAGATTTTTGGTTTTTGACATTTCAGGCCCCTCTGTAACAACCCGCACGTTCGTGCGTTGTTACTACTCGCTATACTCGTTACGCCTAGCACTAGAGATTCGGATCATAATGTACCTATATCGCTTACATCGCTACTTCGCAGTATATTCGCATATTTCGTATACTTTATCGCTATAACACATCACATCACACATACTAACACTCACGATTACATCAAGTGAGGACCTATTCTACCCTCCTCGATAGTCGTGATGTGTCGCAACGCAACGCATATTCGAAACGCGCAACTCGATTATCGTAACGCAAACTTTGAAATATGGATATCTATACGACCCTTTGTGACTAATTATAATAAATAGATATATATGTATGATGTGTATAATCAAACCATCGCAACGCTTAACGAACAAAACGAAACATCGAAATGCAACTCGCCGGAGACCACCGATCGAACGACCATTCGATCGAATGATCATCCGATCAGATGACCATCCGATCGAGTGACCAACCGATCGAATGGCCATTCGATCGGATTGCCATCCGATCCATTGCACTTCATCACATTCTCTCATCTTCACCTATAAATAGCACTTGTCACATCACTGTTCAAGTGATGTGACAGCTCTCACTCGACCAGTACGCTTTGGGGCTATTTTCTCTCGATTCCTCGCGATTCTTGTGAGTTTTTACCTTAAATCTTGTACTTCTACGATCTACACGCACTCCTTCACCTTTTCCAACATCAAATCTCACTTTTTCACCGTAAAACCCTCTGATATAGGGCATTCTAAGGTGATGTCATCATGGAGTTCTTAGGAACAAGCAAGTGTGACCTCATCTCATCAAGAACAGTTCAGATCTAATGGATTGCACGGCGTGTAAACACTAATCTCACCCAGATCTAAGCCGAATCTAAGTATTTCAAGCTTTCACCAAACTTTCTTAACTTTTTACTTAAAACCCGATAGAATCGGAGCTAGTTCAGGCCTTCTACTCATTCTCTAGTGAAGTGTCGGTTTGAGAACTTGATACGTGGTCGAGAACCGGTGTCCGTTTATGTTTAAGTTTACGTTTTAACTTAGCTTTTAATCTTGAATAGCCTACTTTTAATGGGATTTGTGTTTTGCAAGTCTTATGGAGTTTAAGGATCTAATCGGGAGCTTAACGGACCACCAGGACGCGAAACGGGTCAACCGGGAGCAAGATTGGATAAAAACGAAGAAATGCACTTGGGGGCATCGTCGCCGACGCCCAAAGGGGTCGTCGCCGACGTATCTTGAATATGTCCGTCGGCTGAGTTTGTTCGTAGGCAGTGATTTAGGCCGTCGGCCGTTTTGAAAAAAACATGAGGCGTCGCCGACGGGGCATCTGGCCGTCGGCGACGGCCTCCCAATCTACCGACGTGAATTTTGAACTTCCTTGAGTATGGGAACGAGTTAAAACATATCTCACCAACCAAAAAACGGGAGTTACACTTCATGTGAGTTTGAATCTTCATCCTTGGAGCCATCCTCACCTACTATTCATCTCTAATCCATCTCTTATCACACACACGATCCGAATCATCAAGAATCATCATCATTTCACAATCATCACTTCACAAACCCTAATCATCAACCATTCCTCCATCGTTCAAGCTTCAAGATGATCTGAATCAAGTTCCAATCATCCGGTGATCAAGTTTCTTCAATCATGAGCGGTTAATCACCTTGGTTTCACCCCGGTGTAGGTAGTTGTTTAATTTAGGGTTTTGAATTGTTTCTTGATTCAACTTTGTGACAATTTGTATTGATTTTTGAAACCATTGACAATAGTTTACATTTGTTTTGTATTCATAAATTGTCGAACGCTTATAAAGTCATGACTTTGCGAAATGGTTATGTGTAGTTATGCGTTGTCATGGTTAGGTTTTACTTGTGTTGATTACAAAGTGCATTCTTGTACGTTCTTCGAAATGTTGATTGTTAATGGCACCTAAGTCACGATACACTAAATCCGTTAATCATTATACAATTGAGTTAAATCTAAAACTTGTAGAAACCCTAGGTTGGCAATTACCGAAACCGGGTGTGAACCCTTTTTCTCATTATTGTTTAGTAATCAAATTTTCGTGCAATCGTTAATTCTTAGTCGTTAATCAATTAAATCAATTCTTTTAGTCTAATTCACATCTTTCAACCAAACAAAAAATACAAAAACATTCTAGCAAGCTTCATAAATCGTGACATTTGTTCTAATTCAATCGAATCCATTCGCAAACCACATACTCTTCATGGTTCGACCCCTTGCTACCACTAACTATTTGTTAAGGGTAATTTGGGCATATAAATATTATCTTTGACCGGAGTGCGACACTCCGATCAAAACTGATTACTATCGACGAGATGACCGGTTAACGGGTTGAACACGAACAACCGTCAAGGACAGTTAACTGATCGGACGGGGTGATTCCCATCCGATCTGAAGACTTGGCCTTGGTGGAGTTCCATTGTTCAATACGTTGTCATACCATCTCGATCAAACCGCGAAAACTTTCAAAAATAATCAAGTTCAAGACGATCTGGTTCGTTGGGACGGATTGCCGTCCGATCGGATAGCCATCCGATCGAACTGCTATCCGATCGGATTGCACTTGGCTCCAACACTTAAACATTTTCAAGCTATTCAAGGATTTGAACGTCGAACGGATTGCCGTCCGATCGGATCGCTATCTGATCGAACGACCATCCGATCAGTTGACATTTGGACTTCAGCACTTAATCATTTTTTTCATAATTTCCAAAGAACATCAGTTTCTAACGGATTGCCATCCGATCGGATTGCTATCCGATCGAGTGACCATCCTACTGTGAACTGGTTCTCACTAGTATCCTGCCAATCAGATCGCTATCCGATCGAACGACCGTTCGATCGACGACCTGAAGGGTAGAGATACTTCTCTGTTTTCAAAATGCTACAACGAAATCTTCAAAGCCATCATACACAAACACAACCTTCCCAAACGAATTTCAATCCGACCGAATGGCCATCCGATCAGATGACCATCCGAACGGATTGACATCCGATCAAATGACCATCCGATCGGATTGCCATCCGATCGGACTACCATTCGACACTTGGTTCACTCGCCACCGTTTAACGCACTGTTCAACGCTTATGCCATCGTTTTGTAATCAGGCTAATCTCAGACGCGCTCCCTTCAATCCATTAGCCTCCATCGCTGTGAGTATACTCGAACCCTTTTTATCGCATCTTTTGGGTGTAACATACGTTTCTATGAAACTAAACCAATGAATGCTCAAACTATCTATCATTTGCGAATGACTGAATTACATATTAACACGTGCTGCTAGTTACATATGTTCTAGGACTTTTACTCGCGACATCCCGCCTTAACTAGTATAGTACTATAGAACCCGACAGGGTCTAGTTAGGATGAATAGCAATCGCAATCGCAGCTCGAGTGACTTAGCTGGTAGTAACTGTCTGGTGTATATGTTATGTGTCCCGTTTATGTATGTACTAATTCGCAGCACTTTTTTCCTATTACGCTACTTCAACAAAACTTGTATACTCGCCAATACTTTTGTATTGACGTTGTTTTAACGTATGCTGCAAGTTTAGTCGCAGTTCACATCAAATCAAGCTAGGAAGTCTAGAAACTCACCTAAAATCTAGGTTGTCGGATTTGTATTGTTCGAGAGGACAAGAAATCTGTGATAACTTATGTGATTGTATTGTTTGTTAGTATGGGATAACAAATGCAATAAATATTGTCGTTGTATAGTTGTTATGGATTCTCTTGAGCAATCTGATTCGCCTAGTGCCGCGCCCTGATGATTCCGCCATCGGTTGGGGTGTGACAGATTGGTATCAGAGCCACAACTATAGGGAATTAGGCCAGACTTGACCTAGTCCGGGTTGAAGTCTTAGGAACGACCTAGTCTATAGTCTAAGTACCAACAGGCCGACTCGTACGAACCCAGTAGGATTTGTACGGGCCTACTTGTTACTCCCATTCAAATCCACTAAAAACTACAACTTCGCGTGAACACCGCATACTACAACTTCACACGAAGAGCTTTCCCTAAGGCTGGAATATTACTTAGCCTTTCCTAAGGCCAACACAATACACATGTTTTCGAAAATATTCGCATAACACAACCGAGTGGTCCAGTCGAGATCATGCGTGAAAACTAAGAACTCTCGATAATATCACTCACTCAGCGCATTTTTCTAGCACGAGAACTTTTCGTCGAGCTAGGAGTGACATCCATATCTTAACAAAAGTCTCCATTTCAAAATCTAGTAGAACTCCCGAATTTATTCGAAGAGCACAACCACAGCTAGGAGCGAAGTTATTAAGTCAGGGGTGAAACCCGTATCTTAATAAACCGTTCCATTCTCTATAAAATGGTTTTCAAAAGCTCTCACCAAGGACTCGACTGTAACGATAACTCGAACCACGCGATGACTAGGAAGACGAATGCCATGAGCTGCATCCCAGTGGAAGCATAAGTCTTCTAGGGCAACGCACGCGCACGAACTTGTTGAGTATAGTTGGGTTACCTTGGGTAGTCGACGCCTAAACACCCGAGGCACTCTATCTATTTTTCTAGCATATGACTTGCCGATTTTACGCTTTACTGAACTTATTTACGCTTATGTGGCTATGATTTAAAACTTTACGATTTATCGATTTTCGCTACCTGCTTTATAAAGGCACAACACGCACGACCATCGCAATCCAAAACGAAAACTGAATGTTCGCAACAAAACTAATGTCTAATTACTCGCTTTCGCTCTCTCCCTCTTCATCACGTCCTCGCGCATTCTACACCGATATGTATGTGTGAAAGTATAAACCACAACTATTTATATGTACAAAACGAATCAATTGTGTGCGAACTTAGGAATCTCGTGTCTCCTATGTGGCTCCTATGTGACATCTATTATATTAGTCGCAACAAGTTTTGAACGCGCTCAATCGCATAGCAAAACTAAAAAATCATTATGATCGAATCTCACTCCAAATCTCTCTCTGTCTAGATGTCTTCCAACGACTCTACCTCGAGACAAATAGCTAGGAGAAGAGCCAAACGAAGCGCCGAGAAGTGGATTGCCTTGCTTGTGGCCAAGGAAGTGGCCAAGGTCATTCCTCAAATTGTCGCTCAAGTGCACTCTCTCAGCAACTCTCGAACCTCAGAAGACTCAAGACGGAAGCGCCGCAATCTGCTTTCCTCTACAAACACTTCAAAGCCTATGACCCGATGGAGTTCACGAGTGAAGGAGGTGTGTCCCAGCTACTCCAGTGGTTCGATTCTATCGAAGTTACCCTTCATCAGAGTGGGTGTCCCGATAGTTTCCGTACCACTTGCGCAACCGGAGTATTTCAATCGCGAGCACTCGACTGGTGGACTGCTGAACGTAACAAACCGTGGGATCTCCGCTGTAAGACCCTAATCATGATTTGACCCAAAACGATGCAGCGGAAAATGAACCGTAAAATTTCTTTCTTTTAACGACTCTAACATACTTGAATACTGTTTAGGTCACCTGAATACATCATTCATAATTTATTTAATGAAACTATGTTAACAAATAATTACAAACAACGTGACCGCTTTCCCGTACAATCCATGATCTTCAACTCGACCCTCGTTCACTTGTCCATCATGAATATCTGACTAACCTGCGGTCACCATATAAAACCAACACGTTAGTACATGGTGACATCATATATAATTTAATACATATACTTGAAAGGCTATATCACATTCTAACTACGTAAGGTATTCCGTTGAAACATCCTCTCAATTTTATTTACTCGAGTCCGACATCAATTCCTCGAGAATCCGGCGTTCCCATACCTGCACTCCATTTCATTCTCAATAGTAACATGGTTAGGAATACGTAATCTTAAACATATTGAAAACCCACATCTTCACATATACGTATACCTGTGATCTATAATCATTAGATTACAACACATGTATACACTTTCATATATCTAAGTACATTCATAGGTATCCCATTCATATGTGCGTACATACAATTTCACACTACTTACACACGCTATAGTTCCATATCTACATACATACATACAAGTCACATTCATTTATTCGTAAATGGAGCCTTACCTACAAACATATCAACACAAATCAATGCAATAGCAATTAAACATGACCGACTAACTTCCAACAAACATGATGAACATTTCATTAACATGATGAACCTTTCAGTAACATGATGAGCATTCCAGTAACATGATGAACATTCCAGTAACATGATGAACATTTCAGTAACATGATGAACATTCCATTAACATGATGAACATTCTAGTAACATGATGAACATTCCATTAACATGATGAACAATCCATTAACATGATGAACATTCCAGTAACATGATGAACATTACATTAACATGATGAACATTTCAGTAACATGATGAACATTCCATTAACATAATGAACATTTCAGTAATATGATGAACATTCCATTAACATGATGAACACTTCAGTAACATGATGAACATTCCATTAACATGATGAACATTTCAGTAAAATGATAAACATTTTAGTAACATGATGAACATTCCATTAACATGATGAGACTATCAACCTAATTTACATTAAGGATAGACAAAGTTCATATGAACTTACCTTGGTACTTACCCTTACCCGTAACTTCTTACATGGTTCTCTATATACAACATACCAAACTTCATTTATAAATTAGAAGTGATTCCGGAAATCACTTACCTTAAGTGTCCGTATCCGTATTCGTATTCGCATCCGTTTCCTCGCCTCCTTTTAGCCCGTTAGCCTTCCATGCTTCCATCCATCTTGACATGATCCCTATACTTTCATACTTTTAGCCCATTAGCCTTCCATGTTTCCTCGCCTCCTTTTAGCCCGTAACCTCATACATCCATGTCATTATAGTAGACTATACTAATGACACTATATACATTTCATACTCACGATGCAATAAGCATACAACTACATGATCATCTAGTTATATACACACACCAAACATATTCAATTCCGTTCATTCTAGTAACATAATTCTACAACAAACACCATGACCTATGCTTAAAACCCAACATCATTCTAACTTCATCTTGTTCTAATGATCTCATATGCTTCACATTTAGTGTACTTTTTCTTATCAATTTTGATTAAGCAATTATTCAAACATGTAGTAAACATCATACCACTCCAACAAAGAGTACAATATTCTAATGCATACTTTTACCAAATAACATGGCCAACCAAATCCTACATGAATTCCATCTAAAAATAGATTTCTCATGTTTATTTATCATCAAATACATCATATCCCCATATTATACGATTTCATCCATTACTTGCATACCATTTCATCTATTAATCTCACCTAGGCATTTCATCAAACACTTGGTGTGCATACCACAATTTATGCATAATGTACAAGTGTTTCATGCTTTACTTCCTACTTTATGCTTTCATTCATCAATTAACACAACAACATCAACAAATTCATATCACATTCAATCTACCTAACAAGAACGCATTGCATACAACATAGCGTAACAAGATTTGAACAGGGATTGGACATGGGTGACACACCCATGTCACCATCTTCACCACTAGAAGTGGGTTTCACCTCCAAACATCAAATTACTCCAAATCATTCATAACCCAAGACCTATATGGTGATTCTAACACCTCCTCATACTTAATTTCATACTACTTCATGGTTTGATCATAACCCACTTCTTGAAAAATCACCAAATCAAAAATTGTAGCATACCTTATGCTTAGCAAGTAGAGGTGATCAAAGATTGATGTTCATGCACTAGATCAACCATCGATTGCTCCATTAATTTGTTGAATTTGTGGTTAGGTTTTAGAGGGTGTTCTTCCCTCTTTTTCTCCATATCACGTAACACACACATACACACACAAAATTCTGCATTTTGTTTTCTTTATAATTAGAACTCCACCCCCAAAATCTTCACCTTTAGTCCCTCTTGTTTAATACTAAAACATAATTGTCACAACTTTCCTTCTTTAATAGTTTTTGCCATACACTTAACTAGGTTACATATACTAGTTATTTATTTCATGATATATCATATAGGAACATATAGTGAATATAAACATTCGAACTTTTGGGGCGTTACAAGTCTACCCCCTTAAAGGAGGTTTCGTCCCCGAAACCTCTCTTGTTTTTAATAGACCAATTCTATTCTTACTTTTAAATCAATTCATTCAAGATGCTTACTACAACACGAGAACATTTGTGAATCCTTAAAGAGGTAGTATTCATGCATAACCATCCATATAGGTCTTGTTCTTATCTTCCTAACAAAGTATCAGACTTTCATACATTCGCCAATCATAGTGAATCAAATAATTTCCATCTCACACATGTACCATACATGATATTTCATTCTAACGTTTGCCAGATGATTACTTATCGTGAGTTTACTTTGGTATTCTATGATTAGCATTCCTTCCGAGTACTTTCATTGGCACTTGGTAATTTAAACCGTGTATATTCAAATATTACCAACATTCATTTGGGGTTGTCACTACCTCTAGGTAGTTATTATTTCATTTTCGTTAATCTTGAGCGTACCATAACATTTCATTACAAACGTTCTTTCTAATTACTTTCATATTCATATGAGTGATCAACATATCATCATACGCATACTATGAATATTCAATGATCTAGTAATACTACAACAAAACTGCCCTTTTTCATATTTACTTATTTGTACTTGATGCGAGAACTAAGCATCATTCTCGTTTGCTATCATTACTTGTACTATGCACGCCCTTAGGTTTAACATCGAATCATTTCATTCATGTCACTTTGTTCTCCATCCTCTTCACGCACTATTTATTTTACATAAGTAATTATGCCGTGCAAGTTCATCGTACGAGCGTTTAACCAATACCCGAAATTTTCACGCGAGACATTTCGAGATTTCTTTTATATGACATAAAGTTCTCCTTATGTTGACTGTTAAAAGTCAAACACTTCATACCATACCATATTTATCCTATCATTCATTTTCTTAGTTCGTATGTCGTATTCAATCTACCAATTCATACCTATCCAACATGAGTTATACATTTTACTAACCTCGATTTCATTGCATAATCAACGATCCGTAAACCAGATCGATCCGCTTCTTCACAAGTACTCATTGTACCAAGCCAGATTTCATTCATCCGTGTAATGAGATTCTGCTCGTGCACATCCTTTCACCAATTCGATTGGTTTCATCACATTAAGAGTTCTACCACTATCATCTACAACATTGGTGGTTAGCACATTTCATTCAAACATTCATTCTACTAGGTGATTATTCACCTAAAATTCTTCTGCAAATTTCCCACGTACATGCTATAACATATCACACATTCCTTTTCTTACATACAAATTTTTTTTGTTATTTATTTCGCCAGCTTCTTGCAGTTTGACTTTTCAAGGTCAAACTGGCTTTTCTTACTTATCGTAGATGTATTGAAGTACACGTTCGTACTTCTTTCCATTCATGCTCACTTGCAAAGACTTTATTATATCATTTCAGTATTTCTTGCAAAAACAGACCCTTCCCGTCCATACTTAAGTTATTTGTCTAGGTCGTAGTCGTCATTCATCCCGACTCCCAAGAGTCGATTAATAATATGTCTAACACATAACTTATTTCTTTCGTCAAAAGTTTCTTTCTACTACAATGTTTTTTTATCAGTTTTATCTTCTTGACAATTCAACTACTTCATGCTATCGTACTATTACTTGCTTAATAACTTATCAACTTACTTTGTTTAACTTTTCAAAAGTCGAATTGTAATTACATTCTGATCTACATTCACCAATTACCCAATTCTAACACCCCCCTCTCTAGTCGAGCAATAAGCTCCTATTAAATGCATAACCTTTATACATACCAGAAGCAAGTCAAAATCCATTGACTCGTTATCTATACCTTGCTTAACTATTTCCTTCCAGTTTGTGACATTACATTACCGTACATCATGCTCACCTACAATTAAAAAACTTGACAATTTCAAACATTAAATACCGGGTTCAAATGGCAATCACCATTTGACCCGCATAACTCATTTATCCTTTCAACCATTCTTGCATACAATACATGAGCATAATTATATTCATATATTTACATATATATATATATATATATATAGGATTAGGTTCAAACGTGAACAAAATCCCAAGAGTGAACTGCGTGAACTGATCTGGACCCTTGATTTGATGATAGATCTTAGATCAATGGCACAATTGTAATTAAAGGTATAATAAATTTAATTTAAATTTTAATCTAATTAAACATATGGAAACTAATCAATACGTTTGTCATTTGTAATCCCCTAAAAGTCTCTATATCAGTTTCAAAGATAAACACTATATAAAAAATATCCTCTAATGAAATCACAAAGACAGGGCATGTGTTCAACGATGATCCAGTTAGTTTTCCGGTGCTAATATTTGAATGATCTGTCTTGTTGTTAAGGTTCGGGGTTAATATCTTCGGTCTGTGGAGGTGAGTTCAACACCAGATGAACGGCGGAAATGGCGTCATGGTGTTCAGATTCGGCGATGGTCTTCAGATCTACCGGTGGCGGTTATGACGGTTTTGACTTTTGAAGAAGACATGACGACAACAAGGTGGTTCAAAGCTTAGTCGGAGTTCTTCCTGCAGCGGCAATCATCGATTCATCGATCTGGTTTTTGTTTAGGTTGAAAGAAGAACAAAAATTGAACGGAGAAAAGACAAATGGTCATTATTTACAAAATTTGAGTATGATGTTGTCCTTTCTTTATTTTTAGACACAGAGAAATGACAATACCATGACAACCTTTATTAAATTATATTATAGTTCCATATCTTATTTTTTTCCATAAATCGAAGCAAGAATCTTTTTTTTCTTTTTCTTCAGGCTTTCGAGATTTTTTTTTTTCAAATGGCTATTCATACTTCCGGTGACTTATTGAAGGTATGATTCTTAGTGTTAATCGTTTTTTTTTTTTTTTCGATGTTTGGTTGTTCATTGACTGTACACATATGTATTGTAGCAGGTTTTGTGATATCTCAGAAGGTTGTGTGTATTGATTGTGTAAAGTCGTTGATGTACACTTGTGAATAGCGTTGATTTAACAAGATAGTGGATTTTACTATGTTTTTATCCGATGTACACATGTGTATTTACCTGGTTGTTAAAATAGAGATTGAAAAAAAGAAGGGTATTTGTAGCATTTGTTTTAATCCCTTTTAGCTTTGATACCTTGTGGGTTACCGTTAATTTTGCAGCCGGTAACTTTTTTTTGTTTTACTGATCTGCTGGACTATTAGGGTTCCGATTTATGTTTTTTGGATCATGTGTTCTAATTTTGCTCTGTTTTTAATGCGATGTACACATGTGTATAGCGTCTGTTTTTTGTGATATCTCTGATTTTTTTTGTGTATTGAATGTGTAAAGTTGTTGATGTACACTTGTGAATTATGCAATGTATTAGTTGCTGAGTTTTTTTTGTTCAATTCGTTGATTTTGCTCTGTTTTTAACGCGATGTACACATGTGTATTCTGATTTTGCTATGCTTTTAATGTGATGTACACATGTGTATTCTGATTTTGTTCTAATTATAACCCAATGTACACATGTGTATAGCTTCTGATTTTGTGATATCTCATAATTTTTTGTGTATTGAATGTGTAAAGTTGTTGATGTACACTTGTGAATTATGCAAAGTATTAGTTGCTGAGTTTTTTTGTGTTATTATAGGAGATGTCGTTAACGAGAAAAGTGGAGATGGAAGGTCGATAAGGATGATTCACGTATGAGGTCGATAAGGATGATTCAGCATACAATGTGGCGAATAGTTGTAAAAGATTATGTTTTTTGTTTTTTCGATTATGTTGGGTTTATTATTTTAACGAAACTGGAACTAGTAATTATATGTTTTTTTTTTGTTTGGTTTGGAAAACATTATGGAACTTGTAATTTGTTAAATATAAAATAGTTTTACAGGTATTGTTTCTATGTATGTATTATGTAGCTAATTACACATATGTACGATACTGAGTACACATGTGTACTGTTCTATTTATATCTAAGTACACATGTGTATATCGTTGAAATATTAAGGTTACTTGGATCTTAAAAATCAAAATTTGAATTCTGTTGATGAAATCTGAAATAAAAATTAAAATTGAAATCTGGTGATTTGTTGTTTGTTTTGATAATTATCTTATTAATAAATAAAACATAATGTGGATAATGAATTTAAATTAGGAAAAATGTAACTTAATTCAATTATTAAAATAATGATTTAAATCTAATTTTTTATATAATTACAATCCTACCCTTAACAACTAAAAAGGAAATCAAGGGTCCAGATCTGTTCACGCAGTTCACTCTTGGGAGGTTGTTCACGCTGGAACCCTACCCTATATATATATATAGGGTAAGGTTCATGCGAGAACCATTGCGAGAACCGAGAGAACCAATGTGAACACAACCTAAAATAGCTAAAAAAAACCTAACCCCCACCCCAAAAAAAAACCTACCCCCCCCCCCCCAAAACCTAAATCCCCCTCCCCCACCCTCCAAAAACCTAAACCCCCCCCCCCCCCCAAGCTAAAATGCTAAAAACTAAACCCCCAAAAAACCTAAAAAAAATCTTAAAAAATCTAATTTTTTTTTAATATTTTTTATGTTAAAATCGCTACTTTTAGTAGCCAAAAAAAAATTTTTTTGGCTACTAAAAGTAGCGATTTTAGCATAAAAAATATTAAAAAAACAAAATTTTGTGTGTTTTTTAGCTATTTTTATGCATTTTTGGTTGTGTTCACATTGGTTCTCGCGGTTCTCGCAATAAGGGGTGGTTCCTAACGGATCTTTGTCATATATATATATATATAAGTTCAAAACATAACTTGAATAATATTCGCTTCTTAAAGAATATTTACTCGTTCGATCTATAATTACTTAAAAATTTGAGCCTTTCACTCTTGTCATTCATTCTTACTTATTTGACTCGTGCCTATTTACGAATTTTAAACTTTTTCATTCTATTATTCATTCCCTTCTATGTTTGGAATCCGTCTCGCGGTTTCTAACATATCATTCATATCTTTCATGTTTCAAATCCGTCTCGCGGCTTCTAACATATCATTCATATCTTTCATTCCTTTCATGTTTCTAATCCGTCTCGCGGATTCTGACATATCATTCATATCTTTCATTCCTTTCATGTTTCGAATCCATCTGCGGATTCTAACATATCATTCATACTTCTCATGTGTATTTGGAACTTTCAAAACCCTGAAAGTCTTATATTTCCCTTCACCCTCACGTCCACCTACTACCTAATTCTAACGGACATACCTGTAACAATTATCACGGTCTCACGAACGTCATATGTTTCCTGTGTACTGGCCAGGTACACAATCCACATACTAGTTTCGTGTCTTCGTGTAATCGTCACCTTATGTCCGAAGAATTAGGTTTCGGCACGTGTAACATTTTCAAAACTTCATTTTACCATTCTATTATTATATTCCTTTTTAAAATTTTCCTTCACTTGATAGATTTTACCGTTACATGCACCCACAGGTTAAATTTACGTACCTGGGGTCAATTTGTCTTATCACATGCCTTGATGCCGGTCCTAGACCGCATTCACGGATCATCCTCTCCAAGCAATTATGCTTACATTACACATATCATACTGTTAGTTTTCTTCAAATACATACTTAAGTACATACTTACCTTTGCTTCTACCCTTAGATCTTGATCGAGTCTCGGATTGTACGGGTTCCTTGTCACAAGAGCACACAGGTTTGAGTCCAAGTATTTACCGCCTCATACTTGATTTCCCTCAAACCAGGGATCTGATACCAACTTGTAAGACCCTAATCATGATTTGACCCAAAACGACGCAGCGGAAAATGAACCGTAAAATTTCTTTCTTTTAACTACTCTAACATACTTGAATACTGTTTAGGTCAACCCTTTCAACATGAATACATCATTTATAATTTATTTAATGTAACTATGTTAACAAATAATTACAAACAACGTGACCACTGTCCCGTACAATCCATGATCTTCAACTTGACCCTCGTTCACTTGTCCATCATGAATATCTGACTAACCTGCGGTCACCATATAAAACCAACACGTTAGTACATGGTGACATCATATATAATTTAATACATATACTTGAAAGGCTATATCACATTCTAACTACGTAAGGTATTCCGTTGAAACATCCTCTCAATTTTATATACTCGAGTCCGATCAATTCCTCGAGAATCTGGCGTTCCCATACCTGCACTCCATTTCATTCTCAATAGTAACATGGTTAGGAATACGTAATCTCAAACATATTGAAAACTCACATCTTCACATATACGTATACTAGTGATCTACAATCATTAGATTAAAACACGTGTATACACTTTCATATATCTAAGTACATTCATAGGTATCCCATTCATATGTGCGTACATACAAGTTCACACTACTTACACATGCTACAGTTCCATATCTACATACATACATACAAGTCACATTCATTTATTCGTAAATGGAGCCTTACCTACAAACATATCAACACAAATCAATGCAATAGCAATTAAACATAACCAACTAACTTCCAACAAACACGATGAACATTTCATTAACATGATGAACCTTTCAGTAAAATGATGATCATTCCATTAACATGATGAACATTCCAGTAACATGATGAACATTCCATTAACATGATGAACATTTCAGTAACATGATGAACATTCCATTAACATGAAGAACATTCCAGTAACATGATGAACATTCCATTAACATGATGAACATTTTAGTAAAATGATGAACATTTTAGTAACATGATGAACATTCCATTAACATGATGAACATTCCAGTAACATGATGAACATTACACTAACATGATGATCATTTCAGTAACATGATGAACATTCCATTAACATAATGAACATTTCAGTAATATGATGAACATTCCATTAACATGATGAACACTTCAGTAACATGATGAACATTCCATTAACATGATGAGACTATCAACCTAATTTACATTAAGGATAGACAAAGTTCATATGAACTTACCTTGGTACTTACCCTTACCCGTAACTTCTTACATGGTTCTCTATATACAACATACCAAACTTCATTTATAAATAAGAAGCGATTCCAGAAATCACTTACCTTAAGTGTCCGTATTCGTATCCGTTTCCTCGCCTCCTTTTGGCCCGTTAGCCTTCCATGCTTCCATCCATCTTGATAATATCCCTATACTTTCATGTTATCGCATTCACATTCTTGTTAGCATACATGATTGTACATATTAACGATCATATCAAATTCATGTTTCATATTTGACTTTCATTAGTAAATTCTAACAAGCATAAGGCATATTTCCACAAGTAAATCTTTTCAATCTCATATAATTCTTCACGTCATCACATATAACACATATGGATATAACACGCATCATATAACTTTCTATAACATTACAATTGTGACAAAAAGTCTAACATTGCTACTTATGCACAGTTGACTTTCAGAAAGTCAACGATTTATCATATGAACTTTCGACTTAACCTCATACATCCATGTCATTATAGTAGACTATACTAATGACACTATATACATTTCATACTCACGATGCAATAAGCATACAACCACATGATCATCTAGTTATATACACACACCAAACATATTCAATTCCGTTCATTCTAGTAACATAATTCTACAACTAACACCATGACCTATGCTTAAAACCCAACATCATTCTAACTTCATCCTATTCTAATGATCTCATATGCTTCACATTTAGTGTGCTTTTACTTATCAATTTTGATTAAGTAATTATTCAAACATGTAGTAAACATCATACCACTCCAACAAAGAGTGCAATATTCTAATGCATACTTTTACCAAATAACATGGCCAACCAAATCCTATATGAATTCCATCTAAAAATAGATTTCTCATGTTTATTTATCATCAAATACATCATATCCCCATATTATACGATTTCATCCATTACTTGCATACCATTTCATCTATTAATCTCACCTAGGCATTTCATCAAACACTTGGTGTGCATACCACAATTTATTCATAATGTACAAGTGTTTCATGCTTTACTTCCTACTTCATGCTTTCATTCATCAACTAACACAACAACATCAACAAATTCATATCACATTCAATCTACCTAACAAGAACGCATTACATACAACATAGCACAACAAGATTGGAACAAGGATTGGACATGGGTGACACACCCATGTCACCATCTTCACCACTAGAAGTGGGTTTCACCTCCAAACATCAAATTACTCCAAATCGTTCATAACCAAAGACCTATATGGTGATTCTAACACCTCCTCATACTTAATTTCATACTACTTCATGGTTTGATCATAACCCACTTCTTGAAAAATCACCAAATCAAAAATTGTAGCATACCTTATGCTTAGCAAGTAGAGGTGATCAAAGATTGATGTTCATGCACTAGATCAACCATCAATTGCTCCATTAATTTGCTGAATTTGTGGTTAGGTTTTAGAGGGTGTTCTTCCCTCTTTTTCTCCATATCACGTAACACACACATACACAGACAAAATTCTGCATTTTGTTTTCTTTATAATTAGAACTCCACCCCAAAATCTTCACCTTTAGTCCCTCTTGTTTGATACTAAAACATAATTGTCACAACTTTCCTTCTTTAATAGTTTTTGCCATACACTTAACTAGGTTACATAGCCTAGTTATTATTTCATGATATATCATATAGGAACATATGGTGAATATAAACATTCGAACTTTTGGGGCGTTACATCCGTAGCTTGCGCTCTCTCTTAGGATGAGCTTAAAGAGCTCATGAACAAAGAGTACTGCCCTCCCCACGAAGTCCAGAAACTAGAAGACGAATTTTGGGAAATCAAACAAGTCGAAGGTGACAATACTTGCTACACCGTAAGGTTCACACAGATTAGCATAATCTGCCCAAGTCAAGTCAACACTTCAGAAAAAGCCGTTACGAAGTACATTCGTGGCTTGCCGGAATGTGTGGGCGATTTTGTCGAAGCTGCAAGACCTGCTTCCATCGAAGAAACCTATCGCTTAGCCACAGAAATCAATGACAAACGAGACTTGGACGGATTCTTCTCCAAGAACCCTGTCAAACAAGCTCATCAAGCAATCGTCATCGATTCTTCCAACGATTCTTCCGACAATTCTTCAAGTGAGTCATCAGACGAATCCTCCGACGACACCGCACCGCCGCAAGACGCTCAGCCCAGTCGCAAACGAAAGACCTCGAGCTCAAACTCCTCAACAACTGGACTGTCGCAACAAGAACCTCTCCAAGCAGTTCCAGTTCACTTGAAGCGCGCCTACAATAGAACTCAACCCCTGTGTCTCACATGTATGTATCATTACCCGCTAGAAGCTAACTGTCGCTATTGCGTAAATTGCAACTGGTATGGTCGCTTTACCCAGCACTGCCGCACAGGGCCACAACCTTGAGGAAATTTCAGCAACAATCGCCATCTCTACAGAAGTCTTCCACAGAAACATCAACTATGCTTATAACGATGTTGTAATAATACGATTTTCTCCGTTAGACTCTTTTATGTGTTGAACTTGTTCTATTTCTCGACACAACGTGAACTATATTTATCTCTCATTCTCTCGCACTCGCGCACGAACTATGTATTAGCACTATATATAGCATGTTTTACCCCTATTATGCGTTCTTGAAATAAGGTACGATAAACGTGCAAGGGTCAAAATAATCACGGGTGCACACGGGATTACTGCGGTCAGTGCACGGAGATCGTGGTAAGTTTCAATGATGTGTAATGTTAAAAGCATGGTTAAGCGTGGTGGATACGCTGCTGGTACTTCCTATATACAAGCGTCTTAACCATGTCGACACAGTGTGACACCTATTCACGGGACAGAGGCGTGTGGCTGAAGCATGGTGGATACGCCGCTGGTACTTCCTATATATAAGTTCTTCGCCATGCCAACCAATTTCCTGTGAAGAAAAGTGCCATGCAACGTTGAACGTTATTAGACCAAGTATACTATTGAAACTATTTTCGGCACACTAAACTACATCACAAGGCGTAACAATCTCAATCGCAACTCAAAGCGTGTAATCGCTAGAATTTTCGTAAGTCAACACGCTCGCAATCGCATTATCGCTGGAATCTATCTCGCAACCTCAATCGCTTATTGTGTGTTCGCTCAATCGCTTATTATGTGTATCGCGCTATCGCTTATTGTGACACCTGTGCCTCTGCGACCATAAAACAAATACCAAACCAATGAAATATTGTATTTCATACTTGGGATTTTTATAAATATGTGTATCTTTTGCACATATCAATTCTTGTTCGATTTCAAGCTTTAAATCGCTTTCTGGAAGGTTATACGCGCACTAATGCGTAAATATAACCAGTTTAATGAAACGAACACTCCGAAATAGTGAAATAGGCTTAACATACCTTAAATAACCTTTACATAACTTAGAAATAAGTTTTGGAGGGTTTGGTGTGGCGAAATCAACCAATTTCGCTTACAGGGACTAATTTTGACAAACTGCGAAAGTATGCCGATTTGTACTTTAAGGAACATTCCGGAACATAACCATAAGTTAAAAATACCCTAAATATCCTTTACATAGCTTAGAAATAGGCTTTGATGGGTTCGGTGTGCTAAAATAAACTTTTTGGTCATTCAGGGACTAAAAGCGTCAAAAAGTGCATAAGTTTTCATTTTCGCGCATATCTTACGTTCTGAATACATTCGGACATCCAAAACTTTATGTAATCATTAAAATATTTTATTTTAGTGATTGGCATGAAAAAATTCCATTCGTCGCGTAATTTGGATCGTTTTTCGCATTTGTTCGTGTTTCGTCGTAATTAACCGAACAACGCAACCGTACGACCAAACAAACCGACATCCGAGATATTTTTTAGCATGTTTCATGTTCCCTATACTTTAACTTCATTTTAGGGCCTTTAAATGGGATTAACGGGGCTTAAACGTGTCAAAAATGCATCAAAAACCATGTTTTGCACATTCAGGGACCAAAATTGACAATCTGCCATAGTTATCTTAGGAATGGACCAAAATGAAAAATCTAAATTCCAGCTTGTTCCAGCTGTTCCCCTCATTTTCACATGGATTTAATTAAACTAGGGGCTCCCATGGTTTCACAAAACCATGGGCGCATGTGTGCGGATGAGATCGAAGCTCGTTTTACGATGAACGATCTTAACAGTTGTGCAAAAACTATAAATACCCCATCCATCTCATTGTTGCAACTCACATTTGATCTGATATTTCTCTAAGTTGAGGTGCTTTCACTTCATACCTGAGAATAATCGGGTCAAACTTCCGTTCTTGGACCTTTTGTAAGTCCTCTATCGTTTTTTTTTTTCGCGTGAAATTCAAACTGTGTTTGACTTTCTACTTTGACCAGTTTATGGTCAACATGAAGTTCGTTTGAACTTCATAACGTGAGCATAATCACGATGGTTTTAGTCTCTTGTGACTATACCTACTGATTACCACGTTATCTAGGCATAGTGGCGAGTCGTAGTTTCGGCCAAAATGCGTATTCTTGCGTATTTTACAACCAAACTACTTTTAGGTATCAAAACCGTTTGTTTTGATACCAAACCTGTTTTCAAACCTCGTTAAGCATGTATTAACATGTTTAGCTCGTCACTTTAGGTTTAGTGCTTATGTAGGGTCGTAAGGTAAGCGGTCTAAACAACCGCTTATACTTTCCAACCCGACCCGTTTGGTCGATCTTTAGGATCCGACCAAACACATTAGGTGACCATAGTTGCATAGGGAATAACCTTCCGAGGTTATACCTTATGGTCACATCGTTTAAGTAGTTGTATGATAGGTAGTTTATATGCCTTAGGTAAATGACCAAAATGCCCTTTTTACGCCAAAATTCATTTTAAGCATATGTAACATAATTTTTTATATCTAAGCTGATTTGGCAACAATATTAGACACGTTAAGGCATATTTTACTTATCATAGGACTAGTTAGGCGGTCCGGACGCGTTTTACGCGAACGACGCGTTAGAGTGGCGTAAGCTACCTTAACGAGTCGTAATGGGTCGTAAGCACTTAGGTTAGGTTTCGTTTTAGAATGTAGGATTTGTTAAACCATATTACATGAGTCCCTACACTCATTTGGTTTACGAAACCTCATTTTATCCGATCCTCCGATTTAGGTCCGTTTATTTACATAGTTAGCTATATTAGGTGCCGTTTGATTCCGTGATCCCTCTAGCTTTGCTTGGTTGTTATTCAAGACTTCTAAGCATCCTCAAGTGAGTACATAGTCCCCACTTTTACTGTTTTTCAAACGTTTTGGGGTGAAACACATATGCCTACTTGTTGCTTTCGTGCTTTCCATGTTTTCATATCATATACTTGCTATGTTCATTAGTACGCTATTAGTACATGATTTCATTATGTTTTTGCTATGTATGACCTTTTAGTGCATACTTAGCACATCGTTTTACATTATATTCCATGCTATGTATGTTCATTTGTTGCATATACTTATCCAGTATATGGACACATTGTTTTATATCTTTTTGAACCATTTGAAGCTGATTGACTTATGTGAACCATTTGTAACCTTTTGATTTACGTGAACCATTTGTAACCTTTTGATTTATGTGAACCATTTGTAACCTTTTTTATTTATGTGAACCATTTGTAACTGTTTGAACCATTGGGTTTTGGGAAGTGATTAGGTAACGGGGCGGGTGTAATGTATTAAAAACATGGCGGATATGCCGCTGGTACTTCCTATATATAAGTGTTTTTAACACATTATATATCGTTGCGTTATCTAGATCACTTGGGCAAGGTTATCAAAACAAAGTTATATTACAAGGTTTTTGTTAGGAAACTTTATTTGTAAGTATTGAAGAAAAACACAATCAACTGGATCTATGAAGAGATCACAGTCCTGAAGATCACGAACTAGAAAAAGAAGATCAGATGGGACAACCGGAATACATAGCATCTACTTCAAAGAATCACAAGTTGATCAAGAGCTGAATTGGATTATCAGAAGAGGTCATTTCTGATGGATCTGATGATATTTCTGATGAAATATCATCAGTATCTGACAATTCTGATCATTAAGGATTTTCTGATGATTTGTTCATCAGAATTTTTTATAAAGTGGTTTATCAGAATTTCTGATGAAATAACCCACTTGTCTGAAATTGGCTCTGTCCTGCCACACTTACCGAAGCAAGTTGACATTTAATGATATCATGATGAAAAAGGCAACTTGAACGTTGGAATCAATGAATATGTCAATTGGCTACTTTTTGCAGGAATTATTGTATGAATAAACTATTGTTTATTCATACAAGCCGTCTATAAATAGAAGGCTCAACCAGGAGAAGCAAAGTGAGTTTGAAGCTTAGCATTCACACATACATCTAAACTCCATTGCTCTCTCCCCCACAGAATTCAAGATTCGTTTGTATTAGATAATAATCTTACAATCACCTTGTAAACCATTTTTGTTTCAAAGTGATATAAACTTGATAATTCTGTAGGTCTTGTTTCTTGAAAGTCTTATTTCCATTTCCGCACATCTTTTTCACATCTACTGAAATCACTTGCCATATTACGTGAAAAGAAGTTGTTTTGAGCCTGGACTGGGGCTAACAATTGGTATCAGAGCCGATTGAATAAACTATTTTCAAACGATCAATCGCTCATTTTCTTTTCTCTAAATATGGCCAGCTTTCAATCCTGGAATAATGCTTTTAACATTGGTTCTATGTCTAAACCTCTGACTCTGGTCAGAGAAGAATACCCCCAGTGGAAAATCAGGATGGTCAATTTCCTTAATGGTCATGACCGAGCTCTGTTTCAATCCATTGAAAGGGGTCCACATACACCAATGACTGATATACCTGCTATTCCAGCAACTGACCAATCACCAGCAATCCCTGCCTCCCGCGCTCCTAAAAGTGAAATAAACTGGTGTCACACCCCAACCGATGGCGGAATCATCGGGGCGTGGCACTGAGCGAAACAGATTGTCCAGAAGTTTCCATAACAACTATCATTACCATTTAATTAAAGCAATACGTCCCATACCGTATCTTAAATAGTCAAACGAGTTATTACAGATAACATCAAAACAAATATTCTGTTCCGACAACTCATATTCAAATAAGTAGCAATTGTTTATCTGCTTCTAGAGACCCCTAATACGTTATCTACAGACAACTATTTGTTGGGCTCTAAAGCTTTATTCTAGCTTCCATTTCCTACCACACATGCGTCCTAAGCACCTGTCACATACGTTAAAATAAAGTCAATACATAAAATGTAAATGTGAGCATACAAGTTTGATAATAGCATATAGAGTTCGAATTCGTTTACGCATAACCAGCACGTACACATAGTGAAATGAAGCACGTTAGTTATCGACATAGATCCATCGATACCAATGACTGCGGGTTGACTGCCCGAGGCAGTTCGCAATACATGATTACCACCGTAATCCATGCAAGTAAAAGATCCTTAACAACCCCCGTGTGAACGGGTGCTGAGTCCAAACTATAGTACTATCGTTGCTAAGGCAGGTAGACAGCATTCCATGTGTAAACATAACAAACAAGCATTCATGAGCCACGCATAACATGCATAAATGGTCTAGCGTTAAAATAGCTTGAGTAGTGTGATTGTTGTAGTTTGAATATTCGTAACGTATGTAACACCCAAAAGTGCTAAAAGCAAAAAGGGTTCGAGTATACTCACAACGATTATGGATTTAAGGGAGCGTTTTTCAGCGGGTACGGTTAGCCTGAATAGATTTGATAACGTAAGGATAAGTGGCGCGTAAAACAGTACAAAGTGAGAGCGGGTAGGATAACTGATCGTTCGGATCAGCTATCCGTGAGAGGGAGTCATCCGTGCGAGTGAACTATCCGTGCGGATGGTGATCCGTGCGGATGGTGACCCATCCGGATAAGCTATCCGTGCGCGCGAGCTGTCCGTGCGGACGGTAATCCGTGCAGACTAGTCGCCCGTGCGGACTGCTTATCCGTACGGACAAGTTGTTCGTGCGGATAAACGTTCAAGTGGATTGTTTCTTCCTAAGTTAAGGATGTGCTGGTGTATGATGGCTTGTGCTTTGGAGTTTTCGTTGTAGCATTTAGAAATCACCTAAGTACCTCTACCCTTCAAGCCGGTCGCGCGGACAACAATCCGTCCGGATGGCAGTCCGTGCGGACAACGTCTTTAAGGTTGAGTCACTAAGTGGGTTAGGTAATCCGCCCGGATGGTAATCCGTGCGGATAGTCTGTCCGTACGGGCAACCTGTCCGTGCGGATGAACATGTTGGAATTTGTTTTAAGGCCTTAGTATCTCATGATCCGAAGAGTAATCCATTCAGAGGTCGTCCGTCCGGATTGCTCATTCGTCGATACTCAAACCTTGTTTGGAAAGTGGGTCCCAAGGGTAGCTCGTCCGGGTAGCCTGTCCGTGCGGGCAGTTCGTCCGTGCGGACAGCTGGTCCGTGCAGACAGTCCCTGGTCTGAATGTTCCGTTCGTCTACTCTTGGTTTCTGTTGTCGTTTATCGAGACGTTCTGATTGTGTGGTAACCACTTGGAATCGTATTCTTACCCGCACGACTAAGCCGGCCAGGAACCACCCTGACTCGACATGTCGGCGACTCAGAACGGTCATTCCGGTTGACCCCGAAATCAGGTGTCTTGCGGTACAATTCCAGATCTAGGACTAGTGCATCACTATTATCGAGTAGAGACTAGAACCGATCAGATTCGTACCGATCTTAAGGGTAAAAGAAGGAGAGAACTTAGGTTTATTTCTTTCAACTCTTTTATCCTTAGAAAAGTTTAGATTTAGGTGATGTTGTGAAATCTTGTGGAAACCGTTCAGATCTGAGTTACTCTTGGTGGAATGAAGTCAAGCTTGAAGTTCATGAGAACTTCATGATGACGTCACCCGAGAATACCTCAAATCTTGATGGTTTCACGGTCGAAAGTGGAGATTTGAAAGATGGAAAGGTGTAGAATTGTGTAGTGATCAAGAATGTACAAGAATTAGTGCAAGATCTTACCTGGATTGAGAGAAATCTGAGAAAAAGTGAAGAATGCGTGCGGTTCGGACGTCACTTGCCAAAAGTGGAAAAGTTGGAGAGTGACCCGTGTATTTATAGGATGCTAAAAGGGGAAATGGTGAGCCATGCGGATGGCACGTAACCCGGATAGGCTATCCGTCCGGATTGGCAATCCGTGCGGATTGGCAATCCGTGCGGATTGACCATCCGTTCGGATGTCGCCTGATTTGGTGCGTTAGGTGCGATGTTGCTTCGGTTTCGATTTGCGAGCGATTCGATAGGGTTTCCTAGTCAAATTACTTTCAATCCCAACTACTTCTTATATGGTTCGACTCAGAATTCGGGTTCGGGTTCGTTTACATTCGAGTTCGATTGAGTTCACTTGATTATCACAACATAACATAAAATAAACATGCACATGTAACACGTAAGGCACACACACACGTATAAACAATCAAGTAAAATACACAGTTCGAGTTACGGTTCGATGTCGATTTGATTAGCATAGCTTGATTAACTTTATCGCATTGTTACTTCCCATCATTCACAGTCGTAGGTCGATTGAAATACGGTTAATACGATTCGATTATTGCAATGAACGACACTTACTCCACATAATATAAATAAAATAAAAACATTTCTACGAGTCAAGTCGCGCGAAATCGATCGTTGACTTTGACCTTGACTTTGACTTTCACTCGTGAAAACACGGGGTGTTACAACTGGAGTGCGGAAGACAAGGAACTGGTGGATGGGGATGAAAGGGCTAAGTCACTTTTAATTATGGCCATCCCCAATGACATATTTTCACAAGTTGATGCATGTGCATCAGCTAAGGAAATATGGGATCAGTTGGAAAACCTTTGTGAAGGAGGAGAAAGGATGAGAAGAAACAAGAGAACAAATAATGTCTCATCTTATGAAAGGTTTAAAAGTTTGCCAAATGAAAGGTTAAATGATACATATCAAAGATTTACAAAACTTTTAAACGATCTAAAGAAATTTGGTATAACGAAATCAAACGATGAAAGAAACATAAAATTTCTTGATGCCCTTCCTAGAGAATGGAGAAGTCTAACCATGACTTTATCATCAACCTTAGAACTAGGAAACATGAGTCTTCATGACTTATACAGCATCTTGATCCCCAGAGAGGAAGAAATATTTGAAGAAACCATTCAAAGAGGGGGATCTTTAGCTCTAATCTCAAACTCACAAAGATCAACAACAACAAATGATCCACAACCATCAAACAGCCAAAATCTTGAAACTTCTGATGCATCATCGGACTTTTCAGCTTTTGCTGAAGCAATAGCACTGCTCACCAAAACATTTGAGCAGAGGTTGAGGGGAAGTAACCAGAGATACCAGAGGAGTGACAAAGGAAGGATGGATGGAAGATCTAAAGAAGAGTTTAGATCTAAGGATAAAGGGAAGGCTGAAGTTGTGTGTTACAAGTGCAAGCAAAGAGGTCATTATGCATCAGAATGCAAGACCAAAAAGCTGAAGGATGTTGCCTATTATGAGAAAAAGCTTGAAGAAGCAAAGAAGCAGCAACAAGTAAGCTTAATTGCTGGAACAGATACATGGTTATCTGATGATTCTTCTGATGATGAAGAAGAAGAATTGGCAAATTTTTGCCTAATGGCACTCTCTGAAGGACTACCAGAAACTTCAGAACAAAAGGTAAATGTAGACAATCTTGATCTTGAACACAAACTAAACAAGCTCATGTCAGATTTTCTAAATCTGCAAGAAAAACATCAATCAGATATTAGAAAATCTGATGAGTTGAAAAGGACTTTGAATAAAATCATTCTTGAAAACCAACATCTTATAGAGGACAGTTTAGATCAAAGAGCAAAAATTGAGTTTTATGAAAATGAAAGAAAAGATCTTTACAAGAAAATCAATGACAAAGAAATCAACGTAAGAGGTTTTCAACAGGCTAAAGAATTCATAAATTTTATTGAGTCCACACCAAAGAACAAAGGAGAGGGTTTAGGCTATACAAGTACCACAAGATCAAATAGAAATAAACCCACTATCTTTGTAAAAGCAACTCATCAGATTTCTGATAATTTAATATCAGAATCTGAATCTGAATCTTGTAAATCAATCTGTTCTGAATATTCTTTTGACAAACCAAACTTCAATACAAACAAGAGTGAATGCAGTCAAGAATCTGTAAAAACTCCAGAAGCAGTTCACTCATCTTTTCAAAATTATCCAATCATTTCATCACAAGAGGAACTATCAGAAAATTCTGATAACTCTTGTATGTGTGTTGACATACTGAAGCTTGTCCAACACCATCTTCAAAAGAAAAATGTAAAATCTGTTAATGGCTCAGCATATAACAGAGTTTCTGATGCAAAACCAAGAAGAAATAAAAATAAAATATTTCAAATTTCATCAGAAACAGTACCCAAGCATGCCTGGGTACCAAAAACCCTCTAATCATTTCATTTCAGGACCATCATGTGCAGCAGATCTGGTACTGCGACTCAGGAAGCTCCAAGCACATGACTGGAGACAGGAGTTTACTCAGCAACTTTGTTTTAAAGCTGGGTAGAATGGTAAATTTTTTAAATGAAGTGAAAGGAAGGTTCATGGGATATGGATGCATTAAAGGTACGGATGTCTAACCATAAAAGAGAGTAGTCTTTGTTAAAAGGCTTATCACATAATTTGCTTTGGTCTGATAAATCACTAGAAAATCTGTCCAATTCTGACAACTTCATCAGAAATTCTGATAAGTTATCAGAATTCTGGTGAACCATAAGTAAAAATGCTGATAATCAGAAATATTATAGTTTATTAAAACAATGTACTACATGACAACATCCACATTCATATTTCTTGTTTTTTTATTTATTGTGTGTTTGAATTTTTTATAATTTTTCCCCATGTTAGTGCTGATAACGTCATTCAAACAGAAAATTTCTGGGAACTCGTTAAAATAGATATTTCTCTCTCCTTCATTTATTACACCCCATCATGCTTAAGAAAGTTGAAGTGACATATTGGTAGGCTACAATGATACATTACCAGAAATTAGCCACCTAGATAAATCAATGCATATGTAGTGGAGAAGGAACATATCTCTGTTTTTTTTTTTTTCTGTTCTCTGATAATCATTAAAATAACAAAGATTGCGGTGAGGAAAATTCACAAGTTGGTAGCTTCCATTTATATCAAATATTAAATTTACTATAAATATTCACCACTTTGAGTTAAAATCTGTCATCTTCACTTCTCTTCTTCATCACAAATTCACACACACTCACAAAATGAACTCCATCAAAGATAAATGTTTTCCACTTGTTCTTTATCCATATCATAATCTAAGATTGAGGACAACTCTGGAAGGTCCTCAGTGGGAAGGGTGTCAAGTTATATTCAAGATGCTCATGAATAGCAACTTGAGCTATGCCCGCACTGCTCACATAAGTGTTCATCCAGAGATTCTTCAAATCTTCTGGAAAAATGCAACACTATATGAGTTTCATAACAGGGAGCAGATGATCATCAAGAGTGAGGTGCTAAATCAGCAAATTCTGTTAAATGAAGCCACCATCAGGACTGCTCTTCAACTAAATGATGATAATGATGTTCTGATGTTCACAAGGTATCAGAAGGAAAATGTCTTGAGGGAAATGGGTTATCACACACCAAACCAACAACGGGCAATCAACAAAAATGGCTTTAAAAATCCATGGCAATATCTGGTCACCCAGATGGGTGCATGTTTTTCAAAGACGGTCATCAATCATCATGAAATATCTCTGAAATTGATGGAGCCTATACTAGCACTGGTACTTAAGGTACCTTACAACTTCTCTCATTATCTGATGAGTGATTTTGTAAGTAACATGTGGGTTGCCAAGCCATTCTTGATGTATCCTCGTTTTCTAACAAAGATAATTACGAGTCAGCTAGACTTTGCAGGCATTCCTGCAAGTTATCCAAGGGCTGATATGAGACTTAAAGAAAACATGGGTCTCAGCGTGCTTGTACCCACTAACAACAACTCTGGGATGATAAGGGATCTATTATTACTGTTGGAAATGGAACATGGTGAAGGAGTAGATATTGATTAGGCTTTATCTGTTTTGCATGTAAAAGTTTTTTTTTGTGTGTTAATATTTTTGCCTACTAATCTTCTGGTTTGTGGTTTTGGGAAATAGGTAAAGATAAAATGAACATCAGAAATCAAACTCAAAATTTTCTGATAAAATGGGACAAAATCTGGTTATTCAAAATTTTCTGATAAAACTTCAATGATAACAAAATGTTTTTAGAAAATATCAGAAAAGTCAAAGAAACTTGGATGCTACCAGAAAAACAAATGTAAGTCTTCTGATGTTTCCTTATTCCCTCTCATCTTTAAAAAAAAAAAAAAAAAAAGGGCACTCATAAGTTTAGGGGGAAATCTCAGAAATTCTGATAGAAAGATTGATTATTTCTGTTAACACCATCTCAAAAAGTCAACAGAAGTCAAAACAAAAGAATACATATGGTCAACAGAATTTCTGATGATCTTATCAGAATGGGACTTTCTGACTTATGAAGAAAAAAAAGAGGTTACATATGAAGGAAGATAATTGGACCTTTTATCAAATGGGGTCCACAAAGAAGAAAAGGTGTCATTGAACCGATAGTTTTCTCCAATCAAAAATCTGTGCAACACTTTCAAGAAATGACTGAAGAAACTACAAATTGAAGAGTCAAGTTGAAAGGGCATAACCACGATTCCATGATAAACAATTTCATTAATGTCTTAACACCCACGATCCAACGGTTATTTTTTTGAACCAAAAACTCAGCATACACGATCTAACGGTTATAAAGACAATTAATGATCTCTTTATCACTATCTCATACCACGATTTATACTCCTTCAACTCCCTCTACTTCATACACCTACAATACTCTCAATTTTCTCATATCCTAAAAACCCCTGTTTTTTTTTCCCACAAATCAAAAATCCCTAAATTTCAAACCCTAACTCACAGAGACCAAAAATGGCAGAAGTTAACCTCAATATTCCAATTATTCAACATGAAGTACCTTTTGTCGAGGAAGCAGAATTTCTACCAATGAAGGAAAACAATCTGCTGATGAATACAGAGTATTCAGAGTATGATAAAAGATGTCAACTTCTGGTAGAATATCTTACAAAATGCCCAATCCCAGGAGCACTGACAAAAGAAAGAGAAATACCAGAAAGGATGCTACAGCAATTTATTTACACTTTTAAAGAAGTTGAAGAAAATCGGGTGTTTGCTCATGTATGGGGAAGTGTCTATGTAGAATTAACTCCAGCAAGAGTAAGAGAATGGCTTGGATTGCCTATTCTTAGCAGTTACACTGAAGCCCCAAGCAAAGAAGATTTATTAGACTTCGTCATTGGGCTTGGATACAAGAAAAGAGATATCAACAAAATTGGAGCAATAAGAAGAAGTGAATTGCCAGCCATCTGGCAAGTGATGATGGAAGTGTTAAACAAATGTCTCACCTCAAAGATAGGAGGAACTGATTAAATCAATCAAGCTATTCTGACGATCATGTTTGGACTCATAAATGGGTTCAAGATTGATTATGGGTCAGAAATCTTTAATCTTCTCAAAAGATCAATCATCACCAGAAATGGAAGAATAACATCTCATCTGCCATATCCAAGGTTAATCTCAATTTTCATTTCTGAAGCATTTATTGAAAGAAACATGGAGATTCCAATCTTAGAAGACATCTGGAGATCAAAAACAATGAAGGCCTGGAGTTCAAATCATGGATGGGAATCAGACAAAGATATCCCTGTGTTACCAGAAAGCATGTTATGTTTCATTGCACCAGACTCACAATACAGAATACAACATGAAAAACTTCTGACAAAATCAACCTCTCCCACCGAAGAACCAAGCAGAGAAATTGTGAAATGTTCTTCATCAACAGAAAAAGGAGACAATGAGAAGTCCTCACCATCAGAAAATGAGGGTGTAGAAGAAAGAAGAATTATGGAAAAAGCTAACTTGGAGATAGCCAAATCACCAGAAAACGAAGAAAAGCATGCTGAAAGTCAACATATTCATGAAGCAGGAATTCATCATGAATTTGAAATCCATCAAACACATGATGCAGGATCACACATTGCTGGAGAAACACACGATGTTGAAATTGAAGCCACTGAAGTCATTCATCATGATGAATCTTACATTGCTGGTACATCCCTTTTAAACACTGTTCTAGTAGAAACTCACAGAGAAGAAACAAAATCAGAAAGTTCTGTTAACGTTTCTTACAAAATAGAATACAGAACAATGAATGTTGATCAAGAGGTTACTAGTTCCATAAATCTCAACTCTGAATCAGAAAATGAGGAAGAGGATGAGATCCCAACAGATGGAGATCAGGAAACTGATCAAGGAAATCTGGGTAAAGGTAATTTGTTTACCTCAAAAACTTATGGAGGATCATATATTGATATGATTCAAGGAAATAAGGAAACCCAGAATGAGAATGAGTTTTTCATCACTGGTGGAGATAATTCTGGTAAATTCGAAGCTGCACCAAGTGTGTTGGCCAAGAATGACCCTATCATCTCTAAAACAGCAGCAAATGTGTTTGCAGCTGGAATGTTAGAAGGAACATTTGTTGTTCCAATTATCCCTGAAAAACCCATGAACCAAGAAAATATAGAAGCAATACTGGAAAATGTTTACAAAGTTTGCAAAAGAAATCCAGTGGAAGAAAAACTTGATATGTTGCTGTCAGAAATACAAGGTCAAAAGGCTGATATGAAGACTTTGTCAGAGTCAGTGAAGGAAATGAAGAAACAAACTGAATAAAACACTGAAGCAGTAAAGTCTCTTCAAAAGATGAAAGAAAAGGCACCAGAATCCAACATCTCTGCATCAGAAATCCAAACGACTCTCACAGAAATAGAAAAAATCAAAGCACAAGTTGCAAAAGTGATTGAATCAAGGCAGTCAAGTAGTACAAACAGAGTTTTGGAAGAAGTTACCATACTAAGGGCAAGTAATAATAGTATCACATATGCCCTTAAGAAACTGTCAAAAGAATGGGCTGAAATACAAACAAAAGCTCAAACATAATTCACAAATATTCAGAAAAACATACACAGCAACTCAAAACAGGTAAAAGAAGTGCAACAACTGGTAGAGAATATGCAATTCAATATTGCAAAACTAGCCAAAGTGAATCCACAAGAACTCATGAAAGAAATTCCTGCTGAAAGCTCACATCAAGAAGCTCCAAAGTGAACTCCTCAACAATCATCAATCTCACCAATCACAAAAGTTGGAACCACAGTGATGGGTCCTCCTCCGAATGTTCCAAAAGACGAAATACTGAAAAGGTTAGCAACTGCAAAACCTCAAGTTATTACAAATTTGAAATTGCTAGCATCTGTCCCAAATCCAACAATATCTGATGACTCGGCAATAAGTAAGTATATGAATAAACAAATAATGAATGAATGGGAACAAGAAGGAGAGTCGGCAACAAAATCAAAGACTGTTAAGAGAAAGATCTCTGAAACCAAGTCTATCATGGTTAAAGAGATTGCACGAGATGTAATGATATTTCCTGAGACCAATCTGGTGAGTTACTATCTAACAAAAGAATATAAAGCACCAAGATCACTATCTCCTACCAGACTGGACTTAAGAGAAGAAAGAATAAAAAGAGGGCCAAGCAGCATTCACAAACATAATTGGAATCCAGCAAAAATAATTCTAAACGTGAGTGAAGTAAAGAGTGCAATTGATGATATTGGAGGAACTCATGTGCAAAACAGATACACACTTCAGAGGGAGAATGGAGAAGAACAGAAGGTGACTAATGAAGAAATAGCTGACCAGTTGCATCCTTTAGACATTCTGTTTATGAAGGATCATTATGAAAAGGAAAAGAAAAATAATCAAGAAGTCAGAAGAGCATTAAATGGCATATCAAAGGCTGGAATACTGCTGTTTGAAAGAATAGCTTTTTCAGACTTTGATCTATGCATAAATTTTGAGCATGTACACAACAAAAAGGTATATGTCAGATCACCAAAGACAAAAGTTCCTTCAGACATAGTAGAAGATGCAAGATCTGGAGACATCATCTTACTGACAAACGCAAATAAAGAACAAGATTATGGTGTAATCTTCAGAGATCAGGATGATAACAAAGCTATGTTCAGAGGTTTTGACATCTGCAAGTACTCAAATCAAACTCTGAGGTATATCTTGAAAACCATGAACAAAAGACAAGAACATCTTCAGAAGATAGAAAAGAACATGGAAGGAAGCAGAAAAGAAATTGAGCAGATGATTGAAGAATGGATTCAAGCAAGAGAATGGTATAAAGACATGTATGTCAGCTGCAAGAAATATATCTCCTACAAAAAGAAGCTAAAGACAGGAGATACGCATAAGAGAGTGAAACTTAACTGAAAGAACTATTTTATTTAACTTCTCATCTTTTATGTAATTCGTTTTAACTTCAGTAACTGGTTTATATTTTCAAGTATTATATTTCCACTGTTTGGAAATTTTTCTGTTTATGAGGTAGTTCATTTTCTTACAATACTTAGGGGGAAACTGTTAGGAAACTTTATTTGTAAGTATTGAAGAAAAACACAATCAACTGGATCTATGAAGAGATCACAGTCCTGAAGATCACGAACTAGAAAAAGAAGATCAGATGGGACAACCGGAATACATAGCATCTACTTCAAAGAATCACAAGTTGATCAAGAGCTGAATTGGATTATCAGAAGAGGTCATTTCTGATGGATCTGATGATATTTCTGATGAAATATCATCAGTATCTGACAATTCTGATCATTAAGGATTTTCTGATGATTTGTTCATCAGAATTTCTGATGAAGTGGTTTATCATAATTTCTGATGAAATAACACACTTGTCTGAAATTGGCTCTGTCCTGCCACACTTACCGAAGCAAGTTGACATTTAATGATATCATGATGAAAAAGGCAACTTGAACGTTGGAATCAATGAATATGTCAATTGGCTACTTTTTGCAGGAATTATTGTATGAATAAACTATTGTTTATTCATACAAGCCGTCTATAAATAGAAGGCTCAACCAGGAGAAGCAAAGTGAGTTTGAAGCTTAGCATTCACACATACATCTAAACTCCATTGCTCTCTCCCCCACAGAATTCAAGATTCGTTTGTATTAGATAATAATCTTACAATCACCTTGTAAACCATTTTTGTTTCAAAGTGATATAAACTTGATAATTCTGTAGGTCTTGTTTCTTGAAAGTCTGATTTCCATTTCCGCACATCTTTTTCACATCTACTGAAATCACTTGCCATATTACGTGAAAAGAAGTTGTTTTGAGTCTGGACTGGGGCTAACAGTTTTTCTAACAATATAAACCATACGAGTTTTATTAACGAGTTTTTACGAGATGTTTTACAAATTTTGGTTTTTCTTAAACAAACGTTTTGGGTTAAGAATCATGGCTATGAGATTTTATAAAGTATAACCAACTTGATTTGAGTTGGTTAGTTATGATGCAATGCTATACTTTTAAAAAAAGATTTTTAAATAATTATTGCAACATGTAAAACGAGCCATGAATCTGACACTCACATAAAACCTATGTACTCACCGGCATTTTTATGCTGACGTATTTTCACATGTGTTTCAGGTACCATAGTCGATGATGTTTGATGATGATATATGTGTTCGCTCACATAGGAATGGACGAGGCCTTATTGACTTAATAACAATGAAAGTCTATTTGTTCATGTTTTGTTTCTAATTCCAATGTAATGTAATACATTTAAATTCAATAAAACGAAATTGTTTAAATCCATGGTTGTGAAACAATGATTCTGTTACAACACTCCCCGACATTTCCGCCACGTTTTGTTGTTTTACGTGGTCGGGGTGTGACACTTATCATGTGCATTGCTCTATCGCTCATCATGTATCGCTTGGCGTCTATCGCTATCGCTTACTGTTATCTATGTTATTTGTGTTATGTTAGCACACATGACCCCACTTCACGGGATGAAACTGATAGGGTTAAAACATGGTGGAGACGCCGTTGGTACTTCCTATATATAAGTGTGTTAGCCATGTCAGCAGACTTTCGTGGAAAAAGGCCATGTGGGGCTTAATGTTAGTTAAAATTTGTGGTGTTGTTTAATCTAATCAAATCGCAAGACCCCATCGCTTGCAACGCATCGACCGTCACTTCTCACTCGACGGGTGTCGCTATCGCTCGTCACTTACCGCTTGTCGCTTTTCGCTTATCGCCGTCGTCTTCGCTTACTATGTTTGTTCTGGTGCTACCGCTTATCGCACTTGCTCGTATCGCTGAACTGAGTTCGTAAACGATTTCATCGCTCAGTTTGCTCAATCTCTCTCTTACACTTGGTCCAACCATCTTTCACTTGGACCGAGGGAATCGAAATTTATCTGTACTATGTCGACACACATGACACTGCCTCAAGGGACGGAAGCCATATGGCTAAAACATGGTGGATACGCCGCTGGTACTTCCTATATATAAGTGTTTTAGCCATATTGTCGAACTTTCATGGGAAAGTGCCATGCGGGGCCGACTTTAAATTTAAAATCCTTGATGTTATTTAAAACCTTGTGTAAACAGAGCTTTTTCTTACAAACTTTTTCTAAAAAAAAATTAATCAAAATCTTTGTACAAAACGAGATTTTCTTGTAACGTTGGTGTGACAATCGACTCAAGTTAATGCCGCGTGACGAGAAAATTTCGTAAAACGAGTTTTAAACTCCTCTCATGGCGCTGGTGTGAACATCAAAACTGTTTGACACCGCACTGTAAAAAGATTTTTCATAAATAAGTTTTCTCCAACCTTTCGAGAATTCAACCACTTTTGGATCGCTTTTCATGTGTTGCCATCTTTTGTTATGCGAATCGCCCTACTCGCTGCCATCGTCAGTCATCGCAACGCTCTCGCTCGTCGAAATTCAATTGATTGCTCGTTTATTTTGACGCTTTTATCGCTACTCTCACTCTCATCAATTCTCGCAACCCTTCTTGTGGATTAATTTTGGGATGAAATTTCCTAAAGCAGGGGAGACTGTAACAACCCGTACGTTCGTGCATTGTTACTACTCGCTATACTCGTTACGCCTAGCACTAGAGATTCGGATCATAATGTACCTATATCGCTTACATCGCTACTTCGCAGTATATTCGCATATTTCGCATACTTTATCGCTATAACACATCACATCGCACATACTAACACTCACGATTACATCAAGTGAGGACCTATTCTACCCTCCTCGATAGCCATGATGTGTCGCAACGCAACGCATATTTGAAACGCACAACTCGATTATCGTAATGCAGACTTTTAAATATGGATATCTATACGACCCTTTGTGACTAATTATAATAAATAGATATATATGTATGAAAATGTTTAATCAAACCATCGCAACGCTTAACGAACAAAACGAAACATTGAAACGCAACTCACCGGAGACCACCGATCGAACGACCATTCGATCGAATGATCATCCGATCGGATGACCATCCGATCGAGTGACCAACCGATCGGATGGCCATCCGATCGGATTGCCATCCGATCCATTGCACTCCATCACCTTCTCTCCTCTTCACCTATAAATAGCACTTGTCACATCACTGTTCAAGTGATGTGACAGCTCTCACTCGACCAGCACGCTTTAGGGCTATTTTCTATCGATTCCTCGCAATTCTTGTAAGTTTATACCTTAATTTTTGTACTTCTATGATCTACACGCACTCCTTCACCTTTTCCAACATCAAATCTCACTTTTTCACCGTAAAACCCTCTGATTTGGGGCGTTCTAAGGTGATGTCATAATGGAGTTCTTAGGAACAAGGAAGTGTGACCTCATCTCATCAAGAACAGTTCAGATATAATGAATTCCACGGCGTGTAAGCACTAATCTCACCCAGATCTAAGCCGAATCTAAGTATTTCAAGCTTTCACCAAACTTTCTTAACTTTTTACTTAAAACCCGATAGAATCGAAGCTCGTTCGGGCCTTCTACCCATTCTCTAGTGAAGTGTCGGTTTGAGAACTAATTACTATCGACGAGATGACCGGTTAACGGGTTGAACACGAACAACCATCAGGGACAGTTAACTGATCGGACGAGGTGATTCCCATCCGATCTGAAGACTTGGCCTCGGTGGAGTTCCATTGTTCAATAAGTTGTCATACCATCTCGATCAAACCGCGAAAACTTTCAAAAATAATCAAGTTCATGACGATCTGGTTCATTGGTATGGACTACCGTCCGATCGATCGAACTGCCGTCCGATCGATCGAACTGCTCCGATCGGATTGCACTTGGCTCCAACACTTAAACATTTTCAAGCTATTCAAGGATCTGAACGTCGAACGGATTGCCGTCCGATCGGATCGCTATCCGATCGAACGACCATCCGATCAGTTGACATTTGGACTTCAGCACTTAATCATTTTTTTTCATAATTTCCAAAGAACATCAGTTTCTAACGGATTGCCATCTGATCGGATTGCTATCCGATCGAGTGACCATCCTGCTGTGAACTGGTTCTCACTAGTGTCCTGCCAATCGGATCGCTATCCGATCGAACGACCGTTCGATCGACGACCTGAAGGGAAGAGATACTTCTCTGTTTTCAAAATGCTACAACGAAAACTTCAAAGCCATCATACACAAACACAACCTTCCCAAACGAATTTCAGTCCGACCGAATGGCCATCTGATCGGATGACCATCCGATCGGATTACCATTCGACACTTGGTTCACTCACCACCGTTTAACGCACTGTTCAACGCTTATGCCATCGTTCTGTAATCAGGCTAATCTCAGACGTGCTCCCTTCAATCCATTAACCTCCATCGCTGTGAGTATACTCGAACCCTTTTTATCGCATCTTTTGGGTGTAACATACATTTCTATGAAACTAAACTAATCGAATGCTCAAACTATCTATCACTTGCGAATGACTGAATTACATATTAACACGTGATGCTAATTACATATTAACACGTGATGAATAGCAATCACAGCTCGAGTGAATTAGCTGGTAGTAACTGTCTGGTGTATATGTTATGTGTCCCGTTTATGTATGTAGTAATTCGCAGCACTTTTTACCTATTACGCTACTTCAACAAAACCTGTATACTCGCCAATACTTTTGTATTGACGTTGTTTTAACGTATGTTGCAGGTTTAGTCGCAGTTCACATCAAATCGAGATAGGAAGTCTAGAAACTCACATAAAATCTAGGTTGTCGAATTTGTATTGTTCGAGAGGACAAGAAATATGTGATAACTTATGTGATTGTATTGTTTGTTAGTATGGGATAACAAATGCAATAAATATTGTCGCTTTATAGTTGTTATGGATTCTCTTGAGCAATCTGATTCGCCTAGTGTCGCGTCCCGATGATTCCGCCATCGGTTGGGGTATACCAAAAAGTAGGGAACCGGAGAACCATGCATTTTGCATTTTAAATGTATCATAAAAATTCAGTTAAACATGTTAAAAATTAATTTTTTGAAATATATCTTGGAGCTTTTGCATATAAATATGTGTAGAAGTCATTTTAATAAAAAAATCATTTATGAAAAAAAAAACTTTTACCTTTGTTAAGTGTTTTTAAGCATCTTTTTATTTTTATTTTTTTTAGTTTTTGATTTTTTTATTAAAAAGGCTTTTACATGTATTTATATGGAAAAGCTCCTAAAAAGTTGTGAATAAAAAATCTAACATATTAAATTGAATTTTTATGATATATTTATCATGCGAAATACCTATGAAATAATAATAATATTAAATAGTAATTTAACCAAACCTAATTTTGATTATCAAATTAAGATTAAGATATATGACACTAGAAAATAATATGTAATAAGAATTTTTTCTTTATACACATTTTAATATATTAAAAAATAGTAACCCGAGCAAAAAAATATCAACAATTTGACCCGAACATAGCAGATTAATAATATAAAGTATATTATTTACATGTAAACAATAATTACTTAGAAAGTATCCAATAATATGTACAAGTATTTATAATTTTGTTAATTATATAACTGGTGACACCAAGTTACAAACGGATTATCTAAATAAAGTATCAAATTATCTTTATTGTAATATTTGATAGTTATGTTTATGTAATGCACATGTTTATTTAACCCGAGTAATACACGTGTTTTTTTAAGACATAACTTTATTATTAAGTATATAACATTATATTTACTCAAGTCATGTAATACACGGCATTTTAACATAGTATACACACACATCGGCAAACAAATATTAACACAAAAAGGGCAAGTGTTGTGGTGGGAGGTATGCTGGTTTTCGGAGTGTGAGACGTGGTTTGACCCTCGGCCCCTACGGTTCGTAGTTTTTTTTTTTTTTTTTTTTTTTGAAAACTAGAAATATTTCACTAACGCCCTATATTGTCACCTCTAAAACTTAAATAAAGTTACTATATACTCCCTAAACTTTAGTTAAGTTATTTATTTTCTTTTTCCGGACTTTCCTTTTTTTCCGGGTTTTCTTAATGTATAAGTTGTCAGAACCGAACGTTACAGTTTTAAAACCGTCTTCATATCTACGTTTTGAACACGTAGTGGGGCGTGGTAAACACCTCACTAGTTATATATATAGGATTAGGATCGTGTGAGAAGCACTAGGCTAATTGAGAAACTTGAGAAGCATTCTGGACTACACATTTTCTCTAAGGTTTTCGTACTATACGCATATGTATAGTTTAAAATCGACTGTATACATATGTGTATAATTCAAGATTTGACAATATACATATATGCATATTGTCGATTTGAAACTATACATATGTGTATATTACGAAAAGCTTAGGGAAACGTGTGGTCCATAATGCTTCTCAAGTTTCTCATAATGCTTCTCAAGTTTCTCAAATAAGGTGGACTTCTCTTAGAATCCCTACCCTATATATATATATATATATATATAGGGGAAGGTTCATCTGAGAAGAAAATTAAATTGAGAAGAAAAAGAACAAAGGGTATAATTGTAAAACATTAAATAGTTTTTCTCTCATTTCATTTATTATTATATTTGACTAATTAATTAGTCATAAAGACTATCATCCTCCACACTAATTTTTTGCCTACACACATCAAAATTTCTCCTACACATTTTGAAACTTTTCCTACACATGCTGAAATTTATCTTACACAGCTCGTAATTCATCCTACACAACTCGTAATTCATACCACACTTTAAATTGAATTTTTTTTCTTCTTTGAAATAATATATTTTTTTGAAAATAAGTTACAAATTTAATGTAGTTAGCTATTATAAAGGAAGACTACCAATTAATGATCTATCTAAATTTACCAATATACCCTTACACTAATATTAAATACAAAAATTAAATGAAGTAAAATGAAGAATTCTTATTGGTTGAAATTTCTTCTTTTTTATTCTTACAAAAAATTTCTTCTCATTTGAACTCTCTATATAGGGGATGAATCATGAGAAAACTAGTTTAAATGAGAAAACCAAAAAACTAACTAAAAAAGCCTAAAAAACATACCAATTTTTTTTTTTTTACATTTTTTTATAAAAAATCGCTAATTTTTATACATGGAAAAAAATTTCGTTGTATTACACATGTGCACTATTACGGATACAGTGCACATGTGCACTACAACAATTTTTTTTTTTTTTTTTGAAAATTTTTTTCCAGACATAAAGACTAGCGATTTTTTTATTAAAAATTGTAAAAAAAAAAAAAAGATTACTATGTTTTTTAGCTTTTTTTAGGCTTTTTTAGTTAGTTTTTTAGTTTTCTCATTTAGATGTAGTTTTCTCATGATCATCTCCCTATATATATATACATATATAGGATATGGATCATGAGTGAACAACATCCTTGTTTGTGAACTGTGTGAACTGATCTAGACCCTTGATTTATATGATCTTAAGATTTAAATGAGTGGCATGATGGTAATTATTTGGTTAATTTTTTTAATTTAATTAAATACAAAAGGGTATATGTGTAATTACACAATCAAAAGAATTCAATCAGGAAACCTAAATTGTTTCCATTTTATTAAAATCTCATCAAATTCAAATCCATTTTTTTTTGTTTATCCCCTTCATCCCTGCACAAGAGCTTGAACAAAAATGGCATGGCGAGGTTCAATCTCCAGAACTTTAATGTCCACCATAAGATCTTCATCTTTCCGATCCACCGCCCCGCTCCCCCGCCTTTGTCCCCCGCCGCTCTCCGCTCCCCGTCTCCACTCTCGCCGCCTCGGCAACCCTAGGTACGTTTAAACCCTAATTTCTCCATTTTAGGTTTCATTTGTTATCAATTTATCAGCAATCGTTTCAAGTATTGTTGTTTTAATGTTAATATTCATGTTCTGGATCTGTATGTGTTGTTTTAACATCTTAATCGATCTTCTTCCAGTTAAATCTCGTATGAATCATCGGAGAATAAGTGGTCGTCGAGGAAGAATGTTGTCGGATGTGCTACTGTTTGCCGGAGTTGGAGAGAGATCAAGAAGGAAATGTTAAACGGCATGAGATTTCTGGAATGTTTACTTTTCCGATTTCGGCAATCCTCTGTTCATCGTTTCCAAGTTTTTCAGGCGGTGTAAACAGGGTGTCGCCGACGGTGTAAACAGGGTTACGATCTACTGGTGTATGATGAATTTTCAGGCGGTGTAAACAGGGTGCCGCCGACGAATCTTCTGGTGATTCGCCTGAACATTACTCCATACATCTATTCAACTTCCTTTTTTTTTGTTTTTTCTGATCTACTTGTGTTTGACGTTCCGATTAAGTTGTTTAGTGTTTAATTTTTGCAAGAATTTTGTTTCGATCATGTTGGTGTTGAGTGTGTCTGTACTTGTTGTTTATGTAAATTGGGTGCACACATGTGTATACGGTGTTTTTACATTTGTTGTACACATGTGTATGCAAGTTGATTGTAGGTATAAACTGTGTATACACCTGTATAAATTGGGTGTACACCTGTGTATATATATATGTACATATGTGTATTAAATTTAAATACACATGTGTACTTCGAGATTCATGCATGTGTGTACGTAATCGAAATCTGAGTTTTTTATCGACAAATAAAAAATACTTGATGATGAAGAACTGCTCGATTGAAAAAAAATCGGGATTGTTTTGAATGGTGATTATGATATAGATCTTGTCTAGATTTAAAAGATATTTTTAGTAATCACAAAAAAATAGGAAAGTGTAACCTTCATAGATTAATTAAAATAAATAACTAATAATAACTTAATGTACAATTACAATCCTATCCTTTTCAATAAAAGAGATAATCAAGGGCTATGATCAATTCACACAGTTCACTCTAGAACCCTACCATATATATATATATATATATATATAGGGGGTTTAAATGAGAACGCTAAATATTGTGAGAACCGTGAGAACAAATGAATAAAACGCGAGAACTTGGTCAAAAACGAATCAAATTCAAAAAAAATTTCTACACTTATCATTATTATTCAAATACAATGTTAGAAATTTTATTTACACGTTTAAATTTAGGTGAATTCGTAAATAAAGAAAATTTACACATGTGTAAATTTGCCATTTACACATGTGTAAATCTGTTATATTTACACATGTGTAAAAAATCTAAAAAGAGTGATTTTGAAAGGAGAAATGAATTATTTGATGTCGTAAATTCTTTTTTTTTTTTGATGTTGTATTTTAATTACAATGAGGTTTGTATTAAAAAAATTGGTTTTGATTGGTTTTTTCATTCGTTCTCACGGTTCTCGCAATATTTAGCGTTCTCAAGATAACTCTCCCCTATATATATATATATATATATATGACAAGGATCCGTTAGGAACCACCATTTATTACGAGAACCGCGAGAACCAATGTGAACACAACCAAAAATACCTAAAAATAGCTAAAAAAACACACAAATTTTTTTTAATATTTTTTATAAAAAATCGCTACTTTTAGTAGCAAAAAATTTATTTATTTATTTTTAAAATTTTTTTGCTACTAAAAGTAGCGATTTTAACTTAAAAAATATTAAAAAAAAATAAAATTTTTGTGTGTTTTTTAGATTTTTTTTGGGGGTTTAGTTTTTAGCATTTTAGCTCGGGGGGGGTTAGGTTTTTTTTTAGCTATTTTAGTTTGTGTTCACATTGGTTATCGCAATAAAGGTGGTTCTCGCATGAACCTTACCCTATATATATATAGGAACAGTAGGCAAAGAACCCATCTTTTTTTTTTAAACGGTCAACAGAATCAATCTCGAGCACTCTCGGGCATCCACTGGACCAAACGAAGTACTCCGGGAGTAACCCGGGTCCACCACCAATTACGGGGAAAACCCGATAACCCACCCGTTCGTAGACACGGCAATAAAGTTACCAATAAAACTCGTTTGAATCAAATATCTAACCCAGATTATCATGAGTCTCTTATCATTACCCACCAAATGAGAGTGAATAGCAATGTTTTGAAAGTTAAAAAAAATGTCATCCTCCACCCCAGCTCAGTTGGGAGTTGGGCCGGTTGGTTTCCTTGGAGACTCCGGTTCGACTCCCGGGTGTAGCGAAAGGTGTGGGGACCAGGCAATGATGGTAAGCGCTTGTTAGCCAATGTTGCGCAAGTTCGAGCCTGAGCCGCCCCGGTTTTATCCGGCAATTACTCCAGCGACGTATCTCGTGTGGAGGTGGTACGGTTCCGGGCGATAGCCGTAGCCAAATCTGACTAAACCCAGCGCAGGACCGGTTAAAAAAACGTAGTCTGGGTCAGATCTTGGTTAAGGTCCCCGACCTGAGGATGTGAATAACCACAAAAGAATTTCACCTGTCAAAAAAATAAAAAAAAAATGTCATAAAGGTAATCCATACTAGGAAAAGAAGAGAATTTTCTATGATTGCACCTGAGTAAGGGTATACATAAGTAAAATGCGGGGTCCACCACAACTAAAGAGCAATTTGTAGTTCTGTTTTTTTTTTTTTTTTTTTTTTTTTTTGTAGTTTTGGTGTTTTTTTATTTTTACCACTTTGTTCGGTTTTGGCCCCTCAACATTTTTTGTCTTTTACTTAAATAAATTATTTTATTTTTCTTAAGTTTTAAAGTTGTAACTTATACTTTTTTTATATTGGTTGTTGTTCATACTACTTAACACAGATTTACGATTTCGCGTCCGTGTTACGGGGTTAAACAAATGTCATACCATAGAAAGAAAAGACAAATGTTATCTTGGTTATTTTTAATGTTGAATATTTTTGTGTTGAATCATTATTATCATACTCCATAATTCTTGCTCATTTACTTCAAATCATCTAAAATGTTAGCTTGGCATTGTTTATGAAACAATATGATCATATTCATTTGTCCCATTAGGAATCCAACATGCACAATTTGAGACAACATCAAGATTAAAATTTGAGATAACACCAACCTTATTCAAGTGAAACACCTAGGCTTGATTCTTGTCTTATTACAGTTGTAGATTGACATGAAACCTTAGCTTCCTCTAATTTGTCCAAGTCATATTACACCTAGGAATTTCCATAAAGACAGCATCCTTTGACAAATCCAACAACTTCACACCAAAATCCAAGATTCCAAGAGGTTCCAAGGATCCCACCATAAATACTCCTTAATCCAAACTAACCTTACACCTATATCGAATTTGACCTCGAAAGACATATGGGATCTGGACTTTCATGCTTGAAACCAATATGTTTGCTTTGTAACAATACGAAGAAAGAACACGAGAGAAGACAACAACGCCCATTGCATAAAGATGATAAAAAAGAACACTCTTTGAAGAACAAGAAGCTGACTTTACAAGATTATATTTTAAGTTCACCAAGATCATCTTCGTTTCCCGTTACTTCTAACAAACGGGTTCATCCTAACCCTCTCTTTGTCAATGATGGCGCTTCTAAGGAAAGGCGTTTATCAGGGAGTCGTTTGGATGCACGGATAGGAAGCAGTGATGGTGATGAATTGAAGAGAAAAATGGATGATAATTCATTGTCAAAAGGAGAGAGGACAAAGAAGAAGGTGAGTTTTAGAATGCCTGAAATTGCTGATGTTTTCATATTGGCTGATTCTCCTATAACTGCTCATGAGTCTGCTGACCTACAAGTTGACCATGATCATCATTGAAGTCTTGCACTGTTTACTCAAGTTTTTAAAGAACAAAAATAATAAAAAAGGGGGCTGTAAATTGTTTTTTGCATGTTCTTGATACAGAAAAAAAAAGCTACTTGTTTGTGTTAAAATGATTGTGTTTGAAATTTGAATTTATATACATTTGTCTTTTCATATTCTTTAAATATATATATATAGGGAGAAGATCATGCGAGAACCACCTCTTATTGCGAAAACCGCGAGAACCAATGTGAACACAAAAAAAATGCCTAAAAATAGCTAAAAATCACACAAATTTTTTTTTTTTTAATATTTTTTATATAAAAATCGCTACTTTTCGAAGCAAAAAAAAATTTAAAACGTCCATAACTTTTTCATATGACATTTTTTTTAAAAGTTCACCGTTATAACAAGCATTTTTTATCTTTAATATGAGTATGATATTGCTAAATAAAAATAAAATAAAAAATTTCATTTTTACTGGGTTTTTTTTTTTGCATTGTGTTAAAGGTTCGGATCGTTGTGTCTTTTAATTGGGTTTTGTTGATTACATTTTTACTAGGACTTCTATACATTGTGTTATTATCAAAACGTATAACACTATGTTAAATTGGGTTCAGGCAACTGCATTTTTATCAAAACTTATAACACAATTTATGACACAATAAAGATGGTGTTATATTTGGGTACTCTATATATCGTGTTATAGGTTCTGGTCATTGTGTTTATTCTGCTATCCATTGTGTTTTAATATGTTGTTCATTCTGTATTAATCTGTTGTCTATTGTGTTTTAGTGTGTTGTCCATTGTGTCTTTTATTTGCTCTCACTAATTGTGTCTTTTATCTGTCGTCATCAATTATGTTTTTAGTCTACTTTCCATTGTGTTTTTAGTTTGATACTTATTGTTTTTTACGTTATGTCCATTGTGTCTTTTATCTGTTGTCATCGATTGTGTTTTGGGTCTACTTTCCATTGTGTTTTTTGTTTAATAGTCATTGTGTTTTACTTTATGTTCATTGTGTCTTTTATCTGTTGTCATCGATTGTGTTTTTAATGTACTTTCCATTGTGTTTTTAGTTTGATGCTCATTGTGTTTTATGTTATGTCCATTGTGTAATACGCAACTGGGTTTTCTCATTGTGTTTTACGTTATGTCAATTGTGTAATACGCAACTGGGTTTTCTCATTGTGTTTTACGTTATATCAATTGTGTAATACGCAACTGGGTTTACTCATTGTGTTTTACGTTATGTCCATTGTGTAATACGCAACTGGGTTTTTGATTTTTTTTTTTCTAAATATAACAATATGGTAATCATATTAAAGATAAAAATATGCTCGATTTTATGATATAATTTAAAAAAAATGACGTATAAAAATGTTATGGACGTTTAAAAAATAGGAGGGAAATAGCATGTGATTTGCATCTGCATAATCTTTCTATTCTCTTTGACAAATTTACCATTTCCACTTGATTTCTTTTGGGATACTTGTCAGTATATAATGGCTTCTTACACTTTAGTCTATAATGACTTCTTACACTTATTATTTTTATACTCATTTGAAGAATAATTCAACCATGTATTATACTCGCTAATAGCCTAAGACTATAGTGTTTTAGGGTGAATGGGTACACCCCTCGTGAGATGGGGGGAAATTTCCACGATGTACCATGTCAATTCCCCTCTCATACATCACTCTTGCCCAAAAAACATATGAGATGATTTCACCCAAATCATTTTTTTTATAAAATGCATGATTGGTTGAAAGAGGGTGAGACCCACCACTCCCCCTCTCCCTCCTCTTCCCTGCATACGGCAACAACTCAAAGCACATATCCTTCACCGCGCGGCAAAAACGTTGTTGGCGGTGCACCCCTCCCCGCTTCCACCCCTTCACCCTTAAGGGAAGGATCCACTAAAAAGTGGGTTTTGCCTAAGTAGCCTAACAAAGATTGTGATTATGACAAATAACACTCCTTATAAGTAGGAAGGAATGTCACTTTGTTACTAAAATATTTTGGTTCTTATAACTAAGAGTGTGGAGATGACATGTGGCATCACTTTTGTTTTCAAAAAAATACAAAAAAAAAAAATCCAGTACAAAAAAAAACTAGCACAAAAAATCCAGTACAAAAAATATAGTAAAAAAAATTAGCACAAAAAAAATCAAGCACAAAAAAGACTAATACAAAAAATTCAGAATAAACAAAATTAAGACAAAAATATTCAACAAAAAAAAATTAGCACAAAAAATTAAGTAAAAAATTCCAGCACAAAAAAATGTTATACAACATAGAAATTCAACACATTTTTTCGGGTTTTTTTAGTTGTCATATTTTATATAGCAATATGGTAACCAAATTAAAGATAAAAAATTCTTGATTTTATAGTGAAATTAAACGTTAAAAAAATGGGAGTGGAATATGCGTGTTTCTTGCATGTGATGAGAGAAAGACAATAAATAACAATTTACAAAGATACCCTCGCACCCCCTCTTTTTTCTTACATTTTCATCTTAACCATTGATTTAAAAAAATGAAAGGTCAAGACTGATTCTCATCCTACTTAGGCAAAATAAACTTTGTATTTGATTTTATCCTAGTGTTTTAATACATGATAGAGAACCAAGTTAAATGAAATAATTAGTGTTTAAAGGTTATAAAATACGCCTTGGAATCCGTAGTTAACCCTCTATTATACCTCATAACATCTCTTCTCTTTTTAAGAGTAATATATGTGTTGTGGAATAACTATTCCCTATAAGATCACCCGTAGTAGGGCGTTTTTGGACGTTTTCCCCAAAAAACCGCCCTACAACGCCGTGTAACCGCCCCCATGGGCGTTATTTTCAAAACTAGCAAAAAGTGTTGTTATCTCAACATTACGTGACAGAAGGGGTAATAACTAAATTGTCCAATAACTAAGTGAGATGGGAAACTACATTTTAATCATTTTTCAATTATATATATAGGGTAGGGATAGTGTACATTAATTCAGAAGTGTGAGAAGTGTATTATAACACTATATATATCACTATATAACACCGTATAAACACCGTATAACACTATGTAACACCATATAACACCATATAACACTATATAACAATATATAACACTATACATCTATCATAGACATGCTATTAGACAAAATATAGTGTTATATTTGTTATATAATGTTATATAGTGTTATATGGTTTTATATGGTGTTACATAGTGTTATACGGTGTTTATATGGTGTTATATAGTATTATATATAGTGTTATAATACACTTCTAACACTTCTGGATTAATGTACAGGATCCTCTACCTATATATATATAATTAAATGTCATAACTTTATAAATAAACTACATTATATTAAAATTAAATTAAAAATTACACTAAAATTAAAATGTACTAAAATAAAAAAAATAACAAAACAAACTTTAAAATTAAAAAAAAAAAACAACTACAAATGAATTTAAATAAAGAATAATCGAAACTCGTTTTGCGTAAGCGTTCACAAAATTAATTTGTTGTTTCCTTTGCACGAAAAATTCTTGATCGTCCTCCGATAACTGCGAGTAGTCTTTTTGAAGGAAAGCAAGGTCGGAATCGATGCGTTCATTTTGTCTAAACCTGATTAGCAAGTCAATTTTAGAGTCCAAACTATCAACAACCGCTATTACCTTGGGAATGGATTTAGATGTAGCACTTCTCGAGGATAATGGTCAGGATTTATTGTGTATCGCTTTGCTTTTGTCTCTCCCCGTTGGACGAACTAGTGGCTCTGGTTCGATTTTGTCCTCCAAATCTAAGTCGTTAATATTTATAAGCGACGTGCATTCGATGTGGCTTGGGAGGAATTTCGCTCGTTTGATGATGTACTTTTTGACCGTTTAGACCGTGTCGGTGATATCGTCGTTACCAAATGCCACTTTGAGGATTTTGTTATAAATTCTCAAATCTTTTTCATCCCAAAGGGAGCATTATTTGTATATTAGCCTCCACCATGATGTCCACATCATTTATTCCACATCCTCGATTATGACTACTAACAAACCGAATGTAGATCCCATTAACGTGATTGATTCTTTGTTTTATCGAGGTCCATTTTCCCGATATTTTGTCTTGGTTCTGGTACTCTTCTCGTTGCATAACTTAGTGAAACCTCGCACAAACCTTCTTCCAAAAATCTTTAGCCTTTTGATCATCCGTTGTCTAAAAAAATATATACAAACTCAACTTTCCATAAAAAATATATAATCAACATTCACAATAAAATATGTAAGTCTATAAAAAGTAAATAATGTACAGAGTTAATTGCCATTTTAGTCCCTGTGGTTTGGGTCATTTTGCCAGTTTAGTCCAAAGGTTTCATTTTTAACATCTGGATCCAAAAAGGTTTCGTCGTTGCCATTTTGATCCAACTGACTTAACTCCATCCATATGTGTTAAGTCTGCCAAGGGCATTTTAGTCATTTCATTTTTCTTTTAATTAACCATTTATTCTTTATTGATTATTCCTATATAAAAAACATGTCTCCCTCCAGGCATCTTCATCATCAGTCATCTTCATCATCAGCAACATAACCACTGCCGCCTTCTTCTCTGCAATAACACCCTCTCTCTCTCTCTCTCTCTCCATCTTGTTTTGATCAGAATTCACAAACATTCGCTGCTAACCACCGCCACTGATTCGCCGAGCTCCATCACCGCCACTGCCAATAAATCCCACACGCTACACCGGCGACAACCACCGCCACTACCACCACATCCCATACCAGCCACCACCACCGAGCTCCATCACCCATTTTGGGGTGATAACCCACCTGCACCTTCAGCCATAAAAAAAACACACACACACACACCCTTCCACCACCATCTCCTTCCAACACCTCCACAAATCTGACTAACATAAAAATTACTTCGATTAGTAAATAAACCCAGATTAGCATCCCATTAAAACCCTAAATTTCACACTCAATTTGGCATCTCATCATATAATCCAAGACATAAACATCACTTGCATTCGCACAGATCCACAAATTAACCAAAAAAATCATCATCAATTTACAGGCTCACAAACACCGATCTGCAAATTGAAAAAAACAAAAAACCGACTGCTCGTTTCTGTTTCAAAGAACCCAAAACCGAATATAAATGGTCGGAGATAATGGTTTCTAGGGTTTCATGTTTTGTTTTTGTTCGCGTCTACATCGATGGCGGCAGGTGGATCAGTGGTGGGCAGTGGTAGTTGGTGGAGACAATGGTAGTTTTTGATGGTTGATGGTGGCGGTAGAGAGGGGTAAAGAGATATGTAGATACAGGGGCGGTGCTGGTTGGTGGAGACAGTGGTGATTCTTGATGGTTGATGTTGTCGGTTGTTGGTGGTGGTGGAGAGGGGTTGAGAGAGATATGTAGTGAGAGAGAGAGAGGGGCTGCGATTGTCAGGTGGTGGTGGCTGGTTGTAAGGGGTGGGTGGTGGTGGCAGTTGGTGGAGGTGGTGGACTAGTGGTTGAGAGGGAGAGATTGTTTTAATGTTCTTCACCATTCACCATGGTCATCTGATTCATCTGATTAGAGAAGGTCCATTTTTATATAGGAATAATCAATAAAGAATAAATGGTTAATTAAAAGAAAAATAAAATGACTAAAATGCCCTTGGCAGACTTAACACATATGGATGGAGATAAGTCAGTTGGATCAAAATGGCAACGACGAAACCTTTTTGGATCCAGATGTTAAAAATGAAACCTTTGGACTAAACTGGCAAAATTGCCCAAACCACAGGGACTAAAATGGCAATTAACTCTAATGTACATATGTAATAATAAATATAAGAGTATCTAAAACATAAATACTTAACATACATAAAAATAAAAAGTAAATATTACCAAAGAATCGGGCCCTCGAAAACGTGGAGTCATGCTTGTGCTAAAGCATATTCTTCATCACTCGATTATTTCTTATGCATTTCGTCAACCACCTCGTCTTCGGGTTGTTTTTTTCTTGCGACTATGTTTTTTTTTTCTTTCTTGATGATTCCGGTTCACATTCAGTGGCGGTTGTGTATCAAACATAAATTGCGTCTCCGAACCGAATTAAGACAAAAATCAAATTCCAAGTTGGGTAAGTTTTGGCTTTCTTGTGTATGACGATACACATAGCCTTGGTCAAAGTACTTAGGATTGAAGAGGTTATACGGGTTGTTTACATCATTAATCGGGTGTGGGTTTGGTTGTGTGTTGGCGTAAAACGAGTTATTAACATTGGGTCAAATGTTTGCAAAAAACGGGTCTCTTGGATCCCACGGATTCATCTTTTTTTTAATAAAAAAGATTGTCGAAGGTGTGAATGGTGTATGTGTATATGGTGTGAAATAAAAAAGTGTGTATAGTATTTATAGTAAATAAAAAAAATTAATTATACCCCAACCCAATGGTCCACCATCCACAGTTCATGTTTCCTCGATCTACGCAAGCCCCAATGGTCCAATCGTGCCTTAGCGCCCGTTATTGGGCTGGCGCCGGTGCCCTAGGCGCCCCCAATAATGACTCTGCGCAGTGTTTAACGCCCAAATTGGCCCACGTGGATGGCCCCGTTATTCCACAACGGTGAGTCTAATAAGCAAGCTTTTGTAACTATATTGTCGTAAAGAGTTAAGGACATATGAGACACTCAACTAATCAATCAACTAAGACTGTTGGATTATATTGTATGGAAATGTCCACAAGAAACAACACATGGTGAGTTCACTAGCTCACACAAGGTGTATTACTACATAGATGGTTTGTAGAATACCACGCCCCGCTTGCGGTATGCGCATATAATGTATATATGTGTGGGCCATCGGGGGGCAAAAGTGAAAGTGCACTAATTTTAACGTTATTTTACTAATTTTGTGAAAATAACGTTAAAAGCTGAGGACGGTTAATCATGCATCATGTGGTGGCGTTGATAGCTGAAAGACAAAAGGGTACATGCACTAATCGGTCTTTGTCTCGATTGCTGAGTGTTATGTGCCTTATGTCCAAGGCTTGATGCAAAACTACTATCGAGCCGGGGGTCTCACTGGAAGCAGCCTCTCTATTCCTACGGGGGTAGAGGTAAGGCTGTCTACATCTTACCCTCCTCAAACCCTACATTTGCTTTGCTATTGGTGGGATTTACTGAGTATGATGATGATGATGATGATGATGATGGTTTGTAGAATACGTTTGTAAAGATTATCATACCTTATTTTTGAATTCTCTATATTTCGCATTTAGTATATTATTGTATCATATTAACTGTAATTTGTTTAGATTGAGTTTGTTTTAGAGAGACTAAACCACATAGAAGACTATGTGGAAGATTCTAGAGTATTCTTATATGGTGTTTGTTTTAAAACCAGTAAATTGCTCCGCGCGTTGTCACAGCGTTCCATAAAAAAAATTACGTCAAAACGAAGACCAACTGAAAACGTACATAAAAATAAGCACGTCAAAACGTCCACCGGAAAAATTTACGTCACACATACACAAAATTAAATATATAAAAACACAATTACAAAGTCTTTATAAAGTTAAGAGGTTTTAAGTGTTAGTGCTGAAATTTAAAGGGTTAAAGTATAAAAAAGACAAAAAAAAAAAAAGGTCAAATCACTGTTCACAAAAGTTGGTACTTGTATTATATATAACTAGTAGGAATTTCCGCGCTTCGCGGCGGATGTTTGGTTCATCGCGTATTGCAATCGAAATCAATTAAGTAAAATGAAGTCAAAATTTAAAGGAAAAGAAAAGAACACCCAAAAATCCTTTAAAATATGCAATAGATTGGCTAATTAAAGTTTTAATAAATTGTTTTTTTTTAGTTTATGAGGTTTAACCGAAATTGACATTTTAGACCAAATAGTTTTCTTTTCTCCTCTGGGTCCCTGACTGTTCCTATTTTTTTTTGCAATTTTGATCACAATGTCTAACTTCGTCGAAAAACCTGGTTATAACCTGGTTAAAAAACAATTTTGAGTGTCACTTTTGCAAAAAAACACATACACATAAATAATTTATTAATGAGTTAATTACTGTTTTCGTCCCTGTGGTTTGTCAAAAATAACGGTTTCAGTCAATTAGTTTAAAAATTGCGATTTCAGTCCATTAGTTTCATTTTCGTAACCATTTCAGTCCACTAACTTAACTCCATCCATTTATTTTGTTAACTTTGGGTGAAATTACCAAATTACCCCTGCTAACTTAACAAATTGTAATAAAAATCTAAAAATAAAAAAAATTCCAAAAAATTCAAAAAAATCAAAAAAATTCCAAAAAATCTAAAAATCAAAAAATTTTTAAAAAATCATAAAAATTCTAAAAAATCCAAAAAAAATTCTAAAAAAATCCAAAATGTTTCATTAAATGTTTCGACGCGAACCGTTTCGACCCGTACCGTTTCGAGCCGAACCGTTTCGACGCGAACCGTTTCGGCCCGTACCGTTTCGACGCGAACCGTTTCGACGCGAACCGTTTCGACCCGTACCGTTTCGAGCCGAACCGTTTCGACGCGAACCGTTTCGACCCGTACCGTTTCGAGCCGAACCGTTTCGACGCGAACCGTTTCGGCCCGTACCGTTTCGACGCGAACCGTTTCGACGCGAACCGTTTCGACCCGTACCGTTTCGAGCCGAACCGTTTCGACGCGAACCGTTTCGACCCGTACCGTTTCGAGCCGAACCGTTTCGACGCGAACCGTTTCGACCCGTACCGTTTCGACGCGAGCCGTTTCGACGCGAAACGTTTCGAGCCGTACCGTTTCGAGCCGTACCGTTTCGACGCGAACCGATTCGACGCGAACCGTTTCGACCCGTACCGTTTCGAGCCGAACCGTTTCGACACGAACCGTTTCGACGCGAACCGTTTCGACCCGTACCGTTTCGAGCCGAACCGTTTCGACGCGAACCGTTTCGACCCGTACCGTTTCGACGCGAACCGTTTCGACGCGTACCGTTTCGACGCGAACCGTTTCGACGCGAACCGTTTCGACCCGTACCGTTTCGACGCGAAACGTTTCGACTCGAAACGTTTCGACTCGAAACGTTTCGACGCGTACCGTTTCGAGCCTAACCGTTTCGACGCGAACCGTTTCGACGCGAACCGTTTCGACGCGAACCGTTTCGACGCGAACCGTTTCGACCCGTACCGTTTCGACCCGTACCGTTTCGACGCGAACCGTTTCGACGCGAACCGTTTCGACGCGAACCGTTTCGACCCGAACCGTTTCGACGCGAACCGTTTCGACCCGTACCGTTTCGACGCGAACTTTCGACGCGAACCGTTTCGACCCGTACCGTTTCGACGCGAACCGTTTCGACCCGTACCGTTTCGACGCGAACCGTTTCGACCCGTACCGTTTCGAGCCGAACCGTTTCGACGCGAACCGTTTCGACCCGTACCGTTTCATTAAATGTTTCGAACCCGAACCGTTTTGAGCTGAACCGTTTCGACACGGTTCGAAACGGTACGGCTCGAAACGGTTCGCGTCGAAACGGTACGGGTCGAAACGGTTCGCGTCGAAACGGTTCGCGTCGAAACGGTACGGGTCGAAACGGTTCGCGTCGAAACGGTTCAGCTCGAAACGGTTCGGGTTCGAAACATTTAATGAAACATTTTGGATTTTTTAGAATTTTTTTGGATTTTTTAGAATTCCTATGATTTTTTAAAAAAATTTTAATTTTTAGATTTTTTGGAATTTTTTTGATTTTTAGATTTTTTATAATTTTTTTATTACAATTTGTTAAGTTAGCAGGGGTAATTTGGTAATTTCACCCAAAGTTAACAAAATAAATGGATGGAGTTAAGTTAGTGGACTGAAATGATTACGAAAATGAAACTAATGGACTGAAATCGCAATTTTTAAACTAATGGACTGAAACCGTTATTTTTGACAAACCTCAGGGACGAAAACAGTAATTAACTCTTTATTAATTTACGTAAACTCTTCAATTGACTCTATTTATCCCTAGCTCTTGTTTTCTTTTACACCTTTCTTCCGTGTTTTTTTACATTATCACTTGAATTTCAACTTACAGATGTAAACTAAATCCACTAAAAAGTAAAACAACTCTACAGCCCCACAATATTCTTCTCTATCACAAAAACCAACGTTAACGATTCCGGCCACCACCAATTCCACTCCTCACCACCATGAAACACCACTGCAAAGAAAACCCCCGTCCCAACCCCCGACATCGTCATTGCAGCAGGCTCCCATCGAAACCGAAATTTCGCCCCTAATGTAATCTTCTATGATAATGTTGACCTTTTAATGCCCGTACAAAACCACCGTTGCCACCAATTTCAGCAGAACAGAACCGCCGCTACTCTGTCGGTTTTTCTTCCTACAAAAAAATGTTCGACAGAGTTTTTTTGTGGGTATTTTATGACCGTTTAATCTATCATTAACAATTTAACAGTTAAAACCATGTTTCAATCGTTCATTTATAGGTAAATATAGCCAAAACCATTCAGATTAAAACATCTTAAACTCATTTAAGATCTGTTTGGTGGCCTAGGACAAAAACAAAAATCCAAGTTGATTGAAGTAATAGGCAAGAAAGCCGCCGTCAAAACCCTAAAACTCGACGGTCAAAGACTTTGCGATTTCTCGAGAAAAGGTCTTTGAGTAGGTGTCATCGTCGTCTAGCGACGGAACCGTAACTATCACCGGCGTTTGCGTTGGAACCGAGCTGACCCGCTTGTTCGCCTACGCCGACACCATCGTTGGATTCCCCATCCTCCTTTCTGTATGTAGGAGTGGAGCACACGCCGGAAACTGACGTGGTGCCGCTCACGACCGCCGTGACCGACGGAGCATCCTGTCATCTGTTTGTGTGTCGGCGTATGAAGACCTATGAAGGGGCAAAAGTGAAAACTAACCAAAGTTTAGTGAAGTTGTAAAACCAGAAAGTGATCTGACGCCGTCACCGTTAACCCACTGTTTCTCGGTTATGTTTCAAATTAATATAGGTATACAATTTGTTTCCCATACACCATGTTTATATTTTTTAAACTTTGCTTTGTTTCCCGTACACCATGTTTATATTTTTATATCTGTGCATTGTAGTAGACGACATAAGCAAAACCACCAATTATGTCACATCAAAGGGTAGTTAATGATCCAAGTGCCTTTAGTAACTAAGAAAAAGTGCGAATTTAGCACTATAAGGCTATAGGGTGTGGTCATGACCCTCCATGTCAGCGTCATGTCATCGCTCTCTAATCCACCATCCAAAATCACTATCCTAAGGGTATGGTCATGACCCAAACCACCATCCACCCTTTTTTTTTTTTTGTGAAATTCAAGCCAATTTTCCCAGGTTATTGCCTCACCCTTTGACCTGCTTCTCATCCACAAATAACCCATCACTTTAATCTCTTCTATAAGATTTGTCACCAACACACAGTTGTTTACGTTGTTCTTGCACTTTGAATATTAGCCGTTTCTTTTAATAAAAAATTTCCTTAATCTTCTTTGTCATCATGATTTTATCATGTGCATGCAGTTTCAACATTTAAAATTTATGTGATAATGACTTGAGTTCAATTCAAGTGATAAAAATTATATACCAAAACAAAACCGAATGAGAAGGATAGAATCGGCTGATTGCTTGTGATTCAAAGAAGCCGCGGGTTTAAATTAAACTCAAAGAAATAACAACAAACCTGGTATACTTGTGAGTTGCTGTTGTTCGTATTGCCGGTATTGTTGCTGTTGTTGCCGTGCTGTTATGAAGGGTTAGGGTTTGTGTTTGATAGGAGGGGATGATGAAGGAATAGAAAATAGGGAAAATCTGTTTATATATTTATTGTTTCCATTGCTAGAAAATAGGAAAATTGGGTCGTGAATGTCGTGGGTTAATCCACGGGCACCACGACATGATCCTCCAAGGGGATGGTGTAGGTGTAAATCATGTTCCTATGTGGCGATTAATGACCCAATTCATGCCCCCCACACCCTATAGCCTAATAAGAGGGTGTGTGTTAGTCGTTTAAAGAAAAACTAATCGCACTAAGGATTTGGGGTGCGACACTACTTTGTACATCGACTACATTCTATTTGAGTTTTTTAATTAGCCATTACTTTAAATATGACGCGTAGACATCCAATAACGAGCGTTAAAAAAACACGACCCATAAACAACCAATGCACGCCAAACATAACCGTAGCTGGGCCGTTAGGTATAAGTTATATTACAATCATTTTTCTACTCGGAATAATATCATAACAAAAGGGTTTAACTTACAAGGATTATTGTAAGTATCGAATGTCCTAAAAGTGTACAATTATGTTTATTACATTTACAACATAGCTTCTAAAACTAGCATAATATACAAAGACCACCGAATACGCGATCCTAGTGACACTTAACAGGATCTGTACTCGTGACATCCGGATGAGAAACACAAACACGTGCGCACACATATACAACATTTGTTCATGATAAAATCCGGTGAGGAATGTACTCATATGAGTGATGAGCAATATCGCTACAAACAATCATTTTCGAATCACCATAAGCGATTGAAGCGTTTTGAAGTCCGTAGCCATAGAATTCAGGTAACGTGTAGCCTATTCTGAGACGTAAATTCACAACTGGTACAATGACTTTTTTTATGAGCGTTGACATCACAGACTGCAAAATTTAAAAAAATCGTGTCAAATCCGAGGATGGTTGAACAAGACTGTTTGGGATTGCGTATATTAAAGCTGATTATTTGCTTGATAAGCAGTTGGAATAAAGCAATCCCAAACACCCTCGAAACAACTTTAACAAGCAATGTTAAATGCCTCAACAACTAGAAGACGTTGCGACTGTCTTCTATAGATAACGAGTTGAGGTCGAAACTGTAGAATAAGCGAGGCCAGAATCGGTAATTAACATGACAAAATGGGTCGAGGTCAAAACGATAACTTTTATCTGTGGGACAAAACCCAAAAAGGGTCGGGTTGGATGAACCTACCAACGTGTTTTTCTCCACCTTTTGATTTTTTAATGATTGTATTACATGTGATTACCAAAACTATATTAACGAAACTGAAACAATATTTTTTTTCATAAAACTGATACTGTATGCATATGAAATTTTGAATACAGATTAAGCATATTTTGACCCATTAAACCCGTTCAAACCATTCCATCTATAGCTATTTTTTTTGGTTTTTAACCCATTTGACCCGTTATCACCAAATAATATGATCATTACCAGTGGCGAAGTATAGAAGGGGCGGGGAACTTTTCGCTCAATAGTGTTATATATGTAGTTTTCGTATATAAATTTTTGGGTATAGACGTTTTCGACCCCCCTCCCGCGTCATTCGGGTCAAGCTTCGCCACTGATCATTTCTAATACCCACATGCATAGTTAGCATTTTAATGTGGGTGTCAAAACTAAATGATATACAAGCCGATTTCACCTTAACGATCAAAAAACATTTCTTTTCAAATAATGGTTTCAATATCCTGTTAAACTATATGGCTAAAGAATGAAGATGAGTGTACCTGAACAAGAACCATGTGAAGGGTGCCAATTTTACTCCATTTTAAGGACATTGTGAGTTTGCTTAAGCTAATACCACCGGCAATAGTGTTCGATGAGATTCCTGCAAATCCTGAAGCTTCAATGTCCTGAAAACAGTAAGTCAATAAGTCAACTCGTTATATTCGTAATCACCGTTCTTTTACTCACAAGAAAAACAGGTAACATACCATTGAGATGCATGCAACCGGAATAACTTCACCAGCATCCATAACATTAATGATGACGTCAGAATTCACTGTCGCAACAATGCCCTCATCTTCAACCTTTATGATCGGAGGTGATAATACCGTAAAATTTAAGCTCATTTCATCATTCAGGAATTCTTTATATAATTTCGGAATTATAAATCTCCATCCAGCAGTGTTCATTAGCTTCTGATCTGGTAGACTATCAACAATCCAATACATCTTATTTGTCTGTAACAAAAAAAAAATACAAGTGAGTACCAGAACCTATCAAAGAAAAGATTACACATGAAATAAAATTGATGTTAAATTATTAGGTAATCTAAAAAATAAATATTTTATTCCCTCTATGAATGAAATTTTCACCGAGACACCAAGTTACTTTTTCTGGCAAAACATAAGCAATAATTACATATTGCTCATTTTTCCAAACTAATAATGTGTTAAATACGATCATAAAAAATATTGTTACAATAATAATCCATATATTTGAATATAAAGGTTTAGGAAGTTGAATGCATTAAAAAAAGACTTTAGCGACTTCTGACCCGAACGACCCATTCCTGTTTTAGGTATATACTTGACCCATATAGGATAAAAACAACCAATAAATCAACCCATATATAAATAAACAGGTCGAAATGGTCACTTCTACAAGGAACAAGTATGCATATCCCTAGGGCTGCAAACGAACCGAACGTTCAGCGAACAGTTGGTAAACCGTTCAGCGGGAAGTTCGTTTGTGTTCGTTCGTTTGTGTTCGTTCGTTTAATAAATGAAACACAAGAAATTTTGTTTGTTTAGTTAAACGAACGAACATGAACAAAGGCTGCGTTCGTTCATTTATGTTTGTGAACGTTTGGTAACGTGTTCGTTTATGTTCGATAGTTCATTAGTGCTTTTAGTTTCTATATTTTATTTAAATATTTCAAATTTCCGACAAATAAAATACTTAATAAGTATCAGTGTATTATATATTTTGTTCATGAACGTTTGTTTGTGTTCGTTTGTTTCCATTTATGTTCATGAACATTGGTTTGTGTTCATTTATGTTCACGAACGTTCATTTGTGTTCGTTATTTGAAGTTAACAACGAACACAAACTCGTTCATTTCCTTAACAAACGAACACGAAAATAAAATCTCGTTCGGTAAGTGTTCATGAACAGTTCGTAAAACATATGTTTCCTTAACAAACAAACACGTTTTCATTCGCTTCGTTTGCAGCCCTACATATCCCTTTGAATTACCAAGAACTTACATTGAAGTACACCAGTGCTGCTGAGTTGAGAACATTTTCATGAACGGAAATTGCAACCATGTTTTCTGGGCTACTACAAGAACCCTTTGATAATAAATTGTTCCCATAACTACCAGAAGTTACTCCACTATCAATTTGTGTAAATAACCCGTCGATACCAATAAGAATAGATGTATTGCTCATAATAGGACCGTCAGTAATCGTGGCGTTTAAAGCGGCAATATCACCAAAAGTGATTTCTTTCGGAAATGATTGAAATTTTGAATCGAGTTTTATCACCGCTTCAGTAACCTTTTTGGTGATCGTCTCTTCAACTGCGGATATTATATCGTCTTCAAAATAATCAACTATTCTGATGATTAAACAAAAGCAATGAGCTCAATAAGATAAAGTTGATACAATGTGTTAAAAACTAGAGGTGCCAATATCGTAAATAGTCCATGTGGCTTCAAAAGGGTAAAATAGTCATTTATAGAAGGCCCAAAAAGATACCCTTGATAAAGCCAAGATGCTCCTCCATCCAACTTTATGGAGATATAATCGACATAACATCCACAGTCTTGGGGAGATAGCCTAAGAGACCCTTGTTGGCTATATAAACGAAGAGTCATCCCGATTTCCATACCTTCAACCTTACGATATTAATTAATCATTAGCTTCCCACTAAGATAAGAAAAAAAACAGGTGGTGTAGATATAAGCTATGCAGTTAATGCAATAAAAAATCCGATATCGGTCAAGGACCAATATTTGAGATATCGGTTATCGTGGTGGGATATCGGTTACTTTAATATCATGCTGAATTTATGTACAGCAATTTAACACTAACAATTCAGTATATTCTCCTACAATTAACAAATTAACCTTTTGCAACTTGCAAAACACTAACAACTGTAGCAAGTAGGAACCGATTAAGACTTAAAACACTAACATTTAACACCAACAATTAACAATTAAGACTTAAAACACTACTAGCAGCAATAAGAAGAAAGACGAATGGTAGAACTAAGAAGAATGGTACTGATAATGGGAAAATCGGTGATATATCGGTCAATAACCCTGATAATATCGGTACCGATATTTTGACCAATCTTTGACACCGATATTTTACATGGGGACCGATAACCGATATATCGGTGATATATCACCGATAGTAACTGCATAGGATATAAGGGAAGCAACTGCACAAACAAATTATAACAACAAAAAAGTCTCTCATAAAATACAAATTATACAACGTACTTTCACGTTTGTGTCGTGTTAGCAATTGTCCTTCTTTTTCTACATTTTAATCATTACAAGTTTTTGCCCATGTAACTTTTGTGATAACTTTTACAGCAAGTCCACATAATGACCTGAACGATACAAAGGTTTGCGTATTGGACTAAATAGGACCAAAAAAACATCTTTCCGCAAATCATATATACAACAAGAAAGTACAATGAAAACAACATGGCAACTTTCCCTGGTCTCCATTATGTGGATAACATGAAACTCACACATCAATTCCATTCCACTTTTGTTACAATATTAATAATGTATATAATCATAAAAATATAATAAAAACCAATAACATATCCCAAAAAACATAAATATCCAAGGTAAAAAACTTGTAAAATCTCACTCATAACAGAAACTGCTGGCAAGGTTTAAAAAGTACGGAATCATGCCTCGAGGCAAAAGCCCGAGGCGGAATTAAAAAATAAATATAAAAATTATATTATAAAATATTAACTTATTTCATCATTAGATATATCAAAAACACACATAAAAAAGACATGCAATGTTTGAAATTGACACAAAATGTCAAAAAACATCAAAATCAAAAATCAAAACCCCCTGAGGCACAACTTTTCTTAGCACCTCAGCCTTATGAGGCGAACATACAAAATAATCTCAGACTCATTCTTTTGGCACCTCGCCTCGAGGCGCACGCCTCAGCCGTTTTTTTAAACCATGGCTACAGGTTAGCGTCCGGGTAGGGAGGACGAGCTAAAACCTTTCTCTACCCCACGGGATAAGTGGGATAAAAGGCTGCTCCCAACTTAGACCGCTCGCCTCAAAAACCCTCTTTTTTACTTGTAAAATGTAGTAACACTAATCCATCTAACATTACCTAACATTACCCTACTGATAACAAAAGTACTAGGTAAAAAGAGCAAACAAACAAGTAACTATTTTCATTTTTTTAAATAAGCAATACTAAGCAACTACAAATTTACAATAAAGTGGCCGGTAAACAAGCAACAAGATGCGTAATAACCCTTTCGAACACAAAAAACCAATCCACTTGAAAACAAACAATGAATTGAAAAAAACAAAAAAAGAATAACAATTACCTGAACAGAGGCAACCCCACTATCAGTAATCTCAAACAACCAAGTGCTATACTCATAACTCCAATCAAACCTCAACCCAGCAGTCGCACCAGAAGCAACAATAGTAACCCCTATCTCCCCAGGCTGAACAACCGATCTCGAAACATTAACCTCATAAATCACAATATCCGAAAGAACCATACGAACCTTACCCAAAAGTGGAATTTGAACCTTTTGTTCTATTTCATCCAATTCAAGCGGAATCAGAGACGAAATCGCAGTGTTTATCAGCAAATCTTTTGCAAACTCAATACCCTTTTGGGAAATACCAAAAGATATGAACCCTGAATCATCTGATTTGACGTGGGTAGGTGAGGAGATTAAGAACAAAAGGGTTGGAAAGATGATAAAGATGGTTGGATTCATGAGGTGAAATTGGATTGGTGGATTGAAAACAGGATCCAATTGGAGTCAAATTGACATGTTTAATTTGAATAAATTGAGTGTTGTAAGGGAGCTGGAGTAAGTAGGAAGTGAAGGTGGATGGATGATCGATCGAGGGTGATTACGTGATTGAATGAAAGCGTGATTGGGAACAAGTACGTTACGGTGTATAGTGTTTACCTACTCTTGTACGTATCATCGAGATCATATTGTTGACTAGATCATCATCACGTGATACTCCTCGAGTACGTCTCGTATAAGTTTATATGATTGTGTTAAATTTAGTCTCACAACTTAGCGTATAGGCTTATACGTCTCGTATACGCTACACATGAGTTGATTTTTCTAAATTTTAGCAGATTTTGGTTTGCATGCCATATGTGTCGCACGTATAGTTATTGTTTAAGTATTTCAAACATTTATATACAATATTTATTGTTGTAACATGTTTTATAGTTATTTAACTAAACATTTTTAATTTTTTAAAAATATAAATATTGTTAAATTCGTTGGTTAATCGAAACCAAACTATTATGTTTATGGAACCGACCAAACAAACTAGCATTGTAAACAAACATTACAAATATAAACAACTGAAAACTTTAAATGTAACACCTTAGTCAAATCTCACATCGCCCATGGAAAGAAAAGATTCTTTGTTCATAAAGAATATCATACCTCTTAAATCACCAATGTGTTTTAGGCTTAATAATAGATAAGTTGAGAACTCCACAGTTAATGAGAACTCCACTTGGGCAACTAAAAAAAATTTGTGAGCTCTTTGTGGGCAAAGTGGACATTATCGGTGGTACGAGATGTCGATATTAGCGGTACGTAACCTATCCAACTCGTAGTCAACCAGCCACATCAATAGGTCCTCGAGCCAGTCGATTTGATGACCTAAAACTATACATTTATAGGTCCTTGAGCCTGGTATGGGACCTCCAAGCTTCTAATGGCGCCATCCTATGGTGCTTACCGACCGATGATGACCCACCGTACTAGTAGTAGTAGTTGTAGTAGTGGGGAGCCCGAGCAAGATATTTATAACATCCCGATTTTTCATGAGATTGAAATATTTTTTTTAATATAAAAAGATTTATTTTCCTAACATTTAAAGACGTATCAAGTGATCCAGAAATAAGCTTGATAATTTAATCATCAATGCTTTAACCTAACTTAAATAGTTAAGGGTAATTTTATTGAGTCTGTAATATTTGAAGGTCAAAATGCTAATTACCAAATTTAGTGGTAAAAGGGATTTAAGTGGTAAAAAAGTGGGGAATTACAAGTAAAAAATAACAAGAGGGAGAGGGGGTTGACACCAGGGAGGTCGAACCTCCTGGTTGATGTCACAAGATGGGAGAAACTCGTAGTTGGGTTCGATTTCACAGGTTACAGATAAATTAACGCAATTAAAGCTTGTTTCTATAATCCTTTCTCGATTTCTATGGCCAATGGTAAGTAATTCTCTATGTTTTAATAGTAAAAACTCATTGGTTAGAGTTCTTGTGTTTTATGGTTCAATAAAACTACAATTCTTGGCTTTGATGTTTGATTTCTTGGGTGTAGAAACCTTAATTGATATTTTAGAAATATTGGATATAATTTGGACTCATGAATTCATATTGCATGTAAAGGTTTAACAACTAAGTTTGGTAAATTAGTAGAGTAGAATGAAAAACATGTATATTTGCTGAGCAAATCTGAATAAAGTAAACATCCTTGAGGATGAATGAGTAAAAAAATGGTGAATGATAGTTTATGCCCACAAATTATTTGATTAAATGGCTAAACTAAAATAAAATTTAAACTTTGAAAGGTTTGAAATGTTTACTTGATTAACATGATTTGATAATAATCAAGATTAAATTAGTGGGCATAAGTATATGATAAACCTAGTTGGTGAATTGGATTATATATATAATCTAAATGACACATGAGCTTATTATGACAAAGAATAAGTTAATCATCGAAATGGGTTAGTTGGGTATATGAATTTATATGGGTTGGTTTAGAACCATAATTTATGAGTTATTGTTAATTGGTGAATCAGAGCATGATTCTATATCTTAATATGGTATAATTGACCCATAGCTTGTGGTTATATGAAACGGGTGATAACGAGTCAAACGGGCAGTGATAAACCAATTAACAATTTTGGGGTAAAATAATGATTTAGAACACAGGTTTAGAGATGGTGGATAAATACTTAGGTATTATGAGATGAATGCCCATAATACGTGTTCTAATGATATGCCAATTTGATTTGTTGTCAAATTAGGTGAGATAACATGTGGATGGCAATAAGTCAAGCGGAGGATAAAGCAACAACATTCTTATGGATGAAGATAAGTGACTCAAATTGTATTTGATGAAACTAGTGGTTTGTAACTAGTTTTATACTATATGAATTATTATTACTATTATATGTATTATGTACAGTTATATTAATTGAGTTGTGGTGTTTGCTAACTAATTAATGTTGCAAGAAGCAAATTATAATTATATGGATTAAATAGACCTATTGTTGACTAGTAAACCTTATGGTTAAGTTGGTTTGATACAATCTATCGAACGAAGTTTGAATTAACAATATTGTATGGTTTTGACGGTGTTTTGGGGGGTTTAAACCCATAAATATTTGCAGATTTTTACCAATTGGCTCACCATCCGACACCCATCACACCTAACGCTGTTTTACGCATCGTTCAACGCTTACACTATCATTCTATGCTCAGGCTAATCTCCAAAGCGCTCCCTTCAATCCAAGGTTGTGTTTACTGTTAAACACATACTGTGAGTATACTCGAACCCATTTTCTTTTAACGCACTTTTGGGTGTTACATACGTTCGCTATCAAAACACAACAACACACAACGCAAACATTTTTAACACTAACCGCTCCCGCATGTTATATACGTGATCTATGAATGCTTGTTACTATGCTTAGATAGTGTTACACGGTATCGCCTCTAGCAACGATAGTACTATAGTTTGGACTCAGCACCTGTCGTGGACGGGGGTTGCTAGGGATCACATTACCTTACTTCACGTGTCCGCTGGACATGTGTCGCACATACTCTACAACGCAGTCTCGTGATTAAGTGTGAACATAGTCTGGTAGTTTACTTGCATTGCCCATTACGTGATACTTGCTGGTTATGCGTAAACGCTTTCTCTATACTACATACTATGCAAACTTGTGTACTCACATTTACATCATGTGTATTGACTTTATTTTAACGTATGTGACAGGTGTTTAGGATGCTATGTTTGCCGTGACGAATCAAGTTAGGGAGTCTGAAGGGGTAAGGTCCCAAAAACCTTACTTCAAGTACTTGGGACCATACCACAACCTCATTCCTCTAACCCTCTTTAGACCTTGCGCGCCCGCGCATTGGTCCTACAAAGAGAACTCAGAAGGAAAACATCTTACACCTCCGCGCCAAAAGGAAACTAGCAATCCTTGCGCCAATCTTTATAACAGATAAGGATAAAAATCCTAACAAACACTTCCGCATAATCAATATCCAGACTTGGATAAAATAAACTTCGCTGATACCATACAATAAGGAGCCACACAGGATTACAACCGTATTCTTCTAGAAGGCTCTATCGTGCACCACCAGACGGTTATAACCATCTGGCTACGTGGCATCATCCCAGACCCCTTGAAGTCACGATGATGGCACGGAATTAAAGAGAGGTTTTCAATTGTCCACTTTCCACGTGGCAATACCCCACCGTTGATCAAGATCGCGATCCGTGTGCTCTCACACTCGTTAATGATTAATGGAGGGAAAAATAACCGCTCACGGAAAATAGCACTTTCCGTCAATATTTCACCAACAGGTTTTCCCGCCCAAACTTCGGCTATAAATAGAAGGATAATTCAGGTATAATTCTCAAGTTACTTTCACTTCACTTTCACTTCTTCTTCTTCATATACCCTGTACTTATTCTCACGCCGGAGGGTGGTCACGGAGAGAACCTCCATTCTCCCCGTGGCGAGTCTAACGGGGGTTGTTTTGCAGTAATTGTGAGAAGAAGGAGAGCTGATACCCACGAACCGAACGAGGAGAGATCAACCCTCTTATGCAGATTCAAACCCCCTGGTTCAGTTGATTCCGATCAATTAAACCAGTGTTTCTTCATTGACGCCCACCGATTTCTCAGTTTCATTCATTTCTTCTCATTTCGATTCATTTTTTCTTCATCCTCTGTTTCATATGGCAGAGAACCCGTCATATCACCCATCAAGTCCTCGATCTGAAGTCGACGGTTCTGCAACCCGAGATACCCAGATCGACGGAATCATGGGCAACGAAGAAAGCAGCAAAAGTCATCTGGATGAAAACGACCCCCTGGTACAAATAGGAGTTCGTAATCGTCCAGATCTACTCTTGAAGAAAACTTCAGAGCACTGGTTCGCCAGGTTCCAGATCGCCATGAACCAAATTTTTACACAAAATATCAGATCCGAGTTGTCAAATAACAGATCTGGTATTCAGGAAGTAAGTAAGGGAAAATTTGACACTACAACATTGGACCCACAGTTAGCTCGTCAGTGGGACATCCAATCCAGTAGTCACAAAGAGATGGTACGAAAAACAGAAGATACCAATCACCAGGAAGCCAAACCAAAGCAGATAAATATGGTACAAGGAGGCCCCTCAAGAAGGCCGAACAAACGAAGCCATAATCAGCATTGGAGAGAGCAACAAGTTGTTTTCCCTGTCGTCCCCGGAGGTCCTCAGGAAGAACGTCCAGTAATTATCACCGGTTTCTTCGGCCATTACAGAACTGATTACATGTTCATAGATCCAGGAAGCTCGATGGATATAATCTATGAACAATGTTTCAAGCAACTTGACCCAGAAGATAAAGCACGCTTGGAACCAGTTGATTTCCCTCTCACTGGTTTCTGCAACAAAGCTGTTTTTCCACTGGGTCAAATCGCTTTTCCTGTGACTCTCTCAGATGGCGAATACTCGCGTACTGTCACAGTGAATTTCATGGTTATGCCAGCAACATCGCACCATGATGTACTGCTGGGAAGACGATCTCAGAGAGAATTCAGCATGATTACCTCCATACCGCACGCTGCTTGCGGCTTTCCGACGGAAACTGGGGTAGCAATTTTGTATTCCAGCAAGAAAGTCATGTACGTGGACGATGAAACACCAGCAAAGGTTGCCAAACCCTCAACATCAAACGAACTGGAAAAATGGGTTCTCAATGAGGAGTATCCAGAACAAACCATCTTGTTAGGGCACGCCATTTCACCGGAAATACGGATACAGTTGAAGGAATTACTTTCAAACAATAGAGACATCTTCGCCTGGTCCCCAGCGGACATGACTGGAGTACCACGAGATATAGCGCAACACTGTTTGAACGTCTGACCTTGAGCAGAACCCGTCGCGCAAGGAAGGTGCAGTCTCAGCGCAGAAAAGGCAGAAGCAATGAACGAGCAAGTAACAGAGCTACTTAACGCTGGGATCTTGCGCGAAGTACAGTACCAAACCTGGGTCACTAACCCAGTAATGGTTCAAAAACACAATGGCGGATGGCGCATGTGTGTCTACTTCAAAGACCTCAACAAAGCCTGCCCTAAAGATTGCTATGCACTCCCGGAAATAGATAAGAAGGTTGACTCTCTAGCATCCTTCCGCTGGAAGTGTTTTCTAGACTGTTATAAAGGCTACCATCAAGTACATATGAAAGAGGAAGATAAAGATAAAACAGCCTTCCGTACAGATAAAGGTATCTTTTGCTATACGAAAATGCCTTTTGGTCTCTGCAACGCAGGGGCTACTTACCAGCGCTTGATGGATAGAGTCTTCGGGGAAGACATTGGTAAAACAGTGGAAGTTTATATGGATGACCTCATCATCATGAGCCAAGAAGAGGAGACCATGCTCGCAAACATTCAGCGCACGTTTGATTCTTTACGCAGTGTCAATTTAAAACTTAACCCAACGAAATGCTCCTTCGGAATGGAGGAGGGCAAATTTCTAGGGTTCATAGTAACCAGAGACGATTTTAAGGTCAATCCGGAGAAAGTACAGGCCACCCAACTAATGCCGTCACCAGCAACAGTTAAAGAGATGCAACGACTTGCGGGACAATTAGCAGCCTTGAACAGATTCTTAGCAAACCACACCGCGAAATCTTATCCGTTCATTAGCACGTTGCGCAATTGCGCCAAAAAGAGCCATTTTCAGTGGACACCAGAAACGGAGATAACCTTCAAAGAAGAAGAACCGCTAATCTTATATCTGTCAGCAGCAGAAGTAGCGGTTGGCGCGGTGTTAATGGTAGAAAGAGATGCCGTCCAAACTCCGATATACTACATTAGTAAGATGTTAATCGGCCCAGAGACACGCTACTCGATGATAGAAAAATTGGTCCTCGCACTAGTACACGCATCACGAAGACTACGCCGGTATTTCTCTGGTCATGTTATTACAGTACTCACTAATTATCATCTAGGCCAAATACTGTGTAAACCTGATGTCACGGGACGATTGGCCAAATGGGCCATCGAACTAGGAGGATACAATATCCTATACAAACCCCGACCAGCCATCAAAGGACAAGTATTAGCGGACTTCGCCACTGAAGTTCCCATTGACAAAATACAAGAATGCGAGGTGATCCAAAATCCTATTCCAGTCTTCGACGATAGGGTTTGGACATTGCACACAGACGGTGCCTCCAATGATGACGGTGCAGGCGCAGGCCTTCGACTGGTTAGCCTGGATGATCACGAGCTCACATATGCAATACGCCTAGACTTCAAAAGTACAAACAACGAGGCAGAATACGAAGCATTTCTGGCGGGCCTTCGTTTGGCACTTAAAATGGGAGCAAAAAACCTCGAAGCACACATCAATTCAAAGCTAGTGGCAGAACAAGTCAATGGTCATTACGACGCTAAGGGAGAAGCCATGGCTTTATATCTGGAGCAAGCACGAATGCTCATCTGCCAGTTCCAAACATTCAAGATCGTCCATATAAACAGAAGTGAAATAAACATGCGGACGCACTAAGCAAACTGGCCTCCACCAGTTTCAAACATCTAGCAAAAGAGGTCCGCATCGAGATATTATCCAATCCATCCGTCCCTCTAAGGCAGGTAAGCATCATCGAGGTCGGCAACCCATCTTGGATGTCCCCGATCATCATGTACTTGCAGCATGGCATACTTCTAGAAGGGAAAGAGGAAGCTAGGAAGATCCAAAATAAAGCGCTGAACTACGAAATGGCGGACGATATCTTATACCGGAAATCATTCATGGGTCCACTCCTGCGCTGTGTCGATAAAACAGATGCGTAGTACTTAGTCAGAGAAATTCACGAAGGATTATGTGGAATTCACGCGGGACCACGCATGGTAGTGGCAAAGATAATGAGCGCAGGCTATTATTGGCCAGGGATGCATGTGGAAGCAGTGGAACTATTGCGCAAATGCGCAGCATGCCAGCGCCATGCGCCAAAAACCCTCCGTCCAAAAAATCCTCTAGTACCGGTCACCGCAGCCTGGCCTTTTCAACAATGGGGTATTGACCTCGTTGGTCCTTTCCCTGACGCGCCAGGCGCAGTTAAATTCATCGTTGTGGCAGTTGACTACTTCACCAAGTGGGTAGAAGCTAAGGCGTTAGCGTCAACTACAGCAATGGTAATCCGCAAGTTCATATGGGAGCATATTATCTGTCGATTCGGGTTGCCATTGCGCATCATTTCAGATAACATCACAAATTTTGCCTCAGAAGACCTCCAGAAGTGGTTTAAAGAAATGAAGATCGAGCACAGCTTTTCCTCTGTGGCGCACCCACAAGCAAATAGGCAGGTCGAAAGCGTAAATAAACAAATAGTTGATGGCATCAAGGCAAGATTGGGGACTGCGCGCAGAGGATGGGTAGACGAGCTCCCTAGCATCCTATGGGCCCATCGCACCATGCCAAAAACTAGCACAGGGGAAACCCCATTTAGCCTTGTATATGGTTCGGGAGGCACTAATAGCAGCAGAAATCGGCCTCCCGTCACCGCGCATGATAGCCATGGAGAAGCAAGATAATGAAAAAGAACTAAGGATGGATCTTGACCTTCTCGAGGAAAAGCGCGAAAACGCAGCCATCGCAGAAGCAAGGTATAAATCCAAATTAGAAAAATACTACAACGTGCGCATCCGTGTGTGCACCTTTATCCCAGGAGATTTTGTCCTGCGCGACAACGAAGCGTCCAACGCGGAGAAGCCAGGAAAATTAGAAACTAAAAAGTGTGACAACTGTCAAATTTGCATGCATCCGTACAATTAATTAGACAATAATTAATGATTAATGACTGTGCTAATTTAGAATTTATGACTTGAATTGCTTTCTGATTATTGTTACCATACATACATGTGCATCATATATTGCAAATGACATAACATTATTGCATGCAAACTTTATTGATTGAAATAATGCACGAAGCATAGTAAGCACAGTTATCAGACAAATCAGAAAAATGCTGACAAAATTCAGTAGATAGACTGACATTGTATTGAGACACAAAATGGGCCAGAAACCAAGTATTACACTAGTATAGTGTGTAGCAAAGTAAGGATCATAAAACTGTCTTCCTAGAGATAGTTTAAGTGCCGAAAAGTGCCTAAAACTCACAAAAACTGAAGAATTCTGCAGAAAATCAGCAAATTCAGCATTTAAACAATCTAATATCATGCAAAAATATGATTAAATGGTCCTGAATACTTTCCTAAGTATCGGGAATCAAAACTATCACAAAAGGTGACATAAAGCACACTAAACTGCATAGTTTAGCATCTTAACAAACCGGTAACCAACCGAACAACCGGACACTACCCGAAACACCAAATTTACACTAGAAGCACTGTTTTAACATTACCAAGCTAGTTATGATCCCTGAGCATCATAACACCTCCCAAAATATCTAGTAACTAATATAACTAACTAATACTTACACTTTTACCCTTAACTAACTAACTTAGTTTAAACCTATGTCTAGACCCCCCCCCCCCCACCTATCTACGGTCCAACAAGGGTCCCACAAGAAGATTTGTTTTAATTCTTTAATGGATCATGTTTGTGCTTTCTAAGACATGTTATACAAGAGATAAACACAAAAATTTGGTTATAAGTATCGCACATAAGGACCCTCAATTCATTCTTCAGACACTCAAAACACACGTCACTTCTTTCTTCTCCCTTGAAGCTCTCGGCCGACCTCACCACCACATACAACCACCATCATTCATCCATTCTCATGTGTTCCAAGCATATACCAAGGTATGAGAGGTCACATAAAGGAGCTAGGAGCTTACGGAAGTGCAAGGACCTTCTCTATTTGCTTTTACCCACTTGTTTTCTTCACTTGGTCATCCCTAGCCTTGTGCTAGTGGTAAGAGTCTTGATCTTGCTAGTTTACTTCCATTTTAAGTGGTTAAAAGAAGGTTCATAATCATAATCTTGAAGAACACTAAGAATCACAAGAATGAAACTTGAACATAAGCTTAAATCATGAAGAAATCTTGATGCATATGTGTTGATTTACTTGTTGATTGTTGTTTACTTGTGTAAATGATATAGATCATCATATGATCTTGCTAGATCATGATTAAAAACATAATCTAGCAAGATGAGAGAATGAAAATGTTGTAGGATGATAGATCATCCACACATGAAGCATGAACTTGAATGAACAAGTGGTTTTCTTGAAAAATAATGATCAAAGTAAGTTGTTAATCTTGTAGATCTAAAGATTTATGGATGATTTCTAAAGAAACCAAGTTAAAAATATAAGTTTCATTTAATCTTGGTTCTTACATAAACAAACCTTATTTTTGGTGATTAAACAAGTGTAGGAACACTTGTGTAACAAGGAAATTTCATAAAGAAACATTTTTACAAATGATGATCACAAGTTGTAAAGATCCATATTCTTTAAAAATGAAGTTTTTAAAGAACTAATCACACTTAAGAAGGTAACAAGGCTTACTAATGACACTAGTAAGTTACTACAAATGTTTACAAATATTCAAGTTCATGAAGTAGTAGATTATACTTGTTTTGGCAAGGTTGGTAAGTGTAAGTTGTTTATTGTTGAATGATGAATGATTGTGTTGATTTTTACAAAAGAAAATGATATGCTTGAAAGCATGGAAACCTCCATTTTTACGGGAAACTATGGCAAAATTTTCTAAAAATCTAAACACTTAGAAAAATATTTTTTAAACAAATGTTTACAAGTGTATTTTAGACCATGAATTGTTACATAAACTTTGCCATAATTTTTGCTACAAAAATTATAAATAATTTTTTTAAGTAATGTTTATTGAAATATATATTTTGGAAATATATATTGGTGAACTTTTATTAAAGATAATATTCCGGAAAAATTTATACGAAATTAAGTATAAAGAATACTTAATAAATACAATATATAAAATACGTATTCTCGTACGTATAAATACACTCCGAAATACGATCCCCATACGTGGCAAAATAGATAAATACAAGAATACGAATACACCCATCCTTGGGAAGGAAATACATGTATAAGTACTCGAAAAATATTAAGTTAAAATATATTTGTTGGTGCATGCGTCTGTCGACTTCGTCTTGTATCGAGTCTTGTATGGTTGTAGATAGATCAGGGCATGTTTTACGAGAAAAATGTCAAATATAGGGTGAAAGGCAACTTCAAACGGAATTAGAAGTTGTAATTCCGTTTGAATGTAATTTCGTTTGAAGCAGTTTCAAGCGGAATTACCTGCCTATATATATGTGTCATTTGATTCCGTTTGAAGTCATTCATGTATGTGTGTTTCCAGAGCCGAAGTGCTGCAGAAGTGTCGTCTCGCTGTAAATCGTTGTCAAATCAATCAAATCGACATTTAAAGTGATATTCTTGCTGAATTGAACTCAATACGTCTGTTTCCGCCTTTCGCATTGAGAAAAACTCTTCTGATCGACTCGTTCGGGTCTGAAAACGATCCTACAAGTGGTATCAGAGCTCAGGAAGAAGAGTTCTTACCAATTCAGCTGTGATTTCTGATTTCTACACCTTCTTTTTCAAAATTAACAATTTTTCACGGTCAAAATGTCTTGATTTTCACACATTATACTCGGAATTGTGTTTTAACAAATCCTTGAGAAAATTGGACTTAAATTCGATCTAAAACTGGTAAATTTTGTAATTCCGCTTGAAAAACAACTCGAGTATGATGACATCAGCATAATTCCGCTTGAGTGATTCCGTTTGAATTTGCTATTCCGCTTCAACTTGTAATTCCGTTTGGGAATTTCAAACGAAATTAGATATTCCGTTTGAAAGTGCTGATTTCGCTCCAAAGGTTATTCCGTTTGAAGTTGGGATTTCGCTTGAAGTTGTCTTGAAGTTGATTCCGTTTGAACAAGTAATTTCGTTTGAGAGCGTAATTCCGTTTGAAAGACTGTTTTTGATAAAATTTTTGAAAATTGAATCATGGAAGAGGAATTGTATAACGCTTTTGCTACTACCCCGACTACTCCAGCTAGTGTTACTCAGAACTTGACAATGGAAAATGAAACGGGCACTATACAAAAACCTCCAAAGCTTATGAACATTGAAGAGTATAAAGGATGGGAGGAACGATTTGAAAATTGGGTGCAAGCAAATTATTTGGATGCTTGGGAATATATTAAGACAAAATATGTTAGACCGACGAATGATGACGAAGAGGAGATTGCTATCAAAGATATGGGTGTAGATGAGAAAAAGAAATACAAAAACGAAAAGATGATGATCAGTTTACTGCAACAAGCTATTAAAGAGGATATTTTGGTCTTATTGCAACATACTGGAAGTGCATATTCAATATGGAAAGCATTAAGATCCAAGTTCGTTGGAAGTCAAGAAATGATAAAAAACAAAAAATCGCTTTTGAAGAAAGAGTTTGATCTATTTCGTGGTTTAAAAAATGAGAGCACAAAGCAGATCATTGAAAGATACTGCAATTTGTTAGTTCAAATGAAGATAGTGAGCATCAATAAAGACAATGAGGAATTGATTGAAAAATTAGCTGATGCTTTGCCACATGAAACTTGGGGTACATATCTCATGATGTTGAGGAATAAGAAAGGGTTTAACAATTTAACTTTGAGCAAGTTCATTGAGAAATTAGAAGCTCAGGAGATGGAACAAAGGAAGATCTCGAGAATGAAAGATTTTAATGGTGAACAAGACATTGGTCTTTATTACAAAGGTGGTGTCAGTGATAAAACCACCAACATGTCACCGAAGATTGAAACGGCTTTCAATGCAAAGAGTTCATCGGGAGGTTCTTCTAAAGGGTCAAATAGTAAAACAAGTTTTTCATCATATCCATCTTTTGATCCGAACATTTCAGCAACCAAGAATGGCAAGAAGCTACAATGCAACATTGTATTGAATCTTGAAAATGATCATGATTATTCTGAAGAAGTTGCGAAAAGTCACATGTCTTTGTTGGGGACTGTGTTGGAGTCCTATGGAAGTTTAGTAGCTGGAAGGATCGGGAATCCAATGTTGACCAAAGAGGATTACGATTAGATTGATGCTGAAGAGATGGAATTAATGGATGTAAAATGGTGTTTGGCGAGCGTGTTAAGAAGAGCTGAGAAATTCAAGCAGATCACAGGAAGAGATGATTTCCGTGATGCATGTGTTTCTAATTTAGGTTTTGATAAATCTAAAGTCACTTGTTTTCGTTGCAGGGAAAAAGGACACTTCAAGAGGGAGTGCACTAATCGCGAAGCAAGTGGAGCTCAAAATCCGTTCAACAATAATGATTACTATCGGAAATCGATTTATCATCAAGTTGCTCAACAGCCACATCAACAACAGATGCAAACTGCTCATGGCAGAAAGGAGATTGAAGAGTCATCTAAGAGAGCATGTTTGGGGAATTAAGAAAATTTCAGCTGGGACAAATATATTTCAGCCGACAATAAAGCATGCCTAATCAATCAAGATGATGAAAAGTTGCCAGAAGGTTTTAGCTGGGCAAATTTCAATTGGGATGATTATGATCCAAATAAAACTTCAAATCACAAAGCGTTTGTTGCTCGAGTCGAAGAAGATAATGATGATGATAATGATTATTATGCAAGAAGGATGGAAAAGCATTTGAAAATGATGGCAGGAAGTGATAGTGAAGATGAAAAAGCTAAAAAGAAAAAGAAAAAGGTCAAAACACCAGTCAGCAATGATGATGAAGAAGCTCCAGTGATCAAAAGGAAAGTAAAAGAAGTTCCAGTTTTCAAAGTTGATGCAGAAGCTAACGCTAAAAATGTTCCGGTGATTTGTGAAAATTGTGAGATTATAAAGAAGAAAAACAGTGAATTGATTAACAACATGAACAGGCTGAAAGAATTGTATGATGTTTTGAACAAAGCCATGAATATGTACAATGAAACAAGCGATGAACAGGCAACAACAATGAAGACACTTCAGGGAGCTTTCATGACAAAGCAGAAAGTTGTGAACAATTATATTGAGAAGTGTGCTGTTTTGGAACAAAAACTGGAAACTCAAAGAATTGAAACAGAAAGAGTAAATAGGTTGTTAAAAAGTTACTCATGTACTTCTTATGTCATTGACAGGATTTATCCAACTGTTGAAGGCATGAAGGCATTTGAGGATGATGAAGTAACTGAAGAACAGAAGGTTTTTGAAGAAAAAACTCTTGAAAAGAAGAAAGAAAAGAAGAAGGATACTAAAGTAAAGACATCTGGTAAGAAACAAGGTGTCAGTTACAACAAGTGTCCACCCCCGCTTGAAAATGGATATTCTTTGAGAAATCCAAATTCAGAAAGAGTCGAAAAGGCAACAAATTTACAGTGGGAGTCGGAGTCGGAGTCTTCAGTTAAACTGCCAGAAAATATTGATGTTACGTTTACATCATCTGACACTGATCAACAATTTCAATTGATGAAGAAAGTAGTGGATCATGTGTTAGATAATGATGAAACTGAGGAGTCAAAGTCGGAGTCTATGTCAGAGTCAAAGTCTGAGTCCAGCACTCCGAGTCAAACCGACAAACAGGGCAAAAGAGTTTACAATAAAGATTTCCTTCTATGAAAATCTAATTTGAATGACGAAATATTCAAAGTTGCATATACATTGAATGATTCCGACAAATTATATTCTGATGAGGAATTTCCAATAAGAGGTGTTAAACTAGAAATGATCAAAAAGGTTTTCAAACTAACAGAAATTAGTATTTCTGAAATAAAAGATTTAGATCTTTCTAAAAAACCAAGTCCTTACACCTCAAGAGTTCAACAACGTTTAAATAAGAAAAAGGGTTACAATTCTGGTTCTGGTTTTCAAAAGAGACCAAACCATAATGGTAATTACAAAAAGAAAGGTCTTGGATTTATTCCACCAGAAAATTATAAAAATGAAAAATATGTTCGAGATATTAAATCAAAAATGATATTTGTTTCAGGTGCATCTTCTGAAGAGGAAAAAGAAAATTTGTTCAGAAAGCAGTCGAACAAAGAATTCCTTGCCAAGAAGCAAGAAGAAATGAAGAATGAATCTGCTCAAAGGAGGGAAATGAGAACCTGTTTTCAATGCAAAACAGTTGGTCATATTGCCAGGAATTGTTCAAAGGCAATACAATCAAAACAGGAAATTTCTTTTAAACTGAAAGAAAAGATTGTTGAGTTTGAACCACCAATTGAGAGAACTAAACTTTTCAAAAATTCAAAACTTGAAATTGGTGACTGTTCAAAGAGGTTTTACAAGAAAAGTGCAAATCTTGACAACCAAAAATGGGTTGTTAAGAAATCTAATGATGGGTCTAGCAATGATTCTGATTCGTCAAAATCAGAGGAGCTATTGTCTGGCTATGAATCTGATTCCACAAAATCAGAGGAGCCACAGGTTGTGGAAAAAGGTGAAAAATCAGTGCCGATAGTGGATGATGTGAACTTTCCACCACTTCGGGCTGAAAATTTTAAGAAGAAAATTGGTAAATTTGAGATTTCAAATCAATTTTCTCTGAAAAGAAAGAATTTGATATTGAGAAAGCTTTTAACCCCACTGTGAAACATATTTTTGGGAAAATGGTTGACAAGAAAGTCAAAGGGGTTAAAGAATTTTATGAGAAGAAATTGAAGAAAACAGGTAAAAATGTGACATCTCAGGTTTGTGACTGGGATGGAACATATTATGATGAGTAAAAAGTATGACTTGCCGGAGCTCCTAGGTTGGTAAGCGAGGAGCAGGTATCGGCATCTTTCTTGAGAAATTCACGAAAGTGATTTCGTCTTACATGTGGTAAATCAGGGACATTAAGTTGTACTTGATTTTCTACAAGTGATGTTTGGTGTTTGAACTTAAGACTGTTAAATTTTTCAAGTGGTTGACAAAACAAGGTGATGAATTGATCCCCATTCTATAAGTGGTAAAATCAACAAAACTAAATTTTCCGGACAAACCATTTGATTAAAACAAACTTAAGTGTTTTGAAATCAATGGGAAAAATAGTTTGTTGTGAGGGGGAGTTCTGATTGTTTATGCCAAGTGGATGGCGACTTGAAGTGATTCGATATCAGTTGTCACTTTACTTGTATAGTTTGTTTTCAAATTTTTTTAAATGTGTTTGCATTTTAGGGGGAGTAAGAATTTTCTAGAAAATCCAAAAACATTAGAAAATTTGAAAAAGCCAAAAACATGATAAAATGAAAAATGAGTTTTGTTGTGAAAAAGAGGAAATGATAGTACATCAGTGGACGATCACAGCATGCTAAAGAATTGGAAAGTCAAAATGTGATAAACGGTCTCACTGATGATATGCCAGTAGGTTTTTGCACATTTAGTAGATTGTGACGAGATATAAACCTAACTTTCAAACTTACTTATATCGTGGGGAATATCTCTCGGATATATGGGTAACCCCCGAAATCTTGTTTGAAAGGTCCCTCTTTCTGAGATACTAGGTCTTTATACTCAGTGATATCTGGGGTATTATCCCAGGACTTCTGATTTTGCGGAAGCAATGGCCTAGTCCCCGTATAATACTTTCTGCATTTGCTTGAAATATAGCGCCGCCCTCAGTACAAAAAATGATGAAACATTGAAAAATGCTAATCATGTGCTGTTGAAACAAAAGATCCTCTAAAGGGGACACACCAAAAGTCGAAGCCGTCATCTCTCTACTGAACGGAAGTTCTGACCTGAGCTCTCACGGCCCTCGCAATTTAACCCTTTACAGATATCATCTGTGGTATACTCACCAGTAAGACTGAATATTGAGATCTGGACACGGGAGTATATTCTGAGGTGGGACACGCGAATAAGTTTAAGTCTCTAAAAAACTAATCTCGTATCACGAAACAGTTGAAATTTGTGTGAAAATTTAAGTGGATCAGTATACTGACAATCTAAGTGAATAGTTTAGAACTTAAAATGTTTAAAGCTTAACGGTGTTGGTGATTTGTCTCAAAAACTGATATGATCCTCTTACGCAAACTCACAAAAATATTGTCTGTAAATATTTCTTTACTGTATTTCATTCTAAATTCAAAAATTCCAAAAAGATTTTCAGAATGTTTTAGCATAAATTTTGAAAAATACAAAAAGATTTTCGACAACTGATGTTGGAGAGCTGATTTTCAAAATTCCAAGTGTTAAACATGACGAAAATTTATGAGGGGGAGTCAGTTTGAAAAATGGAAATATGTTTGAAAAAGAAATATGATATTTCTTCAAGTGGTTCATCAGAGTTTAAAATCGTAAAATCATTTTTGAATATCTTATTTACAAATGGTCATCAGAACCATTTTAAGTGATAAATTTGTGAAATTTATTTCTGGGTTAAGAATGTGCAGGTTAGCCAGGTTTCGATTCCTAAGGAGTTTGTTTTTAGAAAGACCCAGGTTTAGATCCTGAACCTGTGAACTTGTAAAAGAGCCAGTTTCTGAGCTTGGACCTGAAGTTCACGCAAGTTGATGATGCTGATGAACTTAAGGAATCAAGAGATCTGATCAAGAGAATTGGATAAAGATAAGAGCCAGGTCGAGATCCTGGAGATAGAAAGAGAAGAGAAAGAGATTTGAGGATGCTTTACGGTGTTAGATATTTCAAAGAGGTCGAGAGGACTGATTAAGACTGAAGATGCAAAGACTCGACACTGGTTTCAAGTGTTGTTTGGAATAAAAGATGTCATCCGGTGTCGAATGGTTTGGGAGTATGTACCCTATCCTGGATAGGATACATATTCCAAAGTCAAGTTTTCATTAGTGTCTTTTGAGAAGTCTTCATGGAACTCTAAAACAAATTGCATGGTTTATAATTCAGATTTAAAGTCTGTGTTTGGATTTTAAAACAATGTTGTTGTAATGTTCTAAAACTTAAGTCAATGGATGGTCATCTTTAGTTTATTCATTTAGATGTTTGTTATGGTTGAATGCAATGATATTATTCATTTTAACCAGGTTTTTATACACCATTGAAATAACAAACCAACACCGTTTATTAACTAACAAACTTAACTGACAGAGTTACACAAGAGTACCCACTTAACAGAGTGTCAAACATAAATCTAACATAGTGAGTAAAGTTAACTGAGTTAATGAGCTTAACTCAGTTAGTAGGCTAATCATAACTAACAGAGTTAAACTAACAAGAAATAATAAACTAACCAGGTTTAGTAAGCCAGTTAAGTTAATAACTCAGCAGGTATAATTATCATATCATTCAACAAAAACTATATTGGGACGAAATCCCCTTTGGGCCGCAAACAACACCTGGGCCGATATCACAATGGCCGAAATCACTTGGGTTTTCGTGGGTTTTGAAGTTTGATGAAAACACTAGGTGTTTTCATCTGATCCTTGTGATTTCGTCTGATCCAATATCATCCGCAGTTACAAACACCGAAGCCCTACTCACGTTTCAAACAATTAATCGGAAATCATTAGATCCTAACTATCCACTAGTTAATTATCAGTACATGCAAAGTTATCGGATCATCATCATCAGCAGTTACATAATCATAGAACTCTAGTTACACTCTAACAGTCACATCTCTTACATTAATACATTCATGCGATCATTGTTCAATATTGGCAAATTGATATGATCATTCATCCACAATAAACTAAATTCAGCAACAATACTTAGTAACATTTATGTTCTTGACTCCCCAAACATTAATATACTGCAATTATTTATAATCCATATAATGGATTGCATGTGCATACACCACAAAAGTCATACTGACAATTCACATGTAGGCAGCCCCCATGTGTTTAGTTATTCCATGTTGTCAGCCAACATCACTATATTCTGAAATCAATTACTAACCATAATCATGAGATCATCGATTAACATGAATACTCAACTGATTACCTTAAATCTAATCTGATTTACATGTAGGACATTTATGAGTTGCACACACACAATGAAACATCACATGAAAGAGCAGGGATTCGGTCCAATCACAATCCATTCATACCATTCCTTCAAGTATATGGTTGTCAGTATACATCATAAATCATACAAATCACACGATCATTCACACATATCATGCTTCTCATGCAATTAAATAACTGATCAAGTCATGCACATTCGAATTCAAAGCATCATAAACATCTAACTGGACTAAAGTTACCTTAAATGTGGAAAACACCAAGAATGAATCAAAACAGGGAATCAACTTCGAATGAAAGAAAGGCAGCCGTCGGGTTCAGCGAAAAATGAGAGAGAGTGACGATGTGATTAGGGTTTGCAGTTATCCAATTCGTGTGCACATAATAAACAGATTCTATATTAAATCAATACTGGGCCAAAGCCCACTCCCTGTATTCGTTGGACCCATGATGGACGAAAACACTTCAAGTGTTTGCGTGGATGGGTGGGTTTTCAGCTAGAACTCCAACATTTGATTTCATTTATAAAATCCAATAACCCAACCAATATATACATAACATTCATACACATTTACACAACACACGTATTGCACATCAAGTATTTACAAAACACACTTGCAAATAAGTACGAGGTTAAATCGGATAGAGATCTTGAAAACTCGGGTTGTCACAGATGTTGCTCCTCATTCTGTGGAGTCTGATGTCCATCGTGTTGATTTACCTATCGATTTCTTGCAAGACATACCCGCACCCCATCCAGGGGAAGGCACCGTAGGCCAGCAGCCTAGTCATGACCCTTATGTTACAACAATATTCCCACACATACCACAGTCTGCACCTTTTGCTCCTTTTACTTCTTCACCAACTGATGAGCCATTCAGAAGGTCCCCGCTGAATTCCATGTCGGCCTCAGACCCCCACCATCCCTCACATTTTGTTGGTTATACACAAGATGAGTTACTTTATTCGCTTCAGCTTCGATTTGAAGTTATGAGTCGCAGAATCTTGGAGCTTGAGTCGATACCGCGTCCTTTACCGTGTCCTTGTCCGCATGCTTCCGTTTCCCCTCGTTCATCACCGCCTCCTTTTGCACGTCCACCTGCTCCTCTTACTCATTTCCCAGAGTTTGATGCTCGATTCCTCACCATCGAGCAGCAGGTCCGTTATTTGCTTCGTCACGTGCACAAGCTCGAAGAGCAGCAGGTCCGTTATTTGCTTCGTCACGAGCAGCAGGTCCGTTATTTGCTTCGTCACGTACAAATATTTTTGCCAAAGAAAAATTATAAATAATTTTTCTAAGTAATGTTTATTGAAATATATATTTTGGAAATATATATTGGTGAACTTTTATTAAAGATAATATTCCGGAAAAATTAATACGAAATTAAGTATAAAGAATACTTAATAAATACAATATATAAAATACGTATTCTCGTACGTATAAATACACTCCGGAATACGATCCCCATACGTGGCAAAATAGACAAATACAAGAATACGAATACACCCATCCTTGGGAAGGAAATACATGTATAAGTACTCGAAAAGTATTAAGTTAAAATATATTGTTTTAACAATTATTCCAAAAATTTAATAAGTATAATTTAAGTTAAAATATTTATTATTTTAACAAATAATTATATAACTTGGAATAATATTGAAGACACAAAAGAAACGTAACTCAAAGACATTAATACTAAGTCAAGGCACGACCCGCTCGTCTAATAGATCATAGTACGTTGTAGGTAGTCGTGTTCACCCGAAGGAGCTTGAGTTACGGTTGTTGAAGACGCAAGACTGTGAGTTCATGTCCCCCTTTTCTTTTAATGGTTTTCAGTTTTTATAACTTCGGGGGTGAAGTACATGTTACTAAATGTTTACAAACAATTACAAATGGTATGGTTAGCTAAGGAAAATGTTGTTAGATCATGTGAAAGGGTAGGCGCACTCTTAAGACCATTAATCCTCGTTTTAGGACCGAGGGACATGAGTGAAAGATCTATTTGGGTGTAGCGAGCCCACGCCCATGTTTTCAAGGATGATTCATGCACACATACAAATCACATGAACTCGCTCAACTTTTGTTGATGTTTTCAAACTACATGTATTTCAGGAAATTAAGTATGGATCTGGCGGGCGTTGTGGTTTCAAGTGTTGTTTGGAATAAAAGATGTCATCCGGTGTCGAATGGTTTGGGAGTATGTACCCTATCCTGGATAGGATACATATTCCAAAGTCAAGTTTTCATTAGTGTCTTTTGAGAAGTCTTCATGGAACTCTAAAACAAATTGCATGGTTTATAATTCAGATTTAAAGTCTGTGTTTGGATTTTAAAACAATGTTGTTGTAATGTTCTAAAACTTAAGTCAATGGATGGTCATCTTTAGTTTATTCATTTAGATGTTTGTTCTGGTTGAATGCAATGATATTAAGCAAGTCACACATAATCACGCTTCCGTAAAAGTCAGGGTGTGACATAAAGACTCGACGGAACAACAGTTCCCCGCACCTGGAACGCGCAGCAGCTGCGCATGTGCTATATATGACCAAGCCAAGCTATTCGCCACAAAGGGCCAGACTTATACAGGCAATGTATTTTTTCTATTTCACTTTGTATCATCGGCCCCGTGCCTTATTAATACGAAGATTATCTTTACATATGTTTTTGTTTATTACAAATTGCTTGTAATTCCTTTTGGTACACGCGAAAACAATATGGTGAAACATTGAAAGCCTCATGAACGGTCCAACAGGCACAAATCCCGCGCACAGTCCAGACCTACGTTCACACATGAGTTCAATACCATTCTTATTCGCTTTACCTAAACAAAGTAATTATACACATGCAACATATTGTAATTCAAACACAACACCAACATAAACACAAAACATATATGCATAACATTGTTGCAAAAGAAAGTTACTTGTGCAGCAAAGCACATTAACAAACTTTACAAAACACAACAGTGTATCAAAACATTAGATACAAAATAAACAACTCACACACAAGGAAACATATCTAACACACCCAACGGAGTATGCAGAACTTCACCATACTCAGAAAGAGGGCAAGGATCGACAATCCAGGGGTTTGCACCTTCCCCACCATCCACAGCAGCAACAGCTATATTCTCACCGGTCGGAGCCTCGGCCGGAGGAGCAGCACAAGGACCATGGCGGCGTTGTTGGTACACAATGGAGCACCAACCTCTCCAGTCGGCCGGAAATGCTTGGGTGACGGCATGTGCCGACAACCTAGTAACCCCCCCCCCCCCGTTGTTATCATCTGCAAGATAGGAGAGGGTTCGATTCCTTGAAGAATCAGGGATAATTGCACCATGAATACCCCCATCTCCGATGGTAGGTTCAGTCAACGGGCCAGAAAGAAGAAGCAGAGCGTCAGCGGCATCAAAGGTTTTCAGAATTTCGGAAATTCTCCGGCGTCGGAACTGTCGCCTTGTCCTTATTTTTCCCCAAATTGGAAAAATCTTCACACCCAATATGAATATATAGGCCAGAAAAGGCTAGTGTCAGCACTGAAAGAAGGGTTTGTGATGATTAAGTGTCAAATCAGTTGCCTTAGAAACGGCGCTTGTCGCAACCCCCGTCCCTTAACAAACCCGGGAACGGGCGGCCGCGGCCAGTTTGGGTGGTATCTGTATTTTATCCATTTTGGCAGCGGAAATTTCATCAGGACCGTAGTTAGGAAATATTTTATCAGAGTAAAATACCACACTTTCATAATATTAAACACGTGGGAGTAATCCCAAGTTTTAAATAGACACATTTTCATAGAGATAAACCCTCTTTTATTTAAATAAAACATCTCCTTATTTTAGGTAACTTTATAGCCACTTTTCCAAGCTTTCAGTGCTGTCAAGCTGGGTTCTATTTGGCTTTCACATTTTGTTACCTGAAACGCGTTTAAAAATATTTTGTCAGTGGGAAATACTGGTGAGTGAATCCCAGTTTAATCAAGTTTAATAAAGACTATTGTACAGTATTGAGGGCGGTCGCGCAATTACATTTGTTTCCATTTATTCAATTACCACCCACGGTACTGTCAACCCGACTTGTGGTCATGTTACTCCTCGCAAGGTAGTAACAAATTTTGTATACAAAACCCCAACATACCGATGATAATTGTAGAATACAAATACTCAATCACTGTTTAATATATTATTAATTAAGTGAGGTTTTGTAAAAACAATTTGCAAAAAGGAGATTACTCACATTGCTATCTTAGGTTTGCTTTAAGGGTTTCCTGGTGATTATCTATAATGTACACAAATGCACATGCGTTAGTATAATAACCCAATATTTACATTAGTAATACCCTCCCCGAGACGGCATTCCAACGACTACGTAGGGCAGAACCACGACAGCCGTTACGGAACCCTGGATCAATCGGGCAGCGTATCTAATACGTAACCGGGGTTATGATACTAACAACAGGGCAGAACTTCGTTATTTAGGGGGGTATTATACCCGAGAATTACTTCTACACTTAAGAAATTCGAGAGAGAAAGAGAGGTGTGAGCGATTGAAACTGAAGGCCGAAGCCCTCTACTTATAGGGCCTGATTTCAAGTTTTACGCGGCCCGCGTAAAACGTAGCCAAGGGCTACGCGGCCCGCGAGGCTCCCTAGGGTAGGCCCTAGGGTTGCTGATTCGGAACATAGACTCCACACGCATTGTACCACGTGGCACCTCAGGGTGCGACCCTGGTCTAGAGCTGTCGCGGCCCGCGTAGCTCAAGGGGATGGCTTACGCGCCCCGCAAGAGACCATAAAATTCATTTTTGGTTAATTTTAATAAAAATAAAGGTATTCGGGCCGTGTTTTCGCGTATGGGGTGTATTTTAGGACATATTGGGCATTTAAAATATATTAGGGTGTCAGAAAAATTTTATGAGGGTTGTTATATCCTCCCCACCTTGTTTTAGAGCTCGTCCTCAAGATCTACTGGAACAGGTGTGGATATTTCTTTTGCATTTCTGATTCAAGCTCCCATGCGTATTCTGGTCCTCTTTTGGAGTCCCATTTCACTTTGACCAGAACTAATCTCTTGTGCTTGAGATTCTTGACTTTTCTGTCTTCAATCTGTAGAGGCCTTTCTACAAACTTTAACTGCTCATTTACCTCTATATCCTTAAGAGGTATTATCAGTGTTTTATCAGCTAAGCATTTCTTGAGATTAGATACATGAAATACATCATGTATTCCTGCCATTTCCTCTGGCAGTTGTAGCTGATAGGCTACAGGTCCTATTCTTCTAATAATCTCAAAAGGTCCAACATACCTGGGACTTAGCTTTCCCCTTTTGATGAATCTTACCACTCCATTCCAAGGAGAGACTTTTAATAATACTTTATCTCCTACTTGAAATTCCAACTGCTTTCGTCTGTTATCAGCATAACTCTTTTGTCGATCACGTGCTGTTTTCAGTCTTTCTTTGACTTGAATGATCTTGTCTGTTGTTTCTTGTACTATCTCAGGTCCAGATAGTTGCTTTTCTCCAATTTCTACCCAACAGACTGGCGTTCGGCACTTTCGTCCATAAAGTGCTTCGAATGGTGCAGCATTGATACTTGTGTGATAACTGTTATTATAAGAAAATTCTATCAATGGTAAGTGATCGTCCCAATTACCTCCAAAATCAATTACACAAGCTCTAAGCATGTCCTCCATTGTCTGAATTGTCCTTTCGCTTTTTCCGTCCATTTTAGGATGATAAGCTGTGCTTAGATTCAACTTGGTTCCCATTGCTTTTTGAAAACTTGTCCAAAAATGAGAGGTAAAACGGCTATCCCTATTAGACACAATTGATAGAGGAATTCCATGTAATGAAACTATTTCATTTACATATAATTTAGCTAATTGTTCCATACTGAAAGTTTCCTTCTGTCAGACCCCTTTCTTAGGCGGAAGCACGAGGTATGATCTTGAAAGGTTTCATTGCATACGAATGGTAAACATACTACATGCTCATAAAATAACTCCAAATGCCATTGACATTAAACATTCAAAACATGGTTAAGATAAGTGTTTACATCACACGACCAATAATTGTTTAAAAAGTTTACAACTTTATTTCATCCACAAATAACAAGATTTTAATTATTATATCACCACATGAGGTGGGATATAACAACCAAATCCCGCAAAAGAGGCATAGGAGTCTTGACACAACGTAGCTAACAACATAAACGACATCCAAGAGCAAGAGTAAGACCGCGCGCACATCCACTTTAGTTACCTAAAATACATGTGAGTTTTTGGAAAATCGTCAACATAATGTTGGTGTGAATTCATGCAGTTTTTGTATTGAACGTTTGTATACTTGAATGAAAACATGGTATGTAATTTGTATGAAACAGGTATTTCTGTAAATATAATGAAATCGAGATCGCTAATGGTTTGCAAGGCCATTAACATGTGACACAACATAGGAAGCATCCAAACCATAGGCATTTTTCGTTGTCGATTCACGACTAGAGACACAAAAGCACTGCTTGGTACTAGTTATGACCAAGAGTGTGGCTGCCTGAAACCCATTAGATCTAACCTTTTGTTCTGCGGTCTTGGTATGTAAACGATTAATGGTGCTTATGATACCGTATTCGTGACATGATCTAAAGTATCAGTCCTTAGTTTTTGTATCCAACATACCATAACACATGTATTTTCCCCAAGTTTAAAAAGCATGTAAAGGTTTAAAAGTGGGGACATGAACTCACAACTTTGCGTTTCTGGCACCGTAAACTTCACCGGGTTTGCTTATATAGCGTCGTGACCTATACGTGATTTATTAACGTTAGTCACTAGACTTGTATCGCACAAGTACAAGTCACCATCTTTTATGTATGTGTTCTTTATTGTTAAAAATAATTTATATTTTTAACTATGTATCTTACTTATATTATTTTCTCAAAAATAAATATAAGTATCTTGTGTTTTTCACCCGAGTTATATATTTTCGTCCAAAAAGACATTTTAAGTTCGTAACTTGTCCAAGTTACATAATCTTTTAAGAAATATATTTTCATAAATATATGTTCTTGTATTTGTCTAAGCATGTTGTATGTGTATTTTTGTATTTCTACTCCTTGGGAGTATTTAGTGTATTTTCAAGTCCTAATACACTATTACATATAATACATACTACATACACTTAGCACAAAATTTGGTGATCAATAAATATATATTTTCCTCAAAAATATACCTACTTAATATCAATTTTTATCTTGAAGAAATCATCATTTCTTAACTGGAAGCTTACATAAAAATTAGGGAAACCTTGGTAAATATTTTTAGGTAAATTTTTAGGGAATAAGTTTCACCAAAACTTATATTTTTCTAAGTGTCAAAATTCTATAGAAATTTTGACATAGTTTCCCCTAAAAATGGAGGTTTCCAATGTTTTCAAAATGTTGGTGCATATGTCTGTCGACTTCGTCTTGTATCGAATCTTGTAATAGAATTGTTAGATCAAGTCACGTAGTTCGAGAAAAACAGAAAGCAGGTCAGAACAAGCCAGTCCACACGAACTGGGTTTACCAGTTCGTGCGAACTGGGTTTACCAGTTCGTGCGAACTGGAGAGTGGCTAGTTCATGCGAAGTGGCTTCTAGTATAAATAGGTGACTTGTGATTTCATTTGTAACATTCCTGATTCCGGTAACGGAGCTCTGCCGAAGTGTCGAACAAGCTGTAATCTGTTTCAAATCAATATAAACGACATTTAAAGTGATTCCTAGTGTTAATCAAGCTGCAATGAAGATCAAATCATTGAATTCCGCCTTTGATTTGGTCTAGAACTCTTCTGATCGACTCATTTGATCGATTCAACGATCTTACAAGTGGTATCAGAGCTCAGGAGGAGGAGTTCTTACCATTTCAGCTTGATTTCTTCTGAAACATCTGATTTCTACTCATTTCTTCTTACTTTTCTACACGTTTTCATCAAATCAGAATGATTTCACGGTTAAAATGATCTAATTTCTTGATATAACACGCGAAACACTGTTTTAAACAATCCTTGAAGAAATCAGAACTTAATTCAACCTAAAATCGATCAAAATTGGACAAAATCATGAACATTAGGTTAGGTCGTTTGAGAATATTACCAGGTCGTACGAATTGAGAACCAGGTCGTACGAGGTGTTATGTTGTTTGATGGTTTGACCCAGTTCGTGTGAGTTTTAGTCTGGTCGTTCGAATCTGTTCCCAGTTCTCACAGATTGAGACTTCAGGTCATTTGGGATTGAACCAGTTCACACGGTGTGCGAATCCAGTTCGCACGGTTTGAGTAAAAACCAGTTCAGGTCTTTTGAAAGGTCCTCAGTTCGCACGAAGTGTGATCAGTTCACTTGAAAGTGTTACCAGGTCGTGTGAAAGTAACCAGTTCGCACGGAGTGAAGTCTTGATCCAGTTCGTTTGAAACGAATCCAGTTCATTTGAAGTTTGATCTAGGTTGTTTGAACATCATCAGTTCGCACGAAGTAGGTTCAGGTTGTTTGAAGGTGATCAGTTTGTTTGAAAGTGTTACCAGGTCGTTTGAACTGAGTCTGTTTGAAACTCCAGATTGCTTAAACTTTGTGATTTTGTGAATTGTTTGTACCGAAACATGGATGACGAGTTTTACAACGCGTTTGCTACTGCTCCAGTTACAGTTGCCGAAACTGTTAGAATCAAAAATGAAACGGGAACTTTCCAAAAGCCTCCAAAGCTTATGTACATTGAGGACTTTAAAGGATGGCAAGAGCATTTTGAAAACTGGGTGCACGCTAATAAGTTTGATGCATGGGTTTCGTTAGAGAAAGATTACACTAGACCGAAAGATGATCTTGAAAATGAAAAAGCATTAAGTGAATTTACACCGAATGAAAAATTAAGATACACCAGTGAAAAGATGATGATTAGTCTTCTCCAACAAGCGGTAAAAGAAGATATTTTCGTTTTGCTTCAACATGAGGGAACTGCTAGATCAATTTGGTTAGCGTTGATTAAAAAGTTTAAGGGAAGTGTTGAAATGATAAAAAATAAACGAGCATTACTAAAAAAATCTTTTGATATGTTTACAGCTTTTGAAGGAGAGACGACTAGGAAGATTATCGAGAGATATTGTCATCTTGTCCAGGAAATGAAAAGATTGGACATCAAGAAAGAAGATGAAGAATGGGTTGATAAGCTAGCTGATGCGTTACCACAGAATGAATGGGGAACATATCTGTTGATTTTAAAGCATAACCGACAATTTGAAGATATGAATTTGTGTAAGTTCATTCAGAAGCTTGAAGAACATGAATTGGCTGTTCAGAAAACTGCTATCATGAAGAATCTGGGTGCTCAACAAGATATTAGTCTATACTATATAGGAAGCAAAGTTGAGACTACTCCGAGTCCGAAGATTCAGACTACTTTCAGTGCTGATGGTACTTCCGGAACAAATGTTAGCACTACAACTCAGAGTGGTGGATATTCTTTGTCTTATTCAAGTTTTGAACCAAATTTCTCAACACCAAGTTCTCAACAACAGAGTTCAACAAATTTGCAATGCAATGTGACATTAAACATTCAAAATGGTCAAAATTTCTCTCCAGATATTGCAAAGCAACACATGGTATCTCTTGTTACTGTGTTAGAGTCGTATGAAAGCTTAGTTGCTGGACGAATCGGCAATCCGATGCTCACTAAAGAGGATTATGACCATATTGATTCTGAGGAACTTGAGTTGATGGACATCAAGTGGTGTTTAGCAAGTGTTTTGAGAAGAGTAGAAAAATTCAAACAAATCACTGGAAGAGATGATCTTCGTGAAGCTGCAACATTTTAAACGAGAGTGTACTAACAGGGAAGCAAACGGAAGACAAGATCCATTCGGAAACAACGAGTATCATCGAAAAGCAATTTATCATCAGGTTGCCCAACAACCATATCAACAACAATCTTCACACTCAAATACTATTCCGATTAAAGATGGAAAGAAGAGAGCTTATTATGGTTGGTTAGACCAAGATGATGAGAGAATTCCAGAAGGCTTTAATTGGGATAATTATGATCCTAACCAACCTTCAGTTTCTAAAGCATTTGTTGCTCGAATCCTTGAAGACTCAACCTCAGGAGAAGAATCAGTCAAATCTAAGGATCGTCCTAGAAGACAACCGATTTTTAAATCTTCAGGAAGTGATGAAGATACTGATGATGAGGAAGAGTATATTAATAAAGCTAGAAAACAATTGGATTCTTATAGTTTTAATTTGTTTTTTGCAGGTAAAATCAAGATTTTGAAAGAGAAAAAAGCTGCTAGACTGAAGAGAGAAATAGAAGTAAGAAGAGTTGCTGAAGAACAGACTAAAGTTCAGATGGAAGCTGAAGAAAAGGCAAAATTTGAAGAAAAACCGACACAGAAGGTCGAGGTTGAAGAGAATGAAGTGAAGATGGAAGTTGATAAAGAATCGATTGTGATTGAAAAGGTGGTGGAGAAAATAGTTGAAAAAGTTGTTGAAGTCGAGAAAATAGTTGAAGTTGAAAATATTGTAGAGATTGAAAAACCTTGTACAAAGTGTTTAGTATCTTGCAAAGATTGTGCTGAGAAAGATACAAAGTTGGCTGAATTGGAAAAGCTCAAGGAGAATTTATTGCACAATGTGAGGAGCATAAAAGAGTCATATGATCTCCTAAGCAGTAAAGTGAACGTGTATAAAGGAGCTTGTGATGAGGATGTTCAAATGAAAAATCTTCTGAAAGCAACAGTTCTTCAAAAGCAAAGAGCAATCAATGGATATATTGAGATGAATGCTGAGCTGAAACAAGAATTGGCAGCAATGAAGATTGAAACCGAAAGAGTGAACAATTTACTTCGAAGTTATCAAAGTTCAGAGTATGTTATTGATCGCATCTATCTTGCCGTTGCAGCTCATAAGTTTGCAGATGATGAAGAAAATTCTGGTAAGAAAACTGGTTTGAAGTATAACAGAGTACCAAATCCAATGTGGGATGGCTATACCCCCCCCCCCCCCCGAGATTTTGAAAAGGTGGCTGAAGCACTCAATCCGAATCTGAAATCTGAGTCTATCAATGGATTACCAGATAATATTGATGTCACCTTCACAACGTCTGACACTGATTATGAGTCCGAGTTAATTAAGAAAGTGGTCGATCAGGTGTTGGATTAAGATGAAGAGTTAAAGTCAGATTCTAAATCTGAAAAGTCGAATTCGTCAGAGAAAAGCTCGAGTTCACCAGTCAAAAGGGTTTACAATAAAGATTTTCTGATATCGAAAAATAATTTGAATGATGAAACATTCAAAGTAGCATATACTTTGAATGATTCTGACAAATTATTTTCTGACGAGGAATTTCCAATAAGAGGTGTCAAAACTGAAATGATTAACAAGGTTTTCAAATTAACAGAAATTAATATTTCTGAAATAAAAGATTTAAATCTTACTAAAAAAACCTAAAAAATACACCTCAAGAGTTCAACAAAGATTGAACAAGAAAAAGGGTTACAGTTCTGGTTCAGGTTATCAAAAGAAACCAAACCATAACAGTAATTTCAAAAAGAAAGGATTAGGTTTTATTCCACCAGAAAATCATAAAAATGAGAAAATTTATAAACCAAAAACCAAATTTGTTTCAGGAACAAGTTCAGAAGAAGAAAAGGAGAAACCGTTCTGGAGACAGTCAAACAAGGAGTTTCTCGGCGAAAAACAAAAGAATCTGTTGAAGGAATCTGAACAGAGAGTTGAACGAAGAACCTGTTTCGAATGTCAAGAGGTTGGACATATCGCTTGGAATTGCCCAAAGCCAACCAACACAAAACAGGGAGCTCCTTCCAACTTGAAATTGAAAGAAAAATGTGTTGATCAAAAGGAACAACCAACAGAGAAATTTAAAGAGTTCAAAATTTCGACTTTCGAAGTTGGTGAAAGTTCGAAGCATTTTTACAAAAGAAGAGCAAATCTTAACAAACAAAAATGGGTGGTTAAGAATTCAGACGTTAGTTCTGGCGATGAATCTGACTCGTCAAAGTCAGAGGAGCCATCTGTTGTGCAAAAAGATGAGAATTCCGTTCCAACAATGGATGATGAAAATTTTCCACCATTGTCAAACGGAAACTTGAAATCAAAAAGTGGTAAGATTGAGATTTCAGATCAATTCTTCTCTGATGATAAAGAATTTGATGCTGACAAAGCTTTTAATGGCAAAGTGTTACATATTTTTGGAAAGATGGCTGATGGGAAGGTAAAAGGAGTGAAAGAGTTTTATGAATAAAAAATTGTTAAACCAAATGAGGATGGTTTACCCATGATTCCTCAGGCATGGGTGAGATTCTTTAAAAAAATAAAAATCCTGACTTGCCGGAGCTCCCAAGTTGGTAATCGTGGAGCATGAATCGGCATCATTCTTGAAAATTAGTTTTGTTGATTTAACTGTCATACAAGTGGTTGAGAAAACAATGTGATGAATTAAACCCCATGTTTGTGAAATGACAAACAAATTAATTTTCTGGAAAAACCATTTTGATTAAAACAAACTTAAGTGTTTTGAAATCATAATGGGAAAATAGTTTGTTATCAGGGGGAGTTCTGATTATTTAAGCCAAGTGGATGGAGAATTGAAGCAATTCACATCAGTTTGTCAGTTTATTTGTACAGTTTATTTTCAAATTTTCTCGGAAAATCAAAAATTGAAACATATTTTTGATTTTAGGGGGAGTATAAAATTTTACAAATTTTTGAAAATTTGAAAAATCCAAAAACATGATAAAATAAAAAATCCAAAAACATCGAAAAATTCAAAATGAGTTTTGTTGTGAAAAAGAGGAAATGATAGTACATCAGTAGACAATCACAGTACGCTAAAGAATTGGAAAGTTAAATGTGATAAACGGTCTCACTGATGATATGCCAGTAGATTTTTACACGCTTAGTAGATTGTTATCGAGATATAAACCTAAATATCATACTTACTTATTTCGTGGGGAACATCTCTCGGATATATAGGTATCCCCTGAGATCTTGTTTGAAGGGCTTTCTATTTCTGACATATTAGGTCTTTGTGCGTGATGATATCTGGGGTATTATACCAGGACTTCTGATTTTGCGGGAGCAATAGCCTAGTCCTCGTATAATACTTTGCACTGCTTTAATCTTAAATATCATACCCCCAAAATACTTTGCACTGCTTTAATCCTAAAGTGTCACACCCCCAAAAATCCACACGCGGAGTATCTGGGGTATTATACCAGATACTTTGCACAGCTTGGTATTTCCTTGTATAATACTTTGCACTGCTTTAATCTTAAACAAACCCACGCTTCCGCAAATCCAGGGTGTGACAGCGGTGATACCCACGCTTTCGCAAAGCCTAGTCCTCGTATAATAAATTTCCAGGCTGCTACCGATGCGGGAACGTGGGGCACTTTAGGAAAAATTGCCCAAGGAGGATTAACCAAGACCGTGAAGGGACATCCAACATCGGAGCTTGTGAAGCATGCAAGGATCCAAACGTGATTACTGGTACGTTCTCTATCAAACAAAATTTTGCATCCATGTTATTTGATACCAGTGCCGACTATAGCTTTGTATCATTAGAATATAAGAATATACTTGGGTTGGCCACTAGTAAGTTAGATGTTCCATACTCGATCGAATTGGCAAATGGCCAGGTAGTTGAAACGGGAGAAGTCATCAGAGGATGCGTGATAGAATTGGGAGGACACCAGTTTACGCTAGATCTGCTACCTGTCGAGTTGGGAAGTTTCGACGTGGTAGTAGGAATGGATTGGTTGTCGAGCAACAAGGCCGAGATTGTTTGCCACGAGAAGACCATCCGCATCCCTATGACGGATGAAGAAATAATCATAGTGCACGCAGAGAAGCATGATACGCCGCTGAGGATTATTAGCTGTCTGAAAGCTAGAAAGTGTTTACAGAAGGGATGTGTTGCCTACTTGGCACACATCGTGGACAAGGAAGCTGCTGAACCGAAAATCGAAGACATTCTGGTTGTGAGAGAATATCTTGAAGTCTTTCCAGAAGACTTGCCAGGATTACCGCCGCAAAGGCAAGTCGAGTTCCACATTGACTTGGTTCAAGGCGCCACGCCTGTGGCCAAGGCACCCTATAGACTTGCACCTTTGGAGATGCAGGAGTTGTCAACACAACTCCAGGAGCTATTGGATAAAGGATTCATCAGACCAAGTTTCTCACCTTGGGGAGCTCCAGTTCTGTTTGTTAAAAAGAAGGACGGTAGTTTTCGTATGTGTATAGACTACCGCGAGCTCAATAAGTTGACCATCAAGAATAGATATCCTTTGCCAAGGATCGATGACCTATTTGATCAGCTGCAAGGTTCAAGTTTCTATTCAAAGATCGATCTTCACTCCAGATATCATCAGCTAAGGATACAAGTGGAAAGTATCCCGAAAACGGCCTTTAGGACTCGTTATGGACATTATGAGTTCCTAGTTATGCCGTTTAGGCTGACAAACGCACCGGCAGTTTTCATGGACCTAATGAACCGAGTCTGCAAGCCGTACTTGGACAAGTTTGTGATCGTGTTTATCGACAACATTCTGATCTACTCAAAGACGAAGGACGAGCACGAACAACACTTAAGAGCTATTCTAGAGCTACTTAAAAAGGAGAAGTTATACGCTAAGTTCTCGAAGTGCGAGTTTTGGTTGCGCGAAGTCCAATTTCTTGGACATGTGGTTAATGGAAAGGGAATTCATGTTGATCCCACAAAGATCGAGGCGATCAAGAATTGGGAGACTCCAAGGACGCCAACCGAGATTCGACAGTTCTTAGGTTTGGCTGGTTATTATCGAAGGTTCATTGAGGATTTCTCCAAAATCGCTCAACCCCTGACCGCACTCACACAGAAAGACAAGAAGTTTGATTGGGGTGACAAACAAGAGGAAGCGTTTCAGTTATTGAAAAACAAACTTTGTGACGCACCGATCTTATCACTACCCGAAGGAACGGACGACTTCGTGGAGTATTGTGACGCCTCGCGTCAAGGTTTGGATTGCGTGCTGATGCAACGCCAGAAGGTTATAGCATATGCGTCACGCCAGTTGAAGATTCATGAGAAAAACTATACCACACATGACTTAGAGTTAGGAGCGGTGGTATTTGCGTTGAAGATCTGGCGACATTATTTGTATGGTACGCGATGTACAATCTTTACTGATCACAAGAGCTTACAACACATATCTGATCAGAAAGAACTAAACATGAGACAGAGACGCTGGGTAGAGCTATTGAATGAATATGATTGCGAAATCAAGTATCACCCAGGGAAGGCAAACGTGGTCGCTGATGCCCCGAGTCGAAAAGAAAGGATTAAGCCCATAAGGGTTAGGGCTTTGGAAATGATTATCCAGACAGACCTCTCTTTGTGCATTCGTGCCGCGCAGAGAGAAGCTTTGAAAGAAAGGAACATTGAGGGCGAATATCTCCGTGCGATGGAGAAGCAGTTGGTATCAAACGAGGAAGGAACTTTGTGCTTCATGAAACGGACTTGGGTTCCTCTGTTTGGTGGTTTGAGGAAGGTTATTTTTGATGAAGCTCACAAATCTCGGTACTCAATTCATCCCGGTGCGGATAAGATGTACCAAGACCTCAAGGATTTCTACTGGTGGCCTAGGATGAAAGGCGATGTTGCAGTATATGTTAGCACATGTTTAACGTGCGCCAAGGTAAAGGCCGAGTACCAGAAGCCTTCAGGTCTTCTGCAACAACCCGAAATACCCAAATGGAAATGGGAACAGATTTCCATGGACTTCATAACGAAACTGCCAAGGACGCCCAAAGGCCATGATACAATTTGGGTAATAGTAGACCGTCTGACAAAGTCCGCACACTTCTTGCCGATCAAAGAGAAAGACAACACGAGTAAACTTGCAGAAATATACATGAGGGAGATTGTCGCACGTCATGGAGTGCCTCTCTCAATTATCTCTGACAAAGATGGGAGATTTGTATCAAGGATTTGGCAATCCTTCCAAGAAGCTTTTGGCTCGCAGTTGAATCTGAGCACTGCATTTCATCCACAAACTGATGGCCAAAGTGAACGAACTATTCAGACATTGGAAGATATGATGAGAGCATGTCTAATGGACCTAGGTGGTAGCTGGGATAATCACTTACCATTGGTCGAATTTTCGTACAACAACAGCTACCACACAAGTATTGGAGCCGCGCCGTTCGAAACTCTTTATGGACGCAAGTGTTGCTCACCACTGTGCTGGGCTGATGCAGGTGATAGACAGTTGGTTGGTCCCGAAATAGTCCAAGAGACGACAAACAAGATTGCACAAATTCGAAAGCGCATCGAGGCGGCTCGCGACAGAAAAAAAGCCTATGCAAACCAAAGAAAGAAACCTTTAGAGTTTCAAGTTGGGGATATGGTTTTGTTGAAAGTTTCACCCTGGAAGGGTGTGGCACGCTTTGGAAAGCGTGGGAAGTTGAATCCGCGTTACATTGGCCCTTTCAGAATCCTGCAAAGGATTGGGCTTGTAGCCTACAAGTTGGATCTACCTGCTGAACTTAATGGTGTTCATGTTACATTTCATGTATCAAATTTGAAAAAGAGTCCAACACAAGAAACAGTAATCATTCCTGCTGACGAAGTTCATATCGACGACACGCTCCACTTTACCGAAGAACCCGTTGAGGTTACGGATTGGAAAGTTAACAAAACACGCAGGAGTAGTGTCAAACTCGTCAAAGTTCGATGGAATGCAAGACATGGGCCAGAATTCACGTGGGAACGTGAGGATCGTATGAACGAGAAATACCCCCATTTATTTCCCAAGACCCCTGCAACTAGAAGCAGAGTCTAAAATTTCAGGACGAAATTTCTCTAACGGGGGGAGAATGTGACAACCCTCACAAATCCAGGTATCCGTACAATTAATTAATATTTAATTAGTGCTTAATTACTGTGTTTGATTACAACTGTGATTAAACTGCTTAACTGAATTCTGTTACATACATACACATGCATCACATTCTATACTGTCACTCCATTTATCTACATACAAACATTAGTGACAACCATGATGTACAAAGCACAGTTAGCACAGTGAGCGGATAACCCAGAAACATGCTGACAATGCCAGCACCTAGACAGACAATATTTTGAGGCCAGTATGAGCCGGGAATAAAGTACTACACTGGTAGGGAGTGTAGGGAGGTGAGGACCATAAAACTGCGTCACTAGGTGATAGTTATAGTGCCCGGAAGTGCCTAAAACATACTTAAAGTGCATAATTCTGCACTATATAACCAAAATTCAGCATTTAACAATGCTAGTAAAGTGCAAAAACTTGGCAAAATAGTCCTAGATATTTTCCAAAGTGTTGGTAATTTAATGTGTCACTAAAAACAATATAAAAGACACTTTAAAGCTTTATTTAGCACTTTAACGGATCAATATCCAACCGAACAACCGGACTTTACCCGGAACATAAAAATATTGCCAAATACATTGTTTTTACTTTTCTGAGCTAGTTAGGGTCCCCGAACACCCTAACACACCTTGTATTAGATGACACATGATAATATCCTAACTAAACATTAGAGATCCTAACTAAATAGTTACCCTCTCATTACAACCCAACCCCATACCCCCCCCCCCCACTTCGACGGTCACAAGGGTGGGACACACCCTTGCTTCTTTTGATTATTTTATTAAGATATGTTGTTGGATAATAAGACACATTATATAATGGGTAATGAGGATTAGTGGATTATAAATTAACACATAAGGTCTTGATCTTCTCTCATCAAACAACACAAGCTCTCATCTCCTTCCCTTCTTCCTTGCTTCGGCCGCCACCTATCACCACCATACCAACACCATCAACTTCCATTCAAGCCATTTTTCATACACTCAAAGGTGCAAGGAGTTCAACAAACAAGCTTGGTGCACTCGGAAGCTCAAGGACCACCCTAGTTTTCTTTTATCCACCACTTTTATGCCTTGTTTCTTCCCTAGCCTTGTGCTAGTAGTAAGTGTTCTAAAACATCATCTTGTTCTTGGATTTAGTGGTTAATAGATGATAGAATGATAAAAGTTAAGAAACTCTAATGAACATAATCTAAAGTCTTGAACATAAGTGTTAAAGGGTGGATAAAGAGAAGATATATGGGTAAATCATGTAAATCTTGTGTAGTTATGATTATTTGATGTTGTTTGTTAGTTAAAGTAGGATGGATCATCATCTAGACATGCTAGATCATGTTCAAGAACATGAACTAGTAAGATGTAAATGCTAGAAATATGAAAGATGATGAATCCATCCATACATGAATCTTGAACTTGAATAAATGTAATTTTTCTTGAAAAATAAGGTTACAAATTTGTAGATCTAGAGATCTACAAGTGGTTTTTCGGAAGAACCAAGTGAAAAATAATAGTCTTGTTAAAACCCGGATCTTGTATGAACTAAAAGCATTTTAGTAAGTAAACAAGTGTAGGAACACTTGTGTAAAAAGAAGATTTTACAAAGAAATCTTTTTGCAAATCATGACTAGAAGTTGTGAAACTACATATTCTTTAAAAATAAAGTTTTTAAGAAACTAATCATATTTTTTAAAGATATCAAGACCTACTAAATGAGTTAGTGATTTGCTACATATTTTTACAAACCTTCAAGTTCATGAAGTTTATGATTTAGGCTTACTTTTGTCAAGATTAGTGATTAAAGATTGTATATTGTTGATTGATGATTGTTTGAGTAAACTTTTGAAAAGAAAATGATACGCTAGTAAGCGTGGACACCTCCATTTACAAAGGAAACTCTGGCGAAATTTTTCTAGAATTTCAACACTTAGAAATATTTTTCTTACAAATGTTTACAAATATATTTTTAACTTGGTTTTCAAAATAAACTTCGCCATGATTTTTATTTCAAAAATTACCAAGTACGGGAAGTGGATTTTCGTAAATAAAAACTTGATAAATATATATTTAGAATATATATTTTATAACAAAACGATTGTGTGATTATTTGATTATTTGGTAAACTAGATATATATTATTTTTAGGATAAAAATAATATAACTTGGAAATATCATGAAATTACAACTCCAGAATAATACCAACGCTCTCATAAATAAATATTTAAGTTACACCGGTATTGTTATTACAACGCGAACTTTAAAAATGTAACTTATGTAGTATTTCTGAAAAATACTCTTATATGTATATTTTGATAACGTATTATTTTTGGAAATTGTATGAGATAAAATATAATATTTTTGGGAAAAATATATATATTTTGGAATTAAAATATCTTAGACAAGTGATTAAAAATATGTTTTCTAAGTGGGACTTAAAATATATTTTTCGGAATTATAACGTGTACATGTATAAAAACCCCCATCCTTGGGAAGGAATATACTTATAAAATAAATAAGAAGTGTGAATACGGAATAGTTACCTAACTATTTCTCCAAAAACATTAAACCATAAGCCAAGGCACGACCCATCCGTCTAATAGGAATTAGTACGTGTAGGTCGTCACGTAGCAGATAGAGTTGGAGATTGACGTTTCTGGATACGCACTTCTGTGAGTTCATGTCCCCCTTTTCTCTTAACTGTTTTCAGTTTTATACTTCGGGGGTGGAATACATGTTACATTATTACAGACTTTTGTATACACGGTATGGTTAGCTTAAGGAGGGTTTACTACTTAGATCATGTGAGTGGGTAGGTGGAACTTGAGGCCATTAATCCTCGTTGTAGGACCGAGGGTCATGAGCGGTAGATCTATTTGGGTGTAGCGAGCCCAGCTCCTGAGTCCACTGTATGGACCATGGAGTGACTTTGAGCCCGACGCAGAAATCTGCTAGGTTTGAGTCTTCCTGCATCACTTCACACATATCATTGGCTTTGCAACCCAATGGTGATCTCTTTTTCCTTAATTGCTACATACCAGGGATTTTCATACATACAGACATACTACAAGGTTATACATTCTCACTTTTACATGAACTCGCTCATCTTTTGTTGAATTTTCAAACTACATGTATTTCAGGAAACTAATGGATCTGGCCAAGTTTGCAATGTCGTCAAGCTGCGTAGGAATAATGATGTCATCCGAGTTTAGGAAATGTGACCTTTGCCTGGACGGATTACAAGCCTTAAACTGTGTTTTTATTTATGTCTTTTGGTTGTGTCTTGTGAACACATTTTAAAATTATGTCTTATCATAATCTGTTTTAAGTGTCGACTTTTGAACAATGTTGTCATGTTAACTTTTAAAACTTGTTGAATGGATGAACATCATGTGTTTTTAATTCATATAGCATGGTTATGATATTTGCTATGGTATTAAGAAGTCACACCAAAACAAACCCACGCTTCCGCAAAGCCAGGGTGTGACAGCTTGGTATTATACCAGGGTTTGTTTAAGATCTTGTTTGAAGGGCTTTCTATTTCTGACATATTAGGTCTTTGTGCGTGATGAAATCTGGGGTATTATACCAGGACTTCTGATTTTGCGGGAGCAATAGCCTAGTCCTCGTATAATACTTTGCACTGCTTTAATCCTAAAGTGTCACACCCCCAAAAATCCACACGCGGAGTATCACCGCTTGGAGGCGTGACGTGACCAGGATCGAGCCACCAATCATATTGACCAACGAAATTAAGTAAGTAAAACCAATCACAATACAATTGGTGACCATAAGACAGTAACCCGTTATAAGTTAACCGCGGAAGCATAATACGTAAAGCTAAAACATAAGTTCATAGTTCATAAGTTTAAAGTCCAAAACGCAAGTTTAATAAGTTCATAAGGATTAAAGGTTTAGCACGGAACATAACAATTCATATTCCATAACAACCTTCTCCTCGTGCAAGCTCCAAAAGCATCTAGCGACCTGTAAGGCATGTAACAACGAGTCAACAACAAAGTTGAGTGAGTTCACGGTTGGTTGATTAGTTTTAAGTTGTTTCTGAAAACGTGGTTTGACTTTCGTTGGCTTATTTTCCGTGGGGGTTACCCCATAGTTGAAAGTATGTTTAACCAGTTCCTTTATTTACCCAAACCATATCCATAATCAGTGGGGGCTTCCCCATGTGAACTACTAGACGGTAGGATATCGACTACTAACGAAAGTAAGTTGTGCCCTAAGTCAATGTCTATCATCATTGACCCTTTGCCTTAGTCCATTAGTACATGCCCGTTCGAACGACACGGTGTGAGGTTTGTTAAACCTAATAGCGCTATTAACTAATGACCCGCTCGCCATTGGCCTCGGCGATTAAGTCGATATAAAATGAGGGACTTATGATAGAGTTTTGTCTAGTAAGTTTTAAGGTTTTTGTCCTACCCAAGGAGGACGAACGTACGTAGTTCTCCCCAAAGAGAATACGCAGGATTAATATTGGCTTCCTATCCAAGGAGGATGCCCGTACATATCCTACCTAAGTAAGATATGTAGATTCCGTTTTAATTCTTTAACCCATTCCCAAACCACCGGGAATCCCATGCCTTAGAAAGTGTGTGAACTCACCTCGGTTTTCTCGGTTAGAAAGTGTGTGAACCACCGGGAATCCCATGCCTTATGTCGTTTCAGCTTTAATATTCAAAACCGGGCTGTTTTCAGACATTTTAATAAAATAGTTAACTTATTCCAAAAATTCCCAATTTTTTACAGAATGTCTTAAACGATCAAAATATTATTTTGTAAAAATATCGGGATCCAATTCATCACCAATATTTTATAAAAATTCATTTTCCGGACTGCAATCAGATTCATCTTTTTTTTCTGATTGCAGTCCACGGAATAATTTATTAAAAATTCATCGTAAGTCCGATATACGAAATTCCAGTGAGGGAATTACAAATACATCGGTGGCCATCTACAGTACAAATTTCATGATCTAACTCTACACAGAATTCAAGTTATGACGGAAACAGAACGCATATTTTTCAGCATCAAAAATGCAGCTCTAGCTGCTGTTACAAAACGACACTTTAAAAATAGTAAACGAAGTCCAAAAATTATGATTCCGGTGCCATTAGAACCGTATTTCATAATAACACGTTATAGACTCAAAATATCAGTTTTTCGTTGAGTTATGACCTGTTTACAGCCAACTGAAGTTGGCTATAAAGGCTTGGACAGAAGCTGTTTTTCAGCTTTTAGCTTCCTAACTCGTGTTTGATTGATTCCGTTAACATGTTTAGTGATCACAACAACATCAAACATCAATATTAACCAGCAAATCATCAGGAAATCAACAAGAATCAAGACAACTTCATATTAACATCACCTCATTGTATTTCAACAATATTTCATCACAAAGTTAGTTTATGTGTAAGGCTTTGTTCATGGTTCTTTAGTGTTCATGGATTCTCATCATCAAATAACTATTAACCACTCTAATAACATGAAAAATGAATGGATCTAAGTTCTTACCACTAGTTCAAGACTAGGGAAGTTCAAGTGTGGAAAAGTGGTGGTTAATAGCGAATAGAGATGGTCCTTCCACTTCTGAACGCACCGAGCTTCGTTGTATGCCTTCTAACACCTATGGATTCTTGTGGAATGTATGAGAAATGAGTTGAAGGTGGTGGTATGGTGATGGTTGTTGGCTGCCGAAACAAAGGAAGGGAAGAGAGAGATGGATGGTGTTGTTGATTGTAGATGATGATAATGGTGGTTAACTAATGGTTTAAATAGACATCTTTCAACAAGCTTTTGTCCACTAGGTCTAATGTCACCATAAGTACATGCATATCAAATAAACAAATCAAAATAATCATGGGTGTGTCTCCACCATTGTAACCGATTTTGAGGGGGGGGGGGGGGTATAGGGTTGGGTTTCAATGGGTGGTTACTAGTTTAGTTAGATTTCAAATAGTATAGTTAGTGTGTTATGGTGGGTTATATAATATATAGTGTGTTAGGGTGTTCGGGGACCCTAACTAGCTCAGAAAAATAGGAACAATGCTTCTAGCATTATTTTAGTGTTCGGGGACCCTAACTAGCTCAGAAAAATAGGAACAATGCTTCTAGTTAAGTTGCGTTGGTTTCCTGGTTTTCCTGGGGTGTCACATCATCCCCCCGTTGATTTGGAATTTCATCCCGAAATTCTGCAGTAGCTTCAGCCTCAGTAGTGGTTGCGTTTTTCTTAAACAGCTAGGGGTATTTGAGTTTCATTTGGTCTTCTCGTTCCCAGGTATACTCTGGGCCACGACGGGAATCCCAACGAACTCGGACAAGAGGTATCCTGGTACGCTTGAGGATCTTAACATCTCGATCTGTAATTTCTACTGGTTCCTCAACGAATCGCAGCTGGTCGTCGATAGTGAGTTCCTTGAGAGGAACTATGAGGGTCTCATCTGACAGACACTTCTTCAGATTCGACACATGGAAAACATTGTGAACTCCGCTGAGTTCTTCAGGTAGATTCAACCTGTAGGCTACCTTGCCAATCTTCTCAATGATTTCAAACGGTCCGACATAACGCGGATTTAGTTTGCCTCGTTTGCCAAAACGAACTACAGCTTTCCAAGGTGAGACTTTGAGTAGCACTCGATCCACAACCTGGAACTCGAGTGGTTTCCTGCGATTATCAGCATAGCTTTTCTGACGGTCACGAGCTGCCGCCATTCACTGTCGTATCTGAGCAATTCTCTCGGTTTTATCTACTACAAGTTCTGGGCCTGTAATTTCGCTGTCGCCAACCTCTGTCCAACAAAGAGGTGATCGGCACTTCCGTCCATACAATGCCTCGAACGGAGCGGCCTGGATGCTGGTGTGGTAACTGTTGTTATAAGAAAACTCCACTAGCGGGAGGTGCTTTTCCCAGCCATTACCAAAATCGATTACACATGCCCTAAGCATGTCTTCAAGGGTTTGGATGGTGCATTCAGATTGCCCATCCGTCTGTGGGTGATAAGCGGTGCTCATATCTAAACGTGAGCCAAAAGACTTATGCATGGCTTGCCACAGTTCGGAGGTAAAACGCGCGTCACGATCGGAAATGATGGAGGTTGGCACTCCGTGCCTTGATACCACTTCCTTTAGGTAAATGTCTGCTAAAGTAGAAAACTTATCCGTTTCCTTGATTGCCAGAAAATGTGCAGACTTGGTCAGTCAGTCCACGATCACCCAAATGGTATCGTTTCCGCGTTGTGATCTCGGTAGGCCAGTAACGAGATCCATGGAAATTTGCTCCCATTTCCATTTAGGTATTTCTGGTTGTTGAAGTAGGCCTGATGGTTTCTGATATTCAGTCTTGACTCTCGCACAAGTCAAACATTTGCTGACGTAGGTTGCTATGCTGGTTTTCATACCAGGCCACCAGTATGTAGTCTTGAGATCGTGGTACATCTTATCCGAACCAGGATGTACCGAATAACGAGACTTACGTGCTTCATCCATCACAAGCTCGTGTAAGTTTCCATACAGTGGAACCCAGATGCGTCCGTTAACATAGTAGGCACCGTCTTCTTTTTGTTCTAGCCGCTGCCTTGATCCTCGTAAGGATTCGGCCCTGATGTTTTCTGCTTTCAACGCTTCAACCTGAGCATCTCGTATTTGAGCGGGAAGGTTAGATTGGATGGTAAGCTGTAAAGCACGTACACGCTTAGGTATAGTATCCTTTCGACTGAGGGCGTCGGCCACAACATTGGCCTTGCCAGGATGGTACTTGACCGCACATTCGTAATCGTTCAAGAGCTCAACCCATCGGTGTTGACGCATGCTTAACTCCTCTTGCTTGAAGATATGCTCGAGACTCCTGTGATCGGTGTAAATGGTGCACTTGGTACCGTACAGGTAATGTCTCCATATCTTAAGTGCGAAAACAACTGCTCCCAATTCCAAGTCGTGTGTAGTGTAGTTCCTTTCGTGAACCTTAAGTTGGCGTGATGCGTAGGCAATGACCTTGTCACGTTGCATCAACACGCAACCAAGTCCTTGGATGGAAGCGTCGCAATAAACCACAAAATCATCTGTGCCTTCAGGCAATGAGAGAATAGGTGTGCTACAAAGTCTATCCTTTAAGTGCTGAAAAGCAGATTCTTGTGCATCACCCCAATGATAGGTGACACCCTTCTGAGTCAGTGAAGTGAGAGGTTGCGTAATCTTCGAGAAATCCTTAATAAACCTTCTGTAATATCCTGCCAAACCCAAGAATTGGCGGATTTCTGTTGGTGTACGGGGTGCAGGCCTGTTCTTGATCGAATCAACCTTGGGTGGATCAACATGAATCCCATCCTTGTTTACCACATGGCCTAGAAAGTGGACTTCGCGAAGCCAGAAGTCACATTTCGAAAATTTAGCATACAGTTGCTCTACTCGAAGAAGTTCCAGCATAAGTTGTAGATGCTGCTCGTGTTCCTTCTGACTCTTAGAATAGATCAGGATATCGTTGATGAACACAATAACGAACTTATCCAGGTAAGGTTTGCATACTCGGTTCATGAGATCCATGAAGACCGCTGGTGCATTCATTAATCCGAAAGGCATAACTAGAAACTCGTAATGGCCGTAACGAGTTCTGAATGTTGTTTTGGAGACGTCCTCATCTCGGACTCTCAGTTGATGGTAACCAGATCTCAAATCAATCTTAGAGTAATAGCTCGACCCTTGCAACTGGTCGAATAAGTCGTCAATACGTGGAAGGGGATAACGATTCTTCACAGTCACCTTGTTAAGTTCGCGATAGTCAATACACATTCTGAAAGTACCGTCTTTCTTCTTCACGAATAGTACTGGAGCTCCCCAGGGCGAATAGCTAAGACGTATAAAACCCTTTTCCAAGAGTTATTGTAATTGCGTGGACAGTTCTTCTAGTTCTGTTGGAGCTAGACGATAAGGTGCTCGAGCTATGGGCGCTGCTCCAGGAGCTAGCTCGATTTGAAACTCAACTTAGCGATGAGGCGGAAGACCAGGCAATTCCTCAGGAAATACCTCAGGAAAGTCGCGCACGATAGGAATGTCTTCTATCTTCCTTTCTTCCGAGGATGCATCAGAAACGAGGGCTAGGATAGCAGGGTGGCCCTTTTGCAAACACTTATGGGCCTTAAGGAAAGAGATGAAGCCTACGACAGCACCACTCTTGTCACCATGAATCACAAGGGGTTCTTCACCAGAACGAGGAATACAGACAATCTTCTTGTTGTAAAGGATTTCCGCTTGCTGGTGAGATAACCATTCCTTCCTTATAACAGCGTCGAAGCTACCAAGTACGATAGGAATAAGATCGATAGAGAGGGTCTGACCAGCTAAGACGAGGTTACAACCCTTAACTGTGTGTGTACCCTTAAGACTTTCACCATTAGCTAGTTCTACAACATGTTTGGTATTTTAAGGATAATGGGGTACGCTTAAGCACCTGACTAACTCTTAGGAACACATATCTAACATCTGTACCCGAATTAACTAAAATAGAAACAAGGAAATTGTCTAGTAGGAACTTACCCGCCACAACGTTGGGGTTGTTTCCTTCTTCCTCTTGTTCATTCAGGAACTCATGCTTACCAGTCCTGCGGTTATTCTTATTGTTTCCGTTATAGTTTCCGTTGCCCTGGTTGCCGCTGTTGTCACGATTCTGTCTCATCTGCGGACAGTTCCTCTTGAAGTGACCCTCAGCACCGCACTGGTAACATCTCTCATTACCCTGCTGGTGTTGCCGTTGGTTCCGGTTTGCAGGATATGGGCTCCTATAGTCTCTAGCCATATGTCCCAACTTCTTGCACTGATGACAACATGATTTCGCACATGACCCGCTGTGGTGCCGTTGGCACTTGCGGCATCTCGGTTTATTCCCTAGGTATCCCCCCTGATTTTGGTAGTTCAGCCCGAGTTTCCTGTGCGGTTCCCGTCGTATAGAGCTAGGACCCTCACCTTGGTGATCACCCCAAATATACTTGTTACTAATAAGAGCATTTGCATTGGAAGAGTTACGCTTGGGCAACTTGCCCTCTTCCACCGCCTGATCGGTGAGTTGGTGCGCCAAACGAATGACTTGCTGGATTGTGGGAAGGTTGGCCGCACTCACAGACCCTTGGATTTCTGGGACTAAGCCTCTGAGGTATAGCTTGATTCGCCTAGATATGGGTTGTGACATGTTAGGACATAAGGCAGCCAAGTCGTTAGACCTCTTTGTGTACGCCTCAATCTCTGATCCTTCCATCTTCAAACCATAATACTCTATTTCCAGTTCCAGAATGTCGTCCAGGTGGCAGAATTCTTCCTTAATCCAATCCTTGAAGTCGCTCCAGAGGGTGGCATTCGCGTCTGCCAACCCGAGCATCTGAACTTGTGCGTTCCACCAAGAATACGCTTTCCCCTGCAACATGCCGGTAGCGTACTTTACTCGTTTGCTGGCAGGGCTTTCACTTTCTTCGAATGTATATTTGATTCTTCGGATCCAGTGTAGAAGGCCAATTGCCCCTCCAGTGCCGTCGAAAGTGGGAGGTTTGCACTCCACGAATGCCTTGAGGGTGCCTATGCGCGTTTGAGGGTGTATGGGTTGACTCCCTGTTTGGGTTGCCAAGGCTTCAGCAACCCGTTCATTAATCAAGGTCGTCAGCTGATCCTGAGTCAAGTTGAGGCGTCCACTCATGATCTTCACATCGAGGGAAAACACAGGTAAGAAGAAAGTCGTGAAAGTGCGTAAGTGTGGAGTGACAGAAGGGAGCAAACACACAGGGTTTTCAAGCAATAGTTGTTACGCTAACTAAGCATACCATGATCAAATGCGCTACTTAAACTAACAGGCAGGCAATACAAACATAAACCATATTACCTATAGTGTTGAGTCTTGCACGTGGAGTGAAGCGTCGTTGTGGATCGTTGAGCACTGTACAGGTTATAGTCTGGTTTTGTCAAAAAGCTTTTCCCTTTTTAAAACCAAGTTCACTATAACCAATGGCTCTGATACCAATCTGTCACACCCCCAAAAATCCACACGCGGAGTATCACTGCTTGGAGGCGTGACGTGACCAGGATCGAGCCACTAATCATATTGAACAACGAAATTAAGTAAGTAAAACCAATCACAATACAATTGGTGACCATAAGACAGTAACCAGTTATAAGTTAACCGCGGAAGCATAATACGTAAAGCTAAAACATAAGTTCATAGTTCATAAGTTTAAAGTCCAAAACGCAAGTTTAATAAGTTCATAAGGATTAAAGGTTTAGCACGGGACATAACAATTCATATTCCACAACAACCTTCTCCTCGTCCAAGCTCCAAAAGCATCTAGCGACCTGTAAGGCATGTAACAACGAGTCAACAACAAAGTTGAGTGAGTTCACGGTTGGTTGATTAGTTTTAAGTTGTTTCTGAAAACGTGGTTTAACTTTCGTTGGCTTATTTGCCGTGGGGGTTACCCTGTAGTTGAAAGTATGTTTAACCAGTTCCTTTATTACCCAAACCATATCCATAATCAGTGGGGGCTTCCCCATGTGAACTACTAGATGGTAGGATATCGACTACTAACGAAAGTAAGTTGTGCCCTAAGTCAATGTCTATCATCATTGACCCTTTGCCTTAGTCCATTAGTACACGCCCGTTCGAACGACACGGTGTGAGGTTTGTTAAACCTAATAGCGCTATTAACTAATGACCCGCTCGCCATCGGCCTCGGCGATTAAGTCGATATAAAATGAGGGACTTATGATAGAGTTTTGTCTAGTAAGTTTTAAGGTTGTTGTCCTACCCAAGGAGGACGAACGTACGTAGTTCTCCCCAAAGAGAATACGCAGGATTAATATTGGCATCCTATCCAAGGAGGATGGCCGTACATATCCTACCTAAGTAAGATATGTAGATTCCGTTTTAATTCTTTAACCCATTCCCAAACCACCGGGAATCCCATGCCTTAGAAAGTGTGTGAACTCACCTCGGTTTTCTCGGTTAGATTCTCAAATATAGCTAACAGTCAAGGTTGGTCAATCACGTCCTAATATGATTACCAGTTAGTCATTTAGTAGTTTCAAATAGAGCACAAAGTTCCTACACGTATCTACTACATAACATGCATTCACTTTAATAGTTCACGCTCATATAAACATTCCACCTATAGTTACTCAAGAACAAGCATACGATATTGCACATATTACTTTTATTGATATATAACATGTTAGATCATCCTCAGATAACATACTCGCCATTTAGACACGCAAATTACTACTTATGTCGTTTCAGCTTTAATATTCAAAATCGGGCTGTTTTCGGACATTTTAATAAAATAGTTAACTTATTCCAAAAATTCCCAAATTTTTACAGAATGTCTTAACCGATCAAAATATTATTTTGTAAAAATATCGGGATCTAATTCATCACCAATATTTTATAAAAATTCATTTTCCGGACTGCAATCAGATTCATCTTTTTTTTTCTGATTGCAGTCCACGGAATAATTTATTAAAAATTCATCGTAAGTCCGATATACGAAATTCCAGTGAGGGAATTACAAATACATCGGTGGCCATCTACAGTACAAATTTCATGATCTAACTCTACACAGAATTCTAGTTATGACGGAAACAGAACGCATATTTTTCAGCATCAAAAATGCAGCTCTAGCTGCTGTTACAAAACGACACTTTAAAAATAGTAAACGAAGTCCAAAAATTATGATTCCGGTGCCATTAGAACCGTATTTCATAATAACACGTTATAGACTCAAAATATCAGTTTTTCGTTGAGTTATGACCTGTTTACAGCCAACTGAAGTTGGCTATAAAGGCTTGGACAGAAGCTGTTTTTCAGCTTTTAGCTTCCTAACTCGTGTTTGATTGATTCCGTTAACATGTTTAGTGATCACAACAACATCAAACATCAATATTAACCAGCAAATCATCAGGAAATCAACAAGAATCAAGACAACTTCATATTAACATCACCTCATTGTATTTCAACAATATTTCATCACAAAGTTAGTTTATGTGCAAGGCTTTGTTCATGGTTCTTTAGTGTTCATGGATTCTCATCATCAAATAACTATTAACCACTCTAATAACATGAAAAATGAATGGATCTAAGTTCTTACCACTAGTTCAAGACTAGGGAAGTTCAAGTGTGGAAAAGTGGTGGTTAATAGCGAATAGAGATGGTCCTTCCACTTCTGAACGCACCGAGCTTAGTTGTATGCCTTCTAACACCTATGGATTCTTGTGAAATGTATGAGAAATGAGTTGAAGGTGGTGGTATGGTGATGGTTGTTGGCTGCCGAAACAAAGGAAGGGAAGAGAGAGATGGATGGTGTTGTTGATTGTAGATGATGATAATGGTGGTTAACTAATGGTTTAAATAGACATCTTTCAACAAGCTTTTGTCCACTAGGTCTAATGTCACCATAAGTACATGCATATCAAATAAACAAATCAAAATAATCATGGGTGTGTCTCCACCATTGTAACCGATTTTGAGGGGGGGGGGGTATAGGGTTGGGTTTCAATGGGTGGTTACTAGTTTAGTTAGATTTCAAATAGTATAGTTAGTGTGTTATGGTGGGTTATATAATATATAGTGTGTTAGGGTGTTCGGGGACCCTAACTAGCTCAGAAAAATAGGAACAATGCTTCTAGCATTATTTTAGTGTTCCGGGTAAAGTCTGATTATTCGGTTCGGTGTTGTTCCGTTAAAGTGCTTAATTAATCCGTAAAGCGTCCTATATATATATTTTTGTAACATTTTTAATTCTCAACGCTTAGGAAAGCATACCGGACTATTTAGTAACTTTTCCGTACACTCCTAGTGTGTTAACAAGCACATGTAAGTATAACACAGTAATCAGAAAGCAGTTAAGTGATCCAGCACAGTCATCAAGCACTTTAATTATCATAAAAAAAATTGTACGAATACATGGAATTATGAGGGTTGTCACAGGTCACCCTCAGCATAAAAAATGATGAAACATTGAAAAATGCTAATCATGTGCTGTTGAAGAAAAGATTCTCTAAAGGGAACACACCTAAAGTCGAGCCATCATCTCTCTGATTTTGCGGAAGCAATAGCCTGAGCTCTCATGGTCTCGCTTTCACCCCTTACAGATATCATTAGTGTACATTCACCTGTAAGACTGAATATAGAAGTCTGGATACAGGAGTATATTCTGAGGTGGTACACGCGAATGAGTTTAAGTGCTTAAAACACTAATCCGTATCTCAAATCAATTGAACTTTGTGTGAAAATTTAAGTGGATCAGTATACTGACAATCTAAGTGAATCGTTTAGAACTTAAAGTGTTTAAAGCTCAACGGTGCTAGTGATTTGTCAAAAACTGATATGATCCTCTTACACAAACTCACAAAAATTATTGTCTGTAAATATTTCGTTAATGCTTTTCATTAGTGTGTTTTAGCATAATTTTTGAAAAACAAAAAGATTTCGTTAATGCTTTTCATTAGTGTGTTTTAGCATAACTGATTTTGAAAAGCTGATTTTCAAAATTCCGAGTGCTAAACATGATGAACAACAGTGGGTTGGGAGTGTGTTTGATTTGAAATGAAGTTTGAGATAATTTGAGAAATGTTAAAATATTCTTACAAATGTTGTTTTGAGAATGATTTTACGGTTAGTTAATCAAGGTCATTAATTTGAACTTGATATAACTATTGTTGATATTGAATGATTTCTACAAAAGTAAATTTCAAAATTGTCAAAGGCTAAATTTGTGTATTATGATTACATGTGGTTAAGCAGAGATTAAAATTGTTATAAATAAAAATTTACTTTTGGGTAGAGGTTTGTGCAGATCCCCGTGTTACTACTGAGAGTCAGGAATCGTTCCTGAACCTATGAAAGCTATGTCGGATTGCGATCCCGGAACAACTTAAGGGGGGGTCTGTCACCAAAGGGGAGTCTGAAGAGTGAAAGATAAAGATTGAAGGATGCTTACAGAGAAAGACATTTTGGAAAGAGCGTGAAGACTGATCAAGATTGAAGACTCGACGTACTGAAGACTCGTCAACATCCAAGGGGGAGTCTGTTGGTGCATATGTCTGCCGACTTCATCTTGTATCGAGTCTTGTAATAGAATTGTTAGCTCAAGTCACGTAGTTCGAGAAAAACGGAAAGCAGGTCAGAACAAGCCAGTCCACACGAACTGACCAGTTCGTGCGAACTGGGTTTACCAGTTCGTGCGAACTGGAGATTGGCTAGTTCATGCGAAGTGGCTTCTAGTATAAATAGGTGACTTGTGATTTCATTTGTAACATTCCTGATTCCGGTAGCGGAGCTCTGCCGAAGTGTCGAACAAGCTGTAATCTGTTTCAAATCAATATAAACGACATTTAAAGTGATTCCTAGTGTTAATCAAGCTGCAATGAAGATCAAATCGTTGAATTCCGCCTTTGATTTGGTCTAGAACTCTTCTGATCGACTCATTTGATCGATTCAACGATCCTACACAAAACACGTGTTTATTTTCTTTTCAATCATAAAAACCAATTAACAACAATCAACAACTCATTCAACACTTACCGAGTGCCAAAATCAAGTAATTTACACTACATCATGAACTTGAAGTTTTTGTAAAAACTTGTAGTAACTTACCATGTTATTTAGTAGGTTTAGTTATCCTTAACAACATATTTATTTGTTTCTAAATCACATTCTTGAAAGATTTAGTCATTTACAACTTGTAAGATGATTTTTCTAAAAATATTTCTTTTGTATTTTTCTTGTTACAAACATGTTTCTAGTCTTGTTTAAATACTAAAAATATGATTAGTTTACTTAGAAACCATGACTTTGTAAATCTTGAGAATAAACTTGGTTTCTTGAGAAAATTATTTTTGTAATCATTTATTCACAAGACTTTTGTCATGTATCAACCATCATCAAACTCTAAAACATTCTAATTTTCAAGTTCATGCCAAACATAAAGTATGATGATCTTGGTCTTTCACAAGATCATCACCTTAACTTACTAGATCATGTGTTTAATCATAATCTAGTAGGTTTCATATGATACCTAACACAACAATCAATCATCAAGAAGCAAATCAACACAATCAACATGTATTCTTATATTTTTAAGCTTATGTTAAAGTATCATGATCATGTTCTTTAGTGTTCTTTAAGATTAACAATGTTCATCATCTTTTAACCAACTATATGTGAAGTAAAAACAAGTGACAAGGAGCTTACTACTAGCACAAGGGCTAGGGAAGAACACAAGAAGATGAAGGTGATAAATGTGTTGGATAAAAGCAATCGGGAGAGGTCCTTCAAGATTCACAAGCTCCACACTTCCTTAGACACCTTCTTGCACCTTAGGATGAACTTGGAATGGAGGATTAATGGATGAAAGTGGTGGTGGTGTTGTTGTTGATTCTCGACCGAGATGAGGGAAGGGAGGAAGGAGAGTATCTAGTGTGTGTTGGTGTGTGAGAGATGGTGATAATTATAATCATCATGTAACACTTATAACCAACTTTGAGATCGTAACCAATGGATCTTGTGTTCTTAATAGTACATACATAACCTTTACTAAATCAATTAAGATCATGGGATATCTAACAAGATCAAGTAAAGATCTTGATGGGGGCCACCCCATGACCGTCCACTTTAAGGGGGGAGGGGGTAAAGTGTAAGTTTGATGGATAGGTTAGAGAATTTAGTTGGAAGTTAAGTGTATTAATTAGTGTCCATGCATATGATATTTTATATAGTGTGTTAGGGTGTTCGGTGATCATAACTAGCTCAGAAATAATAAAACCATGCTTCTAGTGTAATTTTGATGTTTCGGGTAGTGTCCGGTTGTTCGGTTAGATACCGGTTCGTTAAAGAGCTAAATTGCACCGTTTAGTGTCCCTTATGTACCCTTTTGTGACACTTTCAATTCCCGACACTTAGGAAAGCATTCAGGACTAATTAGTCATATTTTTACATGTTACTAACTTGTTACAATGCTGAATTTTGCTGAAAGATATGAAATTCAGCATTTAAAGTGTGTTTCGGGTGCTTTTCAGTGCGTATTTTAGCTTCTGGAAAGTCTATATGTTAACCCTTGTATACATTCTTGGGTTTTAATGTATTTTAGACGTTGGACCTATTCCTAGGCCCCAATTCTACTGTCTGACTGCTTTCTACAGAATTGTTGACACAATGTGTCTTACCGGTGAGTTTACTAGTATTTCTGACGCAACGCTAATAGTAATGCATAAAACAATATTTGAAGTATAAAACGTGCATGAATTCACATGTATTGCATGTAATCAGACAATGTTGACGTTTAAGCACATAATTGTATATTAAATAATAATTAAACTGTGCGGAAATTACCGGTTTTGTGCCAGTTGTCACAGTCTCCCCTCGTTAAAAGAATTTCGTCCCGAAATTCAGACTGAGCTATCTCTCGCAGGAGTTTTCTTGAACAGGTGGGGGTACTTGTCTTTAAACGGGTCTTCACGTTCCCACATGTACTCGGGTCCGTGCTTAGAGTTCCAACGTACTTTTACAAGTTTGACACTACTCCTCCGGGTCTTATTGACTTTCCAGTCTGTAATCTCAACGGGTTGTTCTGTAAATCGGAGTGTGTCGTCAATATGCACTTCATCCGCAGGGATTATCACTGTTTCTTGGGTTGGACTCTTCTTGAGGTTGGACACATGAAACGTATCATGTACTCCGTTAAGTTCTTCCAGTAATTCCAACTTGTAAGCCACGGTACCAATTCTTTCCAAGATCTTGAATGGTCCGAGTATCGTGGATTCAGCTTTCCACATTTTCCGAATCTTACTACGCCTTCCAAGGTGAGACCTTTAACAAAACTTTGTCTCCCACCTCGAATTCTAAGGATTTTCGTCTTCGATCAGCGTAGCTCTTTTGTCGATCTCGAGCCGCCCTAATGCGCTCTCGGTTGTCTCTTGAACAAGTTCAAGACCAACCATACGTTTGTCTCCAGCGTCTGCCCAACATAATGGCGAGCGACACTTGCGGCCATATAGGGCTTCGAATGGTGCGGCTTTTATGCTCGTATGGTAGCTGTTCTTGTAGGAAAACTCAACTAAGGGTAGATGAGTATCCCAGCTGCCGCCTAGGTCCATAACACATGCGCGAAGCATATCTTCCAGCGTTTGTATGGTTTGTTTGCTCTGGCCGTCTGTTTGCGGATGGAAGGTCGTGCTTAGATCTAGTTGAGATCCAAAGGCCTCCTGGAAGGATTGCCAGATCCTCGAGACAAAACGTCCATCTCTGTCTGAAATAATTGAGATAGGCACCCCATGACGTGCCATGATTTCTTTCAGGTACAACTCAGCAAGCTTTCCAATGCTATCCTTTTCTCGGATCGGTAGGAAATGCACAGATTTCATCAATCGATCAACTATCACCCATATCATATCGTTCCCTCTAGGGGTCCAGGGTAATTTTGTTATGAAGTACATCGAGATTTGCTCCCACTTCCACATGGGTATCTCTGGTTGTTGCAGTAGCCCAGACGGTTTCTGATATTCAGCCTTAACCTTAGCACAGGTTAGGCATTTTCCAACATAGATAGCAACATCGCTTTTATGCCTCGGCCACCAATAGTAATCCTTCAAGTCTTGATACATTTTGTCTGATCCTGGATGGATCGAGTATCTCGACTTGTGAGCTTCATTAAGGAGGACTTCTCGAATACCGCCATAGAGCGGAACCCAAATACGCCCCTTAAAGTATAAGGTTCCCTCTTTGTTTGGCACCAAATTCTTCAGCATACCCCGGAGGTATTCAGCTTTACGATTGTCTCCCTTAAGGGCTTCTTGTTGTGCGTCATGAATGCGTGCAGTGAGGTTCGTCCGAATAGTCATTTCCAATGCTCGAACCCTTAAGGTCTTAACCCTTTCTTTTTGGCTTAACGCGTCTGCTACAACGTTTGCCTTTCCAGGATGGTACTTAATCTCACAGTCATAATCGTTCAGCAACTCAACCCATCGTCGCTGACGCATGTTTAATTCCTTCTGATCAAATATGTGTTGCAGGCTTTTGTGATCTGTGAGATTGTACATCGTGTACCTTATAAATAATGTCGCCAGATCTTCAAGGCGAATACCACTGCGCCTAGCTCTAGGTCGTGAGTGGTATAGTTCCTTTCATGCACCTTCAACTGTCTTGAAGCGTAAGCAGTGACTTTTTGGCGTTGCATGAGCACGCAACCAAAACCTTGACGCGAAGCGTCGCAGTATACCACGAAGTCTTCAGTGCCTTCGGATAAGGATAGTATCGGTGCATCACATAGCTTATTCTTGAGCAGTTGGAAGGCTTCTTCCTGCTTATCACCCCAGTCGTACTTCTTGTCTTTATGGGTGAGGGTTGTCAGCGGTTGAGCTATTTTGGAGAAATTCTCAATAAACCGTCGGTAATAGCCCGCTAAGCCCAAAAATTGTCGAACTTCAGTTGGGGTTTTGGGGGCTTCCCAATTCTTTATTGCTTCAATCTTGGATGGGTCTACATGAATGCCCTTCTCATTCACAACGTGACCAATAAACTGTACTTTGCGAATCCAGAATTCGCACTTTGAGAACTTTGCATAAAGTTTCTCTTTCTTCAATAGTTCCAAAATGGTCCTGAGGTGTTGCTCGTGCTCTTCTCTCGTTCGTGGGTAAATCAGGATATCATCGATAAATACAATTACGAATATATCGAGATATGGTTTTCATACGCGGTTCATCAGATCCATAAATACCGCTGGCGCGTTCGTCAGTCCGAATGGCATCACAAGGAACTCGTAATGCCCATAACGCGTTCGGAATGCAGTCTTTGGTACGCTCTCCTCTTGGATTCTTAACTGATGGTACCCAGATCGAAGGTCGATCTTGGAATAGTAGCTCGATCCTTGCAATTGATCGAATAAGTCACCAATCCTCGGTAGTGGGTACCGATTCTTGATAGTGAGCTTATTCAGTTCTCTGTAATCGATACACATCCGCAGTGTTCCATCCTTCTTCTTTACGAACAATATTGGAGCTCCCCAAGGCGAGAAGCTTGGCCTTATGAATCCTTTATCCTGTGTAGATAATTCTTGCATCTCGGATGGTGCAAGCCGATAGGGTGCCTTGGCTACAGGAGCGGCTCCTGGAACCAAGTCTATATGGAATTCGACTTGTCGTTGCGGAGGTAGTCCTGGCAGATCTTCGGGAAAAACATCAGGGAATTCCTTCACCACAGGAATGTCTTCGAGTTTCGGCTCCTCAGGCTTCTTATCTACAATGTGTACCAGGAAAGTAACACATCCTTTCCTTAAGCACTTCTGCGCTTTCATACAACTGATGATTCGCAGAGGTGCATCTCGTTTTTCTCCATGCACGATGAGAGTTTCATCATTCACAAGAGGGATGCGAATGATTTTCTCGTGACAAACAACTTCAGCCTTATTCTTGGACAACCAGTCCATTCCGACCACTACATCGAAGCTACCCAATTGAATAGGTAAGAGGTTGATGCTAAATCTTCGCTCACCAAGTTCTAATGAGCAGCCCCTAATAACTTTGCCCGATTCGACAAGTTTACCATTGGCTAGTTCTATGGAATAAGGAATATCTAATCTACTAGATTCTATTCCAAGCATACGTTTAAATTCCACAGACATGAAGCTATAATCAGCACCAGTGTCAAATAGTATGGATGCAAAGTGATTGTTAACGAGAAACGTACCGGTGACCACATTAGGGTCCTCGCGTGCGTTCCTTGCTCCAATCACAAATGCTCGAGCCTGAGCATTGTTCCCCCTTGGGCAATCTTTCATGAAATGATCCTTGCTTCCATAACCAAAGCATCCTTGGTTCTGCCTAGCTCCATTACCATTCCGGTTACCATTGCCATTGCCATTTCCACCACCGTTTCTATTACCAGCACCGTTGCGGTTTCCATTCCCGTTTCTATTACCATTTTCATTTCCTTTTCCCCAACAGTTCTCAGTATGGTGACCTAGTTTTCCACACTTGTCGCATTTTGGGATGCGGCAAACTCCTTCGTGATGATGCTTGCACTGGTTGCAAATGGGCAGAGTGCCCAAGTATCCTCTGGCAGGAGCGTCATTCATGGTTGCAAGAGTTTTCGCCTCCTGAGGCGGGTTGGGGTCGCGCTTCTTGTTTTTGGAACCCTTGTTGTTACTTGTCGCTTGATTCAGGCTCACATGCTTCCTTTTCTTGTCACCAGACGACTCAGCATGCGTCTCGGTCTTTTCAGTTGGGTTCAGTGATAACTTCTTCATACAAACAGCATCTTCAGTAAGGCTGACAACCAGAGTTACAGCCTGTGTGATCGTTTCAGGTTTTGCCGAAGTTACCATGCTGCGAAACTCTGGAGCCAATCCCCAGATGTAGCGTTCAACGTGCTTAAATTCGGGAGTCACCATATAAGGGATCACTCTTGACAAATCGTGGAACCTTCGGGTATAACCAGTAATGTCTGCACCTTCCATGGTCAAGTGCCAGAACACAGTCTCCAATCTTTGAAGTTCAGCACGAGAGCAATACTTCTCTCTCATTCGATCCTTTAATTCATCCCACGTCATGTCGTATGCAGCATCATCACCCAGAGTCTGGACTTGCAAATTCCACCAAGTCAAAGCTTCATCAACAAACAACCCCGTAATAAAAGTGACTTGCTGATCCGCGGTACACTTGCTCATACGGATAGTGGAATCGGTCTTCTCCGTCCAGCTTACAAACGCCACTACACCTCCAGTGTCGTCGTAATTCAGCGGCTTGCAGTTGAGAAACTGCTTGAAAGTGCAGCCTTGAGCTGTGTTTCCTCCAGATGTATCTCCCTGTCCATTACGTCTAGCATTGCTTGGTCCTCCACTTTGTTCGGTGTGGTTCGCCTCGTATTGAGCGATAGCTGCGGAGATCCTTTCTTCCAATAGGGCGCTCAGTTCCTCAGCGGTCGTCGGCAGAAGAGGAGGAGGGGGTTGATCAGAATCCTGATTGTTCACAGCTCTCCTAGGTGCCATGTTCTGTTAGAACACAACGCACAGGGTTAGACATTTGTTTGATATCATCATATGAGATAGTAGTATATATATACACAGACATATACCCACATAAGTGACATCAAACAATCCGCCAAACGTATAAATCAATTCATACAGCAACAAGCGTGCATAAATAGATAAATACTGATGTGTCATAAGATATTCGCCGAGTCTTTATACATATCAGGACAACTTGTTACATCATTGTTTGCGAAGTAAACATAATGTATAAGGGTTACATCACCCCATAGTACAAGTTTAATATATGTAAAAGACAAAATATCTTTCTTCACATTGGCGGTTCTTGTCTATATACCCTAAATCATTACTCTAGCAGAGCATTTAATAGGCTGGGGGAGGGGTGAGGGTGTTCACATTTTCCATTTTCTTGCATTGAAGGAATCTCGTTTGATACGTGACAAGACTTGCTGTGTTTCTGCGCACTGAATTCCATAATTATGTATGCATCCATAATAATGTAAGTCCTTGCACAGTCCGCACAGTTCGTTTCATCGTCGGATCACTGCCTTCAGATAGGCCATTGCTTTCAGGTGAAGACACATGTACTTGTGATATTCTATTTCTAGTATATGTATATATTAACAATTACACATAGTTGCAAGTAATTCTTAGTCAAAGATAAGTGCTACTCCAGTGCACCCTAAGTCTCGTAGTGTCCTTACTTGACTCTTTGAAAATAGTTTCAGGTAGTGGATATCGCGGAAAGTTTTATGCAAGGAAAACTTTTTGAAAAAAATTGTTTTCGTGAAAGGATCCTAAAGATTGTAGTCTAGACTCGAGAAGGAATCCTGGTTCACTACAATCGCAGCTCTGATACCAATCTGTCACACCCCTTTCTTAGGCGGAAGCACGAGGTGTGATCTTGAAAGGTTCTCATTGCATACTAATGGTAAACATACTACATGCTCATAAAATAACTCCAAAGGCCATTGACATTAAACATTCAAAACATGGTTAAGATAAGTGTTTACATCACATGACCAATAATTGTTTAAAAAGTTTACAACTTTATTTCATCCACAAACAATAAGATTTTAATTATTATATCACCACATGAGGTGGGATATAACAACCAAATCCCGCAAAAGAGGCATAGGAGTCTTGACACAACGTAGCTAACAACATAAACGACATCCAAGAGCAAGAGTAAGACCGCGCGCACATCCACTTTAGTTACCTGAAATACATGTGAGTTTTTGGAAAATCGTCAACATAATGTTGGTGTGAATTCATGCAGTTTTTGTATTTAACGTTTGTATACTTGAATGAAAACATGGTATGTAATTTGTATGAAACAGATATTTCTATAAATATAAGGAAATCGAGATCGCTAATGGTTTGCAAGGCCATTAACATGTGACACAACATAGGATGCATCCAAACCATAGGCATTTTTCGTTGTCGATTCACGACTAGAGACACAAAAGCACTGCTTGGTACTAGTTATGACCAAGAGTGTGGCTGCCTGAAACCCATTAGATCTAACCTTTTGTTCCGCGGTCTTGGTATGTAAACGATTAATGGTGCTTATGACACCCTATTCGTGACATGATCTAAAGTATCATTCCTTAGTTTTTGTATCCAACATACCATAACACATGTATTTTCCCCAAGTTTAAAAAGCATGTAAAAGTTTAAAAGTGGGGACATGAACTCACAACTTTGCGTTTCCGGCGCCGTAAACTTTACCGGGTTTGCTTATATAGCGTCGTGACCTATACGTGTTTTATTAACGTTAGTCACTAGACTTGTATCGCACAAGTACAAGTCACCATCTTTTATGTATGTGTTCTTTGTTGTTAAAAATAATTTATATTTTTAACTATGTATCTTACTTATATTATTTTCTCAAAAATAAATATAAGTATCTTGTGTTTTTCACCCCGAGTTATATATTTTCGTCCAAAAAGACATTTTAAGTTCATAACTTGTCCAAGTTACATAATCTTTTAAGAAATATATTTTCATAAATATATGTTCTTGTATTTGTCTAAGCATGTTGTATGTGTATTTTTGTATTTCTACTCCTTGGGAGTATTTAGTGTATTTTCAAGTCCTAATACACTATTACATATAAATATATAATACATACTACATACACTTAGCACAAAATTTGGTGATCAATAAATATATATTTTTTCCTCAAAAATATACCTACTTAATATCAATTTTTATCTTGAAGAAATCATCATTTCTTAACTTTAAGCTTACATAAAAATTAGGGAAATCTTGGTAAATATTTTTAGGTAAATTTTTAGGGAATAAGTTTCACCAAAACTTATATTTTTCTAAGTGTCAAAATTCTATAGAAATTTTAACATAGTTTCCCCTAAAAATGGAGGTTTCCCATGTTTTCAAAACATGTGTTTATTTTCTTTTCAATCATAAAAACCAATTAACAACAATCAACAACTCATTCAACACTTACCGAGTGCCAAAATCAAGTAATTTACACTACATCATGAACTTGAAGTTTTTGTAAAAACTTGTAGTAACTTACCATGTTATTTAGTAGGTTTAGTTATCCTTAACAGCATATTTATTTGTTTCTAAATCACATTCTTGAAAGATTTAGTCATTTACAACTTGTAAGATGATTTTTCTAAAAATATTTCTTTTGTATTTTTCTTGTTACAAACATGTTTCTAGTCTTGTTTAAATACTAAAAATATGATTAGTTTACTTAGAAACCATGACTTTGTAAATCTTGAGAATAAACTTGGTTTCTTGAGAAAATTATTTTTGTAATCATTTATTCACAACACTTTTGTCATGTATCAATCATCATCAAACTCTAAAACATTCTTATTTTCAAGTTCATGCCAAACATAAAGTATGATGATCTTGGTCTTTCACAAGATCATCACCTTAACTTACTAGATCATGTGTTTAATCATAATCTAGTAGGTTTCATATGATACCTAACACAACAATCAATCATCAAGAAGCAAATCAACACAATCAACATGTATTCTTATATTTTTAAGCTTATGTTAAAGTATCATGATCATGTTCTTTAGTGTTCTTTAAGATTAACAATGTTCATCATCTTTTAACCAACTATATGTGAAGTAAAAACAAGTGACAAGGAGCTTACTACTAGCACAAGGGCTAGGGAAGAACACAAGAATATGAAGGTGATAAATGTGTTGGATAAAAGCAATCGGGAGAGGTCCTTCAAGATTCACAAGCTCCACACTTCCTTAGACACCTTCTTGCACCTTAGGATGAACTTGGAATGGAGGATTAATGGATGAAAGTGGTGGTGGTGGTGTTGTTGTTGATTCTCGGCCGAGATGAGGGAAGGGAGGAAGAAGAGTATCTAGTGTGTGTTGGTGTGCGAGAGATGGTGAGAATTATGATCATCATGTAACACTTATAACCAACTTTGAGCTCTTAACCAATGGATCTTGTGTTCTTAATAGTACATACATAGTATTTACTAAATCAATTAAGATCATGGGATAACTAACAAGATCAAGTAAAGATCTTGATGGGGGCCACCCCATGACCGTCCACTTTAAGGGGGGGGGGGTAAAGTGTAAGTTTGATGGATAGGTTAGAGAATTTAGTTGGAAGTTAAGTGTATTAATTAGTGTCCATGCACATGATATGTTATATAGTGTGTTAGGGTGTTCGGTGATCATAACTAGCTCAAAAATAATAAAACCATGCTTCTAGTGTAATTTTGATGTTTCGGGTAGTGTCCGGTTGTTCGGTTAGATACCGGTTCGTTAAAGAGCTAAATTGCACCGTTTAGTGTCCTTTATGTACCCTTTTGTGGCACTTTCAATTCCCAACACTTAGGAAAGCATTCAGGACTAATTAGTCATATTTTTACATGTTACTAACTTGTTACAATGCTGAATTTTGCTGAAATATATGAAATTCAGCATTTAAAGTGTGTTTCGGGTGCTTTTCAGTGCGTATTTTAGCTTCCGGAAAGTCTATATGTTAACCCTTGTATACATTCTTGGGTTTTAATGTATTTTAGACATTGGACCTATTCCTAGGCCCCAATTCTACTGTCTAACTGCTTTCTGCAGAATTGTTGACATAATGTGTCTTACCGGTGAGTTTACTGGTATTTCTGACGCAACGCTAATAGTAATGCATAAAGCAATATTTGAAGTATAAAACGTGCATGAATTCACATGTATTGCATGTAATCAGACAATGTTGACGTTTAAGCACATAATTGTAAATATTAAATAATAATTAAATTGTATGAAAATTATCGGTTTTGTGCCAGTTGTCACACCTTCATTGGTATGAAATGAGCTGACTTAGTTAGCCTGTCTACAATCACCCAGATTGTATCATTACCTTTCCTTGTTTTGGGTAGTTTGGTAACAAAATCCATTGTTATCAATTCCCATTTCCACACCGGCATTTCTAACTGCTGCAATAAACCTGAAGGTTTCTGATGTTCAGCTTTGACTTGTGAACAAGTTAAACACTTTGCAACATATGCTGCTATATCCTTTTTCATTCCTATCCACCAAAAATTCGATCTTAAATCCTGATACATCTTATCACTTCCAGGATGCATCGTATACTTAGACTTATGGGCTTTTTCTAATATACGGTGGCGTAGGTTTCCTAATTTAGGTATCCCCATTCTTTTCTTATGGAATCTCCAAATTTCATATGTTCCTTGTTCTAATTCCTTAATCATACCTTTCAACTTTTCAGTATCATCCTTGATTACTGATCCTTGTGCTTTTCTAATCTGCTCATTTAAATCTACTTGCAGATTTAAATTGAGTGAACGTACTCTTTTTGGTTTTTCATGATACTTTCGGCTTAAAGCGTCAGCATCTACATTTTCTTTTCCTACATGATACTGGATATCACAATCATAATCACTAAGTAATTCCATCCAGCGTCTTTGTCTCATATTCAATTCATTTTGCCCGAAAACATACCTTAAACTCTTATGGTCCATGAAAATAGTAAACTTACTACCGTAAAGGTAATGTCTCCAAATTTTTAGGGCAAATATTATAGCTCCTAATTCTAAATCATGGGTTGAATAATTCTCTTCATGATTCTTAAGTTGTCTGGATGCATATGCTATAACCTTTTGACGTTGCATCAACACACATCCATAACCTAACTTAGAAGTGTCACAATAGACTATAAAGTCTTCAGTTCCTTCTGGTAACGCTAGTATGGGTGTGTTAGTTAATCCTTGCTTAAGAATTCTAAAGGCTTCATCTTGTTTCGATCCCCATTCAAACTTAACAGATTTACATGTTAACTTAGTTAAGGGAATGGTTATTCTATAAAAATCTCAAATAAATCTTCTATAATAACCGGCCAGTCCTAAGAAACTTCTAACCTCGGTTGGTGACTCAGGGTTTTTCATTTGGTAATTGCCTCGATCTTAGTGGGATCCACATGAATTCCTTCATGATTGACTAAGTGTCCAAGAAACTGTACTTGTTCTAACCAAAATTCGCACTTTGAAAACTTAGCATAGAGCTTTTCCTTTCTTAATAAACTTAAAAGTGCGAGCAAATGCTTTGCATGTTCCTCTTTACTCTTAGAGTAAATGAGAATATCATCTATAAAGACAATTATCAATTTATCCAAATACGGCTTACATATTAGGTTCACCATGTCCATAAATGCAGCTGGGGCATTGGTTAAACCAAATGGCATGATAGTAAATTCATAATGGCCATACCTTGTTCTGAAAGCGGTCTTAGGAATGTCCTCTTCCTGTACCTTTAATTGATGATATCCTGACCTTAAATCGATTTTAGAGAAAAAGCGAGCTCCTTGCAATTGATCAAATAAATTATCGATTCTCGGTAATGGATACCGATTCTTAATCGTGACCTTGTTCAATTCACAGTAGTCAATGCACATAAGCATAGATCCGTCTTTCTTCTTAACGAATAAGATCGGCACTCCCCATGGCGATGAGCTTAGCTGTATGAATCCTTTCTCCAACAGTTCGTCTAACTGTTTCTTTAGTTCCTGCATTTCTGCAGGTGCCAAACGGTAAGGTGCTTTGGCAATTGGTGCTGTCCCTGGTATCAAATGGATTAGGAATTCAACTTCTCTCCTGGTAATTCTTCTAGAAATACATCTGAAAATTGGGACACTACTGGAATATCCTTTAATTGTTTTCCTTTGGTGTTAATGATTATAGAAATCAAATATACTAATGATCCTTTTCTTACATGACTTGTTGTTTTCATCACAGAGATGAATTTTGTGGATCTAGAAGGCTTATCTCCTTTAATTGTGATCTTTTCACCCCTTGGTGAATTTACTTGAATTGAATTTTGATCACATAAAATATTGGCTTTATTGGCTATTAACCAATACATTACTAATACAATATCAAATCCTGCCAGATTCATTGGGTAAAGATTTGCAATAAACTTTTGATTTAAAAACTCTATTCTTGCTCCCTGCAAGATTTCAGAAATCCTAAAGGTTTCTCCATTTGCTGTCTCTACTAGGCATTCTTGTGGGAGTTTAGTTAATGGTTGATTGAGAATTTTGAAAAATGAAGTATTAATAAAACTTTGGTTTGCACCAGAGTCAAATAATACTTTAGCAAAAACATCATTAACTAAAAACGTACCGGCTATCACGTCCGAAATCATCTTGGCTTCATCGGCAATCAAAACAAATGCTCTAGCATTTTTAGTATTCTTGTTGTTCATAGCTGGAGCTAATTTTGGACAGTTTGGCTTGATGTGACATTTTTCTCCACAGTTGAAGCACATCCCATTATTAGGTTTCCTCCTGCAATCTTCTTCCTTGTGTCCCGGTAACTTGCAGAAATTGCAGTAAGTGGAGCATTTTCCCGAATGCTTTTTCTTGCAAGCCTTGCAGTAGGGTGCAGAGGTAGAACCTATATTTCTCCCACGGTTAGAATTACCGTAGCAAAATTTCTGGGTAAGCCTTTGAGCTAGGTTTCTCCTCTGGTCTTCTTCTCGAGTACGGACTAATTCATCTGTCAAGGTATTGGCTAGTTTTACAGCTTCTTCTATGGTTTGGGGTCTAGCTGCCTTGACTACATGTCTAATCTCTCCAATTAATCCCCAGATGTAACGGGAGATTAATACTGGTTCAGGTGATCCAAGGGTTGGCACTATTCTAGCATATTCGAAGAATAACGTAGTGTATCCCTTACTATCCACTCCAGTCATCCTAAGGTTTAGGAATTTATTTGCTATCTGTTCTTTTTCATTGGGAGGGCAGAATTTCCTTTCTACCATGTTTTTATATTCCTCCCATTCCATATTGTAAACCCTGTCACTTCCCCTAGACTGGAGGATAGTGTTCCACCACTCTAAGACTGAATTCTTAAACAGATTGGAAGCAAACATTATCTTATCCTCTTCCGCACACTTGCTTATTTTTAAGACTACCTCAGTCTTTTCTATCCAACGTAGAGTTGCAATGGCCCCTTCATTGCCCGAGAATTCCATTGGTTTGCAGGACCAGAATTCTTTATAAGAACAACTATAAGGCATGGTTCTTCTTCTTTTGGGAATGGGCGCTTGAAGTAAGGGTCCATTGTTTACGCTGTGTTCCGGTTCAGTTGGTCGTTTACTGCTATGTTTACTCTTATTATCTGCTTCCCTAACAGTTTGAATAATGAATGGCATTGTATCTATAATTCCTTGTGCCACTATGTGTTGGATGGCACTGTTATCCACTTGATTTCCATTGTTATTGTTGTTTGGATCATCATTATTCGGGTTATCATCATTCTGGTTTTCATTGTTCGGGTTTTCCTGATTCACTTCGTTGTCCATCTGAATTTTAAACATTTACCACATATTAATATCACAAAATAGTATTTAGTATAGCCAAATCACATGACACGCATATTGATCAAAAACGTCGATCATTGCGACTTACTCTTTTCTTATATATAATATGCATCTACTACAAACCAGTACTGAAATTAAAAATTACAATACGACTGAAATTGAACTTACACTACTAGTAGGCATCCATAGCTATGATTTAGTTTTTTTTTAACATACACGCATATTATATATTATTATTATTATTATTATTATTGTTGTTGTTACTACCTTCCCCATCACTTTCACGGATATGGATTCATCCAGAAATCCATATGACGCTCGTCATACTTCCAGACGAGTCGCTCTCCTACCTGCCTCATTCTCTCGCTACTTTCTAAAATCTCTTCTCCAAAAGTTCGGAGCTCTTGCACATTTTCTGCACTCATTGGGGGTGCAGGTGCTGGTACTGGATCTGGGTACTGTGGCATGGGTTCTTCCTGAGGATACGGATTCTCTAAGATTTCCCTAATGTATTCATCATTATCGTAGTAGGGATCTAGAGGGTCTAGACCTGGGTAAGCTGCTAGGTTTGGCATGGGTAGGTCTATTAGGTGGTAGCGTTGCACATAATCCCTATGATCATCAAACCACGGGTCGTAGTCTGGGTCTAAGGGATTGGGTGCTGGTACCCTAGGTATCTCTTCTGGATTGAAATCATGCATTTCTACTTGATTTTCTAGGTTGTTTTCTATTTCCATTGGCTGAGCGGGAAATAGTGGTAATGGTTGGGGTGCTATCAGTTGCCCTAGGTTAGGGTCAGCAGCTGTGGTTGCTAGGATATGGAAGTTTGCAAATCTCCTATTAAGCATGTCTTGGGTGTGGGCATCTGTTTCTCTTTTAATGGCTGCTAAGGCCAGCTGCTCTTGCAACTTTTTCATTCTCTTCCTATGCTCATGTGCTCCCTTACTGAACCATCCTCTCTTTTTTCTGAGGGAATGGCTCTTCAGACTGAGCCTTAAACACGAATATCCCTTCTTCATCATCAGCTAAATACCCTGAGAGGGCAGGCTGTGAAGAGGTGCCTTCGCTCCTAGGTGAGCTGGACAACTGACGATACGCGTCGGATGGTCCTTGATCACTCATACTGTAAACTAACAAATAGTCAAATAACACATAACAATAAAATACAGATATGCATGTATTTCCGTAATTTATTTCCTAACACTTTAAATAATATCTTGGTGTCAGCAGAACACTTCTGTGGCTGAATCAGTGGCTTAGCTCTGATACTACCTTCTGTCACAACCCCCGTCCCTTAACAAACCCGGGAACGGGCGGCCGCGGCCAGTTTGGGTGGTATCTGTATTTTATCCATTTTGGCAGCGGAAATTTCATCAGGACCGTAGTTAGGAAATATTTTATCAGAGTAAAATACCACACTTTCATAATATTAAACACGTGGGAGTAATCCCAAGTTTTAAATACACACATTTTCATAGGGATAAACCCTCTTTTATTTAAATAAAACATCTCTTTATTTTAGGTAACTTTATAGCCACTTTTCCAAGCCTTCAGTGCTGTCCAGCTGGCTTCTATTTGGCTTTCACATTTTGTTACCTGAATTGCATTTAAAAACATTTTGTCAGTGGGAAATACTGGTGAGTGAATCCAAGTTTAATCAAGTTTAATAAAGACCATTGAACAGTATTGAGGGCGGTCGCGCAATTACATTTGTTTCCATCTATTCAATTACCACCCATGGTACTGTCAACCCGACTTGTGGTCATGTTACTCCTCGCAAGGTAGTAACAAATTTTGTACACAAAACCCCAACATACCGAAGATAATTGTAGAATACGAATACTCAATCACTATATAATATATTATTAATTAAGTGAGGTTTTGTAAAAACAATTTGCAAAAAGGAGATTACTCACATTGCTATCTTAGGTTTGCTTTAAGGGTTTCCTGGTGATTATCTATAATTTACACAAATGCACACGCGTTAGTATAATAACCCAATATTTACATTAGTAATACCCTCCCCGAGACGGCATTCCAATGACTACGTCGGGCAGAACCACGACAGCCGTTACGGAACCCTGGATCAATCGGGCAGCGTATCTAATACGTAACCGGGGTTATGATACTTACAACGGGGCAGAACTTCGTTATTTGGGGGGTATTATACCCGAGAATTACCTCTACACTTAAGAAATTCGAGAGAGAAAGAGAGGTGTGAGCGATTGAAACTGAAGGCCGAAGCCCTCTACTTATATGGCCTGATTTCGAGTTTTACGCGGCCCGCGAGGCTCCCTAGGGTAGGCCCTAGGGTTGCTGATTCGGAACATAGACTCCACACGTGTTGTGCCACATGGCACCTCAGGGTGCGACCCTAGTCTCGAGCTGTCGCGGCCCGCGTAGCTCAAGGGGATGGCTTACGCGCCCCGCGAGAGACCATAAAAATTCATTTTTAATTAATTTTAATAAAATAAAGGTATTCGGGCCCTGTTTTTCGCGTATGGGGTGTATTTTAGGACATATTGGGACATTTAAAATATATTAGGGGTGTCAGAAAAATTTTAGGAGGGTTGTTATAGCGTTGCCACTGCAAACGTCATATCATATTAAAAACCCTCTGACAAAATCTACACGTACTCCCAAAGCTACAGTTCAGCGAGAAGACGAAGAGGTAATACACAATACATTTCCATTCTTGGGTGACGTAACAATAGTCAACTCACGATCAAAAAGCTTCTCGCCAAATAAACAGCTCAGAATAAAATAAAAAATACAAAAATCTTCTTCAAGAAGATTTCCATTTTTTTTCAAACACTCTACAGCAAAAGCACCTATCTCTCTCATAGTCAAGTGATCCACTTATTTGCATAAGAGTAACACTAGACTGGGGGGACTTGAAGGAGTAAGGTCTCAAAAACCTTACTTCAAGTACTTCGGACCATACCACAACCTCATTCCTCTAACCCTCTTTAGACCTTGCGCGGCCGCGCATTGGTCCTACAAAGAGAACTCAGAAGGAAAACATCTTACACCTGTGCGCCAAAAGGAAACTAGCAATCCTTGCGCCAATCTCCATAACAGATAAGGATAAAAATCCTAACAAACACTTCCGCATAATCAATATCCAGACTTGGATAAAATAAACTTCACCAATACCATACAATAAGGAGCCACACGGGATTACAGCCGTATTCTTCTAGAAGGCTCCATCGTGCACCACCAGACGGTTATAACCATCTGGCTATGTGGCATCATCCCAGACTCCCTTGAAGTCACGATGATGGCACGGAATTAAAGAGAGGTTTTCACTTGTCCACTTTCCACGTGGCAATACCCCAACCGTTAATCAAGATCAAGATCCGTGTGCTCTCACACTCGTTAATGATTAACGGAGGGAAAAATAACCGCTCACGGAAAATAGCACTTTCCGTCAATATTTCACCAATAGGTTTTCCCGCCCAAACTTTGGCTATAAATAGAAGGATAATTCAGGTATAATTCTCAAGTTACATTCATTTCACTTTCACTTCTTCTTCATAAACCCTGTACTTATTCTCACGCCGGAGGGTGGTCACGGAGAGAAAACGGTGGTTCTTTTGCAGTAATTGTGAGAAGAAGGAGAGCTGATACCCACGAACCGAACGAGGAGAGATCAACCCTCTTATGCAGATTCAAATCCCCTGGTTCAGTTGATTCCGGTCAATTAAACCAGTGTTTCTTCATAGTCTAGAAACAAACTAAATAAATCTGAGTTGTCGGAACAACCTATTTGTCTTTGAGAACAATATCTGTAATAAATGTTTTTACTTTATATGTTGATAGTATGGGACGTTAACGATTAATATATTGTCACTAATAGTTGTTATGGATTCTCTTGGACAATCTGTTTCGATCATGCCCAGATGATTCCGTCATCGGTTGGGGTGTGACAATTGCATATGTCCTTTTAAAAACTGCTTAATTGCGTATTTACACAACTTAAAATTAAAATTGCATATATCTCCTTCCTTAACTATTAAAGTTGCATATATCACCTTCTTTAACTAATATAATTGCGAATTTGCCCATTTTGATTTATTTTATTAAAAACAAGTTATATAATGACTTTTTTACCCTTATTTTTACTAAAACTTAAAAAAATACAAATTTATTCATTTTTACTACTTTTACTAAAACTTAAACACTGAAATTAACCGTTAAACTAGTAAAAATCTACAAAAACTAGTAAAAATGAATAAATATGTATTTTTTAAGTTTTAGTAAAAATAAGGGTAAAAAGGTCATTACATAACTTGTTTTTAATGAAATAAATCAAAATAGGTAAATTTGCAAATTTATTAATTAAGGAAGGGTGTATATGCAATTTTAATTTTAAGTTGGGTAAATACGCAATTAAGCAGTTTTTTAAAGAGAAATATGCAATTGTCCTTTTTTAATATATTCAAGAATTAAAACTTGATATAGTAAATAAAAAGGGGACCAAACTCAAAATTGTCGGTATTAGACCGAACATTTAGAACAATGCGCTGACGTTAATTTACTTATACTTCTGAATATTGCCAACGCACATAGGGCCGTTCCTAGAATTTTGGAGGCCCAAAGCGAACTAAAAATTCGAGGTCTTTTTTTAATTTTTTTAGGCTCGTAATTTTGTTTTGTATTTGACATGAAATATATTAGAAAGAAACTTATAAAGCACTTAACAATTATATAAACTAGATGATTTCCCTACTCAAATAATGTTGGGATCTAATAGATAAATCAAATCTAAGTTGGTCAAAAGAGTTTAACCTAACAAATAACAACTTACATTATGTGTGAAAGGAATTAAAACATGCTACTTATTTTAAGTATACTATTGTTATTAGTTAGAAATGATTTTTTTAAATAAAATTTTACATGGACGTATCATGTTAAAAGTTGTGTGGGCAAAATATTTTAGCTTATTAAATTAAGAGAGGTGATTAAAAAAGATGCATTTGTAACCCTTTATTAAAAGAGTGTGTGAGGTAATTAATAATTTTGAAAAGAGTAAACTTCCGTTTTGCTCCCCGTGGTTTGGTCACTTTAACGGTTTTGCCCCAAACCTTTAAAAATAGCCATTTTCCTCCAATAGTTTGCGATGGTTTTTCCATTTTGCTCCTCGCCTCTAACTCCATCCAAGTTGTCTGTTTTTCCATTTTGCTCCCCGCAGGGAGTAAAATGAAAAAAGCATAGCAAACTATTGGAGTAAAATGGTTATTTTTAAAGGTTTGGGGCAAAACCATTAAAGTGACCAAATCACATGGAGCAAAACGATAGTTTACTCTTTTGAAAATGGGTAGCAGGTGGAATTCGAATCCAGCCCTCTACAAAAACCAAATCTTGTTCTTACCATTAGACTACACTTGTTTTAATGTTAACAAATAACATTGTAAATATAATACTCTTTTTTTTTTATAAATATATTTTTTTTTTTGAGGCCCTAAGCCGTCGCCTAGCCCAATTACACTAACGGGCCTGCCTTGAACGCACGGGTTTTTGACAATTTCATTTGTTTATATGGTTTTGAATGTTATTAATGACTAGGGGTGTAAACAAGCTCGGAGGCTCGAGAGCTACTCGTTATCGGCTCGGTTAAAAGCTCAAACGAGCCTAGCTTGAACGAGCCCGAGCCTGAAATAGATTTCGTTTAGTTATCGAGCCCGAGCTCGAGCCTGAAATACAAAGCCCGTTTAGGATCACAAGCCTAAACGAGCCCAAATAAAATTTTATTTTTTTATATACAATATAATAATGATGATAATAACATTGGCAAGCCGAGGTGGAGCTGAGTTTTTACTCGTTTAAGCGATATTGAAGCAAGCTTGAGTCAAGCTTCTAGCTCGTTTGAGGTTGTTCTCAAAATAACTCGAGCTTTGGGTTTTACTCGGGGGCGAGCTCAAGCTCAAATAAGTAGGCCGAACTAAGCCGAGCTCGAGCCTAATCGGACTCGAGCTCAACCCAGCTCGTTTACAGCCCTATTAACACATCCACGTTCTATTTTTCTTATATAAAGTTGCATATTGTAAGTCTTCAAACCGGGCACCTTACTGGCTGGAAATCATCTGTAATATACAAAACTTTCAAAGTCCAAGTATGATAAATGTCATAAGTAGTACGACATATTAGTATGTCGGATATTCATTGTCATGAATACTAGGTCAACTTTTAGTAAAAAAAATCAAGGTGTAATATTAAGGGTACTATAATGATAATTATAATAGTAATATCATATAAAAAGGGAAATTAAATTATATTACCAACTAGGTTAATGCCCGCGTAATACGCGGGCTTCAACCAAAACCATATTATTTACTTTGAAATGAAATGTTCTGTACAAATACATACATTGGAAGAAAAAAAACAGAAAACTGTTTAAATGCCGGAAAAAGCATCATTGTAGACTACATTTGAGAAGTTCACAGCCTAACCCACCTGCAGTCCGACACCCACCACTAATATACGTACTTACTCTTGAATATCGTCCCTTAGCTTCACAAAATCAGAGCAAGTTAGGTACAACTAAAATCTTAATAAGATACAATAATAATCATATTACGAATTTAGAAGAGAAGTTGAGGGGTAGTACGGGTTAAAAAAATTGTTCAGGGGTAGTCAATAACTAACTATATTTACCATGACCTTCCTCTGTGATATAAAAACTACTTTGAAACCAAAATTATATTTTGGACCAAATTTTCACTGCAAAAGTACAAAGGCAACTCCAATAGGTGAAAGGCTGAATTTTCAATACTTATTAAAACCAACATGTGTTATCATTTGTAACCAACTTGATACTAAAAGTGCACCTGAAAAGGCATTATACAATAATTATCGAAACTTGCCGGGTACACTTGTTACAATTGTATACAACAGTTTACCTCAAAAGAAAGAAAGCTATGAAACGAAGATGTCATGGCGAATTTCAAAAGACAACCTGATATCTAACAAAGAAAGTAAATATAACGTGCAAAGTACAAACATTCATGCTTGAATAATTGATTAAAAACATAAAGGTAACAATCTAGAAGTAAATTTAACTCTAAAATAGAACTATTAGTTTTCTAAAACCCCAGATCTCTTTAATAATTATTATTGATTCGTGTAATTCTTACCGGGTTTTTCAACAAACCAAAGTTACAATAGAAATAGTAAGAATATGGATTTCATATCTAACATTTTTTTACAAACCTTTAGGAAGTGACTGGGGTAACTCATAGGACAGGATCAGTTTCATGTGAAAAACGCCATTTTCATACGGAGTGCCAGCTGCACACCGGGAATACTCAGTTAGAAAATTTAGGAATTAACCATGTTACAATATATACACACACAGTCAAACATACACATGAAAATATATAAGCTAATAAGTACCTGGGCCTTCTATATGATTTAGATACTGCTGATCATGTGTTTACCCCATCGCAATGATTCCTTTCATGTGCTTTATATCAGTATGGCTCCCCTTAAAGTTTCATCCATTCCTACAACTTGGAAAAAAATTCTACCAATCTCCATTATCACCTTGTTTCAAGCATGGCATTTCAGTATCCACCTGCATATTCAAGTAAAACAGGTTAAAAGTAGCAAATGAGTTAAATATGATCACAAAATCGAAACCACTTGAAAAATTGAATCTTTGACTAAACAAACTTGTTCTCTAGCTTTAATCAACTAACATATTATAGCTCGTAAAATTATGGTGTTCACCACTAAAACATATATTAAATCATTTAAAAATCTGTAGATTAAATTCAAATAGTCCTAAAAGGAAAAATGTTGCATCTTCGAATACAATAAATGGCTACTTACCGCTTTAGTTATGTATAATAAGTTGCAATGCACTTGCAGCTTGTGCAAAGTTTTCCTTTGTTGTAAATTTGCAGTAACCCGTGTCAAGAACACAAAAAGTCTATCAAGATGCATATAAATAACAGAGGTTAAATTACCAGTCCTCTTTGCACACCATCTGACTTGATAGCAATGAACTTGCGCTCCATATGCACACAAAAAAGATCCATCATGGTTGAGAGATATACCAAAAGAAAGAGTGTCATGCTTTACAATAATCAATCACAAAAAAGGCAAAAGAATATAATATTTGCGTTGTATACGCCTCTAGATAATTTACCTGTATGCTGTTAAGAAATTAAAAGAGTTCACAAGTAGTTTCAGTGAAATCGTGAAATCCTAATGCACAAACTTCCAAAAAAGAATTCTACACCAGATAATTTGTTTAGTTAATAAAAATAGAAAAAAAGATGAAAACTTGTAGCAGGGATAGCAAATGATCCAAATATCCATCTATAGGATGAGTTTCCAGAATGATCACACCCAAAAGAAGATAGAGCTGGCAAGACTCCTTTGACCGAAACGACTATAGTAATAGCAACAGATTGTCCTTCTACAAATGAAAGAACTATGGGAAAAATATACATGTTATCAAGATTATTATATCTGCTGACATGAAAGAAGTATATATGTAAATTATGCATGTTAATAAGCTATCTAACTGATTGCCACAATTCGGTTCCAAGAATCAGAAACCGAAGCGAAAATCTATATCACCTAAAAACAAAATAATGGAATACCCATGACATATAAACAAAATAATGAAATACCCCCTGAAATATAACTAATGAAACACAATTGAAGCCTGATTGAACATCATTTGATGCATTTCTATCACCTAATTCCTCATCTGGTGTCAAATAACACCATTCAAATAAAACATATAGAACCAAATCAACATTTGACTTTTATAGTCAAACAACCCATTTTTCTCAAAAAAAAAAAATCAAAAGTAAAGCAGCCAGAAAACACACACACACATATCTCTCTCTCTCTATATATATATATATACCTCAACAAAAGCAAAAGGAAATCACAAAGCTCTAGAAACATCATACCTGCAAAAACAATGGTCTGTAAGATTAATATGACAAAAGCTTGATCTAAATAAGACTAAACCAACCCTGATCCAATTCATCTTCTTATGATCTCAAAACTAACCTTATTCTTGAACCACATCAACAACAGTAACCACATCACCGGAAACCATCACCACTAACCACTGTAACATATCACCACCATCTCCATTGTACAAACCCAACAACATGGACGGACCCGAATTCCAATTCCTGACCATTTTCGTTCATCGCTCTAAAAAGAAAAAGAAATAAATGTGAAACTTTAGTGATGTCAGGCTTTAAAAGGTTTGTATGTTTGATGGAAAATAAAGACAGAAGGATGGTAACGTTTAGGGTTTGGAATATCAAACTTCTTCGAGCAGTGGTTCGTGCTTGTAAACCGGTTGTGCTGCCCAGGCAAAATACCCACCTGCTCTTAGCAATCTGTTGACCTCAAGTAGCAAAATCCCATCTTCATCATGATACGTGTAAAAAGATTTAAGGAAAATTAGAGTGTTACCCAAATACGAATTACAAGCAGCTAAATAACATGTCACTTACCATCATGAGTCAAGTTGACTCTACATCTCGAGCAATGAATTAAGTCAAAAGCTTGGCTCGGGTATAAGAGTCTCCTTGTTGCAAATGCTACAACCATTGCAGGCACACCACGTTCTAGTGCAAATTGAATCTGGTTCTCATGTACATCTTTTGGAGCTACAGACATAGTGAGTACGTTTCTTGAAAACAAATAAGCACCAAAACTTGCCACCACACATCCAACATCTAATGCAACTCGCGTATGGTTTCCAAACGTGATCTCTGGAACCATCTTCCAAAACAAATCAACCAAACTGTTGATGTGTGCAAAATGCAACATATAAATTACATCAAATGTGGCATAAAACTAACCCTTTTTTAGTACTAATGTTGGAAAAATTGTGTTTTTGTCTTCCTTTTGTATTTTCAGGATTAAATGAGCTCAAATGAACAAAAGAAGCAAAAAGGCAGCTAAATCTAACATAAATACAAGAAAAGGGAAGAAACGTGGCATGCCCGACCCCTTGACAGCATCTCCCAAAGCGAAAATAAGAAGAAAGCTGAGCATGGGGCTGTGCCCAGCTCGACACGGGGCGTGCCCAGCTCGACATGGGGCGTGTCCATCTCGACACGGGGTCGTGCTCAGCGAACACGGGGCCGTGTCCAGGATGGTCAGCCCTGGCACAAAAGACAAATCTATAGAAGCTTCTATTGCCCACCACGGGGCCATGCCCAGTGAACACGGGGGCGTGGCGAAAGTACAGCAGGCGCATTAATTGTAATTGCGAATTACAATTAATGAAGAGAGAGAGTGTCAGACGGGCACGGGGCCGTGTCCAGCGGACACGGGGGCGTGCCCAGCCTTCTGTTCAGCCTATAAATAGGAGTGCTTGGTTTCATTTCAACTCATCCCTTGGCACACCACCTCTCTCACACTTCATCCACCACCCACCACCATCACAACACCATCATCCACCACCATCATCCATTGTCCATCATAGAGTGTGTGAGTCGTCTCGGGATCCAAGATTGATCGTAAGAGTTCTTGACAATCAAGGCCATGTTTGCCTAAGTCTCTTACATCACTTGGTGAAGACAAAGTGTCTAGTATAATACTTTTTATTTCTAATCTTTTGCACTTTTTATTTGGTTTTGTATTAATGACTTTAATAACTAGTTACTTATGTTGAAGGTGATCTTTCCTTATCGTTTGTCCGTGGTGTCTTGGCATTATTTTACTGTCTATATAAAATAAAGGATTTTCACCATTCATATCTCCACGGTCTATATGGAGGTATGTTGGCTACCTGGTCGGGGGTTAAGGGAACGGTTTGGTAAAGGTCTTGCCATTGTTCAGCGTTTAGAGGTCCTGCAATGGACCTGGGTCAAATTTAGTAGGACCTCCTTCAATGCTTCACGGTATTGGATGGCGGAGGTCCAAACTCTTTGATCCCCTCATAAGTTAACTACTATTAATACTATAACCCGGCTATTTAGGACTGTATCCCTGCTGACTCAGACTACTTAGTCGAGGGTAACGTCACCGCCAAAAGCGGGGCCTACCATAATACTGCATTAATAACTTAATTCATTATCTTCCAATAATCCACCCCTTTAGGATTGTATCCTTGCTGACTCAAACTACTGGGGTGAGGGTAACGTCACCTTCAAAAGAGGGGCCTACTACAATAACTAAGATAATCTCTTAATTATGTGCAAAAGTGCGGAAATAATCAAAGGTTATACTAGATACGAGTCGGAACCAAGTGATTCATCTTGTCTATCTGTTTTTATTTTATTTTTATTTTCAGCATTTTAGTTAGTTTTTATTTTTCTTAGTTTAAAAACCTTTTTCTAAACTTTTTATTTTGATTAGACGTTGAGGATAAACCGGTACTAAAAGCTCTTGTGTCCTTGGACGACCTCGGTATCTTACCAACGCTATACTACGCTCACGATGGGTGCACTTGCCCATATGTGTGTTTAGTGTTAGTAAAATATCGTGTTTTATAAATTTAAAACTTGGCTAAAAATAAGTGTTAAAAGGGCTTAAAATATACACCTAATATAAGTAACACTTTATCGCACATCAAGTTTTTGGCGCCGCTGCCGGGGACACAAGGATTTTAGGAAAGCTTAAAATCGGCGGCCTAATCGACGGCCACATTTTTCTGCATTTTAGTTTAGTTTTGCATTTACAGTAGGTTGAACACGGGCCGTGCTCGCTGAACACGGGGCCGTGCTGCATATTTTTCATAAAACACCCAGTAACAGAAGCTTGAACACGGGCCGTGCTCACTGAACATGCCCCGTGCTCAACGAAATCAGTAAATTTAATTAAAACACCCAGATACAGATTCTGAACACGGGGCCGTGTCCACTGAACACGGGGCCGTGTCCAGCCTCTGTTTCCGTTTTTATTTTTGTTTTCTGATCTCGAGACTCAGTTGTGGTCTGCTGAGTGATTCTTATGGATCAATACTCAGGAGGTTACAACTACACCTATGAGGAGGATGATTATAGGGGTAATTATTGCACTAATTGTCGTAACGCACGATCGGTTCAAAATAATCGCTCATATCAACCATCCAATTCATACACCTACTATGAGGAGCCCAGGTACGAGCCATCAACTTCATACACATCCTATGAAGACCAAAGGTATGAACCTCCTCCCTCATACTCATATTTTGATGAACCAAGGTATGAGCCTTCATACTCATACTTTGAGGAACCAAGATATGAGCCACCACCTTCGTATGCTTACTATGAGGAACCTTGGCGTGAACAACCCACCTCATATGAGTATTATGAAGAACAAAATTACGAACCTTATCCATCATATGCTTACAATGAAGAACAATGGTGCGAACCATCTACTTCATATGGGTATTATGAGGAACAAAGGGTCAAACAACCGGATTCAAGCTTAGTAAATACCGATTCTTTTTCTATAACCGAAGTAACCGATAGGATATTAGAACACATAAGAGTTATCGATCACTGTATAAGAGAATCTCGCGCAAGGGAAGAGGAGTCCCGCGCAAGAGAAGAATTAAAAAATGAAGAGATAACTGAAAATATTTGAATCTGAATCGAAGAACTCGAAACACGAAAATTGGTTGTAAGAAATCATAATACAGAAAACGATTAACACAGAATCAAACTATAAGAAGATCAACGAAATCAAAAATTACCGTCAATTGTAGAGTATTGTGATTTGAAGATCGATTGAAAATTGTCGCAGACGATTGAGAGACCTAAAGAGGCAGACGAATTTTGATCTAGGGTTTTGTTATAGAAGAGGAAAGATTGAGAGACCTAAAGAGAGAGGGAGAGATTAAGAAACTTACCAAAGAAGCTAGATTCAATCCTCAATTTAGAGCTATGCCACATGTGTGCTGACATGGCTGCTGATTTGGCTTAAACCAATGGGTGACATGTGTCCCCCAATGGTTTTGTTTATTATATATATAGATTAAAGGTATTGATAATTGACAATTGTGTTGTGATTTTGTAGAACCGTCAAAACAATAATAATAATAATAATAATAATGAAACCAAAATATGAAAAGAATAATAATAAAATAATACTAAGCCAAATCACAATTCAAATTTGTGTTCAGCCCCATATTCGTTTTTTGAAACCGAAGAAAGAAAAAAAAATTGAAATGAGTTAAATATGGAGTAATTGTACAGCAAACATTTTCAAAAATAAAAATCATTTCCATATCTCCGATAATATTTACGTTGCTTTCCTTTCTAAAAATTCTGTTACACAAATCATGGGATTTCGAATCCCTTTAAACGATCAGCTGATCAACTAACATATTAATCGATCTCTCCAATTCATTCCGAACCTTGTTTTCTCCCACTCGTCCTACCTTCCGTCCACCTGCTATAGTACCGACGAAATCGCCTCCGCCAACCACAAGTTTGAACCTATCTTGCCGGTTCGTTTCGCCTACGGTCCGTCCAGTTGGAGCCACAACAGAACTACCGAACACCACCACCACGCTGACCAGTCTTCGGTAAGCATCCTTGTTCATGCGATAATCTCTCGTGAAGTAGCTACACAATTTAACCCACCGTCGTTTAAATTACCAGTTGTAGGTTCTGTTAGTTGTCTCGTTCATACCGACGACAACCTGAAAACTCCGAGCCACCATCCCATAACCATCGATTCGTTGTCTAAGATCTCTGGTGAAACTGCATTGCATCGCACCAGTCGCCGGTCCTTTTCAACATAAGGTATCGATACTATCTCCTGGTACTTTGATCGTAACATAGCACACAAATGGTTGTATGAGATAATAAAACTATCTAGATCTGTTTGTTTTGATTTTGGCCTTGTGTCTATTCCTCTTTAAATGGGATATCCATTGTGACATTTTTATTATTAAATGACAATAATATGTAGTTTTTTTTAAATAAAATATAATAATTGCAATAGTTATGTGGGACGAATGGTTGGCTGTTGAATGAGCAAAGTTGAACATGTAATTCTATGATACACAAATCCATAAGCTTTCTAACAATAATAATAAGTATAGAGATTTTTTAAACAGAACTTCATTTTGAACAGTTTTCGATCACCGGAATAATAATGGATACACTTTGAGGTTTCTTTCTTTTATTGTTTAACAATAATAATATGTTTCTTTTAATAATAATAATAATAATAATAATAATAATAATAATAATAATAAACAACGATAATGGAGGTTGGACTTCAACTCTAGAACCTCAATTGAATGAGCAAAGTTAAACACGTGATTTCCACAATACACATATAAATTAATAACTTTTGAACCAAAGAATTATGATAATTAATCCATATGTATATGGTAAAATTAAAGGTCATTAATTACATGTCTTGGCAAGTTTATAAAGTTGTTTTATACCAATACCAATCGATATATATTTATATGTATAAACAAATTATAACGGTTTTGAAACACAACCTTAATCCCAACTGATATATTTTAGGTCATCATATTATTCAAGAGAGACGCTAGTGTCACGTTAGTTGGAAGCTACAGTTATTTGCAAATTAAGGTACGGATTTTGTGGTGTCTTTCTCTTAGCACAATTGTTTTAATTCATGATATCGTATTCTTTCGTGATTGCTACTTGAACCGTTGAGTTTTCTACGTTCTCTAATTATTGTTACATACATCGTATCGAGTTATTGTCCTTGCCACGCATGCGATAAGTTACACATTTATACTCATTGTCGCATGTTCCCGTGACTTTTATTATTTATTATTTATCTTTGGCTAGATGTGATATAGCCTTAGGGTATCGTTAGTGTATTTGCCTTGACTTGAGTAAATCGTTTCATTGACCTCAATACCCGAGCATATCCACCTATGTGGACATAGGGCGTCATCATAGGCACAGTTGACGTGCACCATCCGTGGCGGTGCGAAAGGTCCATGGCGTTTCTATATTGTATTGTGTGCTAAGTGATTGCACTTATTGATTATTGAGAGGCATATGGATCGATCCTAGGAGTGTAAGTGTAAGTGTTAGTGGTAGTGGGATAGGTGTGAGTGCCCACATCCCCTCTACATAGTGGTGCGTTAGAATTGCAGCTAATGTACAAAGTGTTAGTTTTATTGTTAGTGGCTCACAAGGGTATTTCTAATATACCTTTATGGTATTCATCAGTGATCATTCAGCATATTGTATTGTTTACATCGTTAAAGTGTTTATTGTGTTGCTCCTATCATTAATGTGTTAGTGCTATTGTTTCTCCGTTACTGGGCAATTTTTGGCTCAGCCGTTTCTTTTTGTTGTTTTCTTTTACTATGTCTTAAACAGGTACTCAGGGAAATCTGGAGAATGTGTGAAGAGTGATAAAAAAAGGGCTAGAGTTGGAAGCAAGGGGTTTAATAAAACTTTTTATTTAATAAATTTTTACACTTATGATTTTCTGTTAGACCGTTGTGTCGTTTTGGTGATTTTTGTTTTTAAACCTATGGAATTTATGTTTTAATTGAGTTATTAATTATCTCTGATTACCGAATTGTGTAACACGTCAGCCCTAATCGGGGCAGGGTGTTACATCATCACACGAATAGTTTAAAAGACCGTACGTGTTCTCAAATAATGCAAATAAAAATTCAAATTAAACAACGTCAAGTAATGCAAATGAAAATTCAAATTAAACAACGTCAAGTTTTGAAACAAACTCAATGAGTTAATTTAAATCCAATTCAAATAAACAAACTACGAATGCCATATAAATCGCTATCCACGAGAAGCTCCGCACGCTAGCCAAGACTCCCGTATCCTCACCCACATACCTACGATCAATTTAACAAAATGCAAAAAGTCAGTTTCGGTGAGTAAGTTACAGTTAAGTTTGAAGTAATTAAATCAACATCCAAGACTCTTATTTTCAACATTTAAACTCAAAATCATCCAAAACATCATTTACCACAATGAACGTAACTTGGGAAAATCACCCATTTAAGACTCCATAATCAACCCGTCCCGTTGTTAGACCCCCTACCACCTTACCCATGACTTGCTCGCTTCCCATGAATGACATGTAACATCACATGCACCACGCGACTAGAACTTACATCCATAGGCACCCAATACTATACCACAACACGTAGAATCCTAATTAACATCCCAACCGTCTCATATGCACCATGATCTACCACATTCAGCTATAGTAAACACATAATTCACATTATGTAGATAGCTACCACACAATTTGCTCACATCGTGACAAGACGGCCTAAAAATACAAATTGTAGCTAAAGAGGAAAAGATTGAACATGTTGAAAGTCGCCTAATTAGCACAATTATAAAACATCATTTTTAACTTTTTTTTTTAAATGTCATTTTTTTTAAAGTATAGCAATATTATACTCATATTAAAGATAAAAAAATGTTTGATTTTATCGTATTGTTTTTTTAATACTAAAGTATATAAAAGTTATTTTAGTTTTAAAAACTAGGTGGAATTAGTAGTTAATGGAAAATTACTAAAACACTCTTAAATCTCATTAAATAGTAAAGTTATTGTTCGTAAGACCATGTGTAGTGGTAATACCCCTACCCTTTGGCGTTTTGCGTCATGTGGCAGCTCAGTCAGTAATGGGGCATTATAGAGCATTTTCTAAAATGAGTGTAGTGGAGATGTGTGCATTGTGGTGTTATAGAATTAAATAAAAAAACCATAAAAATATTATTGGACAAATGGAGCGTGGAAACAGGTAATTGGCCAAAAGAATTGAAGCAGGGCGTTGAAAAAAAAAACACCAAAACCAATTTTTTTGAAAAAAAAAAGCCCAGGGGGTGGTTTTTTTGGCGTAGAGGGGCGTGGATTTTGGAAAAAAAAAAAAAAAGGCCCAAAAATTATACCAGTACGGGTGGTCTAATGATGTGTAATCAATCTAACCCCTTAATTCAATTAATCAACGTTCAGGATTTGTTCTTACTATTTTTAAATAAGTTAATGTTTGTATGAGATCTTAACTCTACAAAATAAAAGGAATAAACCACTAACACCACTAACCCACTCTTCTAAACACTAACTAATAATAATTAGGGTAAATTACACTTTTCGTCCTTTATGTATGTACCGGATTGCAACGGATACCCTTTAACTTTAATAATTACAATCACAATCATTTATTTGCAAAACTTATTACACTTTACATCCTTCAACCAAACCTGGTTATAATTTTCAGTTAAATATGGCATGTGCTTTGCATACGAGGATAGATCGGTAGTTTTACTCATCTAACTACTATAACAAAAGAAACCAACTTTTGGACACGTGTCATTCATTAAAGGTATCCTCAAATTTATATTTATCTAAATAAATAAATAATAAATTAATATTAAATCTTATCATACTTTAATAAAATATTATCCTCAAATCTAAATTGTTAATTTAATATATTTTTAAAACAAATACCTCTCTTATCTACTTATCTTATATTAAATATATAAATAATAAATTAATATTAAATGTTATCCTAATTATTTAAAAACCTAACTTTTTTTATTATTTGGTATACAAAATTATGTTTATTCAACTCGAGTAAAACACGAGGTTTTTAAGGATATATTTATTTTTTTATTATTTGGTAGATTTTTCAACCCAACTATACACGGGTTTTTTTAAAGATACGACGTTTTTAGTATTTAATATACCAAATTACATTTCTTTAGGATATAATTTTTTTATTATTTGGTAAATTTTTCAACCCGGCTATACACGGGTTTTTTAAAGATACAACATTTTTAATATTTAATATACAAAATTACATTTATTTAATCTGTGTAATACACATGGTTTTTAAAGATGTAACTCTTTTTTATATCTATTCAACACGTGTAATATACGAGGTTTTTAAGGATGTAATTTTTTATTATTTGGTAGATTTATTCAACCCGATTATACACGGGTTTTTTTTAAAGATACGACGTTTTTAGTATTTAGTATACAAAATTACATTTATTTAATCTATGTAATGCACATGGTTTTTAAAGATATAACTTTTTTATTATTTGATATATAAAATTACATTTATTTAACTCGTAGAATATACATTGTTCATAAAGATATAAGTTTTTATTATTTAATATATAAAGTTACATTTATTCAACCGGTGTAATACACGGTGTTCTAACTTAGTTTATTTATCTAAAAAAATTAAACAATAAGACAAATCAGACATAAAACCATCTATCTGTATCACCCCTTTCTCTCTCTAAAAACTTGTAATTCATATCAAGTAAAAGGAGCACTTAAAGTCTATCAAACAAATTTTGTCAGTTCTGTTAAGCTTTTAACAAAAAAATAACTAAACTAATACTATGATCGTTTTATAAGTTGGATGCTCTCAGGTAAGTTATCAACTTTTCAAGTAACAGACTTCTTAACGAGTAAATTTTAATCAAATAAGGGAATAAACATGTATACCCGTAGCTATATACACAAACCGTATGAAACACATTTTTACAATCACGGCATCTGAAACTACCAAAACTCTTCCCATTATCACCCCTAGATAGCTCGAGCACGCAACAAACTGAGCTCTCAATGGTTTAAGCGCATGCCTACATCGTATGTAAGTTCTATTTTTCATCTTTAACAAGTATGCACATCGAACCCGATGTTATCTACATCTTAGTGAGTATGCACCTCAACCCACACTTTACATAACACAATGCATGTCATATACACAGACATGAAAGTCAACGTTTTTAAAACCGGACCGGGCCGGCCTTTGACCCCAACCCAATATAATAAGTTTTTTAACCCACAGCTACTCTCGTCTCCACAAGTATAAAAGTCAAACTTCAAACAATATAACTATTTAATTATTTTTCTTTGTTTATTTGTTTAGGTTAATCTAAAACAAAGGATGTTAACAATTTTATAGTTGTTTGATTTTTCTTACTTAGCTGTTTGTTAATTTCATAGTTTGTGTATAACTTTTAATTTATATAATTTAAGACGTATTCTGGGTCTTAAATCCGGGTCGGACCGGTCCGACTTTTGACCCCGTAAGGCGACCGGGTCGACCTCCGGTCCGGTCCTGAAAACATTGATGAAAGTATCATAATTGTATAACCATAACTGATAATCTTTCTCAAAGCAACTTCAAAAGTAGATCACACTATAAAATACAATACTTCAAAAGACAACAATATCTCAAACTTCAATATCCTAAGTTACTTGCACAACCAAATCGAACAGGATCCATGGTGGTTTTTGGCGGTTTGCCGGTGTAACTACAACTTTTGTGTACAAACATAAAATAATCGCTACAAAACACAATCTAACACTCGTGATATGAATCCCATGATGGTGGAAATGGGACCGAAGAATAATAATAATTGCCGCCCAAAACAACCATAATGAATCAGGGATTCAACAGCGTGCCCACTAGCCGCCCAAACGTGAGCCAATGGTAAGATCGGCTCATTGATTTTTCACCGTCATGACTCATGACCAAACTTATCTTCATTGAATCCATCATCATAGAAAGTAATCTGGTGGCGGTTTTTTAGCTGGAGCCCCTCTTGATTCCTGCATTTTAATATTACCAAATGAGTAAACTGCTGTCGGGTTGGCAGGTTGAAATGTTCAACCCGAACCCGACCCATATTATTATTCGGGTTAAAGATTTCATCCCTAACCTGCACACATATAAATGCGTGTCAACCCGAACCGATCCGTATTTTTAAATGAGTCATACAAGTTGACGATTTATAAGCGAGTTGTTGGGTTTTAAGCGGGTTATCGATAACATGTTTAATGATGAATATGAGTGACAAAGTAAATTATATAATGTGTCAAAACTAACATTATTATGACTAACCATGCAAAATAGAAACGGAAAAAACAAAAACAAAAATATAAAAGTTTTTTTTTAAATAGTTCAATAGGTTAACGGGTCAACCCGAACCCCGCCTGTTTTTATACGGGTCAACCCGAACCCGACCCGTTCTTTTAAACGGCTCGTGTTAGTTGACCAAAGCCTGTTTTTTTCGTGTCAGGTTCAAGTCGGGTTGGCGGGTCGTGTCAAGAATTGCCGCGGCGATTGACACTAGTCCCTATTTCTAAAAATCGTTAGGCTGAGTCCCCAGCCATTCTAATTCACATCAATGTACCCACCTCCGTCCGGTCAACGTTTGTTTGACTGTTACCCAAATTGCAATTTATAAAGCAGAAATAGGTCTTAATAACAAACCTGTGGAGCTGCTTTAAATACTCGAAACTGTTTATTAAGATTCTCATCAAGCTCCAGAATGGCAGCTACATTGCCACACCTGAAGCATATATTTATAAAAACAAAAAAACTTTATTAGCAGAAGCGGTGGTTTCAACCCATTTACTTATGAAGCATATTCAGGTTGTCTTTTATCTCAAACAGGCCAAATGAAAGAGGGTTTGCATAAAATACCAACCCACCTTTTCACTTGCCCCGTTTTAATCATTGTACTTTTTGTACACAAAAATCAGCTGTCAAGGATAACACTTTTGACATAAACGTGTAGGATATATAGAAGAGAAAAATGTCATTTTCGTCCCTGAGGTTTGGCTACTTTTGCGACTATCGTCCAGAGGTTTGTTTTTTCGCGTCCGGATCCAAAAGGTTTGAAATCTTGCCATTTTCATCCTGCTCGTTAACTCCATCCATTTTTCTCCGTTAAGTCAGGGGTATTTTCTTCCTTTTTGCTAACTTAAAAGGCACTTTGGTCTTTTTCACTTTATGTAAAAAGACTGAATTGCCCTTTAAGTTAACAAAAAAAAGACGAAAATGCCCCTGACTTAATGGAGAAAAATGGATGGAGTTAACGAGCCGGATGAAAATGGCAAGATTTCAAACCTTTTGGATCTATATGCGAAAAAACAAATCTTTGGACGAAAGTCGCAAAAAGTGGTCAAACCTCAATGACGGAAAAGACATTTTACTCTATATAGAATGTTAAATGTTGTATAGAATGTTAAAATGTCAAATACTGATTAAAAAATTCTCAAACGGTACCCAAAACCAATATTTTTAAACGGCTCAGGTGTACAGAAAGGAAAGACTGAACATGTTGAAAGTACAATGACTAAAACGAGACCAAAAATAACAATATAAATTGTAGCGAGACGATTTGATTAAGAAAAACAATTACTACTAAAACAAAAACGAGAGCAATACATAAGAATTCAAAAATTCACCTGTAACAGTAATTTGGGGCGGACCAGACTGTCACTATTTGGTTATTGAACATCCATTTAAAACCTTCCATTACCAATTGGTGTGCGCGACAAATATAATCAATATTATTAGTGTGATTAAAAGAGGTAACAACACTGCCACCGAACAAGAAACCAGCACCACGTGGACTCAAACCCCAGCCGTCCACAATGTCCTCGGGATCAGACCACAAAAGATCACACATGGCACCATCATGGGGTACTTCTTGTTTTCGGTCAATCGTCCGAATCTGCAAAATTATATTTGTTATTAATAAATGGATTATTTCATATATATCATTCTACACGACTACAAGTAAAAATTTCATCTATGTCCTTTTAAAACACTCCCATTCCATAGTAGATAATTTATATGTGTTACTATAACATAACAGTTTATTTAACTGAATAAACAAAATGGAAAACAACATTATTAGCTCGATTCATTTGAACGAATAATGTACTGTTTGTATATACAGTGAAGCAGACTGTTGCAAGTATTTTGTATTTTATCTAGAGTAAAATGCCATTTTCGTCCCTGGGGTTTGGCCAGTTTTGACACACTTTCGTCCGAAGGTTTGCTTATTCGCATCTGGATCCAAAAGGTTTGAAATCTTGCCATTTTCATCCAGCTCGTTAACTCTATTCATTTTTCTCCGTTAAGTCAGGGGCATTTCTGTTTTTTGCTAACTTAAAGGGCAATTCGGTTTTTTTCACTTTATGTTAAAAACCGAATACCCCTGAAAAGGACCGAATTGCCATTTAGGTTAACAAAAAAGGAGAAAATACCCGACTTGCCGGATGAAAATGGCCAGATTTCAAACCTTCTGGATACAGATGCGAATAAGCTAACCTTTGGACGAAAGTCACAAAACTGGCCAAACCCCAGGGACAAAAAATGGCATTTTACTCCTTTTATCTATCATGGAATGGGTAAAGTAAATATGGTATTTTAGTGTTCCGAAAGGGTAAATATGAAAAACACAGACACACATATATATGAAACTCTGAACTTAAATTAAAGGACTGAAAACAAAATGTTTCAAAGGATACAGAACTAGTTTCTTCAAACCTGATCTAATGTGTTGATGTTAGGAGAGAGACCACCATGAACTGAAAATATTTTGTTCTCAATGAGAGCAGACAAACTGTAAAAATGTAAAAATTCAGGTAATGCAAGTGAAAGAAACTATCCAGAAAAGGTGCATAATGATTTGAAGCAACAAGTGAGAGTTTGCAAGTTGTGACACCTGACAATACGTTTAAAGATAAAATTTGATGGTAAAAAAAGATAATGCGCCACTGCAGTAGGCTAGTAGTGGCAAAATTACTCATTTTTGTGAAAAATGGTAAGTTCGGTATCTTATTTATAATATATCGGAAAGCAATTGAAAGAAATTAGCAAACCTTAGGTAATCAAATATATCGGTACAATATCTCCAAACATTTACAGAACCATACTTCCTCAGGCACTCATCATAGAATCCATATACCTAGCACACGAAATAGCAATAGGCTCTCAAAAATCATTATATGAAATTATATATTATTTACAATAGAAACCTGCGTTATCTGACGGCTCTCATGGTTCCCCCTAATCAATGTGATCCGATCAGGATACCTCACCTGATTACAGCAATGCTTCATTAGAGAACACATATAAGAAAAGAAAAAAAAACATACAGTTTTGAAATAACAATTGCAATCATATAGTATAAATATATCAGTACTGAAACGTTGCTCCACTACTAATATTAACTAACTCAAATATTAAATAAGGGTTTTGATAACAATGGCCAACATATACCATTTTATTTAATTACGTAAATAATACTAATACTCAAACATAATCTAATCTCCAATCATCGCCAGCCTCGTTTAACATTTTTCTTTCTTTTTATATAAGAATAATAAAAAGGCGTTCTATTATAAAAATACATAGTGTATGTGATGTCACAAAATTTTGTAATACTAATATGACTGTTCTAGACTTGCACAAACTGAGAACATATTGAAGTTATTGTAGAGAAATAGAAAGTGAGTGCCAAAAAATAAAACTTAATAAAAAAGGAAAATTGGATTTTAATAATCCCACATTTTCTCAGTTGGCCAATAATAATCCCAACCAAGAATATTCTTACCACCAGTCCCTACTTTCTAACTGTTTTTTTCAATGAACCCCCTTTAAAAAAACTTAACCCAATTAGTTTTTTTGCTGACGTGGACATATGAGGTAGATAAAATATATATATTTTTATGTCCACATCAGCAAAAAAACAAAAAAAATATTATTGTTTCCACCTCATATGTCCATGTCAGCAAAAAAAAACTAACTGGGTTAAGTTTTTTAACAGGGGTCCATTGACAAAAAAAATAGTTAGAAAGTAGGAACTGGTGGTAAGAATATTCTCAGTTGGGATTATTATGAAAAATTATAACTAGCCTACAACAAATGATTAGATAACTAACAAAAAAAATACACGAAAGTACATCCCACCCATACATCTTTATTATACTATGTAAGCATGTAACAAGAATCTTAAATTCTATATTACAATATATGCTCATTTTGTATCAACAAAATTTATTAACATACAAAAGTTACCTTTAGGGCAAGTAAAAGCAAAAAGGTCTCTACAGAGTAGAACCCTCTATCCACAAAATCTCCAAGAAACAAGTAGTTTGTCTTTGGGCATTCACCGCCTACTTTAAATAGTTCTTTCATGTCATAAAACTGTCCATGAATGTCGCCACATATCTATACAGCAGAAAAAAGAACGCCAAGAATTACAAAATTAAAATTACTAAAAGGTACCATGAGAGAGAAAATTTAAATAAGCAAAAGGCTTACACAAGAGATAATAGCAAGCGAGTTATGTAACTTGAAACAATTTCTAGGTGACTATATCATTAACTAATTGATGCTCTTAAATTGCATATTTAAAAACAACATTGGTTTGAAGTTAATGGACTATGTTTAATCTAAATGAACCAAGGGGCAAGGGTGTAAAGTCAAGTTAAAGTGATTCGCTTATGAGTAATTTAATGGTTTTGAATAGAAAACGTGGAGATGTTAGTGTATGAAAGCTTTGAAACCATAACAAAGAAAGATTTGTGTGTTTGAACTTCGGTTTCCTCTTTGTCTTGAACTGATTACTCATTATCACAATCAATTGATTCAACCATACAAATCAATTCACCAACCCGTAACCTGACCTGATGATACCTGGACCTGATGATACCTGGACCTGTCTAACTAAACAAACATACGATCTACCTGAAACCTGATTGATAAACCCGAAGAATGCCCCTACTTTTTAGTGTTTGGGTGAAGAAAAGTGCTTCTTCATGTCTGCTCATTTAGAGTGAAATAAGTTTTTCCCAAAAGGCATTTTGAGATTTCTTATCTCTAAATCATTATTCTTGATGAACTCATCATAATTACAAGTTCACCTTGAGGGTAACATAACCTGTTTTCAATAAGCCGATTATCTGCTTCTACTAATAAACATGTTTTCTTCAAATAAGCAAAATCCCGAACAACCCCCTATGAAGGCAAATGATATACATCTTCCCAATCTCCACATGTTAGGCATCACAAATCAAACGGAGAAACGGAACACAATATTTATGTGGTTCAATCAGTGCGACCTACGTCCAGGGTTGCAACTAGCGGTTATAATTCTTATTCAGATGCTCAAGGAATTACAAAGGCTCTACACATTTTTTATACTAAGGTTTACAACTTTAGAAACAAGAAACATTAATTTAGGCAACCTGCCATATTAACTGATTTTTGAGTATCAGAGTCGGCCAGCTACCCTATCAAGTCCCAATCGACACTCAAACAAATGTAAACTTATGGCTAACTCCCACAATATTATTAGATCAAGAAAACTACTCAAAAAACGCGATTACAATCCATCATAGTTGTTAATGGCGAATAGCAACAAATAGCGATAAGGTACCTATATGCTACACAGCGAATAGCGATAAATAGCGGGCGTTATTTTATAAATAGCGATACACTATACAAAAAAGTTAAAATTTAAAAAAAAAAATTATATGTATATTATATCAAAATACCCTGGTATATACGCTATTATACATGTATATTTAAGAAAAACCTACTCGTGAAAGTTAGCCCTCCCATATTAACCTACAAACTATAGTACAACAAAATACCATTTCTCAATACTACACTATTATATGATATAAACACATGGAACTTCCAGCTAATAAAACCCTAACAATCATCTGTAGCAAGTAAGAAAACGAAGGAAAAGTAAAGGTACAGTGACAGGAGCATCGACTCGTTGAACGTTGCTTTCTTCTACAAGAATCTCCATAGCTTTCAAGCACAGAGCCTTCACTTCAGACTCTTTCAGTGGCTCGCAGTTCTTCAACTGCTCGATTTGCCGGTCTAGGTCTGACATACGATACCTTCCTTTTTTAGCAATCGGCTCCGATCGGCTACTCCGTTGCTCAAATTTGTGTGCTCTCCGATTTTTGTGACTTTTATCATCTATCGCCTCATGATTTTGTTGGAACTATACGCTCCAGCTATAAAGTCGTGATTTTTTTTTAGGAAAATTGGTTTTTAATAAACCAACCTTTGCCCCATTGGTAAATAATAATGCTACCTACAGATTTGGTAGTTAATAATCCTACGTTTTAATATGTTGGTACTCAATAGACCTCCGTTAGTTTTTTTTAACTGAAGTTAGTTTTTAAGTTTTATTTATTACACAAACAGTCCATGTAGTTATAATTAACTAGTTTTAAGTTTTATTTATTACACAATCAGTCCCTGTAGTTATAAAAAAAATCATAAAAATAAAAAAAAATCTAAAAATTCAAAAAAATTCTAAAAAAATCATAAAAAATCATAAAAATTCTAAAAAAATTCTAAAAAAATCAAAAAAATCATAAAAAACCATTTTCGACGCGTACCGTTTCGACCCGGACCGTTTCGACCCGTACCGTTTCGACCCGCCACCACCACCACCACCACCACCGCCACCACCACAGCACCGCCACCACCACCACAGCACCGCCACCACCACCACAGACCGTTTCGACCCGCCACCACCACCACCGCCTCGACCCGCCACCACCACCACCGCCACCACCGCCACCACCACCGCACCGCCCCGCCACCACCACCACCACCGCCACCACCACCACCACAGCACCGCCACCGGTACGGTACGGTTCGAAACGGTCCGGGTCGAAACGGTCCGGGTCGAAACGGTACGCGTCGAAACGGTTCGCGTCGAAACGGTTCGCGTCGAAACGGTTCGCGTCGAAACGGTACGGGTCGAAAACGGTACGGGTCGAAAACGGTTCGGGTCGAAACGGTACGCGTCGAAACGGTCCGGGTCGAAACGGTACGGTTCGAAACGGTACGCGTCGAAACGGTACGCGTCGAAACGGTTCGCGTCGAAACGGTCCGGGTCGAAACGGTCCGGGTCGAAACGGTCCGGGTCGAAAACGGTTTTTTATTATTTTTTTGATTTTTTTAGAATTTTTTTGATTTTTTTAGAATTTTTATGATTTTTTATGATTTTTTTTTATTTTTTTAGAATTTTTTTGATTTTTTTTGAATTTTTATGATTTTTTTGAATTTTTAGATTTTTTTTTTATTTTTATGATTTTTTTTTATAACTACAGGGACTGTTTGTGTAATAAATAAAACTTAAAACTAGTAAATTATAACTATAGGGACTGTTTGTGTAATAAATAAAACTTAAAAACTAACTTCAGTTAAAAAAAACTAACGGAGGTCTATTGAGTACCAACATATTGAAACGTATGATTATTAACTACCAAATCTGTAGGTAGCATTATTATTTACCAATGGGGCAAAGGTTGGTTTATTAAAAACCAATTTTCCTTTTTTTTAAATATAACTTTTTTTTTTGAAAAATAAACTTCATTAAAACAACCTCCGACCCAAACGGTCGAAAGGCCAACAAAACAACAACCCTGACCCAAACGGGTAAAGGGCCAAATTACAGCATAAACATAGGATATTTACATCATTCTTTCCAACTAATATATCTACATGATGATCTATTCTTAAGCCATCCAAAACCTCTCGACTTAATCCCTATCAAAATCTTTTGCGGGCTTCTCCTGATCTGATTGAACACCAAATCGTTCCTGCTTTTCCAAATACACTAACATGAGACGATGACCAACCCACTAATAATCTTCTTCATTTTATTTCCACCATGTATAGAATTTTGGGTATCCATTAAATCTTTGAATTCGAAAGTTGTACACCCTGAAAACCACGTTAATACTGAAAGACGAGTAAAGTAGCGTTAGTGGTAAAAATGAACCCGATAAATATTAGGATTTAATAAATAAACCTAATATTAAATAAAAGTTGAACAAAGTCTTTTGTGGAAATAGAGTTTATAAAAGGTCTGAGTTAACGGGACTTAGGGGCTGTTTGGTAGCCTCTTAATGACCATTCAGAGGCTATCAAACAACCCCTTAAAATAAACTGAGTCGTAATTTCCCCCGAACCCACTAAGTTAACTAGGAATGTTTAACCTAGTTAATAAGTGGGAATATTGTTAGAAATAAGTAGGTTGTGGCCTACTTAATAACTAACCAAGCAAGAGGGGCCAAATTTGACTATATGTCCTTTATTTGTAAAACCAATAATTACAGTCACAGTCACAGTCCTTTATGTGTTTCAATCATTCAATCAAATGGGATCATCATGGAATTCAATAGAGATGGAGGTTATTTCGAGTGTATTCGGCTGGATAACAGAGATGGAGGTATGTTTTTATTTCAATTGTTGAAGATATTTTGTGATTTGATTGAGATTTGGTTGGAGTTCCTCCGTTTTATGGTGACTCTCCGGCGGACACTTTTGAGGCGGTGAAACCATGGGTATTATTCAGATATGTATATTGTATGGGTTATTAATATTGAGATTTGGCCGGAGTTCCTCCGTTTTACGGTGACTCTCCGGAGTTCATCTGTATAGATATTATTCAGATTATTCAGATGTGTATACTGTATAGGTTATTAATATTGATTTGTAAATGTTTTTTGCAGGACATCCATGGGTTGTAAGTGGAGGTGAAACCAGATCTATGGCTGATTTGACTTGAGAAAGAAAGCTTATTTACAAATCTGTGAAATTGTAATGATATTATGAAATCAACACTGGTTTTTTGATCTGTTGATTTTGAATCCTTGATTAATCAACAGAAAGATAGAGAATGAAAGTTCAATAAATCTTCTGAAGTTGAGGTCTGCAATCTCTGTATTTACATTACTCTTTTTTTTGTTCTTTTTGTAATCAAGATAGATTATGGATGTTTATCTTTTTCCGACGAGAATTTTTAGATCTGTTTCACTGTGACTTAACAGTGGTGGTGGAGGTGGGATTTGGGGCATTTGGTTGGATTTGTGGGATTTGGTGGCGGTGGTTGTGGATGATTTCGGGGATTTGGTGGTGGTTGTGACTGTCACAGTGGTGGTGGGGGTGGGATTTGGTGGTGGTGATTGTGGTTGTTTATTTGTTTAAGGGTAAATTACGTTTTTCGTCCTTTGTACTAGTAAAATTACCAACCTACCCTCATATGCAAGGCATATGACATACTTAACTGAAATTTTTAACTTGGTCAGTGCTAAAGGACGTAAGGTGTAACGAGTTTTCCAAATAAAGGACTGTGATTGTAATTATTGAAGTTAAAGGTTATCCATTGCAATCTGATATAAACATAAAGGACGAAAAATGTAATTTATCCTTGAATGTTTATATGAATTACCACACTAGAATAAGTGGGTTTTAGTCATATGATGAAATTGATGATATAATTGTGTTTAGAATCATCATACATGATAGTAATAAGGAAATACTTGAACAAATTGTGTGTTTGAGTACATGATCATACTTGCTAAGAAATGGGTTTTGTATGATAAAATGAAAATGATAATATATTCATGTTAAAATGATGTTTGATATCATCATGTGTTAATTGAATGAATTACGATTACAAAAACTTGGTTAATAAGTGGTTAAAACGGTAGCATAAGAATGATGCTTACCGGATAATTGACCAAGTAATTAAATGAGTAGTTGAGCTACATCGTGTAATTACTTACGTTAATAGGCAGTTGACTTTAAAAAGTCAAACTGACAATTGATATGATCGAATGATAATTTCGACATAAAATTGTAGGATGGAATAGTCGTGATTGATTATGACTAATTTAACCATCTTACAAACTACAATGATAGTTTGACGCTTAACAAGCTAGGTGGAAGCTTAGGAAGGAAGCGGGTCAAACAAATCAAGTATGAAGGAAAAAGCATAATTTGGATGCAAGGTAAGTAAAGCTTACACCTTTTATTGAATACCTATTTGTTTTATAGGTTATGAATAATATAAAATCATGTTTGAATTATGATGTTCCGACGCGACATGATACGGGTCGGAACAAGAGACAATAATAATAAACCATGTTTAATGGTTAAAAAGGAATAATACGATTATTCGGTCATACAATGACGAATATACAATGAGTTTTGAATGGTTACCTTATAGGGTAAACCAAAATAAATAATAAGGGTAAAACGGTAATTCGGTCACGCGTTGACGATAACCGTAAGTGTTTGAAAGACACCTTATGGCATAAGCCATGATGGGTTAAAAAGAAATTAAGAAATAAATTATAAGTAATATGAACGCACGGTGTCAACCGGAGCGAGTCATGTAGATGAGATGGTAATAAATATCATCACGCAAAGATAAACAGTCATTTAGACCAAACAGGTCAAAAGATGAAAATATCACCCTTTGACAATATCGACTAATGATTATTTGTCGAGTTATATGCTTATAGGAGTAAATATCGAATGGATGTTTGCATCGCTATTAATTAGCGGTTATTAAAGCAAAGTATTAAAATGGATCTATACTTTGATCTGAGCCAGGTATGTGTAATTAAGATTATAGCAAAGATGTGCGATTTTGGTCAAGTATGTTGTTGAAAGTCCTTTGTCGTAAAAGAAGGGCTAAAGTTGATCAAAATGCCCTTGATCGATAAACCAAGCAAACGACCCTTACGGGTTGTTAAGAAATAAGCATTTCGACCAAGTAAATCATTAGGCTAAGTATAAAAGCGAAAGACATGATCCTTGTGAGTCAAATGCCTTGAAATGAGTCCTTTCCGTAAAATGATAAACCAAGAGGTAGAACTTGGAATAAATAGTTTACAACATTAAATCCACCATAATTATAGTTGTGGTGGAAGACCATTTGATAAGAAATGTGGAAATATGATGCTAGAAAAAGAATGAGCGTAATGTTATGCTTAAAAGTGTTTAAATACCCTTAACGGGTCAAAATAAGCATATAAGCAAAAACGGGTTAAGAATGCATAAAAAACCCGTGATTTGAACCTTGTATAATAAGAAATAATTACAACATGAAGTTCAGGAGAATTTGAATGTAACAACACGTTTGTTTGATAAAATCATGAACGAGTCAAAACTTTGTAATTGATTATTAAGCCGAGGGCTTGAAAATTTAGAAAATTGTTAATCCAGATGTCGGATTTTAACTCCATGTGCTGGAGAATCAATTTACGATCAACGAAGAACCGAACACGATCAAGAATTCAAGCTTATGCGTTATGTTTCGTCGTCATGTTTTAAACTGCGAATATATATACAAGGTGTTGAAATATTTTATTTCTTAAAATGTTTTAACAAACTCGTATTTTCAAGTGTATGTATAATCGTAAATACACTATTATAATCGAAATCTATATGAAAATCATATAAATTAAGTAAGGGTCTTACAAGTTGGTATCAGAGCTCAAGGTTAAAGAGTAAAGTGTTCGGTTCGAGACTTGATTGCATAATCCGGTAAGTTATTATGTATATTAACGGTCTAGTATGATTAAGTGTTGAAAACAACACATAGGGTTATCGTGAAACACACGTTACCCCAAATAAAGTAATAAGAGACAGATATAGTTAACGAATTACGTGTGTTAACACGTATCGTAAAAAGCCTTGCATTATAGTACAGGTGCTTATTAATGTCAACATTACTAATCTTTGTAAATGTATTAGTTGAAGGACCCTCGCATCTGAAAATGACGAGAGTTTAAGGATCTATCGATACGATGAAGAAATGATCTCGAATGAGAGATCGAACAACAAGGAGAGTTTATCAGGGCGAGTATCTACAAGGTACACGTCTTAAACTTATAGTGCAAATGGTAATATGCAACAATTACATAGTGAATGACAGTTGCATATAGAATATGAAACTTGGGAAACCTGGATAGGTTACCTATCCAGGATGATGTTTCCAAGAGAAATTCAGTAGAGATACGAATTATTCACAAATTGTAAATAATAAGACAATAACAGAATTCAGTTTATATAGAAACTTGGACAAGAGTAATCATCCAAGTAAGTATTCTCAATATAAATCCTAGTGAGAAAAGTAATGATCACATCAACGAATGTGATTGTATAAATGTTTATGAAAAGGGACATTTTATATGTTCAAGGATAAAACATGTAAAACTAATGATTGTTAATTGACAATTAAATAAAGTTTTACCAAATGAAATCATAAATATGGAAATAAATTGAGGAGTTACTTACATGGGACGTGATGTGGTAATTATAATAAGGTTACATGTACCATGTGTTGATCGCTTACTCTGGCCAAGTAAGTAGTGAACACATGATACCATAAGCTTCTTATAATGAGCGCATTTATGTCCGATGTAGTAAGGTCGAGACGAATGAAAAGTTAAAGGATCCTTAGGGTCAAGAAATCTTATGGGCATACTCGTATAAATGGTTTTCGTGGGAACCATAAAAACGATGTATGGCACACATAGAAATAAATGACCCAAGGAAATTCGTGACATAAGTCATTTTGGACGAAAGAGCCATGGTTGACAAAATGGACACTGTAAAACCAAAGTATAAATGACCCGCGGGGTCATAGAAACGAAGGTATTGCCCACACAGAAAAATGATCAAAGTCGTTGACTTTGGTCATAGTAAAGAAAGGGTGATGATGATAATCATCATTCAGAATTGATAAGGCCATCAAGGATGGTCAAAATAAAGAATAAAAGTTTGGTCGAATAAAAGCGATGGACGAATTGAAAGCTTTTAACAAAAAATCTTACTTGTGGGTGTCTAAAATCCCACCTCTACACTGGACAAGGTCCCATTTCTCTGGCATGTACAGTTATGCACTTATGGTTTGATCTCAACAGTTATGCACTTATGGTATACACTTATGGTTTGATCTTAACAGGTAGGGAATTAAGTGACATGTTACTCAATAACATGTGTGAAACCTTCAATGGCAAGATAGTGGAAGGAAGGGACAAGCCTCTCATTGCTGCTCTTGAGTATATTAGGGAGTACCTAATGAGGAGGATTGTGACATTGTTGAGGGTTATAGAAAAGACTGAAGGTCTTATCTGTCGCAACCCCCGTCCCCTAACAACCCGGGAACGGGCGGCCGCGGCCAGTTTCGGTGGTATCCAGGTGTTTGTCATTTTGGCAGCGGAAATTGCATCAGGACCGTAGTTAGGAAATATTTTATCAGAGTAAAATACCACAATTTTTATAATATTTAACACATGTGAAATTCCTAAGTTTCAAGTACACACATTTTCATAGGGATAAACCATATTTTATTTTAAATAAAACATCTCTTTATTTTAGGTAACTTTATTGCCACTTTTCCAAGCCTTCAGGGCTGTCCAGCTGACTTCTATTTGGCTTTCACATTTTGTTACCTGTAACGCATTTAAAAACATTTTGTCAGTGGGAAATACTGGTGAGTGAATCCCAGTTTAATCAAGTTAAGTAAAACCATTGTACAGTATTGAGGGCGCTCGCGCAATTACATTTGTTTCCATCTACTTTAATTACCACCCACGGTACTGTCAACCCGACCTGTGGTCATGTTACTCCTCGCAAGGTAGTAACAAGTTTTGTATACAAAACCCCAACATACCGACGATAATTGTAGAATACAAATACTCAATCACTATTTAATATATCATTAATTAAGTGAGGTTTTGCAAAAGCAATTCGTAAAAAGGAGATTACTCACATTGTTGTCTTAGATTTCTTTAAGGGTTTCCTGGTGATTATCTATAATTTACACAAATGCACACGTGTTAGTATAATAACCCAATATTTACATTAGTAATACCCTCCCAGAGACGGCATTCCAACGACTACGTCGGGCAAAACCACGACAGCCGTTACGGAACCCTGGATCAATCGGGCAGTGTATCCGGGGTTATAATACTTACAACATGGCAGAACTTCGTTATTTATGGGGGGATTATGCCCGAGAATAGCTTTATCTATATAGAAATTCAAGAGAGAAAGTAAGAGATGAGGCAGTTCGACTGAAGACTGAAGGCCTCTATTTATAGTCCTGATTTCGGACTTCCTCGCGGCCCGCGTAAGCCGAAGGTGAGTCCTTCACGGCCCGTGATGTAGGGTTGTAGGCCCTAGCTTTGACCGGTCATCACTCCTAGCCTCGACACGATTGAGCCACGTGTCGGCTCCGGGTGCAGCCACGTGGCTGGGCTGTCGCTCCCCGCGTAGACCAAGGGTGGGTCTTACGCGGCCCGCCAGAGACCATTTATTTTTTTAATTAATTTTAATGAAAATAAAGGTATTCAGGGTTCATTTCGCATACGGGGTGTATTTTATGACGTATAGGGATATTTTAAATATTATCAGGGTGTCGGAAATATTTTTGGAGGGTTGTTATATCCTCCCCACCTTGTTTTAGAGCTCGTCCTCGAGATCTACTGGAACAGGTGTGGATATTTCCTTTGCATTTCTGATTCAAGCTCCCATGTATACTCTGGTCCTCTTTTGGAGTCCCATTTCACTTTGACCAGAACTAATCTCTTGTGCTTGAGGTTCTTAACTTTCATGTCTTCAATCTGTAGAGGCTTTTCTACAAATTTAAGTTGTTCATTTACCTCTATATCCTTAAGAGGTACTACCAGTGATTCGTCGGCTAAGCATTTCTTGAGATTGCATACATGAAATACATCATGTATTCCTGCCATTTCCTCTGGCAGTTGTAGCTGATAGGCTACAGATCCTATTCTTTTAATAATCTTAAAAGGTCCAACATACCTGGGGCTTAACTTTCCTCTTCTGATAAATCTGACCACTCCTTTCCAAGGAGAGATTTTCAATAACACTTTGCCTCCTACCTGAAATTCTAGTGGTTTTCGCTTGTTATTAGCATAACTCTTTTGTCGATCACGTGTTTCTTTCAATCATTCTTTGACTTGAATGATCTTGTCTGTTGTTTCTTGTACTATTTCTGTCCAGATAATTGCTTCTCTCCAATTTATGCCCAACAGACTGGAGTTCGGCACTTTCGTCCATACAGTGCTTCGAATGGTGCAGCATTGATACGTGTGTGATAACTGTTATTGTAACAAAATTCTATTAATGGTAAGTGATCGTCCCAATTACCTCTGAAATCAATTACATAAGCTCTAAGCATGTCTTCCATCGTCTAAATTGTCCTTTCACTTTGTCCGTCCGTTTGAGGATGATAAGCGGTGCTTAGATTTAGCTTGGTTCCCATTGCTTTTTGGAAACTTGTCCAAAAATGAGAGGTAAAACGACTATCTCTGTCAGAAACAATTGATAAAGGAATTCCATGTAACGAAACTATTTCATTTACATATAGTTTAGCTAATTGTTCCATACTGAAAGTTTCCTTCATTGGTAGGAAATGAGCTGACTTAGTTAGCCTGTTTACAATCACCCAGATTGTATCATTACCTTTTCTTGTTTTGGGTAATTTGGTAACAAAATCCGTTGTTATTAATTCCCATTTCCAAACTGGCATTTCTAACTGTTGTAATAAACCTGAAGGTTTCTGATATTCAGCTTTGACTTGTGAACAGGTTAAACACTTTGCAACATATGCTGCTATATCCTTTTTCATTCCTATCCACCAAAAATTCTTTCTTAAGTCCTGATACATCTTATCACTTCCAGGATGCATCGTATACTTAGACTTATGAGCTTCTTCTAATATACGGTGGTGTAGATTTCCTAATTTAGGTATCCACATTCTTTTCTTATGGAATCTCCAAATTCCATCTGTTCCTTGTTCTAGTTCCTTAATCATTCCTTTCAGTTTCTCAGTATCATCCTTGATTACTGATTCTTGTGCCTTTCTAATCTGTTCATTTAAATCTACTTGCAGATTTAGTTTAAGTGAACGTACTCTTTTTGGTTTTTCGTGATACTTTCGACTTAAAGCATCAGCAACTACATTTGCTTTTCCTGCATGATACTGGATATTACAATCGTAATCACTAAGTATCTCCATCCAGCGTCTTTGCCTCATATTCAACTCCTTTTGCCCGAAAACATACCTTAAACTCTTATGATCTGTAAAAATGGTGAACTTACTACCATAAAGGTAATGTCTCCAAATTTTCAGGGCAATAATTATAGCTCCTAATTCTAAATCATGGTTTGAATAATTCTCTTCATGATTCTTAAGTTGTCTAGATGCGTAAGTTATAACCTTTTGGCGTTGCATCAACACACATCCATAACCTAACTTAGAAGCGTCACAATAGATTACAAAATCTTTAGTTCCTTCTGGTAACGCTACTATGGGTGCGTTGGTTAATCTTTGCTTAAGAATTCTAAAAGCTTCTTGTTGTTTTGGTCCCCATTCAAATTTAATGGATTTACAGGTTAACTTAGTTAAGGGAATGGCGATTCTAGAAAAATCTCGAATAAATCTCCTATAGTACCCGGCCAATCCTAAGAAACTTCTAACCTCGGTTGGTGACTCGGGGGTTTTCCAGTTGGTAATTGCCTCGATCTTGGTGGGATCTACATGAATTCCTTCATGATTAACTAGATGTCCAAGAAACTGTACCTGTTCTAACCAAAATTCACACTTCAAAAACTTAGCATAAAGCTTTTCTCTTCTCAATAAACTTAGAAGTGCGTGCAAATGCTTTGCATGTTCCTCTTTATTTTAGAGTGAATGAGAATATCATCTATAAAGACAATTATGAATTTATCCAAATATGACTTACATATTCGGTTCATCATGTCCATAAATGCGGCTGGGCACTGGTTAAACCAAATGGCATGACAGTAAATATATAATGGCTATACCTTGTTCTGAAAGCGATCTTAGGAATGTCCTCTTCCTGTACCTTTAATTGATGATATCCTGATCGTAAATCGATTTTAGAGAAAAATCGAGCTCCTTGTAGCCGGTCGAACAGATCATCGATTCTCGGTAATGGATACCGATTCTTAATCGTGACTTTGTTCAATTCACGGTAGTCAATGCACATACACATTGATCTGTCCTTCTTTTTGACGAATAAGATCGGTGCTCCCCAAGGCGATGAACTCGGATGTATGAATCCTTTTTCCAACAATTCGTCTAACTGTTTCTTCAGTTCCTGCATTTCTGCGGGTGCCAAACGGTAAGGTGCTTTGGCAATCGGTGCTGTTCCTGGTAGCAGGTGGATTCTAAATTCAACTTCCCTGTCTGACGGTAGTCCTAGTAATTCTTCTGGAAACACATCTAGAAATTGTGATACTACAGGGATATCTTTTAATTCTTTTCCTTTAGTGTTAGTGATTATGGAAATCAAATACACTAAAGATCCTTTTCTTATATAACTTGATGTTTTTATCACATAGATGAATTTCGTGGATCTAGAGGGTTTATCTCCTTTAATTGTGATCTTTTCACCCCTTTGTGGATTTACTTGGATTGACTTTTGATCACATAAAATACTGGCTTTATTTTCTATTAACCAATCCATTCCTAATACGACATCAAATCCTGCCAGATTCATTGGGTAAATGTTTGCAATAAACTTTTGGTTTAAAAATTCTATTCTTGCTCCCTGCAAGATTTCAGAAATCTTAATGGTTTTTCCATTTGCTGTATCTACTAGACATTCTTGTGGGAGTTTAGTTAATGGTTTATTGAGAAGTTTGCAAAATGAAGTATTAATAAAACTTTGGTTCGCACCAGAGTCAAATAATACTTTAGCAAAAAATCATTAACTAAAAACGTACCGGCGATCACATCCGGGATCATATTTGCTTCTTCTGCAGTTAGAACAAATGCTCTAGCATTTTTAGTATTCTTGGTGTTCGTGGCTGGAGCTAATTTTGGACAATTCGGCTTGATGTGACCTTTTCCCCCACAATTGAAGCACATTCCATTATTCGGTTTCCTCCTGCAATCCTCTTCCTTGTGTCCTGTTATCTTGCAGAAATTGCAGTAAGTGGAGTATTTTCCTGAATGCTTCTTCTTACAGGCTTTGTAGTATGGTGTAGAGGTAGAACCTACATTTTTCCCACGGTTGGAATTACCGTAGCGGAATTCCTGGGTAAGCCTTTGGGCTAGGTTCCTTTTTTGGTCCTCTTCTCGAGTAAGTACTAACTCATCTGTCAAGGTGTTTACTAGTTCTACAGCTTCTTCTATGGTTTGAGGTCTAGCTGCCTTGACTACATGTCTAATCTCACTGATTAATCCCCAGATGTAACGGGAGATTAATACTGGTTCTGGTGATGCAAGGGTTGGCTCTATTCTAGCATATTCAAAGAATAACGTAGTGTAACCCTTACTATCCACTCCAGTCATCCTAAGGTTTAGGAACTTATTTGCTATCTGTTCTTTTTCATTGGGATGGCAGAATTTCCTTTCTACCATGTTCTTAAATTCATCTCATTCCATATTGTAAATTCTGTCACTTCCACTAGACTGGAGGATAGTGTTCCACCATTCTAGTGCTGAATTCATAAACAGATTGGAAGCAAACATTATCTTATCCTCTTCCGCACACTTGCTTATTTTTAAGACTGCCTCAGTCTTTTCTATCCAGCATAGAGCTGCAATGGCCCCTTCATTGCCCGAGAATTCCATTGGTTTACAAGATCAGAATTCTTTATAAGAACAACCATAAGGCATGGTTCTTCTTCTTTTGGGAATGGGCGCTTGAAGTATAGGTCCATTATTTACGTTGTTTTCTGGTTCAGTGGGTCGTTTACTACCATTGTTACATTTGTTATCTGCTTCCCTAACTGTTTTGATAATATATGGCATCGCATCTATTATCCATTGTGCCACTATGTGTTGGATGGCACTGTTATCCACTTGGTTTCCATTATTGTTATTGTTCGGGTTATCGTTATCCAGTGTCACACCCCGACCACGTAAAACAACGAAACGTGGCAGAAACGTCGGGGAGTGTTGTAACAGAATTAATTGTTTCAAATCCATGGCAATTGAAGTTTCGTTTTATTAATCAAACATGAAAGTTTACATTGTTTTAAACAAGAACCAAAGAGTACATAACATAAATTAACTAGTTCTTGTCTCGTTTTAAGTCACTAAGGCACAGGTCCGCCTAAGTATGTCTTGATAAGTCCTATGTATCATCTCCTGAAAACACATGTGAAAATAGGTACGTCAGCATAAAAATTCCTGTGAGGTACGTAGGTTTTGTGAAAACAAAATTCATGACTTATGTTTGAGAAAATGTTTAGTCATGAACCTTGTAATTTGCTTTGTCTTGTAAATCATTTGAAAAACGATAAGATCAGATGATATGTATAAATAAGAGAATAATGTATGGTTAAATGAATAACCATGTAAAATGAGTTTGTATAAGATAAGTTGTTTGTAAATCAATGTCTTGTGAAAAGTATGTTATTTGTATAAAATGTTATATGTCTCAAATTGAAATGATTCAAATAACGCTACAATATGTGATACCATACAAACACTTATATATAGGAAGTACCAGCGGCGTATCCATCGTGCTTGTATCATATTACATACGCCTCGTTACTTAAATCACTTACTCAAACCAAACCATCAAGATGAAATGTTTATCAATTGTAGAAATATTTATGTATAGTCAAATGTCTATTGTCAAATGTAAATCATGTCAACAGATACAACTAGTTCACACGGTTCAATAGTTACAAACGGTTCATATAATCAAAGGGTTACGACGGTTCACATAGTCAAATGGTTACAACGGTTCAAAATGTAGTATAATGTGTTCATATGCTGGATGAGCATATGCAACAGAAATGCAATGTAAAACAATGTACTATGTATGCACGTAATGGACATACATAGCATAAGTGTAATGTAAAACAATGTACTAAGTATGCACACAATGGGCGTACATAGCATGCAATGTATTGTAAAGTGATGTACTAAGTATGTAATCAAATGAACATACATAGCGTGAAATGTAATGTAAAACAATGTACTAAGTATGCACACAATGGACATACATAGCATAAAATGTAATGTAAAACAATGTACTAAATATGCACACAATGGACATACATACCATAAAATGTAATGTAAAACGATGTACTAAGTATGCACACAATGGACATACATAGCATAAACACAATGAAATCATGTACTATAAGTGTACTATTGAACATAACAAGCATATGATATGAAAACATGGAAAGCATGAAAGTAACAAGTAGGCACATGTGTTCCACCCCAAAATGTTTGGAAAACAGTAAAAGAGGGGTCTATGTACTCACTTGAGATTGCTTAGTAGTCCTTGAGCAACAACCAAACAATGCTAGAGATCACGGATATCAAACGGCACCTAATATAGGTAACTATGTTAATAAACCGGACCTAAATCGGCGGATTGGATAGAATGAGGGCTCGTAAACCAAATGAGTATGGAAACTCATGTAGTATGGTTTAACAAAGCCTACATACTAAATGAAACCTAACCTAAGTGCTTACGACCCATTACAACCCGTTTAGGTAGCTTATGCTACTTTAACGCGTCGTTCGCGTGAAACACGTTCGGACCGCCTAACTAGTCCTATGACAAGTAGAATATGCCTTAACATGCCTAATATTGTCGCCAAATCAGTTTAGATGTCAAAAGTTATGTCACATATGTTTATAATGAATTTTGGCATCAAAGGGGTATTTTGGTAATTTACCTAAGGCATATAAACTACCTATCATACAACTACTTAAACGTCGTGACCATAAGGTATAACCTCGGAAGGTTATTCCCTACCTACTATGGTCACCTAATGTATTTGGTCGGATCCTAATGATCGACCAAATGGGTCGGGTTCGAAGGTATAAGCGATTTATTAGATCGCTTACCCTTGCGACCCTAGACAACGTGGTAATCAGTAGGCATAGTCACTAGGGACTATAACCATCGTGATTACAATCACGTTGCGAAGTACAAACGAACTTCGCATTGACCATAACTGGTCAACGCAGAAAGTCAAACAAAGTTTGACTTTCGGACTCGAAAAGCAATAAAAGAACGAAGGAATACTTACAAAGGGTCCCCGAATGCTAATCTTGATCCAAGTAGCTCAGGTATGAAACAAAGGTTTCAACTTAGAGCTTCTCAAATCAGATTCTAGTGGGTTTTTGCAAGACATGGGGTTGGGTATTTATAGTGTTCGGTGAGCCGTTAAGATCGTTTCTTGGAAATCGTGCTTTGATCTTGGCCATACACCTCAAGAATATGGTTTTACAAAACCATTTGAGCCCCTAGTATTGAGAAATACCATGTGCAAGAGGATTAGGAGTGCATAACAGCTGATAACAGGCTGTTTAAACATTGAATCTGGTCTGGGAGTCTGACGCGGGCCGCGTAAGGTATCACCTTGGGTTTACGCGGGCGCCTGGCCAGTCTGATCAGCAAACAACTTTCAGAAATGACAGTTTTGGTCCCTGTTGTGTTTTAAGGCCATTCCCGACACTTCTAAGGCCCGTAAAGCCAACTTTAAGGCCCTAAAATGATGCCTAAACATTGTGGACATGAAAAATGCTCAAAAATATGTCGGATGTTGGTTCGTTTGGTCGTACGATCGCGATGTTTGCTTAATTACGACGGAATGTGCATAAGCGCGAAAAACGATCCAAATGACGCGACGAATGGATTTTTCTTATGCCAAACACTAAAATAAAATGTTTTAGTGCTTACATAAATTTTTGGATGTCCGGATGTAGTCAGAACGTAAGTTATGCGCGAAAATGCAAACTTGTGCACTTTTTGACGCTTTTAGTCCCTGAATGGCCCAGAAGTTTATTTTAGCACACCGAACCCCTCAAAGCCTATTTCTAAGCTATGTAAAGGATATTTATGGTATGTTTAACTTATGGCCATGTTCCGGAATGTCTGTTACAGTTCAAATTGGCATACTTTCGCAGTTTGTCAACTTTAGTCCCTGTAAGCGATTTAACTTGATTTTGCCATACCAAAGCCTTCAAAACTTATTTCTAAGTTATGTAAAGGTTATTTAAGGTATGTTAAGCCTATTTCATTATTCTGGAGTGTGTGTGGCATTAAACTGGTTATATTTACGCATCAGTGCGCGTATAACCTTCCAGAAAACGATTTAGAGCTTGAAATCGAACAAGAATTGATATGTGCAAAAGATACACATATTTATATAGATTCCAAGTATTAAATACAATATTTCATTGGCTCGGCATTTGTTTGATGGTCGCAGTGACCCAGGTGTCACAGTCTCCCTTACTTTAGGAAATTTCGTCCCGAAATTTATTCGTAGGAGTCTATTTGTGACTTTGTGTCAAATAACCACCAGAGATATGTAAGGCATAATCCTGCCATTTTCTTAACGGACATTCTTCAGAACGAAAATGAACTTACAGAGTCATTTTCAACGGGTGCTTCATCAGAAATGGAAATGAAAAGGAGAAACAAATGGATATTCATTTCCTCAACGTACAATCTTCAGAAACGAAAATGAACAAACGGAGTCATTTTCAACGGGTGCTTCCTCAGAAATGGAAATGAAAAGGATAAACAAACGGATATTCATTTTCTCAACGGACAATCTTCAGAAACAAAAATGAACAAACGGAGTCATTTTCAACGGGTGCTTCCTCAGAAATGGAAATGAAAATGATAGTCAAACGGATATTCATTTCCTCAACGGACACTCTTCAGAAACGAAAATGAACTTACGGAGTCATTTTCAACGGTTGCTTCCTCAGAAACGGAAATGAAAAAAGATAATCAAACGGATATTCATTTCCTCAACGGACAATCTTCAGAAACGAAAATGAACAAACGGAGTCATTTTCAACGGGTGCTTCCTCAGAAACGGAAATGAATAGAGTTAACTTCTAGGCACATGACAAAGCTCGCTGTGGTTTCTGTGCACTAAATTCCATAATTATGTATGCATCCATAATTACGTAATTCCTTGCACAGTCCGCACAGTTTGTTTTGTAATGTTTAGGGGAGGAAAATCAAACCTGTGATGAGGGTGACTAGACTACCATAGGGTCCTTTTAATTAGATCGACAGATGATCTTAATAATTAGGCCACCAAGGAGTCCTTTCAGCTATATCATCACATGATGTTCCTAACCAGATTTTTGGATCAATCTGTTTAACTAGACCACTCAAGGGGTCTAATTATGGAGTAGTACTTTATAACCCAAGGGACTTAACTACAACGTAGAAGTCCATTAAGGATTTTAGATAGTACCTTTGGGTATCCTACTATGAATCCCTTATACGAATGATATGGAAGATTTTATGAGGATTTGGATAACAAAAACTTGGATTACACTAAAAACATAAGAAGGAACACCTAAGCACATAATCACATAGTTGTTTAACTTGGTTATTAATTTGTTATCGATTGAGAATGGATATGGAAACCAGTCGATGGGCTACAATGTCCTCTGGGATCTATCTGAAAAGATAGGAAGATCTCTCAAAAATTCGATTTTGTTTTCAAAGAAACGTAATATTCGAATTAAGGAACACATCAATTTTAGGATTTACGGAAATACCCCTAGGTACCCTATTAAGGATTTATAGTGGTACTTTGGGTATTCGTCCAGTGTTGTAACTTGCGCCTTGTACTTCGTATCCTTGGAATAAACGGGTACTTAGGAATTTCGTGGAAACGCAAGAGATCATAAGATGGAAAAAAAAATTTGGGGGTAGTTTGCTTTACAAGGGATACGATTCCTTGATTGTCGGTATTGAAAGGGATATGTTGTTTATACATGCAACCACATAAATACATTGCAATGTATATAAAAGATTTATTTATAAACAACGATAACAACTGTTTCTTGGACCTTGACAACGATACCAGCTGTGAAGAGGTATCTTCGCTTCTAGCTGAGCTGGACAACTGACGATAGACGTCGGAGGGTCCTTGATCGCTCATAGTGTAAACTAACAAATAGTCAAATAACACACAACAATAAAATACAGATATGCACGTATTTCCGTAATTTATTTCCTAACACTTTGAATAATATCTTGGTGTCAGCAGAACACTTCTGTGGCTGAATCAGTGGCTTAGCTCTGATACCACCTTCTGTCGCAACCCCCGTCCCCTAAAAACCCGGGAACGGGTGGCCGCGACCAGTTTCGGTGGTATCCAGGTGTTTGTCATTTTGGCAGCGGAAATTACATCAGGACCGTAGTTAGGAAATATTTTATCAGAGTAAAATACCACACTTTTTATAATATTTAACACATAGGAAATTCCCAAGTTTCAAGTACACACATTTTCATAGGGATAAACCCTATTTTATTTTAAATAAAACATCTCTTTATTTTAGGTAACTTTATTGCCACTTTTCCAAGCCTTCAGTGCTGTCCAGCTGGCTTCTATTTGGCTTTCACATTTTGTTACCTGAAACGCGTTTAAAAACATTTTGTCAGTGGGAAATACTGGTGAGTGAATCCCAGTTTAATCATGTTAAGTAAAACCATTGTACAGTATTGAGGGCGGTCGCGCAATTACATTTGTTTCCATCTACTTAAATTACCACCCCGGTACTGTCAACCCGACTTGTGGTCATGTTACTCCTCGCAAGGTAGTAACAAATTTTGTATACAAAACCCCAACATACCGACGATAATTGTAGAATACAAATACTCAATCACTGTTTAATATATCATTAATTGAGGTTTTGCAAAAGCAATTCGTAAAAAGGAGATTACTCACATTGCTATATTAGGTTTTCTTTAAGGGTTTCCTGGTGATTATCTATAATTTACACAAATGCACACGTGTTAGTATAATAACCCAATATTTACATTAGCAATACCCTCCCCGAGACGGCATTCCAACGACTACGTCGGGCAGAACCACGACAGCTATTACGGAACCCAGGATCAATCGGGCAGCGTATCCGGGGTTATAATACTTACAACGGGGCAGAACTTCATTATTTAGGGGGTATTATGCCCGAGAATAGCTTTATCTATATAGAAATTCGAGAGAGAAAGTGAGAGATGAGGCAGTTCGACTGAAGACTGAAGGCCTCTATTTATAGTCCTGATTTCGGACTTCCTCGCGGCCCGCGTAAGCCGAAGGTGAGTCCTTCGCGTCCCGCGACGTAGGGTTGTAGGCCCTAGCTTTTGTCACACCCCAAAATTATCAGAGCTGGCGTGACTGGACTGGTATCTTCATTGCACAGCGGAAGCAAAATAGCTAAGACTTCTAGGAAAATGAATGCCGCTAAGTACTCGACTCCTCATGGTTCTCCTATTCCAACCGTGCCATAATTTCTGAAATGCAACCTGAGAAAGAAACATGCGAAAAATCAACATAAAGTTGAGTGAGTTCATAGTTTGTTTGTAAAAGATTTGAAATAAATCTTTTGAATAACCGGTTTGTGAAATAATATTGAGAAAACGAATTTAGAAATCATTTTCTTGCCAAGTTATATGGAAACTTTGTATTTGTACCGCATTATGCTCGTGAAACCATGTATTTGTAAACCCGCGTATTCGTAATATTCGTATAACCGTCAATGCCCACCCTGACTTTGACTCCATGCCCGCATACTCCTATGCTTTGAATTTGTATAAAACATGGTATTTAATTTGTATAAATCAAGTATTTCTGTAAGTATGTATGTCCCTTTGTAAACGGTGTATGTATGAACCTTTGTAAACGGTGTATGTATGAAAGTCCCTGGTATGTAGCAATAAGGAAAAAGAGATCACCAATGGTTTGCAAGGCCATTGATATGTGTGAAGTGATGTAGGAAGACTCAAACCTAGCAGATTTGTACCGGGCTTCCAGCTGGAAGACATAGTCACCTCATGGTCCATCCTGCGGGCTCATGGGTGGGGCTCGCTACACCCAAATAGATGTATCACTCATGTCCCTCGGTCCTACGACGAGGATTAATGGCCTTAAGTATCCGCCCACCCACACACATGATCTAAGTAGTATGCCCTCCTTAAGCTAACCATACCATGTATAAAAATGTCTGTAAGTAATCCTTTTGTAACATGTATTTTACCCCAGTCTCTCGGACTGAACCTCCACAGCCTCTAAGGCTGAACCTCCCCAGCCTCTAAGGCTGAACCTCCCCAGCCTCTAAGGCCAACTCCCCAGTCTCTCTATATTATCACCAGACGATCCACCCCTAGTCATGAAAATCATTCACATTTCGATAATACGCATTTGTTTTGTAAAAACCGGTATATTTAGTGTAATCCATTCGTAAACCATTTGAGTTCCTCAAAATCCATTCGTAATATGATTTAGAAATACGAGTTTTCGTTCGTTCAAAAGCTTTGTATGTTCTTGCACAACGTGCTTTGTCTAAAAATATGCAGTCTTTGTTCATCGAGAACTTTGTGTGTTTTCTGCAAAACGTGCATGTCTTTCCACCCCGAAAACATTTATAAAAATGTAAAACCGTAAAAAGATGGGGTTATGAACTCACCTGAATATTCCTGTGCAAAGCTAGCTATACACGACTTTGTGATGTCGTTTCCAAGACGAGACTCGCTAGCGTGCATTCTACAATATTCCTAACACGGAATATCTTATAAGTTTCTAAATAAACGCAGTAATTAAACTACGTGTCACCGAGCTCTACCGAATCGTTGACCGAACGATTCGACGCTAAGTTAAGAACTTAATAGTAACGATTAAGTTATACTTGTTAAGTCTCGCTTATTGTCGGTAAAACTAATAAGTCTTGGGAAGACTTATTCCTCGAGAGATTTAAAAATAAATAAATATTTATATAAAAATATATAAATATATCGTTATCATCGCGTTAGACGTCTCGAGTAGTCGTACGTGTATAAAAAGAATATTTATATGAAAATATCATATAACAAACTCGCACCATATATTACGTCTCGTATGATATTTACCAAAGTATACGTATATGTCGTTTAGGCATTTGAAGTGAATATAAAAAGTTATATTCATTTTATAAAAGAATCGTCGGGTTGTTCTGGTTGAAAATAAATATATAACTATAATTATTTTTATAAAAGAACTCGAGTCGTGCAATATTTGAAATAAATATATAAACTATATTTATTTTTATAAAACGAATCCGAGTTTATTTGATGTTCGAAATAAATATATAAATTATATTTATTTTTATAAAGGAATCCGAAATGTTTGAAGTTTGAAGTAAACTATTGCTACCTTTAGAAAAGGAGTCGGATTGTTTGACGTTTGAAGTAAATTATATGTTCCTTTATAAAAGAATTTGTCGGAGTTCCAAAGTTTCGAATAAACATAATAACTATATTTATTTGTCGTAAATAGTTTTTGAATCGTTGCTTTCGAAAGTCGTACAGTGTTGTCGTTTTAAACAAATATATATAAACTGTTTATTTCATAAAAAGATGTCGGATTATTTGATGTCAAATCAAATATATATATGACTTGTTCGTATTGTTGTAGATTTGAAAGAAAGTATATATATATACTTATATAAATCACATTTGTTTTTACAAAAATAATCCGTGTTATCGTTGTTCCTTGTACGCTATAAAGTGTCGTCGAAAGTGAAATACATTTGTAGATGTATTCATTTGATAGTTTCGTTTTATAATAAAACTCGTTTTATTTTACGTATTTTCTCGAAAAACGGGCAGAGTTTCCTCTGTTTTTGGACGCCCCCGACAATACAAGTTGTCGTTGTTTTATCAAAATTCAACAAGATTCAAACAATATATTCAATGTTTATATAAGTTATGTCTAATATGTAAAAATGTAAAGTATACGTAAATCGATTGGTTCGAGCTCGTTCATCACGCGTAACATTAAAATTATAATATAATCAATCTCGTCATTAAACCTTTACCATTTCTCGTGTCGAACGCCGAAGTGGTTGACTGAGTTGACCAAGGTTGACCGAGTCGACTAGTGAGTTGACCGAGTCGAGCCGAGTTGCACCGATTCGACCCGTTTCACGAACCCGAACCACAACTGACGTGCACCCGAACTAAATTAGAACCGAATCTGAAACAAAATCGAACCAATCAGAACCACTTTGAACCGAACACGAGAACCTGAGCCGAGATCCAACTTTGAGTCGATCCCGAACTCGAACAAACTGTACATTATCAGCATCATTTTCCATCTGATTCTTCAGAAAGAACACAAAATGAAAGAAACGGGTAAGGGGGTTTTACCGGAATCCACCGCCACCGCCATTACCGCCGCCTCTTCTGCCGCCGTCGTGAGCGGCGGCGCTGCTCCATCTCCGACGAGTCTCTGTCTCTTCTGTCAATCTAACTCCCGACTCGCACACTCCCTCGATCAGTTCCGATTTGCAAAACCCGTCGCCGGCTCCGCCACTCTCTCCGATCGATCTCTCAGTCTCGCCGCTGCTCACCGCCATGGTGGCGATGTGGTTGTCGTTCTCCGCTGAGATCCGCGGATGTCACCGGTAAGGTACGAGAGGGGGGGGCTGGTGTGTGTGAAGAGGTGAGTGTTTCTGGTGGTCGTCGCCGAACTGAACCCGAGAGAGGGAGAGATCAAGGGTGTAGCAGGGGGTTATTTTAGGTGTGTGTTGATGAAGATGGCACTCTTGTTTGGTGTGTGTGTATATTATGCAGATAAAAAGACAGAGGAGGAAGACATTTTCTTTTTGGGTGTGAAGAATGTCTGCACAATTGAAGAATGAGGGAAGGGGTATGGACCCTTATATAAAGATATGAAGATCTTGTATAGATCTTAAAAATCTTATCAGGATTTTAAAAGATATTGGAAAGATTTGTAGAGATCTAGTGGGGATTTAATAAGATTTAGTATAGATTTTGGTATAGATTTAATATATTATGTGCAGGTTTAGGCTTGTGGGTTTTGGGTTTGGGCCCAGGGCCCACAAGCCCATCTTGTGTGTAAGTGGTCCGTAATTCCTACGAGACCCGTTGTCAAAACCCGAACTCCGTTTAACGTTAAAAGATAAAATTTTAGTATTAGAATACATAAAATACGGTCGGTAGTCGTTGTTTGCACGCCCGTTCGTCGATTACGGTGATAATCGCGAAAAATTGTATCGTTGCCGTCTTTAATCAGTTTTTCGATCCGGTTTCGACTGTAGTCACTAAAATTTAATTACGAAGCTAAAATACATCGTAAAAATTTAACATTTGTCGGCGTTGTCAGTATTATGTTCGGTTTCAATCCGTTGCCGGTTAACGTTTCGTAGGTTTCTCTGTAAAACCACCGTTCGCGCACTGTAAAGTCGGATAGGCGTTCTTAGGCACTCCAAAGGCCTAATTAAGTTAATTTGCGCTGTAAACACTATTTATTATCGCGTTAATTACTTGTTAATCACGTAATTAAGAGCCGTAAATCACCGGTTGTCACATGCTCCCCCTGTTACAGAAATTTCATCCTCGAAATTTAGACTATGTTATCTCCTCAGAATTGTGTTGTTCGCAGGTAAGTCCGAATAATAACAAAGTGAATGACCGCGTAAGCGAAACAAGCCTTATTCAAATCATGTGAATTTAATGACATTCCTCAACAATAATAACCCAACGATTTAAAAGAAATGTGTTTCAAAAATTGATGTCAAAGGAAACAAGACGTATAGGTACAGTCACTAACGTGACTAAGTTAATAGGGATCCAACAATGAACAGGAACTTCGACCAATCGAATTCCATATGCACGTTCACAATAAGTAAATGAGTTCTAGAAGCAATAACATCCACTGGATGAACTAAGAATCAACACTCTCAAATGTACTAGTTTGCATGAAACGCTCGATCGTGATCAGCACAAGCTGCAAGTTATACCGACGCCACAAGGTGTCGTAGTGAATGAAACAATTCAATAACAGCGGTGATCAAACAAATTCACCGTGTTTGAAGTCAAGCGAAAGTACAGTGAAGAAAATTTGAAAATTTGATTCAAACGACATCATAAGATTTTCAATTGAGGATGGAACATCAAAGAATTAATGTTTTCGATCGAAGATGTAGAAGCAATAAATATCGTGAAACATTCGATCGATAATGAAAGAACCGTTAGTAGGTACACCGGAATATGCAATGAATTTGTGTACCATTGTCATAACACACAATTGTGTTAAGACATGCCTTAATATGATAATTCAATGCGGATTTAAAACAAAGCAATAATTTAAATCCGTGCATGGTATGTGTAAACAATACTAGCGCAAGCTTCAAATGAGTGAAAAACACCACCACAAGGTGTCGAAATCAACAAACAATTTAATGGAGTCGAATGCCAAACAAGTTTACTTCGACTCGGAACAAATGAAACACTTGTTAAAACAAATTTTGAATATGATGCTCCCAATACATCATATGATGCTCTGAAGTGAATATGTGTAATGGACAAGTTCAAACAATTGAACTTGGTTTCGGCGCAAGGCGACAATAAATACATGTATTGACAAGAAAACTTTCGGCATGGTCACAACGAAAAACCATGTATGTAACTTGAAAAGAAGAGAAATTTCAAGAAAATGTGTTGACTTGATATTGATAACAAAGGAGCCAACAATCACAATAATGCGGGTCATTCGGATCACAAATCAATAATTAGGTTTAGCGAAACAATGTTTGAATTTTGATGAAATGCTTATTCGAAACGAAACCACATGCGTAACAAACGATGCATGCGTAACATATAAATTTTCAAGAAGTGGACCAAATAAGTATTCGCTATAATTGTAACACCTCGAAAATTCACGTCCTATAAAGTGTAGACACGTGTCATATGTTTGAACGTGTCAAAGAATGTTATAGAAGGACTAAAGTTGACAGTCATGGAAAGTATGTGAATATACGGGTTCTAAATGTCAACAGTGAATAAAAATATTGTACAATAACCCTACATGATGTTTATAGCATCAAACGAATAAATCATGGATCATGCGAAGCTAAAAGTGAGAGATTACAAACTACATGGGTTAAATGTGTCATCATGTTTAAGTTATACCTCTGAGTGACCTTTTGACAAACCAGAAGCTTTGTAACTGTTAATTATGCTCACTAGAATGCGCGATATAAATTTCATAAAGTTTCGTTATCGTATGAGAAAGTTATGATCAAATTCGTGTGCGAGGGGTTAAAGCGTTAACGTTGAAAGTTATGACTTTTCGGGTTAACCGGAAGTGTCCAGGGACTTGGCAAAGTGGGTATAAGTCCTAAACCCCTTGTAGGTAAATAATAAGGGGTCAAATTGCAAAATATAAGCTTGGTTGACCTTCCGAAGGGCCAAGGGACAAGATGTGGAAAATGGAAAATGTAAAATCTGATATCAGGGTTAAGGCGGGCCGCGTAAAGGTTAACCTACCTTTACGCGGGCCGCGTCAGACACACAGATACAGAAAGTGTAGACAGCAGCCTGTAAACGCGCGTAACCGACCTTTAAACAGATATTTCTCATCATGGGCGACCCCTAAGTGGCACCTAGGATCTTAGGGACAAGTGTTGATGATCAGGAACCATTGCTAGCTCTTGTTGTCCATAATCTAAGTGCTTATGAGCACTATAAAAGGCCACAAGATTTCAACTTTGAGCTCACACCTTCCTTCAGCATTCTAATCGATTTCTGGAGCTTAAGAGCAGACTCAAGTGGTCACTAATCAAGCATAGGACTTCAGTAAGTATGCCTAACCCTTCTTAATTAAGTTTTAGCTTAGTATTAGCTTAAAAGTCAAACCGTCGTAATTAACGGTTGACTTTAAGATTAATCACTAATGGTCCAGTGATTAGTCGAATCAAAAGTAGTTATAAGTTGGTAATTATGTGGGTAATAAACCCTCAAAAGGGTTCCCCCTGATTCCCACTCTAACTAGGTCAAAAGTCGGGTCAAACTTATTATTAAAAAGTCAACAGGATACTTAATTTACAATTTATGCATAATTAGCAATGTAGAACACTTATAACCTGTTTGATCATTGATATAACTTGGTAATGAATGTAAGAACATGTCTAAACATGTTCAACCCGACAATTTTCAGTAGAGACCCGGTTCGGGACCGAAAGTCGCATAGTTTGACTTTTACTTTGACTTTCAGTTCTGACCCGTTATGGTATGTTTTAGAAATACCTAAGAGCTTTATTTGGACCAGGTTACATGCTAGTATAACCCTCTGTGATTATACACCTCGGATCATTAGTTATCCAATTAAATTTGCATGATTCCGTTAATTGCTCATATGTTGACCATTATGCCCTTTTCACTTTAAAACGTGATTTTTGGAAATGTAAAAGAGTAGAAATTTTAATTACTGATATATAAAATTGTATGCAAAGTTTGACATCAGTTTGAGGTGTAGATTAAGAGTTATGCTCGTTAGCGCAAAATGAAAGCTTTATGTTAATAAAACGGCGTAATTAGCATATAGCCTAGTTAAGCCTACTTTTTGGTATCAAACTTAATACCCACTGATGTAATATATTATTTTGGGATTTTTGAAGATTTTTAATTAATTTTAGGCTGAGCATAACTCATAGTCGTAGGCTTAATCCGGTAATTGTCGGTTTTGCCCTTACGGGCCATAAAATGAGTTTTTCATATCCAAACGACTCCAAACCTTTTGCTACTGATCTTAAATGATAAATATATTATTTTAAGCCTTCTGGAATAATAAAAATATCAGCTTTATGTATCAAACCCGGAAATGGCTTCTAATCGCCTAATTAAGCGTTTTTAACGCATAGTATGTACTAAAAATATTTTAAACAAACCAAGGGTGATACCTACTGATATTTGAGGCAAATTATAATATTTTAACAGTAAGAAAAGGTTGTTTAACTCAGACTTCAGTTTGAAGCTTTTCGGCTTATGTGAAATTACCAAAATGCCCCTACGGTGCATAGTTTGGTTATAATTGATAAATTTCACATATATACAATACCCTACTGATATAACTTAGCAAATTGATTATCTTTGCTGATTACATCAGACCTGTAACTCAAGATATTACTTAAACTCTTTTATCACCTTATAAATGACCAAACTACCCCTACGGGGCATAGTTTGTGTTTAAATTCATTTCGGGCATAATAAATGATATCTTACTGATGTCACAACATACTTGGAGCATATTAACTTAGGAAACCTGTAAATGGCTCATATGAATACCCGTTACGCTTATTACGCGCTCGGTTCGGTTTATGTAACTAGTTTACATAAACTAGCCTAAACGGGTCAAACCTTAACGGTTTTATCTCAAAATCCAGAATGTGTATGAAATACCCATATTAAACAAGTCTCTGAACTTGTCGGGTCTAAATCACATTCTATCCGGTCTTCGCTTAATCGTGCGTACGAACCGTATCTTTGAAACTAACCGGTCTAAGCTTAAGCTTAATTAAAGACCCGTTAGGATTCTAATAGGTTATTATAAACCTTCGTTCCAGATTAGGAGTACCAGTAAAAGCTACGTGCGTTTGCTTATTGTGATTTATACATTGCTCAGGTAAATACTTTTAACTTATTTTCCCTATACGGGCTTGGGTTACGGTATATAGAATACCGCTTGATCGGGCATCAAATCTTCCATCGTTTGGTGGTTAATTGAATAATTTGATCGGCTCGTTTAAACAGTCTTGTTACTTAAAGCCTTTGGGGGGTTAATGACCATGTCCCGGATATCCTTGGCATCATTTTACGAAATGGCCACGACTTAAGCGCGGGGTGTAGGCGTACACCCGTCAGTGCACAAAAGGAATAATGTGGTGTGTCTATTAATCTTTAACCCTGACTTGATCCGGGCTACTGAACGCACAAGGAACATGTAATTCGTTCACAAGATTATATAATTAAATAATTCTCCCAAGTTAAAAAAAATGTTTATGCCACGTGCATCCAAATCAATTTTCAATCATTTTTAAAATGAGTCAGTTGATTGTATTTACCAGTGTAAACTGACGTATTTTCCCAAAAAGATTAAATGCAGGTACTAAGCGTAATTGGCTGGGATTTCTCCTTAGCATCACTAGAAGTCTCGCAAGCTTAAGATGCCTAAAGTCTGTTGAACTAGTGTTTCCATTTTGTTTCCGATCCATCTGTGGATAAACTTCCAAATATTGTGACATTTGATATTACAATATTAAATTCGGTTGTATTATATCTTTTAAATTGCTTCCGCTGTGCATATTAAATATTGTGTTGTTTGACTATTATGTTGCCAACCACGTCACGATACTCCCCCACCGGGCCCACCGGTGACACGTGGAAATCGGGGTGTGACAGGTTGGTATCAGAGCCAACATTGAGTGAATTAAACACTAGCCTTTTGTGTTTAATCTCAATAACACAATTGCACATATCTAAACTTTCGAGTCTAGACAAATAACATAGGACAAATTCTACCTTGTATAGTTTTTGTTTTTTCCTTTAATTTTTATATATTGTTGTTATTATCTCATGCTTTAATGACAGGATTTGAAAATGCCGCCAAGATTCTTCAGGAGAAGAGGAAGAAGCAAGGGGCCAGTCACCGCCCCCAATGATAATGAAGCTGGACCTTCGCATATGCGAGCTCCATCTACCACGGAGAGTGACGATCCTCGGCAGAACCGGAGGAACCTCTTTGAGCCGGCTAGACGGTCAGTCTCACACAGTTCAACACCTCCTAACCCTTATGGGCCACAGCCGGAGTATGAGCCCAACAACCCTCAACCGTCCTACATACCATTACAGCGATCCTTATCACATCATTCTTTTGGAGACCCTACACCAGTCTTCAGGAGCCGGTTTAACCCGGCCAATTACATAGCAGAACCAGCGGGTTTTAACCCACTGGGGCCAGATGATCATTTCTCGGGAGATCACGCGGACGATATGGACGAGGATACAGACCCCGTCGAGCCAGCCAGTGGTACACCAAACCACCCGATAGAGATCTCTGACGGATCTTCTTTCCACGGATCACCCTATGTTGGTCCAGATAGCTTTCAAGCTATGTTTACCAGGCACGAATGGTACTATACACCTCCTCGCCATTCACCGCCTCAGCAGCAGCAACAGCAGCAACAGGATCCCTCTGTGGATTCACGGTTTGTGGCAGTTACGCCACCGCCTCCACCGCCGCCAGTTCAGCCGGCAGCTCCGCAACCGCCAAGGCGTAGGAGATCTGGACCGCGTATGTCTACACGGGGAGGAGACTTCCATTTCAGCTCTCCTCGGCAATCAAGTGGCAGCCACTACCCACCACATCAAGAAGATCCACAAATGGGTGGACCTTCACACCCAGTTGTACCGCAACCACCGCCGATAGGTTTTGATAACCCAATTCCAGCATACACGGGTTCCATGGCGTATAACCCGTTTGAACAGCCAGTGCACACCAACTACAACTACGCCGAAGCCGACCCATACATGGTAGCGGCTAACTACAACACCCAAGGACCCTATGGAGATCCATGGGGAGTAGGGTACCCAACACATGGGTACCAAATACATCCAAGACCTATTATCAGGCAACAATCGCAACCACCAAGGTTCTCCCCACCTGAGCGTGAAGAAATTCTACAAAGGTTGGACCATGTAGAGCGAGAGTTTCACAGGGAACGAAGGGAGCGACAAACTTTCTTCCAAGGATTAACGAGCCTAATTAAAGGGAAGAGCAAGAAGGACCGCTGAATCCTTCCATTTGTTGTTGAGCCCCTGCGTGGGCCAGTCTTGCTGTATAAACCCCTGCGTGAGTATGCTTGTTTGTTTTGACCCCTGCGTGGGTCTATCTTTCTGTAAACCCCTACGAGGGTATGTTATTTGTGTAAGTCCCTGCGTGGACTATTATGTTATTAAGTCCCTGCGTGGGTATGTGTGTTATTAAGCCCCTGCGTGGGTAAGTACTTGTTTAAACCCCTGCGTGGGTAAGTTGTTTATTGAAAAGTCCCGCTTAGGGCAACATGTAATCTTTTGAAAATTAATGGAATGTTATGTTTATAAATTTCATCTTGCTATCATATGCATAAATATTATATATGAAATAAATAAATCAAAAATCATTCCTTTCTAATAAATATCTGCCTATGTAAATTTTAAATAAGGATCTTAAAGAGTGAAACCTAGCCTTCGGGTCATTATAAGGCCAGGCCAAGATGGTAAGACCTGTCCAAAAGATTCAAATCCCTGTTAACATCTGTATACATGTTAACGCTCCTGGCAGATGTGATTCATTTAAAATCACACACGTCATTCTTATTATTGGATTCTCTAAAAGATTCATAACCCAATTTAATGATCTCTGAATCATGGGCTAGATCATCAATTAAGATGATCATATTTTTACCATACATGGTAATATAGTGCCTACGGGCCCAGCTCATTTCCATATGAGCCAAAAGACAGTGGTAGCGATGACTCCCTATCAGATAAAGGTAATGAACTAGGTTCAAACCTTCACGCTTTGATTCTCTGAAATCATAGCTTAAAATTTATAAATGTCCTTGTGACTAGGCCTATTGTGCCAGTATACCTTCATGTTTTGATTCTCTGAAATCATAGCTTATAAATTAAAAGTGTCCATGTGACTAGGCCTTTTCTGCCACAAATAAAACTGTTATTGTTTATGATTAGGATAAATTATGATAGAAATCCTAAATAAATATGATTAATAAATTAACCAAATATGGTCTCTATTACCATGGTTAATGAATTACCCTAAATGGCAATTCCATAATAAACTACCAAATAAACTATTGTCCTTGTTTTCTGTAACAGTTCAATTAGAATGGCTAACTCAGACGAGATAAATAGTCATCCAGTGGAGAACATTGATAACGCCCGGATTAATTTAACGGGTGCTGAATTAAAAGCGTTGGTCGACGACGCAGTTACTAAGGCATTGGAACGGCAGTACGAAGAGTATAGTGGGACTCGTAGTAGGACCCTATCTACACAGCCTACAAAGCCACCGTCCAAGAAGGACGAACCGAAGAAAGATGATGACCAACACTCCTCGAACCACCACAGTGCTCCATCTCAGCAGGTTGTGCTAAACCAAGGACCCCGTGACAAGGGTTGTTCTTATAAATATTTTGTTTCCTGCAAACCCCAGGATTTCACTGGGGAGAAAGGAGCCATTGACTGTATGACGTGGCTGGATGAGATGGATACGGTTGTGGATATCAGCGAATGCGCTGAGAGAGATGTGGTCAAGTTTGTGTCGCAGTCTTTTAAGGGTGAAGCTTTAGTATGGTGGAGATCTCTGATTCAAGCCACCGGGAAAATCCCATTGTACAACATGTCTTGGTCTCAATTTATTGCCATCATCAGGGAAAATTACTGCCCTCAGCATGAGGTGGAGAAGATAGAATATGATTTTCTAACATTGGTGATGACAAACCTTGACTGTCAAGCTTACCTCACGAGCTTCAACACGATGTCCCGGTTGGTTCCATATCTGGTAACCCCGGAACCAAAAAGAATAGCTCGTTTTATCGGTGGTTTAGCCCCGGAAATCAAGGCAAGCGTGAAGGCTTCTCGGCCAACTACTTTTAGATCTGTAGCTGACATATTCTTGTCCCTTACCTTGGATGCGGTCAGGCAAAGATCGCTGAGGAATAAGGAGGCTGAGAAAAGAAAACGTGAAGATAATAGTTCACGTAGATCGAACAAGAAGCACCGTGGGAACGGTGACAACAAGAAAGGATCTGAGTCAAGGAAAGATGGGCATCATTCTGGTGAGAAGCCCAAATGCAAGATATGCAAGAAACAACACTTTGGAAAGTGCAGACTTGAGTCGAACTCACAGAATCAGTCAAAAACCTATGCATGTGGAATATGCAAGTCCACGGATCATAAGACCTTGGATTGCAAGAAGATGAAAGACGCAACGTGCTACCGTTGCAATGAAAAGGGGCACATTAAAACCAACTGCCCTAAATATGCCAAGAAGCCTGAAGAGGCCAAGAAGACTAATGCGAGAGTCTTCAGAATGGACGCAAAAGAAGCAGTTCTAGACGACAATGTGATTACAGGTACTTTCCTTGTAAATGATGTCTATGCAAGAGTACTATTTGATTCAGGCGCTGATAAGTCGTTTGTATATCATAAATTTTGCAAATTGCTGAATTTACCTGTCAAAACCTTGAGTATAAATTATGAGGTAGAGTTAGCAGATGGCACCATAGAAACCGTCTCAACAGTGTTAGATGGATGTGTTATATCCATTAAGAACCACTCTTTTCCTCTGTCTCTACTTCCCTTTAAGTTGGCTGGTTTTGACATAGTTCTGGGTATGGACTGGTTATCTCACAACCAGGCCCAAATCGTCTGTAACAAAAAACAAGTGGTAATAAAGACTCCGTCTGGTGAATCACTTACCATTCGGGGAGATACCCAGTATGGGCTACCTGAGCAAGCGACTATGCTCAAGGCTTCAAAATGTTTAAAGAAGGGATGTGTCATCTACATGGCACAAGTGATTATTGATGAGCCTAAACCGAAGATTGAAGACATCCCTGTTATTTTTGAATACCCAGAAGTTTTTCCGGAAGAACTACCTGGTTTGCCACCAGATAGGCAAGTGGAATTCAGGATTGATATCATCCCCGGAGCAGCACCAGTTGCTAGAGCACCCTACAGGTTAGCACCAACGGAGATGAAAGAATTGAGGACGCAGCTAGACGAATTGCTAGCCAAGGGTTTCATTAAACCTAGTTCGTTTCCTTGGGGAGCGCCAGTCCTGTTTGTCAAGAAGAAGGACGGATCGATGCGTCTATGCATCGATTACCGTGAGCTTAACAAGGTCACAATAAAGAATAGATATCCTTTGCCCAGGATCGACGATTTGTTCGATCAGTTACAAGGGGCAAGTTATTTCTCGAAGATTGACTTGAGGTCAGGCTACCATCAACTGAAGGTTAGAGATGAAGACGTGCACAAAACAACATTTAGGACTCGTTATGGTCATTACGAGTTCCAAGTGATGCCTTTTGGGCTCACTAATGCACCTGCCGCGTTCATGGATCTCATGAATCGCGTTTGCAAGCCTTACTTAGATAAATTCGTCATCGTTTTCATCGACGACATTCTTATCTATTCGAAGCATCAATCTGACCATGAGAAACACCTTAGATGTATTCTCAAACTTCTACATCAGGAGAAGCTCTATGCCAAATTCTCTAAATGTGAATTTTGGCTTCGAGAAGTCCAATTCCTTGGACATGTGGTGAGTGAGCGTGGTATCCAAGTGGATCCCGCTAAGGTTGAAGCAGTTATGAACTGGCAAGAGCCAAAGACGCCTACAGAGATTCGTAGCTTCCTGGGATTGGCAGGATATTACAGGCGTTTCATTGAAAATTTTTCAAGGATTGCTGCACCCCTAACTTCCTTGACTAAGAAGAAAGTAAAGTTCGTTTGGGGCCCTAAGCAGCAAGAGTCCTTTGATATCCTAAAACAAAAGTTGAGCAACGCCCCAGTACTGACATTGCCAGATGGAATAGAAGATTTTGTAGTTTACTGCGATGCATCGCACACTGGCATGGGGTGTGTGCTTATGCAGAAAGGAAAGGTTATTGCCTATGCATCACGACAGTTAAAGGTGCATGAAAAGAATTACACCACCCACGACTTAGAGTTGGGTGCCATTGTATTCGCACTAAAACTGTGGAGGCATTATCTTTATGGAATCAAGTGTGTGATCTATTCCGATCACAAGAGCCTCCAGCACCTGTTTAATTAGAAGGATTTAAACATGAGGCAACGCCGTTGGATGGAAACTTTAAATGATTATGATTGTGAAATCAGATACCATCCCGGCAAGGCGAATGTAGTCGCCGATGCCTTGATTCGAAAGGAGAGGGTGAAACCCATCCGAATCAATGCCAAGCGCATGGAGATAAAGAACAGTTTGACTGAAAGGTTGTTAGCTGCACAGAAGGAAGCTGTGTTGGAAGCTAACTATCCTAACGAAAAGCTAGGAGTAACTGAGGAGCAGTTAACTCTTAGCAAGGACAGAATTTTACGATTAAATGGACGAATATGGGTTCCAATTTATGGAGGACTTCGAGATGTCATCCTCCAGGAAGCCCATAGTTCCAAATACTTCGTTCATCCTGGAGCTGATAAGATGTACCAGGATCTAAGGGCAAATTATTGGTGGATAGGCTTGAAAAAGTCTGTAGCTGCCTATGTAGCTAAGTGCTTGACTTGTGCGCAAGTCAAAGCAGAACATCAAAAGCCGTCAGGCTTGCTACAACAGCCTGAACTTCCTACATGGAAGTGGGAAATGGTAACCATGGATTTTATCACCAAGTTACCCAAGACAAGGAAAGGAAATGATACAATATGGGTTATAGTTGACAGACTGACTAAGTCAGCACATTTCTTACCCATCAAGGAGACTTATAGCTCCGACATGTTAGCCCAGTTATACGTGGATAAGATTGTAGCCTTACATGGCATACCTGTGTCTATTATCTCTGACAGAGATACTAGGTACACGTCACATTTTTGGAAAAGTTTCCAACAATCTTTGGGCACGCGTTTGAATTTTAGTACGGCTTACCACCCTCAGACAGACGGTCAGAGTGAGCGTACTATTCAAACTTTGGAAGACATGCTACGTGCATGTGTGATTGATTTGGGTGGTAGTTGGGATAACCACCTACCACTAATTGAGTTCTCATACAACAATAGCTACCACACCAGCATAAAGGTTGCGCCTTTTGAGGCCTTATATGGTAGAAAGTGTAGAACGCCCGTTTGTTGGGCGGAAGTTGGAGATGTCCAATTATCAGGACCAGAGATAGTCTTTGAAACGACGGACAAGATTGTCCAGATTCGTGACCGTCTCAAAGATGCCCGAGATAGGCAGAAGAGTTACGCAGATCCAAAGCGTAAAGCTTTTCACTTCGAAGTAGGTGACAAAGTGTTGCTTAAAGTATCACCCTGGAAGGGAGTGATGCGATTTGGTAAGAAAGGCAAGCTAAGCCCGAGATACATAGGACCTTTCGAGGTTATCGAACGTGTCGGGTCAGTTGCCTATAAGTTAAACTTACCGGAAGAGCTCAGTGGAATTCACAATGTGTTCCACATCTGCAATCTGAAAAAGTGTTTCGCTGATGAATCACTGGTTATACCACATACAGATGTGCATATAGATGAGAGCTTGAAGTTTGTGGAAAAACCATTGTCGATTGAGGATCGACAGGTCAAGAAGCTTCGAAGGAAGCATGTGCCTATTGTAAAGGTCAAAAGGGATGCCCGTAGAGGACCCGAATATACGTGGGAGGTTGAATCCACGATGAAAGAAAAGTACCCTTACTTATTTCAGTAAATCTCGGGTCGAGATTTATTTTAAGGGGGTGAGGATGTAACACCTCAAAAATTCACGTCCTATAATGTGTAGAAACGTGTCATATGTTTGAACGTGTGAAAGAATGTTATAGAATGACTAAAGTTGACAGTCATGGAAAGTATGTGAATATACGAGTTCTAAATGTCAACAGTGAATAAAAATATTGTACAATAACCCTACATGATGTTTATAGCATCAAACGAATAAATCATGGATCATGCGAAGCTAAAAGTGAGAGATTACAAACTACAGGGGTTAAATGTGTCAACATGTTTAAGTTATACCTCTGAGTGACCTTTTGACAAACCCAAAGCTTTGTAACTGTTAATTATGCTCACTAGAATGCGCGATATAAATTTCATAAAGTTTCGTTATCGTATGAGAAAGTTATGATCAAATTCGTGTGCGAGGGGTTAAAGCGTTAACGTTGAAAGTTATGACTTTTCGGGTTAACCGGAAGTGTCCAGGGACTTGGCAAAGTGGGTATAAGTCCTAAAGCCCTTGTTGGTAAATAATAAGGGGTCAAATTGCAAAATATAAGCTTGGTTGACCTTCTGAAGAGCCAAGGGACAAGATGTGGAAAATGGAAAATGTAAAATCTGATATCAGGGTTAAGGCGGGCCGCGAAAAGGTTAACCTACCTTTACGCAGGCCGCGTCAGACACACAGATACAGAAAGTATAGACAGCAGCCTGTAAACACGCGTAACCGACCTTTAAACAGATATTTCTCATCATGGACGACCCCTAAGTGGCTCCTAGGATCTTAGGGACAAGTGTTGATGATCAGGAACCATTGCTAGCTCTTGTTGTCCATAATCTAAGTGCTTATGAGCACTATAAAAGGCCACAAGATTTCAACTTTGAGCTCACACCTTCCTTCAGCATTCTGATCGATTTCTAGAGCTTAAGAGCAGACTCAAGTGGTCACTAATCAAGCATAGGACTTCAGTAAGTATGCCTAACCCTTCTTAATTAAGTTTTAGCTTAGTATTAGCTTAAAAGTCAAACCGTCGTAATTAACGGTTGACTTTAAGATTAATCACTAATGGTCCAGTGATTAGTCGAATCAAAAGTAGTTATAAGTTGGTAATTATGTGGGTAATAAACCCTCAAAAGGGTTCCCCCTGATTCCCACTCTAACTAGGTCAAAAGTCGGGTCAAACTTATTATTAAAAAGTCAACAGGATACTTAATTTACAATTTATGCATAATTAGCAATGTAGAACACTTATAACCAGTTTGATCATTGATATAACTTGGTAATGAATGTAAGAACATGTCTAAACATGTTCAACCCGACAATTTTCAGTAGAGACCCGGTTCGGGACCGAAAGTCGCATAGTTTGACTTTTACTTTGACTTTCAGTTCTGACCCGTTATGGTATGTTTTAGAAATACCTAAGAGCTTTATTTGGACCAGGTTACATGCTAGTATAACCCTCTGTGATTATACACCTCGGATCATTAGTTATCCAATTAATATGCATGATTCCGTTAATTGCTCATATGTTGACCATTATGCCCTTTTCACTTTAAAACGTGATTTTTGGAAATGTAAAAGAGTAGAAACTTTAATTACTGATATATAAACTTGTATGCAAAGTTTGACATCAGTTTGAGGTGTAGATTAAGAGTTATGCTCGTTAGCGCAAAATGAAAGCTTTATGTTAATAAAACGGCGTAATTAGCATATAGCCTAGTTAAGCCTACTTTTTGGTATCAAACTTAATACCCACTGATGTAATATATTATTTTGGGATTTTTGAAGATTTTTAATTAATTTTAGGCTGAGCATAACTCATAGTCGTAGGCTTAATCCGGTAATTGTCGGTTTTGCCCTTACGGGCCATAAAATGAGTTTTTCATATCCAAACGACTCCAAACCTTTTGCTACTGATCTTAAATGATAAATATATTATTTTAAGCCTTCTGGAATAATAAAAATATCAGCTTTATGTATCAAACCCAGAAATGGCTTCTAATCGCCTAATTAAGCGTTTTTAACGCATAGTATGTACTAAAAATATTTTAAACATACCAAGGGTGATACCTGCTGATATTTGAGGCAAATTATAATATTTTAACAGTAAGCAAAGGTTGTTTAACTCAGACTTCAGTTTTGAGCTTTTCGGCTTATGTGAAATTACCAAAATGCCCCTACGGTGCATAGTTTGGTTATAATTGATAAATTTCACAAATATACAATACCCTACTGATATAACTTAGCAAATTGATTATCTTTGCTGATTACATCAGACCTGTAACTCAAGATATTACTTAAACTCTTTTATCACCTTATAAATGACCAAACTACCCCTACGGGGCATAGTTTGTGTTTAAATTCATTTCGGGCATAATAAATGATATCTTACTGATGTCACAACATACTTGGAGCATATTAACTTAGGAAACCTGTAAATGGCTCATATGAATACCCGTTACGCTTATTACGCGCTCGGTTCGGTTTATGTAACTAGTTTACATAAACTAGCCTAAACGGGTCAAACCTTAACGGTTTTATCTCAAAATCCAGAATGTGTATGAAATACCCATATTAAACAAGTCTCTGAACTTGTCGGGTCTAAATCACATTCTATCCGGTCTTCGCTTAATCGTGCGTACGAACCGTATCTTTGAAACTAACCGGTCTAAGCTTAAGCTTAATTAAAGACCCGTTAGGATTCTAATAGGTTATTATAAACCTTCGTTCCAGATTAGGAGTACCAGTAAAAGCTACGTGCGTTTGCTTATTGTGATTTATACATTGCTCAGGTAAATACTTTTAACTTCTTTTCCCTATACGGGCTTGGGTTACGGTATATAGAATACCGCTTGATCGGGCATCAAATCTTCCATCGTTGGGTGGTTAATTGAATAATTTGATCGGCTCGTTTAAACAGTCTTGTTACTTAAAGCCTTTGGGGGGTTAATGACCATGTCCCGGATATCCTTGGCATCATTTTACGAAATGGCCACGACTTAAGCGCGGGGTGTAGGCGTACACCCGTCAGTGCACAAAAGGAATAATGTGGTGTGTCTATTAATCTTTAACCCTGACTTGATCCGGGCTACTGAACGCACAAGGAACATGTAATTCGTTCACAAGATTATATAATTAAATAATTCTCCCAAGTTAAAAAAAATGTTTATGCCACGTGCATCCAAATCAATTTTCAATCATTTTTAAAATGAGTCAGTTGATTGTATTTACCAGTGTAAACTGACGTATTTTCCCAAAAAGATTAAATGCAGGTACTAAGCGTAATTGGCTGGGATTTCTCCTTAGCATCACTAGAAGTCTCGCAAGCTTAAGATGCCTAAAGTCTGTTGAACTAGTGTTTCCATTTTGTTTCCGATCCATCTGTGGATAAACTTCCAAATATTGTGACATTTGATATTACAATATTAAATTCGGTTGTATTATATCTTTTAAATTGCTTCCGCTGTGCATATTAAATATTGTGTTGTTTGACTATTATGTTGCCAACCACGTCACGATACTCCCCCACCGGGCCCACCGGTGACACGTGGAAATCGGGGTGTGAAAATAATGAAAGAAACGATCGTGATGCAATGACCATTAAGAGGAGTAGAGATGTGAAAATCTTCTCACTAGATGCAAAAGTCAGAATTTCAATAAAAGAAATTTAAGGACTTTACCTGGGGTTTCATGTGATGTCCGGTTGTTAGGTGACATTACCATGGAACGTCGAACATAGCGTATTCGTCGTTAATAAGATAGGGGAATATGAAGGCATGCGTCTTCTCCTTAGCATGACTCGTGTCATTGCAGGATCGCGTGCTGAGCCGCCGCTTCCTGATCGATAGTTCTCCTGCTGACAGGAATCTAGCGTCGTCGTTGAATTGCGCCATCGTGTCTTTACAAAGGCCTCGCCTCGATAGTCGTATGTGTCGTACTTCAACCTCCGTTGATGTATAGCTTATGTTTCACGTATACCTGTGCACTAGCGTTACGTTCCGCGTAGAATGCGATGTACTCTGACATCCGTTGACGTAAAATTTAAGTTCCATGTATTCTCGTGCACTAGTGTTTCGTTATGCGTAGGCTGCCTGCTCGGGAAGTTAAAATATCATAGACAATATGGATAATAGTGTGTGCCCGAGTTAATATCCGCGGTTCCTACGTTATGACCTTTAATGAACTTCAAAATAAGTTTCTGAATGTCTTAAATGCATGTTTCCTAAACTCTCAGAGTGTTGTGTACTGTATGTAATTGGTTTTGTGTACCATGTATAAAACACCACAATAGCGTATGTTTGAAAAGAAAATTTTGACTGTTTGTTTTTCGGAAACGGTTGGAGACCATATTCGAGTACTAGGCGTTATGTATGTATTCAAAGTCATAATGGTCTAAGTCTCAGAGAAAAGTGAGGTTAGAGCCTAGGTATCACAACAGAAACCTAATTCGCTGTAACCTATAGCTCTGATACCAATCTGTCACACCCCGAAATTATCAGAGCTGGCGTGACTGGACTGGTATCTTCATTCCACAGCGGAAGCAAAATAGCTAAGACTTCTAGGAAAATGAATGCCGCTAAGTACTCGACTCCTCATGGTTCTCCTATTCCAACCGTGCCATAATTTCTGAAATGCAACCTGAGAAAGAAACATGCGAAAAATCAACATAAAGTTGAGTGAGTTCATAGTTTGTTTGTAAAAGATTTGAAATAAATCTTTTGAATAACCGGTTTGTGAAATAATATTGAGAAAACGAATTTAGAAATCATTTTCTTGCCAAGTTATATGGAAACTTTGTATTTGTAACGCATTATGCTCGTGAAACCATGTATTTGTAAACCCGCGTATTCGTAATATTCGTATAACCGTCAATGCCCACCCTGACTTTGACTCCATGCCCGCATACTCCTATGCTTTGAATTTGTATAAAACATGGTATTTAATTTGTATAAATCAAGTATTTCTGTAAGTATGTATGTCCCTTTGTAAACGGTGTATGTATAAACCTTTGTAAACGGTGTATGTATGAACTTTGTAAACGGTGTATGTATGAAAGTCCCAGGTATGTAGCAATAAGGAAAAAGAGATCACCAATGGTTTGCAAGGCCATTGATATGTGTGAAGTGATGTAGGAAGACTCAAACCTAGCAGATTTGTACCGGGCTTCCGGCTGGAAGACATAGTCACCTCATGGTCCATCCCGCAGGCTCATGGGTGGGGCTCGCCACACCCAAATAGATCTATCACTCATGTCCCTCGGTCCTACGACGAGGATTAATGGCCTTAAGTATCCTCCCACCCACTCACATGATCTAAGTAGTATGCCCTCCTTAAGCTAACCATACCATGTATAAAAATGTCTGTAAGTAATCCTTTTGTAACATGTATTTTACCCCAGTCTCTCGGACTGAACCTCCCCAGCCTCTAAGGCTGAACCTCCCCAGCCTCTAAGGCCAACTCCCCAGTCTCTCTATATTATCACCAGACGATCCACCCCTAGTCATGAAAATCATTCACATTTCGATAATACACATTTGTTTTGTAAAAACCGGTATATTTAGTGTAATCCATTCGTAAACCATTTGAGTTCCTCGAAATCCATTCGTAATATGATTTAGAAATACGAGTTTTCGTTCGTTCAAAAGCTTTGTATGTTCTTGCACAACGTGCTTTGTCTAAAAATATGCAGTCTTTGTTCATCGAGAACTTTGTGTGTTTTCTGCAAAACGTGCATGTCTTTCCACCCCGAAAACATTTATAAAAATGTAAAACCGTAAAAAGATGGGGTTATGAACTCACCTGAATATTCCTGTGCAAAGCTAGCTATACACGACTTTGTGATGTCGTTTCCAAGACGAGACTCGCTAGCGTGCATTCTACAATATTCCTAACATGGAATATCTTATAAGTTTCTAAATAAACGCAGTAATTAAACTACGTGTCACCGAGCTCTACCGAATCGTTAACCGAACGATTCGATGGTAAGTTAAGAACTTAATAGTAACGATTAAGTTATACTTGTTAAGTCTCGCTTATTATCGGTAAAACTAATAAGTCTTGGGAAGACTTATTCCTCGAGAGATTTAAAAATAAATAAATATTTATATAAAAATATATAAATATATCATTATCATCGCGTTAGACGTCTCGAGTAGTCGTACGTGTATAAAAAGAATATTTATATGAAAATATTATATAACAAACTCGCACCATATATTACGTCTCGTATGATATTTACCAAAGTATACGTATATGCCGTTTAGGCGTTTGAAGTGAATATAAAAAGTTATATTCATTTTATAAAAGAATCGTCGGGTTGTTCTGGTTGAAAATAAATATATAACTATATTTGTTTTTATAAAAGAACTCGAGTCGTGCAATATTTGAAATAAATATATAAACTATATTTATTTTTATAAAACGAATCCGAGTTTATTTGATGTTCTAAATAAATATATAAATTATATTTATTTTTATAAAGGAATCCGAAATGTTTGAAGTAAACTATTGCTACCTTTAGAAAAGGAGTCGGATTGTTTGACGTTTGAAGTAAATTATATGTTCCTTTATAAAAGAATTTGTCGGAGTTCCAAAGTTTCGAATAAACATAATAACTATATTTATTTGTCGTAAAGAGTTTTCGAATCGTTGCTTTCGAAAGTCGTACAATGTTGTCGTTTTAAACAAATATATATAAACTGTTTATTTCATAAAAAGATGTCGGATTATTTGATGTCAAATCAAATATATATATATGACTTGTTCGTATTGTTGTAGATTTGAAAGAAAGTATATATATATATATATATATATATAGTTATATAAATCACATTTGTTTTTACAAAAATAATTCGTGTTATCGTTGTTCCTTGTACGCTATAAAGTGTCGTCGAAAGTGAAATACATTTATAGATGTATTCATTTGATAGTTTCGTTTTATAATAAAACTCGTTTTATTTTACGTATTTTCTCGAAAAACGGACAGAGTTTCCTCTGTTTTTGGACGCCCCCGACAACACAAGTTGTCGTTGTTTTATCAAAATTCAACAAGATTCAAACAATATATTCAATGTTTATATAAGTTATGTCTAATATGTCAAAATGTAAAGTATACGTAAATCGATTGGTTCGAGCTCGTTTATCACGCGTAACATTAAAACTATAATATAATCAATCTCGTCATTAAACCTTTACCATTTCTCGTGTCGAACGCCGAAGTGGTTGACTGAGTTGACCAGGGTTGACCGAGTCGACTAGTGAGTTGACCGAGTCGAGCCGAGTTGCACCGATTCGACCCGTTTCACGAACCCGAACCACGACTGACGTGCACCCGAACTAAATTAGAACCGAATCTGAAACAAAATCGAACCAATCAGAACCACTTTGAACCGAACACGAGAACCTGAGCCGAGATCCAACTTTGAGTCGATCCCGAACTCGAACAAACTGTACATTATCAGCATCATTTTCCATCAGATTCTTCAGAAAGAACACAAAATGAAAGAAACGGGTAAGGGGGTTTCACCGGAATCCACCGCCACCGCCATTACCGCCGCCTCTTCTGCCGCCGTCGTGAGCGGCGGCGCTGCTCCATCTCCAGCGAGTCTCTGTCCCTTCTGTCGATCTAACTCCCGACTCGCACACTCCCTCTCTCAATCTCCCTCGATCAGTTCCGATTTGCAAAACCCATCGCCGGCTCCGCCACTCTCTCCGATCGATCTCTCAGTCTCGCCTCTGCTCACCGCCATGGTGGCGGTGTGGTTGTCGTTCTCTGCTGAGATCCGCGGATGTCACCGGTAAGGTACGAGAGGGGGGGCTGGTGTGTGTGAAGAGGTGAGTGTTTCTGGTGGTCGTCGCCGAACTGAACCCGAGAGAGGGAGAGATCAAGGGTGTAGCAGGGGGTTATTTTAGGTGTGTGTTGATGAAGATGGCACTCTTGTTTGGTGTGTGTGTATATTATGCAGACAAAAAGACAGAGGAGGAAGACATTTTCTTTTTGGGTGTGAAGAATGTCTGCACAATTGAAGAATGAGGGAAGGGGTATGGACCCTTATATAAAGATATCAAGATCTTGTATAGATCTTAAAAATCTTATCAGGATTTTAAAAGATATTGGAAAGATTTGTAGAGATCTAGTGGGGATTTAATAAGATTTAGTATAGATTTTGGTATAGATTTAATATATTATGTGCAGGTTTAGGCTTGTGGGTTTTGGGTTTGGGTCCAGGGCCCAGGGCCCACAAGCCCATCTTGTGTGTAAGTGGTCCGTAATTCCTACGAGACCCGTTGTCAAAACCCGAACTCCGTTTAACGTTAAAAGATAAAATTTTAGTATTAGAATACATAAAATACGGTCGGTAGTCGTTGTTTGCACGCCGGTTCGTCGATTACGGTGATAATCGCGAAAAATTGTATCGTTGCCGTCTTTATTCAGTTTTTCGATCCGGTTTCGACTGTAGTCACTAAAATTTAATTACGAAGCTAAAATATATCGTAAAAAATTAATATTTGTCGGCGTTGTCAGTATTCTGCTCGGTTTCAATCCGTTGTCGTTTAACGTTTCGTAGGTTTCTCTGTAAACCACCGTTCGCGCACTGTAAAGTCGGATAGGCGTTCCTAGGCACTCCAAAGGCCTAATTAAGTTAATTTGCGCTGTAAACACTATTTATTATTGCGTTAATTACTTGTTAATCACGTAATTAAGAGCCGTAAGTCCCCGGTTGTCACAGCTTTGACCAGTCATCACTCCTAGCCTCGACACGATTGAGCCACGTGTCGGCTCGGGGTGCGGCCTCGTGGCTGGGCTGCCGCGCCCCGCGTAGACCAAGGGTGGGTCTTACGCGGCCCGCCAGAGACCATTTATTTTTGTTTTTAATTAATTTTAATGAAAATAAAGGTATTCGGGGTTCGTTTCGCATATGGGGTGTATTTTATGACGTATACGGATATTTTAAATATTATCAGGGTGTCAGAAATATTTTTGGAGGGTTGTTATATTATCACACCTTGGGCACAAGAACAACTTCAAACAATTAAGAAAGATGCAGCCTTTTATCATGTGCAGTGGGATGGAGGGGATCGGTATGGGGTGAGTGGACATGGATACACATGGGTGGTTGACTTGGTCAAAAAGACTTGTGCTTGTAGAGGCTGGGAAATCACAGGTATATTATTAACTGTTTGTGACTGCCTTTTATCATGTGTAGTGCTTAATGTAAACTGATTGTTCATCACTATGACAGGCATGCCCTGCAGACATGCAGTGGCTGCAATATGGTTCATGGCTACTAATGGTCAAAGAGTTGGTGCTTTGGAAAGTTGGTTTGATCCAGTCTACACAATGGGCAGATAGAAAGTGGTGTATGCTTTCAAGATAAACCCTATAAATGGCAGAGCTCTATGGCCGAAGAGTGATGTTCCTATTAAGATAACACCACCAAAACATCACAAACAAGTGGACAGGCAAAAGAAGGCTAGGAAAAGGTCAGTTGTGGAGATGGAGGATGAAAGCTCAAGCAAGAAGAAGGGCAGGTTATCAAATAAGAATGCCAAGGGTGTATGTGGAAAATGTGGGAACACCAGACACTATCAAAGGACTTGCAAGGGGCAAGGTGAAAAAAGGAAGGACTAGATCTGTTGGCAGGGGTTTAACTTTTGACTTTTGGTTTGTTATGGTCTGACTTAGTATTTTATGGGATATGTATTAACTCTAGATGTTTGGAACATGTTTAAAACATGTCTGTTATAACTTACTTATCTATGCCAATGTGGGAGTTTTTGTGCTAGATGTCTATGTTTGTTTGTTTGCAATTTGCAGCAATTGAATGAGTCAAAACAGGTTATTTTGGTCAAATTGTATTGACCTTGTTTTTGATGTCTATGGCGTATGTGTTGTTTGCCATTTACAACAATTGAATGGGTTAAAACAGGTTATTTTGGTCAAATTGTATTGACATTGTGTTTGATGTCTACTGCAATATGGTTCATGTCAAATTGTATTGACATTGTGTTTGGTCAAATTGTATTGCCATTTGTCTTGTTTGTTTGCAATTTGCAGCAATTGAATGGGCCAAAACAGGTTATTTTGGTCAAATTGTATTGACCTTGTGTTTGATGTCTATGGCTTACGTGTTGTTTGCCATTTACAGCAATTGAATGGGTCAAAACAGGGGCTGCAGATGAAGTTGATAGTGTATTGACATTTGCAGCAACAGGAAAGACAATATTTGCCGAAGCGAAACTGCATTACATTCATTATACTGGTCTTTTGAAATTTGCCGAAGTGAAATTGCATTACAAGGGTCTTTTGAAAATGTGCCAATCACAAATTACCACATTTTAGAACACATCAAAACTGCATTATAATCATCATACCAAAAACCTGCATTACATCAAAACTACTAACATATCATATTTTAATACATAAACTACTTGCATTAAACTGCATTACATCAACACTACCACATTACATCTAGACTGCTTTGCATTACACAGACAAATACACGATGAAGCAAAACCAACTCAAAAACAATCTTTTTCAGCTTCATTGTCTCAGATTTAAGTTCTTTCACCTTCTCCTCTAACATGTTCCTGTTTCGTAGCAGACCTGGGATGATGTTCACACATGAATGGCAATTGGATTGATCTACCCATCCTATGAATCGACATGTCGATCCTTGACCAGGACACCCATAAAAACGGCGACCTGGGTTCCTATCTGTTCAAGAGGTGAAGATAACAGCTTCTTTTCCACAATCGCATAACACCATCTTCGTTTACGAGCAGTTGATTTATGTTCGAAACCCTAATTTTGGGTCAACCGCCGTAGAGAGAGTTGCAGGTTGGGAGGCTTGAATAAACCCTAATTAGGTATTTGGGGGAGAAATGGGGGTTTTTAAATGGTGGGGTAGTTGGGTTGTTGAATGGACATAAATGTCCTCACATGCTCTGCACGTGATCAAACTTAACTTGATTTTCTAACTGGGTTAAGGTAAAGTACGAAAGATGTAACAGGTTTTCAAAATAAAGGATTAGAGAAAATTTCACTTTTTGTCCTTTATGTTTGCACTGAATTTTGAAATGTGCCCTTTAAAAGTTTTAGTTTCAATTTATGTCCAAAAAACACATGTTTTATATCACTTTATGTCCTTTACACTAAACTGAGTTAAATAATGCAGTTATGTTTATTTAATGCAAGTGTATTATTGGTATTTCACCTTATTTATTTTGTTTTTAAAATAAATCAAAACAATTAAAGGTGGCACCCACTTTACAAAGTTTCAAGGCTTCATCTTTCCCACACCCCCATGTTTTCCGGTCATCTTCTCCGACTCCGGTCATCTTTTCCGGCGGGCTCTTCATTTCCGGCCCTGTTGGCTTTCATTTGTAATTAATGAAAGTTTAGATTTCATTCAAATCTCTCTCAATTATAAAATCCACAAACGAACCTGTTGGCCTTCAATTGGTATCAGAGCGTAGGATTATCTCCCACCATTTCCAAAATCATGAAGAACATATCAGTTCATGTTCAACCCCTGTTTTGCGAATGGTAATAGAGGACACAAAATTTGGAAACCATAATTGTTGTTAAGGAATTCTATCAGTTTAGAATTCATTGCCCAAACATACGATCAAAGGAGGATCGTTTATATATAACCAGAACCGTTATAGAGGATCGAAATCGAAGATTATGGTTTTCCGGCGAAAAATTCCGGCGAACCAGAAAACGAGCTGTGAACATATAAAGTCAAGAATTAACGGTTAAAATAATCATTCCTTACCCTTATTGCATAATCGAATACATAAGAACTTTAATTCAGAATCAAAATCATAAATTTCCGAATCTTTGTTTGTTCGAATCAAAACCGTTCCGGAAAAACGAATTAGACACAAAATTTTTAATGCAATTCGAAACAACAACATCAGAAACTTTTGATTTCAAAAAAGAACAATCAGTCTTATTTTTTTACGATCAATGGATCAGAATTCAAAACGAACAAAGCCTGTTTCGTTTTTTATATATAAATCGTATTAGAAGTTAAGGGATTTATATTCACAGGGGAATCTGATTAAGGATATCAGATTAAATGCCAAATGAAATGAAGTTGTTCAATAAGAACACAGATCGAAGAACAGGAAGTTTTTTTGGGCGAAATTGTGCCGGGAAATTTGGCTTTTGAAAAGTCAAAGTGTGGGTTTCAGGAAGAAAGCATCAAATTATTTTGATTTATTTTTAAAAACAAAATAAATAAGGTGAAATACCAATAATACCCTTGCATTAAATAAAAATAACTGAATTATTTAACTCAGTTTGGTGTAAAGGACTTAAAGTGATATAAAACATGTGATTTAAGGACATAAACTAAAACTTTTAAAGGGCACGTTTCAAAATTCAGGTAATACATAAAGGACAAAAAGTGAAATTTACTCAAAGGACTATGACTGTAATTATTAAAGGTAAAGGTCATCCATTGCAACTAGCTACAAACATAAAGGACGAAAAGTGTAATTTACCCAAAAAAATATTATTTTTCTTGTATAGTAACATGCTTGAATATGTTATATATTTCCTAAATACGTGAAGCACGCATTCACCTTAAGGCTATGGGGTGTGGGGGCTCTATGGGGCTCCATCAACGCCACGTCAGCATCCATCACCACACCCTCCAAGTAGGGGCTCCATGGTGATAAAGCCCTTTAACGCCAATTTGGATGAATTCGGGTGGGGCCCACTAGTTTTAAACCAATCAAAATTAAAGAGGGGCCCTCTAAATTAAAGGGGGGCTCCATCAACACCCTCTAAATTAAAGGGGGGCTCCATAGGTGACTTGGATCCTATGTAGACTTGATAAAGCCCCATGGGGCTCCATCCACACCTCATAGCCTAAGGACACAAATAACTTCACAAGATTAGGGCTACCCACATTGTTGCCTTGGTGAGTTGTTAGGTACGCATTCATTCGTTCCGTTTGAAATTGCCGAATTAATATTTAGAGTTAATTGCCATTTTAGTCCCTGTGGTTTGGGCCATTTTGCCAGTTTAGTCCAAATGTTTCATTTTTAACATCTGGATCCAAAAAGGTTTCATCGTTGCCATTTTGGTCCAACTGACTTAACTCCATCCATATCTGTTAAGTCTGCCAAGGGCATTTTTGTCATTTCATTTAAAAGAAAAAGCAATTAAGAAAAAAAGGTTAATAAAAAGAAAAATGAAATGACAAAAATGCCCTTGGCAGACTTAACAGATATGGATGGAGTTAAGTCAGTTGGACCAAAATGGCAACGATGAAACCTTTTTGGATCCAGATGTTAAAAATAAAACCTTTGGACTAAACTGGCAAAATGGCCCAAACCACAAGGACTAAAATGGCAATTAACTCTAGGGGTGTTCACGATCCGATCCGATCCGATCGAGGGTATGCTCATGCTCGGATTGAATTATAACCGATCCGATCCGAGCGGATCAAATTTGTAAAACCGATCGCAAAAGTGATGCTCATGCTCGGATTGAATTTTTCGAGCGATCGTCGAGCGATCTTCGAGGCGACGAGGCCTGAAACAAGTCCGACGAGGCGACGAATAAAGACATACCGATTGAAGCCTGAAACAAGTCCGACGATTAATTAACAAAAAAACATACCGATTGAAGCCTGAAACGATTAATTAACAAAAAAACATACCGATTGAAGCCTGAAACAAGTCCGACGAGGCGACGAATAAAGACTGGAGCGAACAGAAACAGATATTTAACGATTATTGAAGAATGAATGGATACATATATTTAACGATATGTTGCAGGAACTGAAACAGGAGCGACTAACCTTTTAGGAGACACTTGAGCCGATGATTGTCCGATGAATTGAGTCGGAGACACTTGAGCCGATGATGAATTGAGTTGGAAAAGGAGACTGAGAGTCGACGGAGACACTGAGCAGTTGAGACTTGAGAGCGGCGACTGAATGAGTGAATTGTTATAGGAAATAGATTTAGGGTTAGATTTTTATACTAAATATGGGCTAATATTATTTGGGCTTTTAATTATTTTAGGCTATTATATTTTTTGGGTTTTTAATCTATAAAATATATAATATATATATATATGTGTATATATATATATATATATATATTAATTATTAATAAAAATAATTCGAGCGAAACCGAGCGATCGTCGAGCGAGCGGAGCCTTGCTCATGCTCGGATTGAATTTGAATCGAACCGATCCGATCGGCTCATTTACAAACTGAGCGGGAATCGAGCGAGCATTTTTCGATCATTTTTCGAGCGATCGTCGAGTAGTTTGGACAGCCATAATTAACTCTAATATTTAAAAGGGATCAAGGAATCACGTAGTGGACGATGGTCTCTTGACCTTTCCTATAAAAACCGTCCAATGCTTGGTCCCCCATTAAGGCCGCATGCCCGAATCAATGAATAACGTTGATCACGAATTCGATCTAAAACCGATAGTGAAACCGTTTCGAGTTGAAATCGTTTTGAGAATATATCACTTGAAACCTATTATCACTGAACAAAATAAAAAAACGGTTTCTAATCTGAACCAGTTTGAACTAATCCGATTTTGGCTTAATCTGAACCGGTTATAAAACCAACCTGGCTTGGCCCTAAATCCGGTTTTAATGTAAGCTTAATGGGTCGGCCACACATGTTATAGAATTCACTCAAATATCAATCACCACAATATACGATTTAAACATACAACACTCTAGGCAAAGCCGTAAAAATATACACGGTCCAAATTAGATTTTTTTTTCTCACTTTTACTATATCAAAATGATACTTCTCAAAAAAAAGTTCGGTTAATCCAAAGTAATACTGTTTGGAACTATACCGATATCCTATACTCGTAATCTTTATAAAGTTGGTTTGAGTACGGTACGGTGCAGTCTGGTTTTGTACCATTAAACAACCATAGTTCCACACTCCACCTACTAAATATTTCAAAACCCAAAAACATATGTATCATGTGGAAAAGTAACACCAAACCTGATCACTCGACCAACCAACCACCAGACGAAGTATGCTGAGAATATTGGTGGTCCGGACCAGGTGCAAACCCTAAAGAACCCATATGGGACCCCGGTCCATTAACAGGCGGACCATAACCACCAACACCCCGACTTCCCACAGGTGGTTCATGTTGTCCCACCCCACTGATCCTCGCACTATTCATCTCCTGAAGTCCAGACCGCCCCGAGTTGTTAACCCTTACATTGTTCAGCTCATCGAGCCTGGGTGCATAGCGTTGTGTTGCAGACGTGTTTGTCCTGTTGTGCGGTGTTCCATTTGTAGAACCATATCTTGTTAACCCTTGTTCATGAGCGGGAACCTGCCTTTTTTCATGTTTCTGAGCTTCAACAGGAGCCCGAGTTTTCTGAGCATGAGTTTGATTATTGGCACCTTGATCATATTTACCAACCCGAAGGTCCAATGCAGGCCCATTTTCATCAGATTGTCGTGGTGTTTGAACTCGGGGTATATGGCCATGCTGCAGGGCTATAGACTTGTGTTTATAGGTCCAATCGGGCCGACTCCAAAGGTATAGTGGTGGTGCAGTGTTGTTCCATTGATCAACTTGATTGCCATTCACGTCAGCAGATCCAGGAAAATAAAATGACTGAACAATAACATAATAAATATTAGTCCAAACATTAATGAAGAACAATATTTTTCGGAATAAAGTGATTTAGGGGGTCCTGGAAGCTTTAAAACCTTTTGATGTGTTTCATTACTAGTTAAAGAGTAAAATGTCATTTGCGTCCCTGAGGTTTGGCTAGTTTTGTGACTTTCGTCTAAAGGTTTGTTTTTCCGCATCTGGATTCAAAAAGTTTGAAATCTTGCCATTTTCATCCGGCCTGTTAACTCCATCCATTTTTTCCTGTTAGATGGAGTTAATAAGCCGGATGAAAATGGCAAGATTTCAAATCTTTTGGATCCAACTGCGAAAAAACAAACTTTTGGACAAAAGTCACAAAACTGGCCAAACCTCAGGGACGAAAATGGCATTTTACTCTTAGTTAAAAAAATGTGAATATTATATGTTTCACCCGTAACATATTATTAATAACCCAATACAACTTTATATACCTTGCCAGCTAGCAAGCCAGCATCCTCCCATATCAGATCATATTGGGGTCTCCTCCTTTCACTATCTAACCTGGCCAAACATAAGTGTATGCATATAGGAATATAACTCAAGATAAAGATACAATCAGTTAAAATGCAGAGCCTTGATAAACTGGAGTGAAATTTGAAAAAAGATCATGGATATAGGTAGTTGGAAAAAAGGGGATAGATTCTGGAACTTTTTGATTTCATGTTATGCTTGTTTACTATTATACCCTTATACCGTTTAAAACTGGCCTTTCAGTTTTCCTTTTGATTACAATCCTACCCTGATGTATTTTCAACCATTGATTAATAATAGATTAATGGCTCTAAAGAGTTCTCAATGAAATGTGAGTTTTGCAGAGAACCCATCCCTGTATAGTGCGAGAACTCAAGAAAAATCAAACAACATCAAAGTTTTTTATACTATCATTATTATTATTTTTAAAATAGAACATTAAAAAGGAATTTACTCACCAACTAATTCATCTGTCATCTCTAAATTACTCTACACGTGTGTAAATGATAATAAATTACATGTGTAAATGGTAAATTTACACGTGTAATTTTTTTATTTTCATAAATGTTTAAATTTAAACGCGTAATTTATTTTTTAATGTCGTATTTTAATAATAATGATAAGTGTAAATTTTTTTTTGTTTGAATTTGAATGGTTTTTGATTAAGTTCTCAAGAAATATATCTTAACCCTGTGAGAATAAAGCCTTCTCATGAGAACCGTGTGGGTTACGTTTTATTGTGTTATGATGAAAGTTCCACCTCCACATTATAATGTAACCTTCTCACACATGTGATTTTTTTTGCATGGTACTGACACACACACATATATACATCAACATGCGTGATCACACGTATGCATAAATACACACATGCACCATGTACACATGGGGGGGGGGGGGGGGGGGGGGTGTATCTACCTTTGTGTTTCTGGGGGAACAATGAGGATAATAAGCTTCGGCTTAAATAGAAGAGCATTGGCTATAAACTGATTTGCAAGAGAAGCATTCATCCCAAATGGAGGGTTTAGTCCCATGATCTGCTCACCAAACATCAACCATGTTAAAAAAATAAATACATAGGGTAATGATCCAAAAGAAAACTTATCAAATGAAAACAACTATCATCTTACCAAACGAGACCCGTTGGGTAATTCCTTCGGAGAAACCTTCATCCAATCCCTCTTCTCAAAGTTGAAATCATTCTGTCAACGCAAGGAAGTAACCGCCAAAAATTTATAAAAAACAAAAACTACAACTTAAAGAAATACATATATACAAGATCCAGCCATGTAGGAAAAAGACCATAGTAAAATTAGAGATAAAACAAAAACATATATACTTTTGCCACTATTCAACTTTAAATTGTGAATCAATTGGTGTTTGACCTGAAGATCCAGCCATGTAGGAAAAAGACCATAGTAAAATTAGAGATAAAACAAAAACATATATACTTTTGCCACTATTCAACTTTAAATTGTGGATCGATTGGTGTTTGACCTGAAGGGTGGATTGGTGATTAGGGTTTTAAGAACGAAGAGGGTTGAAGTTTTTATATTACAAGGGTTTCTTTTTAAAAGGAATGGAAAAAAAATGCCCATGCACGTGGTCTGAATAATGGGTTAAATGGATGGTGTCAAGTGACGTGGACTGTAATGGTTACAAAAGTGCAAGTATTGGTACTGTTTTCGCAATTTTTAAACTAATGGATTGTAATTGTTACTTTCAACAAACCACAGGGACGAAAAACGTTATTAACTTTCTTTTTAAAAAGAATGGACGAAAATGCCCCTGCATGTGCCAAGCACGTGGTCTGACTAATGGGTTAAATGGATGGTGTTAAGCGAGGTGGACTGTAATTGTTACAAAACTGAAAGTACTAGTACTGTTTTCGCAATTTTTAAACTAATGGACAGTAATGGTTATTTTCAACAAACTACAGGGATGAAAAACGTAATTAACTCCTATAGAAATATGTAGTATTTGTATCCATATCCAAAATACTGATTATCTACAAGATTAGGAAGTCAAAAGTGCTTGTATAACCTACCTTCGGTTGTTTAAAATCATAATTTTTGTATGAGCAGTTTGTTTTCCCCATCTCATCAAGCCGTTTTTTCATAAGGCAACTAAAGTCATTTGCCCCACAACAAAAGTCAACTACCTGCACAAGAATAAAGTAACCTATGTAGTTAATATCGCGATATATCACCAATATTATCGGTCCCTGTTGAGGTATCGGTACAAAATATCGGTACTGATATCGACTGATAATTGACCGATATATCACCGATTTTCCCAATATCGGTACCTTTCTTCTTAGTTCTACCATTTGTCTTTCTTATTGCTGCTATTAAAGTTTTAAGTCTTAATCAGTTCCTACTTGCTACAATTGTAGTGTTTTGCAAGTTGCAAAAGGTTAATTTGTTAATGGTAGGAAAGTATACTGAACTATTAGTGTCAAATTGCTATATATATAAATTCAGCATGATATTAAATTACCGATATCCCACCGCGATAACTGATATCTCAAATATCGGTCCTTGACCGATATCCAATTTTTTACCGCATTAACCGCTTAGAAAATAACAACTTATGTATGGCCCCTAATTTTAACTGAAACGTAAACATTGAAAGGCCTCACCGTTCATAAGAAAATAAAAGCATATGCAGAATCTGTATGTATTAACTATATACAAAAATAACATGTGTACGCAAAAGAATTACAGTAAACCCGGCAACTTCTTACCATGTCACCATCTTCAACATACCATTGAAGCTTATCAGCAATCTGCACATTCAAATAACACAGATATAAACTACATTAGACAAGCAAAAGTGAGAATAAAGTCATGACTATAAAATAAGTATAAATAAATCAAATGATCAATAGTCATCGGTCGGTAACCTTTTCCAGCTTTTCTACTTTTGTAAAATGGCGACCGTAAGATGTATATCGCATTCCATGTAGAAACGGTGCAAGGTACACTCTGAGTCTATCCTACATGGCACAAATAGGAAAAAAAAAACATGGATAGTGTACTCAAGATTCAGCATGCATATATTAAACCAAACAGCACATATGTTGACATCTACCTTCCACCTCATTAATTGAACAAAGACACCAGGGTCACAGACAGCCTTCACATCCTCTACACTGCATCCGTCTTTAAGCTTCTTTGCAGCCAAATTTATAGCCTGCAGTAATAAAGTCGTTCAGATCATAGAGACATGGTATTCACTATCACTAGAAGTGGCAAAATGGGTGATTTGGGTAACAGGTCAAACAGGTTCGGGTTGAAATAGCTAATATTTACTTAAAGCCAAAACGGGTTAGGTTGGTCTGACCCATGTTAGTGCATATTTGTGTGTCCGTTACAGTGCAAATAGGCTAGATAGAGTGTGTGTTGTATATGTAGAATTGTAGATAGTTAACAACTTAACGCACGAGTTCAGTCAACGTATGAATGATGCAGTTGACTTGTAGCCATACGTTGTGTGATGTACACCGTATGAGCCATGCGTATTAGAATGCCAACACATGTGTCATACATTGAAGCTCCCAACGTATGAGTCATTCCTTGAAGCTCCCAACGTATGAGTCATACCTTATATAAAGGGAGACATGCGTTGTGCGAGATAAGTTTTAGAATTTGGAGATCGAACACACTTGTTCTCTCCCTGAGTTTAACGATGCAAACTCTTTCGGTATGAAAGAATCTGTGATGAGTGATGACTAAACGTTATGCTGCTGAAGTTTCTACCGAATTTGTTTATTATGCTAAAACCTCATTCTCGAACGTATTAAACACTAATCTGTAGGATTTAAGATCCGTTTTACGTAATTTTAACTCACAAGCTTCTTTTTATTTGTTTTTTTTATGTTTAACTAATGTGTCAAACATTGTTGACAACACGTTACCATGTTAGAACAGTAATGTCTAACTTTTGTTTAGAAAAGTCATAAGGAAAAATGGACGGGTTGGGTGACATGTAAAGACAAGCTCGACCTTCAGCTTGAAACGACTGATTTTTAATTCAGGTCAGATCTGTAAGCTCGTTTTATTCTTTTTGTAAATACTAAAATGCCATTTTCATCCCTAAGGTCTGGCCACTTTTGTACGAAGGTTTGTTTTTCAGCATCTGGATCCAAAAGGTTTGAAATCTTGCCTTTTTCATCCGACTCATTAACTCCATCCATTTTTCTCCGTTATATAAGGGGTATTTCCGTCTTTTTAGACATCTTTTATTAAAATAAAAACACTATTAAGAAATAAAGATACACCTCTGTTGACTTTCTAGTTATGGCTTTCTTTATAAACATTAACAAATAGGTAAAAGAATGAAAATACCCTTGACTTAACGTTAAAAAATGGATAGAGCTAACATGCCGGATGAAAATGGGAAGATTTTAAATCTTTCGGATCCAGATGCGGAAAAGCAAACCTTTAGACAAAAGTCGAAAAAGTGGTCAAACCTCAAGTACGAAAATGGCATTTTACTCTTTTGTAAATATAACTAACTAATTTATCAAATATGGTTAAACCCCCCACCTCACTACAATAGCGCCCAGGTTTTTTAAAAAGCCAATTAGGAGGTTTATACATTTGAAGTTTTGAACACCATCTGGGCGACTTCCACCCAGTTTCACACATTTGAAATTGGCCCATTTCCTTTTTAGTCAACTATAATATCTTAACCTATTTGACTCATTAAGTATAAAACATAATCCATAATGACCCATTTATAAGCAAACGGGTGAAGAAAAAGGATACCTTCACAGCACCTTCCACCCTCGCTAAGTAAATGGTTTTGTCCACCCTTGATGAAAGTGCATGTGTAGATGGTACTTTTTCTTGATGGTACTTCTTTACCTCATCCAGTGTAACAGACGAAGCAGCTTCTTTCATTAACGCCAATAATCTACAACGTTACGAAGTAGGGTTTAAATACTATAAGTTCATAACCCACATAAGATGATGGTTTACATTTTACAACTGGTTATAAGCAGAGGTGACATAATGTGCTGGTTTCAAAATGGCTCAAAATGAGCTTGGGTCAAAACCACTAAAATATATAGAGTTGGCAAAATAAGCAGCCTGCATAATGTGTCAAAACTAGTAAGGGCTGAAACTTTTCTCCAATGTTGAACTTTTTTGTATATATGTATTGCCACATATTATTGCACAAATTATCAAATTAAATGGTATAGGAGATTTCAGATATTATTATATATATCAATTGTCATCAGTCATCACCCTTTTGCGCCAGTTACGTTTTTGACTTTTTGGTTACAAATACACTTTCTATTATTATATTGTTTACTTACTTTTTGTTTTACTTTCGCAATAAACAATTATTATAAAAACCAAATATATTTTCAAATACAGTTAGTGTATCATTCATTATGTATCATTTACTTTAATTTTTAGCTTTAAAAAAATGAATACGTAATTGTGGTATCGTAATCTATACGAGTGGCGCTATCGTAACGAACGATACCGTACGCGTTCATTTACTTTTTAAAAAGGATGTTTCCTTTAATAGATAAGAAAGAGAGACAATAAAGAGTACCTCTCTTTAGATTTGTCATCTAGAGGAGGTAAAAATTCTGTCTTCTGAGATTTGGCCACCGCAGAAGTGTCATCTTTCTCCAAGTTATTTGATATCGTCTCATGACTCTCATCAAACAAATCAAATAATCTACTCCCTATTGTGGGTTGACCATCATTCGGGCTGGGCTTCTTGACTTTTGTTGACAAATTCCTCAAAGGGTTCCTAGACGTATCTGCTACTTTCTTTCTCTTCAAAGATTCTGCACACGATGAAGATGCTGCTCTCTTTTTGGAAGAGCCTTCTGAATTAATGGTGGAAGATTTTTCAACATGTTTCTGTGACTTCAGAACAGACTTCTTGGATGGGTGTTCAGAATCGCGATCTGTTAACTTGACCGCGACTTTCTTCTTGTCTGGTTGCGGTGTCTTTCTATCGCGAATAATCTTAAATATTATGGGTCTTGCAGGAGTGCCGAGTTTGGGAACAATCTCGTGTTCTCTGACAAAAGAACATAAGATATGTTAGTTCAGAGTACTGGACCGTACATATTCGGTAATGAAACAAAACAGGTTTGGTTGAAATGGGTTGGGTTTGGGTTAACATGAAACATGAGTAAAGTACACGGATAGTCTATGTGATTTACCAAAATTTTGGATTTGGTCCCCAGCTTTTCAAAAGTACACAGATGATCCCTGTGGTTTGCACTTTATAACGCATTTAGTCCCTAGCTTTTTCCAAAAGTACACGGATGGTCTCTGTGGTTTGCACAACACTTTGTAACGCATTTAGTCCCTAACTTGAACATGCTAAAACCTTTAGATTTGTTGGTTAGGGACTAAATGTGTTACAAAGTGCAAACCACGAGGACCATCCGTGTACTTTTGAAAAGCTAGGGAGCAAATCCAAAATTTTGCTAAACCACAGGGACCATCCAAGTACTTTACTCTCCCGAAACATTTATCTTCTACATTCTTCATTTTTTATTAGTAATTATTTATTACTGTAACATATGCTGGCCTAAGTATATAAAATTTCAGTAATAAACTCATTTTTTGAATTAAACTCCTTAGAAGATTTCTTCTTAAAAAACACTTTGAGCAACTTTCAACCCATTTGACCCATGTCCTTTTTAGCTAATTAATTTTTGTATCCAACTCAAATAATTCATAAATACACGGTCAAAATTCATAAATAAACGGTCAAAAAAGCTTTGTGTAGAAAGTAGGAGTGTAAATGAGCTGAGGTGCACGTGAACTACTTGAGACCGGCTCGTTGAAAGCTCGAATCAAGCGGAGCTTTAACGCGAGGTTTACAAACTTACAAGCAATATATCAATGCACGTGATTTAGGCAAAAGTCCATTCCAAGCCCTAGCTTCAACAACAACATCATCATCATCATCACCACCACCACCACCATCATCATCATCATCATCACCACCACCAATTTGATCATAAAACATAATGTCACTACAAAAAGACCAAAAACACAAGGAAATGATCAAGATTAATTACAAGACAAAGATGAAAATAACTTATCAAGAGAATGTATGAAATGAAACAGAAAAAAGTCAAAAACTACCTCGGTAAACATTTCCTGTGATATGATTTTGGACAGCGCCTGCAAGTAGCAAACTGCAAATCTTTCACTTTTTCGTTTTCCGTTTGCTTACAGACAGCACATTTGTGAGCTGGACATATGAAGGGTTCACCGGCAGCAATTTTTTCTTTTAGAGCCTGTTGGTCTGCTTTATCATTCCTCTGGAGCAACTTTGCTACACACTCTGGGTGATAAAAATGACCACAAGTTGCAGAACAACAACGATATACCTACAAAACAGTACCATATTTAGTGTGAAGATTGAAAGGGTATCACAACAGTACACTGAAACACTAATTCAGTATAGAATTAGACTTCAATCTCTAACGTCCATGCTAGACACTATAATTGTTATTAATAGTAGTATACTACTAGCTAAATTACACCAAATTTGGTGTAACACTATTCATTACACAGGAAGTTTAGAAGGTTGACTTAGGTTGACTTAACACTTTCAATTAATGAGCTTTTTATTTTGGACCCTTCACATATAATAAGTATAACTGCTAAGCGTTCAACAAAAACACTAAAATAAAATTTATACAAAATATGTTATTAAAAAAGTCTCATTAATGCCCTTTGTAATGAACACACTATTGACATATGATATTTTATTCATTTTAAATAACTATTTATGATTGTTATTAATAAGTTTTTACAACTTATTAAATAACAAATAAGTTAATGTATAATATTTTTTGATTTTATAAAATAAATAAATCAACTGAGATACATCATTATGCTATTCAAATCGAATGGGTTGAAAGCCACTCAGAGTCTCAGACTCTATTTTCAACGCATACAACCTCCTAAATCGTTCATATTCAAAAGATTCAGTTTATAACAGCAAAAATATTGTTTTAATATTCATAATTAAGTAATTAATACACTATCAAATGATTCAGATTATAACAGCAAAAATATTGTTTTGATATTCATAATTAAGTAATTCAACATCATCATCATCATACTCAGTAAATCCCAACAATAGCAAAGCAAAGGTAGGGTCTGAGGAGGGTAAGACGTAGACAGCCTTACCTCTACCATGTTGGACTAGAGAGGCTGCTTCCAGTGAGACCCCCGGCTCGAATTCATAATTAAGTAATTAACACACTAATTATTTATAGTATTTTTCAAAAACTATCTGGGGTTCAACCAGTTTAGACCGATATGAAATGACTCGTTTGAAGCCGAAACCAATTTTAACATGTTAACAGACTCATCCGTTCTGATCTGCCCATGTTTGACATGTCCACTTTCACCTTTAAATGTTTCCCATTAAAAAGGACACTACAATATACATGCATATGAAAACCACAAAACTGACTTTTAAAGATGACACTAAAAGAGAAACCAGCCAGATAAAAACATAAAAAAAAATTCTTGTAAATATCACATACCTCTGTATTCGAAGATTTATCAGAAGATCCTAGTTTACCACAAACAAAGCATTGGTGTAGACGATACTTACAATTCTCGCATTTATATAGTTGATTTTGTAGACCCTGCAAAAGAATACAGATAGTAGATGACTAAAGATAATCAATGCAAAAACAAAAGTGATCGAAAAGAACAATTAAGAAAACAACACAATTTACAAAATTTGTATCATCCAAAACGAATATATAGTTAACAAACCTCCAATTCTTTAGAAGTTAAACCAAGAGATTTACACTTGGAATCTTGTGCAGAATCTCCGGTTGCGTGAAATGACCTAAAACATTCCCCGTCACAACTGCAGTGGATGTGAATCCATCACAACATCATCAATTGAAATTGAAAATATTATGATTTCAAAGAAGTCTCTTCAATATGGTTGATATGCCACATGTACAAGAAATGAAGTTACTAAGCATACATATGTAAATAGAGAATGCATTCAGCACAAAAGTTGGGAGAAAATAAATGAAAGCTAATGTTATTAATTTGTAACAAAACAAATAAGCGTACCAGATGAGTGCACCACCGTTATCGCAAATTGCACAAACTGTATCGTAATTATCATCTTCCTCATCAGACTCACTACCTTTAGTCTGATTGCTGATGGTGTCATCATCTTGCGTTTCACCGTTCGTGTCATCAATTATAAAGCTAGGTTTACTAGCAGTTCCAACATTCTACACACCAGTTATTTCAAGAATGTTAAAACAACATAACAAAGCAACAAGAGAGAAAGTATGACAAACTAGAAGCCATATTATACCTCATCATGAGATTTCCTCTTTCTGGGATTATCCAAAAATGCAGCCAAAAACTGTTCCACTCATTCAGAGTCAAGCTCAAACCAAGTTTTGAAGAAAAAAAAATAAGAGTAAAATGCCATTTTCGTCCCAGAGGTTTGGCCAGTTTTGTGACTTTCGTACAAAGGTTTGTTTTTTCGCATCTAGATCCAAAAGGTTTGAAATCCTGCCTTTTTAATCCGGCTCGTTAACTCCGTCCATTTTTCTTCGTTAAGAAGCCGGGGATATTTCCGTCTTTTTTGTTAACTTAAAGGGCAATTCAGTCATTTTCACTTTAAGTACAAGCATTTAGCATAATGTATAAGTATATAAAAGACCGAATTGCCCTTTAAGTTACAAAAAAGACGAAAATACCTCTGACTTGACAGAGAAAAATGGATGGAGTTAACGAGCTGGATGAAAATGGCAAGATTTCAAACCTTTTGGAATCCAGATGCAAAAAAAAAAAACAAACCCTTGAACGAAAGTCGCAAAGTTGGCCAAACCACAAGGACTAAAATGGCATTTTACTCAAAAAATAATCAAACTATACTATTTTCATATCAAGTTGTAACATCTAGTGACTAGAAGCTTCAATTTGACCAGCAGGAATAAAATTGCCACACATTGCACATATTTTAACCCACAATATATACTCCAAAAACTGACGTCTTACATTCTTGCTCATACCAAAAATCAATAATGTCGACTGAAATAAACATCATGTAGCTAATTCCTTTCAAGTTTCATCCATGTTATAGACATCAAGTACCCAGGTTGTGTTGACCTGAACCACATTTTGTTTCATCCATGTAAATTACTAACGTGTCAAATATGATTACAAGATTATATTACTCTGATAGTAATCTAAATTTTTGAATTAAGTAATTTAGGGGATCTCATGCACAAAAACTACTTTGGAAAACTTTCTACACATTCGACCCATTTCCTTTTAAGCTGTTTTACTGACTTTACTAGTTTGACCCATTAGAGACAATACATAACCCAAAAAACCCATTCACGAGTAAGTGGGTTGAAATTGAATAACCAAAACAACACAAAACTAATAAAACAAGACAAACCTTGGATTTTTCCAATGTTTCATCCCTCTTTACAGCTTCTCTGATGAAGCTAATATGATCTATCAGATCATTCACTGAAGGGTTTACATCATACGAGCTACAAAACGGAAAGAAAAAGTCCTAAAAACTCATACATATAACGATTAAACCCCATTAACACCTAAACTAGAGATACCTGAAAACTTTCGAGAGGTGGTTCCATAAAGATTTCTCTGGTGCTTCTGGTTTTCTTTTCAGATAGCAGAGACAATGCACGGAGACCAATATTGTCCTGATCATATTTTTGTAACATTTTTTAGGTTTTTCTAGCTTGATCCAGTGGTTATCTTTGAAAAGCACGGAGATCTGGGGAACTGTAGTTAACATATCATACTTCCATGCTTTCACCTGCTGGTATATCTTTCTCCTACCATTATCAACAAAGCCACTCAAATAAACGGGCCCTGCGTTAGCACTTGAACTCTCGTTGTCATTCCACTGTACGGGTAACTTTGAAAATGAAAGGGGATCATTATCTTTATCATAAAAAACATAATCCACGATAGCGTCTGGATATGTTTCCCCCTCGTCATCCGATGATGCCATGTTCTAGACTTCTACAACTAGCAATGCGAAAGCACTTAAACACCTGGAAAATGCTTTAGACATACACACATCTGATTTAATTAAACTAAGTTGATCAAAGTTTTGCACAACATCTAAGCAGTTAATGCGGTAAAAAACCGGATATCGGTAAAGGACTAATATTTGAGATATCGGTACTCACAGTGGTATATCGGTAATTTTAATATCATGCAGAATTTATATATATAGCAAATTAACACTAAGAATTCAGTATACTCTCCTACCATGTCCATTAACAAATTTACCTTTTGCAACTTGCAAAACACTAACAATTGTAGCAAGTAGGAATTGATTAAGACTTAAAACTTTTAACATTAACAATTAACAATTAAGACTTAAAACACTAATAGCAGCAATAAGAAGAAAGACAAATGGTAGAACTAAGAAGAAAGGTACTGATATCGGAAAAATCGGTAGTATACATTGGTCAATATCACGGATATCATCGGTACCGATATTTTGCACAGATATCTCACCGATAACCGATATATCATATACAAATACAAATTCGTAGCAAATCAACATGCAACTATACAAATACAAATACAAGTCCTATAACTAAGTTGTTGAACACTCTACGATCATACACAAACCCAAACAGAGAAATATTACGGCAAATAACGATGGAGGTTTTACAAAACCCTAATTTTCACGGCAAACATGCAATTCGTTACAGTGTGCTTCACGATCATGTATAGACGATACCTGTTGCACTGCATAACATTAGATATAGTTCATATAACTAACTATATAAGCACACAATCATGGCGTATGATTCATACCTGTGTATGGCAGATTAGGGATTCGGAAAATGAATCGTCGAAGAATGGAGATTAGCGTAATTCCGTAAACGAATGTTCGCTATAGAGTGTAAGAGAGGGGGTTTTATAGTGGTATACGTGCGTAAAGGATTTATATATATTATTCCATATATAAATTAGTAAGTTTTTGATGCATTAGCAGTTGTAACTTGTGCTTGGGGAGTTTTCAAAAAAAAAAAAAACTTAATTTTTCACTTTCAACCTAAAAGTTTTATCTTTTACATTTTAACCCCCCCCCCCTTTTTTTTTTACTTTTAACTCTAAGTTTTCCATCTTTTATAATTTAACACAACACCTTGTTATTTACAAGTGTTTCGTTCTAAATTTTGCGAATTAACATGTCGTAGCGTGCATGTGAGGTTCAACGTTTTTGCTCTATTTTTTTCATATTTGACAGACCCGTCGCAACGCGTCCATTTTTCCCCTTTTGTAAAGTTCATCGCAACGGGCGTGTCGTAGATAAACTAAGTTATTATTTTCTACATTTTACGTTTCTGCTTAATTTCTTCGCATTAAGACACTGTAACGGGTGTGCATGGTTCAACGATTTTAGTCTACTTTTCGTTCTGTGTAATTTTTACCATTTTATCTATTTTATTTTTACGATGTTGAGAGTCGATGTCGTTGTGGCATTGGTACTACTTGGCACGGCTTTACGAACGTTTTTAACCTATTAAATTTTTTACTAATATTTTCTTTCGGTTTACCAATATTCTTCCTTTACTTAAAAACTAATTTTTGTGTGCATATTTTATGTACCGGTATGTATAAATATGATTTGTTCTATATTCCGACGTAAACTTTTTTATAGACGAGTCAGGTCAAATATAATACGTTTTCGTTTAGAGAAACCATTTTTACGTGCATATTTTACGTACGTTTTGGTATAAATTCAAGTTGTTCTACGTTTTGAGGTAAAATTTTTTGGGAAATGATTTAGGTCAAATATAATATGTTTTCGTGTTTATTTTATGTATGTTTCGTAAAGTTTGTTTCGAACCGAGTGGAGTCAAATTATGGTTTTTGTTTCTCCTTTTTTTTCGAAAGCTCTAATTAATCCCTTTCGATTACATGTGCATATTTTCCTTCATACCTGTTACGTTTTCTGTGTATGAGTTGGGTCACATATAATACGTTATGATTGTTCGATATGAATTCCATTTACTTTACGTTTGATCCAATCACAATGGTTATACAGGTTACACTGAGTTCAACTGGATACGTCGAAATATGTGTTTTCATATGGTTAATGCATCATATAACGTTTGGACTAATTCATTCAATATTTACGATGTACCCACGCCGCAACGCGGGCGGGTCTTAACCCTAGTTTAAATAACTAGGCTATCACCCGGGAGCATCCCGGGTTAGGAAAATTTTGTTTTCAATAATAAAAAGTACATAAACAACATTTTCAAACTCGTTAGTATCTTGTTTCCCTTTCCACAATAATTTATTTGTTCCGTTTCATCAGTATCCTAACTTTGTCTCCATGTGTATTCATAGTTTTCGTGTAAAGCTAATAATCTTTTAATTCTTAATGAGATCTCAGTATAAAATGTTTCGTAAACCCATACAAAATGTTATATTGTTTGTTTTTAAATTAAATTATATTATGCTTTTACTTGAATTTTCAACTAATAAAATTCATAAACATATTATAAACGTGTTTTATTATAAACTCTAGTGTCGGTTGTTCCTAACATGACCTGAACACGACACATAAATACTCAGGTTTTAGGTTGGCGAAACCTGATCCTTTTAAAAAAAAGTGTGGTGTTTGAGTTGACCCGCTTTATTAACGGGTCGTGTTCGAATTGACATGTTTAAAAACGGGTTAACCCACTAATCTCTTTCATGTAAGCGTTTTAAAATAAAAATTAAATTTAATGTTCGTAATGGATGACAGTCTGAGACTGCTAATTTGGTCTAAGCAGTGGAACCAATAGAGGTCTCTTCACCCGAGGCTCCTCAAATCCGATGCAGAACATCTACTCGGCAAAAGGCGAAACCAACAGAGACAAAAATTTTGTTGTCCACAATCACCAATCAACTGGGTGTTTCTTTGTCTATCATTTAACTGCTAATCATGTTGCCCAAAAATAAATATAAGTTTAAAAATGGCACAAAAGGATAGTCTTTTGTTATTCGACATAAAGGCCACCAAAAAACATTATGCAACCAAAAGTTCTCAAATCACCATGCCACCAATTCCATATTCTTGTGAAACATAAAAAAATATATATAAGAGTAACCATGACTTCTTATGGCTTTGCAAAACATAACAAAACACCACCCAGAACTGTTTATTACTGTCTTTCTTCACTTCAAGGCACGTACCGATACAACTTCTGATCGTCTTTGTCCAGCTCCAAAAACTACCTTTTGATAAGCGCCTCGATTCTCTACTTTATCACAACTGGGTCCGGTAAAAACCTCGACTGCAATTGCTTTGTAACCTCAGCCACAATATTATCGTGATCCAAGGCGCGTCGTACTTTCATAATTCTAACAATTGCTGCATCAATCTGAGGTTTTCTGTCCTCAACTCCCTGTCGTACCTCTTGTTTTTCAAGTTCAGGTTCCATCTGCGCAATCTTTACTCTGTAAAACTCGCTGGAAAACTTATCATTAAAGAAAAACACGTCATCTTCTCCTATGTCTTTGCTCACAGTTTCTTTCCTAATCACATTTTTCCCTTCAATGCAAGCTAAGGACGGCAAACATTGTTTTAGATTTAAAATCTGTATCTCAGTAGCCTGTTCAATTTCTCTATAACTCAACCGATCTACGCTGTTGAACAACATAAGAACACACGTCTGGTAAGTTGAAACATGCAGCTCATGTTCTTGACCCGTACCAAATGTTGCTTTTATATCAACGGACCCCATATTTGTTTGCCAGGTCGGCCTGCGCCCGCTGTAGGTTCCAAGGTAATACGTCGTGAACTCGTCATACACAGTTTGGATTTCGGACGGTGTTGGCCCGTCACCTAACTCAGGTTCCATTGCTTCATAAAACTGTTTCATTGTGTCTTCAGAGGTTTTCATATCAGTAAACATGCGTTCAAATCTTGATGTGAACTGATACCCACATTCGGTTTTCAACTTCAAGATCAAACTTCTCTCTGCTTCGTCCGACACGCTCTTGTTAGAAAGAAGCCTTTCCCCAAGTGTTGTCGATAATATGTCTCAAAAATGTCTTTTTCTTGAAGATAACGAAAAAGCATAATAACTTTGTCCAGTAGAATTAAACAACCAGAAATAAACAATTGTAACTTTTCAAAGCTTCATCGACTCAACCATAATCGGTCGATCTAAAAAAAATGTCAATTGCACACATACATTCACATCTCCAGATCCATACAAAAACCACCATAATTACCACAAACAACCTATACAACACCTGAAGAACATAATCAAACACCTCAATTCAACAAAACCGGCACATATCGGATAACATGACAGCCGGATTTCAAACATCATAACTGATTTTCACAAATTACAAACAATCGAACATATCAAAGCACACAAATTAACATATGAGCAATCTTGATTCAACAAACCGTCACAGATCGGGTGACATAACTGATTTCATATATAGCAACTGATTTTCACAAATTACAAATAATCGAACATATCAATACACGCAAATTAACAAATAAACAATCTCCATTCAATAAACTGTCACAGATCGGGTAACATCACATCTGATTTTAACAAATTACAAACAATCGAACCTCATAAAGCACGTAAATTAATGTATGAACAGATCTAGAAGACGTGAATTGAAACTTACAGAGTTGAATTGGTGAGAAAGTGGTTGAAATTGGTAGGAGCCCTAGGGTTTACATCTTTGTTTCACCTATCCATCCGAGTTGCCCTACCATGGCTGCATACTTGCTAGATGCAATGCGAAATAGAGATATACATCTTTGTTTCACATAACCATCCGAGTTGCCCTACCAAGATGCATATAATCTCAAAATTGCTCAGATCGCTAAAATTGATCATCATAGCCTTTTAAATCACGAAAAATCTTGTAGCTTATTTACATCATGACGACTGGGATACATGGGCACGTGTATGTTGGTAATCGGCCTATAATGTCCAGCATTATATAAAGTGATGGCTGTTGTAGAGGTGCACAAACCGAATTTTGAGCAAAACCGATCACCTCAGCCTCTTTTTTTATCTTTTCATCTCATGCAACAGATCCTTGCCTGTGTTTTCTACCTTCTTGATCCAGTTTTTTCGGTCGATATTCTACATCACGAATTCGTATTACACCTATTAATTCCAAACCCTTAAGAAAAGAAGCAACACTATGCCAAATAAATAAACATAAAAAGAAATATGTCAAAATAAAAATCATTGGTACCAGACCACCATGTAGATATACACATTATAGCCCCGACTAAACACACACTATTTAGATTAAAATTAACATTAAAGTTATTCAAATGATAGTGATTGATAAACATGATTGAGATAGACTTTTGCACCTTCTAAGATCTAAATGTCATGCCTTTTTCAAAGCGACTCGTTTTGACCCAAACCAAAATAACCCTTTTTTGATCAACCCATTCTAATCCAAACAAAAATAGAACTTTTTAATCAACAGGTTATGACCTAAACCAAAAATAAAACTCTTTTAATCAACCCATTCTGACATAAAAACAATCTTACCCGAACCTATTTTGAACCGGCACTTCATGAAAATGGTGCACATCAGGACTGACATGTCGTAACATTGAACCCTAGCAGTTGTTACGACAGCAAAATGAAGCGGCTGGTTAATGATCTTTTAAGTAGCTTCATTAGCGAGACCATCTTGCAAATCCGGATCTCCAATAACTGCTCTTTGAAGCGAAACATCCTTTCCGGTCCATTAATCTATACATAATGAACGATAAACAGATTGAACATTGATTAAACAGAAATATCTAAATAATGATCACGATTTACCACGAAAACCGCCGAATTGTCACCTAACCGGTGAATGTATATGAATAACACTTAGGTCACACAATTATATCAAATTCTACCAGAATTTAACCGTAAACTAATCTAACAAAATATAAGTTTTTCGGTGAAATTGATTCTCAAAACAATGCATAGTTATCTCGATCATCAAAACAACATAATATCTCTAACATTTGAGCAACATTTAGGGTAGAATTTGAGAGAAAAGTAACCTGTTGTTATGCTGCAACTTATAAGCCAGTTAAATAAGAACTTGCTTTTCTATAGAGTCAGCAATGTATGGCTCATTACAGGTTCAAGGAATCAAACTTGATATACATAAAAAAATATATATACGAAAGCTCTTTTTGCTATTTAATTACTTTTAAAATGTTTAAAAAATAATTATTGTATAAAAGTTGACTCATTTATGCATTTGCCACTATAGATGGAATAATAGGAGCATTCAAGGTAACTATAAGCTTATGCACTTATATAACTTTGAAACTGTTAGAAAAATCAAAAGCAACATTGCATTAGCAACTCACACAACTTTGGGGTCTATATACCCGTATTGTAACTTGTAACTTATTGTAGTCGTGTAGTTAGCATGCTACATGTTGAAAATCTTAACATACTTCCTAGAAAAAAAACCACAGATACATTAGAGCTTCTATTATAGTATATCACCAATTAAGTTTAAGTTGACCAAAGGACAAAAAAAAGTAAAAAAAGAAATGAAGTTACCTATTCTACAACAGCCGCTGCTTCAGCATATGCATTTTGTATTATACTTAGCAAGCCTATGAAGAAATATATTCGATATTCCACCTGCAACAACAATAAAGGAACCAATGGCTAAAGTGATGATTGGAGTATTGTATGATAAATATATAAACTTGGGTATGTAAATTGGTTACTTCAACAAAAATTGGAAATCTTTCTTTCTAAGGTGGATGATGCCAAGGATATTCAAGTTAAATCCAACATCTTCTAACTTGATTATACCATTTAGGTGACAAGCGACTGGAGTTAACAGACAATACGTTAGGATTTGCAGCTGAAACACGGGTACATCTTCTAGTCTATATGTAAGGGTTTCGAGTTCCTAACTTTCTTCAGCACATCATCCACTAATGATCTACTTGTCAAATTCTGCAAAAGAACATCACAACTCAATACAAGATCAAACTCAGATATGAAGAGGAAACAAACTCAGATCAACAACAAAATTATGACATGATAGTTGCATCAAGTGCTTTCAGAACAGGCAGTTTATGTCACTTCAGAGGCAGCTCCAACAGCTTTATGTATATTCTATTTGGCAATCTTCTTCTTTGCTTCTATTAGTTGACTCTAACTAAGTACCACAGGCCCTCATCATCTTTTATTGATCAATTTTAGTTACAAGTGTGTGAACAAACACATTGTAACTATAAAGAATAACATCATCTGACCTGAAAGGTGGATATTTTTGCCTTAAGACCGGCCTTCTTTGCTGTTGAAATAGTTGTTCAAGATATATATATACGTTTTAAAAATATTCAAAATTGTTGGACCGTTTTGCGACCTCGAAAAGTCAGTCAAGGACATTCATCTTCACGTATAAAGGCGGAATCAGTACACGCAAAGTTACACAGCTTTTCCTATTCAATTCCTTCTTTATTGATGCTTTTTGAATCAATTTTGACAGAGTTCTGTTACCGGAAGCATGAACACGGTCCGCTCCAACGTACATACATCATGAACTAGTTCCGCTCCAATGACCTATATATAACCTTTGTGATTTCGCTTATATGGTATGACACATAAGCGAAACCCCCTAGATGACCTATGAGCGAAATCACTAATGACCTATAAGCGAAATCACTTCCTAATGATGTACATACAATCGAAATCACCTATAACCTATGTACACATAAACGAAATTAACAAGTTAAACCCTAAATTTGACATTTAAACTCTAATCTTGACTATCTTGACCTAAGACTTGATGTATACGTAGTCAACAGACATTCCGTGCACCAACAAACTCCCCCTTGGATGTTGACGAAGTCTTCAGCTCCGAGTCTTCAGTCTTGGTCTTTTCTCCAACTCCCTGTCTTCTCATCATAAGCACTCTATCTTCACAGGTTCAGGTTCACTTCCTAGCTCCATCTTCAAACTCCCTTTGACTGTTGATCCAGACTCCCCCTTTCACAGACTCCCCCTCTCAATATGCTAGAATCTGAGATATCTGGTTCAAGCTTTGACATTTAGCTTCCATGGGAATAATGAAGTCCAAAACCTGTGTCTCAAACATCAATCATTACAAACTATCTTTTCAACAATAAATCACAAACTCAATCAGTTTTAACAATCCACTCAAGTATTCAGGTCCAAGTTAATGACCCTGATTACTCAATTAATCTACCAAGTTCAACTTAATGACCTCGGTTGATCTTTTGACGAATCAAACTGATTTTGAAAACATTTTTCAAACAATTTACACATTTCTTGAAAATAACAAGTATCAAATTAATGAACTTGTTTTTGACTTTCCAAAAATCAAACTCTATCAAAGTAAGCTCTTCTCATTCTTCAGTCCAGAATCTCCTGCATCTGCTTCAACATCTGAGAATCCAACAATCAACTCTCTACTTTGGTTTGTCGGAAAATAAAGCAGAAATAAAATCTTTTTGGATTTTATAAAGTGTTCTAAACTAAGAAATGAAATACAGAAAACTTAAATTGCAGAAAGTAAACAAAGTAAACTATTTACAAACTTATTTTTGGCGAGCGTGTCAGGGAATCATATCAACTATCAGACAAATTACAAGTACCGTTAAGCTTCATTTCATACTCAGACTTAAACAATTCACCTCGATTGTCGATATACTGATCCATCTTAAATTCTCACACAATTTTCAATCTACTCAGGATAAGATTTAGATGTTTTATGAACTAGCTCATTCATGTGTCCCACCTCTTGAATATACTCCCGTATCCAGAATCCCAATTATCAGTCTTACAGGTGAGTATACTACAATGATATCTGTATATAAATTAGGTAATGCGAGGGCCGAGGGATCTCAGGTCGATACTTCCGTATACGCAGAGAGATATCAGCTTCGACTTTACGGTATGTCCCCTTTAGAGGATCTTTTTGCTACAACAACAACGACTATCAATTTTATTGTTTCATCGGCATGCTGAGGGTTTATGCTGTGTTTCAAGCATTTGTGTAAAGTATTATCCAAGGACTAGGTCAAAACTACCGTTCAGCAGAAGTCCCGGAATAATACCCCAGACATCATTGAGTATAAAGACCTAGTATATTAGATTATGAGACCTTTCAAACGAGATTACAGGGGTTACCTATATATCCAAGTAGTGTTCCCCACGAATTTCACAAGTTTGATATTTTAGGTTTATATCCCGAATAAATCTACTAAATGTGCGAAAACCTATCGACACATCATTAGTGAGACTGTTTAACTCATTTAAACTTTACAAATCTTTAGCATACTGTAATAGTCTAGCCGATGTACTATCATTTTCCCTTTTTACACAAGCTCTTTTTCAGATTTAATCATGTTTTTGTATTTTTGCATTTTTTACTTTTTTTGTATTTTCTGAAAAAATAAACTATATACATCTATCTACTCCCCCTAAATACCAAAACAAGTAAAAAATCGACAAACCATTGCAGATTGTTTCTCGTCTTCATCCGCAACAGTACTCTCATCAACGCCAATTATGCCATCCGACACTGAAAGAAGCTTCATACCGTTCAGTTTTAACAAATATTTAAACCGATTTTTATCAAAAGCTTTGGTATGTAAATCAGCTTTCTGTTCGTCAGTGTGGAATTTCTCAATTCGTATCAACTTTTTCTCAAAGCAATCACGAATAAAGTGATGACGAATTTCTATGTGTTTAGTTTTAGCGTGATGTACTGGATTTTTTGTTATATTTATTGCGGCCTCATTATCAACAAAAAGAGGTGTGTTAAGAAACTGCAAACCGTAGTCGCGCATCTGTTGCTGTATCCACAGGATCTGAGAGCAGCAACTGCTAGCAGAAACATACTCCGCTTCACATGTAGATAACGCCACAGACGTTTGTTTCTTACACTGCCAGGTAACAAATCTAGGACCAAAGAACTGGCATCCTGCAGTTGTTGATTTTGAATTGACTTTGCAGCATCCGAAATCCGAATCGGAATACCCTTCGAGCGTAAAGTCGCCTTTCCTAGGATACCACAACCCCAATGAAGGAGTTCCTTTCAGGTAGCGCAATATCCTCTTCACAATGATCATATGCGAAGCTCTCGGGTTAGATTGAAATCTTGCTGCGAGGCACGTTGGGTACATAATATCAGGACATGAAACAGTTAGGTACATCAAAGAACCTATCATGGATAGGTAAAACGTTTCATCAGCCCTGTCTCCGGTGAGATCTGGGTGAATCCCATGATTTGTTGCAAGTGGGGTAGCAGCTGGAGTAGAACTTGACATCCCAAATTTCTCTAGAATATCATGAACGTACTTTGACTGATGAATGAAAATTCCCTCAGGAAGTTATTCAACTTGCAAACCTAGAAAGAATTTCATCTCCCCCATTGATGACATTTCGAACTTTTGCTTCATCACTGATTCAAAATCTTTACATAGATTTTCATTTGTCGACCCAAAGATTATATCGTCCACATAAATCTGAACTATCAGAAGATGACCGTCAATCTCTTTAGTGAAGAGAGTGGCATCCACTTTTCCATGAATGAACTTGTTGGCTAGTAGTTGTTGAGACAAAGTCTCGTACCAAGCTCTCGGGGCCAGGTGTAAACCATACAGCGCTTTGTCCAAGAGATAAACCTTGTTTTTGTGGATTGGATCGGTGAAGCCCGGCGGCTGTCCGACATAAACCTCCTCTTTGACCTTCCCATAAAGAAACGCCGATTTTACATCTAACTGATATACTTTGAAGTTCTTCCAAGACGCAAATGCAAGAAAAATTCTGATTGCCTCTAGTCGTGCTACAGGAGCATAGACTTCTGTAAAATCAATTCCCTCCTGTTGACTAAAACCCTGAACAACGAGTCGAGCTTTGTTCCTTACAACAACTCCTCTGTCGTCTCTCTTACACTTAAATACCCATTTTGTATTAATTTTCCTATGACCATCTGGCAAATCAACTAACTTTCACACTCCCAATTTCTCGAATTGGCTCAGTTCCTCCTGCATTGCATTGACCCAATAGTCTTCAGTAAGCGCCTCTTTGTAAGTTCTTGGCTCAACCTACGAGATAAAACAACTCAATGAGAATTCAGTTTGCAAAGGAGCAACTTTTGTATAAAAACATGTAAGCCCTTTATCAATTTGATTTCGAGTGCGAACGCCTGTCTGTAATTCTCCTATGATCAACTCCTCTGGATGATATGAAAAAGTTCGCGGCATCACTTCGCTTGGAACATCTACATTGCCCTCCAGATTAGTAACATGCTGCTCTGCATCTTGTTCACCAACTTGGTTTGTTTGACTTGAAATTTGAATTTGCTCCCCCTCAGAATCTGAATCACCATGATCAAAGACTGGCATGTTTTCAGCTTCTTGATTATCATCTTGAACCGACTGATTTTCCTGAGCAACTTCATTCTGTTGGACATCATCATGTTCACCAGCATTACTCGGACCTGCTTCATCGTCATTTGAAGTTTCCCATGGTCTTCTAGAATACTCAGCTGGGAACCTTAGCAGTGACTCGTATTCACGCAAAATATCCAACTCATCAAAGAAATCTTCATCTTCCTCTGATTCTTCTCTCATGTCAAACGAATCCCACAGTTTGTCATAATGATAACGCCATGAATCTCCAGGATTCTGCGGCGGCATAGTATAACCTTGACATTCAACATTTACAGCTTCAATAATCCGCTTCTCACTTGGAACGAAGACACGTCGCATCGGATTTGCATAACCAACAAATATTCCCTCAATGCTCTTCGGACCAAACTTTCCATGAGGCTCTATAACAGTACAGGGTGACCCGAACGGTTCTAGATACTTCAAATTCGGTTTGCGGTTATTGATTAGCTCAAAACATGTTTTGTTGAACTTCTTGACAGTTAGAACCCTGTTGAGCGTATAGCATGCGGCGGAAACAGCTTCAGCCCAAAAATTTATCGGTAACTTTGAATCTGCGAGCATAGTTCTAGCCGTCTCGATTTGTGTCCGGTTTTTGCGTTCTGCGACTCCATTCTGCTGCGGAGTATACGGAGCACTAAACTCATGCAATATACCTCTTTCATCACAAAATTCTTCCATCTTACTGTTCTTGAATTCAGTACCATTATCACTTCGAATTCTTTTGATACGCCTTTGGTACAGATTCTCAATTTTTCTGAATAATGCCATCAAACTATCAAACGTTTCATCTTTCGTCTTCAAGAAAGAAACCCACGAAAATCTGGAATAATCATCAGTAACGACCAAACAATAGTAATCTCCTGTAATACTTTTGACATTCACAGGACCAAACAAATCCATGTGAAGTCTTTCCAGAGGTCTCGAAACTGAATTGACTTGCTTTGTTGGGTGTGACTTTTTCTTCTGCTTGCCTTTTACACAGCTAATGCACTCCCCTTCCAGATGAAAACCTTTGACATGAACTCCAAGAACCAAATCATTGTGCACCAAGTGATTCATCTTCCTTAGGTGAATATGCCCCATCTTGCGGTGCCACAATCTCGATTCTTTTCCAGTTGTTCTAGAAACAAAACAATGTGCTTGACCTGTTGTTGTAGTTGCTACAGTCATATCCAACACATATAAATCATTCACTCTAGGTGCCCGCATGATAATCCATTCCTCAGGGATAACAAATCCTGGTTTCAAGATCAAACATTCTTTATCAGTGAAGTGAGTAGTATACATATTGTCACAAATCTGCGAGATACTAAGCAGATTGTTCTCCAGCTCAGTAATGTAGTTAACTCTTTCAAACGTCACAATCCCGTTGGATAACGTTCCTTCACCAATAATTCTACTACCTTCATGACCAGCAAATCCCACATAACCACCATTGATATTTCTCACATCATACAACAACGCAGTCTTCCCTGTCATATGTCGAGATGCTCCACTATCCATGATCCATCTGGATACAAGTTTTGGAAGATCCTGCACATAACAAACTTTGACTTAACTAACTTCAATAAAGATGCCGATTCATGCTTCGCGATCAAGGAAGCTCCGGCAATTCAAACTGTTTAGTCAAACATGGAGTCCACCCAGGCCTCATCAGCCTTAGGTGTAACCTTGACTCTTGCAATTTGAATTTTGAAATTTTCAGCCTTCAAAGGTGGAAAATTTGCATCATAATCAACCGAAATTGATTCTTCAGCCTTTTTCACTTCAGAAGTTGAAATTTTCGTTTCTATTTTTTGTTTCCAAACTTGTTGAGATAATGCAACCCGTTTGTAAAATTTGTCATTTTTAGTTACCACCACTTTCTTTACGGGTTCATTTTTCACTTTGATGTTGTCATTTTTCACATTCTTTTTCTCAACAACCATTGGTGCTTTACCCTTTTCGTCAACTTTCTTCTTTTGAATCTTCACAGTTTCAGTCTTAGACTTCACATTGGTACACTTTCGTGCAATGTGACCAACTTGATTACATCTAAAACATGTTCGAGTATCAACAACTCGACTAGTGCCTTCAGACTGATACAGTGAAGCTCTTTTCTCAAAGAACTCTTCATTCGATTTTGAAAAAATCACTTTCTCTTCATCAGCAAGTGAACTTGAACTGTTCACAAACTTTTTCTTTTCAGCAAACCTCTTGTTTGAAACATTTCTTTTCTGATAATTCCAACCACCCTGATAACCAGCCGACCAATTGTTTCGATTGTTATTATAAAAACGTGGTGGATTAACAGATTTCTTGTAGTAAGATTTATCTTTCTCAAAACTCATTTTTCTCTTTGTTTGACTCAACTTGTTCACTTCTGACAACTCAACTTCAACCAACTTAAAAACATTTGTCAATTTTTTCACATTTACATTCTCAATCGGAAACTCAGAATCCGAATACAACTTATCAGATCCAGCCATCTTGTACATCACAAGACCCGGTTCATCACTTAAGTTGTTTTTGGATTTTGGTTTCTGAATGTATTTATCCAAGAAACACCCATCTTCCTCAGTAGTGTCACTATCCATTTTAACACATTTTCAACAACACCTTTTACAATATCATTTTGGACACTATCGTCATTAGAAGATGTGAACATGACATCAATGTTCTCCGGAAGTTTAACTTCACTTTCTTCCTCAATTTCAACCAACACAGATTGCTTTTTCGTGTAGTTATCAAGAACAGGTGGTGGAACTTGCTGAAAACCCACCCCAGTTCCATCACAGTACACATCTTCGCCTGCTTTGTCTTTCCCGATGGGTTTGGGAATAATGTGTTGCAAAACAAAGCTTGCAGAGCTGTAACTGTTAAGCTTCAACTGGATTCGCTCGTTTTCAATTTCAGCCTCTTGAAATTTAAGTTTCAGTTTAGCGATTTCATCCAGTTGTTGGTTGATTGATTCTTCTTTTACTCTAAGCACTGCTTTTAGATGTTCATTTTCTTTAAAAGTTTTACCATTTCGATCATCACTATCTTTCATCGTGCTTTTGAGTTTTTCAAACTTTTCAGAAATCTGACGGTTTTCACGAATCAACTTTTCATTTTCTTGTTTAATTTTGTTATGATCAATTTTATCATTTTCAATTTGTCTAGTTAATTCTCTTATCCGTTCAGTTGAAGCTTTAACTGTTTTGTCACGATCAAGACTCTGATTCTCAACACTTCTGACCTTTGCTGTCAGATCATCAACTTTCTTCCCGTTGAGATACGTGATTGTATTACAAAATTTGCACTCTTTGTTGCAATTTTTGCAATCAGCATTTCCATCAATTTTCTTACCTGACGCATTTGTTGACAAGTTTGAACTGACCTGGCTTTTTGACTCAGACACGGAGTTAGAGTCTACCTCAAGTGCCTTAGCAGCCAGCACTTTGTCAGCCATTTTTCCGAGGTTCTCTTCAGTCAACTACTGCGTTGTGTCAATAATTCCAGTATCAACTTTCTTTGATTTTTCCAGCTCTTCTTTCTCCTTTCTCTCTTTTTCTTCTTTTTCTTTCTCGTCTCCAGTTCCCCACCATTTATTCTGCCAGTACTCATCCTCTTCTTTGTACTGCTGGATTATGGCTTCGATATCAAGTGTTTTGTCATCGATCGCAATATTTCCATATTCATCAAGATAACACTCTCTGTACGGATCCCATCTATTTGCTCTCCTCGCTTCCAGAAAGATACGAGATATTCTAATTATTTTGTTTTCAGCAATCATTTTTCTGTATTGATATTTTTGCTCTTCAGTTCTATCGTCTTTCCACGGAATAGGTTCGTCGTTTTTCGCCATGAATGCGTAACCAACCGCATCTTCTTCTGGTAGAACCTCTTGACTCCAATCATATCCTTCATCATCATAAATCACCGCAAGAGCTCTAGATTTCTCTCTATTGTCTTCAACCTGCTTCAATCTAGGCGGCTCGGATTTATTCTGATGATATATTGCCTTTTTGTAATAATCATCTCTGAAAGGGTTCTCCGACTCATCAGCATAAGCGTTTCTACATTCTCGCTTGAAGTGACCTTTCTGCTTACACTTGAAGCAAGTCACCTTGGACTTATCGAAACCCAACTTGGTAGATGGACCACCAATTGTCTTCCTGCCGGTAATTTCCATAAAACGTTGTGCTCGACGAACAGCACTGGCCATAGCCCAACGAATATCGATCAGCTCCATTTCTTCCGGATCAATCTGATCATAATCTTCTTTTGTCAGATTGGTGTTGCCTATCTTCCCAGCTACTAACCCTTCATACGATTCCAACACTGATGCTAGGAAGATCATCTGCTGTTTGGCCGACTCCTCATCAAAATTCTGAGCATTCTTCAAGTCTATTGCGATGTTGCATTGAAAACGATTCTTTGCATCAGAATGACTTGCAGATGATGAAGATCCACTGTGATAACCACTGTGATTTCCACTGCTTTGACCACTTTGACTTTCTTTGCTTGCTGTGGACACATTTTCAACAGAAAACGCAGTCTTGGGAGAAGTTGCTTTTGGCATCATGCTTTTTGGATAATACAAATCCAAATTCTGTTGATAAGATGAGTGATTAACTTTGTACGTCTTCTTCAACTCCAGCTCATGACTTTCAAGTCTCTCAATCAACAAATCTGGAGTAAGATCTTTCGGCAAGATAGTGTTTTTTAGCATGAGAGCATAATATCTCCACTCCATCTCGTCTGGCAACGAATTGAACAACTTGTCTACTTGCTCATCATCAGAATACTTAATTCCATGTCTAACTAATTCCAGCTTCAGGTGCCCAAACCTCTCGATCATTTTTGACACTGATTCATTCTTTAAGCACCCAAACATATCAAACTCTTTCCTAAGTAGTTTTATTTTGTTTTTCTTGATTTCTTCACTACCTATACATTTCTTTTCTAACTTTTCCCAAAGATCTTTTGCATTTGAATAATCGATCAAGGCAATAATGTCTTCCCGAACGGATTGAAATAACAATGCCACACACTTTTGTTCAGCTACAAACGAATCAATCTCCTCAGCTGCTTTTAAAGTTTCACCATTTTTGTTTCCATTAGCATAACCGTTTTTCAGACTTTTCCAGTTGGGAAATGCGAATGCCATCAACCAATCTTCAAACTTTCTTGACCACCGACTGTATTCCTCGATAGCCATTAACTTTGGAGGTTTATTGAACGTTCCGAATGCACTTTTCGATTCCCAAGCTTCCTTTTTCTTCTCTTTTGGCGTATTCTCATTCGTATTGCTAGACGAAGAATCATCGTTTCCGGAATCTCCAGCGAATGCGTACATGTCGCTGAACGGGTTCAAGAATATGTCATCCATCTTGAGTGTACCTGCAAGAATCAGCCAACACTTAGTAAAAAAAAATTTAAAATTTTGAAAACTGTGACAAATAAGCGAAATCAATTGTGATTGACACAAGAGCGAAATCAGTTGTGTGACTGATAAGCGAAATATGTATATGTGACTGATAAGCGAAATCAGTCGATGTGACACAAAAGCGAAATCACTTTTGTCAAATGAGCGAAATAGGCTTGTCCGAATAAGCGAAATCAGGTGATGTCCCTTTGAGCGAAATCACTATGTCTGAATAAGCGAAATCACTTAGTCCGAATAAGCGAAATCAGGTATGTCCTAATGAGCGAAATCAGATGATTATATCCCTCGATGTTCGTAAAAGCGAAATCAGGTTTTAGCCAATTTTCACCATGTTTTAATCCGGATTTTAACCTGAATCTTTCTAGGGTTTGTTAATAGTATGTTTTACACGTTATATTCGAAATTCAGACAATTTCAACCGTAGGAACTATCTCAAATCGAAAAAGTATGAAAGAAAGTGAGTAGAAGTAAGAGAATTTGGTCGATTCTGCTGTAGTAGTATGCACTCCTTGTCCTGAAGCTCTGATACCACGTGTTGGACCGTTTTGCGACCTCGAAAAGTCAGTCAAGGACATTCATCTTCACGTATAAAGGCGGAATCAGTACACGCAAAGTTACACAACTTTTCCTATTCAATTCCTTCTTTATTGATGCTTTTTGAATCAATTTTGATAGAGTTCTGTTACCGGAAGCATGAACACGGTCCGCTCCAACGTACATACATCATGAACTAGTTCCGCTCCAATGACCTATATATAACCTTTGTGATTTCGCTTATATGGTATGACACATAAGCGAAACCCCCTAGATGACCCATGAGCGAAATCACTAATAACCTATAAGCGAAATCACTTCCTAATGATGTACATACAATCGAAATCACCTATAACCTATGTACACATAAACGAAATTAACAAGTTAAACCCTAAATCTGACATTTAAACTCTAATCTTGACTATCTTGACCTAAGACTTGATGTATACGTAGTCAACAGACATTCCGTGCACCAACAAAAATGATAAAATAAAATCAAACGGTTGAAGAAATTACCTCTTTCAACATATCATATACTGCTTCAGATCTCTCAATCCTGCAATACAACCATCAATTGAAATAAAAACAATAGCATTATCCTGATCGACAAGCTCCTAACGACATCATCATTGTTTGGTACCTAGTCCGCAATCACTTCCATCTTTGGCATGGCTCCCTTAGAACCTCCTTTCAATTTTTCAATTAAAGGTACCTTAATTGATCCGAACAAAACTCACCGGAGGTTGTCGAATTAAAGAAGAGGCAAAGAAGCAAACGAACGTCGTTTAATCAAGATCTAAGCAAAACAGTGTTTAAAATCTTGATATAACATATAAATCATTGCCTAATTGTTAGATCCAATTTCATACGAAAAATATATTCATAATCCACAAAATTGCTTAATCTAGATAAAAATTGTTCAAAATAAAGATGAAAACACCATTATCTATGTGTAACCATCAGATCCAAGACCACGTAAAATTGTATATACTAAAAGCAACCTGCCGATCAAAAGTTTCAGAGTCTAAAGCGATGCCATAATAACATGTCAAATGATAACACAAATCTGAAACAAAACATTAACAATCAGACATAAAATAGTATATATCTAAATCGATCGAACAATTAATAGATCAAGTGATATTGCAGTTCTACGACGCTAACCTAAATATAATGTGAAGAACAAAAAAAATTCGAAATCAAAATACCTCACTTGTTGTGTGCTCATCAGATCAAAGCAGACAAAAGGAAAACCCAATCATTGTGAATCTTGAGCGTTTCACCCAAATCGCAGTGAAAAAACTGGTTTGTGATGGAGGTGTAGAATTTCGCCATTAGGGTTTGTGACGGAGGCGCATGAAGAGAAGGAAAGGAATGGGGGATTTAGTATTTTAGAAGCTTTATATACTCGGGTCAAGATTCCGGGTTTGGTATATGACGCGGGATCCGTATAAAAATATCACTTTTTTCCCACATTTTCCCACCAAAACACCAAAATGGTTGCACCATGTGATGACACGTGTCCCACACTTTATTTGTTTATTATATATATATAGATAGAGTAAATTGCGGTTTTGGTCTCTAATTTTTGGCATGTTTCACCTTTAATCCTTTCGGTCTAGATTGAAACCTTTTAACTTGTCAAGTCCTGAGTTTTGTAAATTGTAACTATGGGTGTTAATTTCTGACACGACCCGAAAACACGATACAAACCTAACACAAAATTCGCAGGTTTAGGTTTAGTTTTAACGGGTTCGGGTCAGTTTCAGGTTGAACCCGCCAACCCGTTTAGCTAAACAGGTCAGGTTCGAGTAAACCCGGTCAGGTTGACGGGTTGACCCATTTATATAATATTATATTTTTTACAATATGTTTTATGCTATAAATTAAATTTGGAATGTATTTTATGCTATACTTATAACTTAAAAATAGAAATTGACATAATATTTTATGATTTTAATGTAATTTTATTATCTAATTTGTGTTTTTTTTGTAGTAGATGTTATTTTTAATATATTAATTTGCTGAAAAAAAATAAATAAAATAAAAAAATTCGGGTTGAATAGGTCGGGTTCGGGTCAGCCTACGAAAATTCAGGTCAGGTTCGGGTTCATATGTATGAAACGATTTTCGGGTTTAGGTCGGGTTTGGGTTGTCTAAAATTTTCGGGTTCGGGTCGGGTTGAACTCGTTAACCTGCGAACACGACCCGTTTAACACCCCTATTTGTAACTATTTTCATAATACTAATTTTATCAAAGGGTAAATTACACTTTCCGTCCTTTATATTTGTATCAGATTGTAATGGATAGCCTTAACTTCAATAATTACAGTCACAATCCTTTATTTGGAAAACTCAGTACATCTTTCGTCCTTTGGCACTAACAAGGTTAAAATTTTCAGTTAAGTCTATTCACTTAAGGGCAGTTTAGTCTTTTTACCAATTTAATTAAATTAAAATTTAAAAAAAGCTTAATATTTAATCGCACCTCCTCTGTCTTTCTATCAATCTCAGTTCTCTCTCTTCAACTAGTTTCCTTTCTTCTTTCCTTAAAATACAAACACGAACCCTAATATATTGCCACTCAGATTTCAGAAGTTTTTAGGCAAAATGAGTGTAGTTCATGGAGATTTCAGTATGTACAGCCTCAATGGTTGTTGAATTTGTGGGTAGCGCAATGGTTGTCGGATTTGTGAGCCAGATTTGAGGATGTTTGGTGGTGGTTACAGACGGTGGTTGTTTAAGAAGACGGGTTTGCTGTTTAAGAAGTCTTAATCCACCAACAACAGACAAAATAAAGCTCATTAGGTAGACGATGATTAGGTGTTTGAGCTGGCTTATGTTGATATTGCAGTACAGAGCAAAACAGAGAGCGAGTTGTATTGTTACCGTACATACCCATGATTTTTGCTCCATTTTTCTTCAGATGGAGTATGGTGATTATCTCAGGATGTGATCGTGGAATGTGATGAGAGGACAGTAAAATGAAATGAGCATGGATAAGTTATAAATTTAGGATTTGTTGATTAGATCTGATGATGAGAGAGCCATGAGAGAGAGAAAGAGAAAGAGAAAGGGGGTGAGATTTTAGGATGTGTGGCTATGAAAATGAATGGAAAAAGAAAAGATATTTTAAATATAGTTGTAAAATTCCTAACATACCCTCATTTGCAAGGTACATTCCATACTTAGCTAAAAATTTTAATCTGGTTTGTTTTAAAAGGACTTACGGTGTAATGGGTTTTCCAAATAAAGGACTGTGACTGTAATTATTGAAGTTAAAGGGTATCCATTGCAATTCGATACAAACATAAATGACGAAAAGGGTAATTTACCCTTTATCAAAAGAATCTGTTAAATCCCCTCACGTCTTTTTCATATGAGAATCGACTTAGTCATTTTGTTAAAAGATCTCTACTTAAGTAAAACATAACCTTAATTTGGTCGAAGGGTTCTGAGTTACGACTAGGGACAAGAAATTTCGTACCAAATACCATGACTGGCACCATACGAGTATCGTACCGTAGCGTACCAGACCACTACCAATCGAACATATACGGACAATATTCGGTTTTAAATCTAACTTGTTTTTAGCATCGGTGTTGTAACAACTCTCATAAAAAATTACCATTTCTTATTTTAATTTGCCCAATAGGAAACCCTAATTGAGACTCCCAAGTAATCCTGCATAACCCCTAAAATTTTCAGAACAATCGGAATCAGGATCAGGGCCCCTAAAACTCAGGGGGGGTATTTCCTAGTCAGTATTATCTAAACAGTTTGTTGTCAAAATCGAATTTTAACGAACTGTCGACTCAGCTAGGCTACCAAGACACGGGGCTGCCCTATGCTAGGGTGGTGCCCCACACGCCACGCGACGACCCCTCGCGCCACGCGAGGGAGCCATTTTTCCAGTATATATTCAGGGGTTTGGCACTTGAAATTCTGCGTTGGTTCGACGTTAAAATTCATTTTCTACACCAAGATATCGTCCGTTTACTACAAAACACACACACAGCACGAAACGCTGCCGCGATAACAGGGTAATAACTCGATTGCTACTACGATTCAATGTCTGATCGATTGAAACTATCCGATAGATGTTTAAGTGCTGTCCAAATTAGGGCTATACTTTGTCATTCGTCGTGAATTCGATGGATGTTTAAGTATTGCACTTTGTCATTCGTTGTGAGGGTTTTAATCTCGTGAGTTATCGTAAATGCTGTATTAGTTACTAACCTAGTTTCGTATGCATTGTTATTATCTTAGGTTAACAAGGCTAATCAATAGGCTAAACTCTGCCCGTTTAAATCTGCAATGTGAGTCATTCTCTTTTTACCAAATTTGTTTTCAAAAGCATGTTTATTTTCAAAAGTTATAATTACAGGGATTAAGTCTTTGTAGTCTTCAATTACAGCCGGTATGTGGGGTTTTGTATACAATACTTGATAACCGTCACCATTGGACAACGAGTTAGCCAATGGGTGATATGACCATAGTCACAGAAATGAGTCGAGTGACAAATACCGTTGGGTAATTGGTTGATATATAAACATTGTAATCGCTCTTAATACTGTATATTATAACAATGTGTCATTTTGTTAGGGTTGTAAACGAACCAAACGTTCGATGAATAGTTCGTGAACCGTTCAGTCGGAAGTTCGTTTGTGTTCGTTCGTTCGTTTATTAAACAAATGAACACGAACAAGAAATTTCGTTCGTTTAGTTAAATGAACAAACATGAACAGAGGTCGTGTTCATTCGTTTATGTTCGTGAACGTTCGGTAACGTGTTCGCTTGTGTTTGATAGTTCATTAGTGTTAGTGTATTATATATTATGTTCATGAATGATTGTTTGTGTTCGTTTATTTCCATTTGTGTTCATGAACATTAGTTTGTGCTCATTTGTGTTCGTCAACGTTCGTTGCCTAAAATTAACAAACAACCACAAACGAACACGAATAAGTTCATTTCCTTAACAAACGAACACAAACATAAAATCCCGTTCGATAAGTGTTCGTGAACGGTTCGCGAACACATATATTTTTTAACAAACGAACATGAACAAGGTCTTGTTCATGTTCGTTCGGTTCGTTTACAGCGCTAATTTTGTGCAAATGAATGATTCACCAGTATTTCCCTGCTGACAAAAATATTTTTAAAACATGGTTCAGGTGATCTGCTGTGATCCCGGAAAAAGGGTCGTGTAGCACTATACGCTTGAAGAAGTGGCTCGATTAAATAGAGAAACATGTTTTTGTAAAGAAATAGGGGTTTCCCAGTGAAATTCCCTTATTGTAAATTACGGGGTTTGTCCCGGATTATGAAATAAAGTAATCGGGCATTTTCAAGTTTTAAACGATCCTGTTAATAATTCCGTTGCCAAATTAAATAAATACCACGGTATTTCTGTCCCGCGGCTCCTGGACCGGGTAAAACCAGGCCGGGGGTCGTGACAGGTGTTATGTTGTATGGAGTTGGTTAAAAGTTTTAGCAGTACATGCCATAGCATAATTTGGTCGAACACTTTGATCGAAGGTTAAAAACGGTTGTGACGCTATGGGTTGTTTGAAGTGTAGGTGCATCATTCAATTTGCAGGTAGTTTACGGTTAGTTTATCAACAATCCTACCATTTTTGCTAAGGACGGATAATACACAGGTAAAGGCTTTTACTAAAAATAACTTGTCTTCTAAACCAGAATATAAAGGACTTATAGATGGCAAACACTATTATCTGAGTATCATTTTGATATAGAAATAATCAAATCTGATAAAAATGTTCTAGCAGATTTCCGAACCAGTGATCGAGGAGCAAGAATTAACCCAAAAGATGGATAAATATACTGAAGATATGGATAAACAAATAAAGTCGATAAAAGAAATTGCAAAAGATATGAGACAAATGTTAACATCATAGAAACAATCCCTGAGAAGATCTCAAATATAAAGGATTTGATTGAGAGAAATTGTCTTCTCATAAATTCTATGATATCATTTTATGAGTTTGACAGTATGAAGATAAAGCTTTTGGTAAAGCATCACATAAAAGAAAGAATAGATATTTCTTTCAATTAAAAAGGGAAAAAGAGATAACCCTTCCACTTCATTAATAGGAATACAAACGGTAGATCTTATTTCTGATCAGGACGAACCTAAGGGTGAAGGGAGTGGTTAGACACTTGAAAGTGGCAAACTTTAAAATCAACCAATGAGAGGGTGCCATGTCAACACGTCTAAAGAGTTTAAACTTTGGTGAAAAGTGTTGGCATTGGTTAAACACTTGAAAGTGGTAAACCTTTTTTTTTCATTTAAAAAAATATATATATATATATATATATATGTTAAAGTCAAACATACACACACACATAAAACATAACAGTCTTGTCCCCCCTCTTTCTCGATCGACAATTGGTTACCGAACATTTGGCTTTGCCGCGCGGTAAACTTGGAAGGCGGTGGTGTTGCCGCTCGGCATTCGGCTTTGCCGAACCCTTTGCCGCCCCACTCCCTTCACCCTAAAGAAAAATCTTTTTCATTTAACCCTAATACAGGGAAAACTTCTACCTTTAAAAATAATTTTCAAGAATTGCCAACTCAACCAAATTATGTTGAACAACAATGGTTCAATATGAAGGAATTGTATAGCCTTCAGAATACAAATATAAGATACATTGATTTTACAAGGATCTTCTCTAGAATCAATTATCTACAAGGAAAACCTGCTGAAGAGATAAGGTACTGGTATGATTATGGAGCCATCAATAAGATATATCTTACTTTACCTGATATTCCTGAAATCTCTCTCTTTATTTATTTATTTTTTACCAGAATGGGTTAAATATGGGGTAAGGAATTGTTATCTAAATAACTCTACAATTACTCCAAAAGATGTCATGGCTCTAAAACTCTTTTCTGCAGGGCCTGATTTTTATAATGAATTTATTATCTAGCTTTTCACTTTATTCAGATAGAAAAGGTTAATTGAGTCTTTACTTATTTTGTTAATACTTGAAGAAAGATTTTCAAAACTTTAATGAAAATGGTATTCATTATAGAAGAGGATTAGGAATAAAAGTAATAATCCAAGCATTAGAAGCTGCCTATAAAAATGGATTTAGGACTTATGGTGGAAAAATATGTTTTCTTTTGTCATTATTTCACCAGCAAGAAATACTCCATCATCAACGAAAAATATTTAGAGGATAAAATTAAATTTTTGGAAAAAGACATAATAAAATCGAGTCCCCAGGCTCAAGAAAAGAAAATGTTTGCTTATTCAGGAATCATAAAAAGATATATGTCAAATATGTTCTAAATAAAAGGACAACATGGGTATTGATTCTCAAAATGAGGGTTAAACATCTAATGATAAGGATTTTATAAAGGGAAAATTACCAAAATGTTGGTTGACCAAGAGGGTTTTCAATTTTGTCACCCTCCTGCGTCCTTGGAAGGACCACTCAGCCTCGGAAGTATCCGCATGTTATGTTGATGTGTCCATGTCCTAGAAGCTGACACGTGTCCCACATGTTGAAGCGTCGGTGGCCGACGCATCATAACCAAAAAGTTTGTTGATGCGTCCGACTTTGAGTTTTGCTGACGCGCCCCTGAAACCAGTGTACGTGGCTCCGCCGACGCTGCTGAACGGCTTGCCTGACGCTTCCGATGGTTGCTCGACGCTTTCGATGGGTTGGCCAACTCTTCCAATGGCTTGGCCGGCTCTTTCATTTTGTTTGGCTCGGCTGAGTTCTATAATATATATTTTTTTGTTTTTTTTTAATTCTATTAAACATAAATTTTCAAAGTTAAATATTACAACCTAAAGATATGAGTTAAATATAATTTTTAAAATTTTCAGCCTATATATACAGGCCCACGTTGTCCATCAGTGTGTATGAGCATGATGGCAACCGGGAGGCGTTCTAGTAACATACCGGAATCAGTAGAAAACACTATATGAGCCAATGATAAGCAACAACATGAAAATTGGTCTCCAAATGTTCTTAAGTTTTATTACGCCGGGTTCGAGTCCCGCTGCCACCCTTCTTTTTGTTGTTTTAGTTTTTTTTTTTGAAAAAGGTTTCAAGTTTCAATATCTAACAAAAAACGGTCACTCAACTTAATTCTCTATACTAACCATATTAACTTAATTAGCTAACTTGTTTTAACTTACATAACTTTAAACTACAGAATGGAATGGATAATTTTTGTAGAATTTTCTTAGATTTTTTTTTCTTTTGTTGCAGAATATTTATATAATTTTTGTATATTTTTAAAGAATTTTTGCTTATTACTAAAGTTTTCACAAAAAAAAATAATAGAAAATTAAAGATTAAGTTAAATTAAAAGGGAAAAAAATACCCAAATAAGTAAAAAAAATTCAAAAAAAAGTAAATAATTAATGAGTCAGGCCGACGCACCGGACGGACTGGTCGGCAGACGCTTGGGAAAGTGTCAGGCGGACGCTTAGGAAAGTGTCAGGCGGACTCTACTCGATTGATGGTGTAACGACCGTCTCAATTAATCAAGATTTTAAAAATAAAATACACATTTTAATGCTAAAATGTGACTTTACATAAACTTGTCATACTAACATTCCCATATGTTTACAACATTACAAAAACATATTTATAAGTGTTTACATAATTCACTTATAACTAGACAAATCAAGATTTGACGCGGAAGCTTCATTTAACGTGTGTTCGATTCTTGCTCATCGCTTGATCTTCACCCGGGACTCTCGACATTCACCTATGATCAAAACCAACTTAGAAGTCAGTTTTGATAGTTAAATAACAAGTACTACAAGGTAATTGAGTCAAATAATCAAAATAAACAAAATAAACAAGAATTTCAAGAATTTAGTCCATCGAGAATGTTTGCATCAGTTGCTGCATATTCCCAGCCAAGCTTGATTTTACGAAAACGAGCATAACTCTTTCGTTATTGATCCGATTTACACGATTCTTTTTCCTACGTGATCGTAATTTAATTCTCCATCACATGGAGTTAAAATCTGACATCCGGATTAAATAAATTTGAGATTTTTAAGCCTTCGACTTATTATATTTTTACTAAATTTTGACCCGTCTATGTGTTTATTAAACAAACATGTTTGTTCGACCCGCATTTTTCACGAACCCTTTATCTCCACATTGTCTATCATATAAGGTTCCAGTCACGGGTTCCTACGCATTATTTACCCATTTTAATTATAATCTTACTTTGACCCATTAAGGGTATTTATGTCCTTTTAAGCATAAATCACACCCATTCCTCGTATGCCTCATAATTTCAACCATTCATATTGATTGGTCTTCCACCACAACTAAGATTGTGGTAGATTTAAAGTAATAGACTATTTATTCTGAGTTTTTACCTCTCAAATATGTTGTTTTATGGCAAGACACATTTAGGGCATTCAACCCTTGAAAGTTTATGCATTCAAATTTTATACGCATCTAAGGATTATAAAATCATAATAATAATTTCTTTTTACCCGGCTTACCCATCAAGGGCTTTATGGTCATTTTTAATCCTTCATTTTTGCGATGAAAGACTTCACTAAATATTCGACCTTACTTGCACTTTTAACTATAAAGTCATATAAGCGTACCTGGCCCGGGTCAACAAATAGACCCGATTTATACCTCGCTTTAATTATCACACAATCTATGGCGACGTAATTATCCAATTTGCTATTCGCTCCTGTTAACATAAGACTTGACAACCACATTAGTCGATATTGTCAAATGGTATTATCACCACCATTCGACCCGTTTGGCCTATATGCCGAACGCTACCTATTTAATCAAAAACATGGTTTTTGATTTCCAATTCATACATCCATCTCATCCCGGATTTTATTACCAAATCCTTTCTCTCTTAAATCCTTTTCTCACAAATTCAACCCATTTCGGCTTACGCCATGGGTATCCTTTTAACTTCGATTTACATTATTCAACACTTGACTAATTTCCATTTTTACCCTTTTCCTCATTATTAGATTACACTACAAGATATTCTTAATGGAAATCCGTATTTTTGATGTTATCGTTATCGCATTTATAACGTATAAAATAAACAAGTATTCTACATAAGTGTGTAAGTTTCACTTACCTCGCATCCTGTCACACCCCGATATTTCCACGTATTACCGGTGGGCCCGGTGGGGAGTATCGTGACGTGGTTGGTAACATTACAGTCAAACAACACAATATTTAAATGCACAGCGGAAGCAAAAGATAGATATATTTCAACTTTAATAAATTGTAATATCAAGTATCACAACAGTTGAAAGTAATCCACAGGTGGATAAAAAATAAATAGGAAACGTTGTTCAACAGTTTTGACATCCAAGCTTGCGAGACTTATTGTGGACGCTAGGAGAAAGCCAGCCTAGTTCGCGTAGTACCTGCACTTAACCTTTTTGGGAAAATACGCCAGTTTACACTGGTAAATACAATCAACTAACTCATTTAAAAAATGATTAAAAATTGATTTGGATGCACCTGGCACAAACATTTTATAACTTGGGATAATTATTTGAATATAATCTTGTAAAAGAATTACATGTTCCTTATGCGTTCAGTAGCTCAATCCGTAGACCGGGTTAAAGATCAATAGACACACCACATTATTTATTTTGGCACTGACGGGTGTACGCCTACACCCCGTGCTTAGGTCGTGGCCATTTCGTAAAATGATGCAAAGGATATCCGGGACATGGTCATTAACCCCCCAAAGGCTTTAAGCAAACAAAACATTTCAAAACGGAGCATATCAATGATTTAACCTCTGTTCGATTAAAGATTCAATGCCCGACCAAGCGGTATTTTATATACCGTACCCCAAGCCCGTATAGGGGAAATAAGTTAAAAGTATTTACCTTTGCAAAGTAATAATCACAATAAGCAAGTGCGTGTAGCTTTTACTGGGTCTCCTATTCTGGAACGAAGGTTTATAATAACCTATTAGAATCCTAACGGGTCTTTAATTAAGCCTAAACTTAGACCGGTTAGTTTTAAAGAAAGATACGGTTCGAACGCGTGATTAAGCGAAGACCGGAATAGAATGTGATTCAGACCCGACAAGTTTGAAGACTTGTATAATATGGGTAATCTAAACACATTCTGTATTTTGAGATAAAAACGATAAGGTTTGACCCGTTTCGGCTAATTTATGCAAACTAGTTACATAAACCGAACCGAACGCGCCATAAGCGTAACGGGTAACCATGAGAGTCCTTTACAGGTTTCCTAAGTTAATATGCCTTAAATATGTTGTGATATCAGTAGGATATCTTCCATTATGCCCAAAACGAGTTTAATCTCAATTTAAGCCCCGTAGGGGTATTTTGGTCATTTTAAAGGTTAAAAAAGAGGTTAAATGAAATTCTGAGATTCGGGTCCAAATACATCAGTAAAATAACTTATTTTAATAGGTCATATCAGTTGTGATAAGTCTTAAATAACAAAAATGGTTTTAAACATAAACTATGTGTTTAATACGCTTAAAAAGCCATTTTAAGCGATTTTCGGGTTATACAGGAAATCTGAGTTTTCTGATCAGGTTATAAAGTTCAAAATACTTCATTTATTATATAAAATCAGTAGCAATTGGATTGGTGTCAAAATACTATGTAGAACTCATTTTATAACCAAAAAGGGTATAATCGGTATTTACCAAATCAAGGTCATAACCTTAGGTTATGAGCATGTTAAAAATAATTAAAAAATCTTTAAAAATCCCAAAATATTATATTACATCACTGGGTAAAAGGTTTGGTGTCAAAACTTGGGTTTAGATAGGCTTTATGCTAATGACGCCGTTTAATTACTAAAAGGCGTTCTAATTACGCTAATGAGCATAACTCCTAACCTAGACCTCCAACTGATGTGAAAATTTAGGGACATGTTTATAAATCAGTAACAAAGATTATTTTCCTTTCACATATCCAAAATTCTCGTTTTATGGTCAAAAGGGCATATTGGTCAATATTAGGCATTTAACGGAAATATGTAAACAAATCAAGCAATCAACGAACCAAACACAGAGGGTTATTCCAACATGTAACCTGGTCCTAATGAAGCTCTAAGGCATTTCTAAATCATACCAAATCGGGTCAGAACTGAAGTCAAAGCAAAAGTCAAAGTTTTGCGGCTTTCGGTTCCGAACCGGGTCTAAACAGAAAATTGTCGGGTGGGACATGCTTAGACATGTTCTTACATTTATTACTAAGTTATATGAGTGATAAAATAGGTTACATGCCTTCTACATTGCTAATTATGCGTTAATCCGAAAATCATGCTTCTGTTGACTTTTTACAAACAACTTTGACCCGACATTTGATCTAGTTAGAGCGGGAATCAGAGGGTGCCCTTTTAAGGGTTTATTGCCCACATAATTACCAACTTATAACTACCTTCAATTCTACTAATCACTGGACCATTAATGATTAATCGCTAAGTCAAACGTTAATTACGACGGTTTGACTTTTAAGCTAATAACTAAGTAAAACTCGATTAAGGAAGGTCAAGGGTACTTACCAAAGTCTAATGCATGACTAGGGATGACTTGGGTCTGCTCTTATGCTCCAGGAAGCTCCACAATTGCAGATGGAAGGTGTGATCAAGTGGTTGCAACATGAGGGCCTTTTATAGTGAATTTGGTTGCTCATGATCATGCCACACAAGTCTAGCATTGTTCCCAGATCATTTACCAGTGCTCCTAAGGTCTAAAAGTCAGTAGGGGTCGCCCATGGAAGTGAAAATATCTGACTAAGTCGGTTACAATGTTTATAACAGCCAACTGCCAACTTTCTGTCGCTGTGCATGCCTTACGGACCGTAAGGGTTGACCTTTACGGTCCGTAAGCTCTTTATCAGGGGCAAAAATCTCTTGACCTTTCAAGTTTCGAACGGGTAACTAGATATTTCGAATTTTAGCCTCAATTATCAGTATGGGGCCTCTTGTTTGGGTCTTGAACAGTTTACACCACCCTACCATGTTGTAAAGTTGACTTAGATTCTTTTGAGAGGGCCATAAACGAAAGTTGTCGTGCATTTCTTCGTGGGATTCCACTCTTGCAAATATGAATCAATTATTACTAGGAGTCACCGGATTTGAATGTATATCAGATGTTTATTATTCATTTTAGGGTCTTGGGATTCATACTGAGGTCGTTCAGAGGTATAAATTAACATGACGACACTTTTAAATCCTGCCATACATCTTTAATTGGATCCGGGTTTATAATACTTTTGTCTTACATGACACGTGTCGTTATTCTATTGAACACGAATTTTCGAGGTGTTACACATCCCGAATACGCTTTTTTTCTCGTGCTTGATTCGTTTGACCGCTTCTTTCCCAAGCCTCCACCTAGCTCGTTAGGCGTCAAACTATTGTCAACATTTACAAGGTGGTTAGACTAGTAATTAACAATCGTGACCATTCCACCCTACTTATTCTCTATGTCGAAACTACCATTCGACTTCATCATTGGTTAGATTAACTTATCAAAAGTTAATTACTTTCAATCACACGGTTTACACAATTGAGTCTAATTCAACATGATGTTTAGAACCCTTGTCACTTCATATTACGCATAGTTGCCATATCATTCAAATACGCGTTTCACCCAAAATTTCAACACTTTAGTTCTCATTTAGGCATTTTAACAAACACCTAATGTGCATAATTTTACATATTTACTAACTAGTTCATAACTAGTTATTTTCACCAAGATTTTCATCAAAAATCAAACCTCTATGTCTAGTGTTTATGAACTATATCTAGAACTTATATCATAACATCAACATTCATCAATTTAACATTTTAATCTGAGTGTTCCTCATATTATCATAAAACCCACTTAACACATAATAGGGTAATTATCAAATCCCTAGTTTTGACAACAATTCATCAAGTTTTCAACTAGGGTTTGTTTCTAAACGAAAATTTCATCACAATAACACTCATAGATTCAACATTCATTCCAGAATTTCGATTATGATTGTTCATCATAATCTCAAAGTATCACCAAATCATAAAATTCAACATACCTTGTGATCCCAACGACTAGGTGATCATTTATATGTGTTCATGCATTGATTTGGGGTTTGAATTGAGCTTCAATTTGTTGATTTTGTGATGAACTAGGGTTTGCTCCATGGGGAGCTCTGCTCCTGATCGTATACACGCACACACACACTAGTGTGTGTAGTGTTTTGTTTTTAATAAATAAGTTTCGAATCTTCCATTTTTAGCCCCTTTAGTTTGTAACTTTATAAAAAGGATTATTACCCATGTTTTCTTCATTGTTTTAAGACACCTTTTTAACTAGGTTAATATTCCTAGCTACTTGGTGAATTCGGGAAAATTATGACTTGATTTAATTTAAGTCCCGTTACTTCGGGCCTCTTATAAACTCATTTCCTTAAAAGCTTTTATTCACGTTGTAGTTAATATTAGGATTATTTATTTAAATCCTAATATTTACCCGGTTACTTTTACCACTAACGGTACTTTACCCGTCTTTTAGTATTAACGGGGTTTGATTACCAAACCCGTTTTCGGGGTGTTACAGATGGTTGCATGGTACTTTGTTACGTTGTGGAGACGCTTCAGAGGCGTCTTGCGTCAGACGGACGGGTGGCAACATATCTTTTCAAATTATTTGATTTTTATAATTTGTTATAATCTTCGATATATAAATACCCTTGAAAATCAGATGTTTTCTATCCAAGCAGCGTTATACAATGCCTATCTTAATTTCTTTTGATAGTCTACAAATAGAAACAAAGGGTTTACATGTTTTGAAAATGACGTTTTCCTGAGCTTTAAAAATGTCGGTGTTCATGAAAACCGGTAGCAGGCAGATAACACGGATGTGATTTTTTTAACCCTTAAAGGGTGAGGGAACTTCTCAGAAATGTGAAGAATTTATCTACAAAGGGCACATAGAATCACACTGTGTTATCGGTATGTTCTTCCACCACCTCCTGAAGAACTCACTTACAAAGGGGGGATTTGAAGAACTCACTTACAGAGGGGGCTATTTGTTTTAGTCATTTTACTTGTATAATAAAATTTAGTGGTATGATGTGTAATTTTTATTGTATTTGTTGTTGTTTAATTTAGAGTTGTTATGTTTTATGAATTGTAAATGTTATTATATTTTATTAAATGTTATTATGAATACCACCCATTAATATTTAGACAAACTATAAATACCACCAAAAGCAACTTTCATTCTCCACACAATATTCAGCCGCTTTGTTCTTGTTTTGTCCACACCCCATACATTCACCAAACCTAAGAACCAATTGAAATTCATATAAATAAATAATAAAAATAATTGAGATAGTGCATGTTGAATTTGACTGAATGTTTTTTGTATATATATGAGGTACACCACATTCCTAATAACAATTTAAAATGGGAAAATTGTAAAAGGTTCAATCAAGTTCAACGAAAGTTGTATATATATGTTATAAAGTAATCCATATCTAAACGTTCTTAGTGCCATGGCACAATGGCTTGTGATGCGTTTGTTAGTGTGGGGTTGGACCGGTTAGGCAAGCGGGTTCGAGTCCCGTTGCCACCCTTTTTTGTTGTTTTAGTTTTATTTTTTATTTTTTGTAAAAGGTTTTAAGTTTCAATATTTAACAAAAAACGGCCCCTCAACTTAATTCTCTATACTAACCATATTAACTTAATTAGCTAACTTGTTTTAACTTACATAACTTTAAACTACAGAACGGAATGGATAAATTTTGTAAAATTTTCTTAGATTTTTTTTCTTTTGTTGCAGAATATTTATATAATTTTTGTAGATTTTTTAAAGAATTTTTGCTTATTACTAAAGTTTTCACAAAAAAAATAATAGAAAATTAAAGATTAAGTTAAATTAAAAGGGAAAAAAAAATACCCAAATAAGTAAAAAAATTCAAAAAAAAAAAAAACTAAATAATTAATGAGTTAGGCCGACGCACCGGACGGACTGATCGGCGAACGCTTGGGAAAGTGTCAGGCGGACTCCTCGGTTGATGGTTGCATCGTACTTTGTTGCGTCGTGGAGACGCTTCGGAGGCGTCTTGCGTCAGACGGACGCGTGGCAACATGTATCAGATTCTTTTCAAATTATTTGATTTTTATAAGGGTCCCTTTTTATAATTTGTTATAATTTTCAGCCTATAAATACCCTTGAAAATTAGATGTTTTCTATCCATGTAGCGTTATACAATGCCTATCTTAATTTCTTTTGGTAGTCTACAAATAGAGACAAAGGTGTTTACATGTTTTGAAAATGACGTTTTCCTGAGCTTTAGAAATGCTGGTGTTGATGGAAACCGGTAGCTGGCAGATAACACGGATGTGATCGCTTTAACCCTTAAAGGGTGAGGGAACTTCTAAGAAATGTGAAGAACTCATCTACAACGGGCACCTAGAATCACACCGTGTTATCAGTACGGTCTTCCACCTCCTTAAGGACTCACTTACAACGGGGACTTGAAGAGTGAACGTGTTGATTGCTGCTGAATAATATTTTGTTTAATTGATTTATGGTTGGTTAATTGTTTTATTAATTTTATTTATGTAATAAAATTTAGTGGTATGATGTTTAATTTTTATTATATTTGCTATTGTTTATTTTAGAGTTGTTATGTTTTATGAATTGTAAATGTTATCATGTTTTATTAAATGTTATTATGAATACCACCCATTAATATTTAGACAAATTATAAAGGTCCAAACTATAAATACCACCAAAATCAACTTGCATTCTCCACACATAAAGTCAGCCGTTTTCCACTTGTTTTGTCCAAACACCATACATTCACCAAACCTAAGAACAACCAATGGAAAATAACCCCTGGACAGCCGAGGAAGATCTCGCTCTCTGCGAGTCATATGTGTCGAGGTAGTATGTGCTCCACCACGCCGTAGACAAGGCGATTTATGGAGGATAGTAATGCAAGATTTCACAGCACCTACGGGCGCACACAACCGAACCGTGGACGCTTTGTCCTCACGGTTTTGGGTGATACATTTAGATTGTCAGCGGTTTGAGCAAATCCACAACGAGGTTGAGTACCTGGGTGGTGACATCGATGAGGACGACACCTTACAAATCGCTCTCATCAACTATCGGCACCAGGTTGGCGGGATTTCAAACATGTCTCGGAGTGGTAGACCATAAGGCTATTTTTAGTAGATTAGGTGTTTTGTATGGTATTAATGTGTATCAAATAAACTTTTAATTAGATGTCACCTCTTTTTTTGCGCACAATTAGTACATTTTTTTACTAACGCACCTGCTGTCTAAAAATAAATTTTAAGAAATTGTCAAATTTTACTCCATAAAAAATATTTTTTATAACAGTTTATTTAAATAAACTCTACTAGTAATCACCAATTGAAATTCATATAAATAAATAATAAAAAGAATAGAGATAGTCTATGTTGAATTTGACTGAATGTTGTTTGCATATATGAGGTTCACCACATTCCTAATAACATTTAATAATTTTAAATTTTAAAAGGTTCAATCAACTTTAACGTAACTTGAATATATATGTTAAACTAATCCATATCTAAACGTTCTCAGGGCCATGGCACAATGGCTTGTGATTCGTGTGTTAGTGAGGGGTTGGACCGGGTAGGCACGCTGGTTCGAGTCCCGCTGCCACCTTTTTTTTTTGTTGTTTTAGTTTCAATCAAGTTCAACGTAACTTGTATATAAAAGTTAAACCAATCCATATCTAAACGTTCTCAGGGCCATGTCACAATGGCTTGTGATGCGTGTGTTAGTGTGGGGTTGGACCGGGTAGGCACACAGGTTCGAGTCCCGCTGCCACCCTTCTTTTTGTTGTTTTAGTTTCAATCAGGTTCAGCGTAACTTGTATATAAAAGTTAAACCAATCTATATCTAAACGTTCTCAAGGCCATGGCACAATGGCTTGTGATGCGTGTGTTATTGTGGGGTTGGACCTGGTAGGCACGCGGGTTCGAGTCCCGTTGCCACCCTTCTTTTTGTTGTTTTAGTTTTATTTTTTTTTGAAAAAGGTTTCAAGTTTCAATATTTAACTTGTTTTATCTCTGTTTGTGGTTGCGATTATTCGCATCAAAACATCTGCCAAAGATAAACGATGTGTCTTGAACTGGTAAGTTTCATCGACACGTTGTTTACACTTTGGCGGAAGTGATACGGGACAGGTTGTTCGCAGTTTCTTCACCGTCATGTGCCGAACAACCCGTTTGATGCATCACGTGTTCTTTGTAGATGAGCTCTTGAACATTTTGTAGTGATCAGAGCACGTGGACGGGGAAATCGGCTGACACCCGTGCCATTAGACAAGTATTGTCGAGTACAAACAACGACAATTCTAAAACTTAGGAAAACGTCATCTTCAATTAAGGCACCTTCAAACAAATCAATTTCAGGGGGTCTGAACATATTTGAATGCAGATTTGAAGGTGTGAAATCAATTTCAGGGGGTCTGAACATATTTGAAGGTGTGAAATCTATGGGGGCAAAGGATATTTTCATGAGATGTTGAATGCAGAATGGGGATTTTATGAAGAAGTAGTGGTATATATAGGGGAAGAAATCTTGAAACGGTTTAACAATAAATTGTTATATGTTAATAATTAAATATGGGGATCTTAAATATGTCAAAACCGTTTAACAATAAAATAATTAATTGAACTTCAAAATATTAAAAAATTGAACTTCAACCCGTTCCGCATGCGTCGGCCAGACCTTTTCTAAACCGTCGACCATCCTTTACTCCGATGCGGCTGCCAGACCATTCCGGTGCGTCAGCCGGACCATTCCGGTGCGTCAGCCAAATAAATAAAGAGACGCTATAATTCTGATAAGAAACGAGGGACGCAAGCCGTGGAATCATTGCGTCCACCGACGCTTCAACATGTGGGACACGTGTTAGCTTCTAGGACATGGACGCATCAACAAAACATACGGGCGCTTCCGAGGCTGAGTAGTCATTCCAAGGACGCAAGAGGGCGACAAAATTGAAAACCCTCTTGATCAACCAACATTTTGGTAATTTTCCCTTTTATAAATCATATACTCTAAATACGGTTTTCAAATAACTTATAATCTGATTCAATATCCTACAAAGATAGGCATTAAAACCAAGTCTTAAAGACTCACATGGAGTCAAAATTTCTCTTCCCCATGTCCACCAACTTTATGAGACAAGCATGAACGCGTCAAGAGAGGAAATAATGACGAAAGAAGTCCAAATTCCCAAGGGTGGACTTTCTTTCATAAAAGACAACTTTCAAGACCTTCTGACAAAATTAGAGTTACAACAAAGACTCATGTCATAATGAGGGCATGTGAAAAGAAAAACACAAGTGAAAAGACGTGGAGCCTATCTAGAAAAAAAGAGGCTATAAAAAGAGGAAGAAGGAGGAAGAAATGCCACCGGAACACTATTATTATTATTTATATTTATATAATATGAAATTGCAACATAAACATGCATTACGAGTTGTACAATGTGCAAATTTGGGACTTCTTTTATTTTATTGGGATAGGTATGAGGTAAGTACCTAGCTTAACACGTGTGACTCCTTCTCTGTTCTTTGTTTGCCTCAAAACCAAGAAAACTCTCAGAAAGTCTCCCCAACACAAACAACTCACCGCTCTACCTCACAAATATCGCCTGAAAGGTTTCTTCCGACGGGGTGGTTCTAGGCAGCATCGCGGCTACGACATCGGCGCGGTGGGGAAGCTAACAGGGTACGCATTTGTGTTTCCGACGAGACGTTGGGGTTCTGGTAAGCCCTATTTTCACTTGAATGTTTACCCATCAGATATATCGGCTATTGATGTGTTGATTAAGACTACTTCGGTGTTACAAATTTCAGGCGAGACTCCGACGATGCTCCAGCGAACCCACACCGCATAGATTTGATGAGAAGAGGTAAGAACAGACCTTTTCAGCTTTGATTCCATTGTATATGCGCTATTGATCTGCTCCTCGATTTTATCAAATCACTCGATTGAAAACTAAGTTATTTGAATTTCTTTTCTGCTTTGCTCAAAGATGGGTTTGGATTCTTGCATATATTTGTGTAGGAACGTTGTAATTTGGATTATTAAGACCCTATCGTACCCGATTCTCATTCGGGGGCATGATTTTTTTGAATACGGTTCAGTTGCGTTTCAACGAAGCTAGGGTTTCAGCGAGTTTTCCGGTAAGTCGTATTTCACCTGTATGTTCTATTCCTGGGTGCATCGGCATTCCACTGGTTCTGATTTACTGACAGTTTTTAATATGTTAAGTAGGAGACTATATTTGTTTCTAATGATCATAACGTTCATAAGCATAATTGTATGTTGGTTGCAATTTGGGATTTCAGATTTATTTAATTTGTTGATCATCAAGAGTCCAAATTCTTATGAAATGGTTTTGCTTATGATTTGTTTTGTTTTGATCTTGTTAGCATAGGGACGCTGCATACGCCACCTAGCGATACCAATGGAGAAACCACCACAAGTAGACGAATGGTAGCTTTGTATCAAGCAACACACGCGACAACTTTTAGGGTTCATGGGGTCTGTGATGGTGTGTATCTTGCGATAAACGTTCCCGACATTTTAGCAGAGTTCAGGTGCGTTTATCTTTCCGATTTCTGCCTTTGCCTTTGGCTTTGCCTTTGTATGCACTTCTTAGTTTTTCAAGTGTTACATTTTGCTTCCGGTAGGTGTGGACATATGTAGGGAAAGTAGGACTGTAGGAGGAATGGGGTGGGGATGATGAGGAAAATGGTGGTAAGGAGGTGTTTGTGAATGTTGATTGGGTATCGTTGGTGGATAACGGGGCTGATGAGAGGTTGTTGGGTGATGGATATGTGAGTCTGGATAAAGGCAGGAAGAAAGGGAAAAAGAGAAGATGAAGAAAGCGAGTTACTTTAGTGACGAGAGTGACAAGGAGGAATGATTTAGAGATAAGCCATAAACAGATGTATAATCTTCCCTGTTAAAATATATTTAAAAAATGCTCTAAATACATGGTTATTAGGTATTGTTTTGAATTAAATGATTCGGAAGTTGGATGTTTAAAAGATACAGAAGAAGCATGCTATATGCTTCAAAGTTATGACATAGTTCATGGAGATGTAGAGGCCCAGTCTTGCTCTGATTTAAATATCCAACTTAACCACATTTAATTTTGTATGCTATATCATTTCATACTTTTATTCTCTAAAAGCATTTTCAAAAATTGGTTGGAGTCGCAATGAGGCCTATTATGTTTTTCTCAAAGCTTATAAGAATATTTTGTGTGCATCGAAAAATGTTTACTACTTTCTTCATAACAAGTTTAACTATGTTGATTTTAACAACCCATTAATGTTAATTAGAAATGGGAAGTCCAAACTAAACAGTCTGTTTACTTATTTTTTATTTGTCATGAGCTGATAGATAATGAATATTAAATATTTTAAGCATTCATTTTCATGTTACAGTACATTGTTATGTTCTGGTTATGCTCGAGCAACCGCATTGCTACTTTAATATAGGTTAACATTAAGCTTTCTTTAGTCAAATAGCTACAAAAATAATTTGTCATACAGAATATATTTTTACGTAGGGTTTTGCTAAAAGTAGTAAGGCTGTGGATATTCGTCATCTGGTATTAATTGTTGTCTTCTGGTTGTGCAGCTTATTTATACAAATTACGGGTGGCATTTCAATTTGATATGTTCCGTCTTGCGTAAGATTTTGTTTCCCTTTTTATAAGTTTTTTTTTTAATCTATGCAGTGGGTTGATTTAGTCGTATGCCAAATGTATTCCCTTAAGATAACGAGAAGATTGGTGAACTTGATGATTGTTGTTATATTGGTGTTTTTAGGGGAAGTTGACGAAGTGGTTAGAGAATCATGAAGTGGGAAAAAAGACATTTCAAAACAGAACAGACGTACTAGGCGGAATGTAACAAACACTTTGCTTCTACTTTATGTGAAACTATATTGTTTCCCCAGCCGCAACGCGGCGGGTGTTAAACCTAGTTATTATTATTTTGCAAATTTTCTTTTAACAATGTGGATGATTTCGCTTGATTGTCTGTCGATTTTCTTTTAAATTTGACTATATAATGAACCACTAGATTAGTTTTTAGACACTTATTTTACAAAAGAAATACTTATAAAAAGAAATACGAGACAACGTGACTTGTAATATAGTTTAGAAAGAAAAATTCTCTAAACCAACGCAGTGGGTTCTCTTCCTTGATGGTTACAAACACATCTACTTCTTTCATTCAAAAATGGCCAAAGGCAAAAATAAACATTTGTCATGTATACAACTATCGCTGTTGACTATTCTATCTTAGGAGACAGACACGTTTGACCTTTTTTTTCTTTCTTTTATTCAAAGACCAATTCTCCTTATGCATAGACCGATATGGTTTAACTTTTTTTTTTTTAACTTTAAAAGCACTCCTCCTAAGGAAGATTTCTCTCATTATTCAATAAAGATGTATTGTTTTATAAAAACCATTTGTAAACAAACCTTTGTGTTTACATGATTATACACTTAAAGATACTTTCATATACATTCCTTGTCATGGAGTATGTTGTTGATTTGTTGCTACTTGAACTCGTTGTTGAGTCGTAAGTCTTTGTCCACAAGTGATACGGTCACTTCATTGTTCGATTGTGAAGGCGACCATGATCTTCTTAATATAATGCAATAAAAACTGTGTTAAAACAATTGTTAATATTATCAAGTTTAAAATCCAAATATTACTTACATGGAAGAATAAAGATTTTACACCCCATACCCACAAATACAAATCCCACAAAACTGACTTTAACCTTTTGTACTCTCATCAAATATACAACTTTAGCCTATTCAATTTTCATAAATGTATGTAAACCTTTATGATTCTTGCAAAGAAAACCAACAAGATTTACAGTAGTGAATTTATATCTTCAAGATTTGAAGCACAAGTGGTATCTGAGGCTGCATCATCAATGGTTGTACTGAATTGTTCTCCATTCATAAAACTAAAACTGTCATCGTCACCATTAAAAGAAAGGGCCGGTGATGCATCGGGTGTGACTGCAACAGATGATGGTGTAGATTCGGGTTCTTCATCGCTTTGCTGAAGGTGAAAATACATAATGCTAGCTGTCAGCACAAGCATCATTTTCGGGTGCACCTGTCAAAAAACAGTTACATAAGCAGTTGGAAGTTTGAAAAAAAATAAGTTATCACCATATATGAGAGCTTCAATATAATGAGTGTTTTGATTTGGGTTATGTTAACGGGTCAAATGGTTAAGCTAAAAGATTCAACTAATAAGGAAACGGGTCAAGCATGTCGAAAATCATCCAGGGGGTATTTAGATGCATAAAGCTTTATAAATCCCTATATCAGAAGTTTAGATTAGGGGCAATTTCGTATATACCCCTACAAACTTGCAAAATATCATTTTTACCCTTGCAAAATTAAAAATATCATCTATACCCTTACAAAATAGTTGAAATATCATATATAGCCAATTCATTAGAAACAATTTAATAAATGACAATTTTACCCTTATTTATTTCTAAAACTTTGAAATTTTATATATGACCTTTAACTTCAAATATTATATTTACTCATTTATAGCTTAATTTATTTAGCTTAAATATTATATATGGAGAATACTGTTAATTATGAAAAAATGGGTAAAAATAAATTAAGCGTAAAATGTGTTATATAAAAATATGAAGTTAAAATATGAGCATATATGAAAACTTAAAGTTAAAAAAAATAAGGGTAAAATTATTATTTATTAGATTGTTTTTAATTCGTTGGGTATATTTGATATTTCAACTATTTAGAAGGGCATATATGATATTTTTAGTTTTGGTTGGGTATATATAAAATTAATCCTTTAGATTATTACGTAATAATAGGATTATTGAGGCAATTATAATTATAGTATATAATAATAATTTACATAAAGGTTGCGATATACCTCCATGATGTCTTCTGGCAACAAGAAGATTGAACAACCAAGCTTTCGGGCAACACTAATGATGTAAGTTGCATTCAGCTTCTTCTCATCGTCTATCACCACAATTAACGAACAATCTTTAATATAATTAAGATGGTAGTTGAAGAACCCAATATTGACTAGATGAATCAGAATAGTCAGTCCGGCCGATTGACTAACAAGTCATTAATGGGTCATTTTTAGTATTGGTCAAAATGGGGCGGGTTGGGTTGACCCGCAAACACTTCACCCACTCATAATATTTCATATACATAATTGATGTATAGATTTTGGGTGATAGTCAACCCATTTGACCCATTCCCCATTTAGCTATTTCTTGTTTACCCATTACCCAACCCGTTTGACATCCCCATTTTGTCAGGTGTACACAGTATGCGCAATGAACATAAATAAATTCAATTACGAACCTTAATTATGTAACAATAACTTTTTTAGAGAGACATACCAAGGGTATTTAAGGGAAACTCTTACTTAGATACTCAAGAGTCCTAGATTCTCCTAAAGTCTAACGTACCTAACAAGGGTAAAAAGGTAAAAAATCATACCGGTTATACCCTTGGTTACAAGGTTCCAATTAACAACCCTGGGCTCCACTGCAGTGAGAAGCTCAAGGAAGAAAATCCCATTAGAAAGGGTTTTATCCTGCATAAACCGTTTAACAAAAACAACAAAAAAGGTAATCAATTAACAACCAGTGACAAAGAAAGATTAATAAACGAGTAACCAAAACTTGTTCTAATATTTGACCTTGTAGCTCTCCATTTCTGAAGTTCTGCCTGAGCTTTTTACTTTTCGATTCGCCCACTTCAAAATATAATCATCAGTTATCTCATGGTTGCGAGATTTCAAGTGCTTTAAAAGTTGAAGCATATTAAACCTCATCAACTGCCACAGGTAAGCTGAAATGCCAGAAATATAACTTTACAGTGTTCATCTTTCCTGTAGAGGTGACACTATGGCAGTTTCGCCCCTTAGTTTAATTTAAGTTGTTAAAAAAGTTTAAATAGCGTATATTGATCATCTTATAACACAGGTTTGAATAACCAATACAAAAAAGAAAGTTAAGGTACTTAACTGATAAGATTACGAATGTCAATTGACTAAATATAACATAAACCCTTACTACACACACACACACACACATATATATAGACACACGCGCACACGTTTGGATAAATAAATCGAAGTTAGAGGATGAAACAACATTGAAAAAGGTTGAAGGGTTAAAAAACTAAAAATGTTGAAGGTTGGCTGGTTTTTATAATTATTAACCCTAAAACTATCTAGGAGGTTGTATGTAAACAAATAACTTTGGATGAGTTTTTAACTTGTTTAACGGATTTTTTTTATGTGACTCGTTTGAGATAAAACACAACCAGATTGATCCATTCACTATTAGACCATGTGTAGTGGTGAACAAAAATAATGCCCCCACCATGGGGCATTATCCGACACGTGGCATCCTAGTCAGCGTTGGGCATTATAGCAAAAGTGACGTAGTGGGTCATTATTCCAATAACCCCCATGCAATCAATAAATAATTATTATTTTTTATAGAGAAAAGGATTAAAAAAAAAGAAAGTTACCTAGATTCTTATTGGCTAGTCAAAACCTTGGACCCCACCATGTGGCCACATGCATGGACTTTCAGCGTTATAATTAAAACGCTAACATCAATTTTTTTCAAAAAAGACGCCCTATAACGCCGGGTGTAGTGGGAGGGGGGGGGGGGGGCGTTTTGGGGCGTTTTTTTTCAATTTTTTATAAAAACAACGCCCCACTACGGGTGGTCTTAGTAAATGAGTCGAAGCTGCCACATCTACTTTCGTGCAATGTAACGAGCCAATTACCTAGTATGAGCTTCTTGTTTCCTTGTACGATATCATTACCCTGTATGTTCACGAGAGAGAATCTTAAACGTTTTCCAATTCTAACAGCTTGATTACAATTTTCGACTTTTCTAAATGGCATCTTGATAGGTGGTTTAGTTGTTTGCTTCCAGTTAACCGACCCTGGAGAAACTTTATCTAGAATTTCTAGAAGAATCCAGCTGCATGGACAAACAAAAGATTCACAATTATTTGTTTCTGCATTTCAATATACAACAAAAATGTAACACAATGTTGTAAATTACTCTCCTTGATCCACAAAACAAGTGCGCTCCAAATACCGCAAGAAGTTGGTCAATTTGTTTATAAAAGCATGAAGCATTGTTATCACACAGGCAGCTAAAAGAGAATATTTATTATTTAGAGTTTTAGACATTAAAAGTAATTATATGATATACCCTAAGATGTGCGTCTAAAGTGACTATTGAGTGGTCTGAAATAAAAAGTGATTATGATCAAAAAGTGCTATGAGTGGGATTTTGCTGGTACGTTTGTTTATTTGTTTGTTTTGATCAAAATAATCACATTTGGCGAAGGTAAGGAAGCAAGCGCAAGAAAACTATTATCGAGATAATGTTATATTGTTACACTAGCTTAAAAACCCGTGTATTTTGTACACACTCCAACCACTAGGATTATAATCAAGGGTAGATAATGGTGTATTATCACAATTATTCTATTGGTTATATTGTTATGTTCAAGAAAAAGAAATTGATAAACATAGACCAAAAGGTTAGGGCTAACAACCATGGTATGTTTTCTATTAGTTAATTAAAACTTTAGTTAACAATAACCATGAGTTGGTTGAAAAATACTCTTCTCTAATAACCATAAATCAGTTGTTATCCATAGCCGATAGCCCTAAGGGTTATGTTTATCAAATCCCTTAAAAGAGTTGTAACATTTGAAATCTAAAACATGTGAAGATAAAGGCAAATAACTAGTGTGTGTGTGTGTGTATAAAAAACGTATACATACCCATTTCTAACATCTTCAAAGACATTATCAATATGTGAAGTAATTCCAAGACTATTAATCCAGAGTCTGAAACATCTCTCTTCCCTTGACACTTCTTCATCATCTTGTATCATCATCTCAGCATAAGAAACTTTACTGCTATCATTAGATAGCCCATTCCTGCACTTATAACATATTTATAAGTTGGAGAATGAAAAAATAGAACGAATTTTCTAGATAAATTGTCAAAGAACAACTTCATTTGTCCTACATTAGATTTATATATAAACTCATGTGAGTTATTTGAAGATGACTTTGTGCTCAATTTGGGTCATTTTGTATGCAAAAAGCCAACTATTCACAAATGATAACTTTTATATAAGAGCTAATTACATTTTCCATCCCCGTGGTTTGTTGAAAATAACCATTATAGTCTATCAATTTAAAAATTGCCAAAATAGTACCGGTACTTTCACTTTTGTAAACCGTTAACCCCATCCATTTATTCTGTTAGTTTTATGTGAAATGACCATAATGCCCTGTTATTAAAAGCTTATTCAAACATAACCACTAACCACAACGTACTTTTTCCCACGACCAATGAAAGAAGTGAACAATGATTGCATGAGGGAAAATATGAGAAGACAGTTAGTTATTATTGGTGGTTACGCGTGAATATAATTCTTTTTAAAAACAAAAATAAAAAGGTAGTTGTTAGCAAAAATCTTACGTTAACTAGTCACGGATTTCAAAAAATGGAAAGAGAAGAGGTTAAGGGTCAACCCATCCCAAACATTTTGACCCTTTGAAACATTTACACGGGTTGACTATTTCTAAACTTGCTTGACCCATCCATTTTGCTACATATAGCATATCTTAATGAATGAAAACAAATAGTCGTCCCAAACCTTTCATGAAATAATTGTGCAACAAATGCTAGATTCAAATTTGTTGAGCCGTCAACGATATCTTCTGGAGTCAAATATCGATTGCATTTCATTTTTTCAGCATGCTCAAGTACCAATGTGGCCCGTTCAACAGGGTCCTTGGTATCCAGTGTAACTGGGTTGCAGTGTTCTGGTGAAAGAGTATTAAGCAGATAAGCATACGCTTCTCCATCCTACAAATGCATTAAATGCAATGTTAAGAGGATTCAGGATAATTAAATTAATAATTACCAACTATAGTCAAAACTCTAAAGAATACAATGAGAGGCTATATAACTTCAGCTCGTTCGTAACCATATAGTAGTTTCGTAATGCAAGTCCACTATTATATAGTGTTTTAAACGGGCCGGTAAACTTAAACCAAACAAATAGGTCAATCTCTAGCTACGGTCAAGCTCAAGCTCAGCTCACTGACGTTAGGCTAACTTCAAGCTCAACTTGATAGCTCAAAAAGCCTTTAGAATGGAGGCTCAAGTTCTGCTCACATAATAATGTATTCATAATATGTGACCATGGACACTAATACCATCATCACAAAATAAGGATACGACATAATGAGACCTTGATAAACTATACATATACGTCAAAATAGTGGTTACCTGTAAATCAGTTGAGAAATTTGTTACGCTTTTCTCGTAACCTGCTTTCTTAAGATGAAAGTTCATCCATTTTAGCAGGACTTTCTCAGGAGATGATGCTACGAGCTCCTCCACATCCTAGAAAAAAATGCACATATGATTAAACTTTTTAATCACATGTTAAAAATATAAAGCTAAGAACGAGAAACAAAAAGTTAAGAATTACATCATCCTCATCCACCAATTCAAGAAGCTGAGGTGTCTTTCTAAGGCTAAGATCTGCCAGAAGTTGGATCTAGAGGGCCCACCATCACAACAGAAAGTTATAAGCATCAGAAATGAAAAACTTAATTAGATCATGCGGATGTTTGTGGGATTATGTGTTGTGATTGATTAATAACAACGAAAGAAAATAATTTGGCTTCAAAGGCAAATCAGAATGTTGTTTCTTAATCGATTGTGTCATTCGTTTGATATTGAATGACTCATTCGATCGACCTGATAATCGTTTAAACACACTTACAAACACATATTGAGTACAGACTCGATCTAGCCTATTCGTATAGTAACAGACATACAAATATGCATTAACATTTTCTTTTTTTCTCATGGTTGGTTAAGTTATAAGTAAACAAGTACTTTTCTTTATATGATAGGATATACAGAACAACAAACCCACCTTTATGATTTGAGATATTAGTCCAAGTACCAAATGAGGCTGCAAATTTGAGGAAGTTAAGTGAGACTACATAAACTAAAAGCCCAAACTAAGGGGGTGTTTGGATGCGCCTGAAAGTGATTATTTAGTTTCAGCGTTTGTTAAGAACTTGATCTGCTTTTAATTTTCTGATAATTCAAGGTCAAAATAATCAGATTTAAAGTAGCCAAAATGGGCCACGTAACTGGTCTCGTACTTGTAAAAATGGGTCTGCTAACACTTTTTGTCAGTTTCTTTTAAAATATAATTAGAATTGTTGTATAAACTGATTAAAAACAAACTTATTGCAATAACAACCTAAATCTTTGAAATAAACTATTTAGGAGGTTTTCTGCATTATAATTAGACTTTAAACTTATACCTTAGAGTAAAGTACACGGATGGTCCCTGTGGTTGACCAAAATTTTGGATTTAGTCCCTAGCTTTTCAAAAGTACACGGATGGTCCCTGCGGTTTGCACTTTGTAACGTATTTAGTCCCTAACTTTTGCCAAAAGTACATGGATGATCCTTATGGTCTACACTTTGTAACGCATTTAGTCCCTAACTTAGACCTACTAAAACCTTTAAATTTGTTAGTTGGGGACTAAATGCGTTACAAAGTGCAAACCACAGGGACCATCCATGTACTTTTGAAAAGCTTGGGACCAAATCCAATATTTTGGTTAACCACAAGGACCATCCGTGTACTTTACTCTATACCTTATTGTACTCATTTGACCCCTTCCCCTTTTAGCTACAAAATTCCATTTGACCCCATTTAAGATAAAACACGACCCAAATGACCAAATCAACGTGTTTATAAACAAATGGGTCGAGATTTCCACCTATGGTAACGATAAATACCACATCCAAACACCCTCTAATATAATAAGAAAAGAAGCCAAATAGCTTACTTTTGCTTCAGCTAGATCTTGGCTGCCAACATTGACTACCGTGCAACCGATAGCCTTCGCGGAATTAAGGCAAAGTGTATGATTTTCATTTCTTTCCCAAAGATTCAGTTCTTTTTTCTTGTTAATAGCACGATCGTCTATTGTATTGGGCACTGCGACATTAATAAGTTTACTGCACAAAAAACCATAATAAGATATAACAATTATAATAACGATATATAAAAACTACCAAAAACCAGTTAGTACAACAGCAGACCCTGATTAAATACCATAGAAGAACTCCGTCTTTAACAAGCTCATACAATGCGTTGGTGGATGCATCAATAGGAAGAAACTGCTTCATAAACGGATCATCTTTTAGATAGCTATTAATATGAGCAACGTAAACTTCTTTCTCGGATTCTTGCACAGTGTGCAATGTTGAGGATGCTTTAAGAAAAGAAGATACGTTCTTCGAGTTTCCTATTTTTTTAGTAGCTTCTGTTTGTAAATTTATGTAAGCCTGCCCATATTATTTAGTTAGTTAAAAGTTAATACAGAAAAATAACCAAATATTAACTTATTTGCAAAAATTACCCTAAGAAACCCCTCAAAATCAAGTTTGCTTCCTTCATCTGTACCGGGTTGACATAATATCTCCCGTATTTCGTCCTCCTTGAATATCACATTGAAGGGCTTCAAATTCGAAAGCAATGGTGGCAAGTCACCAACGGTAACTTGACCTTTATCCTTCTTTATGCGTAGAAACTATACATCAAGCAAACCAAACATCATGACTTTAATGTTCTGCACTATATCCGTTGTTAATAGCGAATAGCAGATGATAGCGACAGGAAACCTATACGCTGCATAGCGATAGCGATGAAATAGAGGGTGCTATTTTATGTTTAACGATACTCTAGAAGAAAATTTAGAAATAATTTTTTATGTATATAATATCCAAATACGGTGTTTCTATATGTATATTTAACCAAAAAAAACCCAAAATCCAACTATTGTATACATATATTTTATCGCTATTTATATTAAAACCAAAAAGAAAACTAAAAAAAACCTGGAATCCCACTATTTACTCGCCATGGAGGCGCCAAAATCAAATAGCGATGAATGAGCGCTTCGCTACACCATTAGCTATTAAAAACTATGTTTGAATATATATCAATATGTTTAAATAATACAAAATTTTAAAATTTTAGAAATAAACGAGTTGGCAAGAGCTTTTTACAAGCAGAGCTCGAGCTCAACATTTCAGCTCGTTAAGATAACCGAGTCAAGCCCAAGCCCAGCCTAGCTCGGCTCGGCTTGTTTACAACTCTATGGGTAAATGGTTAATTACCCTGGATTTGAGGCTGCGAAGCTGAGCTTGTGAGAATTGGTTCTGAAGCGCTTGATCCGAAACACGCACTACCACAGAACTAGACATCTCCACTTCTTCCCAAAGTTCACAAAAGTTTGCAAACCCAGGAAAGAATTTATTCAATCACACCACAAAACAATCGAATCTACAACAACCGCAATCTATAAAACAAAACACATCAATCAGCATTACCAATCATCAAATAACACAAACTAACATTATGTTTACGAATATCAGATTGCTATTCATTATTCAATGTTTAGGAATCATGTAAAAAGCTCATTAAATCAATTGAGACATTTGATCAAACACGTTATCAGCAGAATCATACATTAAAATTAATTGAGACATTTGATCAAACAGATTATCTGCAGAATCAAACATTTAAATTAATTGAGGCATTTCATCAAACTCATAACCCGCAGAATCATACATTTAAATTAATTGAGACATTTGATCAAACACATAACCCGCAGAAGAATCAGACATAAATTAATTGATCGAACAAATAACCTGCAGAATTAGACATTTAAATTCATTGAGGCATTTGAACGAACAGGTTACCTGCAGGATCAGAAATATGTAAATGGAAGGCAATCTCGATTGATTGATTTTTAACAAATTTTGGTCCAAAAATGTCCAATTTTGATGATTCAGATGAAATTATGGCTAAGGGGGAAATGGGTAAAATTGAAATCTCAAATGCCCTCTAATTTTCATCATTGTTTTCTTTTTTTGATTTGAAGAAACTTTGTGTTGATTCTCCTATAACCACGGAAGCATTGGAGATTTTGACACCTGTCGGGTTCGTTTCTGGATGGAGTGTATACCCACGTCAACAACTTGTTGCCTCCATGTCATCTTTTATGTTTATTTTAGACCGATATTTTCAGAACCGGACCGGATGTCGGATCGGTCAGACCGGACGTAATAACCGGAATGTATCGTAAATATTATAAAAATTAATAGGGTTAAATCTTAAAATATATAAAAAACCTAGGTGTATGGGTGGGGTGGGCGCAACTCTTAAAAAAATATTTAGTGTATTTTTTATGCAAAAATCCTGACCGTGCCCCTTGAAAAATTGATTGAATCTCTCATTCGCACCTCTTGAAAAGAATTTCCGAGTCTGCCACTGAGTTCATGTATGGTATGAAGCTTTGTGTATCTATATAAGTGTCTTCACATTTGCTATAATTTTTTTGTCGTGTTTTTTGTCTACAGATCGTTCATAGTTATATCTTATCCTTTTGATGAAGTGTTTGTGATTGCCTTAGTTATATAGTAGTATTGTATGTTGGTGTTCAAATGTAAACTATTTAAGGCTTTTGGAGTTTTTTAAACAATATGTTGTTTAGATCATCATGAGTGTACACACCATGAGTGTCATTGTAACATCCCAATTAGGTGTAAAGTATATTTGACTAATGAATATCAGTATATGACGTGTTGGCATATGTTATCTAGATTATCATAAAAAGTGAACTAGTTGTTTGAAGGGTTTACATCCTTTACAAACACATCACGTAAATATTTGAAAATAGGTGAGTAAGATGATCATATACGTTATGATTATTATAGTAACCTAAATAGATGAATTTTGTTACATGACATTTGATGTGTGTAAGTGTCATTTTGTATGTTTTTTATTGGATGTTTGAGAAGGACAAACTGTAAGTTCAGGTTGTAGTTTGGTATGATACATGAATTTAAACAAATGCGCAAGATTTAGTTGTAGTTAGCGTCCGGCGTAGCTTTGAAGGGGCCGGGAGGGGCGCCCGACCCCCCGAACTTTTCGTTGTAGTGTTATGTATGTACGTTTCGTATAGAATTTTTTAGATATATACGTTTTCGACCCCCCGGTTTTATAATTTTTAAGGTTGTATAATTTTAGGTCCGGTGACTTCCGACCCCCCGGTCAGAAATCTCAAGCTTCGCCAATAGCGGCCCTGGAGGTGGGCGGGGAGGACCACCGGCCAGGGCCCGAGATTCCGAAGGGCACGTTTAAAAAAAAAAAATTCTTATATATGTTATAATTCTTTTTTAAGAGAATACCAAAACAATAGATTAATGGCTTAGTGGTTAAGTTCCTTGCTTCCAAACTTGAAGGCTCAAGTTCGAGTCATGCTTGCTGTTATACTTTTTGAAGGGTTCCATTTTATTTTTTAAATGTTTTTTTTTAAATCTAAAATAGATGATATTAGTATTGATATGTGAATTGATTTTGGTGTGGATTGTGCTGACAAAAGTAAACAACATTTAGAGAAATAGGAAATGTGTTTCTACTTTCATTTTTTCTTATTGTATCGTGTTTTTTATTATGTGATAAACCTTATTTGGCCCGAATCGTTGAACAGACCCGAAACTCGAAACACATGGCCGTAGTATCTCTGTTTGGTCTGAGCGAATACTATGATTTCTTGAACAGTTATATAAGAAACTAGTTTACATTTATATATTTCGTTAAAGCCGAAGGGCACATTTTTTTCGAGCTTGAACATGGCACACAAATTCTTAGGGCCGGCCCTGAGCGTGGACATACGATGGTGGGCGCAACCATACGTTAACCACACATTAATTTTTTAAGGTTTATGTCATACGCTGACTATACGCCAAAACTTGTGTTCTAGAGGCGGCATAGGTTATTTAAAAAATAAGCTAACTAGAATGTGATACTTTCTTAAGGGTTATTCATGGGTGATTTATATTACAATGTGTAAGATCACGTAGTTTTTGTCAATTTAAACAAGTTTGAATGCTTTTTTAGGTAAAACACGTATGGATGATAAAATGTAAGCGTCCGTTTCGTGAAATGTAATGGAATTTGAATTGGAATTCGCACAGGAGTTGAAATTTGATTGAAATTTAGGTGTGTTGTTTCACAGAATGGGTATTCAGGGAGTTAAACATTTTGATTTTGATTTTGTTTAACTCCTGTTTATTTCAACCGATTTCCGGGGCATTTTTATCCTTTTGCAAACATTAATTTGGTTGTTTATATTATTTGCTCAAAGCTAATAATTTGTATAAAAACTGGGTTATCACCCGTGAATACTCACGGGTTGGATATTTAAATTTTATTAATTACAAATGTTTATATAACATCTCAAGTGAGCTCCATGCTGCCATTTTTTTAATTTTGCATCTTCCATCACATGTGAAAAGTTTGACCCTTTATAAATAAATGAGTCGATAGATAACATGTCAAATTGGTAAAACAAAATATTAGCTAAAAAAGTAATAGGTTGAATGGGACAAATGTTGTCCCAAACGAAGAAAAAAGTATTTTGGTGGTTTTGCCAACTCTAAATGACAGTTTCCTCCATATTGTAGAGTTTGTAAATGGCAGAAATCAAATATTTATGTGGAGAGTCCTGTTATTTCTTCTATTTTAGAGAATGATATGCCACACTTCAAGTGGAAGAAACATGTTTGTAAATGGTAGAATAACATGGCATGGCCCATAAAGGGTTTTTTTTAAAAGGCAAGGTAAATATATTAAATCCAAAGAAATTCTGGAGATGATTAGATGAACTCATTACAACAAAGGGGGAAACAACAAACCCTACACTAATGTCATTGGAAAAAAGCACGACTCAACTAACAAAATTACACCATCCCCATAAGAAAAGCAGCTCTTTGACCTTGTCTACCAGTTGGTGTAATGAAGTCGCCCTGCCGTTAACATTTTTTTGTGCTTGGCCATCCAAGCTCTCCACATAGCCGCAAACATCACTGCTGTCAACACCTTCTTACACTTCTGATGTGTACTCCAGTTGACGTGTTATTTACCCCGTGAAGCCAATCAACTACGCCTTCCCCGACTAACAAAACCAGGAGCCGCACCCAACAAAAAAGCTACAATGAGATAACCAATATTCTTTTTTATTTATAAATTGTGAACCAAATAAAGGGAAAAGACATTTGAAATAAGATCCCAACCATAAACCATACAGTGTCCACATCTGAACCTTTGCTTCGGCCCCTTCACAAACAATCAATTTCAGGGGGTTGGACCATTTATTTTATGTATACAATAAATTTAAAACATAAAGACTACCTATAGGCTATAGCTACCCAAACATCCTATAAATCTCACCAAAGGGTAACTTCTAATGTCTGCACATAAATAAATAGGTCAAAGTTGATATGAACACATTATGGAACAACCTTGATATTAAGATATGGTTTAAAATAACCGAGTATGACAACATTATGGAATATGGATTCATTATTGATGTTAAAAAAAAGAGTTTTACACACAGGGCCAGAAACTATTAGCTAAAAAGTAAAAAAAAAACACATTTTTCTAATTTTTTTGGTAGAAGTATAAGAACAGTTTGCACCTCTTGACCCGTTTAACCGATTTAATCAGTTTGACACGTTTCCATGATATGAATTGGTTAAAACTTAAAACTATAACCTATATAGTTGATAGGTTTTAACCATTCGACGGAATCCGAAAAAATAAGGAAAACGACCTGGGTGAGTTTACCGAACAAACTAAAATTCCCCTTTTAATAAACAAACTAAAATTCACAAACAAAATGAAGAACTTGATTAAACCTATAAGCGAAGACCCACACCTGAATTAACGGGTGAGAACAAAGGGTTGAACCTAAAAGCTCCATCAACGGCGAACACTACAAAACAAAGGCAATTCCATCAGCGTCGAACACTACATAACATAATGAATGTCTGATGTGAACTCCAAAGTAAAGCATATTCCATTTACAATGATTGATTATTATTATTTTTTATTTTTGAGTCAACTTTATTAACCACCAAACACAATTACATCTTGGGCATGACCCACCAACCACATATACCATTACAATTTAATTACAGAAACACAAATTTACTCCTTTGAGTCCACTCCAATGATGCCGACTTTGAGAGTTTTTTTTTACCCAAAGAAAGCCAAAGTCTTTTATTTCATCCAGCAGGTTGCCGATCTCCATCTTCTCTGATCTAAACATGACCTCATTTCTTAATTTCCATAGTACTCAGCATGCCGTTAAGATGACCGACTACAACATTATTTTCTCTGTTTCTGATTCCACTGCCACCTCATGATACTTCAGCAAATCCGAAATCTGGAAGGCAAACACATTTGGAATGGAGCACCAAGGTACATTGCATGAAATGAATAAGTGCTCTGTTGTCTCTTACTCGTCGTTGAAAAGAGGGCATATAGAAGAATTAACATCAACTCCCCTGCCAATTAGTGTCATTCGAGTCTGTAAGCGATTCTGATTAAGATGTCGTCGGGTGCAGTGGTTGGCTATCCCATTCTCTCCAAACTATATGAGATCAACATGAGTCGTTGGACTAAGGTTCATGGACAACCAACTTAACCAAATAGAGAACATGCAATCGAAAAAATCTTACCAAAAACGTGTCGGAAGTGGATCGGAATCATAGCCGCTTGCCCGCCGGCTCGCCGCCGGCATCCACCATAACAATCACCATCATCAACGATTAACAAAGCCACATCAGAACCATATGAGAATGTCTTCATCACCCTAAATAGCATAAGTTAACTAAAATACCCATTTTACCCCAAACCACGAAAGTGTACATGAGCTTAATAAATCCTCATTTTACTAACCTTAAATTTAAGCAGAGCAACCATAGGTCCATATGTTAAGCACATATAAACATTACTTGATAGTAAGCATAAAATACAAATAGGGTGAGGTTAGGTATGAAAGAAGCCCAAGAAGTATACAAACCCTTACTTAAGCCACTTTTGTATATGAACCTTAAATCAAAACAGCCACTTGTGAAATAAAGAAATTTATGACTTAAAAGAACAAAGAGTAAAGTAAAACCTTATCATTGTAAATGCAAAGATAAGAAAACTCACACTAACAACAAATGACCAGGTGTACTGATTCGCATGAGATTTGTACAACATCCAACTCATCTATCTCATTAGAGGAATATTGGCCAGTCTCCAAATGCAGCCCAACACAATTTTGTAATCCTTTTATAGCATTTAGAGAATATGGACGTCGCAAATAATCCGTGTGCTTTGTATGCTATTAATATTCTTGAAACTAATTCAAACAGAAAAAGAATACCAGCTGTTATGGGTGAAATTCTGAGTTCATATCTTGGGAAATATCTTGACTTATATCTTGGTTGTATGATATCTGTTCATATCCGGGATGCTCATTCAGGATATTGGTAACATCCTGAATGGTATCCTCAGGATTACTAACGGGTTGTGTGCAGGAGTACGCGTCCAGGTGCCCAACGTTCATGAAGACCCTTTCTCCGGGAGACTCGGTCCAAGTTGTTCAAATGAAGACGTTGAAGCCGCATTACTCGGTCTACAACGTTAACAATGGAATATTCGGAAGCATCCCATATTTATAGGAATTTTAGTTTGTATTTCGTTACTATAAATAGGTGGGTATATCAGATCGAATAGGACATCACAACTACACTCACTACACTCTCACACTTGTTCTCTCGCAATTTTTACTTTCACACAAAGCATTGTAACACTTAGCGATCTGGTCAATATCCTGCACTGTATCCTGAAGTTTGAAGCAATAAGAAGAACTAGGCAGCTGCGATTGTCAGCTCCCGAGGTTTTATGCCGGCGATCTAGATTGATCAAGGGCTTTCCTCGTACATCTCGTGTCATTTCCTTTACTTTTTGCTCATAGTTTGATCGTAGATACAGCTCAATATCCTGAGCCGTATCCTGAAAACTGTTTTTACAAACAACCTAACCAGCATATTTCCAACGCACTTTCTAGCACACTACCTCACTTAACTAATTTGATCAGTTAATTGCTTCGATAATTTTTGACCAAAACAATTTGGCGCCCACCGTGGGGCAAGTGGTGCTACCTTTACTAAAAATCTTTGTAAAATCATTAATCGGTTTTCTGTTTCAAAACTTTTTGCCACATTGTCCACAATGGCCTCAAGATCAAACATGAGCTCCTCCACTGTGTCTGCTACTACTGGTTCGGTGCTTCCACCACCTCCTCCAAGGATGCCAGCTTCTTCACAACCTCAGGATATTATCCCTACTCGGAGTGTTCAGGGATCTGCTCACGTTTTAGCTTCTAATGATGAAATTCTAACCTTATTTGGAAGTGTGCAGGAACAAATGAGGCAGCAACAGGAAACTAACCAAATGCTATTAAGAGAAATACAACTCTTAAAAGCTGGCTCGAGCAGATCCGCTGAGGATATTGTTACTCCTTTACAACCCAGAACTTTGAACTTCAGTTCGGCTGTGTATACTGAGGATAATAGGGGGAATATTGTGCCCAGTCATTCCCAGAATCATACTCCTTAAATACCCTCCTCGATCAGGATGTCAACTGTGAGGAGCTCAGGATATGGCCAGAATCCTCAGACTAGTAACGTGTCAAATAATAATATTCATGCTACTAACAATAGTGGATCTTTGCAGGATGCAGGTGTGACGTCAACACTTACTAGGGAGCTTCAGAAATTGAAGGACATGATATCCAGTGTACCTGGAGTGGTCCAGCCAATTTCGGAAGTGTCCCAAGACAGCCACAGGATATCTCGTTTCGCATATCCTATCTGTGATGCTGAGATCCCGAAAAGATTTCAAACCCCCAACATGAAGCTCTACGATGGGACTACGGATCCTGAAGAGCATATTGCCCAGTATAGGGAAAGAATGGAGATTAATTCTATCCCTCCGGAGCTCAAGGAAGCATGCTTGTGCAAGGGCTTTGGTTCTACCTTAACAGGATCAGCCTTGAAATGGCTCTTAAATGTTCCTCCGCATTCGATTACATCTTTTGCTCACTTAGTGAATTTATTTAATAGTCAATTTTCTTGTAGTCGGAGTTTTGAAAAACTGACAAGTGATCTCTACAGGATAACTCAAGGACCTCAGGAATCCCTAAGGGATTATGTGAACAAATTCAGCTGGGAATCCTTGGATATCCCGCACCTTGATGTTGCCACAGCGGTCCAAGCATTCAAGATGGGACTACAAAAGGATTCCCAATTTTATCAGGATCTTGTGATGAATCCTTGCAGGAATTTGGACGAGGCTCGAAACAGGGCCTTGAGATATATCAGGCTGGAGGATGATAAGAAAATGCAAGAAAGGATGAACTCATCCACTACCTACGAGTCAACCAATAGGAAGTCAGAATCCTCATTTAAACCATATCGCTCTAAGCCATATGGTAGAAATGACAACAAGAAAGTGAATGCTGTTGAAGATGAGGATCCTGAAGAATATCCTGAATTATCTGAATATTGCTTTTCTGTTAACATTCCTGAATTAATGTATGCTATGCAGGGTTTAGGAGACAAAGCTAGGTGGCCTCAAAAGAACCAACAAAAAGCTGATTGGAAGGATAAATCCAAATGGTGTGCCTTCCACGAAGATTTTGGTCATGTGACTGAGGATTGCATTGCTCTAAGAAAAGAAATAAGTTATCCTCTGAGCAAGGGATATCTGGAGGATCTCCTAGGAAGAAAGAAGAATAAGGGTCAGGATACGGAGAAGGATCATGAACGAGCGGCGTCACCCCCTACGGATGCCAAGATAATCAACTTTATTTTGGGAGGATCCGACATTTGTGGGACTTCGTATTCTGCGTCCAAGAGGCATGCAAAGGAGGCTAAGACTGAAAGGGGAGATAAACCAGCCAGGATGACAACCCTTACAACTGACAAAGTGATCACTTTCGACAGTGATGACCGGGATACTATGCAGGATCCTCACCATGATGCTCTCGTAATAACATTATATGTTGCTAACCATTTTGTACGCAGGATATTGGTGGACAACGGTAGCTCTGTCAATATAATTCAGCTGGAAACATTGAAGAGGATGAATGTATCTCCGATGGACATTACTTCGAAGTCCACTGTGCTCGTTGGTTTCAGTGGAGAAGCTAGGAATACCGTGGGAGAGATAAAGTTACCAGTATATGTTGAAGGGGTCAACTCGATACAACGTTTCTGTGTGATGGACTCCCTATCCTGCTATAACATCATACTGGGCAGGCCATGGATCCATGACATGAAGGCTGTCCTATCAACTTATCATCAATGCATCAAGATCCCTACCCCTTGGGGGTCGTCAAGGTTGATAGTGATCAGCAGGAGGCGAAAGAATGTTACTCATCCTCGATGAAATCCTCAACCAAACCTAGTGCAGCATAGCAATTAAAGATGTGGGCCCAGGATATCGTGGAGGCTTCGAAGCAGGATATGAAGAAAATTATCCTGGATCAGGATAATCCAGATACCTCGGTGCTCGTAGGAACCAATATCCCTCAGGATATTGAAGATCAATTAACTAACTTTTTAAAATGCAGAATGTCAACATTTGCGTGGAAGCATGAGGATATGACAGGTATATCCAAAGACATTATCACTCACAAGCTTGGAATTGACAGGTCGTTCAAGCCTGTACAGCAAAAGAGAAGGAAGTTCGCTCCTGAACGAAATACAATTATCCAAGAGGAAGTTGAGAGATTATTGAAGTCTAAGATGATCAGAGAAGTCAAATTTCCTAAATGGCTAGCAAATGTGGTCGTGGTTCAAAAGAAGAATGGGAAATGGAGAGTTTGTGTAGATTACACAGACTTGAATAAGGCTTGTCCCAAAGACCCATTTCCCCTTCCTCATATTGATGCAATGGTGGATGCTACCGCCGGGCACGAGATGTTAACCTTCATGGATGCATCCTCAGGATTTCAGCAGATTCAAATGGAGCCTTCGGACCAAGAGGATACTGCCTTCATGACACCAACAGGTATTTATTGTTATACTGCTATGCCTTTCGGTTTGAAAAATGCAGGTGCGACATACCAGATATTGGTGAACATGATGTTCAAAGATAAGCTGGGGGACACAATGGAGGTATACATCGACGATATGGTGGTAAAATCTAAAAAGGCTGAGGATCACCTCCAGGATATTAAGGGAGCATTTGATATCCTGGATCAATATAACATGAAGCTAAATCCTGCCAAGTGCCATTTCGGAGTGGGGGCAGGAAAGTTTCTAGGATATATGGTGACCAAAAGAGGAATAGAGGCGAGCCCGGAGCAGATTAAAGCCATCTTGGATATCAAATCACCCTCAAACATGAAGGATGTTCAACGGTTAACAGGACGAGTTGCAACATTGAACAGATTTATCTCAAGATCCTCGGAGAAATGCAAAGAGTTTTATGATATCCTGAAGAAGAACAAGAAGTTCGAATGGGGTGAGAAGCATGAAGCAGCCCTGCAGGATTTGAAGCAATATCTTTCAACTGCACCTCTATTGATGAAACCTGAGAATGGTGAACCACTGTCCCTATACCTCGCGGTATCAGGGAATGCTGTAAGTGCCGTCCTTATAAAGGATCACGAAGGTCAGCAATATCCTGTTTATTATGTTAGTAAAAGTTTATTAGATGCAGAAACTAGATATTCTCATTTAGAAAAGTTGATATTAGCATTAGTTATGGCATCAACGAAGCTTAGACATTACTTTGAGACACATAGGATTCATGTTAAAACTAATTATCCTGTTAAAAATGTGCTTAGGAAACCAGAAATGTCCGGTAGGATGGCTAAGTGGTCAGTGAAGTTGAGTGCTTATGACTTAGTATATGAACCTAGGAATGCCATAAAATCCCAAGCTCTAGCCGACTTTGTGGCTGATTTCAGTAGTGACATTCAGGATGAGGTAGACCTAGAAGTCCAACAATTAGGAGAATCCTCAGGATCCTGGACATTGTACACTGATGGAGCATCTAATGTTAGAGGAGTAGGAACCAAGAAATGAAGATGGGCAGAAGAACTACCCTTTGTTTTGTGGGCCGATGGAACAACGGTAAAGAATGCAACTGGCCAGACACCATTTTCCTTGGTATTCGGAGCAGAAGAAGTGATCCCAACAGAGATGGTGATATCTACTGCGAGATCTATCCTCCAGGATCCTGAGCAGAATCCTGAAGCTTTGTGCCAGGATTTGGACACCATAGACGAGACAAGAGATGCAGCAAGACTAAGGATGGCAGCATATCAACAAAGGATATCCAGAGCATACAACAAGAATATAAGGACTAGAAGGTTCAAAGTTGGGGATTGGGTGTTAAGAAAGGCTTTTCAAAATACCACTAATCCTGCTGATGGAAAACTGGCTCCAAATGGGAAGGACCATATGAGGTTGAATCAGAATCAGGAAAAGGAGCATACCGACTCAGGAGCATGGAAGGGGAAATGCTACCAAGATCCTGGAATGCTATACACTTAAAGCTCTATTTCAAGTAAGAATAGAATTTAATTTCTATCTCAGAATGGTATGTGTTCTATCTCTCTTAAATATATTTGAATTCGTTTATTATCTTGAACCCAATACTGACTTAGGCATCGGAGGGGTGTTAGCAAAGCTAACACCCACCTTAGTTTAAGGTTGTTTTGCAGAATATGTGTCAGGATAAACGCTCAGGATATTTCGAAAGATTAGTGGATTGGCCCCCTCTCTCTCGTTTAAGGGATCCTGATCCCTTCAAAGGTTTAAAGGTATTCACCTTTCTCTCGAATTGGGTTTGAACACCCCACCTGGAGCGCAAGTCATCTGGGGATAGTTCAAGGTAACGGGACCAGTTCATGTAAAAGTGGCTGACAATTTCGTTACTATTGGCTATATCCTGGATTCTAAAGGTATATGAGGATTGATCACCCTCTCTTACGAAAGGGTATTTTCATACCCTCTAAGGTTTAAAGGTTTTCACCTTTCTAAGACTTGGAGTTTATACACTCTCGCCTGTAGCGCATGAAAATCAGGGTTTATCCCCAGCATATTAAGGGTTTATCCCCAGCATATTAAGGGTTTATCCCAGGATATCAAGGGTTGATACCTAGATATTCAGGATCTATTCAGTAAAGCTAAAGTATGACTATATCTATATTCCTATGTTAAACACAGGGGACATACATCATACAATTTAAAGGATGGATCCAAGTTTGTAAGTGTGCACTGGGGACATTTCTATGGTGGAAAATTGGAATTGATTCCTTAGGGAATTCCTGGTATGATATCTCTTTTTTATTTGGATAACTTACAGATTGTGTGTCGGTATCCTGATCAGGATACATTTACAATGTGTTCCCAAGAATGTTCAGACAAAATTATTTTTACAAGTAAAATTCATGTAGTGAAAATATAACAACAGAAATAAAGCCAGAAAAGGGTTATGTTGTTAACGTACCAAAAGTTGTGCTCTTGGTTTTACCTCAAACCAAGGACCATCCACCAAGAGCACAATTAGTTCCTTACCATATTTACCTAACAGTTGAAGGTTTTGTCTCAAACTGAGACCCATCCGCCTCCAACTGTTATATTGTTCAAAAAGCAAAACATACTAACATTGATGACCAAGGGCTTCGACCTGAAACTCAGGATCCCCCCACCTTTGGCCATCATATTGTTTAGATGCAGGAAAATAAAATGCTGGAAAAGTAAATTGTTTTGAGTTACAAGCCAACGATCAAATTTAAAAAAGTGGGCTCCGGCCTTGGCACATACATCCATCATCGCCCACCTGAATGCCCTCACATAGCGGCATCCTCTCCAACCTTCTCTGCCTTCTCAGCCTCAGCATCCTGAGCAGCATCCTCACCAGCATCCATCCCAGCATCCGCTCCAGCATCTTTCTTATCTCCAGCCTTGTCTGCCACCTCTGCCGACTTAGAGGATTCACCAGCTTCAGCAGGAAGGGGCACAGCCTTGCCTCCAAGCTCCTTCAGCTTTGCCACCCAGGATTCGACCGGCCAGGATGGGTACTCAAGGCCTGTTCCCTTGGCCTCATAGGCCATCTTAATACGAGCTTGTAGCAGGGAGACGATGGCAGAAGCTTTGATTCCTTCCCGGAAAGAAACCATGGCCTGTTCATGTTCCATTTGGACAGTGGCCAGCTTGATCTCAGCATCCTGGGTCACTTTCTTCAGCTTGTCCTCATAGTGCCGGGTCTTCACTTCAGCAATGGCACATTGGTCGGCAACAGTAGTTTCAAGCTGTTTAATCCTGGCTTCATAGAGTGCAGCAGTACCACAGGCATCGTTGTACAGGTGGAGCAGATGCTGGAGGCCCTGTAAGTAAGCAATTCAGGAATAAATCAATATTCGCTAACCTGGATATCCTGTCAGGATATTCTATCAGGATATATGTGCAGGATATAGGGTCAGGATATTACCTTATTAAGGAAGGATGTCATCGGTTCCAAGGAATCAGTGAAGCTGAGCTCATCATAAGAAAATCCTTCGGAGCCTGGAGCACTAACTTTGGAGTTCTTCCTCTTCTTTGAGGTGGAAGCACGAGTCCTCGGATTAGCTTTAGGAGCCGGGAGCGGCTTGGAGCTGGTGGCAGCAGGGGTCTCTTTCTTGACCATGACTGGAGTAGGGTAACTGTCAAGCTCATCGAGATCGAGGAGGATTGGGACTTTGCTGGAGTCTGCATACAGGGAGTTGAATTTTTTCCTAAATATGCCAAATAAAAACATGTATGCAGGATATTGTGCAGGACCCTTACCAGACATGTTTGCACTGGAAAGAGGGCTTGGAGATGGTGGAGACGCGTTAAAACTTCTTTCAGCCTCTGGAAGGAGTCTGATAGCGTCGATCCTCTTCTGTGAATCAGCAAGGGGAGGTGCAAGATTCCTAAAATCAGCTGTATACAAAACAATAAACAGAAAGTTGATCAGTTCAGGATATGGAACAGGATAAGAGGCGGGATCATCCTTAAACCCTAAATCCTACCCTTTTTCAACCATTTCACCGGATATTCCGTTCCACCAGGGATTGAGTCTCTTTTTACAAAGAAGAACTTGGATTGCCATTTCTCCTCGTTCCTGGTGGCACGAAGTATCAACGGCTCGCCGGAGGTGGAGTAAAAAAAAAATCTACACGATCTGTGGCATCTAAGCCGGTAAGCTAGGGGGAGGTCATGAACAGAAAGATCAGGAATGTGATTCTTCTTGATCTGGTCAAGAACGGACAAAACACGCCAAAGCATCGGCATTGTTTGGCTAAAAGAGATTTTTGTAATCTTGAAAAACTCGGTGATAAAGTCTGGAAAGGGGAACCGTAACCCTAAGGTGAAAGGAAAGGCACTAAAGCACAACCATTCGTCGGAAACCATGTCCGACCGGATTTCCCGGTCAAACAGCCGGAATACCGTCCCTTCCGGGAAGATACCGGAGGATTTGAGGGCCGACAAATGGGCGCTATCAAAGGTACATATTTCTTTCTCTGGATCCTGGAAAAGATTCTGTTGTATGAATGTGGGGGCGGAGTCGCCGGAACTTGATCTTGTTTACCTTGTCATATTCTCACCGGAATACTGAACAGAAAGAGAGAAGAAGATGGAAAAGGGAGAGAGGTTTTTACCTTTTTTCACTTCGGTAAAGAATAAATGGGATAAGGATGAGAAGTTATAGGGTGGTGATGAGTAAATATAGGCTGAGCAGTTGCAAACGGTCACATCATGGGTCTAATCTCTTAAATTGCCTCGATCTTCGTAAAAAATGTAACCGTTAGTGGCAGGATACTAAACGGTAACATTTTTTGGGGACAATTGTTATGGGTGAAATTCTGAGTTCATATCTTGGGAAATATCTTGACTTATATCTTGGTTGTATGATATCTGTTCATATCCGGGATGCTCATTCAGGATATTGGTAACATCCTGAATGGTATCCTCAGGATTACTAACGGGTTGTGTGCAGGAGTACGCGTCCAGGTGCCCAACGTTCATGAAGACCCTTTCTCCAGGAGACTCGGTCCAAGTTGTTCAAATGAAGACGTTGAAGCCGCATTACTCGGTCTACAACGTTAACAATGGAATATTCGGAAGCATCCCATATTTATAGGAATTTTAGTTTGTATTTCGTTACTATAAATAGGTGGGTATATCAGATCGAATAGGACATCACAGCTACACTCACTACACTCTCACACTTGTTCTCTCGCAATTTTTACTTTCACACAAAGCATTGTAACACTTAGCGATCTGGTCAATATCCTGCACTGTATCCTGAAGTTTGAAGCAATAAGAAGAACTAGGCAGCTGCGATTGTCAGCTCCCGAGGTTTTATGCCGGCGATCTAGATTGATCAAGGGCTTTCCTCGTACATCTCGTGTCATTTCCTTTACTTTTTGCTCATAGTTTGATCGTAGATACAGCTCAATATCCTGAGCCGTATCCTGAAAACTGTTTTTACAAACAACCTAACCAGCATATTTCCAACGTACTTTCTAGCACACTACCTCACTTAACTAATTTGATCACTTAATTGCTTCGATAATTTTTGACCAAAACACCAGCGATATTTAAAAAGAATATAGCAGCTGACCTGTCATCCCACTGTGCAAGCCGGTTGACTAAGATCATTATAGCTTCATCTATTGTTCGAGTAATATCTTTTCCTACGTAAAGGATAATCCGGTAACCTAAGATAAATAGAAGAATAAGATTAATATCAATGGAAAATCATAACGAACCCGAACTTCTATGATAGCCAATACATTTAAGCTTGATGTAACCCCTTTCGGGTGTAATTTATTTTTTAGCTAAAAACCGACTCATGCATTCCTTAAAATTCCTGATTTAACATCATATCATAAACTAATATAACCTAATCTGGCACGAAAATATAAAACTTGCCTCTTGATCAAACCGTAGCCATGACTACCCAACACCACCATATCAACACCCATCTTCTCCGCCACATCGTAGATCACATCCCTCATATCAGTGATATCCACTCTCATGTCCACCTTCACCTAAACAAAACAATCCAATTCACCAAACGTCATCTATAAGATTTAATGTTTGTAATTGAGAATTCATTATTTTTGACCAAAACTTTTACTTAAGCCACTTTTGTATATGAACCTTAAATCAAAACAGCCACTTGTGAAATAAAGAAATTTATGACTTAAAAGAACAAAGAGTAAAGTAAAACCTTATCATTGTAAATGCAAAGATAAGAAAACTCACACTAACAACAAATGACCAGGTGTACTGCTTCGCATGAGATTTGTATAATGTAGGAAATAGGTTCACCTTTTGAAAAATATAATTACAAAATATATCATAACGAGACTCTCGTTATTCGTAGGAAATATCATAGTACAATACCGGTTGCAATAACTAAATAAAAAGAATATAAATATAATTATATATACCAATCTTGATTCAAGCCGCATCTCTGGTGGGTCCTTCACGCGCACTTGATAGTATCCTAGACTCGATTATTCATCATCTTGAGTCTTGAAAATTACCCCTTGACTGCAACAAAGAGCACACTAAAACGTTGACGATTTTGGTTGAGGCACGTGTTCAACACGCTTCCCTTAAAACAGATTTCGCGCCTCTACTAAAGATGACGCGTCTGTCTCCCAGGGTACAACAGCCGAAGCAGTCTATACTGCCGGAGATGGCTTACCGGCCCAAGGTTACATCCGGTAATTGTAGTGTTTGAACTCATGTGGTGGAAACAAGTAGAGAGTACTCATCTCTCTAGTTGGTGTTCAAGTGTTCATACTACTTCTAGTATTCTTCATATATCAAGCAATACCCTATTCTTGTTGTTAACAAAAAGAAAGGCACATAGCCTACTATTTGAACAAGACTAGTGAAAGGATTCACTTAATTATTCACTTAATTAGACATTTAATTAGAGACTTAAAAACTCTAATAAAACTAATTAAATACTCAAGAGTTACTCTTTTAATTACCACATGAATATTCTAATTAATATTTATAATTTCATTCAATTATAAATATATTTAATATCCATTCACCAAAATTCCAACAATCCCCCACATGAATGGAGATTATTCAAAACACTTAAAATTTCCAATGTAACCTCGACAGTTGAGTTTTGCATACGATAGGTAGGTGTTACCCTTTGAACGTTCGCTCATGAAATGCACTTAGCCCACTAGCTCTGAGTAGATCTCGATGTCTTTGAACTCGTCTGCCATTTGTGTAGACGACAATACACTTCACACAAGACTCTCCCTAGCCGGGTCATCTCCTCATAGTCGTGTCCAATAATGGTCGTGGAACACTTTCCTGGTTCTGCGAGAGCTCTAGGAATTGTGCCCTCAATTTCATTCGAAGCGACCCCACTTCTCTCTAACATAGGTGATTCTCCTTAGATCATTAAAAGCATTGTGGTTATCATGATCTATCCAAATCATTTACCACATATTATGCTTAGCCTCACACTTGTCACTTTTAGGAATGGACTAGGAAGTTTATTAATCTTTATAATAAACTACCTTATTAAATGCGTAGGGTTATTCCCCCACAGTGACCTCGCTTATTCATACAATTAGGTTTTCCTATTGAACTCAATTCTTGGGATCTCCAGTCTACTGAGTTAGGTTTCCATCATATGAACTTCATTTTTCAAGGGCTTCAGTCCCATTCCACAACTTGATCTCTAATAAACCCTCAGGTTGTTGGATCCATAACATTAGCAAATACCTTTGCGTATTTGAGATCAGTTGTCATGATGTGTTATTAACTCATAAGTTAATTTTGCCTATTGTCAACTTCTAAGACTATAACCTCAGTGGCCATCTGAATCTGGTTATAATATATGTCTTTGTAAGATACGCTTATCATTTAAGGCAAACACATCTCCATTATGCACTGCGACCTTTGTGTCCTCCACATAGTCGTCTGTTTGCAATGTTAGATTGGATTACAAAATCCTTATTGCCAAACTTTTATGATACAAATGCAAGACACCCCCACATTTAAGTGTTATAGGATATCATCCAGATGGGGTAATGAAAACCATTTCTACATACCCTTATAGGGTTGTTTCTAAATGGATTAGGAGACATGTATAAGTGATTACAAAATCCTTATTGCCAAACTTTTATGATACAAATGCAAGACACCCCCACATTTAAGTGTTATAGGATATCATCCAGATGGGGTAATGAAAACCATTTCTACATACCCTTATAGGGTTGTTTCTAAATGGATCATCCCCCACATTTCTTGCCATTTGATTAACATTTCCGTAACTTCACTTATGACGACATTTATACACATATGATTGAACAAGATCAACCTCATTGTATCAGTGAATTCAACTCATACTGCATTAGCTTACATAAGCTTCTGAGCTAACCAAAGAAACACTTGCCATTGTCATAAGTTTGTCACCAACTTAGAATAATTCTAATTTAACATCTAGAATAAGCTTAGACAACGAGTTCTCCTCATTAGCTTTTCGAACAAACTCTTAAAAGTTACATGTCTTTTCCTTATAATGAATGAAAAATCCTCTCTCAACTTTGTCTATACACAAATTCTTTTTGTGTTCATACACATTTGAATGTTTAGAGTTAATTAGTCTCCGTCAAGACCCATAATTAACCAAGTACTCGTCTAGCATGCTTTAGACTATAATACTTTAGCATGTGAACAGAAGATGCATCATTCTGATTCTTCACAGCCCTAAGGATATCATAATATCACTTTGCAACATTCATCCCTTGTTAAGAAAAATAATGAGACTTATTCATAATCCTAAAACATCAATATTTAGGAAAGTCTCACAAATTATTGTATATAGCACATAGCTAAATTTCATCATTCATTTAAGGAACATAACTTGTTTACCTTTGATCTCCAACATTCTACCACTGACTCATAAGTACTTAAACATAAGTCTTAATCCAAGTCACTTGGTAAACACATTCATCACCAACAAGATTAATGTTTCTCGTCTACAATCACTATTATGTATGAGATAGAGTCAACTAGATCGACACTCAACAACATGACATTCATAATTTGCCATAAGTGATTTGCACACATCTATTGTTATTCATTAGGAGATATATATATTTAGGATGCTCTCCTAAATGAAGGTAAAATCTCCATATGGATCTAACAATGATCAAGTGGTAGACGCATCTACTTATAAATCTCGCAAGATTTATTAAAGGTATACAATAACATATAGTACTTTACTTTCATATGTTAGAATTCACACTTGTGAATTTTCCAACGACTTCTAATGAAGTATGTTGACATGAATGTCCTTAGTGTATTTCATCTCAATACACTCACTACGTTCTTTCATTACTCACTCATGACGTGGTTATACATTTGATGTTTCGTCTTTGACTTTTAGTCAATGTAACAACTCTCAAGTTGTTTATATCCAAGTATTTTCATGTATCATCCGTTTAAAACCATATTCTTTTAAGCAATGTATAACCGACGTTATAATTATTTTCCACAAAATAATTTATACGTCACAACCATTAGTGATTTATTTCTTTGTAAAATATTGAATGTGTTATCCGAAGATATTGAACACCAAACAATAAAATACATTGGAAACTAAATCATAAGTGTCAATCACTTTTGAAATTTAAACGGAAGCATAGACAATATGTAGACATCAAATAGCAAAGTGCTTTTATCTTCAACACTTTATAATCTGATCGAAATCTTCTCAACAATATTGTCCCATGGCATGTCTTGAGGTACTCCCTCAATAAGACTCCATGCACTTGTAAGTACAAGTTCCCCATTTCATCTTGAAACTTTAAACTTGGACAATTTTGCTCAAAACAACACCAAGTTGTTACAAATACTACATTTAAGTAGTAAACTTGAACAATTAAGTTTGTTCACAACAACACCAAGTTGTTTTTCACCAAATAACAACCACCAGGCTGTTACTTTGTTCACCATATGCTACTTCTAGTAAGAGTAGCGAACCATTTGAATTATTAATGTTATGCAAAACTTTGTTTTAAAAATAATTCAAAACAGTTTCTTAGTTTTGCAATATACAATACTAATAATATCAATTAGGGTTATGAAAACATAGATCAAACCCAAAATATCAAATGATTTTATATTGTTTAGTCTTACTACACATGTACTAAACATTTTCTAACACGAATGTTAGAAAAAAAATGTTATAACAAGCACATTATAGAATCGAACGTTTACATAAAACGTTTTCCAAAGATATAGTTTATAAGATAAACCATTTCTCATCATTTTTAATGCACTTATAGGCAATTAAATGTTTACATAAAACATTTATGTTCATTATGAACAATCTCTAACCTCGTATTATTGATACACATTTTCTAACACACGTGTTAGAAAATTTAAGTCATTTTATATGTACCAAACATGACCAAATTAGAGCATTAAATATCATCATTAAAACTCATCAAATGTCATCATTAAAACTCTACTCAAGAGTTTCACCAAATGAAGAGTTAAAAGTCTCAATAATTATGTACTTAAACTCTAATAAAACTCATCAAATGTCATCATTAAAACTCTACTAAAGAGTTTCACCATATGAAGAGTTAAGAGTCTCAATAATTATAGACTTAAACTCTAATAAAACTCATCAAATGTCATCATTAAAACTCTACTCAAGAGTTTCACCATATGAAGAGTTAAGAGTCTCAATAATTATAAATTTAAACTCTAATAAAACTCATCAAATGTCATCATTAAAACTCTACTCAAGAGTTTCACCATATTAGAGATTTTATTAGAGACATAAATTCTAATAAAAACTAATAAATTGACTTGAAACTCTCCTTAAGAGTTTATCTTCCATATGAAGAGTCTACTAAATGATTTTAATTTCATTAAATTCATATAAATACCACACCATCACTTTATGGTGATTTAATTCCTTGAAGCCAATCAAACATCAACTTCAATGTATGACATTTTATTTCTAAATCATACAAAGCATTAAAACAATGCTACAACAAATTGCTTATATAAAATGTCTACATAAAACATTTCAAATCATTTGTATTTTAACCATTTTTAACAATCATGTTAAAATTTAAGAAATTCTAACGCGCACGTTAGAAATATTAACATTTTCACAAAATGTTAATTCGACTTGCTAAAAGCACATATATGGTTCAAATAAATAAGTCATTTCTAATACCCACGTTAGAAACTAAACAATTAAAAATTGCTTCCAAACTAACGCGTTTCATGAACGTTTCTAACACACATGTTAGAAGACAAATGATTACAAAAATCATTATAAGACTTATTTGTTCATATCAATCCATTGGTGGATGAAAAGTCTACTTTAAATAGAGACTTAATTAGAGACATAAAACTCTAATCAAGTAACATAAAACTCTTATTTAAAGACATAAAAACTCTACTAAAGAGAATTTAACGTTTACAAAAAACGTATGGTTTACACCAATAATTCTGGTCTAACACACATGTTAGAGAATTTAACGTTTACAAAAAAAACGTATGGTTTACACTAATAAACCCGATCTAACACAAAAGTTAGAAAAATTAACGATTCCCAAAATCGTTTCAAAAACCAAACGTTGGAACCGAAACAATTCGTTTTGTACCACGGTATAGGATTTAAGATTTTATCTCAATCTCAAAAAAATCCAAACACAACAAGTTGTACTACATACATATTTCCCAAAAAATATTTATAAGATCATAACCTCTAAAAATATTTTTTATTCTATTATAAATCCTTTCGTAAACCCAAGATCCTTATAAATAAGGTTTTTAAGATTGTACCAACAATCTCACTAAATCTGTTTTAAGTTTGTAGGAAATAGGTTCACCTTTTGAAAAATATAATTACAAAATATATCATAACGAGACTCTCGTTATTCGTAGGAAATATCATAGTACAATACCGGTTGCAATAACTAAATAAAAAGAATATAAATATAATTATATATACCAATCTTGATTCAAGCCGCATCTCTGGTGGGTCCTTCACGCGCACTTGATAGCATCCTAGACTCGATTATTCATCATCTTGAGTCTTGAAAATTACCCCTTGACTGCAACAAAGAGCACACTAAAACGTTGACGATTTTGGTTGAGGCACGTGTTCAACACGCTTCCCTTAAAACAGATTTCGCGCCTCTACTAAAGATGACGCGTCTGTCTCCCAGGGTACAACAGCCGAAGCAGTCTGTACTGCCGGAGATGGCTTACCGGCCCAAGGTTACATCCGGTAATTGTAGTGTTTGAACTCATGTGGTGGAAACAAGTAGAGAGTACTCATCTCTCTAGTTGGTGTTCAAGTGTTCATACTACTTCTAGTATTCTTCATGTATCAAGCAATACCCTATTCTTGTTGTTAACAAAAAGAAAGGCACATAGCCTACTATTTGAACAAGACTAGTGAAAGGATTCACTTAATTATTCACTTAATTAGACATTTAATTAGAGACTTAAAAACTCTAATAAAACTAATTAAATACTCAAGAGTTACTCTTTTAATTACCACATGAATATTCTAATTAATATTTATAATTTCATTCAATTATAAATATATTTAATATCCATTCACCAAAATTCCAACATATAACATCCAACTCATCTATCTCATTAGAGGAATATTGGCCAGTCTCCAAATGCAGCCCAACACAATTTTGTAATCCTTTTACAACATCTAGAGAATATGGACGTTGTAAATAATCTGTGTGCTTTGTATGCTATTAATATTCTTGAAACTAATTCAAACAGAAAAAGAATACCAGCGATATTTAAAAAGAATATAGCAGCTGACCTGTCATCCCACTGTGCAAGCCGGTTGACTAAGATCATTATAGCTTCATCTATTGTCCGAGTAATATTTTTTCCTACGTAAAGGATAATCCGGTAACCTAAGATAAACAGAAGAATAAGATTAATATCAATGGCAAATCGTAACGAACCCGAACTTCTATGATAGCCAATACATTTAAGCTTGATGTAACCCCTTTCGGGTGTAATTTATTTTTTAGCCAAAAACCGACTCATGCATTCCTTAAAATTCCTGATTTAACATCATATCATAAACTAATATAACCTAATCTGGCACGAAAATATAAAACTTGCCTCTTGATCAAACCGTAGCCATGACTACCCAACACCACCATATCAACACCCATCTTCTCCGCCACATCGTAGATCACATCCCTCATACCAGTGATATCCACTCTCATGTCCACCTTCACCTAAACAAAACAATCCAATTTACCAAACGTCATCTATAAGATTTAATGTTTGTAATTGAAATTCATTATTTTTGACCAAAACTTTTATTTCCAAAATTATTATTTTCGATATTGGACAACCTTTATTCTGTCAAAAAAAAAACTCCTTCGACTAACTCATTACCGAACTTATACGTAAAACCAAAATATCAAAACACCAAAAGGAGATTATTTAAGAAAGATAATTAAATGCAAAGATAAGAAAACTCACGCTAACAACATTATTTTACCTAGTTGTTAAGCTAAGCACAAATCTTTAACAATCATCACCATTAAAGCATTCTTCAAATTATTTGAAAAAATTAAAAGCAACGTATACTATTAACTACCCATGGCTTTATAGCCTAGTGGTATCTTGGAGGTGAGATAAGACTTTGAACCAATAGGTCCTGAGTTCGATTCTCACAAGGGGGTTTTTCCCATATTTATTGGGTTTCCTCCTGAATTGGTGTATAGGCATTATGCCTAGTGGGGATGGATATGATCGGGTGGTTCCGCTGATGGCACGATGATACTCCAATGGTCCGTCAGTGATCCAAATTTGCCGTTCAAAAAAAAAAAAAAAAAAAAAACATATACTATTAACTTTATCTGGAAAGTGATAAAAAATCAAGTTTTACCAAAAAGTTGGTTCTGAAGCAATTTATATTAAAGAAAAACTAAGATAAAAAACGTTTCAAATTTTATATGTTCATCCGTAACATATATGTGAATTTTATATGTTCATCCGTAACATATATGTCAATTTTATATGTATCAGTGATTTTAAGATTCAATTAATAAATCTCTAAAACGTAATCAAAGTAATAATATTAAGTGATTCAAGTAGAACTCCACAAAAAAAAACATTAATGATATCAATATAACATTAACATGCACTAATGTACATGCATTACTGTTAACAACAATCACATATATAATAGAGTAAACTGTCAAAAATGGTCCCTGAGGTTTGGTCAATTTTTCCACTTTAGTCCAAAACTCAAACCTTTTGAATCTAAGTCCTTGTGGTTTCAATTTTGTTGCCTTTTTCATCCAAAATCAAAATCTAGACAGATTTTTCAATTAACATTCAGTTTTTTTGTCTTTTTTCCTCCCTTTTAATGAAGGGCAAAATGGTCTTTTAACGTTCTATTATAACAAATTAAAAAAATCTAACCATTTTTCCCTTCATTAAAAGGGAGGAAAAAAAAAACTGAATTTTAACTGAAAAATCTAAACGGATTTTGTTTTTGGATGGAAATGGCAACAAAATTGAAACCACAGGGACCCAGATTCAAAAGGTTTGAGTTTTGGACTAAAGTGACAAAAATGACCAAACTTCAAGGACCATTTTGGCAGTTTACTCTATATAATAATTAATAATGGAAGTCATAATTTAACAGAGGGCTATCAAACATTTGTAAGCACTTTATTAACTTTTGGTTATGATTTGCATAAAAGAGTTAACACATCAAATTGACTGTTCAAGCAATGACCATTGTAATACAATATCAACCAATTTAAAAGCAAGTGCATTAACATGACTTTCTGCAGATTTCTATTTCGTGATTTCTGTTTTTTACGAACATTTTTCAAATACTCTTGAAGAAAAATGCACGTGCAAGAAAAATTACCAATTACATTTGTAATTTTGCAACTATATCCAATATTGCTCGTTAATTCATTTAAACTATGGGGCGAATCACCAAACTTAAATAGCAAAAAGCGACATAAATGAATGAAATACAATTGCTGTTAAACACGCATTATAAAATTAAGACATCAGCTACCAAAATTCAAATTACATATAAATCATCCAAAGTCGTTCAAAACATCAACCACATAAACAATAATCGTTTACATCTAATATGCTAAAATCACAATGTATCAGATATAACTCCAAAACTCAATTTGAAATACTTTATAGGCATCATCAGTAATCGGTTGAAAGATCATTCTTAAACACAATCTACAAACTCCAAGAATCCAGATGCGACCAATCGATATATCATAAACAATGATCATTTCACAACAAAAGGTTCAAAACCTATTCAAATACCTAAAAAATCACGCAAAAACATACATCATAAACGCCCAAATGTAAGATTCAAACACGCAAACTGAAAAGGCAAAGACGTGAACCGTCACGACACTCAAATCAGAAATTTGCACTCAACATCAAGGAATAATCGATTTTCACTCAATATAATTAAGCCCAAAACAAAAGGCATCATATTATTTCATCAGTTAAATAAAAAATATCAAACTCAGTATCCGGATCGAAAGACGAAGAACAAAGGATGAAGAATGAAGTTTCTGTTGCGAAAAAAAAAAGAAAAGAGAACGTAATCAAATCTGGTATCGTTAATCTAAACACATCGAAAGAACACCAAAATCATTCAATTGCACTTTGAATCAGAACAACAAAGGAATTTATGATTATATGTGAAAAACCGTATAAACATCATTAATAAAAAAGGAAAAAAACGATCAAAGATGGATGAAATTGAGAATCAAAATAACAGATACCAAAATGATTAATACATATCGTCGATTGTAGAGTTTGAATCGTAGAACAACGAAGAAGGAGGAGGATCATGGTTTTGCAAAACCTGCTGCTAATGGAGGTGAGAAAGAATGCAGATGAAGGTTGCTAGGGTTTTGCAAAATAATATATAAGATCCATTTTAGGAGGTGGATGATCCAAAAGTCCGACCTAATTGTTTCGGATCCCGCGTGCAAAGAAGATTGGGTGTATTTAGAATGATTTCCTCCCAAAATCAACCTCTACTAAACCAATGGATGCCACATAAGCAAAATGACTCCACCATTCAAAGACAAATGGCCCAAATCATCTCATTTATTAATATATATAGATATAGATGTTTTGACGAGGTTAGAAAATATCACTAGAAATTTGAGGTAGTGCTTTGGAAGGTAAACAAGCAGAAGCTTAAACGAGTGCTTCAAGCTAAACGTCTTCTTTCGTTTAATCAGTGGTGTGACATCTTCATCATCCAATTCATCGTCGACTGCTTTCGGGTTAACTCGTCACGAAATAAACCGATCTACATCCGTGACCTCTGGAGCCACAAGAACCCTTTGTTGGAATATCCTCAGATCCACGACGTCATCAGATTCGATCGAATGTTCCCCATTTCTTTTATACCACCATGTTCGATTGTTGCAAGTCTACCTTTATTCAACCAAAACCATGTATTTGTAATATATTTTTATACAGATTCTTAGAATATTTGTTCCTCAATATTTATACCATCATGTTCGATCGTTGTAAGTCTATCACAATTAGAAGTCTTGGATTTCAGTTATGGTTTTGGTCGAATGTTTCAATTTGGGCACGTGAGGGTGAACTTTGTTTAAAAATAAATCGGTGTTAGTGTTAGTACCCAAACTTGTTACAAAATCAAAGGTTAATACCTTATATTGTTACTTAAAACTACTAGTACCTTAAGTTGCTACTTTGCATAAACCACATGGACTAACAACTCTTTGTACAATTAAGACTAGAATTAATCTACCATTATCCCTCTTGAAACACAAAAGTCTCTAGTAAAATTCGATCACCATAATCCTCTAAACCACTCACAAACAACATCCTTTGGCATATCATACGAATCCCCACTCCCAATTCTGCAAGTTCTTTCTCTAATTCACGGATTTAAGCAAGGAGAATTCTAAGGCTCATAACTTCTTCACGCGATATCTCTCTCATTTCCGAATCAACTCATGTAATTTTTGAGTATGATAACTCTAATTTTTCATGTTCTACAAAACTCTTCTATCCATTTTTGTGATAGAAGGGTGTGTTAGGACAGAGTGCACACACAAACAGAAACACGACACCAAAGCAATAACGAACACAAGGATTTACGTGGTTCGGTCTAAACTGACCTACATCCACGGGTGGCAACTAGGATATTTTTATTGAGGTGTTAAAATTACAAGTACAAGAGATCAATATATATATAGACTACACAATTAGAGTTGAAGCCCAATGGGCCGCGACTTGAGCTTACTGCCCTTACTCGTGTCGAGAAGTCTACAACCCAACAATCTCCCACTTGGAGGCTTCAAAGACACGATCAATTGCGCTTCATTGTACTTCTGTAATCTGTCAACGGAAACTCTATGCTCCACCTTTAGTTGCCACCGGCCTTCTCATCAATTAACCTGAAGGCTCGTTGAAGCTCCCACTGAGCTTCAACTCATTAGTCACTACCTGTGACTCGTTCTCTGTCCCTTTCGACTCCCACTTAAACGAATTGCCGGACCCTGAGAAAATCTGAGAACTAACACTATCCATCATAAGCAGGTAATTCACCAGAGAGACTTTCTGTAACACCCCGTGTTTTCACAAGTCAAAGTCAAGGTCAAAGTCAACAACCGGTTATACGGATTTGACTTGTAGAAATTTTTTTATTTTATTTGTATTATGTGGAGTAAGTGTTGTTAATTACAAGCCATTGACGTATTATTCAATCGACTAATCGACTGTGAATTATATGAAATAACAATGCGATAAAGTTAATCAACTAATAATCAAACTATGCTAGTCAAATCGACACCGAATCGCAACTCGATCTATACTTGTTGGTTATGGTTATACATGTGTGTGCTTTATGTGTTACTTGTGCATGTTTATTTATGTTGTGTTGTGGTAATCAATCGAAACGCAATCTAACTCGAAATGCAATCGAACTCAATCGAAACTCAAAATCGAACTCGAACACGAATCACAATCGAACTATGATATTTAGTAGTTGGGACTAAAAGTAATTTGACTAGGAAACCCTATCGTGTCGAACCGCTCGCAATCAAAATTGAAACGCCAAAAATCGTCGCGTCGAACATTCAAACCCAGTGCCATCCGACCGGATAGCCCCTTGTCCGCAGATCAGACGCCATCCGACCAGGATGTCATCCGACCGGATAAGCCATCCGAGCGGTGTGTCATCCGATCGGATAGCCCTTTCCTCTTTTGGAATCCTATAAATACCCCTGTCATTGTCATTCTTTCTACTTTTGGAAACCCTCTGTCCGAACAGCTCGTGCTCCCCACCTTTTCTTCGATTTCTCTCGATCAAGGTAAGATCTCGTCCTAAATCTTGTACTTTCTTGATCTACACGCACTCCTACACCTTTCTACCTTTTAAATCTTAACTTTCAACCGTGAAATCACTACATTTCGAGTGTTCTAGGATGATGTCATCATGTGTTCTTCAAGAACTTCAAGTTTGACCTCATTCCACCAAGGATAACTCAGATCTGAACGATTTCCACATGATTTCACATAGATCTGAACATTTTCAAAAGGATAAAAGAGTTGAAAGAAATAAACACAAGTTTTCTCATTCTTTTGCACTCAATGTACTCAAAGCCATCAAGATCCGACCCTGATCTAGTCTTCTACTCGATCGTAGTGTTGTACTAGCTCAAGATCCGGATTCTACCCACGAGACTACCGATTTCGGGTTAATCAAGAACAACCGTCTCGAAGCCGGTAACCGGCCGGACTAGGGTGATTCCTGGTCGGGTTGGTCATCTGGGTCGAACTAGGGGTTCTGTTGGTTAAAACATTGTCAAAGCGTCCCGACATAACGACAAACCATCAAAGCAACCAAGTGTAGGACGAGCGGAACAAGCAGAACGTATTGTTGTCCGACCGGATTGCTGTCCGATCGGATAAGTCATCCGAACGGATTGCCATCCGAACGGATCACACTTGGGTCCCACCTTTAAGCAACCTTATCCGAAGTTTGAGTATTGAACGAATTGCAATCCGATCGGACTTCATCATTTGCAAGTCTACCTTACCAAAATCCCCAATTTAAGATTCCGTAGTGCTTCACTGCTGTGGGTAGCGTGAAATGAAGCACCCAAATCCATAACCCAAGAATCCACACTACTCTCCACATTACAGATCAAAACTTCATCATCTGAGTGGTTTATTGCAGCGTTAACTTCTTTCTTATCATTTGGACATTGATTCTTGAAATGTCCAACCTCTTTACCGGTCCAACATGTTACATCATTTCGAGCCCTGGACTGACTCCTCTTTCTGTTCTTATTGCCACTACTTCTGTTATTCTTCCTTCCTCTGCCAACATGCATTGATTCACCACCCGATGATCCACCTAAATTTCTTCTTCTGATATCTTCGCCCAGAATAAGATCCCGCATCTTTACAAAAATAAACTTGCTTGTATCTGAAGAGCTCGTAACATCAGTTACGGTTCCGGACCAACTATCGGGTAACGAGGACAATAACAATAGGGCTTGGACCTCATCATCAAACTTGATATTCACAGACACCAAACGAGACAAGATCGAGTTTAAGTTATTGATGTGCGCTGTAACTGAATCACCTTCCCTCATCCTAGTATTCACAAGCTCTCGAATAAGATAAACCTTGTTCGTTGTAGAAGGCTTCTCATACATATTCGATAATGTTGCCATCATTCCTCTAGCTGAGGTCTCTTTCTAGATATTGAATGCAACATTCTCCGATAGAGAAAGCGTTATCACTGCTCTGGCTTTCTTATCCATCCTATCCCAATATGCTTGTGGCATTTTTTCGGGCTTTTCATCCTCCAGCACTACATCTAAGTCTTTCTAACAAAGTAGTGCTTCAATCTGCATCTTCCACCAACCAAACTTCTTCCCGTCAAACTTTTCGAACTGAGTTTTTCCGTCTTCTGCCATGATACACACAATAACACGGCTAATCAAAAAACTAAACCGAAATATAAATTGAAAAACTCAACACTGAAACAAACAGAAACATAAAACACCTGATTCATGTTTCTTTGATCTTCAAACAAACGGTTAAGCACTCGTATCTCAATGCTTATCTCTTTGGTCAAAGTTGAGGGGCTTCTTTGTCAATAATGGAAACTTAATTTTCTCTTAAAAAAGGAACGCCAGTTCTCTTCTTTTTCCTGCGCGACCTGCTCCCACAAACTCCACAAAATCAAGCAACTCAAGTGCAGAATTGAAACCCAAGGTATTTGATTTTGGAACCCTAGATGCGATATTCAGCAACAGTGGAACCCTAGACTACGACGACTACTGGGTTATCGGAACCCTAATCGCAAGATGTCTTCAAATGGAGCCCTAATCGGAGTTACGAACTGACGGCGGTGGCGACGGCTATGCTAGCGACGGCTGGTTCAAAAACCCTAGTCACGATGTCGGCGACTGTGACTGAAACCCGAGACCACGGCTTCGTCTTCGACAGGTAAGTGTTCTTCTTCTTCTTCACTTCTTACCTAGTTCGTGTGAATCGATCAAGAGCCTGAGCTCTTATACCAGTGGTTAGGACCGAGTGCACACACAAACACAAACACGACACCAATAGCAATAACGAACACAAGGATTTACGTGGTTTGGTCTAAACTGACCTACGTCAGGTGGTAACTAGGATATTTTTATTGAGGTGTTAAAAATTACAAGTACAGGAATATACATAGACTACACAATTAGGGATGAAGCCCAATGGGCCGTGACTTGAGCTGACTTCCCTTACTAGTGTCGAGAAGTCTACAACCCAACAGGGTGTACAAATCCAATTTTAGATTCTTGTCATTTTAGGGTTCTTAGACTTAGTATTTGGGGATTTTGATCTTAGATTTATGTTTTTTGTGAAATTGGAAGTATGTTAATGATCTTTATCATGCTGGATTAGGTTGTGTAATTTTTGGTTATTTTTTAGATATCATATGGATTTATTATGAATTTTTCTGATCATATTATATTAATTAGAATATTATATAAATATAAACTATATCAACATAAAATCTCATAAACATTGTTTTCAGATTTTTACGGAAAATACACAAGTCATGAAATTTAATACCAAAAGATATAAATTTTAGTACTTTATTTTGTAATAAAAGGAATCATCAAATTATAAAAAAAAAACAAATTAATTCTTTTTACAAAATTAATTATTTCAAAGAGAATTACAAGATAATCTATAATCTATACTATATTATAATGCATGAGAGAGGGGTATTTTAAGATACTCAAAAAATAAAAACTTTTCCCCTCCTTTATTTATAGAAAGACCCTTAAAATGAGGGTAGTTTGGTTTTTTAAACACTATTTATTTTTTAGCCCCTAAACTTATTACACTTAAATCCTTGAGGTTTTAACAAAATTATAGATAATTAGTTACAATTCACCCCTTCACAACAAACTTCTAATTTTTTTGCGTATTCTTGACATATCTTATAAACTATACTGTTTAAAAAAAATCCAAAGATAGCATGACGACCTACACATTTTTGTCGACGTTTCGGTAGTTGTCTTGTTCAATATCGAAACTCGGATTAAAATGTATAAGTCGATAATGCTTTAAGTACAAGTAATTAACACTTGTGATCTAATGCGCCTAATCTACAAAGATGGGCTCCATCTATGCAAACAATAACAAAAAGAATTTAAAAGTATCGTAACGTAAAATGAAGATACTATGTGTCACAATTTATTTTATTAAAAGTGCCTAATATCTATACTTGGATATATCTTATAAAAACTTAAAACAAACCACAACAAACTTCCTAAATAAAGGGGTGACAAATCCAAAATTAAACCCTAATGCACTTCTATAGTTACTACTATAAATACATAGCAGGACACCCCTATATCTATCGCTAAACAAAGTTAAAAAATGGACCCGGTTCTAAATTCAATTGTTGCGAAAAACCAAGCATGCGAGATTGAAAATTCTAAGGTCGGTTATGTTATATCGCAGCAGTGAATAACTATTTTCTTTTATTTACTTTTATGTGCATGTTAACTTATTTGATTTTTCAAATTCAGTTGCATGATGAACAAGCCAATTTAAACAACCCAGTTGTCGAACAAGCTTCTAAGGTATTGATTTTGCTGGTTTTTAAGTATTATTTTTGCGTATATCTTTCGTATTAACATGTCCGTTATGTTATTATATGTGTTTTTATTGCAGGATGATGGTGATAAAAGTGTTGAAATTATTTCTTACGGTACAATGTTTAGTCTATACAAGTCTAATCTTCAATGTGAATTTAGTGAAGAGGTAATTTTAATGTTTATTTAGTCTTTTTTTTAACTTTTGTATTCTATTTTTGTCCTTTTTAAGGATCGCAAGTTTGAGACTCAAAGGAAGAGATCCAAGAGACTCTCTGAATGAAAATGGAGTGAGGTTATTAATTTAGACGATTCTGAGGACAATGACAAAGAAGAGGAATTGGAATATACTGCCGATTCAAGCACAAACCAGAAAACCCGATTAACAATATCTCGGGTGTCAATTCAGAAGCGGAACAGATTTCATATAGTCTAATATGAAATCAATCAAGTGTTTGTATGCTTTTTTTTTCATTTTCAGTTTTTATGTTTAATCTAGACGTATAATTAAAGTTTATTTTATATTAGAACTTTATTTTTTGTGTTAATATAATGTAGTTATTGACCTTATTAATAAAGTTCAAAATAAAGTTAGTATCCTAAATTTACAAGTCAACTAAACTTATTATAAGTTAGAGTAAACTGCAATTTTACACCCTAAGGTTAGGGGTCATTGGCACTCCTACCCCCCCTAAGGAAATAATTGCAAAATTACACCCCACTGTTAACCCTTATGTCGCAACCTTACCCCTTGGCGTCAAAGTCAATAACAGATCTGTTAACTCTAAGTTGAAATGACTATATTACCCTTCCATTTTACCCCCAACATTCGTGTTAAGTCGCACAATTACCCCCTGCAACCACTGCCACCGCCATTCACCACCACAACCACCACAACCACCACTGCCACCACCGTCAACCACCTCCAGCCACCACCCTCCAACACTCTTAACCACTTCTCTCTCTCGCCGCTGTCCATGTAACTCAAATCACACCCAACTGAATTTCTATTAGCAAAACCCATTTAATGAGATGAACCGATGGAGCTTCGCCTGTGACAGGACCCACAAAATCGAAGGACTGTTAATGGTGGTGGTTGAGAGATGAATTGTACTCAACCGGACGAAGACGGCAGGACGATTGAAGAACCCTGGCTCCTCCTCTTTCTTCAGTATACCATTACACAATATCAACAAATGATCTAAAACAACCAATTTGTTAAGGTTTTCGCTATTAAACCAATTTAGGTTATTTTCAATCCTAGTTGCAGAATTTAACCTATCCTTAAAACAAACAAGTGACTGACTATTTTACACCACCCTATAATGCACAAAATCCACTAACAACACTCTGTCAAGTGTTAACCACAAAAACATGATATAACAGAGCAACACTCTGTCAACTGCACCTGATTCATTAAACATTTTGAGCATATTCAAAGGATCATTAAAACAGTAATCCTACTAGAAAATTTTCAAATAAAAATCTCACAAACTACATCATATGTTTCAAGTTCCTTCAAAATTCAGGCAAATCACAGACAATACTAAGCCCTAAATTTAACAAATTGAAAACCACGCATACAGATTCCATAAAATCAAAGTAATCCTACTAGAACAATTTCAAATCCAGATCTCACAATTTACAGCCCTAAATGTTTACAATTCCTTCAAATTCTGGCAAAACAGACAATACTAAGCCCTAATTCAATCAAAAACAGAAAACCGCACACACATCTTCTCAGATGAAACCCGCAATCAATCCCGTCGACAAAGAACTCATCAATCAGCACTCATCTCTGGTGTGTAATTTCGTTTCCGGTAATGTAAACAGTGATGAACGGTATTTAGGAGGTTGGGGTTTCAGGTCGGAGGGAGTTGGGAGGTTAGATTGCAGGTGGTGGTTGATGGTGGTGCTAGGTGTGTTGATGGCAGCTGGGTTAACGATTGTGGTGTAAGGATGGTGTAAGGTGGGTGTTGTTGGTGATGGTGGTGCTAGGTGTGTTGATGGCAGCTGGGTTGCGAGTGGTGGCGGGTTGATGGTGGCGGCGATGGCAGGTGGGTTAATGGTGGTGATGATCGATTGAGGTGGGAGGTGATGATGAGATCTGAATGGAGGTGAAGATGGTGTCTGTATATATAATAATAATAATAATAATAATAATAATAATAATAATAATAATAATAATAATAATAATAAATAATAATATAGGGTAAGATTACCAAAATACCCCTGCCTATAACAGTCAACTAACTGTTGACTGACGGCGGGGGGTAAACATGCGACATAAGGGTTAACAGTGGGGTGTAATTTTGCAATTATTTCCTTAGGGTGGGTAGGAGTGCCAATGACCCCTAACCTCAGGGTGTAAAATTGCAGTTTACTCTATAAGTTAATATCCTAAAGTTGCAATAAATAGATATTGCAGTTAGATATAGCCAAGCTGAAATTATAAAATATTGCAGTTATTCTTAGATATTAATCTAATAATTTGTATTTCTTAATTAAAATATAATAAAGTAATAAACTTTACATGTGTAAAACTGGTTTTTACGTTATTTAGAAACAAAACATTTTGTTTTTATAAAAAAATAATTCTTTTATAAACGTTTTTGTAACAAATAATATAAATAAAATACTCCAGAAATTTACAACCTTTACTAGATAAATACTAAATTTTGTTGCAAATTTTTAGGAATTATAAGTTCAACTATATTGTTATAGATAATATTAGTCAGTTTCAAAATAATTCTTTACCAACTTAACTAGATATAGATTGTGTTGCATATTTTTAGGATTATAAGTTAAAAGTAGACTCATATAAATAAGATTAGTTAGGAACTAAAAATCTGAACTTAGTATGATATAAAGTAAATAAAGATATAAACTCTTAACATCCTATCTTTTTTATAAAAACAGTTCTTGAAATTTTATAAAAATATAATTTTTTATATCTGTAAAAAATGAAATCTAACGATTTAAGTTAAAGGTCTAAAATGTACTTACGAGTTAAATACTATTTTTTATTTTTATAAAAATGCAAAATTTGAAACATAAAGTTTATTGAATGAGTACTATGTGGATATTTAAAAAGAGTTATGAACTTTTAAGAATAAAATTATACTTTATAAATTAACCAATAAACTAAACATACTTTACAATTATAACAACTTATCTTTATTTTTTATCTTTTGTTTATTAATTTTTATAAAAAACAATATTTTTTGTCTTTTGATTATTAATTTTTATAAAAAACAATATTTTACATATTTGTAACACTTATGACATATATCAACCACAATAATGTTATCATAAATATAAAAAAAAAAATAAGAAAACTACCAGAAATGAGTGCCACAATGTAAAGTGTCGGCTCCCGCCGCATCACGCGGGCACCCTACTAGTAATACTATATAAAGCAAATCTGATGGATAAGATTGTAATTTTGCCAAATATACAAATTTAGAAATGAACAAGAGAATAAAAGCCATATAAAAGAGATAGATTAGGAAAGTGGACAAAATTTTAAGAGGCATTAGGGTTAGAGCATTCTCATCCACTTCATCAAATTAACCTTTATCTTTAAAAAATAAAAATAAAAACCTTCTAAAAACCCACTCCAACCAATCCACTATATCTATTCTCTAACCTTATATATTAAAAAAAACTACAGTAAATTTTTATACATAAAAAGCTACTGTACCTCTCCATTTCCAACAAACACCTTCTTCCTATCTTCTCCCGCTTCTTCCTGTCTTCTCCCGCCGGCCCCTCTCCTTCTACACATCACCAGCAACAAAATCAACAAATTCCCACTTCGCAGGTTCGGATTGTAAACGTGGATTGTTCCGATTTGTAAACATAGGCTTCTATTGGAAACTAGGGTTCCGATTTGAAAAGGATTTTGCTATCATCAACCGATTCATCCTTCACATCTCCATCCCTCTGCTATATGTAAGCTTTTTTTGCTCAATCTTTTTTTGGATTTTAAGTTTTGAGTCTTAATTAATAGTGTATTTGTTTATATGATTATTGATTATTGATTGCGGATGCGTTATGTTCGAGTGCTTGATCAGAAACAACTTCATTTTGTTTTCGGATATTATGAATTATGATCCTTTAATTTACAATTTTAATTTACTTTTTTTGTGGGTTTTAATTATTGTTGAATCTCTGTGAAATTGGTTAAATTTGTAGGGTAAGCTGTTGCTTAATTACAAGTTTTGTGTGGTAAATTTGTTTATGATATGGTGTCTTTAGTTATGATGAGGTTTTAGGTTTTGGATGTTGATTTGTTGAATGGTAATATTGAACAATGCTGATTTGTTTTTAAATAATTTTTTTATGGAAGATTTATTTATAATGTGGATTGAAATGCAAAATAATTATGCAAACGGATGGTGTAAATTCAAATTTAAGCATGGTTGTTGGTTTAAGTAGATGGGTACATATAATCAGTTTATACGAGCACAAGGAGTATTTACATTTTTTAGAACACTAATAAAAAAAATACCATTTGTTTACAACAGAAAATATGTCACAACTGTCATCACACATAAAGAGTACACATAAAACCCAATAAAGCATTTAGTTTTAGTTTGTGCAACAAGAGTGTATGGGTGAAATGTGTAAGCCACCCTTAGGGCGGACGGGGCACCCTTATGGGTATTCTCTCTGGGTAGTTTTTGGTGCCACAATACCGGCGCCAGCTACAAGGGTAGGTTATGGGTCGATTGTGCCGGTAGGAGAATCCGTGTCAGGGTAGGGGAGAATGGTTTTGAGGTGGGGTCCATCTCTTGAAAGGTGTGTTTTTGGTTGGTGGGTAGGGTTAAAGAGTGGATTCAATGGTTTAAGGGTATATGTTTAAGGCAAAGTTAGGGTGCCGCCATTGTTTGTGGGTTAAGACTTAAGAGTAGTTTTATAAGAATTTTGAGATGACGGGATTTGATTGCTCATGCAAGAGTACTACACACTCGGATGCCCTTTCCCTTTATCTTTATGCTTTGTTGGCATCTGATTCATATTATTGATTTGTTTAACATTGCCGAAACAAATGATCGATATGTAGATTATCGAATAATGTGTGTTTTATCACTAGTGTCTGCTGCTTAAGTCTTTGATTTGTTTATAAGCAAATAAGTGGTGATAAGCAAAATAAGTAGAGTTGTACTTTATATCCAACTCGTTATGTTTGCGTATGTTGTGGTTACTATGTATAGAGTTGTACAAGAACCGGGTTTAGGTCCAAACCAGTTCGGTTTATGAATCGATTTTAGGTTGAAATACTAGACTCTTCCCAAACCCCCAGGTTAGGGTGGGCACAAACCGTTTTTTTTTTTTTTTTTTGTGTTTAAGGTCTGTCCCGCCAAATTGGTTTTTTTACACCTCAACTATATTTGTATATGTTGTGGTTACTTGTTATTTTAGTTTTCTTTTTTAAGGTCATTGTTGGTTATAACATATAACCGAGTGACTGAGCCGAAGGCAACACAACAGCCAACTGCCAAGGCCTGGCACTAGACTCAACCATGTTGTGTTGCTAGTGATTATCAAGAAATAGAAACGGAACAATAAACATCAACTAATTATGTATAACAAAATCCACATAAGAAAGCCTTTAAACCAGGATTAATAGAAGAATTAACCAAAGAAAAATTGTACAGCAACTCAAGTAACTAAGCTCATTTTATATATGTCTAGTTTGACAGTATAAAATACTTTGTCATTGATATATTAAACGGATTCATAATCTTTATTACATGTCTTTATAACATAAACGTGCAATAGTTGGCCCTTTCACATTCAGCATGTCAATGACTATTGTAGTGCATGCTTATTCACCTCTTTCTTTTATTAGGTAGCATAATTAGAGTTTTGGCATAAGTCAATAATATTGAATGACAGAATTATGACTTCTTAAAGAAAAGCTGATTGATATATAAGTTTAGAAAATCCAGCTAATTGTAGTATTGAATGCATGGTTAAATAAATGATATTTGTATCCTATTGTAGCTTTGAGTATGGATTCACAAGGCCAAGGTATGTACTACACCAACCTTCTTCATGGAAACTCTATTGTAAGCCTTGACGATTCTCCACCCTTACCCATTAATCTAATAGCTTTTGTTCATGCCTAACTCAAGTTGAACGATTAAATCAAAGCGGCATGACTGAGCAGGATAAGGTAAAATAATCCACACTCAACTTGTTTTAATAGTATTCTATAATACTTTATTTTGTTCTTCTAACATGTATTTTATTTGTTTAAATGCAAGTTTGATAAGGCGAAAATTATGTACCAATCAGAAGAAAAGTGCAACTTTCTGTTCGAGCATTGTTGGAACCTATTAAAGGACCAACCTAAGTAGATTTTGCAGGATGCCGCAAAGCAAAGGAAGACGATGGTCCCACCCCCGACCCCAACCACAACCCCGTCCCCAACGCGGAATGTCATTGAAGATGAAGTTGTCGAATTGGATCGACCAATAGGTAAGAAAGCTGCTGAAAAAAAATGTAAGGCTGAAGGTAAGCAAACCGAGGAAATTATTCAACTCAGAAAGATGAAGTTTACACTTTTAGAGGAGGCGCAGGCTCAAGAGAAAGAGTATTTTCGCCTTAAGACCGAGAAGATGGAGTATGATAAGAAAGCGGAAGATGAAAGGTTGAGGTTACTGTCAGAAAAGTTAAGAATTGAAGCTGAGAAAACAGAACTTGCAAAGAAGGAATCGGACCAGCGGATAATGATGATGGATGTGAGCGGTGTGACAGAAATCCAACGACTGTATTTTGAAGAACTTCAAAGGGAAATCGTAATGAGGCAGCGGGACCATGCCTGAGATCATCAGCTTTGAACCGAACACTAGCGCGTTTTTTGGGTGCTACACGAAAATATTACCATCTATATTTTGGTGTTACAAGGAAGTATTACTACACATATTTTGTAGCTTTGTCTAACCTCATACTTACGTGTTTTTGGTGTTACATGTAAATCCACTGTGTAGGCTATTAAATAGGTCAAACTTGGCATGATTCGGTATCTTAAACTGTTGTTTGTAGTCTGATGGTAGTGAAAATGGATGGTATGATATTTGATTTGATCATTATTGTTTTTCAAGTGAATGTATATTATAATATGCAGTAAGTGGTTTGTCTCTTCACTTGACCCGTTTGATCAAGGTGGAAATTTCATCATAAACGGGAGTGAAAAAGAGACAACCGACCCGAAAAACCCCAAAAATAATTAGTATTTATGGTGATTATTGTTTTCCAAGCAATTTTTTTGTTGGTTTATGATGATATAATTAGTATTTAAAGTAACCCGACCCGAAAAACCCAAAAATAATAATTAGTAGTATAATTTCTATAAACAAAGTTATTAGAATCAATATTAAAAGAAAAAATATAATAAGACAAAATAGATAGTAGTTAAAATTGTAAGTAGAAGAAAGAGAAGAAATAATAATAAAAAAAAATACAGAGATAGGTATGAGGAGTTGGATGTAGAAGGTTTTTGAAAATGTGAGATAAATTTTAAAAAGTGATGATTTTTAGTTAAATTATAAGGTTAAAGATGATGGATTGGATGAGAATGCTCTTAGTACAGGGATTTCATCCATGAACTTTTAGAAGGCGTTGGGCATTTAATGGCTTCAGAGTACTCTACCCCTTCCATTTACCGGCGATTGGTTTCCCCTATTTGTTTCACTTGAAGCCTGCTACTTTAAGCCTACTTTTGAGAAGAAGGAATCCCAAACACGCCCTTCGTCTCGCCGGTCAGATGAACGGGATACTGCAATGGATGAATTGAGGGAACCGGGAGTAGAGGAAGAGTATCAGATTCAGTTGGCGTTCAGTGCTAAGGAGGATTCGAAGGGTATTCAGATTGAAGATGTTAAGCAGATCAGTTTGGGTTCTGTTCTGGAGAATAATCCGGCTAAAACCGTTGTGTGTTCGTTATTGGGTAAGTTGAGTTCTTATTTTAGTTTGATTTATAGGATTGTTTTGGCTTATACTAAATGTCGAAATTGATCAGGCTTGTATATTGATTGTGAAACCGTCCGCGATAGTGCTTCTTCCTAAACGATTGTGTGATGCCGATTTTATCTTATTCGTCTTCTTTGATTCTCCTGATTGTAACTGCAGGTTCATCTTTTTTTTTCTCTAAATGTTATTAATTTATTTAATTCATGTATTTTTATAAAAGACTGTTGGCCAGCTAACCCTAATAAATCTCTCAATAATATTAGCAAGATGAAATTTATCTTATCAAGTTCGGTAACCAAGGCCTGTAACAATTCAATATTACTTCTACATCATCTAGGACGCGGGAAAGTTGCGGTACAGTAACTACATTTGTAGTATTGTTTTATTCGTTTATTTGATATTTTGATTGTATGTAATGTGATTATACAGTTGATTATAGGTTTTGCTATTTTAGGTGTTGCATCTTGTTCTATAAGATTTGTTAAAAGAGTATCCTCTCATATGATCTTTTTGGTATGTGAATTTGTACTATATAGCTTGACTGGGATAAAAGGTCTATCTGAGGCTAAATTTGATAAAATTGTGAAGCTGCTCGGAAGATAGTGATAAAATTGTGAAGCTGCGCCAAAGAGGGTATTGTGAATGGAATGGCGTGCGTGAAAGGCGAGTGAATAGTGAATCTCATTGGCGTTCAACTCTACGAGGGAGCCCCATGAAAAAAATGACAAATGGTGGTCAAACCCGTTCAGTTTATAGCACCATGAGCCATCGTAAAGGCAAATCCTTGCAAATAATGATGATGGCAATCAATGTGGATGATAAATGGGATTTGTGGAGATGAGCGCTACTGTATGTAAAGAGTCTGTAATTGATCTCTTAGCATCCTAGATGCTTGTTTATTCGCTTTGTTTTTTTCACCCTTGTGAAAAGCACTACCTCCCCAAACATTGCAAAGCCAAGTCACCACATTTGGATATATTATTTTAAGAGGCCTTGTATGATGCAACAAGTCATTGCATACATTTGTGTATTTAGTGTTGTTTCAGTGTTATTAACAAGATTTTTATCGGGAATAATTTGCTAGCAAGCAAGCATATAATCTTTAGACTCTATTAATGTACTCTTATGATTCTCTTATCTCTTTTGTATATATACATACTTCCTCAGGTATCTAAAGGGTCAGGATTTAGTGAGAACGGTGAAAAGTGTGAGAACGGTAAGAACGATTTTGGTGGTGACATGTGGCATTGATGCTAAATTACACTAAGGGGTAATATTGTCAAAAAACCCACTCACATGAACTGGGTGTTCAAATAAAACACCATAAAAACACCTAATTCAGAAAAACGCCATGAAAATACTCAGTTAAAAACGACATAAAACACCCAGTTCAGAAAAATGCCATGAAAAAACTCAGTTGAAAACGCCATAAAACACTCAGTTCAGAAAAACGCCATGAAAATAGCTAGTTAAAACGCCGTAAAAACACATAGTTCAGAAAAACGCCATGAAAATACCTAGTCTAAAATGCCATAAAACACCCAGTTCAAAAAAACGCCATAAAACCCAGTTAATTTTTTTTTTCAAAAAGTATATCAATAGTATACTCATTGAAAGATAAAAAAACGCTGAGTTTTATGTTGTAATTTTTTTCGAAAAATAATCACGTATAAAAAAGTTATTGTCATTTAAATATGATGGGGGAAAATGGCATGTGATTAGCATGTGTACCTTTGTTTGGATCTTTTTATTTTACCCCTTCTGGTAGTTCCAAGGCCCCTATTATTTACAAAAATGCCACCGCATCAATCCCAGCCACAAACCACTAAGATCTTGTGACTGAGAATCGTTCTCACACTTTGAGGTGTTCTCTCCTGATCCTGTTCCGGTATCTAAAACCTCTTTTAGTCAAAGATCGTGCAAAAAGACGACGAATTCATCCACACCTTGTATCCTGAAGAAGGTAAGTTTCTACGGAGTTTTTTTATTATTATTATTTTTTCGTATTAATAGACTGAAAGCGCTTTAGTTTTCTTGCAATTTTTGCTTCTTATTAGACCAATGGGTATGGGGATCGGCACAGGGCCGTCCCCCCCCCCCCCCCCTCCCCTTTAGGCCAGTCACACACCGCCCCCAAGGGGCTCGGCACGGCACTTCCGTCACAATTGTGATGATGGAGACGGGGCTAAGTGGTGGGGCCCCCATCTGACTTCTCTCTCCTCCTTTATATATATATATATATATATAGGGTGGAGTTCGGCTACAAAGTCAATTTTTCCTACAAAGTGTACAAAGTTATAAAACACTACAATTTCAGCCATAAAACACACTCAAAACTCATAAATAACATAGCGCAGATCACTAAAACACAATATCCAAACCATAATAGTCCTTAAAAACTTCAAACACATCATCATACAACTATGAATATAAAACACAACGTGATAATCAACATAAAACACACTAATGTTAGTCATTCGATAATCAAAGCCTTATCATCCAAAACACAACACAAAACCCACAAATATGGTGTTTTCGTAATCTCCACTATGTTATTTGTGAGTTTTGAGTGTGTTTTATTCTTTACATTATGGTGTTTTATGACTTTTTACACTTTGTAGGAAAAATAGACTTTGTAGCCAACTCCCACCCTATATATATATATATATATATATATATTAATATATTATTAATGGTGGGGTAGTTTTGGCTAGTCCCCACACCCTTGGGTAGTCCCCAAAGAGACTATCCTCCTCCCGTGATTACGTGGCGCTTACGTGGCGGGTAGTCTCCAAAGAGACTATCCTCCCCATACCCACCGGTCTTATATTCAAAAGATGGGTTTTTACTTTTTACACATATTAATGGTTGATGTTTAAATGTCCAGATGATGGGGAACAAACACCCTGCAATAACCTGACCTGATCCGCACTAAGAAGATACAAGTTTGACCCGAACACATTTCAAATCAACACTCAACTTGGCCAACCCACCCATTTTGGCAGGTATAGTGGTGGATAAAATTATGTTCTTTTACTCATTTACATGTACCACTTTTGGAGGTCAACATGTGGATAATTTTGGAAATGTAGTTGTGCATAAATGTGCTTGGAACATAGTGCCTATTCCATTTTTGAGGGCAACTGATATATCTCCTATAGCATGGATGTGCTTGGAAGTCAACATGTGGATAATGTAGTTGTAGAAGCATTGCAAGAGCTTTTCACTAGCCACAGGCTATCTGAGAAGGGCCAAGACAAAATGAGGTCTGCCTGGGTTTACTCAAAATTATGGGAGATATATGGGTATAAAAGACGAATATTCAAATCTGATACGTGAATCAATTTAATTTGAGCGAAAGAAAAGCATGATGAACAAATGACGATGGGTAGACGAAAATAATTTTTTTTATACGCGATTACAAAAGGCAGCACCTGGATTTGATAAAGTAACATTGTTTCTAGCCTTAGATGTGATAATATAGTGCTCTTATGATAATGTAATAAGCCCTATGATTATGATCCAACAAGATTCAACAGAATTATTGATGGCTTTTAGCTGCATGATTTGGTGAGAAGTAAGAGACATAGGGTCAAAATGGGTGGATTGTCTAACATAGTAACATGTTGGAATGGGTTGGGTTAGTTGAAACTTAATCCACTTGAAGAAGAACAAGAATATGAGGTCCATAGCATCTTTTGTTTATTCATATAATTAAACCAAAAGATATGTTCTGAATTATTCATATAATTAAATCAAGGCTTTAAGCCTTCTCTGGGTTAGAGCAAGGGCTAAACAGGCCTCCTTGACCTGGGAGGTGTGGCAAGGTTTCAATCTATCTAGGGTGGGTTCGTAGCTTTGGATGCAATGGGTATTATGTTTGTTTTGTTTGTAAGGTGGTGTGTATTCTGTACATTTGGTGTATGCGAGCTACCAGCTAGCTTTGGTTGAATAAAACTTTTTCGTTGGCCGTTAAAACAAAGAACACCGCAGTCAAATCCATGAGTATCTAATTATTGCAGCTTGCAGCGTATGTTAATTTTTCCATCACGTATAATATTGTAGCTTGTAGCGTATGTTAACAGGGCCGGCCCTGGGGTGGGCGGGGAGGACCACCGGCCAGGGCCCGATATTTCGGAGGGCACGCTATTTTTAGAAATAACCCAATATGTATACCTAAAAATTTCTTTTTAATTGGGTATAACTATACAAACACCAACATAGGCCCACTTACAAAAACTATTTTTATGTTTTAGATTATTTATTAGCCCATTGGCATTAGGTTTAAACCTTTATTGAACCCAATACCCAATTTCGTTAAGGCCCGAGGGCACGTTTTTTAGAGCTCGAACAGGGTACACGAATTCTCAGGGCCGGCCCTGTATGTTAATTTTCCATCATGTTTAAAAGTTTTTAATTTATTGTTGAGTGAATTAGTGACAATAGTTGTTTCAATATTTTATCTTTTATCTAAGTAAGGGGAAAATCATAAAATGGCTATTTGACCAATGTTTGTAAAAAATAGTAATTTTGACGGGCTTTTATAAATAAACATGAATGGATGGCGGGCCAAATGATTACATCAGAAAATGATATTTTCATTACAGTATTAAACGAAGAAGCCTTTTGTATATCTAAATCCTTACTCCACTCACTTCCAGATTGTCTGATGCGTATTGTGTTTCCGCCGCAACGCGGGTTTCCCACTAGTTCTGGATTTATGATTTATTAGATGAATGTTTAGTAATTTGTCTAAATTTAAGCATTTACAAAATACATATATAATGACATCATTAATTTTGTGTTATTATCATAAATTGTCACAATTGATTATTTCCTTCAAAGCTATTAATTTATTAGTTATGATAAAAATGGTTTATATATTTTATGTTTACAGAAATCCCGAAATAATAGGACTCAACCTCGTAGTGATATTATGTTCGATTTTGTTTAAGTTTGGTTATTTATATTTTTAGGGTGATTTATATCGTTAGATTTATTTTTTCTTTTCGTGCGGTAATACTCGAGAATCAAACTACGCAAACAGTGAGTAAATATCATTCCCCTTTTACATTAAACTTTTGGGGTGTACCATGTGTTCATTTTTCTCAATTATCAAACCATGCAAATCATTGTGTGGTTATGATTCCCCCTATAACATTAAACTATTGGGGTGTACCATGTGTCACGTTCTCTTATTCATTTTTCTCAATTATCAAACCATGTAAATCATTGTGTGGTTATGTGTTATTTGCTTTAGTTGGTTATTTAATATATGTGTGATGGTTACTCAATTCGTAAGTGCCTCACTTATTTATAGGCTCACTTACACCCGGTTGACCTTCCCTCATAATTTATGAGATGTGGGTCTTACCTCACTTATACATAGGTTGACCCTTTCCTCATGACATGGGATGTGCGTATCGTCTCACATTTTCATAGACTGACCCTTTATACATGACTATGGGATGAAGCTACCATCATCATTTAGTCACACCCTTTGGGGTTCGAAACTCAAGTATTGGTTATTTTATCTATTATGCTCATTATTTGGTACATTTGATTAACACATGAAGTACATGTTTACTTTTAAAATAAACAAATGTTTACTTTTAAAATAAATAAATGTTTGTTTTTTTTTAATATACAAATTAACTTTTATTTAAACTAGGATGTGCCTTACACAAATAAACAAGATTTTATTTTATGTTTTATGTCTTTGGTTATGTATGGATTAATTGGAACTTATATGATTATGTGACATTTTTTATTTTGACATGATTAAATATTTGAACTTTTAATAGTTGTCATAAGCTTTGGACAATTATCTCGCTCCGACCGATAATCCGCCACGGATCTGGGTGTGACATTGAGAGTAATCAATCTATGTATTTATAATATCATTATTTAATAAAAGGGTTATTTTGGTCATATTCTAGCGGAGTTAATAATTTGGACTCAAAAGGTTACAGGATGAGAATATGGGTATTCAAGTAGTTAAACTTTTTTTATTTTGACTCTGATGGTTAAAACCACTCAAGCACGGAGACTCAAAAAGTAATTTATTCTTTCCTTTATTATGTTGTTGTTCAATTCCAATTTCTTTTTTGAGTTAAATGCCATTTTAGTCCCTGTGATTTGGGCAATTTTGCCAGTTTAGTCCAAAGGTTTCATTTTTAACATGTGGGTCCAAAAAGGTTTCACCGTTGCCATTTTAGTCCACTGGGTTAAGTTCATTTATTTTTTCTGTTAACGAGAAGGGCAATTCGGTCATTTTATATGACCAAATTGCCCTTCTAGTTAACAGAATTACATATAAAATGACCGAATTGTCTTTCTCGTTAACAGAATTAATGGATGAAGTTAACCCAGTGGACTAAAATGGCAACGATGAAACATTTTTGGACCCACAGGTTAAAAATGAAACATTTGGACTAAACTGGCAAAATGGCTCAAACCACAGGGACTAAAATGGCACTTTACTCTTCTTTTTTTGTTGAAACCAATAGAATAAAAAACAGAATCAACATTCAGATTCCATCAAGATTTCATTTTATTATGTGAAATGAACGCTAGCTGGATCGAAATCAAGCTCATATTTTGGAATAACTCTCTTTACATTACGGGTTATTCTATAAAAAAAAATATGTGGTTATTAATAGCCAAACCCCAATTTTGAAGAAGATCTTATGATGTAATTAAAAAACAACATTTTTGTTATTTATTGAATGACAAAAGATTCTACTATTTGCTAAATGCCTCTTCATATTGTGTTTTAATGTTAAATACCTGAGATAGTTTTATTAATAGAAATTTATAAAATTGGTTTACGAAAATATGGGTATTAAAGTCATGCCATGAGCTATCTCAACGCGTAACTCGACTCATCCATCGTATGACAAACCTCATAATTATACGGAAACCTTGCATATGATGTTATACACATACTTTATGTTGGCGAATTCCGAGTCTGCCCAGTTTGGCTTGGAGTGCAAGTCGTACCAAGGTCCTAATTGTGATAAATGGATTAGGATGTTTATTTGAATATTTGATTTGTAAAGGATTTATATTAATTATTTAATGATATTAATCAACCCTAAATATAGTCTAACGCGTCTAGATTCTATATATACCATTTGTCGACAAGGACCCCTAGTTGGGCTCCTCGCCTCGGATCTCGAAAGGCGGTCCGTTAGGAAGGCCCATGTGGCACTTTACCAAAAGGGACCGGTGATAACCAAAAGGGGCGGCAAAAGGAGAAAGGGCAACAAGAGGCCATCATCTCACGTCAATGGGCATTTAATGCCTGCGACAAGAGAGAGAAATGATCTAATAGAATACTACTGTCACACCCCAACCGATGGTGGAAACATCAGAGCAAGATGAAAAGGAGATTGCTCGAGACTTCATAACACTATTGTGACAATATTTAATTCAAAACCGATTTCATTCATTGATAACAATTGTCAAGTACAACATTTGAAATTCAAAATACAACAATTGTTTCGTAAATACAACAAGAATACAAGAAATAAGGTACAACATTGTTCAAAAACGATACAACAAAAGTTAACAAGTACAACAACATATCTAGTATTTCTAAATGTGTTTCTAAATCTTCCCTATTAGATTTCATCAACATCGACATCATCAACATGCAGCATGTTTTAAAGTATAGTTCAATACACAATGTATTGGCGAGCATACAAGTTTAATAATAGCATAAGTATAAAAATGATTTAAACGAATCCACATGGCAAACTTTGTTATCTAGATTAACATGAAACTGACATGCGATTAAAGTGTCAAACCAAAGATTACCGCTAGCGTAATCCTATCGTAGCAACGATAGGACCGTTTCGTTTTAACTTAACATGGCCACAAGTTTACGGGCGGTGCGTTACTCCTATGGCGTTATACATGTTAAGGGGAGGCTTGTATGAAGTTAATGACAAGTCTATCACATAAGAATGTTCCAGAAACACAAATCAAGTATAACGTATTAAGCATGCATGATTGGATTGTTTGTGTGATTACATAAAATGTAAGTGTAACTGTGTAAGTTGATAAGTGAACATATTGCACCCAAAAGTGTAAAATGTAAAAAGGGCGTTCGAGTATATTCACTGTTCTGCCAATCTTCGTTAGTTAATCCCGCGAGTTGTTGAGTAGTTGACGACAGTGCTGGAACACCAAGGTTACACTATAGGTGGGTAAACGAAGGTGTGAGTTGTTGGAGTTGAACGGAGGATTCGGATTTTAGAATTTAAAGTACGTAAGTATAAAAGTATGATAAAACAGAAATTATATTTCGTCTAGGCACTCGTTACGACACTAAGTTACTGTGATTTCACGGGTCCAGATTTGCCCGTTAGAATCAGTAATGACGAAAGCAGAGTCAAACCGAACATCACAACCCATTCGTGCGAAAGGACCATTCGCACGAAACAGAAAAGTACCCTTCGCACGAGAGGGAGTCTCCTTCGTGCTAATGATGTCTGTTTGTGCGGATAACACTTTGTTTCGAACGTTTTAACTATCAATCAGTCACATTGTGAGTTCAGTTGTGTCTTATATATAATATTATATAGTATAATATCAGTCCTATAGTCATATAGATCACAGAAGTCATATATAGAGGTAATAACCTCATTATAAGTTCACCAAAGCACAAGTTCATTAACTAAGTTAATAAACCGGTTACTCATGAATAACAGTAAGTAAATGACGGAATGTAAATACCAAACAGCCGAACAAGAACAACCCAGGTGTGCCATCTTAAGATGGAAAGAATGAACCAAGTATTGGAGGCTGGACGGGGTTAGCTCATTCTAGGTCTAGGAAACTGTTTGGATACTCGTTTGCAAGTTCAAGTGAGGCGGTGTAACTAGATTGGAAGCAAAGGCTCCCACGATTCACACTCTGTTATCCTAGAATCGTCCATATTGAAAATGGGGATCTGAGTAACGTTCAACACTTAGAAAAAATGTCGGAACAAAGTGAAAACAGACCCTTCGCTCGAATGGGCTAACCCTTCGTGCGAATGGCTCTGTTTTGGAGACGAAACAGTTCGGTTTTGTTTGAACAGCTCATCCTTTTGGCTGGAATCAACCTCAACACTGACCCATAACTATAGACTTAGCTTCTGAGCTTGGTGGGTTCATGATTCTACCAAGTTTGATATCAGAAAGTTTATTTTATAAAAGTTTGAAAGATAGAACTCCAATCCTTAGCTTGGCCCTCAATATTTTGAGTGTTGTCATCAGATTGCCAAGGTAAATATGTGAAACCAAGTTGTAGGATATGAAGGAATGTATAAAAGATAAAAAAAAAATAGAAGAAATGAGAGAAATTAGTGTGCTAGTGAGTTTAAAACTCACTTAGGTGTTGTTTGTTTTTTTGGCCAGAAGCACTTCTGGCCACTTATGTCTGCGTCGCGCAGACACGCGCAGACCTTTGGGTCCTGCAGCTTGTTTGTTTTCCAGAAGCACTTCTCACCTTTTACCTCTTCCCCACGCAGACATAAGCCCACCTCTTCTCACCTCTTATCTCTTTCAAAACACAGACACTCTCCACATCTCTGCATCACCACTCTCCACCGCCACTCTCTGCATCCCCGCCACCACCTCCACCACCACATCTTCGCCACCACCTCCACCCCCACATCTCCGCCACCACATCTCCACCACCACTCTCCATAGACCTGCATAAGAGGGAGAGCGGCAGGAGAGAGAGAGGGAAAGAAGAGAGAGATCGGCGGTGGTGGGTTTTGATCGGCGGTGGTGGGTTTGATGTTCTTCATCTTCAAACAAAACCCAAAAAATCGAACGACGACGGCGGTGGTGGAATGACGAAGGTGGTGGTGGTGGTTGCGACTGGGGTGGGTGATACGTGGTCGAATAATGATGCTCGTTTGTGTTTAAGCTTGGGTTTTTACTTGACTTTTAATCTAGAATGGCCAACTTTTAATTAAATTTGTGTTTTACAGGTTTAACAAAGTTTAAGGAGCTTTTCGGGAGCTTTACGGGTCACCGGAGCGAAAAACAGGTCACCGCAGCGAAAAACGGACCACCGGGACGCGTTACGGGTCACACGGGAACTCAAGGAGCGAAAAACAGAAAATGGAAGTTGGGGAGGTCGTCGGCGACACCCTTTAGAAAAGCACGTTTGCCAAAGATGTGCGTATCCAGGAAAACAAGGTGTCGGAGAAAAACAGCATCAGGAGAGGCGGTCGCCGACTGGGTCCCCCTAGTCGGCGACGGGCCTTAGTTTTGTCAAACGCGAAAATTGTGGATTTGGTTGTTGGGAACGACTTAAAACACCTTGAGGCCATTCAAGACGGGAGTTACACACTTTTTGGGTTTTGAATATTGATCTTGGAGCCATATCTCATCACCACTTCATCCTCTAACACAATCATCATCCACATTCAATGATGACCAATTCTTTAACTTAGATGATTTGAGAAATGCTATCCCCGATGATGAGCCGTTTAGTGTTCCCGGTTACCAATCGCCGGAGCACGTGAGTATTCATTCGGAATACTCGGATGATGGGGGCAACTATGATGATAGGTTCGATGATGACGGTTGGGGGTATGTGAACCGGGGGAATGTCTACAACGCTAGAGGGTTCGACGACGATGAATTTGGCTATCAAAATGCCAATTTTGTGGGGGATGACAACCACGGGTATGGGAATGTGAGAAACGACGGTTACGAAAACAACCGAAACCCACGAAACAACAATCAAAGGAACTGGAATGATGGGTTCTACAACAACAATAATAATGTGAACCATAACCGGATTCCTCGTTTTGTGGGAGGAGGTAATCAAGGTGGAAATCAAGGTGGTAATAGAGGAGGTGATCGAAGGGATAATCGAAGACCGGTTGATCAAGAAGTTAACGGCCCACGTCGTAATCAACAACCTCTAAGGGGAGTCTGTTTTAGGCCGGTGGTCACCGACAATGACTCACCGATTGTGTGCGAAAGAAGAATGTTTGATTGCAAGCCCCATTACATCAACATCCTGCCCCACTTCAACGGGAGGTCCAATGACGAACCGTATACTCATTTGGCGGAGTTTTCGGCCATATGTAGTACTATTGGAGGGCATGATTTCGCCTTGGAAGAGGTTAAGCTTCGATTGTTTCAATTTTCTTTGAAGGATAAGGCAAAGCAGTGGTTTCTCACACTTCCGGCGGGTAGTATTCGCACATGGGCTGAAATGCAACAAGTTTTTCTTGACGAATACTACTCAATGGCGAAGACCGACGATGCTAGAGATGAAATTCGGTCTTTTCGCCAACTTTCGAGTGAACTGTTACATGAAGCATTCACTCGATTCAAGGAATTGATCCGGAAGTGCCCACCTCATCAAATTGAAAAATGGGAGTTGGTCAAATGCTTCGTAAGGGGTTTGGTTGATGAGACATGGAGCCACCTTGAATCGACCAGCAATGGAACTCTATTGAGAAATCACGAGGATGATGACTGGGAGTTCCTAGAAAGAATGAGCAAGAGATCAAAGGTGAAAGAGTCGGCCGACCGAGCCAAAAAGCACCCTACCTCAAGGTCTTGGCCCGATCGTGATGCAAGTTCTAAGGATCGGATTGATACGTTGGAGCGGGAATTGGCCCGCATAAAGAAGAAAGAAGTGGGTGCGGTATAATATAGCGTATGTGAAGAATGTGGTGACATCGGTCACCGGACCGAGAATTGCCAAGCCACCGCGGATGTGAATCAAGTGTATGGAGACCGGAGGCAATACGATATGAACTGCAACACTTACCACCCCGGGTTGAGGAACCATCCTAACTTTAGGTATGGTAATGCTTCTAACCAAATGAACCCGAATTTCCAATCGGGAAATCAAGGGGGTATTCGCACCAAACTCGCCAAGCAAGTAACCAAGGGGGTTACCAAAGGAACTACAATCAAGGCGGTAATGGGAGTGGCAATTCAAACTCTCAAATGGGCGGTGATGACTCGATAAATTCTAAGTTTGATGCACTCATGAATGCTATGAATGCCCTCACTACTTCAAATCAAGAGATCAAATCCGAAATGAAGAAGGAGTTTGAGGTGCGAGACAAGTCGCACAAGGCGTTGGAAAAGCAAGTGAGTCAACTTGCGAAAGAAATGGCCCAAATGCGAGGAAGTGGAGGGAGATTTCCAAGCGACACCGAAATGAACCCGAAGCATCAAAGCTCAAGCACGGGCAATGTGAGGAATGTACACATTAGCGCGGTAAGTCTTCTTCCGAATGATGAAAATTGTGGTGTTCAAAGCATTCCACTACCACAATTCGTTGATGGTGTAGTGGAAGATGTAAGTGATGAGCCGGAAAGTGAAAATGAGCCATAAATGATTTCACAAACTAAAACTGAAAATATAACTTTTTTTTTTGTGAAAATTGTTTAAAGGAACTTAAACCGATTAATGCATCAAAAGTTGAGGAACTGTTCCCACCGAAGGACGAGAGGTGGGAAAATTTTAAGCAAGCAAAAATTAATTTACCGTTACCCGGTGACATTAAAAAGGTTCCGGCTCATGTGGAATGTTTGAAGGAATTAAGCATCGAAAAACGACACAATAAATTACCTGAACCGGTTGATTTGATATCTCATGTTAGTGCCGTTTTATCGAGTGTGCTCCCCCAAAAAGCTCAAGATCCAGGAGATCCTCTTATTCCAATTCAAATTGGAACATTTAAAATCGAGAGAGCGCTCCTCGATCTTGGAGCTTGTGTGAGCATTTTACCCGGGAGTTTGTATGACCAATACGATTTTGGTCTATTAAAAAATTTTGATACTCCCGTGGTATTGGCCGATCAGACTCCCACGCATCCACGGGGGATGGTGGAGGATGTGATTGTTAAGGTGGATGATTGCTACTACCCAGTTGACTTTTTGGTAGTAGATTATGTTGGGTGTGTTGAGGACACCCAACCAATAGTTATCTTGGGTAGGCCGTTCCTGGCAACTGCTAATGCTATAATAAATTGTGCAATGGAACGGTAAGCATGAAGTTTGGGGACCGGGAATTAAATTTAAATAAGTGGATTGTAATTGTACAACAACAAGCTATTGGGGGGGTTTAAAAGGGCTTGTTGCATAAGCTAAATGCAACTGTGATTCCTATGAAAGTGAGTTAGGATTGTTGTTGTTGTAAATTTATTTTCCACATAAATCAAGGTAAATTAACGTATGGCTTGGTAATACTTTCATAAAAATGGTAGAACTAAGTAGCTAACAAATTTTAATGGTTGTGAGAAGCATGCTTCTACACAAGGGTTAAGATTTGTAGGTACATTGTGTTCGAGGGACGACCGTTTTTGTGAAGAGAAGAAGAAGACATGAGCATCTAGCGAGAAAAATCAGGTGCATGTGTTTCCTTTTTACCTTGATTCTTAGTTAATAATAAGTGGATTGTAATTGTATTTTATTTTCCGGGGTGAAATTTTTGGGAATTAGCCGTGTCACGTCCCTTGTGCGTTTTAAAACTCTAGTTCTTACACATTAAGGACAATGTTTACCTCAAGTGTGGGGATGGGGGAGTAGTAAAAGTTTTTCAATTTTGACCCGTTCATTTAAACACTACACATTGAGGACAATGTTTACCTCAAGTGTGGGGATGGGGGAAAATTTCAAAAATATCTTGTTTCGAATGCAATCTTAAAGCACAAGTAACTAAGTCAACAAGGGATGGCACAACCCATTTGGTCTTTTGTCATGGTCAAGTTCAAATTAATAGCATGACGGGTATTTAGGGGGTGGTCATTTGGGAATAATCCGCCTAAGAACCTAGAACATTATGCATGTCACATACCATACCCTTTATATATGTGAGGTTTTGAGCCACTTATACATCATAGAATTACATATTTATGTTTCTTTGTTTGAGTGGACCATTAGTCACGTATTGTAGAACTTGCAACTTTTGATACGTTTGAGACCATAGACCGAATACAAGCACAAGAATGATTAAGGCATTAGGTAAACCTTTTCCTTTTACACCATTTATCTATCCTTACACAAAAAAATTATCTCTTAGTAGCCAACTTTGAGCCTAATCCTTTCGTTTGACAACCCATTTAGCCCATAATCTTAAACCTTTTTCTTTTAAACCCGTGTGATGGAAATTCGATTGTAGGAGTTAAGTTTGTATAGTTATGAATTGTTTTTTTGCATATAAAAAAAAGAAAGAGAGAGAAATCAGAAAATGTTGCAAAAAAGAGTAGAAAATCATTGAGAAAAGAACAAAAATATGCGTTTCTAGTTTGTGGAATAAAAGGCGAAAATTGTTGCCTTCTAGTTTGATGTTGGTAGTTACTCGTGTTTAGAATAGTTGTTTTGAAATAAAAATCGAAATTTCATCACCTTAACCACTTAAAAACATCCTATTCCATACCCTTAACCTAGCCCCGTTGCAACCCTTCAAAGCCATTTTGACTTGTGCTTAGTATTCATGTTCGGTGGTGGAGAATGATTGAGTTGCAAGCCTATGCGGATACGTGTTCTAATCGGTTTTGAGTGATTACTTTTGAAAGTTCTAATACATCATGAAAATTAGCCAATTTTAAACCGAGTGGAGAGAACATTGTGAGGGATGTGCATGATTTATTAGTTTCAAGGGCGGGTTAGTCTTGGATAACCATTTTATGTAATTAGTCACTTCACCGCTAGATATGTTGTGAATTGTAAAAAGTTTGAACTTGGGTATGACAATTGACCTTAACCTTCGTCTCGGGAATGGGGAGTGTATTCTTTGTTCGACCCATGTGAAAGTGAAAAACAGATTTGCTTGAGGGCAAGCAAAAGTGTAACACCTCGAAAATTCACGTCCTATAATGTATTGACACGTGTCATAAGCTTGAACGTGTGAAATTATATTTAGAGGGACTAAAGTTGACAAACATAGAAAGTATGTGAATATAAGGGTTCAAAATGTCAACAAGGGATAAATGTACTTTACAGTAACCCTACATGATGTTCATAACCTCAACCGAATAAATCATGGATCGTACGAAGCCAATTGTGAAAGAAAGTGAGGAATTACAAACTACAGGGGTTAAATGTGTCAACATGTTTAAAGGTATACCTCTGAGTGACCTTTTAGCAAACCCGAAGCTTTGTAATGCTTAATTATACTCACGAGAAAGTGTGATAAAAATTTCACACGGTTTCGTTAAGTTATGAGAAAGTTATGGCAATATTCGTATACGAGGGGTTAAAAACGTCAACGATTTAATTTTTCACGATTTTAACACAACCGACGAACGAACACGCAAACATCGACTACCGATCTTAATTTACGTATTTAGTATTAAAATTATGCTCTACGATGCTTCCATGATGTTCGGGTACGAAGACGGGCTTCAAAGACGAGATCGGGCCTTTCAAAAATGCTAGAAACGGGCTTGTGGGCCTTGGGCCCAAGCCCACAAAACCCCCACTATATAAAGGATTTCACCCTAAAAATCCATCATTTTCACCTACACTTTCTCTCTCTAACCTTCATAATTCTCTCAACTCTCTCTCTAGATTATTCGGTAACCGGAGCCGGTGAAGATTCCGACGAGTCCGGCGAACGGCCGGCGAAGGCGGCAGACGGCGGCGCCGCCGCATGCGAAGGCGGCAATGGTTTTTCCGGCGACTTTTCCGGCGGCCGTTTTCCGGCCAAGAGTACACTTTTTCGACTATATCCGACGTTCCGGATCGCGTGGTGTGGTTAGTTTTAGCTAATTCTTAGCGGTTTGAGCTCTATGGAAACTCCGGCGACCTTCCGGTCAAATTCCGGCGAGTCCGTTTTGAACTTTTGACTTTGCAGATGCTTAGATCGGGACTTTAGGAGCATTCCTGCACATTTTCATGAAATTTTATTCTCCGGCGATATTTCGACTTCTGACATGGTTTGGCGAGGTTCTGCCCGTCAGTTTTCGACAAAAAATATATTTTTGGGCTCCTAGTGACCTGTAGAGTACATCGAACCACTTTCGACTCGGGTGAAAAATTTAAGTTCGGGACGCTCTCGGGCTCGACTTCTGACATGGTTCTGGCGAGTTCCAGCCGTCAGTTTTCGACGAAAAATATATTTTTGGGCTCCTAGTGACCCGTAGAGTCCATCGAACCACTTTCGACTCGGGTGAAAAATTTAAGTTCGGGACGCTCTCGGGCTCGGCTCAACATGGTCAACAGGTCAAACGTGGTCAAAACTGGTCAAGGGGAAGTTTTGGGTCATTTTAGTGCCTCGGTTCAGTTTTGGGTTCGGTCAAACCTGGTCAACATCGGTCAAACGTGGTCAACTGCTGGTCAACGCAGTCAACACGAGGCTCGGTAAAATTTTAACGATGCAAATTTTGTTATATTATGTGGGCATTAAACCCTTAAAAGGGCACCCTCTGATTCCCACTCTAACTAGGTCAAATGTCGGGTCAAACTTGTTATTAAAAAGTCAACAGGATAATTAATTTCTAATTTATGCATAATTAGCAATGTAGAACACATACAACCTGTTTGATCATTAATATAACTTGGTAATTAGTGTAAGAACATGTCTAAACATGTTCAACCCGACAATTTACTGTTTAGAACCGGTTCGGAACCGAAAGTCGCAAAGCTTTGACTTTTGCTTTCTGACCCGTTTTGGTATGATTTAGAAATACCTTAGAGCTCTATTTGGACCAGGTTACATGCTAGTATAATCCTCTGTGATTATACACCATGGTTCATTAGTTAACCAATTTATATGCATGATTTCGTTAATTGCCCATATGTTGACCATTATGCCCTTTTCACCATAAAACGTGATTTTTGGAAATGTAAAAGAGTAAAAACCTTAGTCACTGATATATAAACTTGTACCCAAAGTTAGACATCAGTTTGAGGTGTAGTTTGAGAGTTATGCTCATTAGCGTAAATTGAAAGCTTTATGTTAATTAAACGGCGTATTTAGCGTATAGCCTATTTAAACATACATTTTGATACTAAACTCTTTACCCACTGATGTAATATATTATTTTGGGATTTTTGAAGATTTTTATTTAATTTTAGGCTGAGCATAACTTATAGTCGTAGGCTTAATCCGGTAATTGTCGGTTTTGCCCTTACGGGCCATAAAATGAGTTTTACATATCTAATTGACTCCAAACCTTTTGCTACTGATTACATATGATAAATAAATTATTTTAAGCCTTCTGGAAATATAAAAAATATCAAATTTATGTATCAAACCCGGAAATGGCCTCTAATCGCTTTTTTAAGCGTTTTTAACGCATAGTATGTACTAAAACTATTTTAAACATACAAGGGTTGATACCTACTGATATTTGAGGCAAATTATAATGTTTTAACAGTAAGCAAAGGTTGATAAACTCAGACTTCAGTTTTGAGCTTTTCGGCTTTTCGAAATTACCAAAATACCCCTACGGGGCATAGTTTGGTTATAATTGATAAATTTCACTTATATACTTTAGCCTACTGATATAACTTATTAAATTGAGTATGTTTGTTGTTTACATCAGACCTGTAACTCGAGCAAACACTTAAACTCTTTTATAAACTTTTAAATGACCAAACTACCCCTACGGGGCATAGTTTGTGTTTAAATTCGTTTCGGGCATAATAAAAGACATCTTACTGATGTCACAACATATATGAAGCATATTAACTTAGGAAACCTGTAAATGGCTCATATGAATACCCGTTACGCTTATTACGCGTTCGGTTCGGTTTATGTAACTAGTTTACATAAACTAGCCTAAACGGGTCAAACCTCAACGGTTTTATCTCAAAATCCAGAAGGTGTTTAGATTACTCATATTATACAAGTCTTCAAACTTTTCGGGTCTAAAACACATTCTATTCCGGTCTTCGCTTAATCATGCGTTTGAACCGTATCTTTCTGTAAGACTAACCGGTCTAAGCCTAGGCTTAATTAAAGACCCGTTAGCATTCTAACTGGTTATTTATACCATCATTCCAGACTAGAGCCTTCCGGTAAATGGTACCTACGCTTACTTAAGTGAATACGGCTGAGTTATTAAATTCTTGCTATTTAAAACAGGAGCTAGCTCAGGTAAATACTTTTAACTTATTTTCCCTATACGGGCTTGGGGTACGGTATATAAAATACCGCTTGATCGGGCATTAAATCTCCATCGTTTGGTGGGTAGTTGAATAATTTGATCGGCCCGTTTAAATAGTTTTGTTTACTTAAAGCCTTTGGGGGGTTAATGACCATGTCTCGGATATCCTTGACATCGTTGTATTATAAAATGGCCACGGCTTATGCACGGGGTGTAGGCATACACCTGACAGTTGCTTAAGGGAAACGGTATCTCACTTCCATGTGGGCCTATACTTGTGGTGTGTCTATTGATCTTTAACCCGGACACGATCCGGGCTACTGAACGCAAAAGTAACATGTAATTCATTCACAAGATTATATATTTTAAATAATTATCCCAAGTATAAAAGATTAATTTTGCCTTGTGCATTTTAATCAAATTATAAAAGATATTTTGTGCCACGTGCATTCAAATCAATTTTCTTAAACTCTTTTCAAAATGAGTCAGTTAATTGTATTTACCAGTGAAAACTGACGTATTTTCCAAAAAGATTAAGTGACAGGTACTGAACGTAATTGGCTGGAAGCTCAGGGTGCTAATAAGGAATCTTGCAAGTTCTAGGCATCTAAAGTCTATTGAAAAATGATTATGTATATTTAATCCACCTGTGGATCCTTTACTTTCCGTTGTAATACTTGATATTACTTTATATTCGGATTGTAATATGTTTATCTTTTGCTTCCGCTGTCCATTTATATATTGTGTTGTTTGACTATGATGACATCAATTACGTCACGATACTCCCCACCGGGCCCACCGTTGACACGTGGAAATTCGGGGTGTGACAAAAAGACAAGTGTGGGGATGTGATACATGGTCGAATAACAGTGCTCGTTTGTGTTTAAGCTTGGGTTTTTACTTGACTTTTAATCTCGAATGGCCTACTTTTAATTAAATTTGTGTTTTGCAGGTTTAACAAAGTTTAAGGAGCTTTTCGGGAGCTTTACGGGTCACCGGAGCGGAAAATGGGTCACCAGAGAGAAAAACGGACCACCGGGACGCGTTACGGGTCACACGGGAACTCAAGGAGCGAAAAACAGAAAATGGAAGTTGGGGAGGTCATTGGCGACGCCCTTTAGAAAAGCCTGTCGGCCAAAGATGTGTGTATCCAGGAAAACAAGGCGTCAGAGAAAAACAGCATCAGGAGAGGCAGTCGCCGACGGGGTCCCCCCTAGTCGGCGATGGGCCTTAGTTTTCTCAAACGCGAAAATTGTGGATTTGGTTGTTGGGAACGACTTAAAACACCTTGAGGCCATTCAAGACGGGAGTTACACACTTTTTGGGTTTTGAATATTGATCTTGGTGCCTTATCTCATCACCACTTCATCCTCAAACACAATCATTATCCACATTCAACCGGAATCACCAACGAATTCACCATAATCAACCGAATCAAAACCCTAGTTCATCCATTTTCTCCATCCTCTCATCACCATTACCATCACTCACCACAGCCCTAATCACCATCATTCATTATCTCCAAGCATCAAGATGATCAAGAACAAGTTTCCAAAATCCGGTGATCACGTCTTTTCGATCATGTGCGGCTAATTCCTTGGAGGTTTCACCCCAGCGTAAACTTTTGTAAGATTTAGGTTTTGCTATGTGTTGATTTTTGATCTGTGACAACTTGAATTACATTTGAAGCTTTAGACAATTGTCCTACGTTTCTATTGCATTTATGAATTGTCGAATGAATGATTAAATTTGACTTTGTGAAATGAATACACGTATTTATGCCTTGTCTTTTGATAGGATTTGTTAGTCCAAGGTAACGAAGTGCATCATGGTCCGTTGTCTATGACGTTGATAGTGATTGGCACCTAAGCTTTGTGATTATTGACCCGTTAATGAATTAATTCGAGTAAATCAAATTAAAACACATAGTAATCCTAGGTCTTGCATTTGTTGAAACCGGGTGTGAACCTTGTTATTCCATATTGTTTAATTAATCAAGTTTTCCTACAATCGTCAATTTCTAGTAGTTAATTAATTCAAGCGATACCATTAGTTTAATTCTTATCTTTTCAACCAAACAAAATTACAAAAATATTTTTGCAAGCTTCATAAGTTGTGACATTTGTTTAAATTCATTCAAGTCCATTTGCAAACCACATACTCTTCGTGGTTTGACCCCTTGCTACCACTAACTATCGTTAAGGGTAATTAGGGCTTATAAATCTTATCTTTGACCGGAGCGCGACACTCCGATCAGTGGGTTTTTGGAGTGCTTGGAAAAGAAAGGCGAATACAAGTATGCATGAAATATGTATAACATTACGTATAAAAATATCAAGTTTTATTATGATTCAAGTCTTGGATGACAATGCTTGGAAAAGAAAGGTGAATACAAAGGATTACAAGTTTCCATAAATAGAAATACAAACAAACTTTCTAAATAAGGAAACTTACAAAAAGTGAGGCGTTACAAGTACGAGGTAGAGAGGAGGACACACACCCGACGCTGCCAGAGATCTCCTCTGGCATGCAGAGGACTGTTGGATCTCACTGAGATCCCCACCATCCGATAAGCTTATATTTCTATATAAGCCACTCTTGTGATGTCACACCGTGACTTTTGCGGAAGCGTATTATGTGTGACTTGCTTAATATCAGTGCATTCAATTATAACAAACAACTATATGATAGAAACCATGATGTTCATCCATAATAAGTTTCAAAATAATACAAACCACATTGTTTTAGTGCCAACAAAGACTTCAAGTTTAACATACAACCAACCAAATGTTTTAAGTTCCATAAAGGACTTTAACAAAAGACTTAGATAAAACAAGGCTTTGATTCATGTATCTTATCAAAGATAAGATACACAATTCAAACCCTTCAAAACGGGATGACATCACTTCTTGTAAACACATCTTGAAAACTTTGAACGCCCGCTAGATCCATATCAATTTCCTGAAATACATGTAGTTTGAAAATATCAACAAAAGTTGAGCGAGTTCATGTGTTTCTGTATGTGTGCACGAATAACCTTGTAAACATTTGTAAGTATGAATTTGTAAACCGGTATGAAAGCGTCTATGAACAGATCGATTAATGATTTGCAAGGTCATTAATATGTGTGCAATGGTGCAGGAAGGCTCAAACCTAGCGGATTTTGTACCGGGCTTCCGGCTGTAAGACGTAGTCACCACCTTCGGCCACCTCCGGCCCAGGGGTGGGGCTCGCAACACCCAAATAGATCTATCACTCATGTCCCTCGGTCCTTATACGAGGATTAATGGTCTTAAGTGTGCACCTACCCATTCACATGATCTAACAGTTCATTCCTTAGCTAACCATATCATTTGTAAACGTTTATAAGCATTTGTAACAAGTATTTAACCCCCGAAGTTATAAAACTGAAAATAGTTAAAAGAAAAGGGGGACATGAACTCACTGTTTTGCGTTCTTCTGTCCGGTGTAACTCAAGGATCCTTTCTCCTGATCGCACTACTACCTACACACGTGCTATGGTTTATTAGACGGCTAGGTCGTGCCACGACTTTTAGTCTTAATTGTTATGACTTAGTGTCCTTTGAGTTACGTCTTTGTTGTACTTTATATTATTCCAAAGTATGTAATTATTGGTTAAAATAATAATATTTTAACTTAAATTATATTTATCAATTATTGGAATATTTGTTAAAATAATATATTTTAACTTGTTTGTTTTGTAACCCTTCATGAATATTTTCCAAAGATGGGTATAATTATACTTATGTATTTTTAGTCTTGTGTATTTTTGCCAAGTATTGGTGGCGTATTCCGGTGTGTATTTGTACGTACGAGAATACGTATTCTATTGTATTTATTAAGTATTTTATACTTAATTTTGTATTTAATTTTCCGGAATATTATTTTAATCAACTAAAAATCACCAATTTATACCCTCAAAATATATGTATTTTAAGAAAACTTTTATAGAAGAAATATATATAAATCTTTCTTGGCAAAAATACTTATACTTTCATATAAACCTCAAAAACAATATATTTCATTGACTTAGAAAATATTTATAATTCCATTTTTCACCCAAAATAATATATACTTAATTTGTTTAAGAAAATATATATTTTCTTCAAAAAAAATAGTATATCTTCTAATTGTTCAAGAAAATATATATATTTTTCTCCATTCAAAAATAGTATATTTTCTAATTTACAAAATATGATATATTTTGTAATACTTGTAAAAATCATATTTTCCGTTCCTTTGGGTTTCCAAAATACCGTTTAACATTCTTGCCTAAATATGAATTTAATTCCGGAATATATATATATATATATATATATATATATATATATATATTCATTTCATAGTCCATACGTCCGTGTTCGGTTTGTCCAATATTCGGGTATAAATTATATATTTGTTTTTCTTGGAATTTTGGTAATATTTTATATTACAATTTTTGGGTATTTTGGTTAGTTATATTATTTTTCAAGTTCCTAAAATAATATAACTAATACACATAATATACAAGTAACACACAAATTGTGACTTCTAAATATATATTTTCCTAAATATATACTTAGTCACTTTTATTTATCAAAATTCAACCTCCAATATTTGTAATTTTTGTAAAAAAATTATGGCAAACTTTACATGAAAAACCATGATTAAAATTACTTATAAACACTTGTTTAAAAATATTTTTCTAAGTGTTTAAATTCTACAAAAATTTTGCCATAGCTTCCCCTTAAAAATGGAGGTTTCCATGCTTTAAAAGCATGCCTTTTTTTTTAAATCATCATCAATCATCAATCATTCAACCAAGACTTACCATAAGCCAAAATCATGCAATTTACACTACATCATGAACTTGAAATTTTGTAAAAACTTGTAGTAACTTAGTATGTTATTTAGTAGGTTTAGTTACCCTTAAAAATATGGTTATTTGTTTATAAATCTTTTTCTTGTGAAATTTAGTCCTTTACAACTTGTAGGATGATTTTTCTAAAAATAATCCTTTTGTAATTTTCTTGTTACAAACATGTTTCTAGCTTTGATTAAACACTTAAAACATGTTTAACTTCTTTAAAAATCACGATCTTGTAAATCTTGCAAATAACTTTAGTTTCTTGAGAAAATCATCTTTGAAATCATCCATTTACAAGTCTTATAACATGTATCCATTATCATCATACACAAAAACAACTTCATATTCAAGTTCATGATCCACATAAAGGATGATCATTTTGATTTTCACAAGATTCATCCTCTCACTTGCTAGATCATGTGTTTAATCACAATCTAGCAAGCTTCTTATGATGATCAACATCATAATCACAAGAAATCAATCATCAAGTATCATACATACACTAAATCAACATAGATTCTTATGTTTTTAAGCTTTATGTGAAAGATTATCTTCTTGTTTCTTTATGATCTTCATGATTAACCACTTACATAATCTTTTAACCAACAAAAAGAGAAGTAAAATCAAGTTATAAGAGTCTTACTACTAGCACAAGGGCTAGGGAAGAATCAAAGATGAAAATGATGATGAACAAGGTGGATAAAAGCTCTAGGAAGTGGTCCTTCAAGCTCCAATGCCTCCAGGCTTCCTAACTTAGCTTCTTGCACTCTTGGATCACCTTAGATTGTATGAAGGAGACTTGAAGATGATGGAAGTGTGGGTGGTGGGTTACGGCCGAGAACAAGGGGAAGGAGAGGAGAAGTGAGTTGGTTTGATGTGTGAAATGTGTTAATGTGAGGATCTTGTGGTTTTTAAGAACAATTCTCCAACATACCATTGTCTAGTGGTTTATGTGTTTCAAAAGAGATTAGCAAATCAAATAAACTATTGTAAGAAAATCAAGGGGGTAGCCCACCTTGTAACCGTCGATTAGGGGGGGGGGGGGTATGTGGTTGGATTGTGATGATAAGTTAGATTGTTTAGTTAGTTTCTAAGTATAAAAATTAGTGTTACATGTGTTAGATGTTTATAAGGTGTATTATGATGTTCAGTGACCATAACTAGCTCGGAAATATTAAAACAATGCTTCTAGTGAAAATTTGGTGTTTCAGGTAGTGTCCGGTTGGTTACAGGTTCGTTAAGGTGCTAAATTACGCAGTTTAGTGTGCTTTATGTTCCCTTTTGTGACAGTTTTGATTCCCGACACCTAGGAAGGTATTCTGGACCATTAAACCATAATTCTGCATTATATTATGTTGTTAAAATGCTGATTTTTGCTGAAAAATGCAGAATTCTGCAGTTTGTGTGAGTTTTAGGTACTTTCCGGCACTTAAACTATTACTAGGAAGGCAGTTTTATGTTCCTTACTTCCCTACACACTATACTAGTGTAACTCTTGGTTTTGGGCTCATTCTGTGTCTTAACACCATGTCTGTCTGAGAACTGAACTCCCGTCAGTACTTCTAGTTTGTCTGACAACTGTGCTAACTTGTTTCGTGAATATCATAATGTGTTGCATGCAATAATGATATGAAATCATGCAACATGTAATGCACTTGTATGTATATGACAGTAATCAGAAATCATTCATGTCATTAATTCAAATCAAGCACAGTCATTAATCATACAAATTACTGTTTAACATGTACGGAATTACATGGAAAATTGACAGTTGTCACATGTGATCGTCGAAGGTAAGCATTCAATAACTCTTTCCCAACTACATAAGAAATCACATTTTACTTCGAACATTCTTTGATTTGCATTGAATACTCGAATCTTAGAGTCACACCATACATTCCGGCAATCCCATCCTGCCGGAATATCGTTTCTTCTCCGACAAGTTTACTTATTCTCACGCCTGATCTTGGTCACGGACTCCCCTCCGGGGCCCTCCGTGATGAGGCTAACGGTGTTCTCTTTTGCAGACGCTTTAGAAGATCTCTTTGGATGCTGACGAGTCTCTTCAACCGCAATCCAGAGTTAGGGGATTCGACACCATGTTAGGACAGCTTTAAGCCGGATTTCTTGATATTGATATACGTTTTGGGTGTTACCCAAATTCGTGGTGTTTATCTAAATACCGATTCAACTAGGAATGGCAATGGGCCGGGTATTGGTAATCCCAGGCCCGTACCCGGTTGTAATTCTTTGTCCCAAACCCGGCCCGTTGCCCATCGGGTATTTGTTGGGTAATTACCCTTCGGGTATCGGGCATACCCGCGGGTATCGGGTATACCCGTTAATTTCATAAAAATATACGTTGGGACAAGTGTGCAAGTTTTACTTTGATGTTTATATAATTTATTATTTTAATGACTATAAGAACTGAAAATATGATTAATACTTACATATCATATTCAGACCACATATACCAAACTAAATCAAAATGATTACTTAATTAAGTAATTGTATCAGGACCACCTAATTGCATAAACATCCACATAATAAAGAATGATAGCTTCCATATCCAATATACATGCACAAAAATAAGTTATTTGTTCACTAATCACCTACCAAATACATATCCACATATGACTATAGAGAAGGTAATAAGCACATATACTAAGTTTCGGATATATGGAAATCTATAATATGATACTTTCAGATATTATTCGGGTAAATGGGCCGGGTATCGGGCGGGTATCACTAAATCCCAAACCCATACCCGTACCCGTACCCGATTTTTTCTCTTTTTAAACCCATACCCATTAGGCTTCGGGTATACCCGACCCGTATGTTTCGAGTTTCGGGTATACCCGTCAGGCTTAGGCTTTTTTGCCATCCATAGATTCAACTCAGTCTGTGTAGACTTTACATCATGCATCACATTCTTCTTCTCCTCTTGACATACACCTTGTGACACATACGAGAACCCCTCATTGGCTTCTAAATGAGCAACAAATCCAACTTATTATAATACGTTGTACTTTCATATCATATACAATAAACCCTCTCAAAAAAATATAAATTCTTATAAACCCATTAATGTAATTCACATTAAAAAATAGAAGAAATAAGTTAAGGGTCTACATATTTACACACCTTAATGCCTATTTCCACACCTTTCAATACGCCTCGTATAGAGCTATACGAGGCGTATAGGGTTGCTTTTTCGACCAGCTTCTGCACCAAGTACAACGTCACATCAGTCACATCAGACGGGGAGTCTAGGCCTGTACGAGGGACAGATACGAGGGTTCTAAGTCGCCTCGTATAGGCCTATACCAGGCGTCTTTGTGACTGATTTGACTATACGTTTGACATGTGACTTAAAGCTATACGGGTAGTCTAGAGCTATACGAGGCGTCTATGTCTCACATAAAGTGCAACATACAGTGCATTCTTTGTCCACCCGATCATTCAACATTTCTTTCATTCTGCTTCTTCTTGTATTTCTTGGAAAGAATTGTTGTTTGCATTTGTGTTCTTATCATCCCGAAGTGTTAAAATGTCATCATACTGGGACGGCAACTATGTCTTCGGGCAGTATTCTAGAGACAACTGGGTGCCCGAAAACGTTCCGGTAACAGTTATTAGCTTAAATGTTTTAATTAGTTGTTGTTTTAGTTTATTATTTACTAATGATGATACGATTGTTTATTTTGGAGGAGTCTGACGTTCCCGATTCTAATGAGCTAAAGGAGGTTGTGTCTAGTATACAAGGAGAATAAAACAGACCGTTTCTAGATTTGAACAAGCATCCCCCTGTTGATGAAACAGCCCCTGTAGATGACTCATACCATGCTGGTCAGCCAAGTTATCCGACGCAACAAGGGTATCCGGATTATAGATACGGGTGTGAATATTCTTACGGATGAGACGGTGGATACAGAGGAGACGGTGGATACGGTGGTCATCAGCAATTCATTTCCCCGGGCACTCCTTATGTTCATTAAAACAATCCGGACGTTGGAGGATATGGTGGTTATGGTGGATATGGTGGTGAGACACCTCCCATCCCGGACAGTCCGTACTTAAAAAAGCAGGTATTAATTACTATTATTTTATTATTATTTAATTATTAATATTTATTATTTATTTATTTGTTGTTATTATTATTATTATTTATTTATTTATTATTATTATTATTTATTTATTTATTATTATTATTAGAGTAAATTGCAGTTTTACCCCCTGAGGTTTGGGGCCATTGGCACTCTTACCCCCTCTAAGGAAATAAATGCAAAATTACCCCCTACTGTTAACTCTTATGTCGCACAATTACCCCCCGGATTGAAAGTCAATGACTGGTCAACAAGAGTCAAAGGGTAATGAGGTAATTTCACGTTAAGAAAAGATTTATATATAATATAAACCCTTAAACTAAACATAATCCAACAATCTTACCCCCTAAGCTTCCTCTCCTTCTTCCTCAACACCTCCGGCGACCCATCCTCCATCTCCGGCGATCCATCATTCCACCTCCACCACCGGCCTATTGCGACACCACATTCCACCTCCACCACCTGTTTCCACCTCCAACACCGGCGATCACAATGAGTGAAGAGAACCCCATCCTTCCACCTCCACTTCCGGCGACCACAATGGCGACCACACCTCCGCCGATGAACATGGTTTCCGGCGACAACAACCGTTCCTCGTTTTGGTCTCTGCTGTCAGGTATAAACCGATCTGTGTGAACATTTTAAAAATAGGGGGTTATTGAAAACATCCATCTTCATGTGTTTGCAGTGGACATGAGGATTCGGTGGTCAGCCCGATCGATTGTGGTCTCAGTGGTGGTGAAAATGCAGGGCCGCCCTTTCCTCCACTTCCAATTTCCACCGCAGCAGGAAATGGTTGTGTAAAACTCTAATATATTAGGATGTTTTGGCTTATATATTAGGATCTTTTGGTATATATTAGGATCTTTTGGTGTAAAACCCTAATATATTAGGCTGTTAATGTTAACTTGCTGTTCTTTTGGTGTAAAACTCTAATATATTAGGATGTTAATGTTAAGTTGCTGTTGTTAATGTTAAGCTGCTGTTGTTAATGTTGACTTGCTGCTGTTAATGTTAAGTTGCTCCTGTTAAGTTGCATATCAGAAGCATTGAAACAGGTTTCTAGTCAAACAGGTTTGTACAATGCATATACAGGTTTGTACAATGCATTTGTAGGTGTATTTTAATACCCAGTCTCTACAAATGCATAGGTGTATCAATAGGTCAATAGGTGTATCAATAGGTATATGTGAAGTTACTGAACATGGTTATGGCAGTTACATGATCATAATTGATCATAGTCAAACATGTTTGTAAAATGTGCATTTGATAGTTTGATTAGGATATACATTTTGTGCATTTGATCAACAACCTGTTAGCAATCATGACAGTGGTTTGATACATTGTTAGTAGTCATAACAGATTCTAGTGTGATTAATAGTCACCACATATTCAAATTGTGCAGCAGTGGTTTGCTTAATCAGTGGTTTGATACATTGTTAATAGTCACCACAGATTCTATGTATGGTTAATCAGTGGTATGCAACATGTATAAAACACATTGCAGCAGGGCAGCAGGTATGCAGCAGGTATGCAACATGTATGCAACAGGTTAAGAATGTTAATAGTCACCACAGATTCTATGTATGGTTAATCAGTGGTATGCAACATGTATAAAACACATTGCAGCAGGTATGCAGCAGGTATGCAACATGTATGCAACAGGTATGCTTGAGGGATGCTTGAGGTATGCTTGATGATTTAAGAAATAAAAGAAAATAACTGTGAATTGATTCAGAATTAGGTGTATGCAACAGGTTAAGATTGGAACCATTAACATGTATGCTTGGTTCCAATTAGAAATGCATTCCAAAAACCTTAACATGTATGCTACCCATGAACTAGTGGTCTGAAATACATAATCCAAACGATCAGACCCATTAAACCACTAGTTCCATAGAATTAGGTGTTTATATGATGTATTCAGATCATAGTTCATGGAAGTGTGATTATAGAATCATAGACCACTAGTTCATGGGTTTGAATGCATTATGTATTCAGATCAGGTTTTTGATTTTGGCGGGAAGGTTTTTGGAATTTGCAGGGGGTAATGTTGTATCTAAACTCAAAGTACAGGGGGTAATAACAAAGGACAAATTAGTAATTTACCAATGGGGGGTAATTGTGCGACATAAGACTTATGTTGGGGGGTAAAATGGAAGGGTAATATAGTCATTTCAACTATGAGTCAACAGATCTGGCATTGACTTTCAATCCGGGGGGTAATTGTGCGACATAAGAGTTAACAGTAGGGGGTAATTTTGCATTTATTTCCTTAGGGGGGGTAAGAGTGCCAATGGCCCCAAACCTCAGGGGGTAAAACTGCAATTTACTCTTATTATTATTTATTATTATTGTCGATGTTACAGGTTTTCAACTCTTTAGATGAACTAAAGAATCGGATACAAGAAACAGCAAACGCGGATGGTTTCGTTATTGTCACCCGTCGATCAAAGAAAATCGGGGAAGAACCGGGAGGGTATGGCTTGAATGTGATCGTGGTGGTGAGCACCAGACTACAGCAACACTTAGAAAAGCCGGAAGCAAAAAAACCGGTTGCCCGTTTTACCTGCTGGCTGTGCGAAACCACCCGTATGAAACCTGGGAGATAAAAGATGGAACAATTGAACATAACCACGAACTTTGTGAGGACCTGTCGGCCCACGCGTTTATGCGAAGGTTTACTCCAAGCGAAATAAAACTGATCGAGCAGCTGACAGCTCAAAACATGGAGCCGCGCAAAATATTTCAAACGATAAGGAAGCAGGACCCCGACAGGTTTCATGTTCAGAAAGACGTTCAAAATGTTGTGGCGAAGATTAGAGTCGAACAAAGACAAGGATTGACTCCCATGCAGTCACTAGAAAGCATGCTGATAAACAACGACTTTATTTACGAGACACGGGAGGAACCCGGAACAGAGATCGTAACAGAGATCTTTTTTCTTCATCGGTACCCGAGAGACATGTGGCGTGCATTCCCCCACGTCATGCTGATCGATGCGACGTACGAGACAAACATATACAATATGCCATTTATCCAGATTGTTGGTGTGACGCCTACCAACAAATCATTTATTATCGTTCATGTCGTTGTTAGTAAAGAACGGGGTGATAACTTTGTGTGGGTGCTTGAGAGGGTCAAGTCAATGTTGGATGAATGTATGGAGCCACGTGTGATTTTAACGGATAGAGACCTAGCCCTTATGGGCGCGTGTGCTAAAGTATTTCCAGACGCCTCCAGGCTTCTGTGCAGGTGTCACATACAACAGAATGTTATGAAGCACTGCAAGGGTGCCTTCACAGACGAAGACTGGGAGAAATTTTTGTCATTCTGGGGGGACATTGATTGAGTCTCCATCCATACTCATGTACGAGTACCACTTGCGCAACGTGCGAAAGCGACTTGTGGAGTGCAAACGTTCTAGTAAGTTTTTCTAATAACATACGACTCACCTAAGCAACTTTTATTAAATTATTTTTACTTTTTAGGAGTCTTCAATTACGTGTACGATAACTGGCTAAAAGACTATAAGGAGATGTTCGTCTTTGCGTGGACTGATAAGAGGCGCAACTTTGGTAATCGTACCACAAACAGAGTTGAGAGCCAACACGCCAACTTAAAGAGATACGTCCTAGATAGGAGCTCGCTGGACCGTGTAGTTGGTTGTGTCCGGGATATAGTTGAGACACAGTTCGGTGAAATAAGGAAGACTTTTCGAGAAAGCATCGAAAAAAGAATGAACCACCACAAACACCCGATGTTTCAACACCTACTTGGAAAAGTATCCCATACAGCCCTTGACTTGTTGAGGGGAGAGGCAATTGGGAAGCTAGATCTCTTGGAGCGCTTTCATTCATCATGTGGTTGCCAAATGTGGTACAGCTGTGGGTTGCCCTGTGCTTGTAGGATAGAAAAGTACATGCGTGAAGGTAATAATTGTTAAACGTACAACACTTGTGTGATATATTTCCGTTAATCATGTGACTTAAACAATGTTGTTTTTAACCGTGCAGAGCGTCTGATTCAACTCGAAGACATAGACGTCTTCTGGCGGAAACTTAACTTCCAAAGTTGTAAATTGATAGACGATGACGTTGACGTGGTCGAAGAGCTAAATATTGTTAGACAACAATTAGAGTCGCACCCCCAGCTCAGCAAAAAAGCCTGATGTCAAAGATTAAAGCGGTGTTGACTCCAAAGAAATCTACCAAGAAACCACCGGCTATCCAACAAAATACTCGTGGCCGACCAACAACAAAGCAGGTACAACAAAGGTTGGACGAGGCCTATCGTATAGATGAAGAATTGAGGAGAAGCTCCTTCGGTGATGCAAACACGTGCTTTGAAGGTTCCCGACAAAGTAAGTACGATAAACCTCGCCACAGCTCGTACGTTCCGTCACAGGCCTCTCAACAGTCGGTTATAAGGTCCCAAAAACCCAAAGCGAGCCTAAGTCGTTCAAAGAGTTCTAAGAAGAAAGAGACACGAGATGCTCACGGTTTTCCTTTAATCATTGGGGACGAGTACGTGTGAATCATCAAACAGTTTAAGTATGCCAATCCGCCAGTGTTCCATCCGTACGTCTCGTGCATACGAGATGTGATGTCGGACGGTCATTGTGGGTTTCGATCTGTGGCTGTGGGCTTAGGTATGGATCAGAGTTTATGGGGGCTCATTCGAAGGGACCTTGTCCAAGAAATTATTATTATTATTATTATTATTATTATTATTATTATTATTATTATTATTATTATTATTATTATTAGTGTTATTATTAATATTTTTCTTATTATTATTATCATTAATGTTATTATTATTATCATTTATTATTATTGTTATTATTATTAATATTATTATTATTATTATTAATATTATTTATTAATTATTATTATTATTAATATTATTATTATTATTATTATTATTAATATTATTATTATTTATTAATTATTATTATTATTAATATTATTATTATTAATATTATGTTTTATTATTATTATTATTATTGTTATTATTATTATTATTATGGTATTTATTTGCAGATTGATTATGGAGGACGATCCGATTCAGGGCGATGACATTCAGGTAGAGCTTGATAGGGCACCGCCGGGGGGTTAGCCGGTTCAGCAGGGTCCACGACGGAGACGGCTACCGCCTCTGGATACGCTGCAGGGTCACCCGTATCTAGAGTTTCCCGACGGCACCGATGCCGCCCGTCATTGCCAGAAGCTTACGAGGATGCACATTGGATCGCATGCAGCGATCGACTGGGATGCGATAGATGGGATTGCTAAGACGGCTAGAGTGCGTCGGTTTATACCTGTCGATTCGCCGTGGCATCGTCTTTTTGATTTGGCGCACACGCCGAGCTACAGGGAGCTGCTGGTCGAGTTCTTTCCGTCATTCACATTTCACCCTCCTGGGGTCCCAGTGCCGCTTCTGCACCCAGATGCTCCCCCTCTGCCTGAGGTTTCTTTCAGGCTCGCTGGCGTTTTGCGTTCGATGACGCTAGCAGAGTTTGCGGTGCATTGTGGTTTATACATGCAAGGGGAGATCGAGACTGAGGTTTACACGGCAGGGCTAGTGGTGGTTGACAAACCCACTCTTTTAGGGTTTTGGTAGGTGATTGCGGGGGCAAATCAATGGGAGCACGACAAGTCGAAGGGGAGGGTGTCGTTTATTAGGGACCCACTGTACAGGTACGTACGTTTATTACGACAATTATTGTGATTATGTGCATTGTTTCTTAATCTCTGTTACTGTATTTCACTAACACTATCTGCAGGTATATGCACCATATGCTCGCTACTTCTATTGCAGCGCGCGGCTACAGCCGTGAGTGGTGTACGTCCACAGATCTTTTTTTCTTTTATTGTTTGTTGTACAGGAGGCCGTGCGCACTAGCACACGGTCTAGCCCAGTACTACGCCTCCGCCCATCACCGGCAGGAGCGCGGATTTTTGTATGGCGGGGCGTACGTGACCGTCATTGCCCGTTCATTGGGCCTCGTATTGCACCAGGACCCACATCTACGGACGCCGCCAGTCATGCCGACGCGGATGGGTTTTCAGTCGCTGTGGGGGATGAAGCTGCTCAAGAGGTTCCCCGTTGGCCCGCGGTTTAAAAACCGCGACGGGGGCATATGGAGAGAGGAGCCCCTACCAGAGCAGTTCGAGCCCGTCTATCCTCCGCCAGATCCTGCTGATGCAGTGCCCGTGGAGGACCCTCCGGAGGATGTAGACGGTGCAGCGGTGCCACAGCCACCGCCACCTCCCGGGGCGCCTCAGTTTCCACGTCACGTTATTCCAGGTCATACCCCAGGAGCTGCGCTACATCCGGATGTACGAGCCGAGCTTGACAGGCTCAACGATTTGGTAGGTTGGCTGGTACGGGCCGAGCAAGATAGACGAGAGAGAGAGGGATTACCCCCGATACCGCTTCCACCGGCTCGAGCATCACATCAGCAGCAGCCAGATCCAGATTCGGATTCGGATTTGGATTTGGATTTGGATGCATAGACCTGTTGTTGTTTTTATTTTTATTATGGATGTACAAACTTATCTTATATATTTTTGTTATGGATGTACAAAGTTATCTTATATATGTCATATTTATGTTTGTTTTCAGTTATTCGGTTACTTAATGATTGTTGTCTTAAATTGAGATAATACGGAAACAAAATATGTTTTGAATATAATACGGAAACAATATATCCCCTGAATATAATACGGAAACAATATTTGAACGAGATAAAATTTTAATCGGAAGAATAATATTTAAAAAAGTAAAATGTTAAAAACATTATAATATTTAATCGATATAATGTATTTAAAGAGCCGATTTTTAAAATAGTTGATTTTTAAAAAACAAAAACTTTTTTATAGTGTAAAAAACAAAAAAAACAAAACTTTTTTTAAAACCAAAAAAAATTTCAACCAAAAAACACATCTTCAAAAACTATAAAAAAAAACCATACCAAAACCCACCAAAACACCCTTTATTTCAGCAAAAAAAAAAAAAAAAAAAAAACCCAAGCCTTAGACGTCTCGTATAGGGTTGTACTCTTCGTATAGGTTTTCTTAAACTTTGTGCCTGACACCCTCTGAGACCCCCTTGAATTCAGTGCTTAGACGCCTCGTATAGCCCTATACTAGGCGTCTAGGGCACAAAAAGTGTGAAAATAGGCGCAAAGGGTGTCCGGATAGTCCAAGCCTAAGTTAAACTCTACTATTATACCAAACTAAAATATATACTGTAATTTTACGACTATAAAAACCATTGGAAACTATACTTAAATCTATTATTATACCAGACTAAAATATATATTGTTATTTTACGACTATGAAATCCATTTGATTAGAAAAAAAAAAAAAAAAAAACCCCGCCTAAAAAACCCTAGCCGTGACTCTAAAGATTTTTTTGTTGGATACCTCGTCATTGTCAGTGGGTTACACCTGCTTCAGCTGCTGCTCTCGGATCCTCCAAAAATAGCTATAAAGGTACCATCAAATAAACTGTATATTAGGGTGTTTATAAACCGTCAAAACCAACACATCTGTTCAAACAGAAGCAAATTGGCTGGTTTGAAATATATATGTTCGGTTTTGACGGCTTACATGTTCTTGATTTTAGGAATATATTGTTAGGTATGTTATACTCATGAATATAAAAAACTTATGCTTTTGAAAAACAGTATAAAAAGTTTGTCTAAAACCATAAAACCCTCAAAACCGAACCGTGAACAAAGGCTAGTTTAATTGGCCACCCTGCCGGTTTGGTTTGTCTGTTTCTAAAACCTTACGATTCATCCAGAAAATGTCGTTAAAATCGGACTGAGTTGGACAGTAAACACCTTGTTAAAACATGTTACAGCAATTTCAAACTTAGTCTTTATCCTAAAGGATTCAGATTGTGTTTATGTTCTTTAATTTTTTTTTGTGCCAGTTGTTAAATTCCAAGAACATCTCGTCTCATAGAAAACGAGTACGTGTGTTTAGGGGTGTAAACAAGTCGACCTCAGCTCGTGTAACTTACGATAGATCGAGCTCGAGCTCATCTCGGCTCGTTTTGAGCTCTATTTCTAAAGCTTATGCACAGCTCGTGAGTAGTTGGCTCATTTATTATTTATTGAGAAATTTATTTACATTTATAATTATTTTATGTATATTTATGTTTTTATATATTACATAATATATATTTTAGTTGTTTTTATTATCATTTTATATACAATAGTGACTATTATATAAGTATATATTTTATAATTTAAATAAAAATTATATAAATAGTAAGATCAATTAGGCTCACGAGCCAACTCAAACTTAATAAGTGAAGTCTGGCTTCAAGCTTCGGCTCATTTATTTAAATAAATTCGAGAATATAGTTGATGAAGAGCCTATACTTCTCAAACACAAACACAAACACATATCAAACTAAAGAATATGAGATTTACTGTGCTACATGGACAATGATGGAATTGATGGGGATGCTTATACTTGATGATGTGATTTTGATTCCTATCATTAAGCTTAGAATTGTTGAAGTTCAGTATCTGGATATGTAATGTAATCAATACCAAACATATTTTTCAAGTTAGATGATTGATTTTTGAAGTTTTTTCATGCCTAGGATGATTAATGTTTGAAGTTCTATCATTTTAGATTTTTTTGCATTTTTATATTTTATATTGTTATGCCGTTCTTCGGTGTTTAAGACTGATCTAACCATTGACCAATCCGGTTTTCAAAACATTGAAGCTAAAAATGTGACCCTATATTTGAAATTTTATTATTCCAAAATGTAACCCTAGTTTGACTATATTCAAAGTGTAAGTGTTTATGAAGATAATTGTTTTGGACTTTTGGTTGAGTATACACATCACAAAGTTTTGATCCCATTTTGTTAAGGAGTATTGGATTTAAATAATCCCAACTATCAGTAATTAGCCGCCACCAATCTCATCTAACGAAATACCTGCTGACAGTCCCAACTTTTAACATATTGGCCACCAACACTATGACTAAAAATAATTTGTTCCATTTATATAATCAGTTATGTTTAGTCATAGTCCGTTGGTGGCCAATATGTTAAAAGTTGGGACCGCCAGCACATATTTCGTTTGTTGGGACTGATGGCGGCCAATGACTGATAGTTGGGATTATTTAAATCCAATACTTCTTTTATTAAATGGGTAAAAGATGAATTCTGAAGTGGATACATGGGGAAGTATGTTGAGAGGCTTCTTAGTTTTAAATTTGTAGAGAGTATCATATCAAGATAATCATGATGACATTGATCCCATGTAGAGGTTGGATTTTAGTTTGATTTTGACATACAACATTTGTGTAACAATTACTACAATAACCTCTTGAACGTCAGCTGTCCAGCGCAAGCCGCGACTTACCTGATTCCGTTGGTTAGCAGGGTATTGGTGGGTCCGTGAGTATTCTGTAAATGGGTTCCCATGATTAAAAAAAAAGTTGTGTAACAAGCAGTTTATAATTTAAGTTTTATAGTGTTATAGTTTCATAATAGAACTTTCCCAATCTTGTATCAATGATCATATGATTCTTTATCTTAAATTACACTAAAATGTAACTTGCTTTCACATTTTTTTTTTGACATTGTATGTAACTTCTATAGCAGGTTATATATCTAATCTAACTTATAATAAAAGACTCCAAATAATGCTACATGACATTCTCTCCTTCAACCTCATAAATTTTATTTATATTTGTTTAATAAAAAATTTCTTTTAATATTAATATTAATATTAATTAATAATCAATATATAGATATCACTTATTTTTATCTTTATCTTTTATCTAAAATTAATAAATAACTTCAATTTTGCAATTTAGATCATTTGTTTTTTTTACTTTTAACCCAAAGTTTTTCATCTTTTGCAATTTAATCCCAACTCTTTTTTATTTTCAATTTTGATCCACCATACTTTTCATCTTTCCCAAGTTTTTCGTTTCGTTCTAAATTTTGTGAGTTAACGCACCGCAACGCAACGTGCGTGTGGGGTTCAACATTTTTTCGTATATTTTTTCCCGTTTGACTGGCCCGTCACGTCACATCTATTTTTCTGCGTTTGATAAGTTCGTCCAACATGCGGGTCCTGGATGGATTTAGTTATTTTTTCTATGTTTTACATTTCGGTTTAATTTCTCAGCAACGAGCATGCGTGATTCAAAGATTTTACGTCTGTTTTTTCGCTCGGCGTTATTTTTTTCCCGTTTTTATTTATTTTGTTTTTACGAGCTTTTCCGGTGTTGGTGGTCGCTGACAATGGTATAGTATTTAGTATTGCTACTACTTAACACTGTTTTATAACAACCGTTGCAACGCAGGGGCTAAATACTAGTTCAGAATACACTAAAGAGTCATGGATGCAATGGCTACAGCCGCGAAGAAACCACACGCCATCTTTATACCGTATCCAGACCAAAGCCACATAAAAGCCATGCTCAAACTAGCAGAGCTTCTCCACCACAAGGGACTGCAGGTAACCTTCGTGATCACGGAGTTTGTCCACAAGCGTTTTCTTGAATCAGTGGGCCCACATTGCCTAGACGGCTCGCCTGGTTTCTGTTTTGAGACCATTCCCATCGCCACCAGTGGAGATGATCTAATTCAATCTGTTGAAACCAACTTCCTGGCTCCTTTCGTTGACCTTCTGACCAAACTTCTGCATCCTCCTACTTGTATTATCTCTGATGGGTTAATGTCGGTTTTCACTATCGATGCTGCGCAAAAGGTTGGAGTCCCAGTCATGTTGTACTGGACAGTTGCTGCATGTAGCTTTATGGGATTTTACCAAACTCAATATCTCATCGAAAAAGGACTTGCACCACTTAAAGGTTTGCTTTTAATCTCAACTAATAAAGTTTTGTCACACTTAGAAGTTCAAGTTTACTAATATATATATGATAATAAAATTGTTAAACATTTCACACTTTCCCATTCGGCCGGTTTTGACATGATATTTGGGCCGAAGTGGTAACTACAGTTTTTGGAGAATGTAAACCAAACGGCCAGATCGGCTAGACCAGCCAAAACAGTTTGAATTTGGTCTGTTTGGGCTGGTTTTTTTCTTTTTTAACACGAAATTGTATAGCTGGATCTTCACAGTAAAATGGTATGCTTAGAAAAAGAGACCGAACATCTTACCTTTTAAATATTAAAGCGTTTACGAAGAAATGTAAAAAAATAAAAAATAAAAACTTAAAGAGCACGGTTCGATCAGTTTCAATGGTTTTTGTATTAGACGGATATCAGTATTAAGCTAGATCTTATTATAAGTTTATATTCGATATAATATAGGTTATATTATGTTTTCTATTATTATTAATTTTATCCTAAGTTAGGGCAGTTATTCTTAAACCCTCTGATGTATATATCAAACTGCGTATGTATCATTTACGATTACCAATTCAATCTAGAACAAGATCATACATTCTAATCTATATTGGCGAATTCATTCCAACATAGTGGTATCAGAGCCACCGATCCGCAATCAAGTTTCAATTTCAAACAATTCACAAATTACACGATTACATCAGATTTCAGATTCACAAGTCTCTATTTCAACGATTCAACAAATATGGCCTCTAATGGTGGAATTCAAACTCAAATCCCAAAATTACTGGGACAAAATTACTATCACTGGCACATACAGATGAAAGTATTACTGGAATCGCAAGACTTGTGGACAATCGTGGAGGAAGGTTATGCAGAAATTGCAACAGGTGCACCAGAGAATGAACAGAATGTTTACAAGGAAAAAGTAAAAAGGGACAAGAAGGCACTGCATATTATGTTTCAGGCAGTGAACGAAACGGTGTTTGAACGCATTGCAACATGCAAAACATCCAAGGATGCGTGGGAAGTTCTACATAAAGCCTACAGGGGCGAGAATAGGGTTAAAACGGTAAGGCTTCAAACCCTAAGATGTGAATTCGATAGTTTAAGAATGAAAGAAACTGAAACCATAGAAGATTATGTTAACCGAATTACCATAATAGTCAACCAATTACGCATGAATGAAGAACGAATAGAAGAACAACGCGTAATTGAAAAAATTCTCAGAAGTCTGACTAGGAAGTATGAATCGGTTGTAGTGGCGATTGAAGAGTCAAAAGATTTAAATGCAATTTCCACGGAGGAATTGCTAGGAATTCTTCAATCGCATGAATTAAGGTTAAAGCAATATGATGATGCATCAGTAGAACAGGCTTTCCAAGTCCAAGGGAATGGTTATGATAAATCTAGATCATCTAGATTTGATAACACCGAAAAGGGACGAGGGAAAGGAAAGGGTAAATTCAACAGGATGATCCGATGTTATAATTGCCAAATATTAGGGCATACGGCAAGGTTTTGCAATAAACGTGAAGAAGGTGATCGGTCAAACAATGCACTGTTACATAAAGAAGATGCAGAAGATGAAACCGAAGATACTATGTTTATGATTTTTAACATGGAAGAAGTAGTTAAGAATGATTGCTGGTATCTTGATAGTGGATGCAGTAATCATATGACAGGTAACAAAAATTTATTTATAAATCTGAATGATTCAGAGAGACGGGAGGTTCGAACCAGCGACGACAAAAGACTAGAAGTTCTCGGCTGTGGTGATGTCAATGTTAGAATCAAAGGCCACGAGAAGCGAATACCAAACGTATTTTATGTGGCTGGATTGAAACACAACCTCTTAAGTGTTGGACAACTAGTGCAAAAGGGCTATGATGTGAGGTTTAATGACAAAGGATGTATTATTAATGACTCGTCTGGATGTTGTATAGGAACCGTAAAGATGACAGGGAACAAAATGTTCCCGTTGAATCTAAAACATGACGTAGTTCCTAGAGTATGTAATATGACTACACAAGACAATTCGACCTTGTGGCATCGGAGATATGGGCACTTAAATTTTGAAACCTTGCAAGATATGGGGGTGAATAAAATAGTGGATGGACTGCCAAAGATTGCCAAATCGCAACATATATGTGAGGGATGCATTTTCGGAAAACATGCCAGAAAACCATTTTCAAAGAAGGCTACATGGCGAGCAAGTAAACCGTTGCAACTTGTTCACTCTGATATATGTGGACCCATAAGAACACAATCCATTGGAGGCTGCAAATATTTTATTACGTTTATAGATGATTTCTCTAGAAAGACATGGGTATATTTCTTGAAGTTCAAATCTGAAGCACTATGTTATTTTAAGAACTTCAAACGACTAGTTGAAAACCAGACGGAACACAAAATAAAAGGCATAAGAACAGATAGAGGAGGAGAGTACTGTGGACATGAATTTCAGAACTTTCTCAAGGATAATGGAATACATCATCAACTGACGACAAGCTACACTCCTCAGCAAAACGGAGTGGCCGAAAGAAAAAATAGAACTTTAATGGAATTAAGTAGAAGTATGTTAAAGATGAAAGAATTACCAAATGCTTATTGGGCTGAAGCAGTGGCATGTGCTACCTACCTGTTAAACCGTGCAATTACTAAAAGTGTGCCAAAGTTAACTCCACAAGAAGTATGGAGTGGAAGAAAGCCAAATGTAGAGCATCTCCGTGTGTTTGGCTGTATTGCCTATGTGCATGTTCCCAAGCAAAATCGTTACAAGCTAGATGATAAGACTGAGCGGGTTATCTTTGTTGGATATAGCGAAAACAGCAAAGCATACAAATTATTCAACCCGATAACAAACAAAATGATTATAAGTAGAGATGTGATTTTCAGTGAGAATCAACATTGGGCAACCACTAAAGAAAGTAATGGTGAATTCTGGATAGAGATAAGTAATACAAGTGAAGATGACAGAAATGTTGCAGTGGAGGATCAGATCAATGAACCAGTGATAAATGATGAAAACAATGTGCAGTCCAGTAACATAGAAGACGAAATCCCTGAAACTCCTAATGAAAGTACAGGAAATAGTGAAGAAACAATAAATAATGAAGGTACTGGTTCTTCATCAGACTTGGAGAATGAAGTTATTAGAACTAAGCCGATAACTCAAGTATATCAAGACACAACAGAATTAACCGAAGCACAAGTAAAGGAACTCTATAAGAAGGGTCAAGACAATTCGAGTGGGGTGGTAAATTTTGTTTTGTATGCGGATACGGATCCAACAACCTATGTTGAAGCGAGCAAAGAAGCAATATGGCAAGAAGCCATGGATAAAGAAATGGAATCAATTATTAAGAATGACACATGGGAATTAGTGGATCCACCTCCGAATCAAACACCAATAGGTGTTAAATGGATATATAAGACTAAGTATGATGAACATGGGGAAATAAGCAAACACAAAGCAAGGTTGGTTGTGAAAGGTTACAATCAGAAGTATGGGATAGATTATCAAGATGTTTTTGCACCCGTTATCAGGTTTGATACAGTTCGACTTGTACTTGCACTAGCAGTGCAATATGGATGGCACTTGCATCAAATGGATGTAAAAATAGCCTTCTTAAATGGATACTTAAAAGAACATGTTTTTATCGAACAACCGGAAGGATATGTTATAAAGGGAAAAGAAAGAAAGGTGTGCAAGTTAAAAAAGGCATTGTATGGTTTAAAACAAGCTCCGAGAGCATGGTATAGTAGGATAGAAGGATATTTTACCACTCATGGTTTCAAGAAGTGTGTTTATGAACATACTTTATTTACTAAAATATCCAAGGAAGAGAAAATAATCATTTGCTTGTATGTAGACGACCTCATTATCGCAAGTGATTCGTTGTCCAGTCTTGAATCCTTCAAAGAATTAATGAAAACTGAATTTGAAATGACTGATATGGGGATCCTACACTACTTTCTGGGCATGGAAGTTTTATTCGACAATGGGAACATCATCCTGTCTCAACAGCAATATGCAAAGGGTTTGTTAAGCAAGTTCAATATGATGAACTGCTCTGGGATTTCAACTCCAATGGAGTATGGGTTACGGCTGTCTAAACATGATCCGGATGATGAAGTAGATCCCAACTTATACAGGAGATTAGTTGGAAGTCTTATGTACTTAACCAATACAAGACCGGACATAATGTTTGCAGTAAACAAAATAAGTCAATTCATGGAACAACCCAAGCGAAGTCACTGGGAAGCTGGTAAGAGAATACTTAGATATGTAAAGGGAACTCTAAATCAAGGACTTGTATATTCAAAAGGAGGCAAAGGAACACTAATCGGTTACAGTGATAGCGATTATGCAGGGAATGTTGATGATAGCAAGAGCACATCTGGGTATGTATTTCAGTTGGGAAAAGGAACGATAGCATGGCAATCAAAGAAACAAAAGGTAGTGGCTTTATCATCGACGGAAGCCGAGTACATTGCTCTCTCCATGGCTGGTTGCCAAGCACTTTGGCTCAAAGGGATTCTAGACGAGCTTCAAGAAGGAATCAAGGGCCCAGTAACTATTTATTGTGATAACAAATCTACAATTTGCCTAGCTAAGGATCCTGTGTTTCATGGCAAAAGCAAACATATAAGGATCAAGTATCACTTTATTCGAGATTTGATCAAGAATAACAATGTTGAGGTCTGTTTCTGCTCCACAGGAAGTCAAATTGCAGATGTACTTACTAAGGCACTGCAATTCAAAGGTTTTTCACGTCTAAAGAATCAACTGCAAGTCGGTGATGGACATACCTGAAGAATCAGCAACAACTCTGATCTAGCTAACGGGAGGGTATTAGACGGATATCAGTATTAAGCTAGATCTTATTATAAGTTTATATTCGATATAATATAGGTTATATTATGTTTTCTATTATTATTAATTTTATCCTAAGTTAGGGCAGTTATTCTTAAACCCTCTGATGTATATATCAAACTGCGTATGTATCATTTACGATTACCAATTCAATCTAGAACAAGATCATACATTCTGATCTATATTAGCGAATTCATTCCAACATTTTGGACATAGTACAGGGTTTTAACCGAGTTCTCTACATTTTGCGCAGACGAAAGTTACTTGACAAACGGGTATTTAGATACTGTCATCGATTGGGTTCCGGGAATGGAAGGCATTCGTCTTAAGGATTTCCTGATAGCTTGGACCACAGACCCCATGGACGAAGTTCTGAAGTTCTGTACACAACTTAACCAAAGGTCTCACAGAGTTTCACATCATATTTTCCATACGTTCGACGCGTTAGAGGGTAGCGTTATCAAAGCTTTATCATCGATGTATGATCACGTGTACACCATCGGCCCATTGCAACTACTTCTTGATCAGAAACCCGAAACTGGAAGCTACAGTTTCCCTGGATACAGTTTACTAAAAGAAGAACCTGAGTGTTTCGAATGGCTCGAGTCTAAAGAGCCAAATTCTGTTATTTATGTAAATTTCGGGAGTGCAACGGTCATGCCTTTAAAAGACCTGCAAGAATTTGGTTGGGGACTTGCTAACAGCAACCACTATTTTGTTTGGATAATCCGATCCGGTTTAGTGATTGAGGAAACCGCGGTTTTGGGTCCTGAATTTGAGGAGCATATAAAAAAGAAAGGCTTTATCGCGAGCTGGTGTTCGCAGGAAAAGGTTCTGAACCATCCGTCGGTTGGAGGGTTTTTGAGTCATTGTGGGTGGGGGTCCACTATCGAGAGCTTGTCCGCTGGGGTGCCGATGATATGTTGGCCGCATCGGTTGGACCAGGTGACCAACTGTCGGTATATATGCGAGGAATGGGGGGTTGGGGTTGAGATGCAAGGGAGTAAAGTGAGACGCGATGAAGTTACGAGGCTTGTACAAGAGTTGATGGGAGAAGGAGGTCGCGGAATAAGGAAAAGGCTATAGAGTGGAAGGAAAAGGCGCGTGTTGCCGCAGGTCCCTACGGTTCGTCTTCGTTGAACGTGGATGAAATCGTTAAGGAAATTACCATGATGGTATCAAGAGGCTAGATTAGAACCTCTTCTTTTGTTGTCAATTTATTGTCCAGATGTATTGAGCAAATAGCTCAACTGGTTACTGGTTTAAGTTTTAGGAAATCATGGTCATGAAACATGAATTTGCCAAAAATTGTATTTGACTCATTGAAGTAGACAACATCAGTAGTATGCTAAACATCTTGACTTCAGTCATTGGCTTGATGAACAACATGATCTTTTGTTTTACAGTGTCATTTAACAAGCATATAATTTACTTTACCTCCATGTTTATGCACACCCATTAAGAAGAAAACCCTTAGGCTGGGTGGTGTGGGATAAACACCACGTCAGTCAGCGCCATGTATGCGCTACATAAGCGATAGGCTTTATCGTTAATTGCGGTGATGTTGGTTTTGTGGTGGTTAAGGGCGACATGAGGGTAGAAGAGGAAGACCGTGCGCAGGTTTTGTGGTGGTGGTAGGGCGGCGGTGGCCAGCCGCCCCTTCGGTGGTTGTACTCCAAAGCTATGATACCAAGTTAAATTAGATAATTGTGTTGTATTAGAAGTTGTGATTAGGGTTACATTAGATGTGGTTTATATAGACCACAATGTTACACTGCTAACCTGTATTAATATACTAGGGTGGAGTTATTGTAAAAAAGACCAAAAGTGTGAGAAAGGTAAGAAAGAATCTCAACCATTAGATCTAAATTAATTGAAAAGGGTATGATTGTAAATGCATTAACAAATTCAAATATGGTAATCCTTGATTTAAGGATTTGGAGAGAGAAAATCCTTGATTTAAGGAATTATAACCGTCCATAACATCATTCATTTTAATTTTTTTGCATCATTCACAGAATCAGAGCATGTTCTATGTTCATGACATGGTGTTTTAAAAAAATTCATAGTTCAATTCATGGTGTTTTTACAAAATAATATAACACCATTCAGTAAACAAAAATATAACACCATTCAGTACACAAAATAACACCATTCAGTACAAGATATAACACCATTCAGTAAACAAAAAATAACACCATTCAGAAACAAAATAACATCATTCAGAAACAAAATAACACAATTCAGAAACAAAAAAAAACCATCCAGTAAACAAAAAATAACATCATTCAGTAAACAAAATAACACCATTCAGTAAATAATATAACACCATTCAGTACAAGAATATAACACCATTCAGTAAATAAATATAACACCATTCAGAAAAAGAAAATAACACCATTCAGAAACAAAAATAACACCATTCAGAAACAAAATAACACCATTCAAAAAAGAAAATAACACCATTCAGAAAAGAAAAAATAACACCATTCAGAAAAGAAAAAAAACACCATTCATAAAAGAAAAAAAGACACCATTAATGAAAGAATATAACACCTCTGTATCATCTTCTCCACTTCCGGCGCCGTTCGAGGTAGATAGAAAGAGATCGCAGGACCACCACCACTGCCACTTCCGGCACCACCACCGCCGATCCAGCACCACCACCGCCGCTGCCACTCGCACCAGCACCACCGTCGCTGCCACTCGCACAAGCACCACCGCCGCTGTCGCTCGCACCAGCACCACCGCCGCTGCCGCTCGCACCACCACCGCCGCCGCTGCCGCTGTCGTGTTTGATTTTCCGATTGGCCGCTGTCGTGTTTCTTCTTCAGATTGATTATGAGAGAGATCTTTGATCGTAGATGGAGATCATCTGGAGAGAGAGAGATATTGTAGGGATTTTGATTTACAGTTTCTATTTTTGAATGGATATAAAGACTTTATTACCCCTAGAATTTTCAATTCAGTCCAAAAAATAAATCAAATTTTACAATTTGGTCCCTATTAATCTCAACCATTAGATTAAAGATCTAATGGTGTAGATTCTTTCTTACCCTTCTCACACTTTTAGTCTTTTTTATAGGATCCTAACTCTAATATACTATTACATTTTGTCTAATAGTGGTTGCTTGACTGCTACATGCATTTAGCTATACTACGGAGGGAGTCTAATCAAAGACAAAGATTTAGAGTATGAGTACTCTCCACTTTAGGGTAAACTCGTACTTAGGTTCTCCATGAAACACAAGATTTCTAATCCACAACAAATTTGAATATATAAACCCATGACATTTTTTCAAACATGTTTACCAAAATACATCAACAAATGGCCGAATGCCGTAAACATTTTGAATAGATTTGGCGCCAACCACAACCAACTCAGACAGTTTGATTGAAATAAAGTTTTGCATTTTATATTGTGAACTTTTATTAATAAGAAGTTTAAATAAACTAAACAAGATACAAAAGTTTCAAACAATTTTAAAACACCGAAATAATTAATAAAGTAACTTCTGCGGAATACAAGTACGCACTTCTACTACCCGACGGCAATAAAGACTTGATATTAACTTTTTTTTTGTATTTTACGCACTTTGACTACCTGACGATGATGAAGACTATATATATTTACCTTTTTTTTGGTATTTTGCGTTGGTGGTTACTAAATATTATGAGGCAACTTTTGTTTAGTTACACCTAATACCATTGTAGATAAGTGGTATTATTTCGTAATACATACATGTTTCCCGCTACATCGCGCGAGAGAGTTTCCACTACTTAGTATTAAAATATCATAGATCACCCTTAAGCAAGAGCTTCCATATCACTGAATATTTCCAATTAAAACAACATTAGGTGACAAATCAAATGATCATTCAAACTGAGAAACAAGTTCCCTCACAAACCAGATTAAAGAAAAGCCACATGGCTAGCAAAATCAAGAAAAGAAGGTTTGCACATTGCACCTCATGTATGTATTGTTATGATATACCAACAAGTAACAGGCTTCTTGCCACTGCCACTCGACTGCGTATAGAATATTGCCATGAGATTATGAAAAAAATTATTTCTGGATGCCGAATGTGTAGTACCCAGAACCCTTAAACTTTCTAAGTGAAAGTGAGTCGAGAAAAAAACAGCAATAATTCTTGAAAACCGGTCTAGGTGGCCCATTCTTTTTGGATGTCGAATGTGTAGGTCAGCTCCAAGTAGCACTTGTTGTCATCATCAAGAAACTGGATTGAATCCAAATGGAATGAAGTTAACAAAGATGAATAAATGAACTCATGTGGCAATTTTGACATGTTAAACAAGTTGAAAATCATGTATACAACAGATAAATTATGTAGAAAATTTTTAAAAAGGACAAGAAGGTGTTTGTGGGTCATTCCAACCTGTTTTAACATGTACAAATTAGTGATTCGTTTCAACCCATCCCGATTTGACTCATTACCCAAGCCACACCACCCATCGGTTTTGCCATCTATAACAAATATAGATCGACAATGATTAAAAAATTTCTTTTAGTAGGCATGAGAAAGTACGTACATATCTTGATCTTTGTCGAAGCATGGGTGAAAACAAAGTATAAATCTTGATGATTTTAAAGCAAAATGAAGCGGGTCAAACACCATGAAAGCCGTCTTAATTGTATTGATATCACATTGCTAAAAATAGATTCTTACTTTAATTATATAGCTTTTAAAAATAAATCTAATACAAAATTTGAAAAATAGACTAAAATGTGTTAGCGCGTTAAACCTGCCCCAATGTAACCAAATAAATAAATTTATGTTTTGGTGAGTTACTCAACCCACCTATTAAACATAAAAAAACATAAAGTCTTGATGCTTTTGAACATTAATACCTTAGTTTTTGCGGAATATGATCCTCTTGCAAATATCCCCGAAGGAGTGGTTTCTTCAGTCATAACATGTATGTAAGGCTCGGCTTGAGGGCTAAAAGTTCCAAGCATTTGCTTCGAGCTGTCAACTAAAATTTTTGTTTTGTTGTCAAATTTGAGATCAAAATCTAAATACATCAAGGGTTGCAGTTTAAACCCATTTAGTAATAAACAGGTTGATTTAGATTATGTAACGCCTAATTTAAGCGCGTCACCCAACCTGCCATTTTTTCATCTCTAAACTAAACAGCTCAGTGGGTCAAGTTAGTTAATCTGTTGGATCACATAAATGAATCACATCAATTGATATGCGATGACCCAACCCGTTGACAAGCCTACAAATTATTCTAACGAATTTAGATTTCGCAAAAGAATGTATGTACCTTTAATACCCTTTTTCCAAACAGTGTTGGTGTACTTGAGCCCACAAACTATGTTATTGCTGATCTTGAAGGAGAATCTCAAATTGTATTTACTACCTTCCTTTAAGGTAAACCAAAGGCCCTTCGGGTGCCCAGATTCTGGGATCTCAAGAACAATATCAGGTCTATCAGCAACAACTATGGTCAGACTCTTTATCTTCACATCGGGCTCTTCGATTTCTATTAAAAAGTGAATGTATCAGCATATTATATGGCATCAAAATCAACTATTTTAAAGTTGATTCACATTGTTTCCAGCTACTCATATTAGGGGTTGTTTTCATGCATGTATTGTAGTTCATAGCACAATGCCTTGGCTATTAAAGGGTGTGTATGTATTTATTATAATTTCATTACTAGTTATAGCATTGATTAGCATTTATTAGAGCTTTCAATATAAAGCCAGTTTAGAGTAGAGAACTGTGACAGCCGCATAAGCACTTGTATCTTTTGTTTTACATGTAATGCATAAGGCGGTTATGTAACCACCTACCCCATTCTCTTTCTAACTCTCATTATATTTGTCAAGCAATACGTGCAAGTGCATTATGCGATTCTTGTGGTTGTATACTTAAAATTTGTTATGCAATGAACTTGTCCCTAAATAGTCCGTCTTAATTGTTAAGATTGAAACACTTGATTAAAAGGTTTCTTTATTTTAATTTATACTACTAGTTTTAACTACCTCTGTTGATTAACAACTAAAATTACTCACTCGTGTGTCACCATGCATATGTAGTCATAACGTATGCTATTAAAATCAAAGAACGCGACACCTAAATACCTGCAACCTCATTGACATCAACGCCTCCAAGCAGCTGCTCCTTCCACCTCCTCAAGCTCTCATCATCCTGAAACAACACACACAATTAGATGTCCCAATACCGACATTTACTTATGAATAGTTTGATTTAGGTTGCATTTTATTTGTAACGGGTCAAATATAAGCTTTCCAAAATGGACGCTTTGTAGGGTAAACTTAACATTGCCCATTTTGACCCATTACCCAACCAGTCTTAGTCTTACCACCTCTACACATAATCTAGAACATAAAAACATAATAAAAAAAAATTTTGGACAAGAAGCTAATAACCTTATCCTTTTCAAGATGCTCTCTAATGCTCATCTTGGGGCCCAATTCTATATGGGCCTCTTCATCCTCATCAGTTGCATAAAAAGAGCTTTCACTGGGCTCTGTACTAGGAACCCCTCCAGATTCAGAGGCATCATCTTTTGCATCATTTTTATCATCACCCATATTGTTTTGGGATCTCAGAACAATGTGAAATCTTAAAGAACACCCATAAAAAATATGATCATTAAATAGTTAGTTAAAATATAATGAAATAGCATATTTATAAAAACAAATTAGTCAAAAAAAATTGCAAGAAATTCAAAACCCAAATATGGGCGGACCCAAGCCCAGCCCAAGGTGGGCGGGCGCACCCCCGGGGAAAAAAAAATTTAGTGCTATGTTCCGTCAAAAATCCCGTCCGCACCCCTTGGAATTTTTCGTCCGCACCCCTTGGAATTTTTCGACCGCACCCCTTGAAATTTTTCGTCCGCACCCCTTAGATAAAAATGTTATCAATTTATATTTTAAATTTTGTTAGTAAACTCTTATTTAAAAAAAAAATGCTGCCTAAATTATATAACTTTTAATATCTAACTAACTAAACGCAAATACCCATACATTTACCCGCTTATAAATCCTAAGTAGCTAGCCCACTAAGTCTTAGCCCATTAACCAAACCTAACAATATTTTAAACTATAATAAAATAATTAAAGCCCAAAACCTTTAGAAATTCTCTCCCACTCACTCTCTCTTGCGTCCCTGCACTGCCAACGAACAACATCACCCAGCGACAACAGTCCAGCAGCAGGCGACCACCGTAATCAGCCACCATACCACCGTCGTTCGACACCAAATCTAACCGGAATCCGAACACGGGTAAGTTTCTTTGTTATTTTGATGATTTTGGTTGATATTATAGGAGAAAAAAGGGTAATAAAGTTGTTAAATAGGTTTGAAATTTTGTGTGTTTTGACGTTGTTTATGGTTGTTTAGATGATTTTTAGGGTGATTATGTTGTTTATATATTTTTAGGATGATTACAACTTACGTTATGGAGCGATGAACTTATGTTATATAGAGCTTTAGATGATGTTTTGGATAGATTTCAAAAAAATGAAAACCCGTAGGGCGTTGAAGTTTTAATTATGTTTGTAACAAGGTTTGACATGTTTTTGATCATTATATAAATTTAGTTTGATATTCGTTTGTTTTACATGACCCGACCCGATATGAACCGATTTTTTTACTTATATACCTAGGGGCCTAAAATTTTTAAAAATGTTTCGCACCCCCATGAAAAAATTCCTGGGTCCGCCATTTGAAAAACACAAGACAAACTTGGATATGTTGAAAAGATTGCTAAGGGGTGTTTGGATTTGTGTTTAAACTAATTATTGTGATAATAAACTTTGAGTGTATATGTAAGGTTGTGTGTAGTGGTTGAGCCCCTTCACGCCCCACCTTCAAATGGAGGCAAAAGAAAATAAACAGAAGGGGGGGGGGGGGGGGGGGGGGGGGGGGGGTTGAGCCTCTTGGGTGGTGATGTGGAAGGCTTTCACGCCCCACTACAACTAGTCTAAAAGTGATCAAACGATGTTAAAGGTGCTATAATATTATTCTTTGTTTGCCAAAAAGAAGTGACTAATATTATGATTTTCAGATTATTTATGATCGAAGTATAAAGTTTCAAGAAAGATTGAAATGATGAGTACAAGGAATCTATTCTTTGAAAATACCAACAAATATTTATCAATGGTTACAATGAGATTCACACAAAGAAAAATTAACAAGCCAATTAACCAAAAAATAATGAAAATTTTACATCTTTGGCTCAAAATTTACCACAAATCTGGTAAATGGCTAATTTACCCTTGTTAGAACATACGGTATGGAGGGGTTTGAAAATTGGGTGTTATTCGACACGTCAGCGTGCGTAAAAAACGGGGCGTGGTGCCAAAATGAGGGCGTAGGAAGGGGCGTGGAAGAGTGGCGTTATTCGACACATGGCACCTAGTTTTTATTATTATTTTTATTATTCAAAACTATAGAATGTGTATTTTTTTTTTTAAATACCTATATAATAACAATAATATAAAAAAGGTTACATAATTTAAATACGAAAAAAGATTACATAAATTAAAAAAAAAAAAGAAAAGAAAAGCTAAAAACCAAACGACTTAAAAAACCAAAACTAAGTACGATATTTTGTCTTTATTTCTTCTTTCAGTTTCTCGTACATTTCCCTCTCTTTGTCGTCTAGTTGATCGATCTTCACAGCGAGGAATTTCATATCCAAGAGACTATCATTTTTACTATAGAAATCTCGCCACTCAGACGAGAGACTATCATTTTTACAATAGAAATCGCGTCCCAAGGTTTTGTGATGAAAGTTGGGTAGAAGAGAACGAGGTGAAAATGGTGAAAAGTGTTGAGTTTTTTTTTTATAGATGTGGTAAAATATTTTTTTAATGGAAAATCTTTTTTTAAATAATGTCATTGGGGTCCAACGGCTGCATGCCACCCCATTCACAGCACGCCACATCGACCAACTTAAAGTCTCAACGCCGGTGGAGAATTCCAAGCCCGTCCATGAATGTCGTTGACAACACCGACGACGACGGTGTGGTGTGTGCGGCGTGAAGAGGCATAAACGGCCACGGATCCACGCCCACACCCTGTGTGGTCTTAGAAAAATAAAAATAGCAATTAAAGAAATAAGGAAAACTAACATGTATTCGAAAAATACCCACAAAATTAATAGCAATTTTTTTTTTTTTTTGAAATCATCTCATATTTTCATTTAGATTATCTCAAAATAGCAATTAACATCAATTTGAGGATTAGAATTACCTGTACGGACGAACAGGAAAACAAGCAAGGTTACAACACCATCAAATCTTCTACAAACAAAAGAATATTATGTTCACAAGGTAACGAAACGAAACGAACGAGAATGTTAATTCGTTGAACAAATGAAAGAAGTGTTTGATCCATCCAAGAGGTAAAGAAATTGTTCGAGCGGAATGAAATGGTCATGTGGTGATCCGGAAATGTGAGAAAATTGATACAATGTGCGCAAAAATTGGGTGGAAACAAATTACCGTATTTTGTGGAGCATGAGTCTTCTTCACCTTAATTATATTACATTGTTTTTTCAGTTTTGTTATTTTTTATTATATTACAATTTCTTTTATATCTTTTCAGTATATTATACGGGATGAATCTATCTATACTATATAATAAAAGAAAACACTTTTGGGACACTTGTCATCATATTAGGGCATTTCTTATAGATAACGAGCCAACGGATACAATATCCAATAATCATATCTAACAATCTCTATTCCACCAGCAAAAAACATGCTTTGACTTTAAATTACTTTACAAAAATTCATAAGCACAACTTAACAACATATCACCAGCTTACAAATTCCACTGCTCTCATAAGTTTAATCAATATATATCCATTTCAAAACCCTAGAATTTTGATAGTTAGGACTCAAAATTACCCTACCTAATCCAATCCAACCATACACTGGCTACCCAATTAGGTCAACCAAACCTATATAAAAGACCATACATATGACTCAAATCGATCAAACAAACTAAATTCAATGAAAATCATATCAACAATTGTGCTCAATTGAAAGAATATAAGCTGAAAACATAAGAATCGGAGCATAAACAGGTGAATATGGCAACAGAAGATGCGGAATTGGAGAAGAAACCTTGATAGTACGGGCTTAATCGGAGGTTAAACAGGCTTTGTTGAAAGAATCTTGATCGACGTATACAGCTTTGGAGTTGAGGATGTTGTGGAGAGAATGAAGATCGTTTGATATATCGGAGAGATTAGCGATCGCAGCGATTCTCCACTGTGTTCAATCTTCTTCATTGTTGCTTGCTTCATACGCACATAATAATAATTTACGCCGTTACCGTGAAATCACTGTTGTTCGGTTATGTTTCAAATTGATACATATATATGAATTATTATTTTAATTTAATCTTTTCTAATTAATTATAGATAACCCTCCTATTAAATATTATTTAGTTTAATATCTTATGGATAATTATTATTTAGTTTAATCTTCTTCTTATTTATAATATTATTTAGAGAAAATTACGATTTTGACCCATGTGGTTATATCACTTTTACCCTTTTAGTCTAAAAAGGTATTTTTTAACATCTGAGCCTAGGGGTGTTCAAGATCGGATAATCCGGTTTTCGGATATCCGAAATTTCGGATAGTGAAATATTGACATCCGAACCCGAATCCGAAATTTCGGATTCGGGTTCGGATATCTAATCGGATATCCGAATATCCAATTTTTTATTTAATTTTTATTTTTTTATTATTTTTTAATATTTGGAACCAGATTTTTCGGATAGTTTTGGATATCCGAATATAAATTTCGGATATTTTGGATATTTTTCAGATACTTCGGATATTTTTCAGATATTTTTTCGGATATTTCGGATATTTTTCGGATACTTAGGATATTTTTCGGATATTTTCGGATATTCGGATATCCGAAAAAAATAAAAATTAAATTTTCGGATATTTTCGGATAATCCGATTATCCGAAAATTCTCAAAATCACTATCCGAATTTTCGGATATCCGAAAATTCGGATATTTCGGATACGGGTTTTCGGATATTTCGGATTCGGTTTCGGATTCGGATTTTTTTGAACACCAACGTCTTCTTTTATAACCCTTTTGGCCCCTAACACTAACCCCATCCATTAAATGTTAGGGGCCAAAAGGGTTAAAAAAAGACGTTAGGGGACAAAAATGTTAGAAAAAAGACGTTGAGGGTTTAGATGTTAAAAAAATTCTTTTTTGTGATAAAAGGGTAAAAGTGATATAACCACAGGGGCCAAAATCGTAATTTTATTATTTGATGTATAAAATTATATTTATTCAATTCAAACAATACACGAGTTTTTTTAAGGATATATATATTTTTTATTATTTAGTACAGAAAATTACACTTATTCAAACCGTGTAATACGCATATTTTTAAAGATGTAATTTTTTATTATTTAGTATATAAAATTACATTTATTTAATCCGTGTAATAAATGAGGTTTTTTAAAGATGTATTATTTTATTATTTGGTAAACTATATTACATTTATTCAACTCGTGTAATACACGTGATTTTAAAGATATAACTTTTTTATTTGGTATATAAAATTAAATTATTCAACCTGTACAATATTGTTCTTATAGATATAACTTTTTATTATTTAATATATAAAATTATATTTATTCAACTCGTGTAATAAAGAAGGTTTTTAAAGATATATTGTTTTATTATTTAGTATATAAAATTTATGTATTCAACCTGTGTAATACACGGGTTTATAACCTAGTATATCATATATCAAATAGATTAGAAACCTATAATTACACAATTAAAACAAATTAAATTAAACTTTTTTGTTACAAAAATATACCTAAAACTGAAAACTCGCGTAATGTGTCATTTATTTATTATAAATAATTTTGAATTTAAGATAAACATGATTATCATAAGTAGGGGTGTGCAAAAAACCTAATTAACCGAACCATAACCAAATTCACCTATAAAACCGAATCGAAAAAACCGAACCAAATAAAAAACCGGTGGGTCGGTTAATGATTTTTTTGAAAACCGAAAGTAGCGGGTCGGTTATAGTTATCATTTTTTCCATACCCACCATAACCGAACAGAACCGACATGTAATAAATTTTTGTAGGATTTAAGACTTTTCACCATATTTTTAATATTTGATGTTTTTTACTGATGATTTTTAGTACTTATGGGTTTTTATATCATTTTGTGGTTTTGGTTGAATGTTTATTTAAATTTATGGAATGTATCATATCACTTTATTTGAATACTCGATAATAATTGGTATTAATATTATAGATTATATGTATTCTTTAATACTATGTAATATACTAATATATACAAATATGCAATAACAATTTATTCCATATTAAAAAAAAATAAGCTATTTTTATCTAAGCTAAATACACGGTTAACCACCCATAACCGACCTGCTATAAGCATCAAAACCAAATAACCATAACCACCATAACCGATCGCTTATGGTTATGGTTATCCAATAACCGACATCGCGGTTATGGTTATGGTTTTTGGTCAAAACCGACCCAAACCGACCCATGCACACCCCTAATCATAAGTGGGCAATAATTTTTGCGAAAAAGGAGATCCGCATGAGCTTTCTAGCGGATCCACTTAAAGGAAGGTCTACTCTACAGCCAACTAATATTCTTGTGTTTTGGTGGGTAGAGGTAAACACACTTGTGTGGACCTTTCAGGATTACCCCCTCTTGTTGGGCTCATGGACAATGGGTTCATTACAGGCTAAGTTGTGTTAAAGGCAAAATATGGCAAAGTTGTTAAACACGAAAAAGCTTGTTAATATACAGAATCAACATGTTGATACCTTTGGTTTCCTAGCCCCAAAGGCTATGGAATTTCTAAACAAAGTTTAGTGGGTCGTGCATAGTAATTATTTGACCTCACCAACGCAAAGCTTTATTTTTAGTAGGATCGGTTTTACTATCCAAAAGAGGAGTTGTGACGCAACTTGTTGTCTTTATTGTATTTGAGAAAATAAGAATTATTATTATTACTATATATTAATTTTACAATTGAAATGAACAGTGACTTTATTATATTATAACAAATCATAATGATTACTATATATTAACTTTAGAATTGAAACTTTCTAACTTGGATAAGCTTGGTGTCAACCAATACTGGTATCGAAAATACAGGTACAGTCTGGTTCATTATCGGTACATGAAGGTAAAAATCGGCACCAGCCTGATACAGAAAACGCCAAAAGTCGGTACCGGGTTGAGTTTGAAAATATTTTAGTTCGGGAAATTCGGTACTGCTACACGGTACCATTTGCTCATCCCTGATCACGGGTGCCGTACAAACAACGGTATCGTACAACTTTTTCTTATTGATTTTCTTCAACTTTTAATGATTTATTTTTTTAGTTTTAGGGGTAGGGATGAGCTCGGTGGCAACCGATACCGAAAATAACGATTACGGTACCGGCATATGAAGGTAAAAATCGGTAGCGAACCGGTACTAGAAACGCCAAAAGTCGGTACCGAGTTGGTACTTAGGATCCTTTGGTTTGGGAAATTCAGTACCGGTACCCAGTATTATTTGCTCATCTCTGACCACGGGTTTCATACGAACAACATCATTAACATACAACTTTTTTGGTTGATTTTCTTTCGATTATTTTTTACTGTTTTTACATTTTCTTTTTATTCTTGTTAGTGGTTCCGCGTGCAACGCGCTCGTAGTGATTTCAAAACACATGTAAAACAGGCTAAATAACAAAAAAAGTTCGCCGCAACGCGGCTATAGTGATAAACCTAGTTGTTTGTAAAAGTGTTTGTGTTGAGATTGCATATATCCAAATATTTAAGCTTAGTCATTCTTTTTACAACATGTGAATACTACAAAATGTTTTCCTTTAAAATCTTAATCAGATAGAGAGTACTTGTTGCACATATGGATATTACCACATATAAATAAGCAACATTTTGTTGCTTTTAATGTTGTACTATAGGCATTGGGAGTGTTTCAAAAAAAATTTTGATTTTTCATTTTCAACCCCAAAGTTTTTATCTTTTTATTTTTATTACTTTAAGTTTATAACTTTTAACTTAAGGTTTTTTATTATTTTTAGTTTAATTCCAACATTTTTTTTATTTTCAACTTTGATCCCCTATACTTTTCATCTTTTGCAAGTTTTGCTTTTTACGTTTCGTTTAAAATTTCGCGAGTTAACACGCCGCAACTGTGTGTCTCTGTGGTTCAACGTTTTTTGTCTGTTTTTCCCATTTGACAGGCCCGTTGCAACATGTCTATTATTCTACGTTTAACAAGTTCGTTCCAATGCGTGGGGCCCTAAATCAACTTAGTTTTTTCTTTCTACATTTTACGTTTCGGTCTAATTTCTTCGCATTAACACACCGCAACAGGTGTGTGTGATTCAACGATTTTACATATGTTTTTCGTTCAGTGTTATTTTTCTTTTTTTTTTATTTTATTTTACGAGCTCTTTTGTTGTTGGTTGTGTGGCATTGGGGATACTTGGCACGATTTTACAAACGTATTTAACCTATTAATTTTTTACTAAAAATAATTTGTTTCGAGTTCACCCTTATACCTCCTTTACTTAAAAAAAAACCTATTTTTACGTGCATATTTTTATGTATGTGTCGATATGAATTCGATTTGCTCTACGTTTTGACGTAAACTTTTTTTTTTTTTCTGGAAACGAGTCAGATCAAATATAATACTTTTTGTTTCAAAAAACATCTTTTATGTGCATATTTTATGTACGTTTCGGTATAAATTCGAGTTGACGTATGTTTCAACGTAATTTTTTTTTGGGAAATGAGTGAGGTCAAATATAATCTGTTTCCGTGCTTATTTTAATGTTTCGTTAATTTTGTTTCGAATCGAGTGGAGTCAAATTGTGGTTTCTTTTTTTCAAAAGTTCTAATTAATCTCTTTTGATTACAGGTGTCATCTTTTCCGTTATACCCGTTACGTTTTCTATATAATACGTTATGATTGTACGATATAAATTTGATTTACTTTATGTTTTGATCTAATTGCCATGCTTTTATAGGTTACATTGAGTTCGATCAGATATGTCGAAATGCACGTTTTCATATGGTTAACGTATCACATAACGTTTAGACTAATCTATTCGATGTTTAAAATGTACCCGCGCCGCAACACGCGCGGGTGTTATTCCTAGTTTATTTATTAATTTGCATAGATATACATATCATATAATCATAATTAATCATTCTTTCTTTTTTCTTAATCCGTGACTAAGTACATCTTTACTTAGAAAGGATACTACATAAATAATGGAGTAAATTGTCATTTTAGTCCCTGAGTTTTGTCCAAATTTGCCATTTTAGTCCAAATAGTTTTTTTTTTGCCTCTGCGTCCCTGACTTTTACATTTTGTTGCCATTTTGATCATTTTGTCTAACTCTATCCAAAAACCCAGTTTGTAACAGGGGTATTTTGAGGATTTCCTTAAAAAATGTTTTCAGTTGCCATTTTGATCCAATTCCAAAAAATAAAAAAAAAATCCAAAAAAATCTAAAAATCAAAAAAATTCTAAAAAATCATAAAAATTCTAAAAAATTCAAAAAAATCAAAAAATCAAAAAAATTGTAAAAAATCATAAAAATTCTAAAAAATCAAAAAAATTCTAAAAAATCCAAAAATCATTAAATGTTTCGGCACGAACCGTTTCGACCCGTACCGTTTCGAACCGTACCGTTTCGACGCGAACCGTTTCGAACCGAACCGTTTCGACGCGAACCGTTTCGAACCGAACCGTTTCTACCCGTACCGTATCGAACCGAACTGTTTCGACGCGAACCGTTTCGAACCGTACCGTTTCGACCCGTACCGTATCGAACCGAACCGTTTCGACGCGAACCGTTTCGAGCCAAAGCGTTTCGACACGAACCGTTTCGAACCCGAACCGTTTCGAGCCGAACCGTTTCGAGCCGATCCGTTTCGACGCGAAGCGTTTCGACCCGTACTGTTTCGAACCGTACCGTTTCGACGCGAACCGTTTCGAACCGAACCGTTTCGACCCGTACCGTATCGAACCGAACCGTTTCGAACCGTACCGTTTCGACCCGTACCGTATCGAACCGAACCGTTTCGACGCGAACCGTTTCGAGTCCGTACCGTATCGAACCCGAACCGTTTCGAGCCGAACCGTTTCGACGCGAACCCGAACCGTACCGTATCGACCCGTACCGTATCGAAACGGTTCGGTTCAAAACGGTTCGCGTCGAAACGGTACGGTTCGAAACGGTACGGGTCGAAACGGTACGGGTCGAAACGGTTCGGCTCGAAACGGTTCGGGTTCGAAACGGTACGGGTCGAAACGGTTCGTGTCGAAACGGTTCGGCTCGAAACGGTTCGGATCGAAACGGTACGGGTCGAAACGGTACGGTTCGAAACGCTTCGCGTCGAAACGGTTCGGCTCGAAATGGTTCAGGTTCGAAACGGTACGGGTCGAAACGGTACGGTTCGATACGGTACGGGTTCGAAACGGTTCGCGTCGAAACGGTTCGGTTCGATACGGTACGGGTCGAAACGGTTCGGTTTGAAACGGTACGGGTCGAAACGGTTCGTGCCGAAACATTTAATGATTTTTGAATTTTTTAGAATTTTTTTGATTTTTTAGAATTTTTATGATTTTTTAGAATTTTTTTTATTTTTATATTTTTTTGAATTTTTTGGAAATTTTTTTGATTTTTTGGAATTGGATCAAAATGGCAACTGAAAACATTAGTGATTAAGTACAAACTGTTACAAACTGGGTTTTTGGATGAAGTTAGACAAAATGATCAAAATGGCAACAAAATGTAAAAGTCAGGGACCCTGAGGCAAAAAAATACTATTTGGACTAAAATGACAAATTTGGACAAAACTCAGGGACTAAAATGGCAATTTACTCTAAATAATGAAACTGGAATTTGAATTATTTATGTTATAATAATGAATCAAATGTATATATAAACTATGAAAATCTAAGAATTATATTTTGAAAAATGGTTACATGTATTAATTAATATTAGATGAAAAGTCTTGTGGTTAAAAAATAAAAGAAAATAAATAATTTTGGGTTAAAAAAATCAAATAGTTTTGGGCTAAAAGTAAAGAATCAAATAGTTTTGAGTTAAAAGTAAAAAATAAAAAAAAATTCCTAAAAATTTTTTTAAGGCATAAGTTATAACGCCCCTATGCCTATTTTTTTTTTTTTTTTTTTGAAACACTTTTAAAGGCATAGGTTACAACACCGTTATGTCTAAAATGTTGCAAATTATAGCATTAGGCAATAGGCAATAGGCATTTTTTAGTTTTTTTTTTCTATTTTAAACAAATTAAAACATAAAAGAAACATAAAAATAAAATTAGTCAAAACTTGAATTATCATATGAGAATTGATTCTAATCCTATTTGTTATAAGAGTTAAATGCTCGGATAGTCTTTGAGGTTTGTCCTTTTTTCACCTTTAGTTTCTAACTTTCTAAAATTATAGCTATAGTCTCTAACTTTTAAATTTTCGTTCCCGGATAGTCCATGTGCCTAACATCAGTTAGTTTTCTCAGTTAAGAGTGTGTGAAATGACAAAAATACCCTTATTATAAAATAAAATAATTTAATAGATTTATTTATTTGTAGGACACACTTCTTTATAAAAACAAAATAACAACCCCACCCCGCACATTCCTCTCTCTTTCTTCTCTCTTCACCCTGCAACTCAATCATCCTATTTTCTCCACAAGAACACACACTTACACACATACATACAAATATACAATACATACAACACATTCTCTCTACCTTCTTTCTCCATTAAAAAAACCACCATAACCTCCACTTCCATCGCCGCTATAGCCACTCAGCCACCATCACCACCATTATCACCGCCCCCGCCACAACCACCACCGCCGCCGCCATCATCACCACCCCATCACAAAGCATCCGCCAGAGCCACCACCGCTGCCATCATCACTACATATTGTTATCATAAACAAATTTTAAACTGTTTGGGATAATTAATGACTTGGTTGAATTTTTTACCGAGTAAAACGGTTGCTGGGATTTGACCATAACACCTCCTGGACCTACAATTCCACCAAATTCGGCCAACTAACAGATTCCAATGGGTTACGGTCATCTTCTCCGGAAACGATTTCCGGTTGCCGGAAAATATATTTTTTTCAGACTACATCACATAATCTAAAAAAAATACTTTCTACTTTATTTGTTCATCTTCTACAAATATTATATGTAGATATTTGTGGGGTTGTTATTTTGTTTTTATAAAGGAGTGAGTCCTACAAATAATAAATCTATTAAATTATTTTGTTTTATAGCAAGGGTATTTTTGTCATTTCACACTCTCTTAACTGAGAAAACTAACTGATGTTAGACACATGTACTATCCAGGTAGGGGTGAGCAAAAGGAAAAACTCGACCCTACCCGACCATTACCTTACCCGACCCGAGAACCGATCAAACATAAAATACAGAACCGACTCAGTACCCTAAATATAGGGTCGGTTCCGGTCCATAGGTCCAAGTCGGCTTTCACCATGAAAATAACCGAGAACCGACCTAACCCGACCCTGTTTTATATGAAAAATTGGAACCGATCTAAATACCTAGGTACTTGGGTTCGGGTCGGGTTGGGTATATTTTTGGTTCGGTTCTCGGTTATTTTCGGTACGGACCTAAACTTGCTCACCCTTATATCCGGGAGCGAAAATAGAAAAGTTGAGAACTGTAGCTGTAATTTTAGAAAGTTAGTGATGAAAAAAAAAGGCGGCGAGAACCAACTAATACCTTCTTCAGGTATCTTAATTGAAATCCCCAGAAATGGTATTCTCCGTAGAAATAGTATTCTTGCTTATTTCGATGATCCTCGATATATAAGAAAGAGCTCGGGACTTACTAAATATGAGACTAGAGAGCTGAATTCAATCGTCAACGAAGAGAATTTGGTTGAGTATCGAGGAGTCAAGGTATTTTGGCCAAAATATCAAAAGGAAGTCAATCCATTTTTTTTATTCCCGTGGAAGTCCACATTTTGGCCGAATCTTCTTCCATAATGGTACGGCGCAATAGTATTATTGGGGTAGATACACAAATCACTTTAAATAGAAGAAGTCGGGTAGGTGGATTGGTCCGAGTGAAGAAAAAAGCAGAAAAAATTAAACTGATAATCTTTTCTGCAGATATCCATTTTCCTGGAAAGACAAATAAGGCATTCCGATGGATACCACCGGGAGGGGGAAAACAAAATTCCAAAGAATACAAAAAATTAAAAAATTGGCTCTATATCCAACGAATGAAACTTTCCAGGTATGAAAAAATGTATTTTGTTTTGGTTCAACCCGTAGTCCCATATAAAAAAAACGGATGGTATAAATTTAGGAAGACTTCTCCCAGCGGATCTCTTGCAGGAAAGTGATAATCTACAACTTCGAGTTGTCAATTATATCCTTTATTACGACCCAATTCTTGAAATTTGGGACACAAGTATTCAATTAGTTTGGACTTGTTTAGTGTTGAATTGGTTCTCTTTTCGCAAAAGCCATTGATTTATTATGTTAATGTTATAGGAATCTCCAACCTATCTCATGAAAAGAATCATTTTCTGTTTCTATATATAGAATAGAAAGATCTGTATATTTATCCAACTCATCTCATTATTCTTTAATAGAATAATACTTCAGTAAATTTGGCTTTATTTAGAATTTAGTTCATTTTTAGTTTAGGTTTATTCTGTAGAATAAAATTTCATCAATAAGAATTAATAATTAAATAGAAATAAGAATAAGGAGTCTTTATATCGCGTTACCGAGGTCCTCGTTTCAAAAAAATACGTCGCCTGGGGGCTTTACCATACATATTGATAGACAGAACTGCTATTTATTTGTTGAATAGACAGATTCAGAGAAAAAATCATGACTATACTTAACAATAAAACGCTCTGAAAAGCCCACAAAGGAATTTTAATTTAGGACACATAGTATACATTTTAATATTAATTAATACATGTAACCATTTTTCAAAATATAATTCTTAGATTTTCATAGTTTATATATACATTTGATTCATTATTATAACATAAATAATTCAAATTCCAGTTTCATTATTTAATAGTATCCTTTCTAAGTAAAGATGTACTTAGTCACGGATTAAGAAAAAAGAAAGAATGATTAATTATGATTATATGATATGTAGGGTGGAGATACAATAGGAAGTTTATTTGGCTAGGAAGTGATCTTGACCATCCATTTAGTTAATCAAGGGCTAAGATTAAATCAGGGAAATTGAAGGGAAGAAAAGAGGCGCGTGAGTTTGTTTAGGGGCATTATAGTCAATCCAAGCCAATAGTTTCTCTCTCCTCCAATTCCCCCCCATTTTTTAAACGTTAATAACTCTTTCATACGACATTATTTTTTTATAAAAATTGCACCAAAAAAACGAGCGTTTTTTTATCTTTAAAACGAGTATACTATTGCTATATTTAAAAAAAAAATTAAAACCCAGTTGCGTAAAACGCAATAGAAAAACCCCCAGTTATGTAAAACGCAATGAAAAAAAAAACCTAAAAAATGACATTTTTCTAAAACGCAATGCACCAAAAACACAAATAAATGACTTATTTGTAAAACGCAATGGCCAGAAAACACAAAGAAATGTCTTATCTATAAAACGCAATGGCCATAAAACTCAAAAGAAAATGTACTTTCTAAAACGCAATGGACTAAAAACACATAAAAATGTGTTTTACCTAAAACGCAATGCACAAAAAACACAAAGAAATGTCTTATTTGTAAAACGCAATGGCCAGAGAACACTTAAAAATGACTCATTCTAAAACGCAATGGACTGAAAACACCTAAAAAATGTGTTTTACCTAAAACGCAATGACTAAAAACACTTCAAAAATGTGTTTTACCTAAAACGCAATGACTAAAAACACTTAAAAATGTGTTTTTTTCTAAAACGCAATAGCCAGAAAACACATAAAACTCTCTTATTTCTAAAACGCAATGGACATATAAAACTGTCTGGGAACTGTCTGTGACTGTGAACTGTCTGAATTGTCTACGAATTACTGTCTTCGAAATGAGTCAATTTCTGGAAAATTAATTTTTCTGATGATTTTTATTACAGGGGCTCTGCCCCTTGGACCCCGCCAGGGGCTGCCGCCCCTGGGACCCCGCTACCAGGGGCGCTGCCCCCGGACCCCCGCCATGATCGTAAAACGCAATGAGTAAATCAAAAACCCAGATCGTAAAAATGAAATTAAAGAATTTCTTACATGGATCGAAGTGATTTCTTCAACAATTGACGAATTTTGAATGATTGAAACACTTATCAGCGCTCGAATCGAACGAATCGAGTGATTATCTCCAAAATCACCCGAAAAAACGAGATTTTTTATTAAATTAAACTGGGTTTTCTTCAAAAAAGCTGAAGAACACGTTGATCGGGTGTTTGAATCATTGATTGGTGATGAAAATCGCACTATAATGTAGTGATTATTGAGATAGAAAGTGAAGAAATGGTTGAAGATGGTGGGTTTTGAAAATGATGGGTTTTGAAGTTACTGGGTTTTGAAAATGAAGAAGAAATGGTTGGATTGACTAAAATACCCTTTTTCTTTATTTTAAATGTTGTCACATGTCCTAATCCTATTGCTTCCTACACTTCCTAGCCAAAATAAACTTCTTATTTGATATTTTCCCATGATATGTATATCTATGTAAATTAATAAATAAATATCTATATGTGCAACAAGTACTCTCTATCCGATTAAGATTTTAAAGGAAAACATTTTGTAGTATTCACATGTTGTAAAAAGAATGACTAAGCTTAAATATTTGGATATATGCAATCTCAACACAAACACTTTTACAAACAACTAGGTTTATCACCCTAGCCGCGTTGCGGCGAACTTCTTTTGTTATTTAGTCTGTTTTACATGTGTTTTGAAATCACTACGAGCGCGTTGCACGCGGAACCACTAACAAGAATAAAAAGAAAATGTAAAAAACAGTAAAAAATAATCGAAAGAAAATTAACCAAAAAAGTTGTATGTTAATGATGTTGTTCGTATGAAACCCGTGGTCAGAGATGAGCAAATAATACTGGGTACCGGTACTGAATTTCCCAAACCAAAGGATCCTAAGTATCAATTCGGTACCGACTTTTGGCGTTCCTAGTGCCGATTCGCTACCGATTTTTACCTTCATATGCCGGTACCGTAACCGGTATTTTCGGTATCAGTTGCCACCGAGCTCATCCCTGCCCCTAAAACTAAAAAAATAAATCATTAAATGTTGAAGAAAATCAATAAGAAAAAGTTGTACGATACCGTTGTTTGTATGGCACCCGTGATCAGGGATGAGCAAATGGTACCGTGTAGCAGTACCGAATTTCCCGAACTAAAAGATTTTCAAACTCAACCCGGTACCAACTTTTGGCGTTTTCTGTATCAGGCTCGTGCCGATTTTTACCTTCATTTACCGATAACGAACCGAACTGTACCTGTATTTTCGATACCAGTATTGGTTGACACCAAGCTTATCCAAGTCAGAAAGTTTCAATTGTAAAGTTAATATATAGTAATTATTATGATTTGTTATAATATAATAAAGTCACTGTTCATTTCAATAATATAATATAATATAATATAATTATTATTATTATGATTTGTTATAATATAATAAAGTCACTGTTCATTTCAATTGTCAAATTAATATATAATATAAATATAAATATAAATAATATAATATAATAATAATAATAATAATAATAATGCAATGAACTGAAAAAAAAACCCTTGATGACTTTACTATGATAATCTTTCATGTTAAATTGAGACTTATAATATTAGTTTTGTTTTATCATCAAATTAAAAAAAAAGTGTATTTATATATATTTATAGGTAGTGTCAAAATGAATATAGTTGTTATGTATATATTTTTATAGGTAGTGTCAAAATGAATATAGTTGTTATGAATTATTACCATATATCATTACCTAGCAAGTTAATAAATTTATCAAACTAATAGATAAATAAACCATACTACTTGGCTATCAAATAATTACATTTTTGCATTATTAATACTACCTTAATATGGATGTAAAAATGCACATTTTGTATACACTTTCATTAACTTATGTACTTCTTTCGTTTTACATTCTCTCTAAAGTTGCAGCACTAATCTTGCGTTAACTATTATTATATTATAATTTATAACAAAATCATAATTGTTTATTATAAGAAAAATATGGGGAATAACATTCGTCCAACTTGTTTACCCCGTTAGCTATTGTCATTTACAGAAATTGCACTAATTTTAACATTATTTTACTAATTTCATGAAAATAACGTTAAAAGAGGGGGATGGTTAATCATGCATCATGTGGTGGCGATGATAACCAAAAGACAAGAACCTTCTGGGGTAGCCCAGTTGGCCAGCCTCACCCACCCTCTCCCTAGAGGTCCAGGGTTCGAATCTTGGTGTCCGCAACCCCGGCCAAGCTCTTCGCTCTCGGTTGGGTAGTCACCCCCAGGCAGCTATGGGGCTAAGCTAGCTTGTGGAGTGAGATCACTCCAGCGGTTGGGAGGACCGTGGAATATCTCCCCCCCCCAAAAGACAAGGGGGTACATGCACTAATCGGCATTTGTCTCAATTGCTGAGTGTTATGTGGCTTATGTCCAAGGCTTAATGCAAAACTACTATCGAGTCGGGGATCTCATTGGAAGCAGCATCTTTATTCTTATGGGGTAGAGGTAAGGTTGTCTACATCTCACCCTCCTCAGACCCTACCTTAGCTTTGCTATTGGTGAGATATACTGAGTATGATGATGACTGTTACAAATAATTACATTCAAGCAAAATAAGTCATGTCTCTAAATTATATAAAAAATATACGCAATTGAAGTTTTGAGTCCATCGATGTCACACCCCAACCGATGGCGGAAACATCGGGGTGCGAGCACTAAGCGTTCAAATTGCTCACGAGATTCCATAACACTAGAAATTTCAATATAGATTAAATAAGTTCCATGCATAAATTTTGTCTAAAACAGCATCACCAACAAACGATTCAAAATACAACCATTAATCATTGTTCAAAGTCTAGAATAAAACTAGGTGGGTTTCTAAGCATCAGCCCTAGCTTGATTTCCATGATTCAACATCCTATCAACCTGCAACATGTATTAAAATAAGGTCAGTACAAAAATGTACCGGCGAGTATACAAGTTTGAGTAATAGCATAATAGTTTAAAACAATTCATATCCACATGTAAATGTTAACAAAATAGTTTCAGCCATGCTAGTGTTCGCAATCCAAGAAGTGATAGCCCAAGTCTCCCGATGCTTTAGTGTTTTCCCAAGTCTCAAGGAAAACTAGTATCCTCCTAACAATACCCCCGAGAATAATGGGGAGGTGCATCTCCTATAGCGCTACTATTGTTAAGGCGGAACTACACACCCTGGATTAAACGTTCACATAGCACAAATAGAATACAAGAATCAAAAGTTTCACATACACGTAGGATAGAGTTTAGTTTGCAAAAGTCTCAAGTATCGTAGTTTAGTAGAATACATGTTACATCCCAAAGTTTAAAACAAAACGGGATCGAGTATACTCACAGTGATTGCTTAACAGGTTAACTGCTCTTTAGAGTTAGCCAGATTAGATTATAACAGATAAGAATCGGACAGAGCAACGAGACTGCGCAAAGTGTCGGATCAGTCATCTTGATCGGATGGTTGTTCGATCCGATGGCTATCTGATCGGATTGCCACCCGATTAGAAGGACTAGTGTAAGTGTGTGACAGATGGCCACTTGATCGGATGGCTATCCGACCGGGTTGCCATTCGACCCAAGTGTTGGAAGATTCAAAAGCTCGTTGCCGCTTCAATCGGATGGCAGCTCGATCAGATGGCTATCCGATCGGGTTACCATTCGACTATCAAAGATTTAAAGTTTCAAATATGTTTAAAGTAATGACACTTGATCGGATGGCAGTTCGATCGGATGGCTATCCAATCGGATTGCCACTCGACGATCATAGTTTCAAATATCCAAGTGTTAGGGTTTATGGGGCAAGTGTCACTCGATCGGATGGCTATCCGATCGGATTGCCACTCGATCGGGTTGTCCTTGTCCCGTTCCTAACTTGTAAAGTTTCTGATTAAATAGTGACGACGTGGTATGGATTAAGACAACGATGAACCCCTCAGTGCTCAGCCGATCCAATCGGGTGGGAATCACCCCAGTCCGTTCAATCGTCCGTTCATGACAGTGTTCAAGTTAGAATTCATACTTTGGTCATCTTTTCCGGAAACAATCTTTCCCCAAACCAACTTCAGGCTAATCTTTAAGTCTTCAGTCCGTTTGAATCCAGATCTAACGGTTTATTGATAAAAGTCTTAAGAGAAGAAGAAGAAGATAAACATGAGTTTTAGTTGTAAAATTCAGTTTTAGTTAAAGACTTAGTGTAAAAACTTATGAAATTCCTTAGATCTGTGCTAGATCTAGATTAAAATGACATCATTCAATAGTTTGTACAAACTACCATGATGACGTCACCCTCAAGAGCTCAAATCTTAGAGATTTCATGGTGAAAAGTGAGATTTCAAAGGAGAATCATGTAGGGAATTGTGTGTAGATCAAAGATGTACAAGAATCTAGTGTAAAACGTACCGAAATCGCCAAGAAATGGAGGAAAAGAGGAGTGCGTGCGTCTGGGTCGAGCGAGGCTGTCACATCAGTGAGAGTTGATGTGACAAGCCTATTTATAGTGTGGGAGAGGGGAAGAGAGGTGGTGTGCACGGATCGGATGGCAACTCGATTGAATGGCCATCCGATCGGGTGGTCATCCGATCGGATTGCCACTCGGCCAATCCATCCTTTCCGCGTTTCCGTCTTTTGATTCGTTTTGCTCACTAGATCAAGCGTTGCGTTGCGTATTTATTGGGTAATTGTATCACGTGACTAGATTACATTATTAAAACAAGTTTCCATAGTTTCCGCCAGTGACAAGATTCCAGTCCCTCGTTCAACCAAGTCTCAAGTTTCACGAGCCTCAAGAGTCAAGCACCAAAGTATCAAGCATCATAGTATCATAGATTCATAGTCTCATAGCATCATAGAGTCATAGTCTCATAGTATCATAGAATCATAGTCTCATGGTATCATAGAATCATAGCATAAGTTTCACCAAGTATCAAAAGTAGCAAGTCTCATATAGTTTAGGGACTAAAAGTGTCAAATACGTAAAAGTCTAGGGACGCAGGCGTTACAGTCTCCCCTCCTTTAGGAGATTTCGTCCCCTAAATCTAGGTAGAAGACTACTCGAAGAGCTGCGGATACTTGGCCTTCATCTCACTTTTCAGCTCCCAAGTGAATTCGGCGCCCCGCTTTCCTTCCCATCGAACCTTGACAATGGGAATTTTGTTGCGTCTTAATCGCTTGACACCCTGATCCATGATTTCGACCGGTTTCTCCACAAAGTGTACAACTTCATTTATTTGCAAATCTTCCAGGGGAACCTGCAGTTCCTCGTCGGCTAGGCATTTACGTAGATTGGATACGTGGAACACTGGATGCACATTGTTTAGTTCTTGTGGCAGGTCGAGTCTGTACGCCACCTTGCCAATCCTTTCGAGTATCTTGAAAGGACCTACGTAGCGAGGAGCGAGCTTTCCCTTCTTACCAAAACGAACTACTCCCTTCCAGGGAGATACCTTGAGAAGAACTCGGTCACCAACATCAAACTCCAGGGGCTTACGCCTATTATCAGTATAGCTCTTTTGTCTGCTCCTGGCCTTGATCAAGTTATCACGGATCTGAAGAATCTTATCCGTTGTCTCTTGAATGATTTCGGGGCCAGTAAACTGCTTGTCACCAATCTCATGCCAACTGAGAGGGGATCGGCATTTGCGGCCATACAAAGCTTTGAAAGGGCCATCTGAATACTGGAATGATAACTGTTGTTATACGAGAACTCAATCAATGGTAAATGTACATCCCAGTTACCACCAAAGTCGATGACACAAGAGCGGAGCATATCCTCTAGGGTCTGAATAGTTCGCTCGGTCTGTCCATCCGTCTGAGGATGAAAGGCTGTGCTAAGATTCAAATGAGAACCCATGGCGGATTGAGAAGTTTGCCAAAGACGTGAAGTAAAACGACCATCACGGTCATAGATTATGTCGAGAGGTATGCCATGACGGCATATAATCTCATCAGTATAGATTCGAGTAAGTTTCTCCACTTTATAATCTTCACGAATAGGAAGAAAGTGGGCTGATTTGGTCAAACGATCAATTATCACCCAGATACTATCGTGCCCGGAAGGTGTTCGAGGTAGCTTGGTAATAAAGTCCATAGCAATGCTATCCCATTTCCAAACTGGGATTTCAGGCTGTTCTAAGAGTCCTGAAGGACGTTGATGTTCAGCCTTAACTTTCGTACAAGTAAGGCATTTAGAAACATATACAGCAATGTCCCTCTTCATACCAGGCCACCAATAAGTTGCTCGCAGATCATGGTACATCTTATCAGCGCCCGGATGAATAGAGTAACGAGATTTGTGAGCCTCATTCATAATGAGCTCACGGAGATTATCGCGATCCGGTACCCAGATGCGATTGAGGTAATATTGGAGTCCGTTAGGTTTAGTTTCAAGTTGTTCAATCTTAGCGCCTTGGATTTCCACTTCTAGACTTCCTTCATTTGCTGATGAATATTGAGCATCACGACTACACGCATGGAGATCACTAGAGATATGAATAGCATTCACATGAGTCTTACGACTAAGGGCATCGACCACTACATTCTCCTTGCCAGGATGATAGCGAATTTCGCAGTCATAGTCGTTGAGCAATTCCACCCAACGTCTCTGTCGCATGTTCAGCTCTTTTTGGTCAAAGATATGTTGAAGGCTCCTATAGTCAGTGAAAACCACACACTTAGTACTATACAGGTAGTGTCGCCATATCTTTAACGCAAACACAACTGCACCAAGCTCCAGATCGTGAGTAGTATAGTTTTTCTCATGCACTTTGAGTTGACGGGAGGCATAAGCAATAACCTTGTCTCGCTGCATGAGCACACAGCCCAAACCACGGTTCGAGGCATCGCAATATACCACGAAATCATCATTCCCATCGGGAAGAGTCAGAACAGGGGCATTACACAAAAGAGTCTTAAGGGTCTGAAAAGATTCCTCTTACTCGGGACTCCAAGCAAAAGGTCTCTCTTTCTGAGTCAACGAAGTGAGGGGAACAACGATCTTAGAGAAGTCCAAAATGAACCGGCGGTAATACCCCGCCAATCCTAAGAAGGAACGAATCTCAGATGCAGATTTAGGCGTACTCCAATTCTTCACAGCTTCGATTTTAGACGGGTCAACATGAATACCTTGCTTACTAACGACGTGACCAAGAAATTGTACTTCATTAATCCATAACTCACACTTAGAAAACTTAGCATACAAACGTTCACCATGTAAGAGTTCAAGCATCAAGCGTAAATGTCGAGCATGATCAGCTTTAGTTTTAGAATAAATGAGAATATCATCAATAAAGACTATCACAAAACGATCCAAATAGGGCTTACACACACGATTCATGAGATCCATGAACACAGCGGGTGCGTTGGTCAATCCAAAAGGCATGACCACGAACTCGTAGTGTCCATAACGAGTATGAAATGCGGTCTTGGGTACATCATCCTCGAGTACACGAAGCTGATGATAGCCCGAACGAAGATCGATTTTCGAGAAACAGGATGCGCCTTGTAGTTGGTCAAATAGATCATCAATACGAGGGAGAGGATAACGATTCTTGATGGTAAGCTTATTGAGTTCACGGTAGTCGATACACATACGAAACGAACCATCTTTCTTCTTGAGAAATAACATCCGAGTAAGTAAATGATGGAGGCATTAGGACTAACCCTTTTTATTTCTACACCTTTATTTTTCTTTTCTTTTTTTACCACTTACCCAAAATCCCCCTAGTTAACCCCTTTGAGCCTAAACCTTTTCATTTCTTAACCCAAACCAAACACCCTTTCACCCACCAAAACCTTTTTATTTTTAACCCTTTGTTTTAGTAACAAGCTCGGTTTTTCGTTTGACTTAATAATAATAATAATAATAATAATAATAATAATTTTTATGTTTTGATGATGAAGCAAAAGAAATAAACAAACAAGTTCATCAAAAATAACTTTGTTTGAATAATAGCTTCATCAAAATAAAAATTGCAAAAATAAAAAAGTCTTTCGAAAACCAACGCTTGTTACGCTTTTTCGCCCTTTTCTACTAACCACTAACCCAACCACCTACCTTTAACCCAAGCCTAACCCTTCACCCAAAAAGTCATCTTGATATTTATAAAGGTATATAGTTAAAAAGGAGGAGGATTGATTGTTTGGCAAGCCTATGGTAGGAGTAAGTTCCATGCCGCTCTCGAGTGATTCACTAAAATACATCTTCGGCCGAGTGTTGAGTGATCCCCCGTGAGGTATGTGAACTTGTATATAAATAGAATTTTAAAGAAACATGTTATGCCCTAATAAGTAATTTATCTTATGAAAAGTTTTAAATAAATCATGACGAATAGGATTGTAAATAAATAAAAATAAAACTAAATAAAGAATCTTGGAAATCCCGACACTCTATGACAAGCCCGAAAACCTTCTTTTCTACCCATTCCATTTGGGAGTGTAAAGGCATATTATAAAGAGTTTTGCTTGAGGACAAGCAAAGATTCAAGTGTGGGGGTATTTGATGTGTGCAAAATGCAACATATAAATTACATCAATTGTGGCATAAAACTAACCATTTTTTAGTACTAATGTTGGAAAAAGTGTGCTTTTGTCTTCCTTTTGTATTTTCAGGATTAAATGAGCTCAAATTAACAAAAGAAGCAAAAAGACAGCAAAATCTAACATAAATACAAGAAAGGGAACAAACGTGACATGCCCGACCCCACGACAGCATCTTCCCAAGCAAAACAAGAAGACAGAAGACTGAACACGCCCCGTGCCCAGTGAGCACGGGGGCGTGCCCAAGTGTCAGCATAAAAGACAAAGTTGTAGAAGCTTCCATCGCCCACCACGGGGCCGTGCTCAGCGGACACGAGGTCGTGGTCAACTATAAGATTCGCAGAATCTAGGCAAATCTTGATAGTACATATATGCTTCTGCACACGGGGTCGTGCCCAGCGGACACGGGGCCGTGGTCAACTAATAAAGACAAGAGCAATTAATGAAGAAAGAGAAGGATGTGGACAGGGGGCCGTGCCCACTTGACACGGGGCCGTGCCCGAGCTTCTGTTCAGCCTATAAATAGGAGTGCTTGGCTTAAGCTCAAACCATCCCTTGGCACACCACCTCTCTCACACTTCACCCACCACCCACCACCACCATAACACCATCATCCATTGTCCATCATAGAGTGTGTGAGTCGTCTCGGGATCCAAGATTGATCGTAAGAGTTCTTGACAATCAAGGCCATGTTTGCCTAAGTCTCTTACATCACTTGGTGAAGACAAAGTGTCTAGTGTAATACTTTTTATTTTTAATCTTTTCGCACTTTTTAATTGGTTATGTATTAATGACTTTAATAACTAGTTTCTTATGTTGAAGGTGATTCTTCCTTATCGTTTGTCCGTGGTGTCTTGGCATTATGTTACTGTCTATATAAAATAAAAGATTTTCACCATTCATATCTCCACGGTCTATATGGAGGTATGTTGGCTACCTGGTCGGGGGTTAAGGGAATGGTTTGGTAAGAGTCTTGACATTGTTCAGTGTATAGATCCTGCAAAGGACCTGGGTCAAATTTAGTAGGACCTCCTTCAATACTTAACGGTATTGGATGGCGGGGGTCCAAACTCTTTGACCCCCTCATAAGTTAAACTACTATTAATACTTTAACCCGACTACTTAGGACTGTATCCCTGCTGACTCAGACCACTTAGCCGAGAGTAACGTCACCTTCAAAAGAGGGGCCTACCACATTATGCATTAATAACTTAATTAATTATCTTTCAATAATCCAACCCTTTAGGATTGTATCCTTGCTGACTCAAACTACTGGGTTGAGGGTAACGTCACCTCCAAAAGAGGGGCCTACTACAATAACTAAAATAATCTCTTAAATAGTGCAAAAGTGCAGAAATAATCAAAGGTTACACTATACACGAGTCGGAGCCAAGTGATTCATCTTGTCTATCTGTTTTTTTTTTCTTATTTTTATTTTTCAGCATTTTAGTTAGTTTTTATTTTTCTTAGTTTAAAACCTTTTTCTAAACTTTTTAATTTGATTAGACGTTGAGGATAAACCGGTATTAAAAGCTCTTGTGTCCTTGGACGACCTCGGTATCTTACCAACACTATACTACGCTCACGATGGGTGCACTTGCCCATATGTGTGTTTAGTGTTAGTAAATATCGTGTTTTATAAATTTAAAACTTGGCTAAAGAAAGTGTAAAAGGGCTTAAAATATACTTAAACCTATATATACACCTAACACGCATCAACAAACGACATGCAGAAGCAACAGGATGATGAAAATTACAAGTGGCACACTTGGGGTAAGACCCAGAGTACTGCTTCTTGACTTCAGGTGCAGCAGGGTTCTGAACAGTAGCAACAGGAACAGGCTTAGCAGCAGGATTCGCAGCAGGAACAATAGCATTGCACCCTGAACCCTGTGAGTCTCTTGTTCTTGCTGCCACTTGGCTGCTGGGTAACTTGATGTGCAGACTTGGAGGGAGCAGGGTTAGCAAACTGCTTATCACGAACGCGGTTGTTGTTGAGACTAGCTGCAAGACGGTAGACTTCCTCAATATTTCCGAGTTGGGCTGCTTCAATAGAATCACGCATAGCAGGAGGTAGACCATTGAGGTACTTGGTTATCATGCGTTTGGGGGTAGAAACCAAGTGAGGAACAATCAAGCTGAGCTGCTTGAAACGGGTAGTATAAGCCAGATTATCGTCACCAATCTGCTTCAAGTGCCAGAACTCTTCTTCAAGCTTCAGTTGTTCATGAGGAGGACAGAATTCAAGCATCATCAATTCTCGCACCTCAGCCCATGGAAGAGCATAGGCTTCTTCATTCGATCGGATGTTTCTCTCATTTATCCACCACTCTAACGCTCTGCCTTGAAACATTCCTGTTGCACTCCTAGTCTTTAGCTGCTCTGGGCATTCGCTGTTGATGAAGGTAACCTCGATGCTATCAAACCACTCGAGCATAGCAGTCACCCCATCACTGCCTTTGAAAGACTTAGGGTTGCAAGAGATAAAATGTTTATAGCTGAACTTGGTAGACTTTTCTTTCTCCATCTTAGAGTCAACAGAAGAGGGCGGAGTGTTCGGTCCTTGCATCTCAGAGACGATCTTTGGCACGACTCGAGCGATCTAGTCGGCAATGAAGGACATCATCTTTTTCTAAGACTTTTCCCTGGATCTCTTGAGAGTGTCGGAGAGCTTTCGAGAAGACATCCTAATAATCCAACAAGAGGATCGTGTAAGTCTAGGTTCACAAAGTCTCACAGTATAGATTCACACACGATAGATTTAATGACTCAAGATTTAACAAGATTCATATAGTTCACATTAGTTTAAACACCACAACTTACGACCTTCGCATGGCACGTTGTACAAAGTTTGGCAACATGTCAAAAACGCTTATATATAGGAAGTACCAGCGGCGTATCCACCACGTTTCGGGCACAATCGCTTATGCCTCGTACTCGGTGTCATGTTACGTGTTGCAAAACACACTCATCATCATTATCGTAGTTTCACATAGGCTTCAATAGATTCAGTAGATTCCCATAGACTTCATTAGACTCAACGTCACAGAATCCGCGACCTTCACATGGCACGTTGTACGAAGCTTGGCATCATGACAGAAACGCTTATATATAGGAAGTACCAGTGGCGTATCCACCACGCGTCGGGCACAATCGCTTCTGCCTCGTACTCGGTGTCATGTTACGTGTCGTAAAACACACTCATCATCATAGATTCACATAGACTATTCCAATAGTTTCACATAGACTCCAATAGATTCCCAGGTTTCAATAGATTCATAGACTCCAATAGATTCAATAGTTTCCAAATAGGTGCAATAGATTCATAGATTTCAATATATTCAATAGTTTCCATTAGATTCAATAGATCCTCATTGATTCATGTTAACAACCTACAATCAACGAAATTGTAACACCCCAGTTTGAAAGCAACACTTAGCTATTTAATTAGTTGCGGAAAAACGGTCCCAAAAAAAATTGTGTTTACTAATACACATAAACAATATATTTTCCAACTAAAAACGTTTGAAGAATATACAGGTGTTACAATTCTTTCATTTTAGGTGGTAGTTGTAAGCTAGTTTATAAATCATTCATCTATGTCGTTCACGTACTATCAAATCTTCAGACCCGATCCTCTATCTCCAAATCAATTTCAAGACCCGCGAACCTGATGACATTGATGTATGTAAAATGCAACATATAAATTACATCAAATGAGGCATAAAACTAACCCTTTTTAAGTACTAATATTGGAAAAAGAGTGTTTTTGTCTTCCTTTTGTATTTTCAGGATTAAATGAGCTCAAAAACGCAAAAGAAGCAAAAAGACAGCTAAATCCAACATAAATACAAGAAAAGGAATATTAGTGGACTGCCCGACCCCTCAACGGCACCTTCCGAAGCAAAGTAGAGAAATCAGAAGACTGAACACGCCCCGTGCTCAGCCAGCACGGGGCCGTGCCCAAGAAGCAGCAGAAAAGACAAACCTATAGAAGCTTCTATTGCCCACCACGGGCCGTGCTCAGCGGACACGGGGGGCGTGTCGAAAGTACAGCAGGCGCATTTATTGTAATTGCGAATTACAATTAATGAGGAGAGAGATTGTCAGACGGACACGGGGCCGTGCCCAGCGGACACGGGGCCGTGTCCAGCTCTCTGTTCAGCCTATAAATAGGAGTGCTTGGATTCATTTCATCTCATCCCTTGGCACACCACCTCTCTCACACTTCATCCACCACCCACCACCATCACAACACCATCATCCACCACCATCATCCATTGTCCATCGTAGAGTGTGTGAGTCGTCTCGGGATCCAAGATTGATCATAAGAGTTCTTGACAATCAAGGCCATGTTTGCCTAAGTCTCTTACATCACTTGGTGAAGACAAAGTGTCTAGTGTAATACTTTTTATTTCTAATCTTTTGCACTTTTTATTTGGTTTTGTATTAATGACTTTAATAACTAGTTACTTATGTTGAAGGTGATCTTTCCTTATCGTTTGTCCGTGGTGTCTTGGCATTATTTTACTGTCTATATAAAATAAAGGATTTTCACCATTCATATCTCCACGGTCTATATGGAGATATGTTGGCTACCTGGTAGGGGGTTAAGGGAACGGTTTGGTAAAGGTCTTGCCATTGTTCAGCGTTTAGAGGTCCTGCAATGGACCTGGGTCAAATTTAGTAGGACCTCCTTCAATACTTCACGGTATTGGATGGCGGGGGTCCAAACTCTTTGATCCCCTCATAAGTTAACTACTATTAATACTATAACCCGGCTATTTAGGACTGTATCCCTGCTGACTCAGACTACTTAGCCGAGGGTAACGTCACCGCCAAAAGCGGGGCCTACCACAATACTGCATTAATAACTTAATTCATTATCTTCCAATAATCCACCCTTTTAGGATTGTATCCCTGCTGACTCAAACTACTGGGGTGAGGGTAACGTCGCCTTCAAAAGAGGGGCCTACTACAATAACTAAGATAATCTCTTAATTATGTGCAAAAGTGCGGAAATAATCAAAGGTTATACTAGATACGAGTCGGAACCAAGTGATTCATCTTGTCTATCTGTTTTTCTTTTATTTTTATTTTCAGCATTTTAGTTAGTTTTATTTTTCTTAGTTTAAAACATTTTTCTAAACTTTTATTTTGGTTAGACGTTGAGGATAAACCGGTACTAAAAGCTCTTGTGTCCTTGGACGACCTCGGTATCTTACCAACGCTATACTACACTCAACGATGGGTGCACTTGCCCATATGTGTGTTTAGTGTTAGTGAAATATCGTGTTTTATAAATTTAAAACTTGGCTAAAATAAGTGTTAAAAAGGGCTTAAAATATACACCTAAAATAAGTAACACTTCGCACGCATCAAGTTTTTGGCGCCGCTGCCGGGGACACAAGGATTTTAAGAAAGTTAGGAATCAACGGCCTAATCATCTTTTATTTTTTCTTTTTATTTTTTTAGGATTTTCTTAGTTTTTCAGCTTCTGCAGAGCTCAGCACGGGCCGTGCCCGCTGAACACGCCCCCGTGCTCAATCATTGGAACTGGCAATCCTGTTTTACATCAGACAGTAAGCTGAACACGGGGCCGTGCCCACTCAACACGCCCCCGTGCCCAAGTTTCAGTTACTGAAAACAGAACCGTTAGATCCCGGCGGTTGGTAATTTCTGACATAAACATGAGTGATAGTAATTATTTTTACTTTCGGCACTCTTATGGTACGTGGTGTCAATTATGTGGTGGCGAACATGAAGAAGTAAAATGCTACTTCCTAAATTATAGGCCCCACTACATGGACCCACCAACTTCTCACAACCTTAAGAGGGGCGAAAGTAAAAATAAGCACTATTTCTCCCTCGAATGCGCCCAGCCAGATATTCTAGGGGAAATGCTCCTTGGCGAGTTATTTCAACTAGAAGAGCTAATTCTGAAATGGTTAGAAGAGCTTGGGAAGGATTTTATTGATCCACCCCAAGACGATACCCATGAAGAAATGTTGGAACCGCATTCCGACAACCTCGTTGCTCCCGAAAATACCTTCGTACCTAGCAAAGACTTGGACGATAGTCGTCCCTGTGTCGATTGTGCCGTGAAGGACTCTCCATCGACTTCGTTCGGTGCATACATAGACCTGAGCGATTCGGCATACACCTTCTTTAACAAGAGCCCGGGAAAGGGTTGGACTTGTCCACCTAGAATGAAAATAGGAATTACCCTCACCGACAACCTCTTGCGTTCTCGCCTTAGTCTAGGACAATTAAGGTATCTTAGGCACTTTGGGGTTGTTCCAACCAGTCAGGAGCCACCCGATACTAACAAGTTCCTTAAAAAAACTAGACAACTTCATAAAACAGTCCCTAGACACGGGGCCGTGCCCAGCCAACACGCCCCCATGTCCATCGAAAGATTCCATTCTGATCAGTACGTCAGAATACGGACAAACTGTGTCAGAACTCCACCTGCACACGGGGCCGTGTCCACTGAACACGGGGCCGTGTCCAGGATGCTGTCGTTTTCTATAAATGCAGCCAAGAATTCTACACATTTGGACCAACTTGGGGCAGAGATTTGCAGGAATCTTCTCTCAAACTATCCTAGGTAAGTCTAAAAGAAGGTTCCAACAACCCATCTTGTCCTTTCCTCTTTTAGCCATTTCCTTCTTCTCCATCTTTCTCCAAGAGCTACCATTGAAAGTTTGGAATTCCTCCAACTGTATGGTAGGGATAAATGAGTTTTGTTCAAAGAATCTTGGTAAAAACATGTTATGAAACATTGTTTTAAGTTATTAGTAGCTAAAAAGGCCTCACAAGTTCAGAAAATAACTTAAAAATCCAAGTTTCCTTGTTCCGAAACTCTGCAGAAAGATGAACACGGGGCCGTGCTCAGTAAGCACGGGGCCGTGTCCGGTTACTGTTTCATTAAATAAACTATTTTTTAGTTTATTTTTCGTAGGATGTCGAGTGAAAACAGCGACACATCTTCTGTGCATTCGTCAAACAGCCGAAGAGGAAGAAGACCCTCCATTGAAGCTACACTTGTGCACTATGTGATAGCATTAAGGGAAGCTCTCGACGAAATGACTTCAGTAGAGGAGGTCCTAATCGACCGTATTAACGATCTTACGATGGGACTTGAAAGCAGCTTCCAAGAAATTAACCTCTTGCACCAGAGGTTAAATATTCTTGTAGCACCTCCAATGGAACCAGTCCTTCCTCAACAGGATTGGAACCTGGCACTCGGAATCAACAACCCTACCGGGTGGGAAGACTTACCGGCGGAACCTCCCGTGGAACACCAACAAGAGATCCCGGTGGAAGTTGAAACTCCTCAAACTAATGCCAATGAGCCTTCGTTTCTCCTTCCAAGGGAGGTGGAAGAATGGCTCGCCGACATTTGAGGAGAACCGCACGCGGAAGAAGGAGTTCAAAAAGGCCTTGGTTAACCAAGATTAATTACTTCTTGGAAATTTTGCTAACTAAAATAAAGTAAAGGCTAGGACTCCATGGTTTGTTATTTCTTTGTTTTATCTAGTTTAATTTAGAATTATGTAAGTTCTCTCTATGATGAAATGAAATGATGGTTTTAAGGTTTGGATGGTTTGTAATGAATAAAACACACTCATGGTGGTAAAGGATGAAAAGGGGAACGAGAAAAATGATTGCATGCACAAGAACAAGGCAACCCGACAATTCTCTCCATTTCAGAAAGTTCAACACGGGCCGTGCTCAACCAACACGGCCCCGTGCCGAACCACCTGCAGAAAAACGCCCAGTTCAGGTACCTGGACACGGGCCGTGTTCACCCAACACGCCCCCGTGTCCAGACTTCTGTTTCTCTTATTTTAATTTTGTTACTGGCACTTGAACACGGGGCCGTGCCCGGATAACACGGGGCCGTGTTCAGTGCCCAGTAACACAAATTTTTGCTTTTTAAACACTATTTTACACATCTAATCAACCTAAAAATTTATTTTTGGGACACATTGAGGACAATGTGTAATTTAAGTGTGGGGGGGATACTAAAACCTTGAATTTTGCAAGTCCTAAATACAAGCCTTACACAAAACTCTATTGGAACCGCTAATCACCCCAAATTTTTTCAAAAATTTCATTTTTTTTTTACTTGTCTAGGTTTAACTCGGGAAATTCAAGTTCTCAAAAAGGTTATATTTTTACAAATTTACAACCGATAGCGTAGTGATAAAAAGAACCAACATAAGAAAATTATGAAAAGGCATAGCAAACTTATTTAAAATTTGATTATATATACTTGATCACATAAAAAAAAAACCCATTCCCACAAAAGTGAGTTTTGAGCCTTTATTGAGCAAACAATTACATATCATTTGACTAAATGCTCATTTTTCGTTTCTTGTGTGAATAGCCACTTGGTTCTTACGACTTTAGAACTTGCCATGACAATACATTCCCGGTCCTTATCAACTTAAACCCGAGTAAGTAAATGATGGAGGCATTAGGACTAACCCTTTTTATTTCTACACCATTATTTTTCTTTTTCTTTTACCACCTACCCAAAAAATCCCCCTAGTTAGCCCCTTTGAGCCTAAACCTTTTCGTTTCATCACCCAAACAAAAACCCTTTTACCCACCAAAACCTTTTTTATTTTTAACCCTTTATTTTAGTAACAAGTTCGGTTCTTCGTGAAAAAAAAAATGTGTGATAATGATGAAGCAAAAAGAAAATAAACAAACAAGTTAATAAAAAAGAACTTAGTTTGAATAAAAGCTTCATCAAAATAAAAAGTTGCAAAAATACGAAAACCGACACTTGTTACGCTTTTAGCCCTTTTTCTACTAACCACTAACCCAACCACCTACCTTTAACCCTAGCCTAACCCTTAACCCACAAAGTCCTCTTGATATCTACAAAGGTACAAAAGTTAAAAAGGAGGAGGATTGATTTCTTGGCAAGCCTATGGTAGGAATAAGTTCCATGCCGCTCTCGAGTGATTCACTAAAAATACACCTTCGGCCGAGTGTGAGTGATTTCCCCGCGAGGTATGTGAACTTGTATATAAATAGAATTTTAAAAAGGCATGTTATGCGCAAATAAGTAATTTCTTTTATGAAAAGTTCTAAATAAATCATTACGAATAAGAGTGTAAATAAATAAAAATAAAACCCCAAAAAGATCTTGGAAATCCCGACACTCTACGAGAAGCCCAAAACCTTCTCTTCTACCTATTCCATTTGGGAGTGTAAGCCACATATTAAAGAGTTTTGCTTGAGGACAAGCAAAAGTTCAAGTGTGGGGGTATTTGATGTATGTAAAATGCAACATATAAATTACATCAAATGAGGCATAAAACTAACCCTTTTTAAGTACTAATATTGGAAAAAGAGTGTTTTTGTCTTCCTTTTGTATTTTCAGGATTAAATGAGCTCAAAAACGCAAAAGAAGCAAAAAGACAGCTAAATCCAACATAAATACAAGAAAAGGAATATTAGTGGACTGCCCGACCCCTCAACGGCACCTTCCGAAGCAAAGTAGAGAAATTAGAAGACTGAACACGCCCCGTGCTCAGCCAGCACGGGGCCGTGCCCAAGAAGCAGCAGAAAAGACAAACCTATAGAAGCTTCTATTGCCCACCACGGGCCGTGCTCAGCGGACACGGGGGCGTGTCGAAAGTACAGCAGGCGCATTTATTGTAATTGCGAATTACAATTAATGAGGAGAGAGATTGTCAGACGGACACGGGGCCGTGCCCAGCGGACACAGGGCCGTGTCCAGCTCTCTGTTCAGCTTATAAATAGGAGTGCTTGGATTCATTTCATCTCATCCCTTGGCACACCACCTCTCTCACACTTCATCCACCACCCACCACCATCACAACACCATCATCCACCACCATCATCCATTGTGCATCGTAGAGTGTGTGAGTCGTCTCAGGATCCAAGATTTATCGTAAGAGTTCTTGACAATCAAGGCCATGTTTGCCTAAGTCTCTTACATCACTTGGTGAAGACAAAGTGTCTAGTGTAATACTTTTTATTTCTAATCTTTTGCACTTTTTATTTGGTTTTGTATTAATGACTTTAATAACTAGTTACTTATGTTGAAGGTGATCTTTCCTTATCGTTTGTCCGTGGTGTCTTGGCATTATTTTACTGTCTATATAAAATAAAGGATTTTCACCATTCATATCTCCACGGTCTATATGGAGATATGTTGGCTACCTGGTAGGGAGTTAAGGGAACGGTTTGGTAAAGGTCTTGCCATTGTTCAGCCTTTAGAGGTCCTGCAATGGACCTGGGTCAAATTTAGTAGGACCTCCTTCAATACTTCACGGTATTGGATGGCGGGGGTCCAAACTCTTTGATCCCCTCACAAGTTAACTACTATTAATACTATAACCCGGCTATTTAGGACTGTATCCCTGCTGACTCAGACTACTTAGCCGAGGGTAACGTCACCGCCAAAAGCGGGGCCTACCACAATACTGCATTAATAACTTAATTCATTATCTTCCAATAATCCACCCTTTTAGGATTGTATCCCTGCTGACTCAAACTACTGGGGTGAGGGTAACGTCGCCTTCAAAAGAGGGGCCTACTACAATAACTAAGATAATCTCTTAATTATGTGCAAAAGTGCGGAAATAATCAAAGGTTATACTAGATATGAGTCGGAACCAAGTGATTCATCTTGTCTATCTGTTTTTCTTTTATTTTTATTTTCAGCATTTTAGTTAGTTTTATTTTTCTTAGTTTAAAACATTTTTCTAAACTTTTATTTTGATTAGACTTTGAGGATAAACCGGTACTAAAAGCTCTTGTGTCCTTGGACGACCTCGGTATCTTACCAACGCTATACTACACTCAACGATGGGTGCACTTGCCCATATGTGTGTTTAGTGTTAGTGAAATATCGTGTTTTATAAATTTAAAACTTGGCTAAAATAAGTGTTAAAAAGGGCTTAAAATATACACGTAAAATAAGTAACACTTCGCACGCATCAGACATCATCCAACAAAAATTAAATTAGCAAAGCTAAGTAAGGGTTTCTACTCCCACTACAAGTACATTCAGTATTACTGTAACACCCCGAAAATGGGTTTGGTGATCAAACTACATTAGCACTAAAAGACGGGTAAAGTACCGTTAGTGGTAAAATTTACCCGGTAAATATTAGGATTTAAATAATTAATCCTAATATTAAATAAAAAGTGAATAAAAGCTTTTAAGGTAATAAAATGGATAAAAGGCCCGAGTTAACAGGACCTAAAATAAACTTAGTCATAAATATTCCTGAACCCGCTAAGTTAACTAGGAATATTAAACCTAGTTAATAAGTGGGAATATTATTGAAAATAATTAGGTTGTAACCTAATTAATAACTAACCAAACACGAGGGACCAAAGCCGGGTAACTTGAAAAAGGAATTATAAACTTAAAAATAAAACACAACACACACACAATGTGTGTGCGTGCGTGAGAATGGCCAGGAGAAGCTCCTAGAGAGCTCAAACCCTAGAATCAACAAATTCACCAAATTGGAGCTCGAATCAAGATCCAAATCAATGCATGAACGCGTAGAAACGATCACCAAGTCAAGGGGATCGTGAGGTATGTTGAATTTCTAACATTCGTGAAGTTGTAAAAATTTGATAATCATCCTAATCGCGAATTAGGCATGAATTAGAGAAGCTATGGCTAGATTAGTGATGTATACTTGCTTAGGAACGAAACCCTAAGTGAAAATCATGCATATGATGCTATGACTTGAATGATTTGGTGATTACCTATATGTGTGTTAAATGGGTTTATTGACAATAAGAAGAACACTCGGATTAGAGTGTTAATTTGATAAATATTGATTGTTATGAAATAAGTTCTTGATGTAGTTCATGAACACTAGACATAGAGGTTTGATTTTGATGTAAATCTTGGTGAAAATAATTAGTTATGAACTAGTTAGTAAATATGTGAAATTATGCACATTGGGTGTTTGTTAAAATGCCTAAATGAGAACTAAAGTATTGAATTTTAGAGTGAAAAAGCATATTTGAATGATATGGCAATTACGCGTGATATGAAGTGATGAGAGTTCTAAATACTATGTTGATTTAGACTTAATGTAGTAAACATGTGATTGAAAGTAGTTAACTTTAGATAAGTTAAGTTCACTAATCATGAAGCCGAATAGTAGCTTCGGCATAGAAAATAAGTGAGGTGGAATAGTCGTGATTGTTAATGACTAATTTAACCGCCTTGTAAATGTTTGACAATAGTTTGACGCGTAACAAGCTAGATGAAAGCTTGGAAGAGGGAGCGGGTCAAACGGAGCAAGTACGGAAAGAAAAACGTGGCGTGGATGCGAGGTAAGTGTAATTTACACACTTATGTAGAATACTCGTTTATTCGATACGTTGTAAACGTGATAATGATAATATTGGAAATATGGAAATTTGTCAAGTGTTGACTAATGTAAATCAAGGATTAAAGGATACCCGTGGTGTAAGCCGAAATGGGTTGAAATTGTAAGAAAAGAGTGTAAAAGAAAAAGGGTATGGTTATAAAATCCAGGATGGGATGGATGTATGAATTGGAAATCAAAAACGATGTTTTTGATTAAATAAATAATGTTGGGCATATAGTCCAAACGGGTTGAATGGTGGTGATAACACCATTTGACAATATCGACTAATGTGGTTGTCAAGTCTTATGTTAACAGGACCGATTAGCAAATCGGATAATTGCGTCACCATTGATGGTGTGATAATGAAAACAAGGTATAAATCGGGTCTACTTGTTGATCCGGGCCAGGTACGTGTAATTATGTTGTAGTTAAAAGTGCTATTTTGGTCGAATAATTTGAGAGAGAGTCCTTGGTCATAAAAGGACTAAAATCGACCAAAACGCCCTTGTAGGCTAAATGGAACAAACGATCCTTAAAGGTTGTTTGGAAACGAGTTTTACAATTAGATAATTACTTAGGAGTAGTATAGAAGTTGAAGGATGTAACACGTTAGTCAAATGGCTCTATTCGAGTCTTTGCCGTAAAATAACGATTTGAAGGGTAAATTTTGGTATATTAAATCACCACATTGAATCCACCACAAATATAGTTGTGGTGGAAGATCCTTTGATAAGAAATGTGGACATATGTATTTGGAAATGAATGAAAGCAATTGGTGCTTATAATATGCTTAAATATCTCAAACGGGTCAAAATAAGCATATGGGTGAAAATGGGTTAAAGAAGGTATATAATTCTATAATCGGAACCTAATATGTTAGACATCATTGAATTTAATAGGTTTGTGAGAAATAAGGGTCAAACAAACTTGTATGTTTGATAAAATCACAAACGGGTCAAATTTTGGTAAAAGAGTAATAAGCCGAAGACTTAAAAGTCTTAAATTTTATCAAGCCGGATGTCGGATTTTAACTCCATATGATGGAGAATCAAATTTCAAACATGTAGGAAGAAACGGTAGGTCAAACGGATAAGCGGTTTGAAAGATACGAAAGATTTCGTGTCAAATTACGGCAAAATGGAAAAGCTGGATGCAAGGTCCACCGTAAATTACGGTGCCACCGTAACTTACGGTGGAGCTGATATGGTTACGGTGGTAACCTACTCACAGGGGCCACCGTAACTTACGGTGCCACCGTAAGTTACGGTGGAGATCATTTTCAAGTTCTTGTTTTTCTTTTGAAAATCAATTGTTTCCCGGACTCGTTTGGACATGATTTAAACCCCGTAAGACTAAAGCATTTCATGTTTATGAAATGTAGGTACACTTTGGGATACCGGAAGACGATCAAGCTCAACGAAGAACCGAACACGATATAGATACATGCTTCCGCACTTTGCCACGTTGTAAATTTTAAACAACGAATTCAACCACGTGATGTAGAATAACTTATCATTTGTAAAAGTTTTAATAAACCCGTATTTTTATAGTATGTGTAGTCCCAGCCACACATCAGATTGTGGTATTTTACATGTAAAATCGCTAAATCGAAAATAGGGTGTTATAAGTTGGTATCAGAGCGCTGGTTTAAGAGATTCAAGTATGATAGGAAAAACTATGCTTGGACTTAAACCTTATGCTCTTAATAAAGATGGGTGTTCAGTTCGAGGCTTGATCGAAAATCCGGTAAGTACATGTATGTTAATAGTTTAGATGCTAAAGTGTTGTAAACAACATGTAGGGCTATCGTGTGATACACGTTACCCCAATTAAAATGATTAATGTAGTTGACGAAAATACGCGCGTTGACGCGTACAGTAGAAAAAGCCTTGTATTATAATACGGGCGATTATTGAAGTTGACATTACTAACTCTTGTGAATATTTTAGTTGAAGGACACTCGCATCTGAAGATGGCGAGAGTTGAACGAATTGTGGATATGATGATGGAATGGTCCGAAGTATGACAAGAGGAGCATGCTCACCAAGGACTAAATCGCGTAACGACCGCGAACAAGGTTAATGGCAAGGAACGCCCGTCGGGGCAAGCGTTACCAGGTGCACGCTTTTAAATATAATCACACAAATAGCAATATGCAATAAACAAGTAGAGAATGATTGTTGCATAGATAAATTAGAAACTTGGAAAACCTGAATAGAAATACATATCCAGGATATTATTTCCAAGAAAACTAAATAGAGGCGTTACTTACATAGGGCGTGATGTGAAAACTATAAAAAGGTCATGTATGTCATGTGTTAATCGCTTACTCTGGCCAAGTAAGTAGTGGCATATGATACCACGAGTTTCTTATAGCGGACACATTTACATCCGATGTAGTAAGGGCGGGGTGAATGGGACTAGCTTAAAGAGTACCCAAAAGAATCAAATGAGCAAAATAATTGATAATAATGTAAACGCACAGCCGAGTGACGGAAGCGTATTACATTAGTATAATGAGCCCGAAAGAAGGGGCAGGGAAACATATAAAATAATTAAGGTACGCATTGGGAGGGGTGTACTTGCACTCGAACCCAAAGAATATAAACATGTGGAATGATCAAGATATGCATTGGGAGGGAGTGTACTTACACTCGAACCCGGAAAATGCGAATATGTCCCTAAACGAGTCGTTTTTGTAAAACGTCAAACTCGAGGACAAAGTCGGAATATAGAAATGAAGCGAGGTCTTAATGCATACCGGGAGGGTTGCAATAATAACGACTTTGGTAAAACACCCGGTTGATGGGTAAGAATTGAACACATACACAGACCGAGAAACGGGAACTCGGATGGAAAGTTAAAGTACTCGGGTATTGGGTCATAACTAAAAGATGACAAAATAATGTAAATAAAAATTGTGAATAAATTATGTTCAACTATTTTAAAGTTGAACGGGTCGATTACAATATCAAGCCGGACGACATGAGTAAATACAAGCGAGATAATGGTACCGTTAAAAGCAAAAGAATAATGAGCCCGGTAATGGGACATAATCGAGTACGAATATATGTAAACTGGAGAATGGTGAGCATAAGATGAACCGACGCATAAACGATATGAGAAGTCAAGAAGTCGGAAAGATAATTTAAGAGAAAATAATGTAGCCTTAGACTACGGTCAAGGTCAAAAGAAATCCAAAAAGTAAAGGTGAATAATTCTAAAACATAAGAAGGGGTGCCTTAACGCCATATGCGTATATAAATGTATACACATTTGAATGAAGACTCGAATAAAAGATGATCTACGGGATCATCATAACCTACGGGATATTAATTAGAGCAAAAGGTCTACGGGGCCAAAATGACCCACGGGTCATGAATTGAAGCAAAAGGATCATAAGGGCCTCGCCTCAAAGAGGTGAAAGCCTAAGGAAATAGCCTACGAGGTTAAGTGAAGGGACCTACGGGTCAATAGTGTGAGGTAAGGGAACTTGTTACGATTCCCCGTATAAAACTAAGATTTTAAAAGAATAAATTATGGACTGTCAATATCATGGTAAGGATAATTGACAAAAGTTAAAGAAAGGATCCTAAAACTAAAACTTCGATTTTAGTAAGAAATAACGTTGTTACCAATATAAATTCTGATAAGAATTTGAATAGTAAGCATGAAAGGTTCAAGTCTTGACACTGGTAGGCGCAAGACGATATATTCGAAAAGTGATATTTTCGAAAATGAAAGGTTGATACAAACTAAACACGATGTGACACGATCACGGTTAGGAAATATAATGTGAAGTAAAATCACATTATAACCAAGCGAGCGGTGAAAAGTAACGGGACTAATAAGTCTAGTTAGTAAGACCGGTTAAGGCCAGTAATTCAAATCAATAAAAATTGGTTTGCTTGTAAGCGGTGGATTCGGTATAACTGAACCGAATAAATAAATCTGAAAACCAAAGAAATTATTGCTAAAAGTGAAATATTTCACTAAAGACCTTTAAACGGGTCAAGGTAACGGATTCACCAAGAGTTCGATAATATATAAAAGCGATGGAAATCGCTAAGTTAACTAAACTAGTAAAAATAACGGAATTACGTTATTTCAAGTTACATTATGTCGTATGAGGTACGTAGAGGTTCTGTAACCAAAAAGACATTACCATAATTTTTCTGGTAATACTAACAATTGGTTAAAGTATGAGTAATGCTTAAGAGATTACTCAAGTCAAACGCATTGAGTTTAGAACTCAATGAACTATGTAAGCAAGGTTTCGGGGACGAAACCTCTTTAAGGGGGGTAGACTTGTAACACCCCGAAAATGGGTTTGGTGATCAAACCACATTAGCACTAAAAGACGGGTAAAGTACCGTTAGTGGTAAAATTTACCCGGTAAATATTAGGATTTAAATAATTAATCCTAATATTAAATAAAAAGTGAATAAAAGCTTTTAAGGTAATCAAATGGATAAAAGGCCCGAGTTAACGGGACCTAAAATAAACTTAGTCATAAATATTCCCGAACCCGCTAAGTTAACTAGGAATATTAAACCTAGTTAATAAGTGGGAATATTATTGAAAATAATTAGGTTGTGACCTAATTAATAACTAACCAAACACGAGGGACCAAAGCCGGGTAACTTGAAAAAGGAATTATAAACTTAAAAATAAAACACAACACACACACAAGAGTGTGTGTGCGTGCGTGAGAATGGCCAGGAGAAGCTCCTAGAGAGCTCAAACCCTAGAATCAACAAATTCACCAAATTGGAGCTCGAATCAAGATCCAAATCAATGCATGAATGCGTAGAAACGATCACCAAGTCAAGGGGATCGTGAGGTATGTTGAATTTCTAACATTCGTGAAGTTGTAAAAATTTGATAATCATCCTAATCACGAATTAGGCATGAATTAGAGAAGCTATGGCTAGATTAGTGATGTATACTTGCTTAGGAACGAAACCCTAAGTGAAAATCATGCATATGATGCTATGACTTGAATGATTTGGTGATTACCTATATGTGTTAAATGGGTTTATTGACAATAAGAAGAACACTCGGATTAGAGTGTTAATTTGATGAATATTGATTGTTATGAAATAAGTTCTTGATGTAGTTCATGAACACTAGACATAGAGGTTTGATTTTGATGTAAATCTTGGTGAAAATAATTAGTTATGAACTAGTTAGTAAATATGTGAAATTATGCACATTGGGTGTTTGTTAAAATGCCTAAATAAGAACTAAAGTATTGAATTTTAGAGTGAAAACGCATATTTGAATGATATGGCAATTACGCGTGATATGAAGTGATGAGAGTTCTAAATACTATGTTGATTTAGACTTAATGTAGTAAACATGTGATTGAAAATAGTTAACTTTAGATAAGTTAAGTTAACTAATCATGAAGCCGAATAGTAGCTTCGGCATAGAAAATAAGTGAGGTGGAATAGTCGTGATTGTTAATGACTAATTTAACCGCCTTGTAAATGTTTGACAATAGTTTGACGCGTAACAAGCTAGATGAAAGCTTGGAAGAGGGAGCGGGTCAAACGGAGCAAGTACGGAAAGAAAAGCGTGGCGGGGATGCGAGGTAAGTGTAATTTACACACTTATGTAGAATACTCGTTTATTCGATACGTTGTAAACGTGATAATGATAATATTGGAAATATGGAAATTTGTCAAGTGTCGACTAATGTAAATCAAGGATAAAAGGATACCCATGGTGTAAGCCGAAATGGGTTGAAATTGTAAGAAAAGAGTGTAAAAGAAAAAGGGTATGGTTATAAAATCCGGGATGGGATGGATGTATGAATTGGAAATCAAAAACGATGTTTTTGATTAAATAAATAATGTTGGGCATATAGTCCAAACGGGTTGAATGGTGGTGATAACACCATTTGACAATATCGACTAATGTGGTTGTCAAGTCTTATGTTAACAGGACCGATTAGCAAATCGGATAATTGCGTCACCATTGATGGTGTGATAATGAAAACAAGGTATAAATCGGGTCTACTTGTTGATCCGGGCCAGGTACGTGTAATTATGTTGTAGTTAAAAGTGCTATTTTGGTCGAATAATTTGAGAGAGAGTCCTTAGTCATAAAAGGACTAAAATCGACCAAAACGCCCTTGTAGGCTAAATGGAACAAACGATCCTTAAAGGTTGTTTGGAAACGAGTTTTACAATTAGATAATTACTTAGGAGTAGTATAGAAGTTGAAGGATGTAACACGTTAGTCAAATGGCTCTATTCGAGTCTTTGCCGTAAAATAACGATTTGAAGGGTAAATTTTGGTATATTAAATCACCACATTGAATCCACCACAAATATAGTTGTGGTGGAAGATCCTTTGATAAGAAATGTGGACATATGTATTTGGAAATGAATGAAAGCAATTGGTGCTTATAATATGCTTAAATACCTCAAACGGGTCAAAATAAGCATATGGGTGAAAATGGGTTAAAGAAGGTATATAATTCTATAATCGGAACCTAATATGTTAGACATCATTGAATTTAATAGGTTTGTGAGAAATAAGGGTCAAACAAACTTGTATGTTTGATAAAATCACAAACGGGTCAAATTTTGGTAAAAGAGTAATAAGCCGAAGACTTAAAAGTCTTAAATTTTATCAAGTCGGATGTCGGATTTTAACTCCATATGATGGAGAATCAAATTTCAAACATGTAGGAAGAAACGGTAGGTCAAACGGATAAGCGGTTTGAAAGATACGAAAGATTTCGTGTCAAATTACGGCAAAATGGAAAAGCTGGATGCAAGGTCCACCGTAAATTACGGTGCCACCGTAACTTACGGTGGAGCTGATATGGTTACGGTGGTAACCTACTCACAGGGGCCACCGTAACTTACGGTGCCACCGTAAGTTACGGTGGAGATCATTTTCAAGTTCTTGTTTTTCTTTTGAAAATCAATTGTTTCCCGGACTCGTTTGGACATGATTTAAACCCCGTAAGACTAAAGCATTTCATGTTTATGAAATGTAGGTACACTTTGGGATACCGGAAGATGATCAAGCTCAACGAAGAACCGGACACGATATAGATACATGCTTCCGCACTTTGCCACGTTGTAAATTTTAAACAACGAATTCAACCACGTGATGTAGAATAACTTATCATTTGTAAAAGTTTTAATAAACCCGTATTTTTATAGTATGTGTAGTCCCAGCCACACATCAGATTGTGGTATTTTACATGTTAAATCGCTAAATCGAAAAGAGGTGTTATAATTACACCATAAAAAAATAATAATTCAAAGGCTTATACCTGTACTAACATTTAATGTTAGATACTTACTACCATTGTTAAAAAAAGAAATCAAACTCATGACTAGTTCGTCAACTGCATTCAAATCTTCTTGAATATCATCTTCTCCCACATACCTATGCTTGTAAATCACTCTTAGCAATCCAAGAGTCAAAATTCATAACTATATTCATTAAAAAAACAAACTGTACATTACTCATGCACATACTTTAATAAGTAAAATAACCATATTCTTAACCACATATGCTAAACTCTTATTCTAGCACACAAGTACTAATACAAACAACTTAGACACTCGTGTCAATCAAGAATGATTCTATAAGCTATCCAATGAAATCCATAAATAACCATTTAACATTTCTACATTTCATGAGTATTTGATCCATACGACCAATAAAATACTACACACTTATATCATACTTCCGGTATCGAGAAAGGACCTACGTGATCTTTAAAATCAATTAACAACATAGTCTTTCTACATATATAATCAAATAAGCAATATTATGTGCTCATAACATAAAAGAAACCAAAACTAACAATACATACCAAAGTGGATATAAACCACTCACCTTTGCCCGTAGGAAAATATGACATTGCTATTGTCAATCTTGTCCCGTCAACTCCCAAGCTTTCGTTGCCTTCTTTGTATGGATCATGTACGCGGATTTTCTTGTAGCCGACATGCAATAGGATCCACTTATGTAGTTTTGTTCATTTTTTCATCACAAACGTTTTTACAGTATCGGATTGCAAATAGAACTCCATTAGACCATCCATGCAACACAATCAAGTTCCTGATTTTCGCATAAACAAACTGTTACAAACTGATCAGTGTCAAAACCATACTTACAGACATCTGATCGGAATTTCCTCTATTCAGATTTATGACCCATGTCTTAGGAAGCTACTATCCAAATTTCAGCTCAATCCAACGGTCAGATCTCTTGGAACAACTCATTCTTTACAACAACATTTTTGGTACCGAAAATCCAAACAGCTGCTATAAAAATCATACCACCGGGACATATTTCGCAGTTCCAACCGTTGGATGTTAATATCTATATGTCAGAAATCTACTGTAAAAATTTGGGATCGATCCAACGGTCGGTTTTCCGGTAACAACCATTTCTTTTAGACCATATAAAATAAAAACGGAAATCACATTAACGAATCTAACTTTTCGACATTTATAAACGACTTCAACTTAGGATTTATGAGCAAACGGAGCTTACCATTGCATTGGTATCATCTAGAAATAGTTTCGGGTTGAAACCCGCAACTCTGGCCACCACCGGCCGCCGCAAACCGCCATCGGACCACCATTGGACCACCACTTTCTTTCTCTCTCTAGTTCTATGCATTTCTCTCTCTAACTCCAGCCATTGTTTGTCATAAATGAGCCTAAATATGACTTTTTATACATTCAACTATTGCCTAATTTCAATATACACCCTCAAGTTTGATTCTTACAACAATGCCCATTTAAGTTTGGGTGAGTCACAAGATGCGGTAACGATATTTCCCTGAATCGAACCCGTCATATTTCTCAACTTATATTACTAAAATACAAGCCGTTAAAATATATTGTTACGCATGATGCGTGGTAAAAAACCGGTGCCTTATTATGTTTAATTTTATGTTTTTACATAAACTTTATTGTCGAATAGCCTACTTTGATTAGAATTATGTTTTGTAGGTCTAACGGAGTTAAAGGTGCTATTCGGGAAGCTTTACGAAACACCGGGATCAAACGGGATCAACCGGGGATGTGAAATGAACAAAAACCGGGTTAACCATGAAGATTGGATGTGTTTTAGGGAATGTTAATGGAGTTAACATGAAGACATTGGAAGATATTATGATAGAGGGCTGAATTACGAATACGTGGGCGAAAACGGTGCGTAAAACGGAGCTATAACGAAGAAGCTATGAAGAAAACAGAAAAGTCATTTTCTGGGCACCATAGGCTACGACCAAAACCACAGTAGGCTACGGTGCCTGCAAAGTAGTTCCGGAACAATTATTTCTTGGATGCTTTTTAATAATTGAAAGCTTGACTTTTGAAGTAAATACGGGTTCTTAGTCTTTGGGGGGCCAAGAACATTAAATTTGAGCAGACTTTAGAGAAACCAATCTCTTCCAAATTCATGAGCATTCATATTTCAATGGAGACACAACCAATCTCTTCCAAGTTCATATGGAGAAGTGAATGCTCCAAAGTGTAAATGCTCCAAGGTGCTTCCATGGCTATAAATGAAGATCATCATCAAGGAAGAAAGATGTCGAAGGACCAACGACGGTCATCTTCTACTTCCATCTTTCAACCATCATCAATCTCCATCCTCCAAGCTCCAACATGACTCCCGTCAAGGTTCATTCTTCCGGTGATCAAGCTTCTTCAACCGTGAGCGGCTAATCATCTTGGTTTCACCCCGGTGTAGGTAGTTGTTTAATTTATGGTTTTGAATTGTTCTTGCTTCAATTTGTGACAATTTGTGTATGATTTTAGAAACCTTTGACAATAGCTTGCATTTGTTTCGAATTCATAAACTGTCGAGCGATGTTAAAAGTTATGACTTTATGAAATGGTTATGTGTAATATGCGTTGTCTTGGTTAGGATTTACTTGTGTTGATTACAAAGTGTATTCTTGTCCGTTCATTGAAACGTTGATAGTTATTAGCACCTAAGTCACGGTACACTAAATCCGTTAATTGTATGCATTTGAGTTGAATCCTAAAACTTGTAGAAACCATAAGTTAGCAATTACCGAAACCGGGTGTGATTCCTTTTACTTTTTATTGTTTAGTAACCAATTTTTCATTACAATTGTTAACTAGAAGTTGTTATCCAAGTAAACCAATTCATTTAGTTAAATTCATATTTTCCATCAAAAACAAAAATACAAAAATATCATAGCAAGCTTCATAATTGTGACATTTGTAAGAATTCATTCAAGTCCATACACAAACCACATACTCTTCGTGGTTCGACCCCTTGCTACCACTAGCTATTTGTTAAGGGTAATTTGGGCTTATAAATATTATCTTTGACCGGAGCGCGACAATCCGATCAACGCAACAAGTTATCTTCCTCAATTAATAATTCCAAGCAATTAATAAAATATTATTTTATAACTACACTCGAAACGGAATCTTACAACCTCGACGGCTATTTCCACCAAATTAGCTAATACTATTTCAAAACCATTTTAGAATTACATTAGCACATCTTTCCATCCAATTCTAACTTAGATTTTCATAAGTTAATGAAATTCCCGATTTTTGATGTTACAAGTCTACCCCCTTAAAGAAGGTTTCGTCCTCGAAACCTCATCTTTGCAAAATTAAGTTTATTGTAACCTTCCGACTACCTTGTCCTCCTATGGGCTAAAATAAAAGACATACATTCATAGCTTTTCTTGAAAAGGCCCATCGTATTCCATAGACGTACATTCCAAGCTAGTCCTTTCATTTTCCTAGTCTCCTACATTTATTCAATTATATCAACTTTTCAATTTAGTTCACCAGATAAGCCATGTTAGTGGCAAGGCATACTCATGCTTATAAATACAAGATGCTCTGAGCCAACTTGTATCATTGTCTTCTTTGTTCGTCATCGAATTTCGAATTAAACGCGCTTAAACATCACATCTTGCAATTCTTACACATCTTTTTAATAATATTTAAATTTTACATTTCATTCTTGTATTTCATTCAATTCATTTCATACATAATAAGATACAAATTTTAGGATTACAAGTTCATGCATATTAATCACAATGAATCAGTTTAGTGCCATGTTTTAACGCATAAACCATACTTGATCTTCCATTATTTACAAAGGCGCTCATTACGAGCCTACTATAGTATCCACTATTAACATTCTTTCGAGTACTTTTTTTTACAGAAAATGAGTCAAAACATGAATATACGTATATCATAAACACTTAATTATGGTTTCGTTACCCGAACATAACTGCTACCTCATTTATATCCATTCCTAGGTACTCAAGTGTTAGACACTAACTATATAGTCAATAATCGTTCAATCTTCTATGTACAACCACTAAGGGTTAATTGTAAGCAATTTCATTCATGCTAAATTACTTGTTAGCTTATTTCATACCTCACTTGCCATGCCTATATACGCGTATAACACAAATTATTGATACTAACACTTTAATCATACCCCAAGATCTCCATTAAAAGAAATGAGATTACTCTCAATGACAACAAGTCTGAGTTGAAAATCATTCTCGTGTTAACTGCTAAAAGCCTATCATTCCATACTATATCATATTTGAGCTACCTTCACTCATGTGGAGAGTACTATTCAACCTACCAATTTCTATATAACAATCATAAGCTAAGAAATTACTAACCTCATTTTCATGGCAATAACAAACATTCCGTAAGTTGGGTCGACCCATTTCAATCTGAGCCCATGCCACATCTGGCTTGGTTTCAATCATCTACATGACTAGTTTCGAATCGGGGTCATCATATCACCAATTCTATTGGTTTCATCACATCAAGAATTCTATCGTTCATATCTACAAAATCAATAGTTAGACATATACTTGCATTACATAACAGTAGACCTTTAGTAGTTCATTCAAGGTTCCTTTCACATTCAAAGTCTAACTATCTATAGTTCTTTCATAAAATTACCCATTTACATACAAAACCACATCACACGTTCAACATCTTACATAAGATCCCTACATTTCATTTGTTATTATTCTATTTTAGTTTTTTACAAACTTTTCAACAACTTAACTTTTCAAGGTCAAACTGTCACTTCTTATTAATTTAGGACCATTGGTCATTAACTTTTCTTTTTATTTTTAAGTACAATTTGAAGTACACGTTTTACCTTTTTTTTAGGCCATTCGTCTAGTTCTTAGCCCGTTAGTCATCTCAACTCTTATAAGTTAATTACTGACATGCTCAAAAGGTAACTACGCTTACTTGCCTCACTAATAGTTCCCAATTGGTTGCAATAAACATTTCATGCAATGTTATTAATACTTTCATTACACTTACCAATTCGAATGTTTGACTTTTCATAAAGTCAAATGATCAATACATTCTTAACTAGCTTTCCACAATTAGCTACATTCCACTCTTACCAATTTTCATATCTGTAATATGCATGTATGCATTCCGTTGATCAAACAACATGTGTATCCTAACTACGTTATTAACATATGTACTTACAACTTTCAAATCTACCTTAGTTAGAGATGGGTATATCTTCCCTCCATTCATGTTTAATATATACTTTCTTATGGATTCGACCTTTCATTCATACCCGTTTGATTTGTACTTACCTACGGATTCAAACCTTCCATTCATATATGTGTGATCTGTACTCACTTACATATTCAAACATTCCATTCATATATGTTTGATTTGTACTCACTTCAAACATTTCATTCATACATATTTGATCCGTACTCACCTACGGGTTCAAGACTTTCATTCATATAAGTTTGAACCGTACTTACTTACGGAGTCAAAACTTTCTTTCATACCTTTCATTCATATAAGTTTGATCCGTACTTACCTACGGAGTCAAAACTTTCATTCATATAAGTTTGATCCGTACTTACCTACGGAGTTAAAACTTTCATTCATACATTTTATTCATACAAGTTTGATCCGTACTTACCTACGGATTCAAGATTTTCATTCATATAAGTTTGATCTGTACTTACCTACAGAGTCACAACTTTCATTTATACCTGTCATTCATATAAGTTTGATCCGTACTTACCTACGGAGTCAAAACTTTCATTCATACCTTTCATTCATATAAGTTTGATCCATACTTACCTACGAAGTCAAAACTTTCATTAATACATTTTATTCATATAAGTTTGATCCGTACTTACCTACGGAGTCAAAACTTTCATTCATACCTTTCATTCATATAAGTTTGATCCATACTTACATACGGATTCAAACCTTATTTCATTCTTGTCTACATTACAAATTTCTTTTGTTTTTTGAAAACATTCTTGCTTCATATCCTTACATCTTGCAATAGTTTATGTGATAATTCATTCCATATGCCTTGTTTTATTTTATTGTATTATTTTGATTTTTCAACCACTCCATGAATAATCATGAGAGGGTTTGAGTACTTCTTGCAATAACTCGTTCACTCCAAGAGATACAACACATGAACTTCCTTAACCTGCTTCGAGTCTACTATCCATTCCCTGACCCATGGTATACATCTATGAGGAGCATATCACTCCATCGTGTTTCCTATGCACTCAAGGTTATACTACTTCCATTTCTTTCCAATTTTAAACGCATTTCATACTTTATATTCTTGTGATATTTCATTCTCGTACACCGAGTGTACATCTTGAGTTGACCCATATCCAACCTGAGTAAACCCATTTCCATTCTAAACTCATTCATTATTTGGTTAACACAAATTTCCAATCCTTTGACTCGTGCATCATGCCACATAGTCAACTTCCATTCTTTGGTATTTATAATCACACAAAAATGAATGATCCGTTTACAACTTTCTAATCGTATGAATTTTAGCTTCGAGACACTATAGCACAACATGAATTAGTTTTATAGGTTTTGATAGCCTTACTGCGTGTTTCAGGAGTTTAATGGGGTCAACGGGTTAAAGGGGCTCGAGACCTTTAAAACGCGAAAAAAACGTAAATTAAATTTTTCCCCATCATTCATGACCCCTATCATGAGATTCTACATGAAATTAAATTACCGAAATCATAAATTTTTACCTCTTTCAAATCTTGGAGTGAACACACCCTACGTACGAGCTTTCGATTTAAGTCCAAGCATTCTCAGTCATTGATATGACTTCCTATAGTCACTACGTCATACTATGAGAAAATAAATTTTAACTCCTATTTCATTTATCATCCACCTTTAGGCAACCTATTTGGTTTATCTCTCACTTAAGTATTCATCATCCATATCTATCAAAGTTCAAACCGAATTCATATACCTTCAACTTTCTTTCCAATTATAGTTTTCTTACTGCTTGAAAAACTAAGAAATCATACCTTTTGATCATTCCCTTCCAACGTGTAAAGTATGTCCTCACGTACTACCCAAATTTGAGTAAGTGGGCCGTTTCTTGTTTCATCTACCTGAAGCATGGTTTTTTTTTTCACAACCTAATCCTTACTGCAAAACATCACAGTTAGTTGTATTGTACCAAAAATCATTCTATATTACCTTTCCTACGGGTCTTGATCGGGTCTTGGATTATACGTTTTTCTCTTACCAAGAGCACACTGATTTGAGTTCAAGCACATGTTCATTTGTACTTGGATCCCTCAAATCCGGGCTCTGATACCAACTTGTAACACCCCAGTTTGAAAACAACACTTAGCTATTTAATTAGTTGCGGAAAAACGGTCCCAAAAAAATTGTGTTTACTAATACACATAAACAATATATTTTCCAACTAAAAACGTTTGAAGAATATACAGGTGTTACAATTCTTTCATTTTAGGTGGTAGTTGTAAGCTAGTTTATAAATCATTCGTCTATGTCGTTCACGTACTATCAAATCTTCAGACCCGATCCTCTATCTCCAAATCAATTTCAAGACCCGCGAACCTGATGACATCATCCAACATAAATTAAATTAGCAAAGCTAAGTAAGGGTTTCTACTCCCACTACAAATACATTCAGTATTACACCATAAAAAAATAATAATTCAAAGGCTTATACCTGTACTAACATTTAATGTTAGATACTTACTACCATTGTTAAAAAAAGAAATCAAACTCATGACTAGTTCGTCAACTCCATTCAAATCTTCTTGAATATCATCTTCTCCCACATACCTATGCTTGTAAATCACTCTTAGCAATCCAAGAGTCAGAATTCATAACAATATTCATTAAAAACACAAACTGTACATTACTCATGCACATACTTTAATAAGTAAAATAACCATATTCTTAACCACATATGCTAAACTCTTATTCTAGCACACAAGTACTAATACAAATAACTTACACACTCGTGTCAATCAAGAATGATTCTATAAGCTATCCAACGAAATCCGTAAATAACCATTTAACATTTCTACATTTCATGAGTATTTAATCCATACGACCAATAAAATACTACACACTTATATCATACTTCCGGTATCGAGAAAGGACCTACGTGATCTTTAAAATCAATTAACAACATAGTCTTTCTACATATATAATCGAATAAGCAATATTATGTACTCGTAACATAAAAGAAACCAAAACTAACAATACATACCAAAGTGGATATAAACCACTCACCTTTGCCCGTAGGAAAATATGACATTGCTATTGTCAATCTTGTCCCGTCAACTCCCAAGCTTTCGTTGCCTTCTTTGTATGGATCATGTACGCGGATTTTCTTGTAGCCTACATGCAACAGGATCCACTTATGTAGTTTTGTTCATTTTTCATCACAAACGTTTTTCTGGTATCGGATTGCAAATAGAACTCCATTAGACCATCCATGCAACACAATCAAGTTCCTGATTTTCGCACAAACAAACTGTTACAAGCTGATCAGTGTCAAAACCATACTTACACACATCTGATCGGAATTTCCTCTAGTCGGATTTATGACCCATGTCTTAGGAAGCTACTATCCAAATTTCAGCTCAATCCAACGGTCGGATCTCTTGGAACAACTCATTCTTTACAATAACATTTTTGGTACCGAAAATCCAAACAGCTGCTGTAAAAATCATACCACCGGGACATATTTTGCAGTTTCAACCGTTGGATGTTAATATCTATATGTCAGAAATCTACTGTAAACATTTGGGATCGATCCAACGGTTGGTTTTCTGGTAACAACCATTTCTTTTAGACCACATAAAATAAAAACGAAAATCACATTAACGAATCTAACTTTTCGACATTTATAAACGACTTCAACTTAGGATTTATGAGCAAACGGAGCTTACCATTGCATTGGTATCATCTAGAAATAGTTTCGGGTTGAAACCCGCAACTCCGGCCACCACCGGCCGCCGCAAACCGCCATCGAACCACCATTGGACCACCACTTTCTTTCTCTCTCTAGTTCTATGCATTTCTCTCTCTAACTCCAGCCATTGTTTGTCACAAATGAGCCTAAATATGTCTTTTTATACATTCAACTATTGCCTAATTGCAATATACACCCTCAAGTTTGATTCTTACAACAATGCCCATTTAAGTTTGGGTGAGTCACAAGACGCGGTAACGATATTTCCCTGAAGCGAACCCGTCATATTTCTCAACTTATATTACTAAAATACAAGCCGTTAAAATATATTGTTACGTAACAAGTTATCTTCCTCAATTAATAATTCCAAGCAATTAATAAAATATTATTTTATAACTACACTCGAAACGGAATCTTACAACCTCGACGGCTATTTCCACCAAATTAGCTAATACTATTTCAAAACCATTTTAGAATTACATTAGCACATCTTTCCATCCAATTCTAACTTAGATTTTCATAAGTTAATGAAATTCCCGATTTTGGATGTTACAGAAATCCCGCATGGCACGTGCTACGAAAGTTTGGCAACATGACGGAAGCACTTATATATAGGAAGTACCAGCGGTGTATCCACCATGCTTCCATCATGCCACGTCCCCCTCGTCATCGGTGTCACGCTTCGTTATCCACAACATTAGATTCCACCACTTTTCACAGCATAGACTAACCAAATAGATTCAACATAGATTAACCAAATAGATTCCACAACTTCAACCCGAGCCTACAAAACTACGAGCTTCACTTAGCGCGTGGTACGAAGATTCGGTAACATGCCAGAAACACTTATATATAGGAAGTACCAGCGGCGTATCCACCATGCTTCGGACATGCCACGTCCTCCTCGTCTTCGGCGCTAGGCTACGTTTCGCATTTTGTTTCTCAAAACAACACATACTTAGATTACATGTAGATTATGCTAGAGTACACATAGATTCCTCGTAGATTACTCAAGTAGTTTCCCATGGATTAGATTTCAACAAACCCATCACCGGTCTGCAAAACACTAAGTTTCGCATGGCACTTAGTACGAAAGTTGGTAACATGTCTGAAACACTTATATATAGGAAGTTCCAGCGGCGTATCCACCATGCTTCAGACACGTCACTTCTGTCTCGCATTTCTATGCCATGTTCCGTTTAGTGTTTTACAACCATATTAATGCATAGATTCATCAGATAGATTCACATAGTATCATAGTCGATCAAGATTCCCACATAGGCTATCACGATAGAATAATGCTTCATAAATTTAGTTTGATTCTGAGATTAGAATTAGGGTTTTAGATTGCGGACATACGTGTGATTTGTGTAAAAAGTCTCAAATAAACGAAGAATCAAGATAGACGAAGAATCAAGTTTAAAACCATATGTAAAATTGAGATAACATAAAAGATAGGCTCATAAAATATAGATTGTTCCGGGTAGAGGAACAACGACTAACCAAAGTGATTCGAACCCCTTTTCAATTGAGGTAACGTGTCTTGACTTACTTAGATAAATGCGTCATCGATGTTAGGCCTATAATATTAGTCCTTTTGGTCATTTCTCGTTCCTAATTAAATGGGAGTTTCGAGACTTTGGTAAGACATAAAAATCAAGGAGTGGGACTAGTTATCAAGGTCTGAGTTTCACCTCTATCTTGACAACATCGTACCCTAATAGCGTCGGTACTTATCAGCAGATAAGACCTACTAGAATATAATCAGGAAATTTCCCATCAAGGTTTGGATGTCACTCCTGGCTTGAGGGCAATTTCGTGCAAAAATACAAACACTGGTCAGCAGTGTTTTCAAGTAGTCAAGTGTCTATTGTGTCAGCCTTAGGAAAGGCATGTACGTTTAGCAGGAGAATGTGCTGCTAGGAAGCAGGTACGGTAGATTGCATAAGTCTTAAACAACAGATAAGAATCAAGATTCCTAGAACTATAGACTAGGGAAAGTATTCCTACTTATCCTAATTCCCTATAGTTATGGCTCTGGTACCAATCTGTCACACCCCAACCGATGGCGGAAACATCGAGGTGCGAGCACTAAGCGTTCAGATTGCTCACGAGATTCCATAACACTAGAAATTTCAATATAGATTAAATAAGTTCCATGCATAAATTTTGTGTAAAACAACATCATCAACAAACGATTCAAAATACAACCATTAATCATTGTTCAAAGTCTAGAATTAAACTAGGTGGGTTTCTAAGCATCAGCCCTAGCTTGATTTCCATTATTCAGCATCCTATCAGCCTGCAAAATGTATTAAAATAAGGTCAGTACAAAAATGTACCAGCGAGTATACAAGTTTGAGTAATAGCATAATAGTTTAAAACAACTCATATCCACATGTAAATGTTAACAAAATAGTTTCAGCCATGCTAGTGTTCACAGTCCAACAAGTGATAGCCCAAGTCTCCCGATGCTTTAGTGTTTTCCCAAGTCTCAAGGAAAACTAGTATCCTCCTAACAATACCCCCGAGAATAATGGGGAGGTGCATCTCTTATAGCGCTACTACTGTTAAGGCGGAACTACACACCCTGGATTAAACGTTCACATAGCACAAATAGAATACAAGAATCACAAGTTTCACATACACGTAGGATAGAGTTTAGTTTGCAAAAGTCTCAAGTATCGTAGTTTAGTAGAATACATGTTACATCCCAAAGTTTAAAACAAAAAGGGATCGAGTATACTCATAGTGATTGCTTAACAGGTTAACTGTTATTGGATCAAAGGGAGCTCTTTAAAGTTAGCCTGATTAGATTATAACAGATAAGAATCGGACAGAGTAACGAGATTGCGCAAAGTGTCGGATCAGTCATCCTGATCGGATGGCTGTTCGATCGGATGGCTATCCGATCAGATTGCCACCCGATTAGAAGGACTAGTGTAAGTGTGTGATGGATGGCCACTCGATCGGATGGCTATCCGATCGGGTTGCCATTCGACCCAAGTGTTGGAAGATTCAAAAGCTTGTTGTCGCTTCAATCGGATGGCAGTTCGATCGGATGGCTATCCGATCGGGTTGCTATTCGACGAACAAAGATTTAAAGTTTCAAATATGTTTAAAGTAATGACACTTGATCGGATGGCAGTTTGATCGGATGGCTATCTGATCGGATTGCCACTCGAAGATCATAGTTTCAAATATCCAAGTGTTAGGGTTTATGGGGCAAGTGTCACTCGATCGGATTGCCACTCGATCGGGTTGTCCTTGTCCCGTTCCTAACTTGTAAAGTTTCTAAGTTTGTGATTAAATAGTGACGACGTGGTATGCATTAAGACAACGGTGAACCCCTCAGTGCTCAGCCGATCCGATCGGGTGGGAATCACCCCAGTCCGTTCAGTCGTCTGTTCGTGACGGTGTTCAAGTCAGAATTCATACTTCGGTCATCTTTTCCAGCAACAATCTTTCCCCAAACCAACTTCAGACTAATCTTTAAGTTTTCAGTCCGTTTGAATCTTGATCTAACCGTTTATTGATAAAAGTCTTAAGAGAAGAAGAAGATAAACATGAGTTTTAGTTGTAAAATTCAGTTTTAGTTAAAGATTTAGTGTAAAAACTTATGAAATTCCTTTAGATCTGAGCTAGATCTAGATTAAAATGACATCATTCAATAGTTTGTACAAACTACCATGATGACGTCACCCTCAAAAGCTCAAATCTTAAAGATTTCATGGTGAAAAGTGAGATTTCAAAGGAGAATCATGTAGGGAATTGTGTGTAGATCAAAGATGTACAAGAATCTAGTGTAAAACGTACCGAAATCGCCAAGAAATGGAGGAAAAGAGGAGTGCGTGCGTCTGGGTCGAGCGAGGCTGTCACATCAGTGAGAGTTGATGTGACAGGCCAATTTATAGTGTGGGAGAGGGGAAGAGAGGCGGTGTGCACGGATCGGATGGCAACTCGATCGAGTGGCCATCCGATCAGGTGGTCACCCGATCGGATGGTCATCCGATCGGATTGCCACTCGGCCAATCCATCATTTCCGCGTTTCCGTCTTTTGATTCGTTTTGCGCACTAGATCAAGCGTTGCGTTGCGTATTTATTGGATAATTGTATCACGTGACTAGATTACATTATTAAAACAAGTTTCCATAGTTTCCGCCAGTGACAAGACTCCAGTCCCTCGTTCAACCAAGTCTCAAGTTTCTCGAGCCTCAAGAGTCAAGCACCAAAGTATCAAGCATCATAGTATCATAGATTCATAGTCTCATAGCATCATAGAGTCATAGTCTCATAGTATCATAGAATCATAGTCTCATGGTATCATAGAATCATAGCATAAGTTTCGCCAAGTGTCAAAAGTATCAAGTCTCATATAGTTTAGGGACTAAAAGTGTCAAATACGTAAAAGTCTAGGGACACAGGCGTTACAATCGACACAAAAGATTACACGTGTCAATATCCTTTTAGATAGGGATGAGTTTTTTTACATAATACCGATATTTTAGCAAATTAATACTGACCGCCCAATACCAATATTAGTATCAGTATTCATTTTCATGATTTTTTATTTCGGTAGTTTTGTACTACCGCACCTGCATTATTATAATTGGTACGATATTCAATTTGTATTTACTCATTTTCAATATTTATAGTAGATACCAATCTCGTCCCTGTTTTTGGTGTGACCAATCTTGTCTAAGTTTCACGCTATGTGTAACATGTCGAGTTGTATTTTTGAGACCATAATCTTTAATTAACTAATTACCAAATCGATATACTAAAAAAAGTAAATGCTAATTTATAAACTCTTTTAATAATATATTATTCCCTTTATGTGTAATTACCAAATTGATATACTAAAAAAAGCAAACGGTAATTTATAATATCTTTTAATAATATATTTTTCCCTTTGTAATAATAAGGGTCGTATTATTGGCATACTTGAAATTCTTAAATCGACACCCCTAATACCGTATTATGCAAAAATCAATTCCTGGGGTCAATCAAAGGTTGACAATGTCTTCACATGTGCGACCTATACGAGTCGTATAAGCCTATAAGGCCTGTATTATACGAGGTTTTCACAACCATCCTGGCATAAAGTGTTCATGTGCAAACCCTATACGACCAATATTAAGTACGAGATTAGATTTTTGTCACTTAACAGTGACAGAAAGTGATGGATGTGAATATTGTCACACCCTAACCGATGGTGGAATCATCGGGGTGCGGCACTAGGCGAATCAGATTGCTCAAGAGAATCCATAACAACTATATATTACCAATATTTTTAACATTCATTGTCCCATACCAACGAACAAATATTCAACACATAATTATTACAGACAACGAGTTCTCAAAAGCAAAACAAGTCCGACAACCTATATTTCTATTAGATGAGTTTCTAGACTGCCTATCTTGATTCAGCAAAGCATAACATCCGATCATCCTGTCACATACGTTAAAATAAAGTCAATACATAAAGTAAAGGTGAGTACACAAGTTTGCATAGCATATAGTAGTAAAAGCGTTTACGCATAACCAGGATGTAACACGTAACGGGCGAAGCATGTAACTATTCAACAATGATTACAACTTAACCACGAGACTGCGTTGTAGAGTATGTGCGACAGATGTTCACCGAAGTGAACACGTGAAGTAAAGTGATGTGATCCCTAGCAACCCCTGTCCACGACAGGTGCTGAGTCTAAACTATAGTACTATCGTTGCTAGAGGTGGTATAGTGTAACACTGTATAAGCATAGTACAAGCATTTATAGATCACGTATAGCATGCGGGGGCGGTTAGCGTTATAAAGTGTTTGCGTATTGTGTTTTGATATAGAACGTATGTAACACCCAAAAGTGCGTTAAACGAAAATGGGTTCGAGTATACTCACAGTGTGTATTTAACGAGTACACCCAGTCTGGATTGGATTGAAGGGAGCGCGTTGAGTTAGCCTGTGCATGAGAACATAAGCATAAGTGCTGAGCAGAGCGTTAACAGTGCGTAAACAGGGTGTCGGATGGTTGAGTGATCGGATGGTCATCCGAGCGGATGGCCATTCGAATGAGTTGTGTTTGTTCGTAAATCGTTAAAATTCGAAGTTTGTTTTAAACAAAGAAAATTATAAGGGTCAGGTCATTTGGTCGGATGGTCGTCCGGACGGATAGCCATTCGAACGGATGGCCATTCGAGTAGCCTGATCTGTGGTTGAAACTTTTAAAAAAAATTTCTAAGTAAAAGTTTTGAGTTAACGGAGATGGCGTGACGACGTGTCAACCAACGGAAACATACCAAGCCTAGCTCATTCGGTCGGATGGGTACCACCCCTTCGGACAGACGAGTTGTTCTTGGTGAAATTTCATGTTTGACCCGTTAATCGGTCCATCTCTCCGGTGGAAATCCGTTTTCAAGCCGGCTCTCTACTAAGAAACGAGTAGGGAGTCTGAATGAGCCTAGATTCCATCGATTTTGTGTGAAAGTTGAAGAAAAGTTTGAAAACAGATGAAGAGGTGTTGAAATCTTGTTGTGATTAAGTTTAAAAAGTGTGAAATCCTCTAGATCTAGAACCATTCTCGATCAAATGGTGTTCCACAACAGTTTGCCTAAGCAAAACGGGTGGAGACCACCTTCAAGAGGTACAAATCAGTGAATTCATATAAAAAGTTAGTGTTTGTGTGTGATTTTGATGAAGAAGATGATGTAGAAGTGATTAGAGATGAAGATTGTACAAGATTCAGGAAGAAATGCTTACAAAATGGCCTTGATTCGCGATCGAAAGTGACTGAGAGCGTGTGAGCGGATGGAAGTGTCAAATCAGAGAAATGAGGGTGTACGGCGGTATTTATAAAGTGAGGGCGAGGCTTAAGTCGGTGGAGAGTGCAACGTTCAGGCGGATGGCCATCCGAGCGGATGGTCATCTGGTCGGATGTCCATTCGGACAGCCTGGTTGCGTTTGTTAGTTTTCTAGCTTTCGTTTCGTTTGTTTAGCATTGCGTTGCATTTAATCGAGTTGCGAGTGAGCGTTTGAGCGTATAAGCGTTGCGTTGATAACCACATAACATTTAAACATATAATCACACAAATAACACACATAACATAAGTAAATCCGCGTTTCGAGTTTGCGTTGAGTTTGCGTTGTGATAGCGTTTAGTCTAAACAAGCGATGTAACATGCGATAAAATGCGTTTAAGTAGTAAGCGTTGCAAATAGCGTTTAAATGCGATAACTGCGATTTGAATAAGTTTTGTAATATGCGTTTAAAATGCGTTGAAAACATAGTTTAAACCCTTTGCGTAAATCGAATCCCAAGAGTACAAGCGTTTGCGAATAAAAAGACATCGATAGGTAACGATCCGAAAAGTCGGGTTGTTACAAATATTATGTTAGCCCTATATGGATCGTATATGGCTATACGACCCATATTGGTCTGTGAAAAATGAAATCAACTTTCTGCCTTTATAAACGACGAAGGAAAATTGTTTCTTCTTCTCTTTTTTTTTTCTTTTGACAATCGATTCTACCATGTCTTGGTTCAACCTCAATTATGTTTTTGGTGAGTCGTCCGACAACAGCACGAGCACATTTATTTCGGAAAGCAGTGTGGTGTAGTATTTATTAACTTGTTTTGTTTATGAAATATTTACTACACAGTTGTTTTAGGATGGGTCTGTCAGTTGTCCCAGATTCTTACGATCACAAGGAATCGTTGTTGCCAGACCTGAACAAGGTAAACATTTATTTACTTATTTGTATTTGACGGTAAATTTACCTTTATCTTTTACCCGTTGGTTTTTTTAATTTGTTGTGCCTTGCGAACTGTTGTTGCCAAACCTGAACGAGGTAAACATTTGTTTACTTATTTTTAATTTGGCGTTAGATGTTTTGTCATCTTTTAAGCGTTGGTTTTTTTTAGGTTGTTGTGCCTAGCAGTGATTACGGTTACGGATGTCCGGGTTATGAAGACGGTTATGGTGCTTTGTACGGACAAGAAAATTATGACAATAACTTTTTTCGTTAGTGATGCCTCATACGTACAACAAGACATTGGTGAGCATTCTTACGTCCAAAAGTCATTGGGTGACGAGCAACCCGCTTACCCGAAAATTATGTACAAAACTAATCGGGTATGAATGAGATATATTTTGTTAAAATGTATTATAAATGTTATATATTTTTGTTAAAAAGTTATTGTAAATGTTATATATATTTTTTGTTTATGATGTTTTAGATTTTATATCCTGCAAGAGTTAGGAACTTTGGGTAAAAAAGGAGTTAGACAATGGATATGTTATTGTTACTATACGGTCTAAGGATCACTGAATATGGTTCCAATGCTACCATAACAACGAACATGAGAGTAAGACCCCAGTTAGAAAAATGATCTGTGTGCTCTCTATGTTGGATCAAATGAACTTCCCTTTGAGATAGAGGCGGTGGATTTCAGCGATCCTATCTATGTCTTAAGCATCGGTTCTTGTAAATGGTTCGCCATCTAGCGAATTCGTGTGCTCTCGGGGCCTTTGGCAAGGGGATCCTATCTCTCCTTACCTTTTCATTCTCGCCATGGAAGCTCTTACGGGTATTATAAAAAATCTTGTGATATTGGTATCTTTGAAGGCATTAAAGTTGGCCCAAATGGTCCACTTCTTTCACATCTTCTTTTTGCCGATGATGTCATTTTTTTGGGGGAGCGGTCGCTTAGAAATGCGTCAATGTTATGTCATATCCTAAGGTGCTTCCACTTAGTGTCCGGGTTAAAGATAAATCTCCAAAAATGTAGTAGCTTTGGTATTGGGGTGTCTCAATTGGATCTATCGAATATGGCTAATTTTTTTGGATGTAAAAAAGGCTCCTTTCCTTTTATACATCTTGGGCTTCCGGTTGGCGGTAATATGAACCGTGTGTGGAGTTGGAACCCGGTAGTGGATAAATTTCGATCAAGACTAGCTATTTGGAAAGCTCGTTAATTTTCTATCGGGGGTAGAATTACTCTTTTGAAGTCCGTCTTAAATGCGCTCCCAATATATTTTTTTCTCTTTGTACCGGGCACCGGTTCAAGTGATAAAAACTTTGGAGCGTATTAGGTGTAATCTCTTTTGGGGAGGGAACGAGGAAAATGATGAAATGAGTTGGGTGGCTTGGGACAATATTAGGAGACCGGTTGACCAAGGCGGTATCGGTGTCGGGTCTCTTAAAGACGCTAATTTAGCTATGTTGGCTAAGTGGTGGTGGAGATTTAAAACGGACCAAGGCGCTCTTTGGAGAAAAGTAGTGTGGTCTATTCATAGTGGGTCACGGTCTTGGTCGTTCATTCCTAGACGGCTCACTAGCTCGGGCCCGTGGAAGCATATAGTAAATATTAAAGGGGATTTGGAGGCCTATGACATAAACCTGGAGTCGAATATTACTAGCTCTGTAGGCAATGGGCTGTCCACTTTATTTTGGCACGACATTTGGGCAGGTCTAGAGCCTCTAAGGGCTGTGTATCCTAGCTTATTTGCTTTGGAAAAATCCAAGATGTGCTTAGTGGCGGACATGGTCGGTTACAGGTCAAATGGTATTTTTTTTGTCTTGGGATTGGAATCGTGTAAATCTGAACCTGGAGGAACATAATGAGATTTCAACTTTAAAGGTTGCGATCATGGTGGTTCCTCTATCAATGGTCTCGGATAGATGGGTTTGGAGATTAGACACATCAGGTGTTTTTTCGGTGGGTAGCATAAAAAAAGGATCCAAGATAATGTTCAGGTCCCGACGCTAACTACTTAATTGGGTGCCAACAAAGGTTCGGTTCGTTGCTTGGAGAGCGGAGCTTCAAAGACTCCCTACCATGATGGCTTTGCAACGTCGAAATATTCATATTCAGAATCCTTTGTGTCGGTTATGCGGGGATGCCCAAGAGACGGTGGATCATTTATTTATTTCATGCCAATTTTCTCAGACTCTATGGACTATTATTTCTCTATGGTGTCACCTACAGCCCATCTTCGCCTTCCACATCAGAGATCTCATAGATATTCACAAACATTCGAGCGGGTCAAAGGTAAGAAGGCTTTACAAGCCGTTATTTCTACGACATTATGGAGTATTTGGAGAACCTGAAATAGGGCTGTTTTCGAATCCAATGAGCCATCGGTCGTCACGGTGATAGAAGAAACTAAAATGTTAAGTTATCTTTGGGTGAAGAGTAGATCGAAGGCCAGGTCTCTTTCGTGGGAAGATTGGAATTCCTTTAACCTTGGGGCTTTAGAATAGTTTGGTTGTAAGTTTTTGTAACATGCTATCTGTTTTGTCTTTCGAGCAGCTCGGTTGTAAGGTTTCAAGCCAACGTCTAGCTGGTTGTCGCTTAATAAATTGATGTTTTGTCGGTCGTTCAAAAAAAGAAAAAGAAAAACGATCCATATTAATTAGACTAGTCAAAATGTATAGATAGATGGATTGCTGTGATAATAAAATTAGCCATAATTGAAAAGAGCAAATTGCCATTTTAGTCCCTAAGTTTTTGTTCAAATTGTCATTTTAGTCCAAATAGTTTTTTTTCTCCTCTGGGTCCCTGACTTTTCCATTTTCTTGCCATTTTGATCACATTGCCTAACTTAGTCTAAAAACCAGGTTATAATCAGGGGTATTTTTGGCATTAAATTATTATGAGATTTATAAATTATGTTGTAAACTACCACTGGTTATCACTACACAACAGTTGTGCCAAAAATACCTCTGGTTATAACCAGATTTTTAGACTGAGTTAGGCAATGTGATCAAAATGCCAAGAAAATGGAAAAGTCAGAAACCCAGAAAAAGAAAAAAAAATATTTGGACTAAAATGATAATTTAGACCAAATCTCAGGGTGTAGGGTGTGGGACTCGGCAACGGGCGGCAAACAAGTTTGCCGATCGGCAAACACCGGCGCCGACTATTTGGGGACGCGGCAAACCAAAGGATTCGGGGACAGGTTACCGAGTCGGGAAAGATGGATTTTGGAAGGTGGGCCATGTTTTAACGGTAATATTACCGTTCAAATAAAAAAAATTATTTTTTCTTTAAAAAATTAAACTATAAATATCAAACCAAACTATTAACCAAATACCTTCAAATATATACCCAACCAACCCAAAAAATACAACAAATTCTTCCCAAACATTTACAAAACAAAATGGCGGATGAACTCCCGTTATGGTTCCCACCCATGAGTAGCGACGATTCATCCGATAGTAGCATTCTTTTTTTTCAAAATCTCATCGAAGAAGCCGAACTTCAAGACACGGGCACATCTAACCGAAGGAGATATATTGAACGTCAACGTGAGGAGGGGCATGAGACACTCATGGCGGATTATTTTGTCGAAGACCCGAAGTACAACGAAGATATCTTTCGGCATAGGTTCCGTATGTCGAAACGTTTGTTTTTAAAAATTGTGGCCGACGTGGAAGAGAACGACCCGTGGTTTGAAGAGGCCCCCGATGCGCGAGGTAAGAAGGGCTTTACGCCGTTGCAAAAGGTGACATCGGCTATTAAACAGCTCGCAACTGGTAACACTCCAGACGAGAACGACGAGTACTTGCATATGGCCGCAAGAACTTCCCGCGAGTGCCTAGAATATTTTTGTGAGAGGGTTTGCAAAATATACGGTCCAGAGTTCTTACGTAGATCGACAAGCCACGACATGGCACTTTTATACCAAGCTCATGAGGAAAAACATCACATTCCAGGTATGTTCGGTAGCCTTGATTGCACCCATTTCGTTTGGCGATTTTGTCCGACAGAGTATCGAGGCCAATATATGCGAGGAGATCATCGATACCCGACTGTTATGCTCGAAGCGGTTGCTTCTCAAGACTTATGGTTTTGGCATGCTTTTGCCGGTCCACCGGGTTCTCAAAACGATATCAATGTTCTACAACAATCTCCGTTATTTTTAACGGAACGAAATGGAACCGCGCCAAAATGTCCATTTTACGTTAACAACCATTTATACAAACGCGGTTATTTGCTCGTGGATGGAATCTACCCTTCGTGGTCCGTGTTTGTGAAGTCGATCCCTTACCCTCACGAAGTAGACCAAAAGAAATTCAAGAGGCAACATGAGGCGGCAAGAAAAGACGTCGAACGGGCTTTTGGTGTTTTGAAGGCGAAATGGGGTGTATTGAGTCGACCGATGCGAGTAAAATCCGTTAAAAAAATTAGAAGTGTCGTGTACACGTGTATTATTTTACACAATATGATTTTGAAAGATGAAGGAAAGGCGATAGCACCGGTGCACATTCGGGATCCTCCGGTCGAGCCCGCTCTAGACGATACGGTGTTGGGCGAGTTGATGGATGAAGACACGCATTGGAGACTAAAAAACGATCTCATAGATCATCTCGCAAGTCAAGATTTACCCCACCTTTTGGTCGATTCCGACGAAGACTAGTTTAAATTGTTTCAAGTTAATGTAATTTTATTGTTTTTTAATTTAGTGTAATTTTGATGTTTTTAATTTAATTTATGAAAGTTTATTGTTTTTTAATTTAATGTATTTATTCTACATTTATTAATATTAAATAAAATAGTGCACAAAAAAAATAATAATAAAAGTTTACCACTTCAGCAAGTGTTTAAACCATTGCCAACACTTTTCAGCAAAGTTTAAACACTTTTGACTGATTGACATAGCGCACTCTGATTGGTCGGTTTTTTGGTTTACCACTCCAAAGCGTTTAACCACTCCCTACACCCTCGTAAAGTAAAATTACAATTTACTCTATTAAAAACATAACAATAGTCAACTGAAAGACGTAAGGTAGTCAACCCTCGTGACTCGTGAAAACTCTCACTACTCACCAACAAATATACATTCACAAGGGTGGCGAGAATATATACATACACAATTGCGTGCATCTTCTTCCCTCATAACAATAAATTTGCCAGCTGCAACACACTACACTCACATTCTCAAATCCACTGCTGTAGACTAACTCATCGCCGTTCAGTTTCCGGCAATGTGCAACCTCCGGTGGCTCTTTACTCTGTTTATCTGTTACGTATCGTTAACCGTTGCTCAACGATCTGCTCGTAAAACGAGCCCGTGGTTAACTTTGAAAGGTGATTACTGATTTATCAACTGATTTTACTCGTTTTGTAAGTGATTTTCAGTTGTTGATTGTTGTGTTCAGATGATTGTTTCAGTTTTGGTGGAATTAGGCTTGAAGAGAGTGCGTGTGTGAGTTTTATGTAGTTTTACGCGTTTCTAGGGTTTAGAGTGTACAACGGATAGGTTTGAGTGTTAAAGGATTTGTGTGCATATGTTGTCTGTTACTTTCTAATTATTATATGATTATTTCGGTTTAGGAGGAGAATTAGGCTTCTGGAAGAGAGAATGTTTGAATTTTATGCGATTTTACTCGATTCTAGGGTTAGAGTATTGTGGAGCAATTAACAAGGTTTAAGCAATCCAAGGATTTGTGTGAATGAGTTGTGAGTTTGTTGTCTTTTGCTTTCTGATTGTTATATAAATTCATTAACGGTGAATTGATTGTTTGAAGTTATGTAATTTATGATAATGGAAGTGTATTATTAAAACTTTGGGGATATGTGAAGCATGTTAATGAAAGAAGGTTGGATATGTTGGGAATTTCGAGCTATAAAACCGATCCAAACGTGCACTGGTTTAGGAGTGGATAGTTATGAATAATTAAATGCGTTTGTGATTTAGTTTTTAGGTATAATTATCATGTCCTAGTTAATTGATTAGATAATTATCTAGCATCCTAAACGAGTTAGGTTTGGATGTCTTTAGGATGATTATGTGAACAATCCTAGTTATTGTATAACGCGTTAGGTTAGCTATATATACCGTGTATTGGGTAGGGATTTGTAATCATGATTTTGAGTAGTTTTCTTGTTCTAATAATATTATAGGATATCATGATTTGTTTTTATAAGCTTATTTCAATTTGGGAGGAATTAGGGCTGTGGAAGTGAGAATGTAGGTAATCTTGTGTTTAAACTCAGTTTAAGTGTTCGACGAGCTTGAAAGAGATTTAATCAATCAAGGGATTTGTGTAAATGAGCTGTGAATTTGTGATCTGCGACTTTCTGAAAGATCTATGCATGGAAGATTAGGCAGTTTCTGATAAGCTTAAATGGGTTAAGCGTATGATTCTTCTTTTAATATCGTAAACAGTGGATTGATTGCTTGAAGTTCTAAATTATTCAATATTTAACCAAATTACTAAATAGAACTGGTTTCGATAATTATTTTATATTGTTTTGGAGAACCAAGAACTTCTGAATCATGTAAATAGAAGTAATTATTCTGATAAATATAGTATACGGTCTAACAAGGTCTGTTTCAGTTAGATGGGACTGTTAGAGTATTGGGTCCAATGCTTCATGTATATCATATTATTGGCGTATCTACTTTACATCATATAAAAATTTTAGAGTTGATTGATGCAAGTTGTCACCTGTGTGCATTTGGACTTCTGATACAAACTTTAGCTATGTTCTATAATCTGTATACTTTCTATAATTTGCAGGACACCGTCCTTTAGTCGTTGCGCGTGGTGGGTTTTCAGGATTATTTCCTTCCTCAAGTATATATGCCTACGAACTTGCTTTGACCACCGGTGTATCCGACATGATCTTGTGGTGTGATGTACAACTCACTAAGGATAATGTCGGGATCTGCCTTCCACATCTTAATATAGCCAATGGTACAACGATTTCTTCAGTGCATGATAAGGGGAACAAAACCTACCCTGTGAATGGGGTGCTTACATCAGGATGGTTTTCTGTGGATTTCTCGTTTGATGAACTAAACAATGTATTCTGTAAGTTGAACTTATTATACTTGATCTTTCACAGTGTCAGTTATAATAAAATCTATTCTCTTTGACTTAAATTTATATTTAAGGTCCAAAAAGACTTTCATTGATACTATGTATGCTATACAAATGCACCCCTACTTACCATCCCGTTTGCATTGCAACAGTGGTACAGGACATCTTTTCTAGAAGTCCAGTTTTTGATGACTCGTTACAAATACTTACAGTTGAAGATGTTGTTAAGAAAGTGAAACCTTCTGGGTTGTGGTTGAACGTTCAGGTGATTATTGGTTTCTAACTTATATAACTGCATAAAGCTGCTAACTGTTTACATGTACGTGGAATGCGTTGTATGTTCGAAGATGGGCAACGGGATTGGGTTGGCACGGGTCACTTTACACTACAGGTCAAAAATGGCAGGCAATGTTAGGTTGACAGGCAAACACTTTTTTGTCTGTTTTTAAAAAAAATGACAAAATATTATTTATGCGTTGAAACGTATTACATCAAGGGAAAATGTTGAAGAAACCCTATGGACTTTTGCGGAACTCGTGCATGAGTCCCTGAGCTTCCTTTTTTGCATGATTAAGCTTGTAAACTCATACAAACTAACCACTCCTATTCTGCATAACATTTTGTTAAGCTTTATAAGTTAAAAGGTTAAATCGTGCAAAAATAAAGTCCAACAACTTGTGTACAACTTAAGCTGAAGTCCATTGTGTTTTTTCGATAACTTCCTTACAAAAACAATATTAGCACAATGTTAATCTAAATTTATTTATTAAAACAAATTAGGTGGTTGTATGGATCAAAATTAGACTTTGCACGTCTTCTGTCAGTTCAGCTCGTTTTCTGTCTAGCAGATTTAGGTGCCCGTTTGAGATGAAACACAACCCAAAATGACCAATTCATATGTAACTGGGTAGAAATTGTGGCTTCTACATCTAGTTACTAACGTTCGTTCTCTTTACACCTTTGCAGCATGCTGCATTCTATAGCCAACACAATTTGAGCATGAGACATTTTGTTATCAGCACATCAAGAAAAGCTATTATTAACTACATATCATCTCCTGAAGTTAACTTTCTGAGAAGTATCGTGACAAGATTCAAAGCAAGCAAAACCAAACTAGTATTCCGTTTCCTAGGACCAGATGAAACAGAACCGTCAACCAACCAAACATATGGTTCTCTTTTGACTAATCTTACTTTAATCAAGCCGTTTGCCTCCGCAATTCTAGTTCCTAAATCATATATTTGGCCTGTGGATAAAGATTTTTATCTGCAACCACCTACCTCATTGGTGTCAGATGCTCACAAGGAGGGTCTAGAAATTTTTGCTTCTGATTTTATGAATGATGTGTCGTTTGCATACAATTACAGTTATGACCCTGTAGCAGAGTATCTTTCTTTCGTTGATAACGGAAAATTCTCTGTGGACGGTGTGCTTTCTGACAACCCCATCACTCCATCTTTAACTTTTGGTAAGTTTATACACAAATTTTATTTCTTTTGTGATGTTTCTCTTTATATCCTCTGATAAGTTTATACACAAATTTCATTTCTTTTGTGATGTTTCTCTTTATATACTTTGAGCCACTTATGGAGCCAAGATTTTTTTTCATTATACATCATATAAACCCCATATGTTAATATAGGAGTCCATTTTTCTTTTCTGAATTTGTATTCTCTTAACCCTGTAGATTGCTTATCTCACCTGGGAAAAAACAAATTGCGACAAGGTCAGTGTTTTCAACAGTTTTTTGTTAGCGAATTGACCCAGTGGTTGATGTTTGAGAATGGCTAAGGCCGCAATTCTTATCCGTTTACCTATGAGTGGGTCATTTGGTTATTATTATTTCAAGCGGGTCAGATGGGTTAAGTGAAAAAAAAAAGTTACCTAAATGGGCAACGGGTCAAAGTGTCAAACGGATTGAAAGTCGCCAGAACTTTATTTTAGTGCATACAATCTCTTAAACCGATCAGTTAAGACGGTTTTGGTTATTCGATTTTGATGGTTATAGCGGATCGGTTATGGGTCGGTTAACCGTGATTTTTGGCCTAGCTAAAAATAACTCAATTACCATGAAATAAATTGTTTAATATTAAACTTCTCTATATATTAATATATTATATAGTACTAAAAAATACTTATAATTAAATTATTAATACTTTTTATTACCTTGTATTCAAACAATACTATATGATATAATCCATATATTCAAACAGACATTCAACCAAAACGATATGAGATAACCCATAAATTATAACAACCATTCAATCAAAAACATCAAATATTGAAAAAATGATGAAACGTCCAAAATCCGACAAAGATTTTATGAAATGTCGGTCAGGTTATGGCGGGTATGGAAACGTTGATAACCATAACCGACCCGCTACTTTCGGTTTTTAGAAAACAATTAACCGACCTACGGTTTATTATTTGCCTATTTGGTTCAGTTTTGTCGGTTAATTCGGTTTTTTTGCACACCCCTAGTGTTTATGTAGTCATAATTAGCTCAGTTAATGGACAAAACAGGTTAGCGGGTCAAACCAACCCGGCCCAGCCTGTTTTGACCTGTACGTAAAACGACCTTTTCATCCTGAACAGTTTTGATCTGTTACCCCGCCCACCCATCTAATGTAAATTTGGACTGACATATAGCTTCTGCTTTGTCCTTCTTTTAGAAAAACCATTAATCATCACATCTGAAGGAGCAAGTGGAGACTACCCTGGTTGTACTGATTTAGCATATAAAAAAGCTGTTTCTGATGGTGCTGATATTATTGACTGCCCTGTTCAAATTACAAGTGATGGAATACCGATTTGTTTAGGTTCTATAAATCTCCTTGAAAGAACAACAGTTGCACAAGCAGGTTTTAACAACCTTACATTACTCATTCCTGAGCTTCATCAAGGTTCTGGAATATTTACCTTCAGCCTCACTTGGAGCCAGATTCAGAGCTTGAGACGTAAGTATATAATTCACCATTTCTGTTTTATTTTGTATATGCTGAGTGGGTTACGCCTGCATGTTGCAGCGGTTTGATTTTGAATAAAATTTATATCGAAGAAAAAAATAAGAGCATCGCAACGGTAGATTTGGAATTTTATAAAATTAAATTTGAAAAGAAACAAAATATGTTACATTGATCAAAACCCATATGAATGAATACCAATACGATGCCATGTGTTTTAGTTAAAACGAGAATGGGTCAATTGAGTTGAAAATTTCCAAAGTTTTGTTTTCCATGCACACAACTTCCTAAATCATTTTATTCAAATATTAGGATTATATTGTAATCTTTATTAATGTAGTCATTATATTTATGTATAATTGTAAATGTTTTTTAAAGAAAAAAAAAGTTTTAGTGGTCAACCCGTCCCTAACACCCCCGTTGGACCCATACTGAAACATGACCCATTAAATTTTTTTTTTTTTTTTTTTTTTTTTTTTTTTGACTCTTTACCAGACCTGCATGTACTTAAGCATCCTTTCTGTTTGACTTTACAGTTTAAAGCCAAATAATCCAAACTTTATATTTATTTAACTAAAAACTTTACTAGAAGTGAAGTTTTATGTTAAATGCACATCAATAAGATAAAAACCATCACTTGGATTACCGAAAAAGATTTGACCAGAGCTTCAGTTACGCTTATTTCGGAAATCCGGAAAATTTTTTGACACTTGGCATGGGCCCTGATTTGTCTTCTGATCTTCCAAACAATTTTTCATTGTAAATGTTATTTTTTCAATTAATAAATAATTCTCAATATTTGTGTCTTTCTACATTTCTCTTACTCATCTCTCTATTCTTGTTTCTTTTTTTTCTCTTTATGTTGTTAGCTGCAATCTCCAACACATATTCAAACGAATCTCTGTTACGGAATCCAAAATTTAAGAATGATGGAAACTTTATGACGTTGGCCGACTTTCTGCACCTTGCAAGTAATGCTACATCTATTTCTGGTGTCTTGATCAACATTAAGGTGAGTCTATGCTCTCCGTTTCGTTTTGTTCATCTAATAGTTCATTTTATTTCAAAATACTACATGCTTATAAAATCCCCCAAAAGAAAATTTTGTAATTTTATAACCTCCTTCATCGTTTTTTTCAGGCTATACATTAAATATTATTATATTTTGTGTAACAATTATGAATGCAATATTTAATTTAAAATTGTATTTAAAGATGGACAATAGGTGTTCCGGGTCAACCAGACCTGACCCAACCTGTTTTAGTGTCAAAATTGCAGGCGTTGTCCTTTAACTAACGAAATTACACTGGATGTCTTTTATGTTGCAGTTTCTCATCATGTGGTGTCCTTTTGCTCTAACCCAGTTAACTTTCTGTGTTAACTCTTAACATCTCCACTCACATGAGGGTATAATGATCATTTTCACATAAAATATATCTTCCTCTCGAAGTTTCACAGGCTTTTTTTTTTTTTTTGTTTTATTTATCAAGCGAAATCGACCATTATCTCCCTCATGTGAGTGGTACGTGTTAAGATTTAACAGAAAAATTAACTGGGTTAATACAAAAGGACACCACACGACAGAGAAACTGTAACATAAAGGACATTGAGTGTAATTTCGTCAGTTAAAGGACAGCGCCTGCGATTTTGCTCAAACTTAAAGGACGTAAAATACAATTTACCCTATTAAAAAAAACCTAACATGTTTCTATAAAAAAAAAAACTAACACGTTTTTGGTTATTTAACATCCAGAATGCACCATACCTAGCAGCAAATCAAGGATTCAGCATTGTTGATGCAGTGACGGAAGTACTGAATAAATCTACTTACAAAGATCAAAAAAACAAGAAAATATTAATCCAATCTTCTGATGGTGGGGTTTTGAAACTATTCAAGGCAAAAAGCAACAGGCACGAGCTTGTTTACGAAGTTAATGAAAACATTCGTGATGCCCTAAATTCAACAATTTCAGAAATCAGCGAGATTGCTAATTCTGTTGTTGTTGGCAAAGTATCGATCTTCCCTAAAAATGCAGGATTTCTTATTGGTCAAACTGATGTTGTGACCAAGCTTCAAGCGTTTAAGCTCCCGGTTTACGTGCAGATTATGAATAATGAGTTCCTTTCACAGCCATGGGACTTCTTTTCTGACCCGTATGTTGAAATAAATACATATGTATTGGTAGCTAATGTCGACGGCGTTGTTACAGATTATCCAGCTACTGCAGCCCGTTACAGACGTAAGTTTTTTATATTTCAGTATATTCGTTAATTATTAGTCGTATGATGTTGTTATGTGAAGAATTAGACAAGAGATAAGAACATTATTATGTACACGTGGAAAGATGGACGGGTTGGGTGGGTCCGGTTATTTCTTTGTATAATCTTTTCATCAAAAAACAAGAAAATATTAATCCAATCTTCTAAGACGTAATTTTTATTGCTACTCATTTTAAGTTGGATGTTTGTTTAAAATTCTAATGTGTTCATCTTTGTTTAATGTTAAATTTAATTTGAACTATAAATATTTGAAACTTTTGTTATGTTATATATTTATATATTATTTATTACATCATCTGGTTTGATCGGCCCGACCAGTGAACCAGTAATGTGTCCGGTTCGCTATCTGATCCGGTTCTGAAAACATTGGTCAGTCAGATTGGGTTGACCTGCAAGCATTTTTTATATACTTTTTTTTTATAATTTTATAAATAACCAGTGTGCTGATTATGATGACAAAAACAATGTAATTAGTATAATATTTTAATAATCTAAATATTTATAAAACAGGTGTAACGTGTCACAACAAGTAATTATCTAGTACGAGTTGCAAAAGGTCGTCTGACTCCATAAACACTTGTATTCAGTTTTTCCTTTTCTAATTTTATAAATAAATTATCTTGTTAAATAGGATTACAAAAACTGTATTATTATAATAATAAATCTAAATTTTTTCAATAGACGATTTAGGAGGCTTTATGTATTTGAAAACAACTTGAACGCCTTTTGGCAATTTTTTTTCACAACTGCAGGGAACCGGTGTTCAGGATTACCACCAGATCAGATCCCACCATACATGGAACCTTCGAAACCAGGCCAGTTACTGGAATTCATGACACCACAGTTAATGCCACCAGCTGAGGCCCCCAACCCCATCCTAACCGATGCTGACGTGGCAGGTGCACCTATCCCTCCTGCCACAAAGAAAGCACCTCCGCCATCTGGCAATTCAACATCACCTAGTGGTCAACCACCTAAAGCCACCGCCAGGGTCCTGCTGTCTTCTTTGACCACCGTCGCGGTTATCTTTCTCATGGTTTGAAATGATGTATTGGCGATTACATGGTTAGTTTTGATTTATAACTATATTTACAACCATTGTGTGTTGCCTTTATAATGCATTAATTAATAAATAGCAATGAAAATAGTTCATACAAGATATTGATGATGGTATATATTTCTACAACATAGACAAGTTTTTATAGGTGTCAAAGTAAATCATTATATCTTTTTGATCAATTAGGTGTCAAGTAAATCATTGTATCTTTTTGATCAAAATATTCCCTATTTTTGGGTTAATACTTAATACCATGAACCAACATACTTCTTTTGCACTATAGTATATCTCAACTCAATTTTGAGTATATTTAAACAGGTCAAAGTTTGATGAAGTGACGTCCTAAGTGTTTTAGAATGCTGATGTAGGATTTTTTATGGATAGCGGAGCTATAACTTCCTGTTCGGGGGGCCACCCCACCATAAGACTCTTTTTTCTACCTATTACAACCAAGAGATCCAACTCATGTCTTTTTCTATAAAATAAATAAAGAAAAACTCAACTCCATATATATAAAAAAAACTATCAAGTTTAGATAACCAAGGGTTTAGCAGACCCTCTTGACCCTTCCTTAGTTACGCCTAATGAATTTGTATTTCAAGTAATCAAATTTGAGATGAGGTGGTGTTTCAAGTACACTTGCGTTTTAAACAAGTTTACGGCGGAACTATAGGAGGGTCCATTGACCCTCCGGCTGTCCGCCGGACATGCAATGTTTGATCTTTCAACCAGTGGGTTTTTTGTATTTTGACCCCTTCTCTGATGGTAACATGCTTGTGAGATTGTTATTGAAGAGCAGTTACATAAAAAGGAAGAAAAAGTGTAAAAAGAGCTCACTGGTTTTTTCTGATCAGTGTTACGAAGAAAGTGTAGAGAAGATGAATGGTACAATTATAATTAAACAATCTAGTAAAAAGTACAAAGGGGTAAGAGTAGTCGGTATCACTGTATACTTTTCTTTTCAAATGCTTTTAACTTTCTTTTTTTTATATAAAGTTTAATAATAAATACTAATTAACCATTTAATAAAAAGTCGAAGGTATAAATAATAATTAACTTTTACTTTTTTTATTAATTTTAGCTTGTTCGTTGGTTGATTTACTCTGAAATGAGTCAAGATTTTCTTTTCATTCTTTTAATATATTTACATCACTAAAATAATTATGTATTACATTAGTAGCAGATGTGTTTACATATTTCGTGTATGTATTATGTGTTCATATATAAATACATACAATATATACATATATATTCTGACCCTCCGGTTAAAAGTTTCTGATTCCGCCAGTTTATTGAGTAATGCCTACACGTATGTAATGATTGTTATGATAACAAACATGTATACGTTATAATCAGTTTTTAGGATAATGTTATAATCATGTGAAGTTTGATTTCTCATCGAAACCAGTCTCTATATTGTGTTTGACACTGTATAATCAGTTTTCAAAATTATAATAACATCATGAAGAAAACAAATTGCCATTCAAAATAAAACCCTAACCTTCCTTTTTTTTAACTGCTACTTTCTATTAGACAGCCAAAAACACTGCTAACAAGAAGCTAGCAAGGGCTGGCAAAACGAAGGCTAAAAACCCAAACCTTCTAACCACTAACCAACACTATTTTAAGTAGGGGTGAAGAAAAACCAATAAATCAAAGCGAATGATAAAAAAAAATTTATGTTTGTTACCCAAACCTTGGGCCATAAACAAAGTTTCCTGTTAATAAATAAACTAGGCTTGTTGGCATCGCGCGTTTGCGGCGGAACAGAGCAAATGATAATGTAAAACAAACATTATTTGAAAATAAAGCATGTTGTTTAGAAAGCCAAGCCGTCAGAATTGGTTTAGTTTATCATCATATCGTTTTACGACACCAAATAAATACTTTGTTTTGAAATACAACTTCATTTTTAACAAAACTTATACTGGAATTTTAAGGAGAAAAAAAATAAAGTTTTTAGAAAGAAAATTAACGAACTTAAGTTATCAGAGAAATTTCAAATTATGTAAATTATGTGATAAAGGAAATATGATTTAAAAAATAAAAAAAAAGAATTATTAAAAACAAAAAAAGAAATGATAGGTTTTTTGAGGGGTTTTTGGTAGGGTATAATTTTTTTTTAGGTGGTTTAGGTTTTTTGGGTGGTGGCGATGTAGGGGGTTCATTGTTTTTTTTAATGTTCACATTGGTTCTAATGGTTATCGTCCTAAAGTTGGTTCTCGCGTGAACCCTATCATATATATATATATATATATATATATATATATATATATATATATATATATAGGGGAAGGTTCTATGCAGAACACTAAATATTGCGAGAACACGCAGAACAAAATGAATCACTCATTTTTTCAATCGTAAATGAAAATGTTATAAATGTAAGATTTATTGTTTCTCACACTAGAATTTAAAACAAAAAATGAAAATTATTCAGTTTTTCAATAACCTATAAACATGTAGGTTATGTGTAGGCTAAATTACCTACATGTATGTAGACCATGTGTAGGGAAAAATATATGATTTTTTATGTATATATAATACACATATGGATGTAAGAAACATAAAATTTAAGAAATATGAACCTTAACTCCCAAAATTTAGTGATTTAGAGTTGTTCTTTTTGTTCTCGCAATAATTAGTGTTCTGTAATGATCCTTATCCTATATATATATATATATATATATATATATATATATACATACATACATATATATATATGTATATATATATATATATGTATGTATGTAGGGGAAGGTTCAAATGAAAACCACTAGTTATTGTGAAAACTCGAAAACTAATTAAAAAAGCCAAAAAAAACATACAAATTTTCGCAATTTTTTATATATATAAAAAAATTTGTAGTGCACATGTGTAATACTACACATGTGTACTACAAATTTTTTTTTTTTTGAAAAAAGGTTTTATATATATAAAAAACTGCGATTTTTAATAAAAAAAATTGTAAAAAAAATGTGTTTTTTTAGGCTTTTTTTAGTTAGTTTTCGAGTTTTCACAATAAAAGTGGTTTTCATTTGAACCTTCCCCTATGTATATATATATATATATATATAGAAACGGGATCGGGAGAAAACGCTCAAAAGTGTGAGAACGGTGAGAACGCTTCCTGGCCTAACACGTGTCACGCCGCTTAGAGAAGGGCGGAGGGGCTTTTTTGTCCTTTCATCTTCTGCTTTTCCAGTTCCGCTTTTTTCCAATATTGTTTTAATTTTTGGTTTTTAAGATTTTTGGCGTTAACCAAATTCAATAATTTATGGCGTTTAATGGTTTCATTGTATCAACATTTTGGCGTTTATGGTGTTTATTCACATCGTATGCCATTGGAACCCACGGTGCAGGAAATCTATATGAATGGCGTTTTTCAAGGGGTTTTAAACAAGATGGCCCATTGTTCTATTATTTTTTATAAACATTTTGGCGTTTGGGTTATCTTGGCGTTTTACAATTGTTGGATTATATTTCAGCCACAGTAAAAAAATACAAGCGAAGAAAATAAATAAAAAATGCTAATCGGATCTCTCTTCACAATATTCACTGTCATCAGTCTCTCTGTTCTTTAATACTACAAGAACTGACACCAAAATATGGCGTTTTAAGTAAAACTTAACAAACCCATCGGTTTGATTATTTTGCCTGCTCGTCTGTTGAAGTGGTTTTTTTTTTGTGGATGTTTGGGGACATAGATCTATAACGTGTGGGTGGGTTTTTCGCTTTTTTTCATGTTGATCTTCATCTTTATCATCATCTCACTCTTCAGTGTCATTGATCTCTTCTCCTCATCCAAGCCTTCTTCAAGAACAAAAAATACAAAATGCCATATGATTGGCATTAGTATTTTTTTCTTGAATTTTTGTCCATCTCATGCAGCAAAATCTTACTGAGTTACTCGCCTCCCCTAACAATTCATTCAGTGAAACTTGACGAATAACAATACTGAATATCCAAGAAAGCAAATTAGCCATCTTTGAGTTTTTTTAGCGTTTTACAGTGAGTGGTATTTTAGTAGTATTGGTGTTTGTTTTTTTTTTTTTTTGATCAAATGGAAGTTTGCTGAGATGTATCATTTTATAGGATCTCTTTTTGGCGCCTAAGTTAGGCGGTGCTTTATTATAATAAAGTATTTGTCTTTTCAGTTACTGTTTGTAATTATTGTTTTTGACAAGCTTTATCTCTGAAGTCTGTAACACGTCCCATCTTTCAAGTTTGGCGTTTTAGATTCTAATATAATAAATTTTCCCTATCTTCAGTTTTTCTGATTTGAAGTTACTGTTTTCTAGTTACATTTTCAAGTTTGTTTTTTATTTTATATTTTTTATTTTTTTGGGTTTTTTATAATACCTTTTCAAACTAATTTTATTATAGTTAGGAGTTTTTGGTGGCGTTTAACGGGATGATATCGTTTAAACAACCATTTTGGCTGTTTTGCCGTTTTTATTATATATGACGTTTTTATTATTCAACAATCAACTGAAAAGGAAAAAAAAAGAATACATAAAAAAAGTTTTTTTATAATACTTATTCAAAGTAATTTTATGATGGTTTGATAAACGCCAAAGGTGTAAGACATTTGCCTTTTTGACGTTTTTATTAGATATGGCGTTTTTTTATTAAATAACAATCAACTGAAAAAGAAAATTAAACAAAATAAATATTGATCTTCAAATCTTCACTGTCACCAGTCTCTTTCTTCTTATGAAGCATTTTCACTGGCTGTTTCGACTTTCGTTTGAAATCAGCCTCTTTTTCTATAATTTTTGTCCATCTCATGCAGCAAAATGTTATTGAGTTTACACCCTTTCAGCCAAAATGTTATCTTTTTTGGTGTTTTACCGAGAAAAAGAACGCCACAAAATAAACCATCTTAAAACTGTAAATTTGATCATGCTAAAATCAATAAAGTGTTGTATGGTGTTGGATACCATTGTTAATCCTCAGTTAAGAAAGATAACTGACAATGTTGTCCACACCATACAGCTACACTTTATTGAGAGCAATACATTTGATGTTTGGGTTTTCTGGCGTTTATCAGTCGAATGGTATATATTAAATATGGCGTTTGGGGTTTTTGTTTGTGTTTTTTAATTGAAGTTCTGAGTTGTTGTATATATAGAATTTTTTTGGCGGTTTTTTTAGGCGGGATTTTACTATAATTAAGTTTGGCGTTTTATATTTAATGGCGTTTTTAGCAGAATGTTGTGTGATTTTTGTTTTGGCGTTTTATTTTCATGAGATGGTGTTTTGTTTGGAGTAGTCAAAAGACGCTTTACCCTTAATGTAGCGCGTCCACGTAATAAAATTGATATTATTTACGAAAATGCCATCGTGCCAATTTAGTCTATAAATTGTTTTGATTGGACGATCGATAAGCGTTCTCACTTTTCTCACACTTTCTACCGTTTTCTCTAAATCCCGACCCTATATATATATATATATATATATATATATATATATATATATATATATATATAGGGGAGGGTTTAAATGAGAACACTCTTTTTTGTGAGAACCATGAGAACAAATCTCAACCACTCATTTATATCCCCTCATGTTTTAATGAAAAGGCTAATTTGGTAATTATATAATCCCCTTCTCCTTTTAAACTCAACACTATCTGAACACACATAAATGAAATCATGCTCTTACGAGATAATGAAATCACCCTCCTTTTGAAATATTCAGATTATTAGGTCGCAAATCTGATACCTTCAATGATTTTTTCAATTGTTTGATTTCTTCAACGATTTTAGGGCTTATAAAATCTTCAATCGGTTTTGAATCAATATTCATTGATTTCTCAGTGATTTCCAGGTATCAATTCCAGTTTTCAATAATTGTTAATTCAATTTTATTCTTCAATGATTGTTGATTTTGTTACATGTTAGTTCAATTTCGATTTTCAATGACTGTTGATTTTGTTTCATATATTCCACGACTTCAATTTGAATATGTGGATGTTACATGTATTCCACGATTTCTATTCATATGGTGCTCATAATTTGCCCTAATTTGTTTATGTTTGGTGAATTTCATTCATTGTTTGTCCTAAAACTTTTTTGAGCAATAGTGATTTTACAAGTAATTTAAGTTCTATGTATTTCTTTGTATTTTACAGATTTGTGTAGTTTCTTATATTAATGTAATATCAGCATCAATGTTTATTTTTTGAATTGCATGTGCTTTGATGTTTTATCATTAATTATGTTGTCTAGAATCCACTTATATTAGTTGCATGACTTCCTATTCTGTTGTACACATGTGTAATTGCTTATTTGTTTCTTTACAACTACAAACGATTGGGGCTCATGTGGTTGTTTAAGATCTTGAAACCATATATGTGTAATAGTATTCTGTTTAGAGTTACACATGTGTAACTATTAATGGCTTGCATTCCATCATGTTCAGATTTACACTTGTGTAACTGTTTTTCTACTTTATGCGTTGACAATGCTAAGACTTTTTCATATCAATCTAATGTCCCATATATTCTATTTTCTCTTTTTGTAGAGTTACATATACGTGATTTTCAAGAATCGGTTTGTAGTACCTTTTTATTCACCAAATGGAACTAGATATTGGATACCCAATGTAATCGAAGTCTATATTGGGTATGGTATTTGCTAAGGAGGAAGGTGCGACTTCTATGTATCAGTCTTATGTCTTATGCGAGAAGGAAGGGTTTGATACTAGGTTGTCGACAACTAGGAATTCAAATGATGGCATTATCACACTTAGGTATATTGTTTGTAGTAGATCTGGAAAGCCCAATAGCCAAACTGTTGATTCAATGGTTGTGAAGTCATCTTCCAGGTTGCCTCGTAGCACTAACTAAAAGGTCACAGATTGTAAAGCTAAAATAAAGGTTAAAGTTTTCAAGGGTTCCATTGGTTTATTGCTATATGAATTTGTTGAGTCACATAATCACCTGTTAATTGCTATTGAGAACATGGATTTGACACGCAAGAGGCGACAACTGGAATTTAGTGACCAAGATTTCATTTATAGATTAAGGTTAGCTAAAGTTGGCTTGTCGGCTACCTATAAAGATGTAGCATTTTGTTGAATTTGAACTTTTGTTTTGATGTTGGATTGTACGGTTTTTATATTTTAGTATTTCAATATTTAATATTATTATGTGTCTGTTTTACACGTGTAAGTGTTTGTTTTACACATGTGTAAGTTTTTGTTTTACGTTTTACATATGTGTAAATTGTTCACTATGACTTTCTTATTTATGATTTACACATTTTCAGGGGTATTACGCATGTGTATATTTGTTCCATGTTAACTATTTGTTTTTTGTTTTACACATTTTTAGCTGAATTACACATGTGTAAATTATTCCATGTCACTAATTTGGTTCGGTTTTACACATTTTCAGCACAATTACACATGTGTAAACTATTCCATGGTCACTTAAATGTTTATGTTTTACACAATGTTAGTTCAACACATGTAAATTTATTGATCACCAAAAATTTTTACAATCTGCGGGCATTGGGCTTCCCGGGATATACCCCAAGGAGGACACCAACCCCAAACCATTACCTATGGTCTAATAATTAGAACCTAACAAGGCCTCGACCATGAGCTAAACTAGAAATATAAAAAAAAACCTACTCTAGACACCAAGAAACACCAACGTCTACTCCATCTGGATGCACCTTGTGGGATAGATAGTCATCTTATTGAAGTTTATCATAAAACGAAATATCAACATGTGAAATATGCCTTGAATAAGCGAAGTCATCCTCCAAGTCATCACCCCTGATGTCAATAAAAGACAAATAAATCATGAATTTAACAAAAACATCATACTGAACTGTAGAAAGGTATATACTACCAATATGATCATGCAATCAAAATGTAAAAACAAAAAAAAAACATGTTCATACAGAACTCAGATCGACTAGGAGAATAATTTCCTACATCAACTTTTTGCTCAACGTTCTTTGTTACCACTGACTTGTGCTCATCGAAATTTGATTCAATTACCAAAGATTGACAATGATTAGGATGTTCTTCAAAAGACCTGACTGCATATGTAAAAGTTCTGCAACTAGTGTCAGCAGCGCCACTGGATTTGGTGTTGATGTAACTAGTAGCAGACGATGAAGTGCTGATATCCAGGTTGATATCCTGGATCTATGATAAGCTAAGCCACCTTTTTGCCATTGCTTGAAACAATAATTACAGACTCTTATATTCCCTTGCAACATTTAAATCACTAGATGATGCCGTAGGGATTGAATTTTGAGTACATCTGGCATAGAAAACACGACCACAAAATTTGCAGTGGTATTTGCAGTTGAACAAAGTAAACTGTCAATCACACTCGTAGCATACGCTGCAACTCTGATTGGGCATCCAAAAGTCCCTCGACACGTTAACTAGCTCAGACCGCTTAGGGACCCCCAAATTCAATATTAACTAAGATGTGCAAACATCTTATTTACACATGTGTAAATTGCTTAATCACTCAAATTCAATATTAACTAAGATGATTTACACATGTGTAAACACATTACTTACACAAGTGTAAACATATTACTTACACATGTGTAAACATCTTTTTTACACAGGTGTAAATTGCTAAATCACTCGAATTCAATATTAACTAAGATGATTTACACAGGTGTAAACCATAACATATATAATTTTAGTCAAATATTTTTTTATATAACGTACCTTCACATATGGTAACTAATTGGAGTTTCTTTGGCTGTTTTCCATAACCGTGTTCAACATCTGTTTTTTTTTTCTTTTTTTTTTGTTCACGCTCCTTGATGCTTCTGTTAAAACAATAGAAGGTAGTTAAACATGTATAAACAACTTACTTATACATGTGTAAATTGCTTAATTACACAAATGTAAAGTAACAAAGATGATTTACACATGTGTAAACAGCTTATCTACACATGTGTAAGTTTCTTAATAACACATATTCAATGTTAACTAAGATGGTTTACACATATGTAAACATCTAACTTTAACATGTGTTTTATAAACTATGATTTACACATGCCTTATTTACACATGTGTAAACCTACATATGTTTGTTTAAATTTATTTAATAATAAATACCTTCACATTAGATTTATACAGAGATGTTAGATATAGTGCTTTTAGAATTTCAATAACTAATTCAATATATAAACACATAATATAACAATCAGACATACATACTGGATTTTAGAAAATCACATCCTAGCAAAAACAACATATTTCTAACTAGAGAGGAAACTTTGTGGCATGTACTTATTCCTACTAAAATAACCAGCTAAGTATTATATTACCATCCCAACCAAAACACATTCACTTGTGTATATCAATAGTGTATTGTGCAAGTATGCTATCCCAATTCAACACATTTCTAGTAAGTGATAAGTTGCCAGCTAGACTTCTAGATCCTATGCTCGTTAGGGGTCAATTAAATGAATAATAAAAACACACACTTGCTCTGTTAAGCTCCAACCCACAAAAACACAACCAACAACAAAAGACATAAATATGCAAATGCCTATGTATAGCAAAAGAATTATGTAACTATAAACCCTAAATCTTTAAAGCTACATGTCATCCGAATCACAGATAATCATTCCAAATAATATCACTTTTGAATCTAAAACAAAAACAATCAGACATTTATACGAATGATGAAGTTTCTATTACAAACATTCAGTCAAATAAACAACAGGGGAAGTAGATATCAGATATCGAAGAACAGATATAATAATTTTCACCTTAATCGACTGAATTGATTGAATAATTAATCAAATCATAGCAAATACAGTTACATCACACAACAAAATTGAAGAACTCACCTATTAAATCGTTTCAATCGAGACTGATCGGAGGTTTTTCCTCATGATTTTTGAAATTGAAGGGTTTTTACACACAGATCGATTGATGGCAAGGGTTTTTTTTTTATACTGATCATGCGTGTTAGGTGATGGATTTTTTAGGGGGTTTTTGTTTTTGAGTTTTGACAATAATATCCCTTTAGTCTTTTAATTTAGGTTTCCTCCTCATTTAAACCCATCTAATCTTAGCCCTTAATTTAGAATGATCGATGAATGAAAATTGTTCCTAGTGTTCTCACACAAATCTTTGTTCTCAAGATAACCCTCCCCTAGGGAGAAGATCATGCGAGAACCACCTCTTATTGCGAGAACCGCGAGAACCAATGTGAACACAACAAAAAATGCCTAAAAATAGCTAAAAATCACACAAATTTTTTTTTAAAATATTTTTTATATAAAAATCGCTACTTTTTGAAGAAAAAAAAAATTAAAAGTAGCGATTTGAGCATAAAAAATATTAAAAAAAAAATTTAGATTTTTTTTTTATTTTTTTAGATTTTTTTAGGTTTTTTGGGGGTTTAGTTTTTAGCATTGGTTAGGTTTTTTTTAAGGTTTTTTGGGAGTTTTAGTTTTTAGCATTTAGCTTGGGGGGGGGGGGTTAGGTTTTTTTTGGGGGGGGGGGGGGGGGTTAGGTTTTGGGGGGGGGGGGGGGGGTTAGGTTTTTTTAGCTATTTTAGGTTGTGTTCACATTGGTTCTCGCGGTTCTCGCAATAAATGGAGTTCTCGCATGAGCCCCTCCCTGTATATATATATATATATATATATATGGGAGAAGATCATGCGAGAACCACCTCTTATTGTGAGAACCGCGAGAACCAATGTGAACACACAAAAAATGCCTAAAAATAGCTAAAAATCACACAAAAATTTTTTTTTTGAATTTTTTAATAATTTTTATAAAAAAATCGCTACTTTTCGAAGCAAAAAAAAAAAAAAAAAAAATTAAAATTTTTTTTTTTTTTGCTTCTAAAAGTAGCGATTTTAACATAAAAAATATTAAAAAATTCAAAAAAAAAAATTTAGATTTTTTTTTAGATTTTTTTAGGTTTTTTGGGGGTTTAGTTTTTAACATTTGTGAGAACCGCGAGAACCAATGTGAACACACCAAAAATGCCTAAAAATAGCTAAAAATCACACAAAAATTTTTTTTTTGAATTTTTTAATATTTTTTATAAAAAAAATCGCTACTTTTCGAAGCAAAAAATTTTTTTTTTTTTTTTAAAAATTTTTTTTTTTTATTATTTTTTTTTTGCTTCTAAAAGTAGCGATTTTAACATAAAAAATATTAAAAAATTCAAAAAAAAAAATTTAGATTTTTTTTAGATTTTTTTAGGTTTTTTGGGGGTTTAGTTTTTAGCATTTTAGCTTGGGGGGGGGGGGGGGGGGGTTTAGGTTTTTGGGGGGTGGGGGGTTTAGGTTTTATTTTGGGGGGGGGGGGGGGGTTAGGTTTTTTTAACTATTTTAGGTTGTGTTCACATTGGTTCTCAAGGTTCTCACAATAAGGGTAGTTCTCGCATGAGCCCCTCCCTATATATATATATGTATATGTGGAGCATCTTAATATATCCAAAAAATAAGAACTTTTTCGCTCTTAATTTATAGATACACCCGTAAATTAATCTTTTAAACACAAATTATATTTTAGCCCTCAACTTATTACACTTAAATCCCTGAGTTTTAATAAAGTTATGGATAATTAGTTACACTTTTCCCCCATTCCACAACGAACTTATAATTCTTTTACTTATTCTTACCGTATCCTATAAACTATAATGTTTTAAAAAATCTAAAGGCACCGTGACGGCCTACTCATTTTTGTCGACGTTTCAATAGTTGTCTTGGTCAGTATTGACGTGTGGAATAAAACGTACAAGTAGACGATGCATTAGTGTACAAGTGATTAAAGCAATGTGTCATATCACATTTCAACATGCTCGAGACTCTCCATGTTGTTATCATTATTATCAATTTAGTAATATTGTGTTGTAATACTATTCCTGGATAAGATGGCAAAACAAGTCGGGAACAGTTTCCATCTACTTTTGCCATCTTTAATAAAAAGAATACAAGCATACAAAAATATGAAACTTGCATAATGGAAAATTATGAAATTTATATAAACAAATGTCACTTTGATACAAAGTTGTTTTTCTATCCGGTTCTCACAGAATTTACTTAACAAATTGAGACACTCTCTATTTTAACCCACAACCTATAAATGATACCCTGCATTGAAAACTGAAAATTTATGGTCAGTGCTCAAGCTATATGAATAAAACATTGATATAGTGTACACTTGGGCCCATGAAAACAACATTGATAATATTATGTATTGTTATTATAACAAACATCAAGGAGACAAACATTTGCATTCTCTTAGTGATAGATTTCCCTGTTATGTCGACCATTATAGATACAGTTACAAATCCTCACCACCCTTTTCAACGTGTTTGCAGCTAAAAAAGCCTACAAGCATAAATATAAAAAAACCAAAGAAAAGGCCAGATCAACAACAAACCCGCGAGTAGGAGACCCAATCCGTCCAACAGCCATGGGATAATTTCGACCTAATCTCCTAGCCCCTTGAAAAAATCTACTGTTAATTTACAAAAACTAGACAAATATCAATAGTCAACAAGGTCCATAACTAATTTATCTTTAGTGTTATACAAGCTTCGTAAATCTTATTTTGACATTCTTTAAAAACTAAGAACTCAGCTAAAATAATTTAAAATAATTCATCAAAAAGAGAAACATAATAAATTTTCTCACATTTAGATCTATGGGCTTTCCAGATTTTTTCAACTGTAAGCTATTCTATTCAATTAAAAATTTAGATACCTTAATAAGCATGTTCTCTTTGCAACTATTTATGAAAGAACAAAATGCATTTAAAAAAACATAACATCTTAAATATCATATTCAATAAAACTTTATATATAAAATATCATATTTAACAAATGACATTTTAGTTTTATTAGAAACTTTTATATAAAAAAGTTTTTTAGTAAAAGTTTGGTTTATCCAATTATAAACATAATACATCTTTAAAAAAAAACTTTAAAAACTGAATACTAAACACAACAAACTTCCTAAGGGGGTGCCAAATCTAATAGAAACCCAAGCGGGAAAACAAACTTTTTAAAATTAAACCCTAATGCACTGCTAAAGTTTATCCTATAAATACATAGTAGTCCAAACCTATGTCTATCGTCGAACAAAATAAATAATGGATCTAATTTTGAGGGTTAAGTTATTTTACAAAGTCTCCTAAAAATAAGAAGTGTACAAAGACACAATAGATGACACAATCTCAAGTAAAATATAACACAATGCCAAAAAATATAACACAATGTCAAGGAAAAAGACACAATGAGTCTAAAAAAGACACAATGATAATAAACAAAAATTCTAAAATCTACAACCTATAAATCCAAAAGTGAAAACCTAAAATCTCACATGGTAGAGTTCAATGAGATGGTTCCAATGCCGCTTGAATGAGGTCAATCGGAGTTCGTTTGATACCATTTGTACAACTTCTTATTTTTAGGAGTCTTTGTATTTGATCTTAAACCTTAATTCTGAATTCAACTGTTTGGAAAGACAAAGCATGTGAGATTAAAGTTTCTAAGGTCAGTTTGGTATTTCGCGGCAATGCACATATGATTTTTTTTTACTTTTATGTGAATGTTAACATATTTGATTTTTCAGATTCAGTTGCACGATAAACATACTGATTTAAACAAATCAATCGCCGTACGCGCAGAGGCGTTTCTGAGAATTCACATACCCTATTCGAGCTAGAAAAATGTGCCCATCCGTAATGTTCTATTATTATTTAAAAAAAATCAAATTAGTATTGAGCTCAATAAACCTAATGCAAGTTGGCTAAATTCTAAATCATAAAAAATGATTTGTAAATGGGTCTATATTGGAATTGGTATGTGTTTACTATTTAAAAAAAAACACACACACATATATATATATATTGGATTATTTTTTTAAATCGCGTGCCCCTCGAAATTACGGACCTTGTGCGGAGGTCCTCCCCGCACACCATCAAAGCTACCCTGCGTACACGCTTCTAAGGTATTGTTTTTGCAAGTTTTAAAGTTTTGATTTTTTTTTGTATATCTTTCATATTAACATTAACACGTTTGTTACGTTAATAGACTTATTTTTCCTTATCCGTGTGTTACTTTATTGCATCAATAGTTTCTTGGAGTACTTTATAATTTAAAATTTAATTTTTTTTCTTATCCGTGTGTTACTTTATTACATCAATAGTTTCTTGGAGTGCTTTATAATTTAAAATTTAAATTTAATAATTACTAGATATGGGTAACACTTATGACATATAGTCACCACAATAATATTACCATAACTATTATATGAAAAAGAAAACTACCAGAAACAAGTGTCGCAATACAAAGTGTTACCCCCCGCCGCATCGCGCGGACACCTTAGTATTGTTAGCACTTTTGGTCATAACTTTTAGACCCAAGTTTAAACTACCAACACATGTTTTTGAACGTAAAATCAAAAACTAAAAAAAACCTTTTAAAGCAAAAATACTAAAATTTCAGTTGTGGTTCGGTTTGAACTTTAAACCGACTTAGGGTGTAAGGGGTGCACCCCTCATGAGTCGGGGGAAAAAATTTACCCATCTAATCATAATATGTCATGTCATTTCCCCTCTCATTCTCCTCTCTTGCCCCCAAACCTTCACCGCACACTCCTTCCATGTTGGCGGCACATTCACCGTGCGGCAAAAGCCCTCCCCGAAAGCTTCCCCGCTTCCACCCCGGACACCCTTAGGTAAGGCTGGCAAATCGTGTCTTAACAGGTTTTTGACGGCACGCACAACATAAGTTTCAAACATGATTACGGCTCGTTTAACTACTTTCTACCTCATGTTTGTAAAACAGTTTTATGTTTTATGTACAAACATGAATAAATGATAGATCCTAACATTGTAATTTTAATTATTTTAAAAATTAAAAAAGTCAAAGGGTGTATTTTTCAGTCAAACATGTCTAATCGTGTCTTAACAGGTACCCAATTGCCAGCCCTACCCTTAGGTACTATCTAAAAAACTTGAAACACTTTTAATTCGATCAAACATGGGTCATTTGAAGGTCATGACACTAAATGCGAAAATATAGTCAACATTCAAAAAAACGTCAAAGCTCTTAGTCATGATGCCATTCCTCAAAAATAAATAAGAAATACAAATCTATAATAAAGAAAGATGCTCTTAAGCAGCAGCACCCTTTCCTTTCTTCTTCTGCAGCTTCTTCATGTAGAATTCTAGCTCTTTTCCTTCCAATATGTATCTGAAAATATTTAAAAACCATATTCACATTAGAATTGTTATATGTATACTTGTATGTTAAACCAACACGATATAAATGATAAATCATGCAAGCATTATGATTGAGAGACTACGTACCCATCGGCACGACCACACTGCCCAGGGCGTGATGAGATGGCAGCAAGAAGACGACCACTGGAAAACTGTTCTTCAACATGTGGGTCGAGTTTGCGTTCCTCTTGACGTTTTTCCAGTTTCCTCACAACATGGTTACTCTTCTTGGCCTCCTCTGTTGCGCCTTCTGCTTCCTGTTAAATCATCAAAATCAAATAAAAAATACAAATATAAGCAACAACAAGACTGATCATATATATTAAAATGACAAATCACGTCTCGTGCGTAATGGGTCGGGGATTAATTAGAATTATGTATGTGTGGGAAAATAACATTGTAGATTGAAAATGATTACTGCAGAAAGATTATGAAAACTTCCTGAGTGTTTGGATGTAGAAAAAATGCTTATTATTGCTTACTTTTGGGTAAAAATATAAAACAAGTACGAGATTGCTGTGTAGTGGATTCAAATTTACAAGTTCACCCTTATGATAAAATAAATTGTTTCAATAAACAGATTATCTACTTTTTAAAATAAGTTGCAAACACAAGCACAAAACACACTTTAAAAACAACCTTACCTACCCAGAGAGTTGCTAGTAATTTGGAATCCACCATGAAATCATGAATAATAAAAATGAAATAAGCAGATAAACATAATTGCTTTTCTTCGTCCAAACAAATAAAAAAAATACGTGCTTCCAAAAACAAACGATAAAATTCATATGCTTTTGTTTAAAATGAGCATATCCAAAACACCGCCTAAAATTAATTTTTTTTTATTTACGGCTTTAAAACATTTCACAACACAAGACTATTGACATGTTATCTAAAAAATACAATAACCTAAACCACACCTCTTAACACGAATTTAGATTTAATCAATAATAACAAATAAGAACATACCTCTCCGTCCTTTTTGACTGCAGCAGCGGCTTTCTTCTTGCGACCGATATCAACACCATAGTGTTGCAAATACCATTGCTTAAAAGGTGCAGCATCCACCTGAACAATTGCACTCTTAACAAGTGTTTGGGTTCTGACCAACTCATTGTTGGATGCATTGTAAACCACATCCAAAATACGGGTCTTTCGGGTCACAGCCTCACTTCCCCACGAGTAGTTACCGGTATCCAACCTCAACGCCCGCCACTTAACATTACCACCACGAACCCTAACCCTCCTAACAGTCTTGTTGCTTGAAATCTTGGTATTTGCTGGCTGTCTTCCGAGCTCATACCTTAAATAAAAAAAAATTACAACAATTAAGCTTGTAAACTATAGCAAGTGTCAGAAAACTGTATGAAAGGAGAACAATGTCCTTTTTTTAAACATCAAGAAATCTGGTAATTATTGACACAATATTAGGATGCTCATAGACATTGGCGCAGGTTGGTATTTGCGCCCAATCCCCCGAACTTTTCGCTCATTAGTGTAACATATGCGGTTTTTGTATAGAATTTTTTGGGTATATACGTTTTCGACCCCCTGGTTCTATAGAAATTTTTGGGTATATACGTTTTCAACCCCCCGTCGGAAATCTCAAGCTTCGCCACTGCTCATAGACCAACTCAAATCAGTAAACCGGGCCAAAACAATGAGCTGAACAGTTAGAATTGCATATTGGTTTAAAAAAATATATCGGTATCAAACAGAACAAAGCCATTCACTTGATGTGATATAGAACTTCAAAAGTTTAATGGGAATTCTACTCTTAATACCTTAACTTCTTTAAAAATCAATAAAATACCAATTAATAAGTCACACTATTCTACAAGTTTTGATCATGTCAAAAGTTGCATATCTTAGTTTTATCTAGATTTCAAATTTCGAAGGTTTGGTTTAGGTTTAAAACAAATAAAAAAAACCCATTAAAACCAGACAATAAGAATCTAGAATAAAGCTAATAACTTATTGTAAACTTAATAAATCAGTAAAAACTATCACACAACAAAGACATGAAGTAAATCTTTTCATCAAAAGCATAATAAACCCTAATTCTTAGTGCTAGTGAAACGATGCTATCAAAGCCAGATCCAGCAAGTATTCATATTAAAACACACACACACACACACACATGTCATTAAAAAAAAAACTAGGCAAAATATACAAATGAAAGAAGAAAAATGAATAGAAATTACTTTCGCTTCTTCCTCCAGGCCTTCTTCTTGCCTCCAGTGGCGCGTCTCTTGTGCATACTATCTCTGCTGATACCTGAAACAACAATGAAATTGTTTGAAAATCAGACATTGTCACATGAAGAATCATATCGTCGGTAGAATTGATTTAGTAGAGATTAATTAATTGTACCCATGGTTGCAGCTGAGTCCTCCGCCTCTAGGATTAGGGTTTATGCTGCTGCGGCTATGGAGTTGTATATAAGGTGAAGGGGATGAAACCTAGTCCTCACAAAATTACCATGCTACCCCTCGAGCCTTCATCTTTTTTAATCAGGGAATTAAGCGATATTTTCGTTTGTTCGACAATTTTTTTAACGGTGAGAATCTTTAACTTGTTGTGAGAGAGATCTCACACTCTCTTAAACAAAAGGCTCTAACCATACTCTAGTCAGATTATGTTGTCTTTATCGGGTACACGCTGGCGTCAGAGTTTGGCTAATGGCGTTCCCCGGGAAACCATACCACCTGCTGCCAAGAGCAGGGGTTTGCGCCGCCACAAGAGAGAGTCTCTTTGGCGTAACGCACGGTGGACTAATACCCGAGGTGGCTCGGGCTCGAACTCTTGACCTAGAGTCTGGGAGAACTAGCCTTCATTGCCTTTATCCACCAAATATGACACTAGTGAGGATTGAACTTGGCTCGATATGATTACGATAAAACATATACTTGTTTACCCAATAATATATTCAAATTTATTTTCTTATTATTTTTTTTTATTTTTATGAGAAAAGATATACTCGTTTACTCAATAATATACCTGAAATTGTTTTCTTATTATTATTTTTAGTGTATCTAGTACGAATTTGTTAATGTAAATACGTGTGGAAATGAAAAAAAAATTAGCGTTCATATATTTGTAAGGCCGGTGGGTGTGGCATGGCGTCACCCCGCCACATCATCGACGATAGCGCCCCCGGGGCGCCACCATCCATACCGCATGATTTAAAGGGGGCGCCGTCAATGTCTCGCCAGCACGTTAACGGAGGTGAATTGCTTTGATCGAGAGGGTGATTGGTCAAAATTGGGGCGCTATAGTGTAAAGTGGGTAGTTAAACCACACCCTGCAAGTTAAAGGAATGGGCTTTAAGGCCCCCTGTGTGACGTGGACATGGCGTGGCGCTGAAGTGGCGTGATAAAGCCCCTAGGGGCTTTATACCACACCCTCCAGCCTAAAATTTATATTAGTTTTTGTAGAGTATGATGTTTATAATATGTAATTGATTACTGGATAACTAGAAAAAAGAAAAATAATGGTGGTAACATTTTGTTTTTTAAAAAACCCAACAAATATACCCGATACTCGATAGATACCTGACGGGTATGGAACACCGTTTTTACAATTTGTATGTGGTTGGGATTACCAAACTCATCCCAAACCCGCTTCGTTGTCATCCCTAGTTTAAACTATACATGCTTATAATTTTACTAATAAAAAGTAACTTTATAGTAGTTACAAGTTACTAGGACCTCATTGTTACTGTATTAACCAACGAAATCGGATAAAACATAGTTTATGCTAAATAAATGTCTTAAGGGGGTTTAAAGATAGTGATACACCTCAAAACCCGCTGGGTCTCAACTGTTGTATTTACTTTTGGGAATATAGTTCTTAAACCATAAAATTTTATTAAACATGCAGCGAATCTTTAACGCTTCATCAATGCCAACTCTCAAGTTAAACTTTAACAAGTCAACTACATTGAGTGAGTTCTAGTTTATAAAGGCAACTATAAACTTTAGCAAGCAATAAATAACACATAATATACGTGTAAGGCACATCATTACATCACATAACTTTACACAATAAAATAAAGTGTAACACTTTACTATAAACGATAACATGCGCATTATACCATATGTAGTTATAGAACCTCCGGCAAGCCACAGAGATACTGTTGATTATCATTGGTCACGACGTTACCTTTAAACGCATTTATGACCAATTGTTAAATTTGACGTTGTTTGAGACTTCGGTATTAACTTTAGACATCAGCGTTAACTTTAGACGCGATAAGCCTACTTTAGTACTTTACCACTTTAACTTTAGAAAGCTTTACGCGTGTCAGGTTTATAATTTAGAGAATGTTAACTTTAGACATGTCTCTTCATCATATTTTCGGCACCTATGAGGCTAGAAGCCATACTATTACTTTATTTATAAAAGATACACTTTATCTTTAGAATACTTTATCAAGTACGGATATCGTCCCAAACATTAATGTCAAGAGAGGTCCGGAAAACCACCTGTACGATTTCTCTACACTTGGCTATCATATTATCCTGAGTCAGACAAATATCACAAAATCAGCTCAATTTTACGTTCCCATAACAGAGCGAAAAGTAACTTTTCACTAAACTAAACATAAACTTTTATTTCAAACTTTTCCCTTCAACTTTAATTTGACCAAAACATTTCATCTGTCTAAAATACTTAGTTGACTAAAACGCTTCATTTGTCATACTTGCCCATATTGTGCCTTCTCCATGGATTCCCTTTGACAGGGGCTTTTAACTCCAAATGTGAATTCCTTTATGTAAGTTCAAACTTTGTATTTAGATTTTAAAAAATTAGATGTTAAGGGCTTTTTTGTCTACTCATCCCGGACCCTTTAATTTTCGAGGATTCTCGGAGATCGCCCTGTATATAACTATAGGGTGCTAAAGAAAGGTTTTTAAAAGATCACTAACAATGGGCAATTGTAGGTCCATCTCTCGCCAAATGCAATTGAGTTTAATGTCGATATTAATAGCACTGTTTTTATATGCAAAAGAGATTTATCATTGTTTTTAGTAAGGGGAGGGGGGTGGTCACTAGTGACCATTTTTCCATCACTCACAATATCCAATCATGTTCCGCCATGTCAGCAACCATTTTTCCATCACTCACAATCTTTTTTAGTGGGGGTGGTCATCACTCACCACCACACCCAACAATTTCCCCCCAACCAACAATTACACTCACAAAAAAAAACCATCACGCGTTGAAAATATCACGAAATCGGATTGCGTTATACTATAACGCGTTATAAACTAAAGGTGGGGGTGGGAGTTTGTTTTTTATCACGCGTTATAAACTCTATCACTCGTTATATATTACTCCACCCCGCCTCCCCTAAGGTAAGCAACAAATCACTTGTTAATACCATGACTTTTGAGTATCTGTGCTTCTTTTTCTATGTTTAACTCACCAAACAACTACAATGTGACAAAATTACAGGGTTCCACTCACTCTTCCTCAAAAGTGTGTAGTGGTTTCACTTGTAAATTAAATTAAAAAAAGAATACAAAAACGATAAAATGAAGTGCGTTTGCATGATTGATCTAGAACTAGTAGACCCCATGTTGCCATCCTCCTCACGGTTGTTACTGGAGTAACACCCTCCTCTTTGGCGCCACCATAACGCCCATGGGGATATCTTTAGCGCCCCTTATTGCTAATGTGGAGCGACCTGCCCACTACACATAATCTAGATTTCACATGTTTAAACATTAGCCAAATCGTTTTAAATTTCACTAGGTTTTACACGCATTGTCAAGTTTGACAAGTTCAACACACTTGACTTGTTTGATACATTTGGTTCTCTAGCCCCGAGTCTATGGAATTCCTCAACATGGTCCACCAGGTCGTGAATAGTAATTTATGGGCCCTTAAGCGTCGCTTTATCTTTAGTAGGATCGGTTTTGCAATTCAAAAGGGGGTTGAGCTCAGCTTGTTGCCCGTTTACCTGTCGTTTGTAATTTGTTGTTTTGGTATTTTAATGAAGACTGGTAATTATTTTAAGCTAAAGTTAATTAAAACATAACTAGCATGATCACGTCTTAACCAGCTTCGAATCGTTTTGAATTTATCTACCTTGACACATAATACACATGATTCTTGAGCCCCAACCTATAGGTTATAACCGAGCCGAGTTGAGTTGATGGGTCATAACATATAACACACTCAAGGGCACGCAACAGGAGTGTGGTTCACCTTAAGAGTATACAAAAGAGTGAACTCTAAAGATAGAAGCTTGTAATGACATCCAAAAAAGAGCTTCTGTAATCAACTATGTGATACACCAATAGTAAAATCTACAGAAAACAAAAGCATGTCACCTGAAATTTACAATGAACAGTGCACGCGGAAACTTCTAGAAGGTATGCGACAAAAGATTTACCTCAACTTAGCAAGTTAACGTGGGCCATGACGAAAGTTGACTTTTTTGCTGGTTTGGTCAATGGCTTTGCAGAATGAAGAAAATGAGTCCTTGAGTTCATTGGGAAGAGGAAAGCTCAAAGAAGGAAGTATTCCATAGTCTTGTTGACCTCTTGTGGCCCGTGAAGAAAAGGAACGGGCCATTGCGGGCTGCTGTTTGTTAAGACCTTCGATTATGAAAGAAAAAGCACCGAATGTGACGCAGCTCTGCAAAAGCGCCTGTGGTGCACCTGGAAAGATGATTAAAAAGGTTAAATTCTTTAATGTTGTAAAACTCGATCAAAAACAGAGAAAAACATAGACAAATTCTCTCCAAATCATATAAAATGAGTATTTTTCGGTTATATTAGCTTATATACGTAATTTGCAAGACATCAAGTACCTGGAATACTTAAAGCAAGACCGGTACAACATCCAGCTACACCTGCATTAATGACTGTAAAAAAGAAAGTTAAATTGGTTATTAGTGTGATCAATCTTGTTATATCTCTCAAGCGTACAGATCTACAATTCAGGATTTTGTACCGTCATCTTTCCCTCGAAGCATCTTTAAGAAACATACAACCAAACTGTGGACCCCAGACAAAACAGCAAATGTCTGATGAGAAAGAAAGAATAATCATATACTAAATCAACAAGAGGATAAAGCTTTCAGAATTAGGTTAATTCAATGTCTAATTGCAACAAAATAATATTCAATACCTTAGCAGATGACGCTGCCTCTCCAAATGATCCTCTAAACCCTTTCTTTTTAATCAGTCCAGAACCTTAAAAACCAAAAAAAATGGCAATGTCAGAACTCAGAATGCACGTTCTCAAAACATTAAAACCAGGTTACACATAATAAGCAAACCAAAATAAATAGTTTATCTTTATCCTATTTAAAAAACAGAACTTGCGATCCGACCTTTAAATAATAATAATCGCAAACAAAATACAAGAAATTAGAAGGAAAAAATATATCTTAAAGACAAAATACCAATTACCCAACTATATCATCCATTGTCATACTTCTGCAAATTCCATCAAAACCAAGTTATTAATGCCCAACATAGCAGAGAACTTGGGGAATTAGTTTGACAGAGAAGTGTCACGAGCCAAATGTTCGAAGGTCGTTTTGCTATGGGATGTACTTAACGCTTGGGTTTGCTGGCTAGTCCGGGACTTTATCAGGGACGGTCTCTTAGCGGATAAGAAGGTGTACATGCCTAGTCGTGTCTATGCGACGAACGCACCACTGGTTAAGAGCTGGCGCCGCTCTCCTGATGAGTCCAAGGCAGGACAAAACCAGTGATCCACACAAAGAGCAGGATGGATTGGGTTATCCCGGGAACCCCGTAACAGAAAGCTCATTTAAGAGCCAAAAAAAAACTTGAAAATAAAAGAACCATTCTTGGCCCTTGGATCAAGAAAAGGAGAACTATTCTTAACATTTGAATATGTTATAATTCACATGCGAATAAACTCATGTAACATATGTTACATCCATTCACATGTGAAAAGATTCAACCTCAACCCTTGATTTTTTATCTTTCGACCATGTGTTCATTTGTTCTCAAGTTTTTTGAAGTTTCAAAATAAACCTGCCCCTTGGTTCTGAAAAACTAAATAGTGCCCTCTTCATCTTCTATCAAACAACATACAATCACACTATGATTGTAATTGTCATGGTTTAAAAGGTATCTAGGTGTTTTACCAATATATACACACATCCCCTGCGCAGGTGTGTAACCCTACCATACGTACGAATCAATATACAAGCATGTTTCTAGTTTAACTCACTATAACTGCCAACACAAAATATACAAATTCCATTGTTATCAAATGCGCTAGGCACACTCTAGGCGCATAGGGCTCGGCGAGAAGCGCAAAAAAAGCGAGGGCCTGAAAAAAAAAGCGCAATCAAATAAAAACATTAAAAAAACAAAGTTATGAACCGAAAAAAGCCAAATCCTCAAATTCCAAAAGTTTTCAAATATCATAAACCTTAAAATAAAACCAACATTATTATGAATCACCAAAATATCCCAAAACCAAAACTTTTAAGACTTGAAAACAATAAAGTTCAGACTTCCAAAAGTAAATAAAATTCAAAACCAAATGTTCTTCAACTTTAAAAATCATCGGAGTCGGAGTCGTCATCCACAGCAATTGCCTTGTCTTTTCCAGCAGCAGCATTCACTTGTTCTTCCTCTTGTTCTTCGGAATCTTCATCAACCAATGTTCTTGAACTAGAAGGCAATTGCTATGGATGACGACTCCGACTCTGATGAAAAAAAAAAGAAATTTTTGAAAATCAACACTTAAAGCCAAACTAAAGCCCTCTAATCACCAAAAAAAATCAAAGTTAAGTCAAGTTCATATATTAAGTTATTAACAAAGTACACAAATCTAGTAGTAGTAACTAGCATTGGCATGATAATACATCACACTTAAACAACAAATGCAACTAACCATAATAGAGGTTAGCTAACTGCCCATTCGCACAACATATAAAATCTCATTTTAACTCAAACAGGTGTAGTTAATAGCCCTGGCATAAAAAGATAAAAAACTCAAAACACCAAAAGCTTCTAACACAATAATTTAGGTGAGCTTACTGACCATTCACACAACATAGCGGCCATTCAGCCAAGATGTGATTGGCTAATTAGTCACCAAAAACACAATTAGTACTCAACTCTTAAACTAATTAGCTAAATCCATAAAACCGTATAGCAATGCCCAACACAGCCTTCTCGCTTCACTTTACCCCCCCCCCCCCCCCCCCAGGCCATTAGATGCATTTTTCAGACCAAGTTCCAACAAAATTCCGACCATAAAGCGTCTGAACAAGTCTGAAACAATTATACCAAGTTACCGACCCTTAACAAGCCTGGATTCAACCTAAAGGCTAAAACATGACTAAAAACTCTAAAAAATGTATTTTTATACTATACGCCTTGCCTACATACATAAAGACAGTGTTGTAAAATCGTAATTTAATTTCAGCTAACCGGACCCAAAATCGGTAGGGCGCTCCACTAGTGATGGAATTCCATCACTCACGACATCCAATCAAGTTCCGCTACGTCATCGAGCTTCACTCCATCACTAGTGATGGATTTTACTACGGGCGCCCATCACTAGTGATGGTCTTTTTTTAAATTATAAATTAACAATAATCTATACCCGGTTTACCTTATAAATAACTCAAAAAATACGAAATTTAATTGAAAAAAAAAAACATTTTTAAAAGACCAGTGAAACGAAGCCCTAATTTCCTCTCCGTCAATCAGAAATCAATTACCAGCAACAAACAAACCGATTCACATGTTAGTTTCTTCGAATTTCACAAACCCCAATCTTATTTAAAACACGCAATCACCAAACCATCTAAAAAACCTAACAAACAATCAATAAACTCAACAATTAAAAACCGGTAATTTTTAACCACGACGATATACATTACCGTAACCAAATACGGATCCCATAAGCCCGCCGGCAGCGGAGTCTCCGGCAAACCGGAAAAGGCAGACTAACGGTGGACTTGCATGACTAACGGCGCCGGTAGTGGTTAGGGCATCGGAAGTGACGTTAGTTGTCGTGACGGTGGTGTTCGTACCGGCGGTTTCTATATCAGAATCAGAATCGTAACCGGTGGGATCGGTGGCCGGAGTTGCTGATGACATTTTTTTGGCTTGGTTTATCTCGAGTGTAAACCCTAGCTAGATAAAGGGGTTTGGTTTGTGTATGGGTTATAACACGCTATCGTAGGGTTGTAAACGAACCGAATGTTCAGCGGACCAATTCATAAATCGTTTGGTGGAAAGTTCGTTTATATTCGTTCGTTTAATAAATAAACAAACACGAACAAGAAATTTCGTTGGATAAGTTGAACAAACAAACATGAATAGAGGTTGCATTCGTTTATTTATTTTCGTGAACGTTGGATAATGTTTTTATTTATATTTGCTCATTTATATTCATTTGTGTTTGTCCATTTAAATGTTTTCTATGTTATATTTTTATTTTATTGGCTTTTGTCTTTAAAATTTTGAAACCATAGTTATACCATATGCCTTCGCCGACATTCATCATTTGATCATTTCAATTTAAGTTTGAGCTAAAACTTGAAAACTTCTTAATTTTTCTGTTAGTTATGTTTATGACTAGTTTGTGCTAAAGTTTGAAAACTTGTTAATTTTTGTGTTAATTATATGTTTATGACGATTATGTCAACTATATTCGGATAGTTCTATCATGTATTTATATATTTTTTGTAGATTCTTCGTAATCTTTGTGATGAAAAATGCAGATTGTATTTTTAAATGAATGTATAACATTTGTTTGTGTTATTTATGTCTGTGCATTTGTTTATGTTTGTTTGTTTGTGTTTGTTTGCGTTCGTCTACGTTCGGTAAGTGTTCATAAACATGTTCATTTTCTTAATGAATAAACACGAACAAGAATTCTCGTTCGGTAAGCGTTCATGAACATGTTCATTTTTTTAATTAACGAACATGAACAAGAAATCTCGTTTGATAAGCGTTCATGAACCGTTCATGAGCATGTTCATTTCTTAATAAACGAACATGGACAAGGCATTGTTCGTGTTCGTTCGATTCGTTTACAACCCTAGCTAGAGGTTATACTCGTTTAACCAAAGGGTTTAGTTGAAAAAAGAAAGAGTGAAATGTCAAAATCATCCTTGAGGTTCGGACATTTGCCATTTCTTGCCACTTTTATCCAATTTGCTAGCCCCGTTTTTAGCGTTAACTCACGGGTATTTTGGACCTTTTGCCTGAATTTTTAATTTAGCCCCTTTTACACCCTACCCCCTTTTTAAACCACTGGTGACTCCAACTTTCAACACCCCTACACCACCGGCAGCCAGCACGACTCCGCCTTCCACCACCAGTGGCCACATTCCCCGCCTTTAGCTACTGCCCCCTAATCTTTACTAGGGACGAGCATTTTTTTCCCAAATACCCGTATTGATACTCGTACTGATTTTAGGTACTCGGTACATGTATTGGTACCCAAATTTGTTGATTTTGTTTTCGGTACTTTCGGTATTGGTACGGGTACGGATAAAAAAAGTACTGGTACCGAATTTTTATAGAACTTTAAAAGTTTTTTTATATTATGTTTTATTTTATATTATGATATTTATGGTACTCGTATTGATTTTATCTATTTGAAACCCGTATCGTATTGGTACTCGTACCAATTTTACATATTTAGTGTTTGTACTATATTAGTATTCATGTCGAATTTACCTATATAGTACTCGTACGAGTGCTCAAAAACTAAAATAAAAACAAAGTGGTACGGAAACGGGTACCGTACCGAAATACCCATACCAATACACGTATCCGTACCCGTACGATACCAATATATTAGGTACGGTATTTGGTACCCAGTTTTGTTCAAATTCGATACCGGTATTTTTGGTACTAGTACAGGTATGGATACTGTACCAATCTCATCCCCAATCTTTACCATCATCCCCACCTTTAGCCGCCGCCCACCATCATTGGTTGGAGATCGGAGTGTTTTCACCGGGATACTTTACTTGCCGTAGTTTATGATGGCTTGTGTGGGGATTCACCCTGTCGACCGGAAGTCCAACCTCTGCTGAGGTTTGAATTTCATACGTCTGTTTTATATTCGTGAACATTTGTTTGTGTTCGTTTGCGTTCGTCTACGTTTGGTAAGTGTCTAGGTATGGTTTGATGTTTGTTGAGGTTTAAATTTCACACGTTTGTTTTCGGGAATCTTGTTTTCCGGAATTTATGGTCGTTGTTGTCTAGTGTTCTTGTCGTGTTTTTATTCTCGGTTTGCTATTCATGTTGTCATATGTTCATCATTTCTAGTTGGATGAGGCTTTAATATTGGATATTTTCCAAATATGGGACCGAATCCGAGGATAACTTTGTATTTGGTTAAAACTGTTTGTGTCTAACTCGTCTCATGGCAAGATGGTGCACAATTCAATGTTTATAGGGGGTTTCCGACATCTTTGGGTGGTGGCAATAGGAGAGAGATGGCAATAATTGATATTTTTATTTTAGTTTAAAAGTAAAAAAAAGTATTTAGAAAAATAATAAAGAAAACTAAATAGCTAAAATGTCTGAAATACCCTTGACTTAACAATGAATTTAGACGGAGTTAGCAAATTAGATTGAACTAGCAAGAAATGGCAAACGCTAGGTGTCTAGATATAAAAAAACAAATTATTTTGGATATAAAATGCCAATATGCCCAAACTTCATGGATGATGTGACAAATTTGTCAAACCTTATGGACGATTTGACATTTTAGTTCTATGGTGTATTTATTCAATAGATAAAACAAAAGTCATCTATGCATGGATGGTGTGTTGAGTGTCTAGGCATCCAATATCACATGGTTGGGGATGTTGGAGTGGGCTCGACTAACAAGAAGGAAAAAGGGAAGGTAAGATGTTGTGACAACCGGTGATTTACGGCTCTAATTACGCAATTAACAAGTGTTTAAAATGATAATAAATAGTGTTTATGATGTAGATTAACTTAATTAGGCCTCTGGAGTGCCTGGGAAGGCCTCTTCGACATTACAGTGCGCGTATGATGATCCGCGAAGAAACTACTGAAAAATTTAACGGTAATAAACTGAAACCGAACAAAATACTGACAACGCTGACGAGTACGGATTATCTACGAATATTTTATAATTATAAATTTAATTTTGTGAATTTATTGGGCTTTCGTGCGACACAAACGCAAACGTGAACTAAAAACGCGATAGCAAGAAACGCATCAGCAACGAAACGGAAGCGATAGAGACGCCTGTCACCTTCAGAACTTACATTTTATGCTATATTTAGCTCCGTAATCAAATTTTAACTATCGTAGTTGAAACCGGATCGAAAAACGGATTAAAGACGGCAACGATGTAACTTTTCGCGATTATTATCGTAATCGACAAACGAACGCGCCCAACGCGACTACTGACGCTATTTTTTGTAATTTGCTTCTAAGAAATTTGTTTACGATATTTTTACGCTAAGCGGGTGCGTTAACGGGTTCGTCGGAATTATCGGGCCACATATAACACGCAACTTTGGGCTTGTGGGCCTTGGGCCCAAGCCCAAAGCCCATTTCACATGACCCTAGTATATAAAGGGGTCCATACCCTTGATTTCCCTTAATTGTGCAAGCAGACCAAACAAACACACACACACACACCTCACACTTCTTCTCTCTCTCTCTCTCTCTCCGATATAGTGTGACCGGACTCCGGCCGGCAAAACCGGCGGAGCCGGTGGCGATTCACGGCGGCGCCGCCGTAAGCGGCGGCGGTGGAGTTTTCTGGCGAGCTTTTTCCAGCGCGTGACCCCCCTCCGTTCTTCGTGTTTCCAACAACACCCAAACCCCCCTGTACCCTCGTTTTCCGGCGGTGACACATCGAAAAAGAGAGAGAGAGAGAGACTGAGAAGAGAGAGAGAGAACCGACGGTCCTCGTCTCGAACCAGCGGTCCTCGTCTCGAACCGATGGTTCGTGTCTCGGTCAGACGGTATGTGCCTCGATCCAGTGGTTCGTGTCTTTATCCGATGAGTTTCAGCAGCGGATGGTGTCTCGGACCGGCGGTCCTTGTTATTATCCGACGGTTTTCAAACCCCGAGGAGGATGATGATGAATAACGGCGACAGCAGGCGTCATGGAGGTGGTCCGACGGCGATGGTGGCGGAGGAATGTGGTGGCTCGGCTTTGTTCAAGATAGGTTCAGATTAGATGATGTTCGGATGTTTGGTTCAAACTGTTTTAAGCTTGGTTCGGGTTTTGTTTCGACAGATTCGGTGTTCGGGTTAGTGTTTGGTTCAACTCGGTTTGACTCGGTCAAACCGAGTCAACTCAGTCAACAGTTTGGTTCGGTCAAGCATGGTCAACAGCTTCGGTTCGGGTTAAGTGGCTACGGGTCAGGCTCCGTTCGGGAAACTCGGTCAAACCGAGTCAACTCGGTCAAACCGAGTCAACTTGGTCAAACCTGGTCAACTCGACGAGTCGACTCGGTCGACTCAGTTGACCCGGTTAACTCAGTCAACTTTTTCGGCGTTCAACACGAAGAATGGTAAAGTTAACGGCGAATTAATTTGAAATTATATAGTTTTATTTATGTCGTGACAACGAGCTCGAAACGATTAAATATTAGTTTATATCTTGAAATATTCAACAAGAATTATATAAGTATTGATTATGTTGTTTGAAAATTGACTGTATTTTGATAAAAATAACGACAACTTGTGTTGTCGGGGCGTCCAAATACAGAGGAAACTCTGTCCGTTTTTCGAGAAAACCCAAAAACAAAATGTGTTTTTATTGTAAAACGAGAACCATCTAAGTCAAACGACTTTTATGAAAACAAACACAAAAGAATATTACTTTCAACGACACTTTACAACTTTCGAAAGCAACGACTATTCGGAAATTATTTAAAACAAATAAATATAGTTATTATATTTATTTTAAAACTCGAAAATTCTACAAACCTTTTATAAAAATTAATATAATTACTTATATTGTTTCAAACGCCAAAAACTCGATTTCGTTATGCAAATACATATGGCTTGCTTATTTCCAACGTCAAATAATACGACTCCTTTATAAAAATAAATATAGGGTATATGTTTATTTCGAATATCAAACGACACGACGATTGTGTTACTAAAATAAATATAGTTTATATATTTATTTGAAATATTAAAAGACGCGAATTCGTTTTATAAAAATAAATATAGCTTATATATTTATTTTAAATATCGTACAACACGAATTCTAATATAAAATAGATATAGTTTATCTATTTATTTCAAACTTCAAACAACTCGACGATCCTTTTATAAAATAAATATAACTTTTATATTTATTTCAAAACGCCTAAACGGCACACTATGAATCATATATATCGCGTACGAGTTTGTTACATGTTATTTTCATATAAATGTTTGTTACATACACAACGACTTCTCAAAACGACTAACGAGATTCTACCGAAATATTTATATATTTTTATATAAATATTTATATATTTTAAATCTCACGAGAACTAAGTGTTTTTCAAAGACTTAGTAAACTATTACCGACATTAGGCGAAACTTAACGAGTATAACTTAATCGTTATTATTAAGTTATCAACTTACCGTTGAATCGTTCGGTTAACGATTCGGTAGAGCTCGATGGCACGTAGTTTAGTTACTGCGTTTATTTAGAAACTTATAAGATATTCCGTGTTAAGAATATTGTAGAATGCACGCTAGCGAGTCTCGTCTTGGAAACGACATCACGAAGTCGTAATTAAGCTAGCTTTGCACATGGAAATCCAGGTGAGTTCATAACCCTACCTTTTTACGGTTTTTACATTTTTATAAATGTTTTCGGGGTGGAAAGACATGCACGTTTTGTAGAAACATACAAAGTTTTCGATGAACAAAGATTGCATATTTTTAGACAAGCACGTTTTGCAAGAACATACGTTTTTGAAGGAACAAAAACTATATATTTCTAAACCATGTTAGAACACGTTTTAACTAACACAAATGATTTGTGATTTTCATTGAACACAAATGGTTTACGAATGATTCATACTAAATATGCCAGTTTTACAAAACAAATGCGTATTATCGAAATGTGAATGATTTTCATGAGTGAGTACGGGATCGTCCTAGTTATAATACGGGGCTGGGTTGGTCTGCGTACGTAAAACGAGACAACCCAGTGAGTTCATGTCCCCCTTTTCTCTTAAACTGTTTTTGGTTTTATAACTCTCGGGGGTGGAATACATGTTACGAATGTTTAAACGGTATGAAATGAGTTAATTAGATCATGTGAGCATAAATTGAATTTGAAATGCCATTAATTCTTAATTAGGGACGAAGGTTAGATCTAACGGGTACGCCCGAACCCCACTCATGGTACTTATGTGACCACTTGAGTGCTTCGGTGTGCTAGTCGAGGTAAATCGACAATGGTCAAGGTAAATTGACATAGTCGAGGTAAATCGACAATAGTCAAGGTGAATTGACATGGTCAAGGTAAATTGACATAGTCGAAGGGGAATTCGACATAGTCGAGGGAATCGACGAGGGTATAAGCCTACTCATTTCGAGTGCTCCCTATGTCTTCACATGCTTTAATGTCCTTGTAAAACATTAATTTGATATGTTTATATTCTCTTTCATACCAGGGATTTACAAACATACATACATACTTACAAAGATTACAAGATTATTTGGAGCTCACAGTGTTTATATATATCAGGCCAAGAAAAATGATTTTTCTATATTTACACGACAACTTTAAAACCGGTTATCAAAAAGATTTGTTTTAAATCTTTTCCAAAACAAACTATGAACTCGCTCAACTTTATGTTGATTTTTCGCATGTTTCTTTCTCATGTTACTTTTCAAAATTATGGCACGATTGGAATAGGAGAACCATTGGAGATTCGAGTACTTAGTGGGCATTCGTTTTCTAGAAGTCTTAGCTTATTTGCTTCCGCTGTGCGATGAAGATACCAGTCCAGTCACGCCAGCTCTGATATTTTCGGGGTGTGACAGATGTGATGTAGGTAGGTCTTTGGACAGATGGAAATGGGTATAGTGGGTTGGGTTTTGATGAATTGATGATGAAGGTTTAGGTGATTGGTTGATTGTAGGGTTGTTCAAAAAGTCTTCTTCCTACAGTCTTCTTCCTTGTGTTCTGGTATTTTGCAGAAATTACAGTAGGTGGAGCATTTTCCCGAATGCTTCTTCTTACAGGCTTTACAATATGGTGTCGAGGTAGAACCTATGTTTTTCCCACAATTGGAATTACCATAGCGAAATTCCTGGGTAAGCCTTTGAGCTAGGTTCTTTCTCTGGTTTTCTTCTTGTGTACGTACCAGTTCATCTGTCAAGGTATTAGCTAGTTCTACGGCTTCTTCTATAGTTTGGGGTCTAGTTGCCTTGACTACATGTCTAATTTCACTGATTAATCCCCAAATGTAATGGGAGATTAATACTGGTTCTTGTGATGCTAGGGTTGGCACTATTCTAGCATATTCAAAGAATGTAGTAGTGTAACCCATTCAATTAGCTATCAAATAATTTATTAGCTATCTGTTCCTTTTCATTAGGAGGGTAGAATTTCCTTTCCACCATGCTCTTAAACCCATTCAATTCCATATTATAAACCATGTCACTTCCCCTAGATTGGAGGATAGTGTTCCACCATTCTAAAGCTGAGTTCTTAAACAGATTGGAAGCAAACATTATCTTATCCTCTTCTGCGCACTTGCTTATTTTTAAGACTACCTCAGTCTTTTCTATCCAGCGTAGAGCTGCAATGGCCCCTTCATTGCCAGAGAATTCTATTGGTTTACAGGACCATAATTCTTTGTAAGAATAACCATAAGACATGGTTCTTCTTCTTTTTGGAATTGGTACTTGAAGTAAGGGTCCATTGTTTACGCTGTGTTCAGGTTCAGTAGGTGGGCGTTTACTTCCAGTATTACTTTTATTATTTTCCGCTTCCTTAACCGTTTTGATAATATATGGCATTACGTCTATAATCCCTTGTGCCACTATGTGTTGGATGGCACTGTTATCTACTTGGTTTCCGTTATTATCGTTATTCGGATTTCCTTGATTCACTTCGTTGTCCATCTGGATTTTAAATAGTTACCACATATTAATATCATAATATAATATCAAATGCAAACCATCACACAACAAGCATATTGATCAAAATCGTCGAACATTGCGACCTTTACTCTATTATATATATATATATATATATATATATATATATATATATGCGTCTAGTACAAACTGGAACTGAAATCTAAAATACAATACTAAATTACTAATATGCATCTGTAGCTATTATCTATTTTAGTTGGTTATGATATATTATTTTTTTTATTTTTTTCATACAAACATATTATATATATATATATATATATATATATATATATTATTACTACTATTACTGATATGGGTTCGTCCAAAATTGCATGTTACGCTCGTCATATTTCCAGACGAGCCTTTCACCTATCTGTCTCATTCTCTCACTTCCTTCTAATATCTACTCACCAAAGGTTCGGAGTTCTTGTACATTCTCATTACTCATGGGTGGGGCTGGTGTTGGTATTGGGTCAGGAAACTAGGGCATCGGTTCTTCATGTGGGTAAGGGTTCTCTAGGATTTCCCTGATGTACTGGTCATTATCCCAATATGGATCTAGTGGGTCTAGTTGGGATAGGGTGCTACTGGGTTTTGCATGGGTTCTTCTATTGGGTACAATTCCTGATAATCTCTGTGGTCATCAAACCATGGGTAATAATCTGGGGGATGGGGTACTGGGACTCTAGGAATTTCAGCTGGGTCAAAAGCAGGTGCTGGAATTTGGTCTACTGGGTTTGGCTCAATTTGCATAGGTTGTGTGGGAAATAGTGGTAACAGCTGGGGTGCTATGAGTTGTTCTAGATTCGGGTCTGCAGCTGTGGTTGCTAAGATATGAAAATTTGCTAATCTTCTATTAAGCATATCCTGGGTATGAGCATTCATTTCTCTATTGGCCGCTGCTAAGGCCCGCTGTTGCTGAAGTTTTCTCATCATTTTTCTACGCTCATGAGCTCCTCTGCTGAACCATCCTCTCTTTTTTGGAGGGAATGGCTCTTCAGATTGTGCTTTGAATACGAAAATCCCTTCTTCAGTGTCAGCCGAATACCCCGAGGGGGTAGGCTGGGAAGAGGTTCCTTCATCCCTAGGTGAGCTAGATAGTTGACGGTAAGCGTCCGAAGTTCCTTGGTCACTCATACTGTAAACTAACAGATTGTTAAATAACACAAAACAATAATATATGCACGTAGTTCCTATATAATTTCCTAACATAACAGATAAGATTTTGGTGTCAGCAGAACACTTCTTTGGCTGAAATCAGTGGCTGTAGCTCTGATACCACCTTCTGTCGCAACCCCCGACCCCTGCCTCGAGAGGCGGGCGGCCGCGGCCTACTCAGAGATAGTGGTATCGGTGTTTATCATTATTTTGCAGCGGAAATTTCATCAAGACTGTAGTTAGGAAATATTTTATCATAGTAAAACACCACATTTTGTAATAATAATTATATTGGGATAAAACACAAGTTTTTGTTACAAACATGTTTATAGGGATAACCCCTATTTTATTGAAATAAAACATATTCTTTATTTAGGTAACTTTTATAGCCACTTTTCCAAGCCTTCAGTATTGTCCAGCTGGCTTCTACTTGGCTTTCACATTTTGTTACCTGAAACGCGTTTAAAAACATTTTGTCAGTGGGAAATACTGGTGAGTGAATCCCAATTTAATCAAGACATGTTTTATCAGTTTTACAGTATTGAGGGCGATCTCGCAATTACATTTGTTTATTTTTCTACCTTAATTACCACCCATGGTACTGTCAATCCTGACTGGTGGTAATGTTACTACTCACGGTGTATTAACAAATTTTGTATACAAAACCCCAACATACTGACGATAATTCTAGAATTACAAATACTCAATCACTATGAAATATAATTTAAATACTTGAGGTTTTGTAAAAACAGTTTGCAAAAAGGTTTACAAAAAGGAAATTACTCACATTGTTATCTTAGGTAATTTCCTGTGGATTCCTGGCTATAATCTATAAATGTTAAATAATGCACAAGCGTTAGTATAATAATCCAAATTTACATTAGTTATACCTTCCTCGAGACAGAACTCCAACAACTACGTCAGGCAGAGCCTCAACAGCCGTTATGGAGTGCTAGATCAATCGGGCAGCGCATCTAATACGTAACCGGGGGTTAAAATACTTACAATGTTACGCCCAAAATTTTTCCTTTTTAATTCATTTAAATAATGGCATACTTATCTAATGAAATCTGGGCATGACCTGTTCGTAAAACGAGCGATCCCCTGTTTTTCACATTCAAAACTTATGTTTAACACGACACATTTTTAAAAGTTATAATATCCGCCATCAAACAACTTTGGCACACATACAAAAATTGTTAAGTTTAAGATACCAACATCCTACTAAGGTTTTCAACCGACAACATAATAAGAACTAAGTTTTAACTACTAAATATAGACAAGCGACAAAAGTATAAAACATTGTTTTCTTTACAAAAGTAGCGGAACATGAGACGGGCCTTGAAGCGTGTTCGAACCGGGCGAAGCTTGATAGCTAAACTTGAGATTTACCTACATCGTCACAACAAAGTAAACTCATTAGAACTAAAATTCTTTCATTTAACTCAAGTATCCAACTTACGGACTTTAGCCATTATGACATCCGCAAACTTGTAATTTACTACATACTTTCATTCTTGCACATAAGTTTGTTCCAAATAGAACTTCATACCATTCCTTCTATTCTTACTTCTAAACCTTCGACCCGTTCATAAAAGGGTCCACATAAATACCATTTTCATACTTGATTCAATTCGACACATCTAATGTTAAACACAACAATATAATAAAATCATGAATTGTACAAGTAGCGTACCTAGGTCTTGATTCCCTTGTTGCTTCACTTGACTTGAACTCTCTTCCTTAACACCTATACATAACCATTCATACTTTTAATTTATGTCTCATACCCGTTTACACACCAATGGATAATACTTCATAAAATTTACACTTGTTTCATAACACATTCAATTCACATGAAGTTTATAACTAACAAAGCTAACATCTTTAATAAGGCATTTCATCAAACACTTGGTGTGCATATCATCAACAAAGCATAAGGTACAAGTGTTCAAAGCATGGTCCTACTTGTTCACTTTCTAGTCTAACAAAAAAAATCAACCAAGTTCATATCTTTCTTTCATCCTACCTCATCTCATCTAATTTCTCTATATCAATTCATGGTCATGTATCAATTTTCACCTCTGGCATACATGTAAAGCATCATGTTTATCATTCCTTCACAACAATTACGTAATACACTTAAATCATTCAAACAAATCTGAAATCAACAATAATTTCGACTACTATGAAACCCTAACTCTCAATTATATGAGATTTCCACATAATTTCATGATTGGGTTAAAACCCACTTTCTACAAATCATTCAAATCAGAAATTCCTACTTACCAATCGTTGAACAAGCTTAGATTAGTCGAATTTTGAGTTCATACATCCATTTGGGCTCTTAATTTCCTTTTGATTTTGAGAATTTCATGAAGTTAGGGTTTGTCTCCTTGGCCCCTTGCTCTGATCGATCCACACAAACACACCAGAGTGTGTGTTTGTGTTTTCCTTTAATTTATTTGTTTTTATTAAAACTTCATTCCTTTTTCACAAGTTTAGTCCCTCTATTATTATTGTTATCTATTACCACATAAACTATCCCACTTTTTGATTTATTAACATATTCATTTAACTTGGTTGACAATACATAACTAGGCATTTAGAGTAACATAATAAATTGCATATTTTGGGGTGTTACATACAACGAGGCAGAGCTTCGCTAATTAGGGGGGTATAATGCCCGGGTATTATAATTGCTACGTAGAAATTGAGAGAGAAAGAAAAGATTTTGAGCGAGTTGGGACTGAGGCCGATGGCCTCCTTATATAGTGTTTTTCGTCGAGTCCGTCGCGCCCCGCGTAAGCCGAAGGCAAAGCCTTCGCGGCCCGCGACGTATGGGTGTAGGCCCTAGCCTTGCTGATTTGTCGAACTAAGCTTGACACGGGGATGCCACGTGGCAGCTCAGGGTGCCGCCTCGTAAATGGGCGCTCGCGGCCCGCGTAAGACCAAGGCTAGGTCTTCGCAGCACGCCAGAGACTCAAAAATTTGATTTTTAATTAATTTTTATAAAAATAGAGGTATTTTAGGCCATTTCTCGTATACGGGGTGTAGTTTAGGACGTATTGGGGTGTTCTAAATATTTTTAGGGTGTCGGAAATATTTTAGGAGGGTTGTTATAGTCAGGTGGGTGGGTAACTCTATAAGATTTTGCTGAATGAGATGCACAAATCTTCAAGAAAAAGAGACTGATGACAGTGATATGTCATTTTGTGTGCTTTGTTCTTGAAGAAGGTTTGGATAAGAAGAAGAGACCGATCACAGTGTAAATGCTATTTTGGACTCCATGATGATAATGAGGATGACGACCAAATAACATCCATACATACGACATCGATCTATGTCTCCAAAAATCCACATAACCACTACAACAACAAACAACAATAGATCATACCAAAAACCAGGATGCCATATTTTACTGACAGATCAGCTTCATCTAGAGTCGGGCGTTTCAGCTGTGTAGGAAAATCGGCATATATCTAAGGTATTCAAAGGTTCAAGGCACAAAAACTTCAAGAAGAAGAGACTAATGACAGTGAAGATTTGGAGGAGAAATTGGATTAGCATTTTTATTTTTTTTATTTTCTATTTTTTGGGTCATTTTCTGTGGTTTGTTATCTAATTCCCCGCTGATAAAATGCATTATTTCTATAAATTGCTTATACAACGCCAAGATACTACAAACACCAAACGCCTAAAAGTGTAAAAACTGTGAAATCGGATCCTGGCCGAACACGTTGTATATAAAACGCCAAAATGCCACAAACACCAAACGCCAAAACTTATAATAAAATTACTTAAAACAATTATTATTAAAAAAACTCCAAAAATTAACTAAAATATATAAAACAATGTGCAAGAGAATAGAACAATGTGCCATCTTTATCTAAACGCCATTAAATACAAAACGCCAAAACCTAAAAGATGGGACGTGTTACAACCTTAACAGATGAAGCTGAACAAACAGTAACTACAAACAGTAACTGAAACGACAGAAACTTTATTACTAACATTTATTATATTAAAGGCCACACCATGGTAATTGAATTTGTTTATCTTTTCAAAACGCCATAATTACATGTCACATTATAGGTCTGCATCCTACATGGCATGACAAAAGAAACAAAAAATACACATCAAAAAAATATAATTACTATTTTTTTAGCGCCAAAAACATATATCTACCTCGCGCCAAAAAAAGGTCATTATATAAGTAGAACAGGTAAACGAAACTTACCACTCCACACATTCTCTAAACATGCCACACATTGTCTAAAACGCCATACAACTTAAAAAAATGGCTCAGGTTATTGCATGGAGGTTTGAGAGGTCGGAGAGACGTTTCGTCCTAAAGTTCTCTGACAGGAGAAAGGTGAAGGTCAAGACAATCAAGGCCATACTTAGTATGGATGAAGCCGTTCAGAGGGTTATTTTGGCCCTTGGGATTCTAATGGCCGGCGATTGTGAAAGGACTCGAACGGTAATAAGAAGATTGAAGAGAAAATTTCCAGCAGATGATGATGATGTGACGATACTGATCTACCAATAGTTACCAGTTGGAGTTTGGATGAACAATCAAGAACTTATCAACACGGGGTGAATTATTCATTGACAATGGATGAAATGCCGAGCACAGATAGACTACATCTTCTTGAACTTTAGCACCTTCGAATGATGCAAGATCCATGGATGTGGTGATATTTAAGTATAGGATGCAACAAAGATGAGACGAGATTATGGCGTTATACGCCAAAGCACAAGATGATGACGACGATGATGAGTCTGAAGAAAGTGATGAACAAAGCAATGGGTACATCTCTGATGTAATACCATCCATAAAAGACTATTAGTTTGGTGTTATTTCGTATTAGTTGTAATCTTTTGAATTATTAATGAATTATAATGAATTTAAGAACGCCATGAATGCCAAGAAATTTATCTTTATAACATATATGGGATTAATTCAACGGGTGAAATCTACAAAAATGCCTAAAAATTGTAAAGTTTGAATTATTAAAGGTATATAATGAGTTTGTGAACGCCATGGACGCCAAGATGTTAGAATTATTAATTGATTTTAATGAATTTGGGAACGACATAAATGCCAAAATGTTTACTATGTAACACAAAAAAGATTAATTCATCGAGGCGGGTCTAAAAAAAAAAAACGCCAGGAGTAACTAAACGTCAAAAAAATCTTACACGCCAAAAATGAAACGGTGTTGTGAGACACGCATTAGAAAAAGAAGATAAAAGGACAAAAAAGCCCCTCCGCCTTCATTATATCGCGTGCCACGTGTTCGGTCAGGATCCGTTCTCACACTTTTAGGCGTTTTCTCCTGATCGTGATTCTCTCTCTCTCTCTCTCTCTCTATATATATACATATATAGAGAAAGTATAATGTACTTCACGCCTTAACGTACATTAATGTACTTCACGAAATATATAACATGCGTAATTATTTTTTTGACCAAAATAACGTGCGTGATTTTGGATCCCATGCGTGATTATGTGGTCCCATGCGTGATTATGTGGTCCCATGCGTGATTATATGTTCCATGCGTGATTATACCCCTGATCCAACGGTTACCATTGTCTCCTACGTGAAGTATGATAAGCCGTGAAGTATGTTAACCTTTCTCTATATATACATATATATATATATATATATATATATATTTATATATGACTAATTCTAAACAGAAAACCATGCCCACTTGTTTAAACCCTCAAAACCGATATGTGTGGTAGAGATTGTGTCATGTGTTCAGATCAACTTTATAATAGTCATTTTACATTGTCTTACACAATCCTATAATCTATGGGATTTGATGTTTAGTGTTGTACTTCTCGTTCTATTTTCCTTTATTCTCTCTCTATAACATCTTATCAACTAACAAGGCTCTAACAATTTGTCATAGATTTCCCATTTCTCTCTCACCATCTTCTTTCTTCATTCATTGAGCATATTCCTCCAGGGTTTCATGTTACACTAAATCTCAATATTTCCATTGAAGATCCCTTTCTCCAACCATTAGTAGAAGAAATTCCAGGTTTTTTAAATCATGTTCATCATGTTTGTTGCAGTAAATTTATTCATGTTCATCACTTGAGTAAATATTTTTTTTTTTTGAAACTGTAATAACTTCAGTAAATAGTTTATCTCATTTTTAGAAACTGTCACATTTAATGACGTTTTTTGGTAAACATCAAGATGTAGAAAAACCTTTAGATTGACATAGTTGACAAGAAGAGAAAACTTGACTTGATGAAAACTTCGTTTCACGATGTGTTTGGTTTTTTTGCTGTTGCATTCAAGCTTGTTTTTTATGTAACAAAGACGTATTCAACTTAGTATATGAATTTTATAGATGGTTGTGAAGGTAATTAAGAGAGAGAGAGAGAGAGAGAGAGAGAGAGAGTGGAAAGGACGGACAATGTGATTCAAAGAGAGAGAATGAGATGAATATTTTTTTTTCTGGGAGAATCAAACGTGCTTCACCCTGCTCACGTTCCCGATCAAAATACCTTCTTCTTGATGTGCCTGGCATATTTATGAGTAATCTACACTTAATGGCATCAAGTTGTTGATCTTCTTGAAAAACTTGTGCTTCCCATTCATTATACTCACTTGATGAATCAGATCTCTCAGATGAGTTTTCACTACTAGACATTTTAGAATTTAATATTTCCATATGGATAAGAAAGCATATCATTACACTCCTTTATACAAAAAGATGTTAGATAGTGTTGGATTTTTATAATATTAGATATAGATAATCTAAATAATATCTATGTATCCAATAAAAAATTGACAAATGGAATTTGATGATAAAGTTAAATTTACTAGATAATATTACACATAAACCATAATGGCGTTACAAACTGAAACTTCAATATCTTACAAATACCGTAAAAACAAACCAAAAATAAAAATACACCGAACTAGATTCAGTTCCCATAGAACTTCGACAGCAAAGAACGTTTGATTTCTTTTTCTTTAGGCGAGAAATACTCCTTTTGTAACATTGTGTTAAGATAAGTTCCATTTACTTTTGCTCCTTTTTTTCACTTTCAATCTTATTTTGTTCTTTTTTGTTGCTCGAACTCAATTTCTTTTCATGAAATCAATTTGAATATTTCGGGTAAGCCTCATTGCACGAAGTTCGTCAACAATTTTATCGGAAACCTTATCTTATCTTTTCTTTTTTTTAGCTTCATCTCAACCTATTGGACGTTGTAGTGTAGATGTGTCACACACTCACACCCCAACCGATGGCGGAATCATCAGGGCACAACAATAGGCGAATCAGATTGCTCAAGAGAATCCATAACAACTATTTTGTGACAATATTTAATGCGTTCATTATCCCATACTAATAAACAATACATCAGTAAATAGTTATACAGATTTCATGTTCTCTCAAACAATACAAATCCGACAACCTAGATTTATGGTGAGTTTCTAAACTTCGTAGCTTGATTTCGAGATAGCCTGCGATTTAACCTGCAACATACGTTAAAGCGACGTCAAGACAAAAAGTATTGGCGAGTATACAGGTTTGACATGGTAAATGAAGTAGATAAAAGTGCTGCGAATTTCCACATACATAAACGAGACACACAACATATATACTACAAAACAAATACTACCAGCTAAGTCACTCGATGCTAGCTAAGGTGGGATGTCGCAAGTAAAAGTCCTAGCACATATGTATCAAGCATCACGTGTAAATATGTACGACAGTAATTCGCATGTGATAATAGTTTTGATAAGTGCGTTTTAGATATAAACGTATGTTACACCCCAAAGTGTGTTTAAAGCGTTAAAAAGGGGGTCAAGTATACTCATAGTAGGTGTTGAACAAGTAAACACAACTTGATTGGATTGATTGAGAGCGCGTCCGAGTTAGCCTGATCACAGAACGATAGCGTGAGCGTTGAACAATGTGGAAGTAGTGCGTCGTGTAGAATGAGCGATTGGATGGCGGTTCGATCGGATGACCGTCCGGACGGATGGTCGTCCGGACGGATGGTCATCCGGACGGATGACCATTCGGTCGGATGGTCATTCAACTGGAGAAGTGTGTTTGTTGAACTTTTGAAGTTTTCGTTGTAGTGTAAATAAAGTCCTTCGATCGGATGGACGGATGACCGTTCGATCGGATGGCAATTCGTTTAAGTGGAAAGTTACAAGAATTAAGTCCCCTGTCCGGATAGTCATTCGGTAGGATGGTCATCCGATCGGATGACTATTCGGTTGGAAACTGACATTCCTTGAAACTTTGCAAAAATTGATTAAGTGTTGAAATCACAAGTCACCTGGTGGAATAGTCATTCGATCGGATGGTCGTCCGATCGGATGGCTATTCGATCGAGCAACTATTTATTTGGAAATTTGAAAAAACAGTTAAGTTGAAAAGGTCGCGGTTTGACGGAGAAGGTATGACGGCGTGTTAAACAAAGAAAATCACATCAAGTCCAACTCGTCCGATTGGACGGGAATCACCCCGTTCATTCAGACTCGACTGTTCTTGCCGGAGTTCTATATTCAACCTGCGAATCGGCCGTCTCTTTGGTAGAGATCCATTCTCAGGCGGTCCTCTACTAGAGAATGAGTAGAGAACCTGAACGAGCTTAGATTCTGTCGGTTTTGCATAGAAGAGTGTAAAAGAGTTGAAAGAAAGTTTGAATCAGTTGAAAAGTGTTTAGATCTAGCTTAGTTTTGTGTAAAATCATGTGGAAATCCTTTAGATCTGGACCGTTCTTTGATGAGATGAGGTCACACTTCAATGTTCATAAAAACCCGAGGTGATGTCACCATAGAACACCCCGAATCAAGTGATTTCATGGTGAAAATGTAAGGTTTGATGGAGAAGATGATGAGAAAGTGTGTGCTGATGATGAAAGTACAAGATTTAGAGTGAAAACTTACAAGAATCATGGGGAATCGAGAGAAAAGTGCTTGAGAGCGTGCTGGTCGGATGAGGCTGTCACGTCAATGAACAGTTGATGTGACAAGTGGGGTATTTATAGGTGAGAGGGAGAAAGGCGTTGGGAATTTACGTGGGTTGGACGGCCGTTCGATCGGATGGCCACCCAATCGGATAGTCATCCGGACAGATGACCATTCGATCGAATGGTCATTCGATCGGGAGGTTTGTGCGTGTTGATTGAACCCTACAAAGGAACAGTTGATAAAGCCAAAACTGGATCAGATCAGTGGATTCACCATAAGCAGTTGTTTGCATCAGATCTTTCCCCTTGAATGTGGCCTAACATCTGATGACCTCTAAGTACTGCCCTTCTCAACAACTGCTGATCCCTAAAAGACTGTTGAAGATAAAGCACTGATGCTCAATCTACTGATATGGTTCAAGTACTGCTGAAGACACAAAGCACTGCTGGAGCTATAACAGTGGAATGAAGAAGCAATAGTTTACCTTATTCTTTGTATTATCTGTAATCAGTTGTTTAGTCATTAGTGTTTGTAATAGTCAGTGGTTAGAGGTTGTTAGGAGGTTATATGTCACTTTCATGGTGACATCAGCCAAAAGATGCTCAGTGGTTTGTTCTGTACTATAAATAGAACAGTACCCTGTACTGTTCTATCAGCTCTCTTCATCACCAAGTCATTCTGTACGAACAATCACTGTGAGCTCAGGCTGAGGGGGAGATAATGTGCATGCATGCTGTGTAATTGACTATTGTAATAAATACAATCATTCGATTTCATGTTAAACATGTTTGCTGAAACTTATTCTCTTATTGATTGTGTGTTGAAAGTTGGTTTCATTTAATTCCGCTGCATTATATCTCTGTTTCATCTTCATTATTATCAAACAAACACAATCAAAAGAAACTCAGATCCTAACAATTGGTATCAGAGCTGGGACAGTCAAACTTGATCTAACACTCATTTTGACGTAAAAATTCAGCTCAATTTCATTGATACTCTCGATTGTTCGGTTTAAGTTGTAAAACAGAGTAAGGTATAATCACGTACAAAGTTGATTATTCAGTGCCTGAAAAACAACCAGAATGACGTCACAATCACAGGATAACAATAATAACGTTGGTTCTCTCTTCAAACCACCTATGTTGGTCAGATCTGAATACAACATCTGGTAGCAAAGGATGGATCACATCTTAGCTCAACAGAATATCGGATGTTGGAAGTCGGTTATCTTTGGACCAGATGTTCCAATGGCGCCGAGTACTGAGGATCTAAAAGTCATGGTTCCTAAGAAAATTGAGAACTATACTGACCAGGATTTTCAGAAAATTAAACTGGATGCCAAGGCATTTAGTATCGTTGCATCTGCACTACCAAATGAAATCTATGCTGGGCTGTTACACTGTAACAGTGCCAAAGAATTGTGGGATGCACTTAAGGAACAGTTTGGGGGGACTGAAGAAGTAATTGAAAATAACAGGGAAATTTTAAACCAACAATATGAAACCTTTTGTCACATTAAGGGTGAATCATTAACACAACAGTTTGAGCGGTTTAGCTGTCTCATAAGTGAACTGAAATTGTTATGGTTGAATTTGCTAATGCAACACAAAATAGTAGGTTTCTAAGGTAACTTCCTGAAAAATGGGACACAATTGCTTTTGTAACCAGGAATTCAGTTGGGTTCAAAGATCTGACCCTAACCCAGCTTCATGGTAGACCCCTGACCTATGAAAGGGAGTTGAACCAGAAAAAGAAGTTACAAGAGTCTGGGAAGGTTGCAGATGATTATTCATTTGGCAACACAGCTCTTTTGGGTCAGGAAGAATCTGGTAGTAGTAAGGATCAGGGTTATGATCATTACATTGACATAACAGCTGGTGGAGCTTTTAACAATTCTGATTCTTACTCATCCAATTATGCTTTTACAGCTAATGGAGAAAACCAGAATTCTATGCTTTGAACTCAATGATCTCCAGCATTTTGATCCAACTGATTTAGAGGAAATGGACATATTGCACCAACTTGCATTGCTAAGTGTTAGAACCAACAAGTTTTACAAAAGGACAAGGAGAAAATTTCCAGGGTTACATGGGAATCTGAAAGAATCAAAGATAAAATGCTACAAGTGTAATAGGTTAGGTCATTTTGCTAGAGAATGCAGAAGTCAAACCAGTGGACCTATCATCACACATCCTAGCTCTAACCCTAGACCACAAAATAACCAAACCACTATGCATTATTCCCAATATGCCCCTGCTGCTCATGTAAACACTGCTCACTATGCACACCCTGCAACCCCTGTTCCTGTTCACTATGTCCAAACCACTGTTCCTCAGATACAATATGTCCAGGCCCCAGCTCCTCAGGTTCAAGTGCAACAAGTTGCACCTCAACAAGCTACACCAGCAGTGGTTCAACCAGATCAGCAAAGCTTTTTCACCCAAGGCTTTGTTGACTAGAGTAGCTTACCTGATGAGCTAGGTGATGAAAATTTTGCATTCTATGCTAAAAATGATGCTTCTAGTGATGATTTTTGTTTTGCAGCATTAGAGTCTATACTAGAAGGGCTGGAAATTGAAGAAGGACAGTCAAATGAAGAAACAGTGGATACAATTGCTGAAGCAGTGGTTACTGCTGTTGCTAGTGAGATACTGTTGGGAGAAAATTTAGAACCCCTGTTGGAACCACTGTCTGACCCCTGGTCTGAAGAAGAGGAGAAGAAACAAGGTGAAAAAGAAGAGAAAGTGCCTGAAGAAAATGAACATGTCTGTGATTGTGCCATGATGGCTGCAACTAAGGTATCACCCCAGGTTCTTAAAAACCTTTGTTCAGACAAATGCATCATAGCATTTGCAAACATTAAGGAGGTGAATGAAAACCTTAGAGATAGATTGTTAAATGGTGAAGTACAATTTGATAAATCTTTAAAAGAATTGAAAATCAAATTGTCTGAAAAAGAAAATGAGATTTGCAGCATCAAACAAGAGCATAGCATAACCAAGGACCAACTCCAGACCTTGATAGAAAAATATCATGTCTGCAAAAAGGAGTTGGAATACACCCAAATCACTTGTGAAAAATGGGCGGAATCCTGCAAAGGTTATGAGATTATGCTTGAAAAACAGCTTGTAAGCAATGTAAATTTTGGCATAGGATTTAGAAAAAATGACCAAGTTGAAAACACTGCTGCAAATCAAACTGGTTCTGTTGAAATCATACCCACCAACAAGGATGGTCAAGAAGTTAAAATAACTGATAAACTTGGCAACAAAATCACTCTGGAAAGATCTGTTGGGTCCTCAACTTTTGAGGAAATTGAGAAATACCAGTTCAAACCCACATGGTCGATGAGTGTGACATCCTTGAAAATTTCAAACCTATGGATTTCACCACTGTGGATGGTGTCAAATCTCCAAAGGCCAAGGTCATTCCTCTTAAGGACATCCCAACAGTAGTTCAAAACTCTGTTGCAAAGGAGTCTGAAAAGAAGAAAAGAAGAGAAAAGATTAAAAACTTGTTCTGTGACTTTTGTGAAAAGAAAAATCATTTGACCAAAGATTGTTTTCATTTAAAATCTTATTATCTTAACAAAACAAGTACCATTGTGCCTTCAAAGAGCTGCACCATCTATGGAAAATCAAACCATTCCACTCAGAAGTGTGTGTATTTAAAATCCTTTGAGGTCAAAAAGGAAGAGTACACATCAAAAACACTCATGAGTTCATCAAAACCACAAGTCAAGAAACAACCACTGTTTGTGCCAGTCCAAACAGCTATTACGAAACAACTGAACCAAACCTCTGTCAAAAGAGAGGTTCAGGTGACTGATGCACCCCCTGCTAACCAATACCAAAGAGGTAAAGGTCAACCACCATACCCAAGGGTCCCACATGTTTATGAGGCTTACAAAAGGCCTTCTAAACCAAGAGTGAACAGGTATCCCTTTGGGTATCAATAGTTGATGAGACAGGACCCCCAATAGTGGTTAGAGAAAAACGGTTCTAAAGCTGTTTGAACACCTGAGCTAACCACTGTCCGTCCACCTGAACTTAACACAGACACTGTTGAGACCCCATCCAAAGCCTTATTGGCTTTGGAGACCCTCCTGAACTAATTATTTACTTGATGTGTAGGGAGCTTCTGCATGCTTAGATAGTCTTTGGTATGTAGATAGTGGAGGCTCCAGGCACATGGATGTAGAGCCCTACTCAAAGAATTCAAAACTCATGGAGGGGGTGATATATCTTTTGGTAATAATAGTAAAGGGAAGATGATGGGTTCTGGTACAGTACAGTCTGGAAATGTTAAGTTTGAAAGTGTCAATCTGATTGACAATCTAAAATTCAACCTCCTCAGTGTCTCACAAATGAGTGATAAAGGTTATGGCTCATTCTTTACTAAGGATTGTTGTAGGATTGTTGGGCCAGAAATGGTCAAGAAGATTGAAGAAATAATAAAAAATGGAAAAACTCAACTTGTTGCTCAAAGGAGTGGCAATGTTTATGTAGTTGATTTGTCAAAAGAGAGCCCCAGGACTGATGCCTGTCTGTTCTCAGCTGCCTCTAACAAAGAGACAAAACTTTGGCACAGGAGATTGGGGCACACAAATCTCAAGACAATCACTGCTTTGTCAAAATAGGGTTTTGTAAGAGGTCTTCCTCAAAAACTTTTCACCTGTCCTGAGCATTGTGTTTCTTGCTTAAAAGGAAAACAACATAAAAGCTCATTTAAGTCCATTGAAGAGTCCAAAACAACCAAGTGCTTACAAATGCTGTACATGGATCTATTTGGCCCAGTAAAAGTCATGAGTTTTGAAAAGAAAAGATATTGTTTGGTAATTATAGATGAGTTTTCTAGGTTTACATGGACTTATTCTTACATTCTAAAGATGAGACTGCAGGCATTCTGCAAGACTTTGTCAAACAGGTTGAAAAGCAGTTTGACTTGCCAGTAAAAGTCTTTAGGAGTGACAAGGGTACAGAATTCAGAAATAGGGAGTTGGATGAGTTTTGTGTGTCAAAAGGAATTGTAAGGCAGTACAGCATTCCAAGGACACCAGAGCAAAATGGGGTTATTGAGAGAAAGTAAAGGACACTGATTGAGGCTGCTAGAACCATGCTTGCTGATTCAGGTTTGCCATTAACTTTCTGTGCAGAGGCTGTAAACACTGCCTTCTATGTCCAGAACAGAGTTTTAATCAACCCCAGGCATCAAAAGACTGCCTATGAAATTCTGTATAAAATCAAACCGCTGATCTCATACTTCAAAGTATTTGGCTGCCCATGTTTCATTTTAAATCAAAGAGATTCAATTTCAAAATTTGCAGCCAAAGTAGACCGTGGATACCATTTGGGATACTCAACCACTGCTAAGACCTACAAAGTGTTTAACACTAGGACTAAGACAGTGGAAGAGACTTTGAATGTAAAGTTCAATGAACTTTCTTCAATGAAAATCATTTGATCTTGATAAATTCACCTTTGAAAATGTTTCTGTCAAGACTAACAGTACAGGTCCATCTCAACCACCTCCATCAGACAATGGATATGAAGTGACCATTCTACAACAAAGTTTCAAATCCATTGCCAGAGCAGCAGATGTTCAAAACAGCTGTCAAAGCTCAACCACTGCTACATCAACAGTTGTTGACCAAAGAAGCCCTTTAACCCCTGCTTCCACATCATCAAACACTGTTGATAAAATCCTCAAACAGTGGATAAAAGTCAACATGTTTCCACACCAATTCCTCCTATTCCTCCTCCTCCATTTCAAGACACTGTTGGATCATCAAAATCACCAACAGTTGTTAGCTCAGATGATTCACATCTGCTGCCCTCACCCTTAAATGCCATTGTTCCATACAAAGGAGATCTAATCTTCTTGAAGTCTCATCCACCAGACCAAATCATTGGCAACATCAGTGAAGGGGTGCTCACAAGAAGTCAATCCCAAAACACCTGTCTTTTTGCTGGTTTTCTATCACTTCATCAACCTGTCAAGTACCAAGAGGCACTGAAAGACAACAGTTGGGTGGAAGCCATGCAAGAAGAGCTCCAACAGTTTAAAAGACAACAAGTATGGGAGCGTGTACCACTGCCAGAGGGTGTGAGTACTATTGGCACAAAGTGGGTCTTCAAAAATAAAACTGATGAAAGGGGCATTGTTGTCAAGAATAAAGCAAGGCTAGTGGTTCAAGGTTTCAGACAGGAAGAGGGCATTGACTATGATGAAACTTTTGCCTCTGTAGCAAGATTGGAAGCTATCAGACTGTTCTTGGCCTTTGCTGTCAACCACAAAATAAAGGTGTTTCAAATGGATATAAAATGTGCATTCCTCTATGGTAAGATTCAAGAAGAGGTATATGTTTGTCAACCTCCTGGTTTTGAGGATCCATTTAATCCAGATCATGTATACAAGCTAAATACAGCTTTGTATGGCTTGAAACAAGCACCTAGAGCCTGGTATGAAACTCTTTCCACCTTTCTTCTCTCTATTGGTTTCACAAGAGGTAAAATTGACAAAACACTGTTTTTAAAATGGAGAGGGAAAGACTTGATGATTATCTAGATTCATGTGGATGACATCATTTTTGGAGGCACATGTTCCAAATTGTGTGAAGAGTTTAGACAAATCATGACAGCTGATTTGAGATGAGTGTAATGGGTGAACTACAGTGTTTCCTTGATCTCCAAGTAAAACAACTGCAAAATGGTACATTCATTCATCAAAGCAAATATGCTAAAGAACTTTTAAACAAATTTGAGATGAATGATTGTAAACCATGTAGTACACCCATGGCAACCACCAAGCTAGTCATGACTGATGAAAAGGATGATTTGGTGGATCAAACATTATATAGAAGCATGATTGGGTCCTTATTGTACCTAACTGCATCTAGGCCAGACATCATGTTTGCAACATGTGTTTGTGCAAGATCCCAATCAGCCCCTAGAAAGTCTAACCTAATAGCTGTGAAAAGGATACTCAGATACATAAAAAGTGCTCCCACACTTGGTATCTGGTATCCTACTAATGGGAATATTAAGCTTTCAGGTTTCACAGACAGTGACTTTGCTGGGTGTAATGCAACAAGTCCACATCAGGAGGGTGTCAATTTCTAGGTGATTGCTTAGTATCTTGGCAAAGCAAAAAGCAAGCAGCTGTTTCAACATCCACTGCTGAGACAGAGTATATAGCTGTTGCAAGCTGTACAACCCAACTGTTATGGCTTCAAAATCAATTGCTGGGTTCTGGTATCACTGCCTTAAAGACACCTCTTATGTTGGACAGCCAGGCAGCAGAAAATATCATCAAAAATCCAGTTTCACATTCAACCACCAAACACATTGACATCAGACATCACTTTGTGAGGGATTGCTATGAAAAAGGTTTGATTTCTCTGCATCATGTTCATACCAAAGATTAGTTGGCAGATGTGCTAACAAAGGCTTTAGACACATCTACCTTTGAAAGCTTGATCTCAAGGATTGACATGCTTAACATGGAATAACTGTTAGTGCATTATGTGTCTATCGCCTTCGTCAATCCGAGCCGTAGCGATAAACAGAAGAAAAAGAGTCGTTATTTTAGTGATAGCTAGAAAAAAAGGCAAGTTGGCATAATTGTAATAATGAGAAATCTCATTAAATGCCTTGGACTATAAATAGGAGATTATGTCATAGATTAGGGACTTTTGCTACATTTGTCATTTGGAGATTTCTAGATCTAGAGAGAGAATCTAGAGAGAGAAAGTGTTGTCATTGTGATTCAAGGTGCTGTACAATATCAGATTTATAATAGAATCATGTTTATATTACGTCACGTGTGTTAGGTCGCGTTCGTGTACGGATTCCGCACGTTTCACGTTCGTTTCGCAATCGTTTCGGAGTCAAAACCTGTCCTACAAGTGGTATCAGAGCAGGAGCTCGATTGCGCTGACCAAACACATAAATTCGTACCAGATTTCATCGATTTCAGATCTGATTTTCGTCTAATTCTTCATATTCTACTCATTTTTCATGTTTTTAACGGTGTTTCGTCAAATTAAACGTGTTTTACCGGTCCGAATCTGCTGATTTTTTAGTATGTTGTGCGAAAATACTTGAATTACAATCCTACAAAGTTTCAGATCTAAACTCCTAGCCGTTTAGGAGAAATCGAAGGTTTTCGGTCCGATTTCGCGTAGTGACATCAGGTAGGTTCGCTTATAGTGACATCAGGTAGGTTCGCTCATAGTGACATCTGGTAGGTTCGCTCGAACGGAACAGAGTAGATCCGCTTGAACTGACAATACCTGGTCCGCTCATCCGGACAATACCTGGTCCGCTCATTCGGACAATACCTGGTCCGCTCATCCGGACATTATCTGGTTCGCTAATCTGTACAATACCTGGTTCGCTTATTTGAACATTGCTTGGTTCGCTTATTTGGACATTGCCTGGTTCGCTTATTTGAACATTGCCTGGTTCGCTTATTTGAACATAAACTGATTTCGCTTATCTGTCAAAGAACTGGTTTCGCTCATGTGAACCAATCAGTGATTCCGATCAAGTGACTATTTGATTCTGCTTGAACGTGGTTTAATTCTGTGTGACTGTGCTGATTTCACGTGATACATATCATAGAACAGTGTGTTTTTGACTGATTAATACGTATCGGCCCAATCATACTTGTGATTTAGATTGATAAAGTCGGCAACTGTGAATCTAGAATGAAGTAAATTGCATGTGTTGTTGTCAGGCCACTTAATACATTTGTTAATATCAAGAAAATGGTGACAACCCACTAATCGTTGGTCCAATGAGAATAGGGTAAACATTAAAGTTGTCGGTTCCTGAATCCATTTATTGCATAAGTCATCAGCCCATGTGATCTTGTTTATTGTCGATGTTTGGTTTGGTGGAATTCAAGGTTCAATAGAATCATATTATAATCTGTAGTTGTCAGCCCACGAGAATTTGTCGATCATTAAAAGCTAATTGTTTGACATTTGTGAATTGATATCAGAATCCACTAAATTGAACGGCCCAATCAACAGTTGAGTGTAATAAATGTTGTGTGCAGCCCATGTGATGATATCTCGATTCATGTGTGTTTATGAGATTTGCATGTGATTTAGACTTGGCTTTATCAATTACTAATATATCAGTTCACAAGAGGTGGTTCAGTTCATTTGAATTCAAACTTGTTCAAGGTCGTGTGGTTTAGTGAGGTCATTGGAAAAGGTCATTGGATTTTGATCCGGGTCATAGCAGTCCGCACAGTTTGTCAACCTTCAGTCCGCACAGAAAATTCACCAGTTCGAGTATTATTTTAATTCAGTTGTTTGATAGTGTTTGAACTGATTTTGTTTGTTTGTTTGATTCAAGGTTATTGAAGATGTTAAGCAACAGTGAAGAGTTCTATAACACATTCTACAACGCATTCACTTCCGAATCAACAGATAGAAGATCTGAGATGAAAGAATATTCAAGAGAGATTTCGGAGAACTTGAAGTTTGAAAACATGTATGGAAGTCAACAAAAACCACCAAAGCTGATGAAAGTTGAAGATTATAACTGGTGGAAAAACATATTTGAGGGTTGGGTAAAAGCTTTCGCTCCTGAAAGTTGGTTAAAAATGACAGATGGATACACTGAACCAGTAAAAGAGGGAGGAGAGTTAATAGATCCAAAAGATTTCTCAGACATAGATATAAAAAATGTTGTGGCTGAATATAAAATGATTACATTCATCAAACAGTCAGTGAGAGAGGATATTATCTCGTTACTTGAACAAGAGAAAACTTCAAAGAGTTTGTGGGAAGCGTTAGGGAAAAAGTGTGTAGGAAGAAATGAAATTGTCAAAAATAAAAAGAAATTGTTGCGTAAAGAGTTTGATCTTTTCAGTTGTATGAAAAATGAATCTGTTTGTAAAATGATCGAGAGATTTGGGCATCTAAAAATGGAGCTGGCCAGACATGAAATTTCATATTCTGAAGAGGAGCTGGTGGATAAATTGTTTGATTCATTGCCAAATGATCAAGAGTGGCAATACTTCGCTTTAATGTTGAAAAATACAATTAAGCCTGAAGATTTGAAAGTGGATTTGCTGATCGAAAGACTTGAAAGCCATGAGCTGGAGATAAAGAGATCTAAAGTCAACAATCCGGCTTATCAGCAGAATGTAGAGCTTTACTACAGAGGAAATGTACCTCAGCCTGGGTCTCCAAGAACAGCGTTTTCTGCAGAAAGCTCAAATTCAGTGAACAATGAAAGTCTTCACAGTGGTTTTCACAGTGGATCTTCTTCAAACACTTCAAGTCAATCTGCTTCTAAGAATTTGTTTCAGTGTAATATCGCAGTGGATCTGAAGAATGGGCAGAATTTCAGCGAAGAATCGGCAAAACAACAGATGGTTTTCTTAGCATCTGTACTTGAATCGTATGAAATCCTCGTTGCAGGGAAGATTGGCAATACCAACTTGACGAAAGAAGATTATGACCAATTAGACCCCGAGGAGATGGAACTCATGGATATAAGATGGTGCATGGCCAGTGCGGTTCGTCGGGCACAGCGGTTCATGGAGATCACGGGGAGAAAGTCAATTGGTGGACCATCTACCAAACTGGGATTTGATAAATCTAAGGTGACATGCTTCAAATGCAAACAAAGAGGTCACTTTAAGCGCGAGTGTAGAAATGTGTATGCTGATGAGGATTCTGCAAATCCGTTCAACGAAGATTATTACAAGAAAGCGATTTACCATCAGAACAAGTCTGAGCCACCAAGATTGAAACAGCCTGAAGAAAAATCAAGGGCTCTTGCAGTTATATATGACGATGAAGGTTACGACTGGAGTCAAGTATGCCCTGAAGAAGATGCTGTTGGGTATGCATTTGTGGCTGATGCTGATCCTGATAGATGTTGGAAAGCAGACTATGCAAGATGGGAAATTGGAAAACTAAACGAACCATTCAAAGAAGCCCAGAGAGCAAAAAGATGGAATGAAGAGTTGGAATGTTACATGGATCCACAGGGTAATCCAGTAGTTGATCCATCAAAAGTGGATTTTGATGCTGTAACCAATGTGTTTCCAAGTGAGGGCACTTTCAATACAAGAAGGCTTTCTGATAAAAGCTATTTGCCAAATTTGATGAACAAGTTAAAAGAAGTTTTTGAAGCAAGTTTACCGAAGGTGGTAGAACTGAAGAAAAGAAAAGAAGAAGAATTGAAGAAGATGATAGAAGAAGTGAAGACTATTGCAAAGCTTGCTGAAGAGGAACAGAAAGCTGAAAAAGAACAGAAGAATGAGGAAGTTCAGAAAGAAGAAAAGGAGGAAGATCAGAAAGCTGAAACAGAAGAATCGGTGCTGAAAAAGACTGAGGTAAATGAAGTTTCTGACTTGTTGAATGTTGAAATTGTTGATAAAAATGAAAACAAATGCAGGAATTGCATAGAAATGTGCAAAGCCTGTATTGAAAAATATGAATTGATAAAAACAAAAGATAATGAATTAAGCAAACTTAAAAATGGTTTTCATAACAAAATGTAAGGATATGATTGAAAAAGAAGAAATTTTGAAACTAAAAGTTGAAAATTTGACACAGAAATGTCAAGGTTTTGAAAAGGATAATGATGTTTATAGACAACTGTGTTCTACAAAATGTGTTGATTGTGTTGAAAAAGAATCTAAATTTCAAGATTTACAAAAACAGTATGATTCTTTAAAGTGGTCGAGTCAGAGAGTACAAGAAGCTTATGATACTTTGAAAAGCCAAGTCAAAAGTTTTGATCAAAGATTGTCTGAAACTTTAGTTACTAAAGAAATGTATGAAAGAAAGTTTAAAGAAAAGCAAATTGAATTAAACAAGTGTGTTGATGAAATTGCTAATCTTAAACAAGTCTTGGCTGAAAAAGAAAAGATTGTTACAAAACTTCAAAGTTATCATAACTCTTCGTACATTCTCGAACGCATTTTCAACATCACACCAGATGACAAAGATACTGAAAATTGCAAAAAGGGTATTGGTTCAGAATTTCATCTGGTACCACCACCATTGAGAAACAATTATACTTTTTATGATGAGGAAAAGGTGGCAAAGGGTTTGAACATAGCTGACCAGTTACCTGAAAGTATTGATGTGACTTACTCCAAATCTGATGATGCTAATGATTCAGAGGTGGTAAGTAAGGTTGTTGAAAGCGTTTTGAAAGATGAGTCTACAAAAGGTAAGTCTGAATCACAGGATGAAGATGAAGGAAATCTTTATGATGGTTATCTGAAAAACACAAAATCCGAGAAAAATTTGAATGATGATTCAAAAGGATTGGTTTATACCATGATTGGATTGGATAAATTATTCTTAGATGTTGTATTCCCGATTCAGAATGTGATTTCAGAGAAGGTCGATAAAGTTTTTAAAATGGTTGAGATTGAGAAGTCTGAGATTCCAAAGTTTGCTGGTAAAGGTCATAAATCTTGTTATAACAAACCTGGTTTTAAGAAGAAAAACATGAAGGCTGGTTTAGGTTATAAAAAGAAACGGAATTGGAATCAAAGTAAAAAACCAAATTTGCAACAAAAGATGAATTTTGTTCAAGGGAAAAGCTTGAAAGAAGAGAAAAAACTCAAATTTGGACAACAGTCTAATGAGGAGTTTGATGCTATGAAAAAGAAACAACAACAGGCCAAGGATGTTTCAAAGAAAGTGTGTTTTAAATGTGATCTGATTGGACATGTTGCACGGAAGTGTCCAAATCCAAAGCCTGTTGATGTTGAAAAACAGAAATCTGAGGATGTGAAACCAAGGTCAACCAGATTTGATTCGAAACAAACTTGGAGGTACAATACAAACAAGTTTGCTTCAAATCAAAATTGGAAATCAAACCCGAACAGGTTCGATTCAAGACAGACTTGGAATTCTCACACACCCAGATTTAGAATAACACAGAGTTGGAGAACATCTGTTGATATGACAAAACCTCAAGAGTTTTGGAAACCTAAAAATGTTATTCAAAATCAAAAGGTTCAAAAAGAGACAAACTTTTACAAAAGAGGTACTCCGGTAGGTCAAATGTGGAGTGCTAAGAAACAAGTGACGTCGGAAAAAGATGAGAAAGTTGAAGTCAACGCTGAAAGAGTTTTAAATGACAAAGAGTTTCCGAAATTAAATGAACATTATTGTGTTGAAATGCCTAAGGTCCAACAGACCTGGGCTAAATTGTTCAAATGATTGATAAAGTTTGAATGTGCAGGTGCTCAACGAAGCTGAAGATTGTGAGAATGGTAGTTGGAGCAGCCTGGCACAGGAAGAGGTTGCAGGACCCTGGTTTGGTTGAACAGGGAGTTTAGTTTGATTGTTTTCTGTACATAAATAAACAATATTTTCAAAATCCTAAAAATTGTAAAATTCAAAACCAAAAATATGTTTTTAGTTTGTTAAAATTTGAAAAAAAAAAACCAAAAATATGTTGTCTTTAATATTGTTTTGAATGTATGTTGACTGAATACGCCGAAACCCTCATGGCTGAACAAACATGATTAATTTCACAAGATTGAAAAACGGTTTTCAAACTGTAAAATATCAATGTGTTGTAAATCATGGGGGTATGTTATATTTTCTGCAAATCAGTGCATGAGAAGCAGAAAATGGATGGCGAGACAAAGCTATCAGTGTTGGTTGTAAAATTTTCTTTAAATGGTTTTGCATTTTAGGGGGAGAAAAATTTGTTAGAAAATACAAAAACATTTGAAAAATTTGAAAAAAGCCAAAAACATGATAAAATTTAAAAATTGAGTTTTGCGTAAAAAGAGGAAATGATAGTACATCAGTAGACAGTTACAGTATGCTAAAGAATTGGAAAGTCAAAATGTGTTAAACGATCTCACTGTGGATGTGTCGGTAGATTTTTATACACTTAGTAAACTTTTTCGGGATATAAACCTAAATTCAAACACTTGCTTATTTCGTGGGGAACACTACTTGGATATATAGGTAACCCCTGAAATCTCGTTTGAAAGGTCTCATAATCTGATATACTAGGTTTTTATACTCAGTGATATCTGGGGTATTATTCCGAGACTTCTGCTGAACGGTAGTTCTGACCTAGTCCTCGAATAATACTTTCTGCAAATGCTTGAAACACAGCATCACCCTCAGCATATATGATAAGACAATAAAATTGCTTAACAATGCTGTTGTAAAAAAGATCCTCTAAAGGGGACACACCCACAAGTTGAGTCATGATCTCTCTGCTGAATGATGGTTCTGACCTGAGCTCTCATGATTCTTCATAATTTATTAACCCCTTACAGATATCATTTGTGTTATAATTTCCTGTAAGACTGAATATTGGGATCTGGATACGGGAGTATATTCAAGAGGTAGGACACATGAATGGGTTTAAGTTCTTAAAATACCTAATTCGTATCCTGAATCAGTTGAAATTTGTATGAAAATTTAAGTGGACCAGTATATCGACAATCTAAGTGAATTGTTTAATTCTTAATGTGTAAGTAAGCTCAACGGTACTTGTGACTTGTTGAAAACTGATATGATCCTCTGACGTATACTCAAACAAAAATATTGTCTGTAAATATGTTTGTACATATTTCTTTACTGCTTTATATTTCAGAAAATACAAAAAGATTTTGATTTCTGCTTTATTTTCGACAACCGATATCTGAGTGTTGAGTTTCAAAATCTAAGTAAGCTGACCGTGTTTCTGAAAATAAAACAAGTTCATTAATTTGAAACTTGTAGTTTTAAAATCAAAAATTCAAAAACAGTTTGTGATATCTCCAAGGTCATTAATTTGGACTTGGGTGATTTACTGTGAGGGAGTTGGATTCTTAAACTTTGCCATATCAATTATGTTTGTTGATAGGGGGAGTGAATATATTTAGAAGTTTGAATTGCCAGATTACGATTCTTGGATATTCTAAATATTGTTACTTATAGATGTTTGAGTGTTTGCAGATAGTCCAGATTATGATCCCAAGAGCAGAGTCTAAGGGGGAGTCTGAAGACGAGCTCGAAGCAAGAGGGAGCTTGTATTCGGAAATCCAGGTGTCGATCCCAAAAGCACGGAAGCTTAACGAAAGGGGGAGTCTGAAGGAACAAGAGTCTAAGAAGAAGGGAAGCAACGGAAGTTCGAAAACAGATCCACGAGGATTCTGTTCGTGAAAGAGAAAAGACAAGATGCTACGAGATTGACTACGGCAATATCCAAGGGGGAGTCTGTTAGTGCATTATGTGTCTATCGCCTTCGTCAATCCGAGCCGTAGCGATAAACAGAAGAAAAAGAGTCGTTATTTTAGTGATAGCTAGAAAAAAAGGTAAGGTGGCATAATTGTAATAATGAGAAATCTCATTAAATGCCTTGGACTATAAATAGGAGATTATGTCATAGATTAGGGACTTTTGCTACATTTGTCATTTGGAGATTTCTAGATCTAGAGAGAGAATCTAGAGAGAGAAAGTGTTGTCATTGTGATTCAAGGTGCTGTACAATATCAGATTTATAATAGAATCATGTTTATATTACGTCACGTGTGTTAGGTCGCGTTCGTGTACGGATTCCGCACGTTTCACGTTCGTTTCGCAATCGTTTCGGAGTCAAAACCGGTCCTACAATAACGGGCAAAATCCTGTTGTTCTATGAATAAAAAGCATTAAAATGTTTTCAGAAAATCAAAAATTCATCCTTAAAAATAGTCAAAAATGAAAATTTTCATTAATCCTTAAAAGTCTGCCACAACCACTGTTTTGGTTCAAACATCTGATTAGTTGATATTATCCACTGCTGAAAGTCAACCTCTGTTCCTTCATTTCCTTGTTAATCACTGTTGATCACACATCAGTGTTTTAATCCACTGATAGGCTATCCACTGATAGTTTAAAGTCAGCCACTGTTTCATTTTCACCATTGTAAACCACTGATATTTCTCCATCAGTGGTTTCCTAAACAACTGTTATCCATTATTCATCAGAGGTTGTCAAGTGGACAGTACTTAGCGGTCAGATCTTTTGTAACCGTTGCCCCGTCAGCATTCACTTTTTCACCCTATAAAACCCTGATCAAAACCCCAAACAGGGTTTTCACTGTCGAATCGAATTCAAAATTGCTTTCAAAAGCAGTTTCCATCAAATTCTCTCAAATCACTCATCTTCTTCATTTGCTCTTATTAGATAGTAATTTATATTTTTGTATTATATTTTATGTATCTTTTACATTATTGTGCATCTCCTAAATTATAGGAGTCATAATTGTATGTTTTGTTTATAAATACAATTTTCCCCTCATTCAATTGATGAGGTTAATCAAAATAATCCTTATATGGTATCAGTCATAATTTTTCCCCAACCCTAAATTTTTCTGGCCGTCGTTGTTTCTTCCTCTTCTTTCGATCCTGGCTTCTTCCATGGCGTCTTCTTCAGCCACTTCCGAATCTATCTTCTCCATGACAGCCTTTAACCACATGATGCACATGAAGCTCTCCTCCTCCAACTATCTCGTATGGAGGGAGAAAATCCTTTTGGTTCTTGAATTTCACAAGCTCTCGGCCCATGTTGCTGCTGATGCTTCATCGCCTCCTGCCGAGATTACTGTTGATGGCAAGTCTTCTCCGAACCCTGATGCCGCCGCTTGGTCCGAAAAGGATCAAAAAGCGGTCCTTCTCATTAAATCCTCTCTCAAAGAGGAAGTTGCTGCCGAGGTTCTTGGTCTTAAAGGTGCTCATGCTATCTGGACTGCACTCGAACAAGCCTACAGCAATGCTTCAGTTGAACGCATACACTCGTTACGTGATTCTCTCCGTCTGATTAAAAAGGGTATGTCTTCGGTCACCGAATATTCTCGTCGTTTTAAAGTTTTATGTGACCAACTTTCAGCTATTGGTCATCCTGTGGATGAGATGGATCGCTTACACTGTGTAGGATCGAATCACGACCTGAATGAGTCGTTCAGAAGAGCTCAAATCCGTTTTAGAGGTGGAAACAAAGAAACGGACGTGAAAACAGCTTGATTCACACTATAATCCTCTTATATATTGATTTAACAACGTATACAATCACAAGGAATACCGGCAGCACCTCGATATCACTCTGAGAAATCTGTTACAAATGAATAGACATGACCCCTATATATAGTAATCCTGCTTTCGCTTGAAGACACACATGTCAATTCAAGCGAAACCTACCTAATACTTCAAGCAAAACACATATGTTAACATATCAAGCGAAACCTCCTGTTGACTTTCAAGCGAATCCCATGCATTTCCTTTGTTTGAACGTGATGTGAATGTATGATGTCATATTGATGTCTGATGTGCACGAAGTGGTCTAATTAAATTAACTAAATTAAACCATAAACTAGACACTCTAAGCTTTAAATTTATAAACTTAGACTCGATCTAAAACTAAACCACACAACCGGCAAGTGTACCGATCAATGTAGTATAGCTACAGTAAGTCCGAGTATCGAACCCACGAGACTCTCTAATTACGTTAATTACTTTGTCTAGACCTAGACTGACACGGACACGACTCTAACCATTTTTTATCTTTTGAGGGGGGGGGGGGGGGGTTTTCTAAATATCCTAAAATTGCAAATTAAATTAAATAAAATTAACTAGCACAAATTAACTTGAATTTTAACTCAGATAATGGAGACGACTGCCTAGACTGGATTACTGGATTATTTTAGTAATGACTTTATTATGTTTATTAATTATTATGGAACCAGGATCTTAAAAAAAACCAACCTACCGAGATACCGAACAAGCCCCTCGATCCTTCTCAAGGAGACACTTATGGAACTCTAAACAGGCTGTTATGATTACCGGTTACTAGACTCCTTCTCAGGTTATCTAGGTTTCTAAAAGTACCCTAATATGATTCACTCCCTCTCAGGCTATAAATCTAGGATAAGTTTGGAATTTCAGTTTAACTTGTTAGACAACTATCACTAAGGAAACTAGTTCAGACTCCTCACAGATATCTTACCTAGCAATTTAATGATGAAGACCTAACAATAATTTCGCACCTCTCAGCTATTGAAATTAGTAGAACACTTTAATTTATTAAATTACCAAATATTGCTTCTAAGGTATATTGCGCGATTAACCCTAAAGATTATAAATTTATTCTGTGATATAGACACTCACCAAAATTTATAACCTAGTATGAATCTATTCCATGATATAGACAGTTACAAAAATTCATACGAAGCAATAAAAGACAATAAAATAATTTAAAGCATGCATATACATTTAACCGAATAAACCAAACCGACTACTTTTATCAACAATCCATAAATAACTAATTAAACATAATAAAAATCAAGACGTATAAATCCATCATCCAAGTCTAGGCAGTAAAAGAAAATTAGCCAAACATTATAACAATAAAACAAGGTTTAAAACTAGAATTTATCGACATATTGTGACGCCCTAATCACGTTTTTACTCTTAACTTGCAGCGGAAAGTACAAACCTAAAATTTCTTACATGATAATCTTTCTTTCACTTAAATACATCAATCCCTTTTACAATTTAATCAAAAACTAATATACTTATATCAAATTAAGTGACCACATATACCCCCACGTACAATCCTTGACTTGACTCGATCTTCAATCGCGTATACTTCTTGATGAAACTTCCAAAACCCTGTACGACCTGCAGTCACCACATTCAGTCAAATTATTAACAACAGGTGACATAATAAAAAGTACATCTTAACACATGCATAGCAAGGCGTCAACATATCCTGCTTTATCTTATACCAGCCCCTTCATGCATCCATTCGATCACTAGCATCAGATTGCGGAGTTAACCTTCACTTCCATTGTTAACATGCCTATACTTTACATTAATTCTCAATAGAAACGGTTAGTATCATTAGCTTCCCGTCATACGAACATATTCTCGAATACCCATAACTCATCTTATTCATTCAACATATAATTAAATACTCACTCAAGCATGTATTCACTTTCTAAATATACATGTACTTAAAATTTACATCCTACATGTATACCTCCTTAAATCATCTTTATGCCTAATTCATTATGTAAGTTCCCCTTCTTACCCAATCTTAATCGAATCTATTTCTTAACCATTCCCAACTCATTTGTACTAAAACTTAGCTTAGTAACAACATCGATTCATATCTTCTCACACTACATTCAATAATTACCATATATCATAACTACTGTACCAAACAAAAGGGTAAGTTCGGAGTTCACTTACCTCATGCGTCCGAGTTCAAGCATAGATTCCGTGTTTATCCTTGGCCCGTTGCCCTTCCATGCTTGTGTCCATGTTGACATGACTCCTATCCGTACATGTCATCACATTCATCATAACATGATTAGCATACAATCTCACTTATCATTTTCTCCTAAGCATTTCATCAAACACTTGGTGTGCATATCATTTCCTAAGCATAAGGTACAAGTGCTTTAAGCATGTTCTTCCCTATTTCATCTTATGAACTATCACATTCAAACAACATCTCATAATCATAAATTCCACATCAAGTTTATCTATCTCAATCTATCATATAACACCTTATACATCATAAGATCACACTATAACATCTACAAGTTCATCATGATCATCATCTTCACACTCATGAAATGGGTTTCATTCTAAATCACCCAATTACTTGAAATTATTCATGACACAAGTTCTATTTGGTGTTTTTAATACCTCTACATGCTTAATTTCATATAAATTCATGGATTTGAACATAACCCACTTCACACATGATCACCAATCTTAGATTTAAGACATACCTTATGATCCCCTCGTGTTGGTGATCATTAATCCATGCTCGGTTATGGATTTAAGCTTCATCTTGCCTTCCGATTTGATGATCTTCATGATTAGGGTTTGTGGAGCTCTCATGGAGCTCCTGGCTCTTTCTCGAACACACACGATGTGTGTGTTTATTTGTGTTTTGATTTCTTTTAATTAGTAAATAAACTTTCGTTTGTTCCACTTTAGCCCCTCGGGTTTACCTTTTAAAACATAACTGACACTACCTTCATCATTTAATACTTTTGACCATACCCTTAACTAGGTTAAGTAGCCTAGTTATTTATTTCATGACGTGTCTACCCCTCTTAAATTACCCAACCCATTTTTGGGGTGTTACACATATAAACTAGAAACTAGAAAACAAGAATAAGCGAATAGCAAAACCCGTTTAATCCTTGATCTCTAAGCTTCCACTTCAGTCCCGATAATTCTCAACCGTAGCCTTCCTTCTTGCGTCTCATCTTCTCTCGAAAGTTGCGTCCCCTAATGTTCGAATTCCTCCCTCTCTTTCGTCTGATGTTGATATATATATTAATGTGCCCTCCTGACTTCACGTATGCTTTTCTTCTCACCCACTAGGATTTTTATTTTATTGTATAATATTATATTCAAGGCCCACAAAAAAAAAATGATTTCAATACAAATTTAATGGGGACATGGCTGGTCATGTACACCTTCGAAATCAGCAACTGATTTCCTTTTCTTGTATGCTCCACTAGGTTTATTTTTTATTGTGTAGATCACTTAATTTAAAACCCAAATCCACTAAATTCATGAATGTGCATGACCCACATGTCGCCCAAAACAAAATATTACAATCCATAATTGATGCACCAACTCTATTAATATAATGAGTTTTCTTTTCTTTACTTTCTTTTTCTTTTTGTCACCACCAAAACCACAACACTAATAATATTATAGTAATTTGATTTTAAATATAATATATGGCCTCCATCTTCCACATCGTGACCTCCCACAAATATATATTATATTGAACAGCCTTTTTATTTTTAGAATATAGAGATAAGTAGGTTTGGTCCAATCACGGAAAATAGTGGCAATTTTAATTCGGTCTCTGGTATTTTATTCTGCCCAACTGGCTGGTCATTGAATTATTACGCTTTTTCTCCATTTACACCAGGACCTGGCAAAACACAAAATAAAATAAAACAAACTGGAAACTAAATAAAAACAAATAAAAACCATACAATAATTATACATTTCACACAGGACAAATATGTGTATTTTACTACACATCAAATATCCTCACACTTAACCTTTTGCTTGTCCCGAAGCAAAGTTTTAAATAACTGTACAAACTGACATTCAAACGGTTATTTTAAAATGGAAAATTAAACACACATAAAAATTAATGTACATAAATGATTTAAAATTAGCTAATAATGATAGAGATGAGAAAACTAAATGTGATTTTTCAAAAATAGAGTTTTATCATCAATTACTCACTTACTTGCATATTTGATTTGCTTCCCTCGGCTCACTTGTGTAAACTAGTGAATGGTGCACTAGTAATTTTCTGTGATCACTCAAAAGCCGGGCCATATAGTAACATTATCATAAGCTTGTAATGAAATCTCATCTTTACCAATTAACATATAAAAATCATATAAATCAAGAGGACTTTTATTGTGGGTTGTAACGTGGCTAAGGTTTAAAGGTAGGAAATATGGCTATTTACTGGGTGAAGTGTTTCAATCCGGTCTAGCAAATTATCCTAACAAACCTTACACAATTTTTTTTTTTACCACGAACATACTCACAAACCAAGTGACTCTTTTAAGGTCAGATCGTCAAGACCGGTTTAATCCAAGATGTGAATCAAATCTTCCTTAATCTTGTAGTGAACATTACTTCAAACTCTAATGGATCGTTCGGCATTGAGCCTAATAGCCCCCACCCTCATTAGAAGCGTGTATTCTTGTTGGGATTCAGTTTGACTTCTTCTACATCTTCCTGTGTGAGATCAATTTCTACAACCAATACATTTGTCGTATCATTTAGCTCTTCTTTTCATAGCACTTTTGGATGTCCCACAAAATGGTGGCATTTGTTCTTTTTGTCGCCACTTTTTTTCTAACTTCTTTACTTAAGTGAAATATTTTCTCTCTAAACTCCGTAGGTAATCTTGGTTTCGTGAATTGTAGACAACAAAGCAAATTTAAATCGAATGAAAGGAAAATTATACTAAACCGGAATTCACACAAATGGGTTGAAAAGGGTAAAACAAAAAAGGCTTATATGGTTTAATATGGTGGGTTTACAACAAACGAAAAAGGAAAAGGCTCAACTTGGTTTTCTATTGGATAATATTTTTGGTTTTCAAGTTTTAACAAGAAAGGGTAAACACATGGTTGTATCCTAATGCCTCTATCATTTTTATACAATTTTATAGTTTTATGATTTCAACAAGTATATTCAAGACAAGTTCTGAAATGTATACTATTATGCGGCACACTCAATCAAATGAAGTCTTAAGCATATGATGAATGCTTTTAAAAAGGCTCAAAACTCACTAAAATTGGGTGTGTATTTTAGATGCAAATTTATGAATAATTAGAAAAATTTCTATTTATGAAAAACACTTTAAATTTTCTCATATGTACAATTATTAGATAAAAATAGGTCAAATATGCACAAAAATTATACAATTTTTTTTTTATTTTTTTTATGACAAATTCTAAGACTTAAATGATAGTTTCCCATCCCCACACTTAAACTCTACATTGCCCTCAATGTAGAATGGAAACTAACTCAAAAATTAAAATAAATAAGAAATAAAAGACAAAGGATAAATTGGAAAGGACTTAGCTGGTTATATGATGTATAAGTTCCAAACTTTTGTCCAATCCAGCTCGATCGTATAGCATTTCGGTCGCGATCGGCTTTGACTCTGACTAGTACACTTGGTAAATTACTTGAAATTGGCATACAGCTCCGAAATCACCCGAATGGAGATTGAGTACGGGTGGTGAGATTCAAACCTGCATAAACAAAAACAAGCAAAAACCCAAAGCAATACCGACTCGACACAAATGACTCAAAAACACTAAATTAGACTCATAGTACAAAATAAAAGACTCAAAATACAAACTCTACAAAACCTCCCCACACTTGAATTTAATCAGGAGGTTTCTCTTTGACCTGGACCCTATCCAACCCGTTTAATTCCACCTGATACTAAAAAATATTTAAAAATATAATGGTGGAATAATAAAATATTTTAAAATTTTCAAACGGGTCAGACCACCAGAATTTAAACTTACCTGAAAGAAACCGAATGCGCTGCATGTAACGAGAAGAATGATCGTGCGTGAACGGCTTCTTCCTCTCCATCTCGCCCCAATCTTCGATCCTCTTCCGGTTCAGATCCTTTTTCTTTCTTTTCTTTGCCTTCTCCCATGGTTTTGTTGATTTTTCAGTTACCCCTACCACGGGCCAGCTGTGGTGCTCTTCCTCTTCCACGACCACTTCTTCTTCTTTGATGTCCGTCATTGGGTTTCCTTCAAGTAAAGCTTCTAAGTAAGCAAGGTCTCCCTCTGGATCAAACTCCTCTATCTCTTCATCTACTGGCAACCCATCTAACTCTTCCCTAAATTCATCCTCCCAGAACATCTGATCTTCATTAGATGGTTGCTCAACTTCTTCCTTTCTTTCTACCTCTACTCCTTTTGTTTCTATCTCCACTTTGTCTGCCTTACTCTCCACATATCTCCAAATTGTCTCTCCTTCAGCAAGCTCGGGGAGTACTATCGCCTTATAATATGAGCTTTGAACTGTAACCCACTCATCATCATCATCATAGCCCCACTGTATCGGTTGTTTCTGCTCTCTACTTCCCCAGCCCATTCCAAACCGAGCAGCAATCGCACATTCTTCATACCGGTGTGGTCCACCACATTCTTCACACCTCGGATCCCTTTGCCGACTGAGGTCACACTCTAACGTTGGGGCAATTTGCTCGAACAGTCGATCAAGTATATCAATCATTCTTGGTAACCTTGGATCCCCGTACTCCAACTCTTTTATCATTTGCGTGCACTCCAAAATTACTTCCCTGAGCGCAAAAAAATTTGGCAACATCTCCTTAGCATTTGGGGGATACCCCTGCAAAGAATATTGTTGTGGCTGCACAAAGGGGTTAGTATCATAATCTGCAGAGGACCCCTCATATTGGGGACATTTAACTGTAAAGTGAGGCCCTCCACAAATTTCACACATATTTACAAAACTCAAGAAAAATAAAAGACACGGACAATTAGACTCCTACGACTCAAACAAAAGAACAAATAGCACATATAATGTCAAACAAGTCCAAACAAAGTAATCAGCGCAATCGCCAAGAGTCCCCGGCAACGGCGCCAAAAACTTGATGTGCACGAAGTGGTCTAATTAAATTAACTAAATTAAACCATAAACTAGACACTCTAAGCTTTAAATTTATAAACTTAGACTCGATCTAAAACTAAACCACACAACCGGCAAGTGTACCGATCAATGTAGTATAGCTACAGTAAGTCCGAGTATCGAACCCACGAGACTCTCTAATTACGTTAATTACTTTGTCTAGACCTAGACTGACACGGACACGACTCTAACCATTTTTTATCTTTTGAGGGGGGGTTTTCTAAATATCCTAAAATTGCAAATTAAATTAAATAAAATTAACTAGCACAAATTAACTTGAATTTTAACTCAGATAATGGAGACGACTGCCTAGACTGGATTACTGGATTATTTTAGTAATGACTTTATTATGTTTATTAATTATTATGGAACCAGGATCTTAAAAAAAACCAACCTACCGAGATACCGAACAAGCCCCTCGATCCTTCTCAAGGAGACACTTATGGAACTCTAAACAGGCTGTTATGATTACCGGTTACTAGACTCCTTCTCAGGTTATCTAGGTTTCTAAAAGTACCCTAATATGATTCACTCCCTCTCAGGCTATAAATCTAGGATAAGTTTGGAATTTCAGTTTAACTTGTTAGACAACTATCACTAAGGAAACTAGTTCAGACTCCTCACAGATATCTTACCTAGCAATTTAATGATGAAGACCTAACAATAATTTCGCACCTCTCAGCTATTGAAATTAGTAGAACACTTTAATTTATTAAATTACCAAATATTGCTTCTAAGGTATATTGCGCGATTAACCCTAAAGATTATAAATTTATTCTGTGATATAGACACTCACCAAAATTTATAACCTAGTATGAATCTATTCCATGATATAGACAGTTACAAAAATTCATACGAAGCAATAAAAGACAATAAAATAATTTAAAGCATGCATATACATTTAACCGAATAAACCAAACCGACTACTTTTATCAACAATCCATAAATAACTAATTAAACATAATAAAAATCAAGACGTATAAATCCATCATCCAAGTCTAGGCAGTAAAAGAAAATTAGCCAAACATTATAACAATAAAACAAGGTTTAAAACTAGAATTTATCGACATATAAACTAGAAACTAGAAAACAAGAATAAGCGAATAGCAAAACCCGTTTAATCCTTGATCTCTAAGCTTCCACTTCAGTCCCGATAATTCTCAACCGTAGCCTTCCTTCTTGCGTCTCATCTTCTCTCGAAAGTTGCGTCCCCTAATGTTCGAATTCCTCCCTCTCTTTCGTCTGATGTTGATATATATATTAATGTGCCCTCCTGACTTCACGTATGCTTTTCTTCTCACCCACTAGGATTTTTATTTTATTGTATAATATTATATTCAAGGCCCACAAAAAAAAAATGATTTCAATACAAATTTAATGGGGACATGGCTGGTCATGTACACCTTCGAAATCAGCAACTGATTTCCTTTTCTTGTATGCTCCACTAGGTTTATTTTTTATTGTGTAGATCACTTAATTTAAAACCCAAATCCACTAAATTCATGAATGTGCATGACCCACATGTCGCCCAAAACAAAATATTACAATCCATAATTGATGCACCAACTCTATTAATATAATGAGTTTTCTTTTCTTTACTTTCTTTTTCTTTTTGTCACCACCAAAACCACAACACTAATAATATTATAGTAATTTGATTTTAAATATAATATATGGCCTCCATCTTCCACATCGTGACCTCCCACAAATATATATTATATTGAACAGCCTTTTTATTTTTAGAATATAGAGATAAGTAGGTTTGGTCCAATCACGGAAAATAGTGGCAATTTTAATTCGGTCTCTGGTATTTTATTCTGCCCAACTGGCTGGTCATTGAATTATTACGCTTTTTCTCCATTTACACCAGGACCTGGCAAAACACAAAATAAAATAAAACAAACTGGAAACTAAATAAAAACAAATAAAAACCATACAATAATTATACATTTCACACAGGACAAATATGTGTATTTTACTACACATCAATGTCATTTTCATGATGTCATCAATGAGTAAGATGACATCATGTCTTGATCAAAACCGCAACGAAACTGAGACTCGACATAAGACGAAGACGACAGATGTGTGCACCAATAGACTCCCCCTCAGATGTTGACGAGTCTTAAGTGTCGAGTCTTCACAATCTTCAGTCTTTATCGGTCTTAACACTCTCTGAAATATCTCACAGTGAAAGCATCCTCAAACTTTATCTCCTTCTCCTCTTCAGCATCAACAGACTCCCCACGAACAATCTCTACTCGGATGTCTTCAGACTCCCCCTTTCGATATGCTGGGATCGCAGTCTGGCATTTTGATATCACAAAGTCCTCAGGTATCGGAACCTGTCTCTCTATCATCAGGATCAAGATCGAAATCTGGCTACACCTGCACATTCTTAACCCAGAAATAAATTTCACAAATTTAACATTTAACAAATTTATAAACCCAGATTCTCTCTCAAATTAAACCAGAATGATTTATCAATGATAAATCTCAGATGACCACTTGTATACACATATTCAAAAAAAAACTTTTTCTCATTTAAACACACTTTCCCAAACTAATTGTCATCATGTTTAGCACTTGGAATTTTGAAAATCAGCTTTCCAATACCAGTTGTCGAAAATCTTTTTGGATTATTCAAAATTTATGCTAAAACACACTAAAAATCTTTTTGGAATTTTTGAATATAAAGAAATATAGTAAAGAAATATTTACAGACATTATTTTGTGAGTTTGTGTAAGAGGATCATATCAGTTTATGAGACAAATCACCAACACCGTTAAGCTTTAAACATTTTAAGTTCTAAACGATTCACTTAGATTGTCAGTATACAGATCCACTTAAATTTTCACACAAAGTTCAACTGTTTCGAGATACGAGATTAATGTCTTAAGCACTTAAACTTAATCGCGTGTCCCACCTCAGAATATACTCCCGTATCTAGATCCCAATATTCAGTCTTACAGGTGAGTATACCACAGATGATATCTGTAAAGGGGTTAAATTGCGAGGGTCGTGAGAGCTCAGGTCGATACTTCCGTATACGCAGAGAGATGACGGCTTCGACTTTTGGTGTGTCCCCTTTAGAGGATCTTTTTTTTACAACAGCAATGACTATCAATTTTATTGTTTCATCAATTTGCTGAGGGCGGCGCTATGTTTTAAGCAATCGGAAAGTATTCTCCGGGGACTAGGCCATTGCTTCCGCAAAATCAGAAGTCCTGGGATAATACCCCAGATATCACTGAGCATAAAGACCTAGTATCTCAGAAAGAGGGACCTTTCAAACAAGATTTCGGGGGTTACCCATATATCCGAGAGATGTTTCCCCACGATATAAGCAAGTTTGAATTTAGGTTTATATCTCGTCACAATCTACTAAATGTGCAAAAACCTACTCACACATCCACAGTGAGATCGTTTATCACATTTTGACTTTCCATTTCTTTAGCATGCAGTGACAGTCTAACTGATCTACTATCATTTCCTCTTTTTCACAACAAAACTCATTTTTGCATTTTAAATGTTTTTGGCATTTTCAATTTTTTTAATTTTTTTTAAAAATTTTTACTCCCCCTAAAATCAAAATATGTCTCAATTTTGATTTTCTGGGAAAATTTGAAAACAAGCTGTACAAGAAATGTGACAATGATGTGTGCTAGGTATACGAATAAAAACTATCAAAAATATAACTTTTAAAATAACTTTAACTAGACACTCTAAGCTTTAAATTTGTACTTAGACTCGATCTTAAAACTAAAACACACAACCGGCAGTGTACCGATCAATATAGTATAGTAAAATTAAGTCCGGATGTCGAACCCAAAGGACACAGTTGAATTATGTTAAATAATTTGTTTATACTAAAAATTACACAAGAGTAAATATATTTTTTTTTTTGTATTTTTGATTAAAGGGGGGGTTTTGCTTGGAAAAATAAATTACTTAAAAACTAATTAATAAAAGTAAATTAAAACAGTTTATCACGAAGATTCGATAATAATAAAGGACTATCTAGGTTAGAATCCCACTTGTTAATAACGTGCTTTCTACCGGGTAATTGTGTGATATGAGACCGGGATCTTTAGATATTAAACCTTTAAATACAACTTAGAATTCCTAATTACTTGGAAAACCAATTATGTAATTTGAAAGGTTTATTTTTATTACCGATTTACTAGACTTCTTTACAGTTATCTAGTGTTCTAGAAAAGTGCTCTGAAAAGACTGACTTCCTCTCGGTTATAAGTCTAAAGCAATTTAAGAAAACTTGATTTGGTTTAATAGACAAATTAGTGACAATTTAACTTAAACTGGTTTCTTACAAAACACAATCTTAGTAATACACTAAATTCGATCTATTAATATTTTTATACCTTACAGTGTTAAAAATAGTAGAACATTAAAACTGGATTAATTCTTTAATCATTAGTTCTATGGTTTATTTTACAATCCACCATAAGATTACCCAAACCGCAAAGTCTTGAATATCAACATTAATTCTTTTTATGAAAACAAATTCACCGGAATTTATGTGAAACAAATGATCAAAGAATAAATCAAGTTAAAACATGCATAAACACCAAAACATTTAACTTAAATTATTTACTTAACAAGAACAAACCATAATCACACAATACCCGGTAAAAATTACATATTAACAAGTGTTCATCATAACCTAGATAGTTTCAAGGTTTAGCTACACATATTACACAATAACACACTTACATAAATCATTACAACTACTGAAAACATGATAACAATACTTACTGGAATGGAAAATACGAGTATTAACCGACTCGGGTCGATTAGGATTAGAACCGTCGGCCTCTAGACTTCTCGAGAGCTCCGAGGGACTTCACCGGCACTTCCGGGTGCTAAAACTCGCCTTAGAACGGACTTAGAACTGATATTTTGTAGTGAGAAATGTGTAAAAATTGTCTGTTTTACGAACAAGAATGAGTGGCTATTTATAGGAGAGATTTTTGAGTTCCTGTAGCTCTTTACGGACCGTAAGAGTGGTGCCTTACGGTCCGTAAGCCCACGTTTTGCGACACACGTCAACTGCTCCAAAAACGGACGAATTAGTGGTTGCCGACAGTCCTTTACGGACCGTAAAGCCCATGGCTTACGGTCCGTAAGCTGCCCCCTGTTGACCAGCCGCCGGCTGCTCCGTAAGCGGACAAAAACTTTTCTGCCGACAGTCCTTTACGGACCGTAAGCTCAGGATTTACGGTCCGTAAGCTTTAACAATATGTTGAGGTCCTCAAAACTGCCATTTGAGGACCTGTTTCAAGCTCCTTTACGGACCGTAAAGGGCTGCCTTACGGTCCGTAAGTCTTCTTCAATTAAAACAAACTTCATTTTTGGATTCCTCTCGTCGAGCTACCCCAAAAGCATATATTATGGCTCCCGTAACTCATTTCCTAGCTCCGGATATGTCCAGATGAAGTTCTGACTGTTTCTGGCGCGTATTTCTTCATATCTTCTTCGTTTTAACTCCGTTTTACGCACCGTTTTCGCCCACGTCTTCGTAATTCAACCCTCTATCATGCCATATTCTAATATCTTCATTTTCAATCCATTAACATTTCCCATGTATTGTTTCCTTCGTCGATCCTTCTCCGTTTTCTCGCATAATCTTCGGTTATTTCACCAATTCCTGTAAATATAACAAATAACTAAATAAGTACCAATATCGCAGGAAAACCATATTCAAACAGATTAAATTGTAAGGAATTCGATGCATAAGATGTGTATAATTTTAGACACATCAGACAACATGATGAGAATCACTTCAATTCTCCATTCACTTGGCATAAACAATCAGAACTCCCCTGACAACAAAACATTTTCCCATGGTGATTTCAAAACACTTAAGTTTGTTTTAATCAAAATGGTTTTCCGGAAAATTAGTTTTGTAAGTCATTTCTCAAACATGGGGATCTTTCATCACCTTGTTCTTTCAACCACTTGTAAAAACTAACATTTGTAAGATCAATCCACAAACATCACTTGTAGAAAATCAAGTACAATTTAATGTCCCTGATTTACCACTTTTAAATCGAAATCACTTTCATGAATTTCTCAAGAAATATGCCGATTAATGTTCCACGCTTACCAACCTGGGAACTCCGGCAAGTCAGGTTTTTCATTTAAACAGATTCACCCAAGCCTGACGGTCCTTGGGTGATTTTGAATTCTTGTTCAACAATGGTGGAAAATTTGCATCATCCATTGTTAGACCAGAATTCTCATTTTTTACCTCAACACATGGCTCTTCTGGTTTTACCATACCAGATTCATTGCCTGAATGTGGCTTGTCTGACTTTGATGAGCCAGATTCATCGCCGACATGTGGCTCCTTTGTTTCCAAAGAAACAGATTCATCGCCGACATGTGGCTCTGATACCACTTGTAGGATCGAATCACGACCTGAATGAGTCGTTCAGAAGAGCTCAAATCCGTTTCAGGGGCGGAAACAAAGAAACGGACGTGAAAACAGCTTGATTCACACTATAATCCTCTTATATATTGATTTAACAACGTATACAATCACAAGGAATACCGGCAGCACCTCGGTATCACTCTGAGAAATCTGTTACAAATGAATAGACATGACCCCTATATATAGTAATCCTGCTTTCGCTTGAAGACACACATGTCAATTCAAGCGAAACCTACCTAATACTTCAAGCGAAACACATATGTTAACATATCAAGCGAAACCTCCTGTTGACTTTCAAGCGAATCCCATGCATTTCCTTTGTTTGAACGTGATGTGAATGTATGATGTCATATTGATGTCATCAATGAGTAAGATGACATCATGTCTTGATCAAAACCGCAACGAAACTAAGACTCGACATAAGACGAAGACGACAGATGTGTGCACCAACACACTGGTATCTTTGTGGTCTTAGACCGGCCTATGAGACTTATTCCACCACTATTCGTACGGCCAGAAGTCGTCCTTCGTTTCGTGACCTTGTTGCTCAAACTGAAAGTCAAGAATTATTTATACAGACCTTGCATGGAACCGAAACCCCCACGGTTGCCTTTAATGCTCAACAGTCCCGTGGACCCTCTCGCGGCTCCAATCCTGGCCGTGGCTCTTATTCTTCAGGTCGTGGGTCCTCACGTGGTCGTGGCCGTGGTCAACAGCAGCGTCGTCCTCTACACTGTCAGCTTTGTCGTACAAACGGTCACTATGCGAGCGCCTGTCCTCAGCTTCATTCTTTTGCTTCTCAGGCTCCTTCAGATGAGTCCTTGGCCAAAGCTTTTCATGCTCAATGTCATGTAACAGGTGATTCTCCTGATTGGCATACTGACTCCGGTGCCACAGATTACATGGTTCCTAATATGGATTCGGTTCAAAATTCGACTCCCTACAAAGGTAAAAATTGTGTTGTTTTTGGTAATGGTAGGACACTTCCTATTTCTCATACAGGGACGTCTACAATAGCTCGTAATCTTACTCTTCGTAATGTTCTTGTGGTTCCTGGTCTTACGAAGAAGCTATTGTCTATAAGCAAGTTAACTAAAGATCATCCAGTTGATGTTTTATTTCCGATTCTTATTTTCATATTCAGGATCAGCTAAGCAAGCAGGTACTCGCTGAAGGCACTTGTGAAGAAGGATTGTACGTGCTTAAGGACTCCCCACAAGATTTTGTTGCCTCTCTTGGACGTTCACATAAAGCCTCCTATGAGTTATGGCATGCTCGTCTAGGACATGTTGCTTTTAGTATTATTTCTTTATTAAATAAGTTAGGTCTTTTCAATGTTACTTCATTATTACCAAAACCTATACTTTGCACTCCTTGTCAACTTGCAAAAGGACAACGATTATCTTTTGATGTTAATTTAAAACGTGCTTCTTCACCTTTGGATTTGATTCATTGTGATTTGTGGGATCCTGCACCTATTTGTTCTACAGATGGTTATCGTTATTATGTTGCATTTATTGATGGTTTCTCTCGATTTACATGGTTATATCCTCTCAAAAGAAAAACATATTTCTATTCTGTTTTACCAGTTTTTCTAAATCTTGTTCAAACACAGTGCTCACGAAAGGTCAAGGTTTTTCAAAGTGATGGAGGAACTGAGTTTGTAAACCACACGGTTCGAATTTTTTTTGAGGATAATGCTACTTTTCATCGTTTTTCATGTCCTTATACGTCCAGCAACCTATTCCGGCTCAGCAGCCTGTTTCGGCCCAGCAGACTATTTCCGAGCCCGCCCAGCAGCTTCTTTCCGAGCCCGCAGCCCCGGTTCCTGCGTCCACTATGCCGGCTGTCCCGGTTTCTGGCCCAGATACTTCTGGCCCAAACATTGTTGCTACATCATCTCTGGCTACCTCTTCTGGCCCGACCTCTGTGTCTGTTTCAGACCAGTCTACTTCGGTTTATCCAATGTAAACTCGTTCTAAGGCAGGCATCTTTAAACCTAAGCATCGGGCTGATCTTGCTTCTCTTACCACGCATGCGCTTCATGTTGCTCTTGCTTCGGCTACTGAACCTCGAGGTTTCAAATCTGCTGTCAAAGACCCTCAATGGCTTACTGCAATGCATGAAGAACTTGATGCACTTTATCACAATCAGACATGGACTCTTGTTCCCCGCCCATCCTCTACAAATGTTGTTGGCTCTAAATGGGTTTATCGCATTAAGTATCACTCTGGCGGCAGTATTGAACGATATAAGGCTCGCTTGGTTGCACAGGGCTTTACACAGGCACCTGGTCTTGACTATTCTCATACATTTAGTCCAGTTGTTAAGGCTTCGACGGTTCGCATTGTTCTTTCTCTAGCTGTTTTGAATCAATGGCAACTACATCAGTTGGATGTTAAAAATGCCTTCCTAAATGGCAACCTCACTGAGACTGTCTACATGGAGCAACCACCAGGGTTCATAGATTCTCGTTTTCCCAATCATGTATTGATGTGTAGTAAAATACACATATTTGTCCTGTGTGAAATGTATAATTATTGTATGGTTTTTATTTGTTTTTATTTAGTTTTCAGTTTGTTTTATTTTATTTTGTGTTTTGCCAGGTACTGGTGCAAATGGAACGAAAACGAGTAATAAGGAAATAACCAGCCAGTTGGGCAGAGTGGGGCGCTAGTGACCGAATTAAAATTGCCGCTATTTTCCTTGATTGGGCCGAACCCGCTATCTCTAAATTATTATTGGAGGCATATATATTATTATTATTATTGTTGAAGAGGTAAAAGAAAAAAAAATATATATATATAATATGCATCATTCATCATCAAAAGAGAAAAGCAATATATGACTGGAGGAAAGTGGGCGACCATATTATTTCTTTTGGGGGCGACACAAGATAAAAGGCTGCATATTAGGAATTATCATAATATATATATATATATTATTAATAGGGAAAGATTCCACTCTTTCTACTATTATTATTATTATTGTTGGCAGACAAAAGCCTACATATATTTGTTGGAGATCGAACAGAGGTGGCTGCCAAGTTTATTATTATTTTGTTTGGGCTCCACAACATAATGGGTTTAGTGGCTTGACAACTAAAAAGAAAAGGTAGCGCAACAGAATTGTAGTATAAAAAGATCATATTCGCGGCTCAATAAAAAAAGAACTCAGGCCCTGGAGGAACGAATTAAGACCAATTTTCTGGTGAATTGGAAGGTGTTGAAGCGTTGGGAATCAAGTGGCAACAACAAGAAGATAATGGAAGTGAAGACATAAGACTTGTTTCTACAATCTTGTTCTCATTTTCATAATTTTCATAAGTTGTCAATGAATTCCTTTTTAAGTATTGTTATTATGATTTTCATAACCATGATGCTTTGCTAAACACTTAAACTATCTAGGTTATGATGAACACTTGTTAAAAATGTAGTTTTTACCGGTTATTGTGTGATTATGGTTTGTTCTAGTTAAGTAAATAATTTAAGTTTCTAGTTTGGTGTATATGCATATTTTAACTTGGTTAATATTTTGATAATTTATTTCACATAAATTCCGTTGAATGTCTTTCATAAAAAGAATTAATGTTGATTTTCAAGTCTTAGCGGGTTTGGGTAATCTTATGGTAAAATGGCAAATAAACCATAGAAATAATGATCAAGAATTAGTCCGGTTTTAATGTTCTACTATCCTTAGCGCCGAAAGGTATAAAGATATTAATAGGTCTAGTTTGGTAAATTACTAGGATTGTGTTTTGAAAGAAACCCGGTTTTAGTTTCATTATCATTATTTGTCTATTAAACCAAATCAAGTTTCTTAAATTGCTTTAGATTTCTAACCGAGAGGTAGTTAGTCTTTCCAAGCACTTTTCTAGAACACTAGATAACTGAAAGGAAGTCTAGTCTACCGGTAATAAAAATAAGTCTTTAGAGTTACATAGGTGTCTTCCCGAGAAGGATTGGGAATCCTATACGTTTTCTCTTAGGATTTAATATTCAAAAGATCCCGGTTTCATATCACACAATTATCCGGTAGAAAATATGTTATTAACAAGTGGGATTCCAACCTAGATAGTCCTTTATCACCATAAAATCAAACCTTTGCCTTAATTTGTTTTTAACTCATCATTATTAAATAGATTTTAATTAATTTGCAAATCTTTATTTTAAAAGCAAACCCCCCCCCCCTTTCAAACAAAAATACAAAAATATAAAAATGTTTATTGTTGTGTAATTTTTAGAGTAAATAAATTAATTAACGTAATCAAATAGTGTCCTGTGGGTTCGACATCCGGACTTCCTTTAACTATATTATACTGATCGGTACACTTGCCGGTTGTGTGGTTTAGTTTTAAGATCAAGTCCAGTTTATAAATTTAAAACTTAGATTGTCTAGTTTAAAGTTATTTTTAAAGTTGTCTTTTTGTATTTTATTTGTAAAAATGCGTTTTTGTGCCGGACATGTAGTAACCGGAAGGGTTAAGTACCGGTAGTTGTGAACTCCTGTCTAGGCTGGCATTCGTACAAATCCAAATAAAAGGACCCGTTGCCTACCTGGGGACTATCAATGAGAGTACCGATACCTATTAGGCCAAAGCATGTCTAAAGTTTATTTTTGAGTCATTTTTTTTAACCACTTTTTTTACAAGTTTTTAGCATACCGCTAGCTGCACATCAAGTTTTTGGCGCCGTTGCCGGGGACACTTTGGCGATTGCGTTAATTATTTTGTTTACATTTAATTGACATCTACGTGCTATTTGTTTTGTGTGAGTCATAGGAGTCTAAATATCATTAGTGTATTTTGTATTTTCGTTTTATTTGCATTTTTAATTTTTATTGAATCATTTGTTAGAGTGTGTTTACTTGTTTCTTTCCAATTCCTGGTTAAAATTTCCTAAGTTTATGCGACACACGCGCTCCCGTGGAGCACCTGAATTCGAGCCACGAGACGATCCTGAACTTCTGTTCAGCCGACATACAATCAATCAGGAGGAAGAATCAGGTAACACAAGTGGGTACCAAGTTTTCAAGAACCCTTACTTTGACACCGAAATAGAAACAGAGTCCGATTCCTTAGAAATTTCCCGTTCTTCAAGTCCGCCACCCGATTTCGAAATGGCTAATAATCAAACCGTACACCAGCGTTCTACTGCCGGTTTCACTGGAGCAAATTCACCAATCCAAATTCCTGAAATAAACAATGAAAAATCTTGGCAAATTCCGTCTTATATCATGACCGCCATAACCAATTCATGCCAATTCCATGGTCGTGACGACGAGGACGCTCCAGCACATATAAACCGCCTTACACGCCTCTGCAGCACTTTCAACCTTGAAGGTTCCGGAAATGACGTTCGTTACCTTCAAGTTTTTCCTTTTTCATTAGCCGAACGCGCAGCCACCTGGCTTGATTCGCAACCACCGAACACGTTCACCACTTGGGCCGGTCTTCGAGATGCTTTCCTTGCAAAATATTTTCCACCCGCCAAAGCATCCCGCCTTCGTGATCAAATTTACTCATTCAGAATGGAGCCCGACGAGCCATATCATCTTGCTTGGGAGAGATTCCAAACTTTGCTTTCCCGATGTTCTCAACACGGTTTATCCGACTGGGCACTCGTAGAGAAATTCTACAACGGTCTCACTCCAGAAACCCGCGCACGATTTGACACTTCTGCAGGAGGCCATCTCATGGGAAAAAAGACAACGACCGACTGTAACGACCTTTTCGAAAGTTTCGCACACTCGGATATCGATCATCGATCTACCGCCATGACTTCCGTTCCTTTGACGAGTATCCCCACGGCCATTCGAGGAGTACACCAAGTTAGCATAGAAACAACGGTAGCCGGTCTTTTTGAGAGTTTTAAGAAAGAGATGAGCAAGAAGATCCAAGATTTGGAAGCAAGGGTAGATAGGTGTGAGGTTTGCAGAGGAGGTCACGATACAATTGAATTTTCCAATCTCACTGTTGAGCAAGTTGAATTCATAACAGGTCAAACCCGAGGTCCAATAAATCTTTTCAATAATAACTCCAACTTTAGTTCAAATTGGCGTAACAACAATAATACGTTCCGTTCTTCTGGTAACCCCCCTGGTTTCCAAGCAAATTCAAATAAAAACAGGGGGCAGGGTCAATTCTATAGTATGGGTTTAAACAATCAGGGTTAGTTCTCTGGTGGGGGTTCACAGGTTCAGTTTGGATCAGGAGGATCAAATAGGCAATATCAAAGTGGGGGTTCAAACAGTCAAGGTTCAAACAACCAAGGCTTGGGTAGTGGTCTAGACGAGATTAAATCCATGTTGTCCCAGTTACTTGTTAAAGACCAATCCACACAAAGAATCTTAGAAGACTGTCACACCCCGACCGCGTAAAACAAACAATCGCGGCGGAATCGTCGGGGAGTGTTATAACATAATCATTGTTTCAAAACACACGGAAATTGAAGTTTCGTTTTATTAAACATTGAATATTTACATCGTCTGGAAATCTAAATAAACAATTTAAACATAGTCTATCATTGTTATTAAGTCACTAAGGCCTCGTCCAGTCCTATGTGAGCATGCATCCTAGCAATCAACATCATTCAATAACACCTGAAACATATGTGAAAACAAAGTCAGCAAAGAAATGCTGGCGAGTACATAGGTTTTTGAGAGTGTCGGATTCATGGCTAGTTTACATGTTGCAATACTTAATTAAAAACCTTGTTTTGAAAAGTGTAGTATTGCGACATAATTAACCAACTCAAATCAAGTTGGTTATAATTTATAAAATCTCGTAGCCATGATTCTTAACCCAAAATATTTATTTATTTAAATCAAATTGTAAAACATCTCGTAAAAAATCGTTAATAAATCTCGTTAATAAAACTCGTTAATAAATCTCGTTAATAAAACTCGTTAATAAATCTCGTTAATAAAACTCGTATGGTTTATATCATTTCGAAAACCTCGTTTGTGTGACATCGTTTCAAAATCGTTTACCTAAGTGAACTAAATAACGCCACGGTACATAATACGATGAAAACACTTATATATAGGAAGTACCAGCGGCGTATCCACCATGCTTTCATCACATTACACCCGTCCCGTTATCTAAACACTAACCAAAAACCAATCGTTTACCCAAATCGTTTAATTCGTTAAAAATCGCTTTAGTCATTCAAATCATTATCGTTTTAAATCGTGAAAACTACTTTTGATTGTCTCGCTAATAACATCCAAACCTTCGCAACTCGCCTATCGCTTCTCGCATTAATAAACCACCAAAGGGTAAATTAACAATCACAGATTCAGTCGTTACCCACCTAACCCACACATAACCATGGGTGCAGTCTGATAACGGGATTTGTCAGATCCTATGGTACCATAACCTAATACTGGTCGGTTCGGCCAAAACTAATGGATATTATCCGTTATGTAAATACAACCAACAAGTTTGTTTACTATATCGAAATCGTTATTAATTTAATATAAACCATTTTAATCGTTTTTGAAACCATTGTTATAATATCGAAAATCGTTTTGAAAACCATCGTTAAAACCTTGAAAACATTTAGCACATATGAATCACCCCAAAACAATTGAAAACAGTAAAATAGGGGAACTATGTACTCACCTGAGAATGCTTAGAGGTCTTGGACAACAACCAAGCAAGCTAGAGGGAGCACAGAATCAATCGGCAACCTAATAAATATATAAATAAACTGGACCTAAGTCGGAAGATCGGATAGAATGAGGTTTTGTAAACCAAATGAGTATTGGAACTCATATGACATGGTTTAACAAAGTCTACATTCTAAATCTAAACCTAACCTAAGTGCTTTCGACCCATTGTGACCCATTAAGGTAGCTTAAGCTACTTTAACGTGTCGTTTGCGCAAAAGCGTGTTCGAGACGTCTAACTAGTCCTATGACAAGTATTATATGCCTAAACATGATTAAATATGTTGCATAATCAATTAAGTGACAAAAGTTTGTGTTACATATGCTTAATTACCAATTATGCATGAAAAGGGCATTTTGGTCATTTACCTAAGGCATATAAACTACCTATCATACAACTAATTAAACCTAAGTGACCATAAGGTATAACCTCGGAAGGTTATTCCCTATGCAAATATGGTCACTAAACATGTTTGGTCGGATCCTAATGATCGACCAAACGGGTCGTGTTCGAAAGTCTAAGCGGGTGTTTAGTCCGCTTGACTTACGACTCTACACAAGCACTAATCTAAAAAGTGACGAGTTAAACATGTTAAAACATGTTTAACGAATTTAGAAAATAGATTTGGTATCAAAACAAACGGTTTTGATACCTATAAGTAGTTTGGTTACAAAATACGCAAGAATGCGTATTTTGGCCGAAACTACGACTCGTCACTACACCTAGATAACGTGGTAATCATTAGGTATAGTCACTAGGGACTATAACCGTCGTGATTACGCTCACGTTATGAAGTTCAAATGAACTTCGCATTGACCATAAACTGGTCAATGCAGAAAGTTAAACGCAGTTTGACTTTCAGACTCGAAAAGCGATAAAAGAACGAAAGAATACTTACAAAAGGTCCCCGCAAGCTTTGATCCGATTTACTCTCAGGTATGAAGCATAAACTTCAACTTAGAGAGCAAAAATAAGATCAATGTGGGTTTTGCAAGTGAAAGGGGATAGCTATTTATAGGAAAACTAGAACCGTTAGGATCGTTCATCGTAAAACGAGCTTCGATCTCATCCGTACACATGTGCCCATGGTTTTGTGAAACCATGAGAGCCCATAGTTTCATTAAAACCATGTGAAAATGAGGGGAACAGCTGGAACAAGCTGGAATTTAGATTTTTCATTTTGGTCCCTTCCAAAGATAACTATGGCAGAATGACAATTTTGGTCCCTGAACTTCAGAATCTTGCATTTCGGCTCATTTTTGACACGTTTAAGCCCCGTTAACCTCATTTCAAGGCTCTAAAATGAAGTTAAAGTATAGGGAACTCAAAACATGCTCAAAAATATCTCGGATGTCGGTTCGTTTGGTCGTACGGTTGCGTTGTTCGGTTAATTACGACGGAAGTCGTAACGAACGCAAAAACGATCCAAATTACGCGACGAATGAAATTTTATCATGCCAATCACTAAAATAAAATATTTTAATGATTAAATAAAGTTTTGGATGTCTGGATGTATTCAGAACGTAAGATATGCGTGAAAATGCAAACTTATGCACTTTTGACGCTTTTAGTCCCTGATTGACCAAAAAGTTTATTTTAGCACACCGAACCCCTCAAAGCCTATTTCTAAGCTATGTAAAGGATATTTAGGGTATGTTTAACTTATGGTCATGTTCCAGAATGTTCGTTACAGTACAAATCGGCATACTTTCACAGTTTGTCGAAATTAGTCCCTGTAAGCGAATAAACTTGATTTCGCCACACCAAACCCTCCAAAACTTATTTCTAAGTTATTTAAAGGTTATTTAAGGTATGTTAAGCCTATGTCACTGTCCTGGAGTGTTTGTTGCATTAAACTGGTTATATTTACGCATCAGTGCGCGTATAACCTCCCAGAAAGCGATTTAGAGCCCGAAATCGAACATGAGTTGATATGTGCAAATGATACACATATTTATATAAATCCCAAGTATGAAACACAACATTTCATTGATTTGGTATTTGTTCGATGGCCGTGGAGGCACAGATGTCACAGTCTCCCCTACTTCAGGAAATTTCGTCCCGAAATTTAATTAGAGGAAACTTGTGAGAGCTCAAAACATGAAGTCAAAAAGATAAAACAACACTGGTTAGGGTTCTGAACTTCTAGTAACTTTAAATAACATTATTCTTGTAATGTAAGAGGGACACTTATATACAAGTATATGAAGCGCCATTGGTGCGTCCCCCGTACCTCCATTACATTGTTCACATTTCGTTATTGTTGTCACTATTGGTTCTTACACATGATAAATCTTACTGTGGTTTCCGTGCACTGAATTTTTATAATTATGTACGCGTCCATAATTACGTAATTCCTTGCATAGTCTACACAGTGCATTTGATAATGTGTAGGGGAAAACCAAATGAATGAACCTGTGATGAGTGTGACTGGACCACCACAGGGTCCTTTCAGCTGTATCATCACATGCCACTCTTAACCAGATTCTGAATCAATCTTTAACTAGACCACTCAAGGGTCTCTTTTCGAATCATGGAATGGTACTATATAACCCAAGGGTCTTAACTACCACGTAGAAGCCCATTAAGGATTTAAGGTAGTACCTTTTGAATATCATACTATGAATCCCTCATATGAAGATATGGAAGATTCTATGAGGATTTGGATAACAAAAATCGGATCACACAAAAACATAGAGGAGAACACATAAACACATAATCGCATAATTGTTTAATTTGACCTTTAATTTGTTATCTTTGGACACGGGTATTTAAAGCATACCAGGAATCCAATCCGTGGATTTCATTTGGCACTTTAAATATTTTCAAGAATCTAACTATGAAGATAGGAAGATCTTAATAGGAATTCGGTTTGTCCTTATTGAGTTGTAATGTACATATTAAGGTGTACAAGGAATCCAATCAGGGCTCCGATTTGGGCGATAATCATCCACAAGGATTCTTAAAATAGAGCAACCCATCGCCCCTTTCGTTTCAAGTTTAAGCTCGAGTTGAAGTGGTAGCTCATATTTCAATAAGCCTTCGTTTACACAAGATCGTTGTGCTTGAAGGACAAAAGATTTGAATATCAGATAGAGTTTGAACTTAATAAAGCTTGACTCGTTCCTTTCGACTAAGCGCATCGGCTACGATATTCGCCTTACCAGGAAGGTAGCGAATCGCGTAATCGTAATCGTTCAAGAGTTCAACCCATTGTCGTTGCCTCATGTTCAACTCCTTTTGATTAAGAATGAGCTAGAGACTTTTGTGGTCTTGTGAAAACCACACACTTCGTTCCATAGAGGTAGTGTCTCCAGATTTTGAGAGCAAATGCCACAACACCTAACTCAAAATCATGAGTTGTGTAGTTCTTTTCATGAACTTTCAACTGTCTTGACGTATATGCTATGACTTTACCTCATTGCATAAGAACATAACCAAGGCCTAGATTCGACGCGTCATAAAAGACAACGAAATCATCGTTTCCATTGGGCAAGGACAAAACAGGAGCATCACATAGCTTCCGTTTCAGCGTTTGGAACGCTTCTTCTTGCTTATATCCCCACTCCAAAGGCTTATTCTTCTGAGTCAAAGCAGGGAGTGGCACCGCGAACTTCGAGAAGTTTGAAATAAAACGACGATAATAACCAACGAGACCAAGAAAAGAACAAATTTCTGTAGGTGTCGTTGGTGTATTCCAATCCTTAATTGCAGCAATTTGGATGGATCCACATGAATACCCTGCTTGTTGACTACATGACCCAAAAACTGAACTTCTTTAAGCCAAAATTCACACTTGGAGGATTTAGCGAAAAGTTTATTCCTTCTTTAGGAGTTCCAATGTCAAACAAAGGTGTTGCTCGTGATCGGCTCAAGACTTTGAATAAATGAGAATATCGTCGATGAACATAATGATGAACTTGTCTAAATAAGGTTTACAGACCCTATTCATTAAGTCCATGAAGATAGCTGGGGCATTCGTCAAACCAAAAGGCATGACAGTGAACTCGTAATGCCTATATCTTGTGCGGAAGGCAGTTTTGGGAATATCTCCTTCGAGAACACGAAGTTGGTGATACCCAGAACGCAGATCGATCTTGGAAAAACAGGTAGCACCTTGTAGCTGATCAAAGAGATCATCGATTCGAGGTAGGGGATATCGATTCTTGATGGTAAGCTTATTAAGCTTACGATAATCGATACACATTCGAAAAGATCCATCTTTCTTCTTCACAAAGAGGACAGGAGCTCCCCTAAGGTGAATAATTTGATCGGATGAATACTTTATCAGATAACTCTTGAAGCTGTTTCGATAATTCTTGCATCTCAGACGATGCAAGACGATAAGGTGCTTTCGCAATTGGGTCGGCATTGGGTACAAGGTCAATATGAAACTCAACTTGACGAACTGGAGGCAAACCAGGCAGTTCATCAGGAAACACCTCTGGATAATCCCGAACAATTGGAATATCCTGAATACTCTTGCTCTTGCCTTTCTCCTCGGTGACATGTGCCAGAAAAGCAACATATCCTTTTTGTAAATAACTTTGGGCCTTCGTACACGACATGAGCTTCAATCCACCAGAAGGTTTCTTGCTACGAACTTCCAGAACATCGCCAGATGAAAGAGGAATGCGAACTATCTTATCGAAACAAATCACCTCAGCATGATGTTTAGCTAACCAAAGTTAAATTGACAGTCGCAAATAACAGAATTGAGTACAAGAGGTTTACCAAGAGCAACTTTGACAGATAAGGGTTTCCTTAGTTATCTAACCAAGGAATTAAAGTGATTACTCAAATTGTCACTTCGTTTCTTAGAATGAAGTGAGCACTTAGAATTTTCGAGGAATTCATGAGCGATCATATGAACGAGAGAACTACAAATACGGTTCTTTGGTGTAGGTATCGTAGGGGTATGCAATACATACATGCAACTATATTTGTACATTAGAATTGCAAATAAAGATTTATTTATAAACAAAATCGATTGTTTCCGAGTTTAAAGGAAAACACTAGAAACATAAACATAAGATTCCGATTATTCAAAGCAGCAGCTTCTTCTAATTGGCCAAATGCTCATCCGTGGGTCGGATTTGCATTGAAAATCTTTGGGTATCTGTCCCTGACATAACCCGTCTCGCCATAGGTGTAGCAAATACCATGAGGAAAAAGAGCCTGTGCTGGATCTGCTTGAAATTGAAGGGGTTCTGAAAAGCTTGGTTTAGCACAGTGACAAAACGACAGTCTCGTGCTAAATGACCAATGAGTCCACAGTTGAAACATTTCCGACATTTGACACTGGCATAGTGGTGGAGGTTACACTGATTGCACAGAGGAGCAGTTCCTAAGTACGGCTTCTTGGCTGGTGGTGCTGCCACCTGGCTAGGTTTTGCTTGATTTGGTGTAACGGCTACGGGACCCTTTGGAGCTTTATGCTTCTTTGAATTTTTCGAAGGCTCGGCTTCTGCTTCTTTCGATGCTTCTTGGGTGGCCTCATTATTGAGACGGGACATGGCGATACCTAAATCCACAGTCTTCAGGATTTCTTCGCCTATTCGCTGGGCAAATTTGGCAGTTTGCTCGGACATTTGAGTGTCGTTGCGATGAAGAGACATTCTAGAGGAATGAAAGACATAGGAGAAAACAAGTGAAATGTTATCGGATAATTAAAACAGAACAACAACGCATAGAAATTGCGATCATTTGTTTGTTACCTAAGGCAAACAAATGAGACGGTGATTAATCAAAGTAAACGGGTCATATTAATGTATCACTGAAGACATGCTCGCCTATAAGTGAATACTCACCCCAAGAGTTCCCAGGTAAGAGTGACTGGTCCGATACTGCGGATTTGTACGAACACTCTAGCCTTAGACAGAAAACTCAGGGTACAGGCATTCACCCTTCCAGTTTGCACGTGTTCACATTATAAGACCCAAACTTTGACGAGATTTCGAAAACTTAGAGGGTTCAAAACCTAGTAATCAATCATCCTAGAACAAATGATTGGTTTTCGAAGCGGATTCGGAATTTGTGTTCTTGTTGTGGTTGTCACCTAAGGATAAGTGACGGTATTGTTTTAAGATCTAAACACAAGAATCTTGTGTTAGGGTCCTAGGAAGGTTATAGACTAGGTCAAAGCATTACTAATAACCTAATTCCCTATAACCATGAGCTCTGATACCAACTTTTCTGTCACACCCCGACCGCATAAAACAACCAATCGCGGCGGAATCGTCAGGGAGTGTTGTAACAGAATCATTGTTTCAAAACACACGGAAATTGAAGTTTCGTTTTATTAAACATTGAATATTTACATCGTCTGGAAATCTAAATAAACAATTTAAACATAGTCTATCATTGTTATTAAGTCACTAAGGCCTCGTCCAGTCCTATGTGAGCATGCATCCTAGCAATCAACATCATTCAATAACACCTGAAACATATGTGAAAACAAAGTCAGCAAAGAAATGCTGGCGAGTACATAGGTTTTTGAGAGTGTCGGATTCATGGCTAGTTTACATGTTGCAATACTTAATTAAAAACCTTGTTTTGAAAAGTGTAGTATTGAGACATAATTAACCAACTCAAATCAAGTTGGTTATAATTTATAAAATCTCGTAGCCATGATTCTTAACCCAAAACATTTATTTATTTAAATCAAATTGTAAAACATCTCGTAAAAACTCGTTAATAAATCTCGTTAATAAATCTCGTTAATAAAACTCGTTAATAAATCTCGTTAATAAAACTCGTATGGTTTATATCATTTCGAAAACCTCGTTTGTGTGACATCGTTTCAAAATCGTTTACCCAAGTGAACTAAATAACGCCACGGTACATAATACGATGAAAACACTTATATATAGGAAGTACCAGCGGCGTATCCACCATGCTTTCATCACATTACACCCGTCCCGTTATCTAAACACTAACCAAAAACCAATCGTTTACCCAAATCGTTTAATTCGTTAAAAATCGCTTTAGTCGTTCAAATCATTATCGTTTTAAATCGTGAAAACTACTTTTGATTGTCTCGCTAATAACATCCAAACCTTCGCAACTCGCCTATCGCTTCTCGCATTAATAAACCACCAAAGGGTAAATTAACAATCACAGATTCAGTCGTTACCCACCTAACCCACACATAACCATGGGTGCAGTCTGATAACGGGATTTGTCAGATCCTATGGTACCATAACCTAATACTGGTCGGTTCGGCCAAAACTAATGGATATTATCCATTATGTAAATACAACCAACAAGTTTGTTTACTATATCGAAATCGTTATTAATTTAATATAAACCATTTTAATCCTTTTTGAAACCATTGTTATAATATCGAAAATCGTTTTGAAAACCATCGTTAAAACCTTGAAAACATTTAGCACATATGAATCACCCCAAAACAATTGAAAACAGTAAAATAGGGGAACTATGTACTCACCTGAGAATGCTTAGAGGTCTTGGACAACAACCAAGCAAGCTAGAGGGAGCACAGAATCAATCGGCAACCTAATAACTATATAAATAAACCGGACCTAAGTCGGAAGATCGGATAGGATGAGGTTTGGTAAACCAAATGAGTATTGGAACTCATATGACATGGTTTAACAAAGTCTACATTCTAAATCTAAACCTAACCTAAGTGCTTTCGACCCATTGTGACCCATTAAGGTAGCTTAAGCAACTTTAACGTGTCGTTTGCGCAAAAGCGCGTTCGAGACGTCTAACTAGTCCTATGACAAGTATTATATGCCTAAACATGATTAAATATGTTGCATAATCAATTAAGTGACAAAAGTTTGTGTTGCATATGCTTAATTACCAATTATGCATGAAAAGGGCATTTTGGTCATTTACCTAAGGCATATAAACTACCTATCATACAACTAATTAAACCTAAGTGACCATAAGGTATAACCTCGGAAGGTTATTCCCTATGCAACTATGGTCACTAAACATGTTTGGTCGGATCCTAATGATCGACCAAACGGGTCGTGTTCGAAAGTCTAAGCGGGTGTTTAGTCCGCTTGACTTACGACTCTACACAAGAACTAATCTAAAAAGTGACGAGTTAAACATGTTAAAACATGTTTAACGAATTTAGAAAATAGATTTGGTACCAAAACAAACGGTTTTGATACCTATAAGTAGTTTGGTTACAAAATACGCAAGAATGCGCATTTTGGCCGAAACTACGACTCGTCACTACACCTAGATAACGTGGTAATCAGTAGGTATAGTCACTAGGGACTATAACCGTCGTGATTACGCTCACGTTATGAAGTTCAAATGAACTTCGCATTGACCATAAACTGGTCAATGCAGAAAGTTAAACGCAGTTTGACTTTCAGACTCGAAAAGCGATAAAAGAACGAAAGAATACTTACAAAAGGTCCCCGCAAGCTTTGATCCGATTTACTCTCAGGTATGAAGCATAAACTTCAACTTAGAGAGAAAAAATCAGATCAATGTGGGTTTTGCAAGTGAAAGGGGATAGCTATTTATAGGAAAACTAGAACCGTTAGGATCGTTCATCGTAAAACGAGCTTCGATCTCATCCGTACACATGTGCCCATGGTTTTGTGAAACCATGAGAGCCCATAGTTTCATTAAAACCATGTGCAAATGAGGGGAACAGCTGGAACAAGCTGGAATTTAGATTTTTCATTTTGGTCCCTTCCAAAGATAACTATGGCAGAATGACAATTTTGGTCCCTGAACTTCAGAATCTTGCATTTCGGCTAATTTTTGACACGTTTAAGCCCCGTTAACCTCATTTCAAGGCTCTAAAATGAAGTTAAAGTATAGGGAACTCAAAACATGCTCAAAAATATCTCGGATGTCGGTTCGTTTGGTCGTACGGTTGCGTTGTTCGGTTAATTACGACGGAAGTCGTAACGAACGCAAAAACGATCCAAATTACGCGACGAATGAAATTTTATCATGCCAATCACTAAAATAAAATATTTTAATGATTAAATAAAGTTTTGGATGTCTGGATGTATTCAGAACGTAAGATATGCGTGAAAATGCAAACTTATGCACTTTTGACGCTTTTAGTCCCTGAATGACCAAAAAGTTTATTTTAGCACACCGAACCCCTCAAAGCCTATTTCTAAGCTATGTAAAGGATATTTAGGGTATTTTTAACTTATGGTCATGTTCCAGAATGTTCGTTACAGTACAAATCGGCATACTTTCACAGTTTGTCGAAATTAGTCCCTGTAAGCGACTAAACTTGATTTCGCCACACCAAACCCTCCAAAACTTATTTCTAAGTTATGTAAAGGTTATTTAAGGTATGTTAAGCCTATGTCACTGTCTTGGAGTGTTTGTTGCATTAAACTGGTTATATTTACGCATCAGTGCGCGTATAACCTTCCAGAAAGCGATTTAGAGCCCGAAATCGAACATGAGTTGATATGTGCAAATGATACACATATTTATACAAATTTGATGTCTGTCGTTATGGACATGCAAAAACCTATTTAAACTATTAGTATAGAATAAGCAGGGTATCGAACCAAGGGAGGACTGTGGAAAGTGTCGTAATGAAAAGAATTGATTAACTATTACTGAATAAGAAAATCGGTTTGTTTGATTGTGAGAGATAACTAAATTAAAGAATAGAAAATGTGTTTTAAATCAATGAGAGAAAAGATGGTTCCTCCAGATTTCAGGTTTTGCAGTTAACTTCAATTATGTGTTTAATCGTTACCTACATAGACATAGGTGTTAATTTCGATTAATTAATTGTGATAACCAACGACTAAGTACTCTGGTCAATACATAACAGGAGGTTATCGAATGATTATCAATTACAATTTACAAACCCTAACCCCATGTCAAATATATCCCAATTACTAGAACTCTCGGGAACTGAATGCTTAGAAATTAAGGTTTAAATAAACGTAACTCTTTACAATCAAGAAATCAAATCAATGGTGAAAAGCATCGAATGCTTAGATCACCAAGTAACACGATTGTGTCAACACATAATATCAATCAACTTACAAAAACCCTCCATCCGGAGGAAACCACAAAAAGTTTAGCCGCTCATCTCGCACGAAGAATCTTCAAAAGCTTGATTTGATGAAGAAATCATGGTTGATTCGGTGATTGGAATGAGAATCTTGATGGAATTGAGGTAAAAAAGTCTTCAACTTTGAGTCTTGGAGTGCCTTGGATCGACCTTGGGTGATAGATAATGATTGCCCACATTAGCCAACCCTAATATATCATAAAAAACCTCAAATTCGATTTTTTTCGTAACCCAAACCGTAGACTACGGTTTAAGGACCGTAGCTTACGGTTCACAAATTCTGTCCAAACATTCAGACCCAACCGTAGGCTACGGTTTCTGAACCGTAGCTTACGGTCGGCAGATTCTTCCAAAATTGTTTTCTTCATAACTTCTTCATTTTAGCTCCGTTTTACGCACCGTTTTCGCCCACGTCTTTGTAATTCAACCCTCTATCATGCCATCTTCTAATATCTTCATTATCAATCCATTAACATTCCCAAAAACTCATCCAATCTTCGTATTTAACCTACAAAACATCATTTTCTCATAGTTATCCAATTCCACACATATAAACAACCAAATATGCATAAGATTAGACATTAAACACATATAAATCACATTCCTAAACCCATCCATAACATCCCCACACTTACATTTGATTGTCCTCAAGTAAACCAACTTAGAACTACTCACCACAGTAACAACACTTCTAAATCCCTTAACCGATTCAACATGTTAAGTCCCAAGTCATACCCATCCCATAGACTGACACATTCGAGATTGACAGTCTGACAAGTAAATGATGCAAATTCAAAACTTAAGACTTGCCTATCTAAAACTAACATGTTTACAATTAAACACATGCTACACACCCCTCACAATGTACTCTCCTCTCGGGTTAATATCTGGACTAGCGTGTAATGTGCTAGTATATAAACACTCCAAAAAGCAAACATGAAATCCTGTAATCATAGGCTTTTATGACAATCACACCTCCACTGTATCATCTAACATGGCACACATCAAAAGGACTTTCAGGTTTTGGGCTTAAGGTAAAGGTAGGAATATATTTTTAGGTTCTTTTTCTTTTCTAATTGGCTAACAAACAATAAACAAACCGTGATAACTTTATTTCAAACAATAATTACTAAAACTATTGGGTTGGTTTCTACCCAAGAACATATACAATATTCACAATACTTCTATTTTTTTTCTTTTCTTTTCATTTTCCACATATTTTTCTATTTTTGTTTTTCTCTTTTCTTTTTTTTTTCTTCACAATTTTTTTTTCTTTTTCATAACAATATCATCACGGTCGGTTTTTCACAATAGACAATAGGCGAACAAACGAAAGGTAGTTAGGCTTAACAGGGCTACTAAGGGAAATTGGTGAATAACACGAAAGAAACACAAACACAAAAGGGTGTAACAGGAAAATCCTAATGCCTTTATCATCCATGTGCACATGTCAAACCCACAGTCTCAGCATGCATCGAATCATACAAGTTCTAACACAGAATAACACGTAGCCTGCACTCAACAAATGAATTCATCATATAATGTATCCAATCCGTCTACAGGCTCAAGATCTCACCAAGAAAAGGTAAAAAGGTTGACGACATGTAGCATATGCAATTAAAACATGTTACCCCTAGATAGACATCTCTTTTCAACTCATTTCCTATAAAACACTTGTCAAACCTACTCTCATGAAACTTAAAGGGACAACCATGACAAGGGACTAATCTAGTCTACTACCGGTAAAAAGCCTATTAGTGATTGAAACTTCAGGTTTTCGTATCCAATTAGCTTGTTCAAGGCAATGAAAATTTTTAAAATTTTAAAAATTTTCAATTTTTACCAATTTTCATCGATTTCAATCACCTTTCAGTCTCTTCAAGCTTTATCCACAAATCCCTTCCCGGGCTCCTCCATCCCCACACTTGGGATACATTGTCCCCAATGTATGGTACTTTTAAAATATAGCACGGGAAAACAAACCAACTATCCTAAATGAGCGGCTAACTCATAACAAAACAACCAAAACACATCCCCTAAACAAAACAAAGGTTCACACCACCAAAAACAACAAAACACACCAAATAAAAATTAAGATAGATAAACACATGCACCTGATCATGTGTCTGTAGTGATGCGACTGTTGTGCTTTAACCGGAATAGACGTATTCTATAGATTCTTTGACATCTCACCGGGGATGTTGCAAAACATCCCCACACTTGAATTGTTGTACCCGTGATGATTGAATCAAGAACCTGTCAAAACACAACCACACCAAAACGAACCAAACCAAAGTACAATACTCTACATCCTCGGGCTGCCTCCCGAGAGCGCTAAGTTTTAGGTCTTCAGCCAGACCATACCTGACATTCAGGGTGGTTCAGCTGCATGTTTTCCCTCCCATGTCTCTCCGTACATATCCATCCAGTTTTTAGGGAGGGTCATCGTTTCACTTTGGTTGGGGTTAACTACAGTTTCATTACCCCATCCAAACTCACCATCAGATGGTTTTCCTTCGCCAAATGGCCTTCTCACACTTGACTTCTTCACCCGATATCCACTCGCATCTAACATGTCCTTTGTCACACTTGAATCATGTTCATTAGTAGCAACTGTGTAACAAGCATCATTAACAGGATCGTAAGAAATAGTTTTTAAAAACACATTAAAGTACAACTTACGATTCTTATAGCTCATGGTGACCATTCCGCTTCGACAATCAATCTGAGCGTTCGCGGTATATAGGAATGGTCGGCCCAAAACTACCTGCGGCTGCTCGTATGTGGTCGATGGTGCATAATCGACCACCATAAAATCGACTGGGTAGTAAAACTCGCCGAGTTGGATGACCACATCCTTCACAACCCCCCGTGGTTGTTTCAAACTCACATCTGCGAACATGGCCATGCTATCACACGTTTGTAGCGGACCGAAATCATACTGGTCATACAAGCTACCAGGTAATACGCTCACTCCTGCTCCGTAATCCAGCAATGCCTTGTGGATTTTTAACTTTCCAACTCTGATGGAAACAACCGGTTCCCCCAAATCTATTCCGCTTTCTTCCACAGCCGCTTTATTTAGACCTGCAATCACATGAGAAGCAGACAATTCGTTATCATAGCAAATATTTCTAGAAACCGGATTTACCCCACTGATCAGTGTGCTCCGTGCATTCTTGGGGTTTATCTGGGTATCACTCGGCAGCTTCCCACTACTCTGCTTCAGCTCCTTCACATCGGTTGCAAGTTGGGCCATTTGTGTGGTTAATGATTGAACGGCTTTATCTCGCACCTCATCCTTTTGAGCAAGCTTTTGCAATTCAAGCCTTTGATTTTGTAAGTCAAGCTGAATTGCTTTCAACATCTCCATCATATCATTATTCACCTGACCATTACTATGCTGGTAATTTCGTTGGAAACCCAAATTATTACCCCCTTGATAATTATTTTGGTTCCGGGGCTGGTAATATTGGTTGTTTCTTTGGAAACCCGAATACCTGTTCCCACTTCCCTGCATCATATTCACCTCATCCAGATTACCGATAATGTTAGGGCACTGATCAGCAATGTGCCCTATATCACCACAATGACCACACAACGGGTACTGACCACTTACCTCCGGTGGATTCTCTACTGCTCTCACTATTGACTGTCGTGCACTTCTAGAAAATTGAGCCTTGCGTTTTGACGCCCTTGCGGTTCTTTCTAAATATTCCCAATCATCTTCTTCGTAATTCATTCCAAAAGTACCATTGGATATTGAATTTACATCCCTGGCATCTTCATCTGTTAGGCCTTCGTGGAATGTATTAATAAGCTCCCACAAAGATATCTCATGATGTGGACAGTTCTTGAGCATCATTTTAAAGCGATTAAATGCTTCGTGAAATAACTCACCGGGCTGTTGTCGAAACCCTCGAATATCCTTCCTGGCGTTGTTAGTACGCAAATGAGTATAAAATTCATCCAAAAATTGCTGCTGCATTTCGCCCCATGTGAAGATCGAAGCTGACGGTAGCGAATGAAACCATTGCTGTGCTTTGCCTTCAAGTGTGAATTGGAAAAGTACCAATTTCACATCATCAACCGAGAAACCTTGACTGCTGATAGTGTTACAACGTGCATCATATGCAGCAATGTGTAGATATGGTTCTTCATGTACGTGACCATGAAACTTAGGCAGACTGGATATTGATTGTGTTCGTACTTCGAAAGACCGCCCTCCTTGTAATTGCGGGATCACAACCGGTGATGGGTTGTTGACTATAGCAGGTCTGAAGTGGCTCTCTATACCTCGAACTGGGCCTTGATTATTTCGTCGTGGAATTCCTTCCGGTAAAATCACCGGTCGGTGTAGGTTTCGTGGCAGCGGTCTTGCCTGACCCTGCATCTGAGGTACCGGCGGTGGTAATGGAATATCCACCATCGGCCTTCTCGGAGCAGGCTGCTGATTGATTGGGTCAGGTTGATTATATTGCTGCTGTATCGGTATCGGTTGCACCTGCGGTTGTTGATATGGAACTTGTTGTTGCTGCACAACCGTTTGATAACCCAAAACATTCTGATTCCCCTGTTCTAATACTCTCGAACCCATATTCCCTACGTAATTACCCAATTGCATTCCTTGCCGCTCACCTTGATTACCGTAATTATCATACTCATCATAATCATCCCCAAAATCCCTTGAACTATTCCCTTGCTCAAGTATTAAAGGTCTGAAAGAGAACCGTTGATGCTGAGCTGGTTGGTAATGGGATGGTTGTGTCAGTAAATAAACTGAAGTGGATGAGTTAACGGGTTGTGCTTGATTAGGTAAGGCAGTTCTCTGATCATCAACGATCCTCACGTATGGTGAAGAATGTTGAATGCTAGAAGTTTGGGTGTATGTTGGATATTGGAAGGATATTGGTTGAGTTGTGAGGGGTGGCATGTTGTCTAAATTCGGGAATGGTGGTGGTGGCATAGGTGGAAGTGGAGAAGTAGCTTGGGTGGTTTGTGGTTGTTGTTCAGACGGTATAAAGGTGTTGGGTAATGGTTGTGTAGGAGTCGGGGTGAATTGAGTTTGTTCAGTTGAAGTTTCGGGTTGCTTCTCGAGGTTGTTTGAATTCTCCATTGCTTTGAGATTCGATGTTAATGCTTGCACTACTTTATTTTCTCGTTGCACAACTCGGGTGTGCCTAACGGTTCTCTCGATTTTCGGATCAAAAACTAGTGGTGAAGCTTTTCCGGAATTTCTCGTATGATGCATACAAATATGAGATCACCTGCGCAACACAAACAAACAAAACCTCGCGTAATTCTGAACAAAACAAAGCAAAATAAACTGAAACTATTTTTGGATTTTTGTATATTTAACTATACTAGAACTTAACACTAAGCACTTTGCGCACGCCTCCCCGACAACGGCGCCATTTTGATGTCTGTCGTTATGGACATGCAAAAACCTATTTAAACTATTAGTATAGAATAAGCAGGGTATCGAACCAAGGGAGGACTGTGGAAAGTGTCGTAATGAAAAGAATTGATTAACTATTAATGAATAAGAAAATCGGTTTGTTTGATTGTGAGAGATAACTAAATTAAAGAATAGAAAATGTGTTTTAAATCAATGAGAGAAAAGATGGTTCCTCCAGATTTCAGGTTTTGCAGTTAACTTCAATTATGTGTTTAATCGTTACCTACATAGACATAGGTGTTAATTTCGATTAATTAATTGTGATAACCAACGACTAAGTACTCCGGTCAATACATAACGGGAGGTTATCGAATGATTATCAATTACAATTTACAAACCCTAACCCCATGTCAAATATATCCCAATTACTAGAACTCTCGGGAACTGAATGCTTAGAAATTAAGGTTTAAATAAACGTAACTCTTTACAATCAAGAAATCAAATCAATGGTGAAAAGCATCGAATGCTTAGATCACCAAGTAACACGATTGTGTCAACACATAATATCAATCAACTTACAAAAACCCTCCATCCGGAGGAAACCACAAAAAGTTTAGCCGCTCATCTCGCACGAAGAATCTTCAAAAGCTTGATTTGATGAAGAAATCATGGTTGATTCGGTGATTGGAATGAGAATCTTGATGGAATTGAGGTAAAAAAGTCTTCAACTTTGAGTCTTGTAGTGCCTTGGATCGACCTTGAGTGATAGATAATGATTGCCCACATTAGCCAACCCTAATATATCATAAAAAACCTCAAATTCGTGTTTTTTCGTAACCCAAACCGTAGACTACGGTTTAAGGACCGTAGCTTATGGTTCACAAATTCTGTCCAAACATTCAGACCCAACCGTAGGCTACGGTTGCTGAACCGTAGCTTACGGTCGGCAGATTCTTCCAAAATTGTTTTCTTCATAACTTCTTCGTTTTAGCTCCGTTTTACGCACCGTTTTCGCCCACGTCTTTGTAATTCAACCCTCTATCATGCCATATTATAATATCTTCATTATCAATCCATTAACATTCCCAAAAACTCATCCAATCTTCGTATTTAACCTACAAAACATCATTTTCTCATAGCTATCCAATTCCACACATATAAACAACCAAATATGCATAAGATTAGACATTAAACACATATAAATCACATTCCTAAACCCATCCATCAAAATCCCAAGTATGAAACACAACATTTCATTGATTTGGTATTTGTTCGATGGCCGTGGAGGCACAGATGTCACAAAGACCATGCTGCTCTCCTCAAGAATAATCATTCAAACTTCTTAGATATTCAGAGGCAAATCGGAGATATTTCCCATCAATTGCAAGAAAGACCTCCCGGTCAATTCTCAGGTAATACCTATATGGCCAATTGAAAGCTATTTCCACTCGAAGTGGCAGAACCTTAGGAGAGGTAATCAGGAATAAGAGAGTTGAAGAAGAAGAGGAGCCTGTAGATGAAGAAATTGAGATGGAGAATCCCGGTAAAGTGCAAAGCAGGTTTAATCCAGCAAGTACCGCACACCCCGAGGAACCTCAAGTCGAGAAGAGCAAGGAAAAGCAACCCACGGAGGTTAAGCAACCACCTGTCGTAGATCTTTCACGTATCCCATATCCCGCTCGTCTTAAGAGTCAGAAGTATACCAAAGAATACGAGCAATTTATCGACATGTTCAAGCAGTTAAAAATCAATCTTCCTTTCATTGAAGCTCTTCAATCCATGCCCAAATACGCAAAATTCTTAAAAGATCTTTTGAAACGCAAAGATAGGCTTGGAGAGCTTTCTAACATCCCTTTGAATGGGGGGTGTTCAGTTGTAGTCTTGAATAAGGTGCTGGAAAAATTGACGGACCCGGGCCGTTTCACCATTCCATGTCTTTTCGGGAGTGACACCGAGTGTAGAGCCTTAGCCGATCTAGGTGCGAGTATAAACCTTATGCCCTATTCAATGTACGCTAGATTAGGCCTAGGAGAGTTATCAGCTACCCGCATGTCCTTGTCTTTAGCCGATCGATCAGTCAAATATCCACGTGGCATAGTTGAAAATCTCTTAGTTAAGGTTGATAAATTCGTCTTTCCTGTAGACTTTGTCATCCTTGATATGGAAGCTGATGAAAGAGTTCCTATCATTTTAGGACGTCCATTCTTGCGTACCGCAAAAGCCATCATTGATGTTTTTGATGGTAAAATCACTCTTCAAGTTGGTGAGGAAAAGGTAACATTCGAGGTAGCCCGTTCCATGCAACACCCTAGTGGTTTCGACGATTTTAGTCCATGTCATTCAGTCTATTTCATCGAATCATTCTTATGGTATGTTGACCATTGTTTCGAATTCAGTAGTGGAGCCGATTTAGTGGAAGAGAGGATAGTTGAGGAAACTGAGGAAGTTGTCAAAGAAAGTGAAGACGAGGTAGGGGCCGACTGGGTCCCCGAAGTTTTAGAGTTGAAAGAAGTTGGGGACAAGAGCGAGAAAGTTCCCATCGAGACACCCGACCCGCTAGAGCTTAAAGTCCTTCCTTCCCATTTGGAGTACACCTTTCTAGGTGACGGTTCAAACTTTCCCGTCATTATTTCATCAAAATTAAAGGAGGAAGAGAAATCTCGATTGATAGAGGTGTTAAGAGTGAACAGGGATGCCATTGCATGGAGTCTTTCAGATATCAAAGGCATAAGCCCCACCTATTGTACCCACCGGATACTCATGGAAGAGGATTATAAACCGGTGGTGCAACCACAAAGGCGCCTCAATCCAAATATGCAAGAGGTCATCAAGAAAGAAGTCATGAAGTTGTTAGATGCCGGGGTGATCTACCCCATCTCCGATTCCCCGTGGGTTAGTCCCACCCAAGTTGTCCCAAAGAAAGGTGGTATGACGGTAATCATGAACGAGAAAAATGAGCTTATCCCATCTCGGACAGTTACTGGCTGGCATGTGTGCATCGACTACCGTAAGTTGAATGATGCCACCCGGAAAGATCACTTCCCTCTACCGTTCATTGACCAAATGTTGGAGCGTCTAGCGGGTCAACAGTTCTACTGTTTTCTAGACGGATTTTCAGGATACTTCCAGGTCCCCATTGCACCCAGGATCAGGAAAAGACAACATTCACATGCCCTTACGGCACGTATGCGTACCGATGCATGCCTTTCGATTTATGTAACGCTCCGGCAACCTTTCAGCGATGCATGGTTGCCATATTCCAAGACATGCTTGAAATTTCTATGGAAGTTTTTATGGATGACTTCTCGTTTTATGGTACCACTTTTGATCAGTGCCTTCTAAATCTTGACAGGATGTTGAAGCGATGTGTAGAGACCAATTTGATGCTTAATTGGGAGAAATGTCATTTCATGGTGACAGAAGGAATAGTGTTGGGACACAAAATTTCAAAAGCCGGAATAGAGGTGGATAGGGCCAAGATAGAAACCATCAGTAGGCTTCCTCCACCGACAAATGTGAAGTCCGTTCGCAGTTTCCTTGGTCATGCGGGCTTTTATAGGCGTTTCATTAAGGATTTTTCAAAGGTCACGCGCCCCATAACACGACTCCTTGAAAAAGACATACCCTTTGTCTTTGACGAGGAATGCCTGAAAGCATTTGAATTTTTGAAGGAAAAACTTGTGAGTGCACCCATTCTTATCTCACCCAATTGGAGTTTACCTTTTGAACTCATGTGTGATGCTAGTGATTACGCCGTAGGAGCAGTTTTAGGACAAAGGATCGACAAACACTTTCATCCGATCTACTACGCGAGTAAAACTCTTAATGATGCACAAGAGAACTATACCACCACCGAAAAGGAACTTCTCGCCGTAGTATTCGCATTCGATAAATTTCGTTCCTACCTCGTTCTTTCCAAAACCATTGTTTTCACCGATCATGCAGCTTTGCGTTATCTTTTCAAAAAGAAAGACGCAAAACCCCGTCTCATTTGATGGATTCTCTTACTCTCCGAATTTGATATAGAAATCAAGGACAAGAAGGGAGCGGAGAACATGGCCGCAGATCACTTGTCACGTTTGGAGGATCCTGAAATAGAGGAAATTCACGAGGAAGCAATTGGGGATAAGTTCCCTCACGAGCATATAAATTTTGTTGCAGCTGAAAAAGAAGGTATGCCATGGTTCACAGATTTGGCAAATTACCTGTCAAAGGGAGTGGTGTTGAAGGGTATGACCACCCAACAAAAGAAGAAGTTTTTCCGGGATGCAAGGAGATATATTTGGGATGACCCCTATCTTTTCAAGATAGGAGGAGACAGAATTTTGAGAAGATGCATGAGTAAAGAGGAAGGTTTGGATATTCTAAAGCACATACATGAAGGTCTAACAGGAGGTCACCATGGTCCACACACTACTGCACAAAAAGTCTTTGATTGTGGTTTCTATTGGCCTTCGGTAGTGAAGGATGCTCTAGAGTTTGTAAAGACTTGTGATCGTTGCCAACGTACCGGCAATATCTCATCCAAGGATGAGATGCCTCAAAATCCAATTCAAGTTGTTGAAATATTTGATGTATGGGGCATCGATTTCATGGGACCATTTCCCTCTTCTAGTGGGAATAGGTACCTTCTTGTAGCAATCGACTATGTTTCAAAGTGGGTAGAAGCTCAAGCGTTACCCACAAATAACGCAAGAGTAGTGGTAAAGTTCCTTAAGAAACTCTTCACTCGTTTCGGTACACCTAAAGCGATAATCAGTGATCGTGGTACTCATTTTTGTAACACCCTCATGGAAAAGACATTGGCACGCTACGGTGTAACTCATCGATTATCCACCGCATACCACCCTCAAACGAGCGGTCAAATTGAAAATGCCAACCGCGGAATCAAACGAATCCTAGAAAAAACCGTTGGAAATAGTAGAAAGGGTTGGTCGGATAAACTTGACGATGCAGTGTGGGCGTTTCGAACCGCTTACAAAACACCTTTGGGTACAACTCCATTCATGATAGTCTATGGCAAAGCTTGCCATCTTCCGGTTGAATTAGAGCACCGAGTGCTTTGGGCTCTTAAAACTGTTAATCTCGATCTCACGGAAGCAGCTAGAAAACGTTACTTTCAAATTCATGAATTGGAAGCACTTAGAGACGCCGCTTATGAACGATCATGGAGCATTAAGGAGAAAACGAAAGCATTACACGATAGGAAGTTGAAGAAGTTGAAGGAGTTTAAAGTCGGTGATAAGGTACTTGTGTATAACTCAAGGTTGAAATTGTTTGCAGGCAAGTTAAAATCAAAGTGGACGGGACCATACGTAGTGAACGGAGTTTTTCCATACGGAACAATTGAGTTAAGGAATGAAGCGGATGGAGGCACTTGGAAGGTGAATGGACATAGGTTGAAACATTACCTAGGAGGACCAATTAACACCACCGAGACGGAGGTAACTCGTCTCGATGTCCCACCAATCACCATCGTTTAGGATCTTGAGTGAAAACTCAAGATTAGAGTAGATAGTTAGTTTTATGTATGTTTTGAGTCACTGTTTACGAGTCTAATTTAGCAGTTTTTGAGTCATTTTTTTTCGGTACTGCTTTGGTTTTTGCTTGTTTTTGTTTATGCAGGTTTGAATCACACCACCCGTACTCAATCTCCATTCGAGTGATTTCGGAGCTGTACACCAAATTTCAAGGAATTTACAAAAGAGTACTAGTCAGAGTCAAAGCCGATCGCGACCGAAATGCTATACCATCGAGCTGGATTGGACAAGAGTATGGAGTTTATACATCATATAACCAGCTAAGTCCTTTCCAATTTGCCCTTTGTCTTTTATTTCTTATTTATTTTAGTTTTTGAGTTGTTTTCCATCTTACATTGAGGGCAATGTAGAGTTTAAGTGTGGGGATGAGAAACTATCATTTAAGTCTTAGTTTTAAAAAAAAATATTAAATAAATAAATAAAAAAATTGTATAATTATTGTTTTATTTTTGTGCATATTTGACTTATTTTTATCTAATAACTGTACATATGAGAAAATGTTAAAGTGTTTTTCATAAATAGAAAATTTTCTAATTATTCATAAATTTGCATCTAAAACACACACCCAATTTTAGTGAGTTTTGAGCCTTTCTCGAGCATTCATCATATGCTTAAGACTTTATTTGATTGAGGGTGCCGCATAATAGTATACATTTCAGAACTTGTCTTGGATATACTTGTCAAAATCATTAACTATAAAATTGTATAAAGAGGATAGAGGCAATAGGATTAACCCAGTTGTTTACCCTTTTCTTTTAAATCTCTAAAAAAAAAAATTCCAATAGTAAACCATGTTGAGCCTTCTCCTGTTCAGTTGTTTTAAACCCATGTGTAAATTCCGGTTTAGTTTAATTTTCCTTTCAATTTAGTTATGGTCTTTTACCGGCAGACTTTAAAGAACTGGAGATGCATTCATTCGATTTAAATTTGCTTTGTTGCCACAATTCGCGAAACCAAGATTACTTGCAGAACTAAGAGAGAAAATATTTCACTTAAGTAATGAAGTTAGAAAAAAGTGGCGACAAAAAGAACAAATGCCACCATTTTGTGGGACATCCAAAAGTGCTATGAAAAGAAGAGCTAAACGATACGACAAATGTATTGGTTGTGGAAATTGGTCTCACACAGGAAGATGTAGAAGAAGTCAAACTGAATCCCAACATGAATACACGCTTCTAATGAGGGTGGGGGCTATTAGGCTCGATGCCGAACGATCCATTAGAGTTGGAAGTAATGTTCACTACAGGATTAAGGAAGATTTGATTCACATCTTGGATAAAACCGGTCTTGATGATCTGATCTTAAAAGAGTCACTTGGTTTGTGAGTATGTGTGTTAAAAAAAAATTGTGTAAGGTTTGTTAGGATAATTTGCTAGACCGGATTGAAACACTCCACCCAGTAAATAGCCATATATTCCTACCTTTAAACCCTAGCCACGTTACAACCCACAATAAAAGTCCTCTTGATTTATATGATTTTTATATGTTAATTGGTAAAGATGAGATTTCATTACAAGCTTATGATAATGTAACTATATGGCCCGACTTTTGAGTGATCACAGAAAATTACCAGTGCACCATTCACTAGTTTACACAAGTGAGCCGAGGGAAGCAAATCAAAGATGCAAGTAAGTGAGTAATTGATGATAAAACTCTATTTTTGAAAAATCACATTTAGTTTTCTCATCTCTATCATTATTAGCTAATTTTAAATCATTTATGTACATTAATTTTTATGTGTTTAATTTTCCATTTTAAAATAACCGTTTAAATGTCAGTTTGTACAGTTGTTTAAGACTTTGCTTGGGGACATATATATATATATATATATATATATATAATATGCATCATTCATCATCAAAAGAGAAAAGGAATATATGACTGGAGGAAAGTGGGCGACCATATTATTTCTTTTGGGGGCGACACAAGATAAAAGGCTGCATATTAGGAATTATCATTAATATATATATTATTAATAGGGAAAGATTCCACTCTTTCTACTATTATTATTATTGTTGGCAGACAAAGGCCTACATATATTTGTTGGAGATCGAACAGAGGTGGCTGCCAAGTTTATTATTATTTTGTTTGGGCTACACAACTAAAAAGAAAAGGTAGCGCAACAGAATTGTAGTATAAAAGATCATATTCGTGGCTCAATAAAAAAAGAACTCAGGCCCAGGAGGAACGAATTAAGACCAATTTTCTGGTGAATTGGAAGGAGTTGAAGCATTGGGAATCAAGTGGCAACAACAAGAAGATAATTGAAGTGAAGACATAAGGCTTGTTTCTACAATCTTGTTCTCATTTTCATAATTTTCATAAGTTGTCAATGAATTCCTTTGTAAGTATTGTTATTATGATTTTCATAACCATGATGCTTGGCTAAACACTTAAACTATCTAGGTTATGATGAACACTTGTTAAAAATGTAGTTTTTACCGGTTATTGTGTGATTATGGTTTGTTCTAGTTAAGTAAATAATTTAAGTTTCTAGTTTGGTATATATGCATATTTTAACTTGGTTAATATTTTGATAATTTATTTCACATAAATTCCGTTGAATGTCTTTCATAAAAAGAATTAATGTTGATTTTCAAGTCTTAGCGGGTTCGGGTAATCTTATGGTAAAATGGCAAATAAACCATAGAAATAATGATCAAGAATTAGTCCGGTTTTAATGTTCTACTATCCTTAGCGCCGAAAGGTATAAAGATATTAATAGGTCTAGTTTGGTAAATTACTAGGATTGTGTTTTGAAAGAAACCCGGTTTTAGTTTCATTATCATTACTTGTCTATTAAACCAAATCAAGTTTCTTAAATTGCTTTAGATTTCTAACCGAGAGGTAGTTAGTCTTTCCAAGCACTTTTCTAGAACACTAGATAACCGAAAGGAAGTCTAGTCTACCGGTAATAAAAATAAGTCTTTAGAGTTACATAGGTGTCTTCCCGAGAAGGATTGGGAATCCTATACGTTTTCTCTTAGGATTTAATATTTAAAAGATCCCGGTTTCATATCACACCATTATCCGGTAGAAAATATGTTATTAACAAGTGGGATTCCAACCTAGATAGTCCTTTATCACCATAAAATCAAACCTTTGCCTTAATTTGTTTTTAGCTCATCATTATTAAATAGATTTTAATTAATTTGCAAATCTTTATTTTAAAAGCAAACCCCCCCCCCCTTCAAACAAAAATACAAAAATATAAAAATGTTTATTGTTGTGTAATTTTTAGAGTAAATAAATTAATTAACGTAATCAAATAGTGTCCTGTGGGTTCGACATCCGGACTTCCTTTAACTATATTATACTGATCGGTACACTTGCCGGTTGTGTGGTTTAGTTTTAAGATCAAGTCCAGTTTATAAATTTAAAACTTAGATTGTCTAGTTTAAAGTTATTTTTAAAGTTGTCTTTTTGTATTTTATTTGTAAAAATGCGTTTTTGTGCCGGACATGTAGTAACCGGAAGGGTTAAGTACCGGTAGTTGAGAACTCCTGTCTAGGCTGGCATTCGTACAAATCCAAATAAAAGGACCCGTTGCCTACCTGGGGACTATCAATGAGAGTACCGATACCTATTAGGCCAAAGCATGTCTAAAGTTTATTTTTGAGTCATCTTTTATTTAACCATTTTTTTTTACAAGTTTTTAACATACCGCTAGCTGCACATCATGTATGCAAGCTTTCTAAGGCTTTGTATGGTCTTAAACAGGCCCCCCGTGCCTGGTTTCAGCTTCTAAGTACTTTTCTTGTTTCCTATGGGTTCACTTGTAGCAGGGCTGACACTTCTTTGTTTATTTACAAGCGTGATTCTTGCCTCATGTACTTGCTGGTATACGTTGATGATCTAATTCTTACTGGTAACAATGACTCTGATATTACCACCTTTATCTCTCATCTTAATCATGAGTTCGCTATTAAAGATTTGGGTGCTCTAAATTATTTCTTGGGTCTTGAAGTTGCCTACACTGATACGGGCTTATTTCTCACTCAGTCTAAATATGCTCAAGATATTCTTCACCGTGCTGATTTGTATGATGCCAAACCTGTTAGCACTCCCTTAACTCCTCACGAGTCATTCACTATTGATGGGGAACCCTGCACTGATCCTACGGCTTACAGGTCTTTGGTTGGAGCTTTGCAATATCTTACCATTACTCGTCCTGACTTATCCTATGCTGTTAATAAAGTCTCTCAGTTTCTTCATGCTCCCACGGTTGCTCACTTTCAAGCTGTTAAACGGATTCTTCGGTATGTCAAAGGCACCCTCTCCTTTGGTTTAACTTATACTCGGCCTCATACATCCTCCATTATTGGCTATTCGGATGCTGATTGGGCTCGTTGTTTGGATACTCGCCGTTCCACTTATGGCTATTCTATTTTCTTCGGGGGTAATCTTGTCTCTTGGAGTGCCAAGAAACAACCCACAATCTCTCGTTCTAGTTGTGAATCAGAATATCGGGCAATGGTGAATACTGCTGCTGAAATTGTTTGGATTACTCATCTTCTTAGAGAACTTCATGCTTTGCCTCCTGATCGGCCTACTTTGCTTTGTGATAAAAAAGTGCCTTGTTCATGACTCAGAATCCGGTCTCCCACAAGCGAGCAAAACATATTGACTTAGATTATCATTTTATCAGGGAACTTGTCCATTCGGGAAAGCTTTATACCAAATTTGTTCCGACCAATCTTCAGGTGGCAGATATCTTTACTAAAAGTCTTCCGCATGCGCCTTTCGAACAGTTTCGTGCTATGTTGCATCTTGGGCCGCCACCATTCCGATTGAAGGGGGTATTAGATAATAATTTATATTTTTGTATTATATTTTATGTGTCTTTTACATTATTGTACATCTCCTAAATTATAGGAGTCATAATTGTATGTTTTGTTTATAAATACAATTTTCCCCTCATTCAATTGATGAGGTTAATCAAAATAATCCTTATAGCTCTCAACCACCTTCGATTCATCATGGCTCTCTCATTCAAAACACCTCATAACTACCTGTGTATACTTGAGAAACCAAGTCAAAACACAACCTTTCACTCCGTGATTGATGCACTCTCGTCTTCAAAGTACAAAACTTTATTGACCTGTAATGCACCCATTTACCTGGATACCCAACGAGAATTCTGGAAAAATACAAAGCTTGAAGTTAAGGACAAAAAGCCCTTAGCTATTACTTCATCTATAAGAGGAATTCCAGTTATTGTCACACCTCAAACCATTTCAGAGGTTTTTGAAATCAATGATCTTACTGGTAAAAGTTCTTTCCCAAAAGCTGATTACCAAACTGATTTCATTGAGAGAGGGTATGAAGACGAAATGAAAAATGATACTTTGCAAAAGGGCAGTTTTCCACCTGCCATGAGATTTTTATTCCATACCCTCCTCATGTGTGTGTCAAATAAAACAACAGCTTTTAATGAGATACCATTGAAAATCCAATACCTCGGCTATGCTATAACGGCATAAGTTGATTTTAACTACTCCCAGGAGATTTTCAATGATATGGTAAAAAATGTTAATAAAAAATCATTTTTATTGTTTCGAATATTTTTAAGTTTTTATTTACAAAAGAAATTTTCAAATAAAAATGCACATGTGCTTATCCAAGGAAATCCTTTTCAAATAAATAGCCTATCTTCTGAAACTTTCACACGGCTGTCAAAACCTTTAAAAACACAAACAGAGGCACCTGAGCAGAATTTAGCAGCAACAACTGCTCCTCAGGCTCCTGCTGTTGAGCCCACTGCTCCTGGTGATCACATCAGCACAACCCCTGACCCTGCTGTGAAACCCACACCAAAAATCACTAAACAGCCCAAAAAGAAAATTACCAAAAAGCTCCCTAAACCCTCCAAAAAAGTAACTCTGGAAGATGAGATCCCAGAGATTATACCTGTGACAATACAAAAGTCACCAATAACCACTGCTGCTACTTCCTCACGGCAGATGGAAGAAAGATCTCAACCTGAGCCTAAAACTCCTCCTGCATCCTCTCAAACGGAACAGGTTGTATCCATAGGGACACCACATTATGAAGCAATGGATTCACTTGAATCTATCTTCCACAGCCCTGCTCCCGGGAAAATTCTCTTTCAACCCCTATCCTCACTGCACAAATTCCACCATCAATTATACCTCTGTTGGATGCACTTGATATGGACCAGACACAAATCAGTTCTTCTCAACCACCTATCACTGAGAACATACCTCAACAAGTGACTGAGTCTGGTTCCTCTATCCTTGCTAACCCACCAACAGCTGAGGAGGTTACACTGTAGGAATTACAAGTAATTCCTGTCAGTAGTTCAAGTGGAGCAGCTACTACAGGTGTTGAATCCACTGATTTGCACCTGGCCAGTAGTTTCATTAGTAAGACTCCCTTGAAGGCAATTTCTTCTTTGGGAACCACAGTGACCACTGGTATGTTTCCATTATACACTGGTGTGCTTAAAATGGTAACCTCTGCTGAAGAAAGAAGTCCCCAGTACCAAGAACAAGGGGCATCAGTGGATGACTTTTAGGAAACTTTACCTAAGTCAACTACTGATACAACCACTGCTAGTGGGAAATCAGATGATCCCATTCATTCATTTGGGTGATGGTTTAAAATACAAAGAATTGACGGAGAGGGTTGATAAAATTGAAACATCTGTTGCAGATATCAAAAATATGCTGCAACGGTTGTTACAATCTCAAAAGGCTACACCCATTGCTGCAACATCTGCTCCTCCCCCCTCTGAGCTATGGAGTTTATTTCAACCTATGCTTCATCAACAGAGACAGTATGCTGATCAACAACATGAAGTTCAGCTTCAAATGTTCAGAATTGTGATGGAAGCTAGGTACAAAGATACACAAGCTGATATAAAGGCAATCAAGGCCCATTTGCTTCAAACCACTGGCACTGCTCCTCCTTCCATTATCTTTGTTGAAAACCCCCATGATGCCAAAAAGGGGGAGAAAGGTAAAAAGGGAAAATAAGGCCTATATATTAAACCAGATCCAATGTCTAAACTTGTGGTAGAAATCCCAAGGCCAGATGGTTCCAAAAAGGTTGATGAGACTCAAAATGCATTTGCTGAACTAAAGGCAAACATGAAAGAGTCTATGGAAATAAAAGGGTCAAAAAGATTTGAACAAGAGAAGAAAGTTTTGATGGAAAAGGAAGAGCAGGGTACTTCTAAACCTAAAAGAAAAAAGCCTACCAGAAAGGTTAGCCAACCCAAAACCACACCTTCCAAAACCACCAAACATACTCCTCAAATCCCCAAAAGTTCCTCTCATCAAACCTCTAAACCAACAGATGTTAAGACACCTGTTGTATCAACAGTTGTTGATACTTCAGTGGTTTCGACAGATGTTATCCCAACCACTGCCATCACCACTACATCAACCAATACTCAATCCACTGCCATACCAAAAACAGAAGACAACAGTTGACACATCAACTGTTGTAGTGACAAAAAGCAGAAGACAACAGTTAACACATCAATTGTTGTAGTGACAACAGTGGTTGAAACACCAGTTGTTTCAACAACTGTTAGTCAGACACCCACCATTTCAATCACCACCACTAAACCCACAAGTACACCACCAACCTCTCCAAAGCACAAAAGGAGAAGGGTCACAAACATTGTACTGGAAGATGATACTTCTCCACTCCCAACATCTTCACAACCACTGACCCTAGCCACCATTCCAAACCCTGTTCCAATCTCTTCAGTTCAAGCCTTCAATCCAAACACTGCCATTGTCCCTTTAGGAGTTCAATATCCATTAGATCTTCCAGCTGTCAGGGAGGAGATCAAATCCTTCTACTCTGAAGATGATCCTGCAAAGAGGAAACTCCCATCTCTTTAAGGATATCCTCTACCAAGAAACATAGAAGAGTATCTGAAATTAAAGGCCAAACTAGCAGAGGATATATCTCAAAGAGACACAAAGGGAAAGTCTGACAAAGATATTCAAAGAAATTTACAATACCTGCTCACCAAAGTCAAAACCCTAGAGCAGTTCTCAAAAGATCTTTGTCAAAATTTATCAGAAAAAGATGATGAAAGTATGAGACAAGACTACATTGATTACATCATGGCATACAAGAAATACAGGGCAGAAAAGCGTCAGTATAAGGAATGGACCATTAGTGAACTAAAAGAGGAGACAGCCAGAATTCAAAAGATGATTGAAGACAAAGTAAAGCAAACTCCTCCAATCTGGGCCAATTACAAAAAGAATGTACCAGAAAGGGCCTTGAAGCTGAAAAGAATGAAAGAAAAGCTTATAGTTGCTGATTATGGGTCAAGGAACCAGGTTACTAGGTGGTCAGAGGTAAAAGTGTTAGATACCTACAAAAGGTTGGAAGAATTAAGGAAGAGAGATCCCACTGCTCCCAAAAAGCCTGATTATCCAGAAGCAGTGGTTCCAGTCAAACAGAAATTACCAATTAGAAGACTCACTGCTCCACCTACTGTCATCCTTTATCAAAGAAGGAAACAAAAGAAGATGGATGCAGAAACAAAAGAAGATAAGGCTCAAGAAGAATAAATCATGAAAATGGTTCTTTAGACATTGATGGTAGAGAAACAAGACTTAGCACAATCTCAAGATCCTGCCAAAGTTGTCATCACCAGGCCTCCATCTCCAAACTCATCAAAAATAAAGTCTCTCCCAAGAAACCCACTGGATTCAAAAATACTAAAGTGGAAGTCTGATCAAAAGACCACGTATTGACTTTGCTCAAATCCAGTGGTGAGGTGAAGCACATATCAAAGGAAGAAGCACTTGGCCTGGGTGTAGAAGATCTACAAGATCTCCTTGAGCTTACACTATGCAGGGATGATGAGGATGATGAGGACAAGTTAGGGAACTCCTGACGAGGCAATAAAAATCCAGAATAATGAAGAGTTTTGGCATCATCTGTTCCAGGGGGAGATTGTTGGGATTGAACCCTACAAAGGAACAGTTGATAAAGCCAAAACTGGATCAGATCAGTGGATTCACCATAAGGAGTTGTTTGCATCAGATCTTTCCCCTTGAATGTGGCCTAACATCTGATGACCTCTAAGTACTGCCCTTCTTAACAACTGCTGATCCCTAAAAGACTGTTGAAGATAAAACACTGATGCTTAATCTACTAATATGGTTCAAGTACTGCTGAAGACACAAAGCACTGCTGGAACTATAACAGTGGAATGAAGAAGAAGTAGTTTACCTTATTCTTTGTATTATTTGTAATCAGTTATTTAGTCATCAATGTTTGTAATAGTCAGTGGTTAGAGGTTGTTAGGAGGTTAGATGTCACTTTCATAGTGACGTCAGCCAAAAGATGCTCAGTGGTTTGTTCTGTATTATAAATAGAACAGTACCCTGTACTGTTCTATCAGCTCTCTTCATCCCCAAGTCATTCTGTACGAACAATCACTGTGAGCTTAGGCTAAGGGGGAGGTTATGTGCATGCATGCTGTGTAATTGACTATTGTAATAAATACAATCATTCGATTTCATGTCAAACATGTTTGCTGAAACTTATTCTCTCATTGATTGTGTGTTGAAAGTTTGTTTCATTTAATTCCGGTGCATTATATCTCTGTTTCATCTTCATTATTATCAAACAAACACAATCAAAAGAAACTCAGATCCTAACAGTGCGAGTTGGTTTTCCGACTTTCATTTCATTCGACGTGTTTTGTTGCGTTAAGCATTGTGGACACATTAAGCGTTTTAGCGTTATAAGTAGCGTCGTGTTACATGCGATAGATCGAGTTGCGCGTGCCTGCGAGTGCTTGTCTAGATGGTTTTAACAATTTCATTATTATTATCATTATATGGATATATAACAGGTCATATCATAAATAAGTGCGTTTGAGTCTGCTTTAGCGTTGCGACGCTTTACGACGATCGATGGGAACCGCTTAAGTACTCACGCGATGTCGTCGTTAGCGTGATTGCGTTGCATCACAACGATCGAGGGGAGCAACTTAACTATTCACGCGATGTCATCGTTAGCGTTGGGTATGCGTTGTGATGTGCAATATAGCATGTGAAAGTATGCGAATATATGCGAAATAGCGTTGTAAGCGATATAGTTACATTATGATCCGAATCTTTGGTGCTAGGCGTAACGAGTGTAGCGAGAGTAACAAGCACGAAGGTGCGGGTTGTTACAGTCTCCCCTTCTTTAGGAAATTTCGTCCCGAAATTAATCCACAAGGAGGGCGGCGAAAATTGATGCGAGTGAGAGTAGCGATAAAAGCGAGCGAGATAAGCGGAGAGTGAACAAGCGAGCGGCGATGAGTGAAAAGCGACGAGTGACAAAGGCGTTAGAATAAGCGGAGAGCGATCAAGTGGTCGGTCGGGAATTGACTAACGAGTGCGTCTTGGCAACGTAAGGAAAGCGGGGAGTAAAGCGATTCGTTTGACGAAAAGGGGACGACGGTGAGTAAAACGTTTAGTTTGACTAAGGATGATAATTGGCGATCCAAAAGCGTTTTGAGTTCTCGAAAGAGTTTTATGGCAATGAGATTTTAAAGAAAAGTTTGGTTTAGGAAAATTTTCGTACGGTGCGGTGTTGAACCTTGAGTCGATGTTCACACCAGCGTTGTCGAAATGGTTTTGTTGAGTCATCGAAAAGTTTCTTATAATGTGGTGTTAACCTGAGTCGATTGTTAAACCAACGTTACAAGAGAGTTTTGTTTGTCAAAAAGGATTCCAATTTAAAATTTTCCATTTATTCCAAAAATTTTGTAAGAAAATTTTGTTTTTACAAAATGTTTAAATAGTTCAAAAAGTTTTAATTAGCGTCGGGCCCCACATGGCACCTTTACACGAAAGTTTGTCAATATGGCTAAAACACTTATATATAGGAAGTACCAGCGGCGTATCCACCATGGTTTAACCATATTGCTTCTGTCCCGTGAAGCAGTAAGCGATGCGACTTACTGAAGCGTTAAGATCGACACATGCGATAAGCGTTTAAGCTTTTAAGCGATTGCGAATGCGAGTTAGATTTCCAGCGAAGGTGCGATTGCGTGCGGGTAGACTTACGAAAAGTCTATCGATGACGCATTTGAGTTGCGATGAGATGTTACGCCTTGCGAATGAGTTTAGCGGGTTGAAAATAGTCTCAATAGTATAAGAGGTCTAATAACGTTCAACTCTGCATGGCACTTTCTTCACAAGACTTTGGTTAGCATGGCGAAGCACTTATATATAAGAAGTACTAGCGGCGTATCCACCATGCTTCAACCACGCGCCTCTGCCCCGTGAATAGATGTCGCACTTTGTTAACATGGTTAAGACGCTTATATATTGGAAGTACCAGCGGTGTATCCACCACGCTCAACCATGCCTTGAACGTTATGGCATCATTGGAACTTACTACGATCTCCGTGCAATGACCAAAATAATCCCGTGTGCACCTGTGATTAAGTTTTTCCTTGCACGTTTATCGTAACTCATTTCAAGGACGCATAGTGAGGGTAAAAGACATTATATCGTGATATAGTGTATAATATTAGTGTCGTGCGAACTTAGACTAAGTGCAAGAACGAGGGAGAGAGAGAGAGAGAGTCAACGTTGCATCGAGTAATGGAATAAGTACACAAGAGTTTTTATCAAATATAGCATCATTACAACATTATTCTACGCCTGGTTGGTGTTCGGTGTTGTAGACTCCTGCTGGAGTTGCGGTTGCTGCTGGAGCTGTGGACTTCATTGGTGGTGTGGGGAGTGCTAGCGTGCTTTAAGTCCGTGGCCTTGTGCGGCAGTGATGGGTATGGTGACCAAGACAGTTGCAATTTGCACAATATCGACAGTCAGCTTCTGGCTGGTGATGATAGGTACACTTCAGACACAGGGGAAGAGTTCCACTGTAGGCGCGCTTTTGGAGAACTGGAGCTGAGCGAAGAGGTTCTGGCTGCAGCAGCTCAGTTGTTGGGGAGTTTAGGCTTGAGGCTTTTCGTTTGCGGCTGGGCTGAGCGTCTTGCGGCGGTGCGGTGTCTTCGGAGGATTTATCTGAGGATTCGTTGGAGAAATCGTCAGAGGAATCGTCGGAGGAATCGATGACGATTACTTGATTAGCCTTTTTGATAGGATTCTTGGAGAAGAATCTATCCAAGACTCGTTTGTCGTTGATTTTTACGGCCAAGCGATAGGTTTCTCCGATGGTAGCAGGTTTTGCAGCTTCGACAAAATCACCCACACATTCAGGCAAAGCACGGATGTACTTCTTGATAGCCTTTTCAGGAGTGTCGACTTGACTTGGGCAAATAATGCTAAGCTGTTTGAACCTTGCTGTGAGGCCTGCGTTGTCACCGTCGATTTTCTTGATTCCCCAAAATTCGTTTTCTTGCTTCTGGACTTCGTGGGGAGGGCAGTACTCTTCCTTCATAAGCTCTTTCAACTCGTTCCCGGAGAGAGCGTAAGCTGCATCGTTCCCACGTCTGTTACGATCGGCTGTCCACCAGTCGAGGGCTCTTGAATGGAATACTCCTGTAGCACATGTGGTATGAAAATGCTCGGGGCACCCACTCTGACGAAGGGTCACCTCGATGGCATCAAACTACTGAAGGAGCTGCGGTACACCTCCTTCACCTGTGAAGGTCATCGGATCACAGGCTTTGAAGTGTTTGTAGTAGAATGCAGATTGCGACGCGTTAGTCTTAGAGTCCTTCGAGGTTCGAGAGTCGTTGAGAGATTGAACATGTGCAACGATTTGAGGAATGACCCTGGCCACTTTCTTGGCCACGAGTGAGGCGATCCTCTGATCGGCGCTTCGTCTGGCTCTTCTCTTGGCTGCAAGTCTCGGGGTGGAATCGTTCGAAGACATCTAATACGAAGAGAGAGTTGGAGTGAGATTCGATCATAATGATTTTGAGTATGCGATGCGATTGAGCGCGTTTAAAATTTTTTGCAGGTAGTATAGTAATAGGTATTCACATAAGAGCCACATAGGACACACGAGATTCCTAAGTTCTCACGTATAACACATACAGTCGTATAATATATACACTTACGTACATATATGTTTGTATAGATTGCGCGAGGACGCGATGAAGAGAGGGAGAGCGAGCGAGTTGTTAGAATTTAGTTTTGTTGCGAACATTCGGCTTTTGTTTTAGATTGCGATGGCTGTGCGAGTTGTGCGCATATAGCGGAGAGCGAAAAGTGATAAATCGATAAAGCAGTAAAGTCGTAAAATAGTACACCTATAAGCATTTTAATTTTGCAAAATTCGTTGAGGCGTAAAAATTCAACGATTGCGGCTTCAAAATGGATGGAGTGTCTGGGGTGTTAGACATCGACTACCCAGGGTAATTCAACTATCCCTAACAAGTTCGAACACACACGTTGGCCTGATGGACTATGCTCTCACCGGGCTGCGGCTACAGCTTCGTCCTTCCAGTTACAACGCGGCTTGAGTTGTTGGTACTGTCGAGACTTTGGTGAGAGCTTTTTGAAAACCATTTTAGAGAGTGGAATGGGTTATTAAGATGCGGGTTTCACCCTTGACTTAACAACTTCGCTCCTAGTTGTGGTTGTGCTCATCGAATAAATTCGGGAGTTCCGCTAGATAGACATGGAGATTTCTGCTGAGATGTGGATGTCACTCCTAGCTCATCGAAAATTCTCGTGCTTAGATTAATGCGCTGCGTGATCTTGTCTAGAGTTCTTGGTTATCACACCTGTTCTCGACTCAATCACTCGTTGGTGTTACGCGAGTTTTGTCAAATGTGTGTATTGTGTTAGCCTTAGGAAAAGCAAAAGTATGTTTTCAGCCTTAGGAAAAGCGTCATCGTATGAAGCTGTATGTGCGGGAGCTCGTACGAAGTTGTTGTATTCGCAAGTTCGAATGAGAGTATAACGGCACTTTGGCTCGTACAGAAACCCTACCTGTTTCGCATGAAGCAACAGACCAGCTGTCAAAGGTAAGTACTTAGACTATAGACTAGGTCAATTCTAAGACAACAAACCCGGACTAGGTCGTGTCTTTCCTAATTCCATATAGTTATGGCTCTGATACCAATCTGTCACACCCCAACCGATGGCGGAATCATCGGGGCGCGGCACTAGGCGAATCAGATTGCTCAAGAGAATCCATAACAACTATTTAGTGAAAATATTTATTGCGTTCATTATCCCATACTAATAAACAATACATCAGTAAATAGTTATACAAATTTCATGTTCTCTCAAACAATACAAATCCGACAACCTAGATTTATGGGGAGTTTCTAGACTTCCTAGCTTGATTTCGAGATAGCATGCGATTTAACCTGCAACATACGTTAAAGCGACGTCAATACAAAAAGTATTGGCGAGTATACAGGTTTGACATGGTAAATGAAGTAGATAAAAGTGCTGCGAATTTCCACATACATAAACGAGACACACAACATATATACTACAAAACAATAACTACCAGCTAAGTCACTCGATGCTAGCTAAGGTGGGACGTCGCGAGTAAAAGTCCTAGCACATATGTATCAAGCATCACGTGTAAATATGTACGACAGTAATTCGCATGTGATAATAGTTTTGATAAGTGTGTTTTAGATATGAACGTATGTTACACCCCAAAGTGTGTTTAAAGCATTAAAAAGGGGGTCAAGTATACTCACAGTAGGTGTTTAACACGTAAACACAACTTGATTGGATTGATTGAGAGCGCGTCTGAGTTAGCCTGATCACAGAACGATAGCGTGAGCGTTGAACAGCGTGGAAGTAGTGCGTCGAGTGGAATGAGCGATTGGATGGCGGTTCGATCGGATGACTGTCCGGACGGACGGTCAGCCGGACTGATGACCATTCGGTCGGATGGTCATTCGACTGGAGAAGTGTGTTTGTTGAACTTTTGAAGTTTTCGTTGTAGTGTAAATAAAGTCATTCGATCGGATGGTCATCCGATCGGATGACTATTCGGTTGGAAACTGACATTCCTTGAAACTTTGCAAAAACTGATTAAGTGTTGAAATCACAAGTCACCTGGTCGAATAGTCATTCGATCGGATGGTCGTCCGATCGGATGGTTATTCGATCGAGCAACTATTTGTTTGGAAATTTGCAAAAATAGTTAAGTTGAAAAGTTCGCGGTTTGACTGAGACGGTATGACGGCGTGTTAAACAACGGAAATCACATCAAGTCCAACTCGTCCGATCGGACGGGAATCCCCCCGTTCGGTCAGACTCGACTGTTCTTGCCGGAGTTCTATATTCAACCCGCGAATTGGCCGTCTCTTTGGTAGAGATCCATTCTCAGGCCGGTCCTCCACTAGAGAATGAGTATAGAACCTGAACGAGCTTAGATTCTATCGGTTTTGCATATAAGAGTGTAAAAGTGTTGAAAGAAAGTTTGAATAAGTTGAAAAGTGTTTAGATCTAGCTTAGTTTTACATAAAATCATGTGGAAATCCTTTAGATCTGGACCGTTCTTTGATGAGATGAGGTCACACTTCAATGTTCTTAAAAACCCGAGGTGACGTCACCATAGAAGAGCCAGAATCAAGTGATTTCACGGTGAAAATGTAGGGTTTGATGGAGAAGATGATGAGAAAGTGTGTGCTGATGATGAAAGTACAAGATTTAGAGTGAAAACTTACAAGAATCGCAGGGAATCGAGAGAAAAGTGCTTGAGAGCGTGCTGGTCGGATGAGGTTGTCACATCAATGAACAGTTGATGTGACAAGTGGGGTATTTATATGTGAGAGGGAGAAGGGCGTTGGGAAGTTACGTGGGTCAGACGACCACCCGATCGGATGGTCATCCGGATGGATGACCATTCGATCGAATGGTCATTCGATCGGGCGGTTTGTGCGAGTTGGTTTTCCGACTTTCGTTTCGTTCGACGTGTTTTGTTGCGTTAAGCATTGTGGATACATTAAGCGTTTTAGCGTTATAAGTAGCGTCGTGTTACGTGTAATAGATCGAGTTGCGCGTGCCTGCGAGTGGTCGTCTAGATGGTTTCAACAATTTCATTATTATTATTATTATTATTATTATTATTATATAGGTATATAACAGGTCATATCATAAATAAGTGCGTTTAAGTCTGCGTTAGCGTTGCAACGCTTTACGACGATCGATGGGAACCACTTAAGTACTCACGTGATGTCGTCGTTAGCGTGATTGCGTTACATCACGACGATCGAGGGGAGCAACTTAACTATTCACGCGATGTCATCGTTAGCATTGGGGTATGGGTTGTGATGTGCGATATATAGCATGTGAAAGTATGCGAATATATGCGAAATAGCGTTGTAAGCGATATAGTTACATTATGATCCGAATCTCTGGTGCTAGGCGTAACGAGTGTAGCGAGAGTAACAAGCACGGAGGTGCGGGTTGTTACAAGATGAACCACCATAATTGGCGATTCTGGAATTCACACAATGGTACCCTTCTTTTGAAGTCATTACTCTTTTCGTACTACCACGACTTTCTTCATCATCCACTTCACGTTCAGGCCGGTAACGTGAGGTATCTCTAAAGCCCATTTTGAGTTCTTACACATAACTTCATTGAAAACAAATAGAGTCGTTAAACTTTTCCCACTTTTCTCGTAAATATTATGAGCATCATTCTCAATATTTTTTGAGACGTTCTACTTCTTGCTCGACGATATGCTTCCCGGTACGCAGCAACCCATTTCCTGGCGTTTTCAGTGAGTCGATAATAACGACCTTTCGTTTGCTCAACATTCCTCTCACCAATCTTTTCCGGAGTTTTTGCCTGAGTTGCATCGTATATTTTCTTTATTTCTTTCCACAGTGATGTTTTCTTCTGGGTTTTTTTCCGTGAATGCTATCTCCACTAGCCATACACCATACCGACATTAAAGCAACTTCTTCAGCAGTATCCCATTTAGTGGTTTGTGGTTGTTTTTCAATATTTTGTGACGTTTGAGGATTTTGAGTGAACGGAAGTTGACTTGAATTTGAAAAAAAACGAAGGGCTTTCATAGTATTGATTATTCTGATAATTTTCAGAATCGTAAAGGTTCGTATAAAACGAATCCATGGTTTTACAAAATATGAAGAACAAAAGAGAGATTTAAAATCAGATTTAGATGCTAAAATTTATCATTATTTATATACTACTATATATAGAGAAAAGTCATACATGTAATTTATTTTTACATTTTTCTTGAGTAAATATAAGATTTTTTGGATAAAAAATATCTAACTTAACTAGTAGTAGATTGACATATGGCATGGATAAGATAAGATAAGATACCATTTTAATTTCTTTTTATAAAGAAATCGAAGTTAAATAATAAAAAAGAGGAAAAAGAATTAAATATTATAAAAAATAGAAGTCAAATAATAGAAAAAAGAATTAAATATTATATCCCCTAGCTCACTTGGCAATCCCCATGTGGTTTGGGTTGGGCCGGCTTCCTCCTTGGAGGTCGCCGGTTCGACTCCCGGGTGTTGCATACGGGGGGTGGGACGTCCCAATGATGGATCGTATCCTACCGAGGCATGGTGCGGTCTTGAGGGCAACCCGGTTTTACCCAGCTGTTACCCCAGCGAGTCTCTCGTGTGGGGGCAGTATGGTTTCCGGGTGGAAGTCAGCTTGCGCGACAGCCGGGGCCCGATCGAACATCGCGTCCGTAAGTGTGGGGCTGACAGGGGATTGTCTTCGACATGAACCCGGTGACCACTGGTCCAGTACATAGACAGTCACCTTCTAAAAAAAATATGCATGTTGGTTCCAAACATTGGTTGCCATCACAACCTGTTCGTCCAATTTAGTCAATTATTTGATTAAAAATATTGTCTCCATTTTTGTCTTATTGTCCATGTTGCAACCATTTGTGCAATTTGGTCACCATAGGGACTACCTGGTGGGTCGCTGGAACATATCTACAACGCCAGCGACGGTTAAACGTTTCTAGGGTGCTTCTGGTGGTTATAAAAAAAACTGTATTTATATTTGGATTGGTGGAGAAAGTGAAAACGGTGGAGGATATAAATCCATAATTAAACGTGTTTTACTAGTGTTATAGAGGAGCAAGACAAGACAGAGAGAAAGTGAAAATGGTGGAGGATGTAAATCCGTAATTTAACATATACCCCATCTTTCCCGGTCTCGTCGGAGAGGCTACCCCATCTTACGCAGACAAGCTGGAGAGTCTACCACACCATACCCAATCTTGCCGGAGAGGTAATTATCATTGCATTTCCCATAAATAGAATTTTCTCAAATCATGATTTTAAAAGTGCATCATTTATTAGGGCTTGCATCAAGAAACGAGGAAATTAGTATTCACATGACAAGTCATATTCCAGAAGCAAGTAGTACCAATAAACAAGAACTAACATTGGCCAAGTGTTATCGCTTATTTACCGTGCTTGCAATGTTCTAGTTATCATCCTCACGGTATACCAATATCCATCACACTATATCTATGCAAGTAATTCAGTTTATCTCGAAACTTATTTTAAGGCATCTTTCTTAGGTTCAAGTCTAAATATTATCTTGGGTGCTACCAGTTAATATCAATATCCTAATTCTTTTGTTTAAGCTTATGTATTATCACAAAACCTAATTGCTTAAACCAGTGGCTCTGATACCACCTCTGTCACAACCCCCGACCACTTCCTGGACGGGAGCCGTGAACAGTCAAGTGGTACCGGTGGTTATTTTGAAAATATTGCAGCGGAAATTTCATCAGGACCGTGAGTTAGGAAAACTACCAGAGTTTAGAAACACTGGATGTTTATTTATAACAAACGAGAATAATACTTATATTTTACAAATGTAGCTTTATTAGGGGATAAACCCAAATACATAAAACAATGTTTATTAATTTAGTTGATAAAATAAGCCACTTCTTTAAGCCTTTCGGTGCTGTATCACAACTCTTATTTCGATTTACTGTAATTACCTGAAACGCGTTTAAAAACATTTTATCAGCAGGAAATACTAGTGAATTCATTCATTTGTATAAAAAGATACTTTCTTATAATTACAACATTAAGAGTTTTTACATTTGTTTATATCTTACAACTACCCAAAGGTATTTGTCACTCGACAGTTCCTGTGACTATGGTCATATCACTGTTGATTATTCTCTCAATTAGTGAAGCTTATCAAGTCGTGTATACAAAAAAAAAAAAAAAAAAAAACCCACACACTGACAGTAGTTTTCCCATGCAAGAATACAAAGACTTAATCACTGTAATATAAGTAACAGTTTGAAAACATTTAGGGTTTTGAAAACATTTGATAAAAGAGAATGACTCACTTTGCAGAATTAGGGTTTTGATTTAATAGGCCTCCTGATTCTAAGCCTTTTGATACTAAGCCTCTTGATTAATAGTAAGTTTATAGCTCCAAGTTTTCTGATAATTAATCATCTACTTAATCAGTGAATTTATGGTTTTAAGCCTTCTTATTCTAATCCCTAATTTCACAGAATGTAATCCGTATTAGTGTATAAACCCAACTCAAACTTTAACGATAATCATGAGATCAAAACCTCAACGTAGTTAACAAAGTATAGCCTTATTCAGGCAACCCTTTGGCATCCATTGGTTGGTTTTGGATCAATCGGACAAAGTATCGTTTCAGTAATCAGGGGTTATTACACGAGAATACAGAGAAACAGAGTTACGGGAGATCAAAGAATCGATTTAGAATTCAAAAATGAGCATATGTTTCTGTTCCAGACCTGGCCCTTATAAGGGTACTTTTGTGCGGGTTGGTTCATTAGCTGTTAAGTTTTCTTAACTGTTAAGTTTTCTGATTGAGTATACAAGTTTCGTCGCGCGCATTTAGGGTTTTGATTATAGGTTGTCGTTGGGAATATTTTTGAGGGTTGTTACACCTCCAAGCTTCATCAGCATCATTTTCATTGACTTTGACATATGGGTCTTCCCTATAGAAAGGTCTTAATTAATGCAGATTAACACCTTTCTAACACCAAAATCGGAAAAAAAAAAACGTAATACCAAAAACACCAATTTTTAACACCAAGTGACTCACGCGACGTAAAACATAGACAAAGTCGAGTTTATAACCTTATTGATGTTTAGGGGCTGTATGATAACTTTATTAAAGTTTAGGGTTGAAAAAGTAAATTGTTTAAAGAAAAAGAAAAAAAATAGAATGATTAAACTGCATGAGGTGAAAATGAAAAGATTAAGATAAAATAAACTAAAAGACAATACAATTATTATTTGTTTTTAATGAGATTACTATTTTGTCCTGCTTTGTTTACTGTTATATACACACAAAAGGTAATTTTATTGAAGGAATGATTTCTTTAAAGAAAAATAAAGAAAATATAATAATTAAGGGGTTAGAATGAAAATTTACACTAGAGATAAAATAGATTATGAAACAAAATAGTTAATATTTCTAATATTATATATAAAACAAAATAGTTGCTATTCCTAACTTTGTTTAAAATTAACATGTATAAATGTAAATAATATATATAATTACTATTTTGTTTTTGTTTTTTGTTTTTTTATTCAAAAATCCTTAAATTTTTAAATGAATAATTATTACTGTATTTGCTTTTAGTGGAATTACTATTATGTCCTTATATTGTTTTAGACACCTAAAAGGTAATTTCGTTGAATGGATTTGTAGTTTTGTTGTAATTTCAAAATAGTAACCGGTTATAAATCTATTCCAGTTCGGATATTGTAACCGGTTATTTTGTTCACCTCTAACGTGGTGGTGTACCGATAAGATTCAAAGTTATATAAACCCATTCCGATGGATGATTCAAACATATGTTAAAAGAAAAAGAAAACTTTCATATCTAAGCTATTCAAGGCACCAACATCCAGGAAGGAAATATCAAGGACTTTTAATGGACAATGTCGAATCTACCACATTTTTCAACTAGACATGAAGGAAATCCCAAGAACTTTTAATAGACAAAGTCACATCTAACACAGTTTTCAACTAGACATCACTTCACTATGGAGAACCCATGCTACCTTCTAATCCCGTTATTCATTGCACAGAAGCCCCGCACCCCTATTGCAAGACACACATTTAATTCAAGTCCAACCGCACTACTAATTTACGTAACTCTTTGAAACATAACCTCATCGGAAAATGTTTAAAAGACATTATGACCATAAAACTTGTCATTTAATTAAAACACAGTAAACACGTGTATGCTAGCCCTGAATAGTGAACAAGTAAAAGAGGGCATTAGAACTCACCTGGTGCAAATGCCCTTCTTTGCAAAGATCAACGTCCCGCGCATCATAACTGAACACCAACCTGTCATCACGTGAATATGGTTACTAGCGCTCCAAGGTTACTCCACCAATACATGTACAACTCAAAATTGACTTTCACAGTGACGCCTAGGATTTGGTGATCTCGTACTAGCACCCATGCAAGTTTACCACCAACTCGTTCGAGGCGATAATCATGGCAACCCAACGCCTAGCCAGTTCCTCTCCGGACCTCGACCCCAACTATTAAAGTCCATGCATGGTTGACCCCGACCAAACCCTAGCCATTCCCACAATCCATCAGACCATACGAGACCTGCATGAAACTCAATACCCAAAAGTGAGCCTCCATGCATGCGAAGCCGTTCCCATGCAAAATCCTAATCATCGCCACTTGTTACTTGGAAATAGAATTGGGAGCCGCCCCTTCCCCTTGCTTTTGTAGCCGCCCCCACGCACCCTTGGATCGAGTGGATCCTAGGTTTTCCCTAAGTGATTTAATCACTTAACTTTCATTTAACACTCGTCCCAAAGCTACTCAACTTAACGTTTCATGTAATTGCATTTGGGTTCTCGTAAATCTTTAAATTGTTCCCATGCGCGTACGTCATCCCGCCTCTCAAACCTTTAACGAAATAATTAACGTGACATCATAAGGGGGAAATCAGGATGTTACAAATTCATGGTGTATTAAATTTCTAGATGTAACTCATTGTAAATCTTCCCTTCTATGTTAGTTAAATTTATATAGATGTAACTCATTGTAAATCTTCTGTAAGTAACGAATTCTCTCTTAATTCTAGAGAGATTACTGATGCTATTATATAACAAATTTACATAAGAAATACAAGGAAATAAATCAATACAAATCAACACATTGAATACAAAAAATATAGGAGATATTATAGGAGATAATTGAGATTTGTTAGTTGAGATATTATCTTTTATCCCCCTGCAAGCGAAACGGCGGTGATTGAACTCGTAGTAAGTCACGAAGGAACTCGAACTGCGGTCATGGCAGGCTCTTTGTGAAAATATCAGCAAGTTGAAGCTTGGTAGGAACAAATTTAGTATGCAGTTTACCAGACATAACTAGTTCCCGAACAAAATGATAGTCCAAGTCAATGTGTTTGGCACGCTTATGAGAGACCGGATTCTGACTCATGAACAAAGCACTTTTGTTATCGCATAACAACGTAGGTCTTGTTGATGGTAGAGCATGAAGTTCCTTTAGCAAGTGAGTGATCCAAACTATTTATGCTGCTGCATTAGCCATTGCCCGATATTCTGACTCACAGCTAGAACGTGAAACTGTCGGCTGCTTCTTTGCACTCCAAGAAACCAGATTTCCTCCTAAAAATATTGAGTAACCATAAGTAGATCTCCTTGTTTCGATACACCTGGCCCAATCCGCATCGGAGTATCCTAAGATAGAAGAAGAGGTGGGACGAGTGAAGACCAAGCATGTCAACATCTTCATGCGCCAACTGAAAAACATTTTCAGTTAGTTAAACGCATTCTAAGATATGTCAAAGGTACCATCTCTCCTTATGTTAATCGCATAAGATAGGTCGGGTCGAGTAATGGTTAGGTACTGAAGAGCTCCAACAAGGGAGCGATAGGTGGTGGGATCCGAGAAGGGGGTACCATCCATAGTGAAAGTATCGGATATAGATAGAGGGGTCGGAACATGTTTGGCTTCAGTGAGGCCCGCTCGAATGAGGATGTCATTAGCATATTTAGTTTGGGTAAGGAATAGCCCGTCGGCCGTGTGTACAACTTCGAGACCAAGAAAGTAATTCAAAAGACCAAGGTCCTTGATTGCAAACTCCTTGTGTAGACGATCTGTAAAGTTACCAAGTAACTTGGAAGTATTCCCTGTAAGAATGAGATCGTCGACATAAACGAGTAAGTACATGATGAGGTCGCCTTGATGAAAGACGAATAAGGATGGATCCACACGACTGCATGTGAAGCCGTAGGAGATGAGGACGGAGCTAAGATGCTGAAACCAAGCACGAGGGGCTTGTTTGAGCCCATAAAGAGCCTTGTTGAGTTTGCAAACGTGATTCGGGAAGCGTTGATCCACAAACCCGGGTGGTTGCTCCATGAAAACCGTTTCGGATAAAAGACCATTTAGAAAAGCATTGTTGACGTCCAATTGATGGAGAGACCATCGATTGATTACGGCTAGAGATAGAACAATGCGAATAGTGGAAGCTTTAACAACGGAACTAAAGGTGTGTTGGAAATCGAGGCCCGGTATTTGAGTAAAGCCTTGGGTGACAAGATGAGCTTTGTGACGGTCTAATGTACCATCCGCGTGATACTTAGTACGAAAGAACCATTTAGAGCCAATGATATTGTCGGAGGATGGACGAGGTACAACTATCCATGTATTGTTTCGTTTTAGAGCATTAAGTTCGTCACGCATGGCTTGCATCCAATGAGGATGTTTTGACGCACTTCTAAAACCTTTAGGATCAATGTTGCTTAGGAGAGCAGCATGAAGACAGGAGTGCATAACATTAGAAAGGTATGAAGTGTGTTTGGGATTGGGTTTGAAGGTACCAACTTTGGAGCGAGTGACCATGGGATGTGATGGTGCTGCCGAAGAATGAAGTTCCTGAGCGTGAATTCCATGTTGAGGAATGTTAGAATTGGACTGTGATGAGGGAGTAGAGGGCTGAGAAGTGAACGGAGTGGGCTGAATAGGTAGCAACGGGTTGGGATTGGGCTGGGTAATTGGCGACGGGTTGGGATTGGGCTGGGTAGTTGGAGGCGAGTTGGGGTTGGGCTGGGAAATAGAAGCTGGGTCGAGATTGGGCTGAATAATGGGCTGTAAATCAGCATTGGATTGGGTGGCAGTAGGTGGGTCTTTGCAAAGGGAATAAGGAGTGGTATGACTAGATGTGGGCCGAGTAGGTTGGGTAGGGGCCGTAGGATGAGCAGTGGTTTGAAAAACAGAATTTGGCTCATGAAATGTGGAGATATCTAGTATGGTGATGTCGGTATGAGAGGATTTGGTGTGAAAGGGAAAATAGTTTCGTCAAAGCGGGCATGTCTCGTGACATAGATGCAGGACGAGGTGGGGTCAAAACATTTGAACCCCTTGTATTGAGAGGAGTATCCAAGAAAAATACAAGGAAGACTCCGAGGTGCGAGCTTATGGGGAGCGTAGTCACGTAAGTACGGGTAGACACAACAACCAAAAACACGGAAATTAGTGTAAGATGGTGGTGTGGAGAAAAGAAGCTCAAACGGAGTTTTGTTTTGCAAGAGTTTCATTGGTAATCGGTTGATAATGTACGTAGCAGTACTGAAAGCATCTACCCGGTGTTCAATGGGAAAATGAGCATGGAAAAGCATGGCTAGACCTGTTTCAACGATATGACGGTGCTTTCTTTCGGCTCGTCCATTTTGAGGAGGAGTGTATGGACAAGATAGTTGGTGAAATGTGCCATTTTCATCAAATATTTTACGCACATACTGATTAACAAATTTTGTTCCACCGTCACTTTGAAAAACTTTAACTTTTTGCGAAAATTGAGTTTGAACAAGACGCAAAAAAGTTTGCAAAGTTGTGTAAAACTCATTTTTAGTTTTAAGTGGATATAGCCATGAAAAACGAGAGTAGTCATCAATAAACACAACGTAATACTTGTAACCATCTCTACTTAGTATTGGTGAGGGTCCCCATAGATCACAATGAATGAGATCAAGAGGATGAGAGGCATGTTTCTCATTTAAAGGAAACGGTAATTTGTGTGACTTAGCAAGTTGACAAGGAGAGTAAACATTTGGTTTAGGCAAAATAGATGTAAATGACAAACAACCAAGTTTTTGCAAAACAGAAATAGTATCAAAAGCAACATGTCCCAAACGATTATGCCATAGTTCAAATGAGGCTTTATTAGATGAAAGTGAAGCAACAAAAGCAAAGGATTTATCCCGAATCACATAGAGGCCATTCTCACATCGTCCTTCAGCGAGCAGTTTGCTTGTTTTCCGGTCCTGAATAATAAAAAACGAATCTGAGAAAAGCACATCAACGAGATAATCTTTTGTCAACTTACCAACCGAAAGAAGATTCCTGGTTATATTTGGAACAACAAGGACATCTTTTAAAGGGATGTTTTTATTTATAGTGACATGTCCTTTGTGAGTAATAGGCAAAGACAAGCCATTGCCAAAAACAACTGAGGTTTTACTATTATATGGTGAAAAGGAATGAAGTTTACCGGTGTCATCAGTCATACGGAGATCAGCTCCACTGTCCGCGGTTCAGTCAGGAACATCGTCAGAAACATTGCATTTGGAATGAAAGGCCCGAGCGAGGCCCTCATCCGAGGAGGCGGACGAAGCAAACGAAGCAAGTTTGGGACATTTGTTAGCATAGTGGCCATTTGTTCGACACAACTGACAATGGGGTGGGCGACGAGTACCTTTGGAAGGAACGGTTTGAGGCTGTCCGCGGGAGTTGTTTCTGTAGCGATTGGGACCCGACTCCAAGGACCGAGAATAGAAGTGAGTGGCTGTAAAGGCAACCTGGGCAGGAGATGATGGGTGAAGTAAGGCAAGGAATTGTTCCTGACTTTCAGCCTTGGTGAGCAGATCGCGGAAGGGTAACGGGTCACGATTGGTTCGAATGGCTGTAGACCAGCTTTCAAATGAAGGTCCTAAGCCACACAAAAACCAGTGAGTTTTATCGGTGTCGCTAACCGGGTGGCCAATGGCCGATAATTGATCACAAATGCCTTTAAATTTACTACCAAAATCTGCCACGGTCGAGGATCCTTTGGTTAACTGACGTAGGCTATCACGAAGAAGGTGCATACGTTCAAGGGACGTGTTGCTATAGGCCGCTTCAAGTCCAATCCAGATCTGCCTGGCGGTGGATAAGCCGAGAATCTCGGCGATAGCTTCTTCGGTGAGAGAGGAGTTTAGAATGAGGATGGTCTGCTGATCTTGAATGGACCAGGAAGAAAACTCAGGGTTGGGCTGGTCCTTGTTGTCAACCAGAACAGTTTTGGCTGGCGGAGAACTAGTCCCATCGACGTGACCGACGAGACCTTGGTTAGCAAGAAGAGGAAGAATTTGATATTGCCAAGAAAGGTAGTTGGAAGTGGAGAGTTTAAGGGTAATCATGTGAAGAATTGTGGCCATGGGGAGTTTGGAGTCGGTGGCGGAAGAAGAAGAATTGGCGGAAGTGGTGAAAGGCATGGTCAGAGGATCGAGGAAAGGGCAAGGATCGAAGAAACAAGAGAGATCAAAGGTATTTTCTGGCTCATACCATGTAAGTAACGAATTCTCTCTTAATTCTAAAGAGATCACTGATGCTATTATATAACAAATTTACATAAGAAATACAAGGAAATAAATCAATATAAATCAACACATTGGATACAAAAAATACAGGAGATATTGTAGGAGATAATTGAGATTTGTTAGTTGAGATATTATCTTGAGATATTATCTTTTATCTTCCCTTATGTTATTTTGCTAGTTTTCTCACAACATTCGCCGGTCAATAAAACATAAATATATTTCCAACAAATACTTTATATGTTATTCTATGCAGTCAAATACATTTTTAATGTTTCAAAAAATTTAATAAAAACACCAACTCTTGTCATCAAGAAACCACTACTGGTGGTTCTCTAGATGACAAGAACAAAAGCAACCTTAAAAACACAATAAATAAAAATTTAACTAACAAAGAATATCATATAATAGCTTGCCAGACTTAAAAATGGTCTTGATATATTGCTCCAAATTCAGCCCTCCAAGCTTCATCATCAACATCATCATTTTCATTGACATTTGAGTCTTCCCTATAGAAAGGTCGTAATGCAGATTCAGGCAATCTGTCCTCAGCAAGATATTGTTTCATTGTGACCATCTCCAATTGGTGTTTTCTTCTTTGTTTTTCTATTTTCTTCTTTAGTTTATCGCTTTCTTCCTGAATGTTTGCATAGTTTTCCTGCACATTACGACGATAAAAAAAATATTAAATAATGTTTAAGGGTTCGAAAACCATAATTTTGGGACGTTTAAGTCGTCCGCTTTGTAAACAGTTGCATGGATTTGGATACATTTGAGAAAATGAATGGGTCGGGGGCTCGGGGCAATGATCAGTTAGGACATGTCACTTTGCAGAATTAGTCTTAATTTTTGCATAATATGATTTAGGAGGTTATATGTATTGAAGAAAAATGTTAGGTGACTTTCGATCTCTTTGACCAAATATATAATTTACCAATTCGACCCGTTTACTTTATTGAAAAGCTTCAGGAGTGATCGATTTTTATGAACCATCTTTTGAGATGTAAAGTGAGTTGAATGGTGCTGTAAGCCTGTAAACGAACAGAACAGAACGAACACAAACAGAACTATGTTCTTGTTCGTTCGTTTTTCATTACTGAACAAACATAGTTCATTGTTTGTGTATGTCCGTTCATTAATACTCTAAACGGACATAAACCAGCATAAGTAAAACTAATATAAAAATCCAACTCGATTATTTGAAGAGGCAAGACACCTAGCCTAGGATTTTTGAACGATCGTACATTAAACAAACCTTAATAAACAAACATAAACAAACGAGGCAGGAAGCTCATCTGATAAATGAACAAAAGATTTCGTTTATGTTCGTTCATTCAATAAATATAAATGACTTAAACACACTGTCTGCCTGACATGTACATAAACGTGTCATTCAATTTTTGGTTCGTTTACAGCGTTAGAGTTGGATAATAAATCCGTTAACTCGAAACACTTTTTATCCATATTTTTAATGATTTTATCAGGATTATTAGACCGTTAGAAACAAAAAAAAAAAGTTGGTATAACAAGTACAACATACCTGTGCAACCGCTGCTGCTTCCTCAGCCTCTCTCAACCTAACAAGCAACTCACCAGCAGCATGAACAGCTTCCACAGTATCCCTAAGCTGAATCTTCAAACTCCTATTCTCCTTCTTCAACATCTCCCTCTCCTTCTCCCTCTCAACTCTCAAAACCGACAGCTCAGCCGCCAACGACTTCGAAAACCGCTTCCCATGACCCTTCGCTCCAGCCTTCGCAGCTGCCCGTTTCACCTCTGCAATCCCTTCTAGTATCAACCTATGCTTCTGTTCCAATTCCGTATACTTCTCTTGTAAATCTGCATAATGCTCCACCATCTTACCATGACTGTCAATGGATCTCATGAGTGCATCATCTAGTTCTTCTGTATGTTTTTTCTCTGACTGTAGTTCTGTTTCGAGTTTTTCAGAATGATGTCGGCTGGCTTCCAGGTCGGCTCTTAACTCGTCGGTTAAACAGATCCATTCGCTTTCCATTTCTGTCCATCTTTCGGTTTGGAAGTCTTCGGTATGGGTTGTGCTGGTTTTTCTCAAGTGGAGTGATGATCTTAACATGTCGATGGATTTGTTTGAAGATGATTGGAGTTTGGTTCTTAAAGATTTGATTTCTTGGAGCAGTGATTCCTTTTCGGTATCGTCGAAAGTCTGGTGATTTGAAATTTTATCAATGAAAGATTACAAAAAAAAAGAGTGAAATTTTGTAAACTCAAGACTATAGAAAAGAGAGTATAATTTGAAAATTATATAAACTCAAGATTATATAAAAAGATTATAATTTGAAAAGAGAGTAACTTTTGAAAATTATATAGGAGTAAAAATGCCATTTTCGTCCATGAGGCTGGCCAGTTTTGCGACTTTCGTCCAAACGTTTTTTTTTCGCATCTAGATCTAAAAGGTTTGAAATCTTGCCATTTGCATCCAGCTTGTTAACTTCATCCATTTTTCTCCGTTAAGTCAGGGGTATTTTCGTCCATGAGGCTGGCCAGTTTTGCGACTTTCGTCCAAATGTTTTTTTTTTCGCATCTAGATCTAAAAGGTTCGAATCTTGCCATTTTCATCCAGCTTGTTAACTCCATCCATTTTCTCCATTAAGTCAAGGGTATTTTTGTCTTTTTTTTTAACTTAAAGGACAATTCAGTTATTTGAATACTTGTACATTATGCTAAATGCTTATACATAAAGTGAAAAAGACCGAATTGCCCTTTAAGTTAACAAAAAAGACAAAATGACTTAACGGAGAAAAATGGATGGAGTTAACGAGCCGGATGAGAGTCACAAAACCTTTTGGATTCAGATGAGGAAATCCAAACCTCTGGACAAAAGTCACAAAACTGGCCAAACCTCAGGGACGAAAACGGCATTTTACTCATTATATAAACTCAAGTTTATAAAAAGAGTAAAATTTGAAAATCATATAAACTCAAGATAAAGGAGAGTAAAATTTGAAAACTTTGTATATTTGATGATCTGGGCTGACCTTTGATTGGCTGTAACTTGAAGTGTTGCCATTTCTTAGTTCATCAAGCAGTGATGTTTCACCTTCTCTCTCTTGTTTGTATTGCAATACCTGGAGCAAGAAAATGATAAAACTGGTTGGGTCAGCCCGGGTTAACTTGATACATTTTTTGGCAAGTGTTTTTCATTTTTAAGATCATGTGTATATATAAGTGTGAATAGTTTTAGATATTTATCTGTATTCACAATAAGCTGAATAGTTTTTTTAATGTTTATATAAGTTTTATAAATTAACAAAATTGACAGGATAATTCGGGTCAACAAGTGGGGCCAGAATAACAGCACCAAAACACTGTATATCTTTTATAGTAACTTTGTATAAGGTATGATCTTTAAAATTCATTTCTTTCAACAAGTCTAAATAAAACAATTTATGAGGTTGCATGCATAAAAATACAGTTTGGACGACTTTGATCCATTTCCACAATACTGTTTATAACAGACAGCTATTTCTTTAATTTGGGTCAAAACGGGTTAGATCGAAACTGTTAAGTTCCTTTAACAATAGTCTAAATATTAATGAAACAATTTAGGAGGTTATTTAAACACGTGATGTAAAAGTTAATTTCCTTTAACAATAGTCTAAACAATTTAGGAGGTTATGAAAATACAGTTTTGGACGAACTTGATTCATTTCACCAGATTTTATAGCTAAGGCTTTTTCGTTTTTCTGCGTGACCAGCTGAGGTAAACCATTTGAATCCATATATCTGATAATTAACATATTAGTTTAGAAAATCTAACCAGATCATTCAGCTTCTCGATCTCTGCTGCTTGTTGCATGCAAAGAGTTTCAAGATCTTTCACTTTCTTAATGTTTTCTGCAGCAACCTGACACAGACGATTTAAACTTAAACAACCCTACATCTGAAAAAATAATAAAAACCTGAACCAAAATTCAGTCTTACTTCATTTGAATTTCCTGGATTATGCTTTCCAACAACCCATGTCTTAAAGCTTTCATCAACATCATTAGACGCTCTTTGCTGGCAATTTGAACAGATATATTTGCTCTTTGTTGTAGAGCCATCATTTGTGTTTGTAGCCAAATGATCAAATGACAACGCAACCAAGGATCTGTTAAAAACCGAGCTCCTTTGATGGTTGTCGATGATCTCCATTCCTCTTTGAAGACTAGCCGCCAATGATCCAGTGGGACCCGCAAACATCTTTAATGATTCCCGGGTTGCATTATCTTGACAAAGAACCGCACTTTTTTGCATGACATGACCAAATTTTGGGGATTCTGATAATGTAGGATCATCAAATGCATCAGTTTCAGGTTCTTCTGAACAAGTTTCTTCATATTCATTATCTTCTTGACAGCTGGCATATTGTTCACCTGCCACGTCACCCTCACAACCGCCCGTAGAGAAAAACCTCGTGCCTCTAGTTTCAGAGGTTTCTTGAAATTCATCATCAGAAGAACTATGTAACATATCAAACTTAAGTTGTAAATCTTTAATATCATGTTCATCAACATCCACTTCTTCTTTCAAATCAGTGTCAAATTTTGGGAAGATTAGTGAACGATTAAGACTCACTGTTAACTGATTTAAGCTTTGACGTAGACTTCCATTTTTATAACTAGGATCTGTTTTTGCTCGTATTAGCTCTTCCTGGAATCAAATAAAGTCGACCCGTGTTTCATTATTACTTATTAGCGTATGAACCGGAATGTAATTATCTTTTTAAGTAGAATGTAAGAATAATACCTTCAGTGTACGAATTTGATCACTGAGATCATTGACATCATCTTCTGTTAATTTGTTTACCACCGGATTATTGTGCATAAGTTTTGTGCGGTGTCCGAATCTGAGTGTGCTGATAGTTTCAGCAGAACACCTATATTTACAGAAAAGAAATTTTAAAAAAAGTCAACTAAAGGGTCACTTTCAAGTCAATTCACTGGCAATTTAATGATGAATAGAAAACAGGGGCGCGGGTTGACCCGAAAGACTTTTGGTCCTAAATTCTAAAAGGAACCGTTTAGGCTACTTTTGACCCATTTGATATAGGTTTGGTTTTGGGTCAAAAGGGTAATACCTACATTTCGATATAAGAGTATCAAGTTGCATACCAACTAAAGGGATACTTTGTGAATAGGTGGCACAAAATGGGTCAAAACAGGTCATATTGGTGTGGATCGAAACTGGTGGGATTGACCCAAAAGTTTTTTTGTCCAATAGTTTAGATGATATAAACTATTGGTGTGTCATATATGATTACAAAAATATTATTTAAAAAATGACTTAGGAAATTTAATGCTTTTAAACATTTGGGCCCGTTTGAGATGATACATAACCCGAATACACCAACACATATGTAATAGGCCGAAACTGGCCCAATAGTCAATGTGACCGAATTGAGACAATTTAAGATTAGTGAAAACTTACTTGTCATCTGGGGAGATGGTACATATAACGGTAAGCTTTGAGTTGCCTCCAAGTGATTCCCTCAGCAAATGAGTCAAACACGAATTGTTGTACGGGATGTCTTTAGATTCTCCAGACCGATTTGTACCAGCAAGGATATTAACCAAATTTCTGTACAAATAATTACACGTAGAAGGAAACATTACTTATCATATGTTGTACACGTTATATGCCAGATACATAAACTGGGTATTAACAATATATACCCAGTTCTGATATGGACTGGGTATTAACATGAGTAAACTTTAGATATAAGGCAAGTGCCCTCATAAAGAATATAACTATCGTCTGTTATCAAACGACATACCCAAGTTCTGATATGGACTTTTTTACAAATTCTCCATCTTTGACACACTCTCTACCAGCATCGTTGATCCTGTTCTTCTCGGATACAGCAAGATCCACAAGTGTAATCCTGCTTGTTCTTGAACTACCTAAATTCTTTGAGTCCTGAAACAATTTGGTTACAAAACTTCAGAAGTTGAACACAAGTAGACATCAAATAGCAAGATTAAGACAACTCAGATGTTTCTAAGATGATAAGACGGTTCCTTTATATAAAGAATTCAGCTAATCATCATCTATATGAAGAATGACAGCTATTGATATTCAGCTATCACTTCATGAGTTCATGTTTACCTTGCACCAAGACTCAACGACACATGTAAACACAATATGAGATCTTGAACTTGTGGAGTTTATGCTTGTTGCTCCAACTTTTCTATTGGAGAGGCCCTGCAGCATTAACAAGCAACTTTGATGTCATTATGCCTTATGGTATGTCTCAGAAAAAAATACACTTAAATCATAGCAAAATATCATATTGCTGCTTACCTTGATCAGAATTTGAGTAACATCTCCAAATCCCGTCACGTATTCCTCAGTCAGATTCTCAACATAAAACCCATGTTTAGCATCATCTTTGATCTGAAATAATTTAAGTTGTCCCGTTACAACCATAAACAAGCAGTAGAACGAATATAGAAATTGACCATCAAAGTAGTTTCCACCTCTAGGTTTCTTTGGGTTGGATCAAGCAAATCCCCAATTTGTTCATTGTATATCTGTAAATAATTTCCAATGACATCAAAATTCAACATCTAGATTCAAAGTTTAGAACTGGACGGATGAAAAAACACCACAAATCACATACCTCGAGAAAATAACAGCGGCACTGATAATTTATTTGTTTACCTTCTGTTTGGTCTTGTTCCTGAATTAAAATTTTGAAACTCATAATAACACTTATATATCACAGTTAAATCAAAAGATACAATTGTTTATGTGGTTCTTGCAGTTCTATACTTAAAGCTGATTCTTTTTTGTGTAAATCAAGAATGAGAACATGATTGCTTACTTTTTCGATTTCAGCAAACAGCGTCTGGAAGATTCGCGGAACAATTCCTAGATCACCACTGGCTGATCGATCTTCAACCATCGCGCCAGGTGGACCCCACAACGTGTAACTTTTTCCACTACCAGTCTACATGACATTAACAACCATTAAAGATACTTCCACTAAATAGTTTCCACATAAACAATTGTCACCAAACAGTGAAAAAAGTACCTGTCCATAAGCCACCATAGAAGTGTTGTAACCTGCCATTGCACTCTTAACCATGGAAACACCAACCAACTGAAACACATCCTCCTATCATAACAACAATAACCTCAAAACATCAATAAATCCTTCAAATCTTATCAATTTTCATTTACTTAATTAACAATAACTGATACGAGATTTGGTATTTCAACAGACCTGGCTAGATTTCGAATCGATGACCGCATCCACAGTAAACTTCCGATCCCCTACCGCTACCGAATTATCAGAAACTTTCCGAACCGTATAATCCTCTCTTTCCTGAGAATTAGGAGGTCTAATCCTCGCTATAACCTAACAAAATGCCCCATCCTCAAACTCTATTCCACATATAACTTCTATAAAAACCAGTGTTGTAAAAGTCCCTAGGTTCTAGTCGGCTGTGTGGTACCGACTAGTGATTAATCAGATTGGAACTTTTGTATGTAACTTTTCAATCTTACATGTATTCATATTTACATAAATATATATTTGTATATAATTCAATTTTATATATTTTATACACACATCGATATGAATATAATACTTCAAAGTTCACGAAAATACTTCTTAACATATTAATTCAAATACTTCAAAAAAAAAAAAAAAAAAAAAGAATGGACCGGTTTGGTCCGCCTTTGACCGAATACCGGTTATTGAGTCCAGGTAGGTGAATTTTAATAGGTTAACCACCGATTCGCGCGATTAATCCTGATTTTTACAACACTGATAAAATAAAACCAGAAAACATAAATCAACAACTTAAATCATACCTTCACATGCGGATCTCCAGCAAACGGCACCTCTTCATGCTTCCGAGTCTCCAAATCCGAGACGTTTCTCTTCGATTCCTTCACAACCGAACGTGATTCATTAACCGTAACATTCACATCCTCAGGCGGAACATTTTCAGTGTTAAATCGCAATATCTTAGGGTTTGAACCTGAACTAATTTTGTTCTTCACAGCTCCAGATCTCGGAATTAGGTTTCGAATTGACGAGATCGAAAGACTTCCGGATGATCTGTTTCGCGAGATCTCTGAGAACGACTTCATAATTGCGATCAGATCGGATCGGATCGGATTGAATTGATGAAATTGATTTCACTGTGTGTGTGCGTGTTCGAAGCAGATTGGGAGAGCGTTAGGGTTTGAATTTGAAAATTGGTTTGTTGTGTTTTGGAAGATGACCGTTATATTATACAACCAGTTGGTGCTGTCCACGTGGCGTTTTGTGAAGTTACTTTTATGCCCTTGATTGATTCTAACCGTTGTGTTATAGCTCGGCCCGTTAAGGATAAGCAAAGCCCAATGCCCCAATCTTAGAAATAGCATTCACATTCTTGTCCACCAAATCTTGAGAGAGGGGTTTTTAAATTACAAAAAGTGGTTTAAGTGGTTGTGAGTGGAGGAGAGAGAAAATGTTACTGTTCATCTGTATATTTGGGGGGACACTGTTCACCCTGTATAATTTTTTAATATATTTTGAAAGTGGTTGTGAGTAGAGGAGAGAGAAAAGTTAACAATAAAGGTATAAAATATTATTATTTAATTGAAAGGAAAGAGAAAATGTAGTTGTTTTTAATGTAATTATAGGGTATAAAATGGTGGATAGAATGTGAATGCTCGTTGTGTGTTCCTTAGTTTTCATATTCAACTATTCAAGAGGTGAAAAATGAATTTGATTTTTTTTTAAAGGCATTTATGCATTTGGTTTGCGAATTTTTTTTAAGAAATTGGATTTTTTTTAAAGAAGTTGGAATTTGAAGGATTGGATTTGTGAAATCTTTCAAATGAAATTTGAATTTGTAATGAAGTTGAGTGAAAAAGACTATTATAAAAATATTGGAATCTATCACCACATGGAATGAATTTGAATTTGTAATACAGCTAAGTAACAAAACAATCATAGAGTAATTGGAATCTATCATTACCCCCCACGCTGATCGTCGTCACTGCCTCACCCAACTTGAGTCCCACCTACCCGCTCACACCACCCAGCCCGGTAGGTGGTTTTGGTGACCTTGTAAATAATCGCTATCCAGATTATACTCATGAATCGTTAGAATAGCCTTATACATACCTAACCCAGTTTGCATGTTTGAAATTTTTCAAATTCTCGAAAAGAATTTAGCACACACTGCCTACTTTAGTAATCAACACCATTATTGATTTGATATACGACAATTGAAAAAGTGAAACCCTAGGATTAAATGCCCGTTCACATTACTATACTAGCATTTATGTGGAAACTACATGGCTATATCTTTGCTTAACCGAAATAACCAAAATCTAAACCCTCATTTTAAAGTTGAAATGATTGATTTGATAGGTACCAAAGTGTGTATGTAGAGCATATCGTTGAATAGGTTCCTGCAACATGTATAAAACTAGTGGGTTACACCGGCGCTCCGCGGCGAGGCAACTCGTTTTTTTAATAAATTTAAAACAGAACATAGACGTGGTGGTAAAAATAACGCTAATGGTGGGTATCTAGTCGATATTGGTGTGGTTCATTATGGTATCAATATGGTACCCACACTCTATATAGCAACCGAAACAGGGGCGGACTGAAGACATGCCCAGGGTGGGCGGGCGCACCCCCGGGAAAAAAAAATTTTAGTGCTAAGTTCCGTCGAAAATCCCGTCCGCACCCCTTGGAATTTTTCGTCCGCACCCCTTGGATTTCTTCGTCCGCACCCCTTGGATATATTCGTCCGCACCCCTTCGAATTTTTCGTCCGCACACCTTAGGTAAAAAATATTATGGATTTATATTATAATTTTTTTTAGTAAAGTCTGATTTTTTATAAAAAAAAACTATCTATATTAATAGATTATACTACTTCAATTAAGATTTAGCCCATTAGTCTGATTTATACAAAGTCTGATTTATACAAAAAGCCCATTAGGCATTAGTCCATTAGTCTATTACCCATTTACCCATTTAAACCCAATACCCAACAATACAAAGTAGGGGTGTGCACGGTTCGGTTCGGTTCGGTTTTTGGGTAAAATCGAAACCGTAACCGAAATGTCGGTTTTCGGGTTTTAAAAACCGTTCGGTTTCGGTTTTTTTCGGTTTCGGTTTTTCGGTTTTTACGTCGGTTCGGTTCGGTTTTTCGGTTATTTCGGTTTTTGGAACAAAATTATGTAAGATTCAAAAAATAAAAAAGTATAATTTATATTATAACAATCTTTTTATATGTTTACATTTAAGTTATTATAGTTAACCTCTTTAGTTAATGTTGTTTACATACACCTAACCTTCTAATCTATTTTTATGTTTCTTCAAAGTTTTTATTATATTTAATTTTTATTACATTTAAGTTATTATAGTTAACCGCTATGAACCGAAGTTTTTTTATATAGCTACGGGTCTAAAATCTTTAAAAAATTTCCGCACCCCCAGGAAAAAAATCCTGGGTCCGCCACTGAACCGAAAGAGAAAACTTAAAAAGTAAAGTTGACATAAGTCCAAAAGGATGTCGATACATGTTTTACATCGATTGAAAACCATAGTAAACAAATGCTAGTAATTGTTCTAATAGTACCAATATCGGTACGAATGTTTTTCGATGGGTACCAGCTCGATCTGCTTTAAAAAATATATATCGCATGTTTAGTTTTTGTAAAAAAAAACTAACGAACGAAAGTTATAATAGAAAATAGAAGTATTGAGTTAAATGTGTATGTTATCTATAGTGTAAGGGTTGAATTTGAAACTTGAAAAAGTCAAAAAATAGAAAAAATAAATAAATAAGTTAAAACATGTACCTGTAAGCTTTGGACATATGCACCAAATCAAAACTAGTTACTATTAACAAAACTTCATAATTGTTATATTTACATAAATATGAAAATCGTTTAAATGAGCCATAGTCAAAAGGTGTGTTTAGGACTGCTTATTTCAAACTACTTATCCGCCTTTTAAAATAAGCAGTTTATACAGTTCTGTATAAACGGTCCCAAACACGCACAAAACAGCTAAAGAGATGCAGGTTTTTTATAACTAAACCCAAACACCCCTAAAATGGTTCTTTTTTGACAGAAGATCATTAGGGGTGTCAATTCCTAACACGGCCCGAACTAGACACTAAAAAAGAAAGGCTTGGGTCGGCTACCACGACCTGTCTTTTAAACAAGTTGGGTTTGTGTTGACCAGTTTTAAAAACAGGTCGGGTTCGGGTTGGGTTATGGTTGCACATTTCAACCTGCCAACCTGTAACCCGTCAATCTGCCAACCCGACATGATTAACACCCCTAAAACTCATGACCTGATGAAAGAACACAATTAAAAGATGATATAACCAAGTAACTTTCAGGAAAAATGTTGCAAAATAAAGATACTATTATTGCTCTATTCTATTATTATCCTTATTTAAGGGATGCACAATATATCACTCATTCTTGATCTTACAACTTGAATGAAACCTAAATGTCAATTAGAAATCAAAATTCATAAACTTGAACAAAATCCCATTTTTAAACTGCCATTCTTGATGTGTATAAATGTATCTTATCAAGAACATCCTTGGATCAAATTGCATTAGAGATGCTGATGTGGCGTATGCTAACGAGGGATATGTACGAAAATCGCAGTTCAGTTCAACCGAGAATCAGTCCTCCTCCTAAAGTTGCTTTATCGTATGCAAAACATGAAAACTTCTATGCAGCAATTTCTGTAAAAAAAGAGTAAAAAAATAGGTTAATACTAAATAAGGAGTAAAAAAAACAAGTAAATACTAACTAAAGAGTAAAAAAAAACAGGTTAAGTATTGTTTCAACTCGAGCCATAAGAACAATAAGATCAGAAACTCATCAAAGATTTACATAGCCCCTATTTTTAGAAATTGTAGTGTATGTATTTTCAAAACAACAATGGGTTGCTTGCATGGAAAGGGCAACGACGATGGTTTGAAGCAGCAAACACTCTCATTACATTAACAATGCCTTTTACACTATCGAAAGTTGATGTGGTCATTTGGCAAGATAGGAGGGCAGGTAATTGGTCCAAACAAGTTTGGGTTGAAACGAATCATGTTCAAGTATGGTTAAAATGGGGTTGAATTGATCCGCTAACACTATAGTGTCCATGTTTAAATCATATAATAAATAATGAATGTGTCACTCTCATAATAACAACCATCCAAATCTTTTAATAAAACAATTTAGGAGGTTGTATGCATTAAAATGATCAAGAAGGAAATCCAAAAGGAACTCAAGTTTTTGATGCAATTACCCAAGAATTGAGACAGTTCAATTTTACGGAAATAGTTTCATTAACTCCCGAGGTATTATAAAATGAGACTACGATATGGTTATAGGTTATAGTAGGGTATTTAAAAGAAACAGATTAAGATTAATCTAGTAGATTTTGTCTCATGTATGTACCTTTCAAAATTCATATTAATATTCATTAACAAATACGTAAAAAAAAATGAAATCTTTTAATAAAACAATTTAGGAGGCTGTATGCATTAAAATGATTTTCTTTCAACCCGTTTGATCTATTTGACATGTTCCACTAATAACTAAACCAAATGATTTGACCAATTGACCCATTTGAGAAAAAAACACGACCAAATCGGCACTTTCTAAAGTCTACAAATAGGTTTCATAAGAAAGGCTCCACCCATAGTTGTGATCATCCTTGGAAAGAAATAAAATATATTTCCTATACTTCTTGCTCTAGTTTCTATCTCTAGTCTCTTGAGTCTCTTGAATAAAATACAAGTCTTTCTTAGTTCGAGTTGAGTCTAGTGTCTTAGTAACCCTAGTGTCTTACTAGTCTCCATCTTCAGGGTATGCCACCTCAAGCCTTTGTAATTCATGTTTATAAACACGAACAAAAACAAAAGAAACGACGGTAACATCTTAGATAATCTGTTATACATTTGATTATCAACAATATAAGAGAATTCCAACAGGCAGATGAGTATCACCATATTTAAAATAACAAGAAGAATCAAATTTATGATTGAGTAATTGACATTTCAAACCATCATACTTGATTTTTATTGCATGCAAAACCATCATTTCTGCAAAAATGTATTCACAAAACTATTTTGCAAGAATGAGTGATTAAGGACAAGAACTGCCTATTTTTTCTACAAATTATCGTCTTATCTACATTCACTCATTTTTACAAACATTAGCGTACTTTTTACATTTTTTAGACACACTATGGTTGGTTTGCGAGCAAAAGCCAAACACAAAGTTTCAAAAGCAAATCTCTATTTATTTATTTGATTAATCACATATATAACCTTCTAAAAGTTCAAATTTCACATAAATATATATGTGTGTGTGTGTGTGCGCTCATCCTTCTAAATTCATAGATCATATTGCTCCTTTCACAAGGCTAAAAAATATCATATTTATAGGTAACTGTAACAGTCTGTTTCACTGAATAAACTATAGGAAAAGGAAACCATGATTCGTTTCAGCGCATAATGTAATAATGTTCTCTTTGTTTATTTAATAAAACAAGCTGTTATAAGTAACTAGTTTTATTTCATTTATTATTTGAATGGGTAAATATATATTTTTGATGTGTTCTAATGATAAATATGATTCATGAAAATTTGAGCTTTTAGAAGGAATTTATTATATAACTGTTGAGAATCAAGACGAATATAACACAACTAAAAGTAAAACATCAAAATTTAGAAGGATACGATAAACTAACCTCTACTCGTTTGTCTATTTGCAACACTATAATTCCCAACAAACTCTTCCGAATCTCTATCCACCACACCTTCAGCATTACCAAACACATCCCCAAACGAACCCGAACCGTCAACCTCATTAGACGAAGATTGCCAAGTTGCATCTCCATAAATCGAACCCCCACGGTACAAATTACCATAAAACCCTTGATGACCACCGCTCGGCCCATTAATTGACGATGTTGTAGCCACACCACTAACATTGTTTCTTCCAACTATCCCATAACTATTCTCTTCGCCCCTAAACCCACCTAAATTCCCACCGTTAAAACCCGAAGAACTCCCTCCGTTTTGAGAATTTAACGGCAGAGACCCCCACGTTGCTCCATTGTTCCCAAACACTCCAAATCCACCACTTCCCGAACCCAAATATGAACCTGATGGTCCTGATCCGATCGGGCTAGTGATCCCACCATTTCCCCACACGTTTCGAGATGACGAACTCGTAGGTGGCTCGGTTCTCCCACTACCTTGATTATACCCGATAGGAGTACTGTATCTATTCGGATTTCCACCGAAATGCGGGCTCAAAACCCGCCCGTAACCCGAGGACCCACCGAATGCGGTCGGGCTCAATGTGGGTTCCATATTCAAGCCCATACCGTAACCCGGTGAATTAAACTGAGGGAACCCGGTTCGAGCGCCAACGATTGGGCTAAACCGGCTATCCATTCGAACTCCAAAACCGCCAATCGGGCTCATGTTATAACCTTGTGGGTAGCTACTTGTGAGAAATGTGTTTGGTCGATTTAACCCGTAATTATATCCGATTAACGGACTACGGCTTGGGCTTGGAGATAGCTCTTTAGGGACGGCCCGTTTGACCTCAACCATTTTACCGTTTAGTTCATGGAACGTTTTGTATAATACTCGATCCACTGCTTCTTCCGAATCGTATGTGATAAAACCAAAACCTCTTGGCCTTTGGGTATTGTGGTCGTACATTACGACTACGTCTGCGATTGTACCGAATTGATCGAAGTAAGTTTTGAAATCGCTTTCAGTTATGTTTGATGGTAAACCGCCTACGAATATCTTCTTTGTGCGCCCCATGGGACCCACTGGTGATCCTTGAATGCTACTAATAGTTCGGTTTAGTCCATGATGGTCTTCCCTTGGAACAGCTTTCTTTGCTTCAACCTTGAAATTTAAGAACAAGATAAAAATCTAAACATGAAATATGAAAGAAAGAATCAAAACCCTAAAAAATGGTTCTTAATGTATGTAGAGGACACCCAAGCATTCTAATTTATTTAATTAAGACCGCCCATATATTCAAACAACTTGATAAGTCACTCAATATGTCTCTTGCTTATTAGAAACCTCCACTTTTCTAAAAAGACAACATTTTTTACCCAATATTATGTTGACACCTAATCAAAGGTACTGTAAAATGCATTTTTTTCATCCGGCATGCTTCTGGCTATGATATACATACTTGGGTGACATATAGAGTAGTTTCAACATGTCAATAGCTTAATTAAAAAGAATACTTGAATACTTAAGTTGCCTCCACCTTGGTTTTAAAATGCACGTATCAGAAGCGCACGATGCGATTATCACATCAGGTGATGCGATGCGCTGCAATTACATGATGTGAGGATGATGCGCTCTAAATCACATAACTTGCTCGCATGATGCGCACATTTTTCTTAAATCGACCACTATAGAGTAAAACTGTACAATGAGCTTGTACAACGTTCTTAATAAGCTTGTACAATGAGCTGATGAAGTTGTTAAGTGAGTTCCTACATAGTTTACTTGTACCTTTTGCATAGACTACTTGTACACATAAGAGTTCAAGGCTTATTTTGGTTATTTTGAACTTCTTCGATGGTACTAGAGCTAGAGCTATTTTTTGTATTTATTTATTTTAATCTCTATTTTTTTACTTTTTTAAAGTTAACAACTTCAAATATTATCTATAATATTTTTTTAAATAACAAATGCCTCGCGTACGTGATGCGGCGCATCACACATTGCGCATCAGCTTTTGGGATCAAAACGCATCGGAGCGCATCGCGCATTTTAAAACCAAGTCTTACTCTACCCTTTAACACCTAATTTTGTTGTGACTTTGATACTGAAACACAATCATATAACCATTATCAAAAGACAACATCCAAACACCCCTAAAACAAACTTACAAACAATCACATTCTGTAACATATTAGCGTTTCATAATAAAAAGCTTACCGTTCGACCATCAATCATGTGTTTCTCCATCACAACTCTTTCAGCAACAGCAGGATCGACAAACACTACGAATCCAAACCCTCGTGCACGACCCGTTAAACGGTCTCTCATAATAACCGCCTCACTAACCTCCCCATAACTACCAAAATACTCTTTTAACCGATCCTCATCCGTATCCCACGAAATCCCACCAATAAACAGCTTCCCGTTATCCGGTTCCATCTTCTCCACAATAACCTTAAACTCAACTTGCTACTTGCTACCGCAACTTCAACTACAATTCAAAAAACACAACAAACAACATTGTGATTAACTAATTATAACATTAACTGTATTTCTACTTTTCTAGCAACCAATGTTTTAAAAACGTTCAAGCCGGCAGGTATTACTAGTTGAACTGGCTACCGGAGACATCACCGGTACAATAGCGCCCGGTCTAATTAGGTTACAGGTTTAGTTCTCGGGCCGCCGAAAAAATTCGGCATTACCGGTGCATACCCATGTTCAATTTTGAGTTTTAACGAGAAGAACCGGCTTCTCAAACACAAGGTTCTTGTTATATATGTTACTTATCTTACGTAAGTTTAGTATATTATGATTATAGGTAACCAAAATTTCTTATTTTATATTGTGGGAAACGAAAATAGTTATGTTCTTGTTGACGAGAATGGCGATGATAGTGAATTTCGTCGTTTAAGAGATTGTGAACTTGATGCATTCAGCACTCTAATGCCATAAACCTATTGTAGACTTTTATTGAAGAAAACTTATTGGAAAATTGATTGTTGATTATGGAATTATGTAGTTTTAGATTATTTTTTGAGTTGAAGTTGTATCTTTATGGAACTATAGGGTTGACTAGTAACCGGTTAAACTGTCCGGTACAACGGGTTGAACCGTTTCTAAGCCCAACCCGGTATAAACACCAGTTTTCAAAACATTGTTAGCAACAAAATATCAAACTTTATCTAATTTTAGATCAGTAAACAAGTTATAAACAAATATAATAATCTATAACTTAAAATTTTCATAAATCTGAACACAATTCAAGAACACTACAAACCTATAATTAACTAATTATAACAGTAACTGCATTTCTAGCAACAAAGTATCAAAATTTAGCAAATTTTAGATCAGTAAACAAGTTAAAAAACAAATCTAATAATATTTCACTAAAAAAATTCACAAAAATGAACAGAATTTCAATCATAAACCCTAATTTAACAGATCTACACACAAATAACAAAATATCAAAAAAAAAAAAAAAAAAAACTAATTAATTACCTAATCTTGATGAAATCAAACAGAATCCAGTGATCAGATTACCAACATTCAAGCATGAAAAAGTTTGGATTTAAATTCAGATTCTTGAAAATCAAGAATCTGTACGGATCACAGAGGAATCAGATTGATTAAGATGATGAAATCGAGTGAGAATTTGAGATAATTTGGCGAAGATGATGAGAAATTTGATGTCTTTAAGGACTCACCATTAATGGAACCTTGTGATTTGAGAAACAATGAAGACTAATAAGATCTAGAAATGAAATGAGTAGTATTTTTTTTTTTTTTTTTTACATATAGAAGATGAAAACAGAGGATGTGGGTGTTGTCCACTCTCTTTCTTCCCCAAAGGTTTTTTGTATGTATAGAGGACAATTTTGTTGAGTTTTGGAAGTTGAGGGGTGTGTTTGTGCTTGTTGGTATTGTTGGAGGGTGGGTTTTGATAATAAGATGTTGGTTCAAGGTTTTGTTACACTTTTGGTTTAAGAGGAATGTTTTATTTTGGGATGTTAACTTGAACAAATGTATATAGATTAAGGATAAATAGGTAGATATTAGAAATGGGTAGACATTGAATACATATTTAAGTTTTAGTGTTGGTTCAAATAGGTTTACAGACCTATTAGCAGCCTATTATATATATATATATAGAGGCCAGTTAACGTACAATACGGCTTAACGTACATCACGTACGACAGATAATTACGCACGTTCATTTGAAAATCACGTATGTTATAAACTAAAAAACCTAAATCACGCATGTTGAAAAACATTAATCACGCATGATAAAAACATTAATCACGCAAGTTATACACATAATCACGCACGTTGTCGTACTCGTACGTGATGTACGTTAAGCCGTATTGTATTTTACACTTTTCCTATATATATATTCCTATATATATATAGGTAGAGGTTCAACTAAGAATTTAATCTTCCCTAAGTTTCCTAAGAAGCAATCTTGAGCTTACATGTGGCAATCTCATTAATTTAGGTGAAAGGGTAATATTGGAAAATGCAAATTTCAAACAGATCTGTACTTAGTTTTAATCACACGATTTTCATTCCTTCTTTCATATTTTTCATTCATTCATTCATTGAGCTTCATCACATCTAATTCAATCGCAAATCTCAATCTCAATCCTGCTGAATCGTTCATCGTTTCATCGATTTGCCGGTACCTGCGAGATTGAGATCAATCCTGCTGAATCGTTCATCGTTTTCATCGATTTGCTGGAACCCTAGCTCCTCTGTTCATTCATTGATTTGCTGATTTATCCTCCTCTATTTTAATGATGTCTACTACTGTCGATGGTAAAATACCTTCTAGTTTTAATTTCATCTACTTTTTAGGTTTTTAGTTTTGATCTAAGTTGTGCTGGTTTTTATTTAAAAGTGTAGTTCTGAAGTTGTGCTGGTTTTTTGAAGTTGTGCTGGTTTTTTTATATTACATCATATTTTAAAGTGTAGTTTTGTAAAGTTGTGCTGATATCTTTATTTTGTGCTAGTTTGCCTGGTAAAGTTGTGTTGGTTTTTATTTAAAAGTGTAGTTCTGAAGTTGTGCTGGTTTTTTGAAGTTGTGCTGGTTTTTTTATATTACATCATATTTTAAAGTGTAGTTTTGTAAAGTTGTGCTGATATCTTTATTTTGTGCTAGTTTGCCTGGTAAAGTTGTGCTTGTTTTTTGTGCTGGTTATTGTTAAGTTTGTGCTGATATCTTTTATTTGTTCTGGTTTTTTGATTTGTTCAGGAGTTCGTATCTGTCCAACTACTGGTAATCAGTATTATACTCCTATTGTTCCAGATTCTTCCAAACCTGTAGTTGGTATGCATTTCCAGTCAATTGATTCTGCCTTTAATTTCTATAAGAAGTATGCTAAGTTATCTGGGTTTGAGGGTCGAAAGCATACTCAATCTTCAAAAAATGGTGTTGTGATTAGAAAGTACTTTGTTTGTGCGAAAGAGGGTTCAGCGACATCCTGTGCTGTTGACACGGTAAATGATAGTGTTGGTGCTGATAAAAAGTTAAATGACCGATGGAGGAGACCTTCTAAACGTACCGGATGTAAGGCACACATCCGTTTGTCTTTAACTCCAAAAAATACTTATAGAATTTCTCATGTATTTGAGGAGCATAATCATTCTTTTGTTGATGAAGAGGATTATCATCTTTTAGCTTCGTCTAGAAAGTTGACATTCACTGAAGAGCAACTGCTTTCTGATTTTTCTGAGATGAATATTGGTCCAGTTAGGGCATTCAACCTTATGAGAAAGATTCGTGGTGGATTTGATAAGGTTGGAGTGACGTCTACTGATTGTAAAAATTTTAAAAGAGATATTAATTTGTTCATTGGAGAGTTTGATGTGGACATGGCTATCCAACGTCTTATGAAGAAGAAGCTGTATTTGCCGAATTTTTCTTGTGAATTTTATTGTGATGAAAAAGGTTCTCTTGCTGGATTATTTTGGGCTGATGAAGAAATGAAACTGAATTATGAGGTCTTTGGGGATGTTATGTCTTTTGATGCTACGTTCCGTACGAACAGGTATTTTATTCATTTTTTGTAGATCATTTGTTCATATTTTTATTAAACTAGCACAATTCAGCAAGCAGTTGTAATATAATCAATTCAATTTTTAGGTATGACTTGGTATTTGTTCCGTTCACTGGAATCGATAATCATCATCACAATGTCACGTTTGCTGGTTCTTTGTTAGCATCTGAAACTGCTGAATCATATAAATGGCTTCTTCAAAGTTTTTTGAAGGCTTTTGGTGTTGCACCTAAGGTGGTTGTGACTGATCAGGACGCTGCAATGAAAATTGCCATCCGAGATGTTTTCCCAGATACCAGACATCGTTTGTGTATGTGGCATATAATGATCAAAGTTTCTGAAAAGGTAACTTTCTTAAACCAGCACAGTTTTACAATGTTATAATTTTTTAAACCATCATAAATTAAACCAGCACACTTTTAGCATATAAACCAGCACACTTTAAACAATCCATTTAAACCAACACACTTTAGCATATAAATTAGCACACTTTTAAACCAGCACACTTTGGCATATAACTCAGCACACTTTTAAACCAGCACACTTTCTTTAAACCATCACAGTTTAATCATCATAGTTTAAGTTTATACATCAACTAGCACACTTTAACATATAAACCAGCACATTTTAGGATTTTTTTGCTGTTTTAATATACTAATTATTTTTTTTGTTATAGGTTGGTACTGAGCTATCACAAGATGAGGTTTTTAAAGATGATATATGTGCTGTTGTATGGACTGATGCTCTTGAACCAGCACAGTTTGAGACACAATGGTGTGATTTAATGATTAAGTACAACCTTACTAGTAACAGCTGGCTGTCTGATATGTACAACCTCAGATCAGATTGGATTCCTGCATACTATCGTCATGAACATATGTCCGGTCTTATGCGTACAACATCTAGGTCTGAGAGTGAAAATCATTTTTTTGGTCAATTAACCAACACAAAATTGTCATTAGTTGAGTTTTTGAGCCATTTTGATACTGCAATGGAATCTCAGAGGTTTAAGCGCAGCAAACGTGATCATGATACCAGATACACAGAACCTGCCATGAAAACCAATTATGAATTGGAACGGGAAGCTGTAAAGATTTATACTCGGGGGATATTTTTTGATGTTCAAGAAGAAATTCGACTTGCTTGCAAGAATTGTATGTGCAGGCGTGAAGAAGAAGTTGGTGATTCAATTAAGTTTTATATTCTACAGGTCAATCTTCCCGGCCTTCATGAGGTATTTATTTATACCTTTTTAGTAGCACAAACATGTTCTGCTTTTTACAATACATTTTAAGTAGCACAGTGATTTATATTTACAATTAAAATTTAAAATATATAAACCAGCACACTTTGTTATAAACTAGCACAATATAAAGCATTTGTTATTTGTGTAGGTTCTTTTTACTCCTAAGGATATGGTAATTAAATGCAGCTGCAACCGATATGAGCAGTATGGTTTGCTATGTAGGCATGCCTTTTGTGTTCTTCGTCTTTGTGGTATAAACAAGTTCCCTAAAAAATATGTTATGGGGCGTTGGACAAGAGATGTTGTTCCAAAAAAGACAAAAGTTTCGAGTTTTGATCAAAATGCTGCTGGTAATCAAGTTGAACGTGCTTCCAGCATTGTGCGTGAGATAATGACTGCAACTGAACATATTGTTAACCGTCTTGTTACAAATATTGACCTGTTATCGTTGTATAGAGACCAAGTGATCGAGTCGAAGTTGAAGGTTGATTCTGCTGACCTTCCTGCAGAATCACTTGACAAGAATGCAAGATTAGCTAATATTCTTCGTACTGATCAGCCATGTTCATCGTCTTCTGCTACCATTCTTCCACCTAGTGGTATTAGAAACAAGGGGTGTGGTTCAAACAAACGCTTAAAGTCTTTTCGTGAGGTATCATCTTCAAGAATATCAAAGAAACCTAAAACTAGAGGTTGTTTGATATGTGGAGGTCATGGACATAATAGTCGGACTTGTAAGATGAAGACTACTGTTGCTGATTCCCAGAAGAGCAGTTAGTCGTGTGTCTTTGGAAATCATGATATTTGGATTTGTTATTTTTTTCATTTCAGTTTGGATTTCTTGTATTCTTATTATGTTTACAACATTCAACCAGCACATTATTAGTTTTTGTTGATTTTTAAATGCAATTGTCAAGAATTTGATTTTTCAACTTTCAATATACCGTTTAAAACCAGCACAATTTTAAACTTTGTTCTTTAAAACCAGCACAATTATAAAACCAGCACAATTTTAAACTTCTTCTATGAAACCATCACATATTGTCATAGTGAAACCAGCACAATATTTAATTGTAAAACCAGCATAAAATTAACTTTCCTAATATAACTGTTAAAGCAGTACAATGTAATTGTTAAACCAGCACCATATTAATTGTTAAACCAGCACAAAATATTACAGACAACTACCAAACTAATAATTTTAACTTTGTTCTTTAAAACCAGCACAATTATAAAACCAGCACAATTTTAAACTTCTTCTATGAAACCATCACATATTGTCATAGTGAAACCAGCACAATATTAATTGTAAAACCAGCATAAAATTAACTTTCCTAATATAACTGTTAAAGCAGTACAATGTAATTGTTAAACCAGCACCATATTAATTGTTAAACCAGCACAAAATATTACAGACAACTACCAAACTAATGTTATATTGTTCAACCAACACAATCAATATTTGTTGTTCAATCTGTCATTGATTTTCGTTTCCGCATTTTTCTTGCATTCCTCTTTCTTTTCAGGCTCCATCTTCTCATACTTCTCTAACATTTCCATCATTTCACCTTTCGCTAAGTTGATGTCGGATAAAAGTATTTTGCTTAAATACTTGTATCTCAGTTCAACCAACTCTTTGTCTTGTTCCGGTGACTCTTTCGACAGCCCGCTATCCCATTCCTTTTTGCTCACATGCTTCCCTGTGTATGTCTCCATGTGTCTCATTGCAAAGACACCACAATCTACAAAGTTCTTTTCCGTTTGCCACGACATTTTCATTATTTCTGGTTCCAAGGGACATCTTTGGGTGCATTGTTGGGTATTCAACTTCAAGGTAATCACATACAATTTCTTTCTGTAATTTGAAAATTTTCAAAATCAAAATCCCTAAGCATCACAAATATAATTAAAATAAACAGCACAGAATTAATGGGCATCAATATATTACCACTCTTTTAGCACGTGTCATTTTTTGTGCTTTTGCTTTCCCTTTCATGTTGTCTATAATCTTGATGTTTTCTCCCTTGAAATCAAAACATACAATGTAGTAGTGCTTGTTTTGTAGTATTGGAATGAACAACATGTCCACTTTCCTAATACTTTCATACCCGGTATTCATCAATGTCGCGGCAATGTTTTCTCTGAAATTTTGTGTGCAGGTCTTTTTGTTCAGTTTTGGTTTGAAATTGTTTTCTCCCTGCACAGAAACCAGCACAATGTGTTATAAACCAGCACCAGCACAATGTGTTATGAACCAGCACAATAATAGCATTTCATATATTAGACTAACCAGCTATTAATAAAACATTAATATTTCAAAACCAGCACAATGTGTAATAATCCAGCACATTTTGTTAAATGTGCTTTTTCTAATCTGTTATTAAAACCAGCACATATTAGAAAACATACCAGCATGTTGCATGGGCAGAAAACTCTTGCCGGTGAACCTTTGCTTTTGAAGACCTCTTCACTGTTTAGTACCAATGACCAAGCTGTTAGGACTTGGACATGTATGTATAAGTTCGGGTGAAGCGACTCCAGAAATACCCTTGAAAGGTTTGTGCTAAATGCTGTCTCAAATATAAACACCCTGCATTGTTGTAATACACATTAGTTTAAATACTTATTTTTATCCAATTAAGATTTTGTTGGTTTTTATACTTACCAGGGGTCGTCAACTGTCGAGAACATCCATTCGGCTATCCTTTGTTCAACTTTTTCAGTTTTTGTTTTTATTTGTACAACTCGCTGCATATATGGTGAACATAAAGGTTCGGCAGGTTGAGTTGTACGTTTGCTTTGTCTTTTTTTCTTCTGGTCTCCGGCGTTTAGGTCTTCACCTATGAATTCTTGTTTTTCACTGTCGTTTTTGGTTTCCTTTTCTGGTGTTTTAAAAACCTCTCCTTGCTGTGCTGGTTGACCAGCAGCCTCATTTCCTTCTTTCTTTGCTGGTTGACCAGCAGTGTCACTTTCTCCCTTTGGTGGTTCATTAGCATCTTCACCTCCTTTCTTTGTTGTCTCATTTCCTTCTTTCTTTGCTGGTTGACCAGCAGCCTCATTTACTTCTTTCTTTGCTAGTTGACCAGCAGTGTCACTTTCTCCCTTTGGTGGTTCATTAGCATCTTCACCTCCTTTCTTTGTTGTTTCCCCATCAGGTTTACCATCTTTAGCCTTTTCTCCACCTGCATCCTTTTCTTCTTCACCACCAACTCCATGATCAGCACCATCTTTTTTGCTGCTTGCTGCTTGTTCTGCCTTTTCTATTTTTTTTATAATCTCTGGCCACATTGAACTGGTGATTCTGAAAGGAGTTGAATCAAATTGTGAGACCACCATTTTTTTTTGTGATTGGGTAAGTTTAACTTCATTCCCTTCTTCCTTTTCATTCCCTCCTTCTGTCTTCTCTCCACTTCCTCCTTTTTTCTTTTCTTCATTCCCTGCTTCTGATTCTTGCTTCTCGAAATTGTACTTTTCACCATATACTACCAATCTTTTTCTCCACTCATCCACAGCATCCACAACCTCCTCACCTCTGTACTTTGTTAAACATTTTGCAATCATTTCGTGTGTTTCTTTGACATGCATGTCCAGCTCTTTTGTTTTGGATTTTATCAGACAAATCCATTCCTGAAAAGATAACCAGCACATTCTTTTTATAAAGTAGCACAAATTGTAAAAGTAGCACATTCTTTTTATAAAGTAGCACAAATTGTAAAAGTAGCACATTTTCCATTTTTATTTTTACATACACATGATAAAAGTTTACAATAAAAGTAGCACATTTCAAACTAGCACAGTTTTACAATCCATTTAAACCAGCACACTTTAGCATATAAATCAGCACAATTTCACATTCCAAATTCTAACATTAAACTAACATATACTAGGTATAAACTAGCACAATTTAACATCCCAAACACTAAATGTCATAAAAGTAGCACATTTTTCAACAAATGTCATAAAAGTAGCACATTTTTTCAATAACCAGCACATTCTTTTTATAAAGTAGCACAAATTGTAAAAGTAGCACATTCTTTTTATAAAGTAGCACATTTTCCATTTTTATTTTTACATACACATGATAAAAGTTTACAATAAAAGTAGCACATTTCAAACTAGCACAGTTTTACAATCCATTTAAACCAGCACACTTTAGCATATAAATCAGCACAATTTCACATTCCAAATTCTAACATTAAACTAACATATACTAGGTATAAACTAGCACAATTTAACATCCCAAACACTAAATGTCATAAAAGTAGCACATTTTTTTAATAACCATCTAAACCAGCACTTTTTTCAGTAATACTACAGATAAACACAATAAAATAGAAATTACCACTCCACTTGTTGGATTTGTAGGTGGAATTTGTGAGAGTTTTTCCTGGGATTGTGGAATGTCCAAACTTTGTGTAATGTCTAGAGATTCTGGGAAGTCACTAAAGTAATGATTTCTAGCTTCATCAGTTTCCTTTGAGATTTTTTGATATGTGGATAGAGGTTGTTCAGCTGGTGCTTTTTTCTTCAACTTCAGTTTTACCTTCAAATTCTTTCGTTTTTCATTTTCTTCTGTTTCACCAGTTGTTGCTGCTTTCAAACTTGTTTTCTTCTTACTCTTCACCACCTTTTGAGTAGGTGTTTGTGTTGTCAAGGTGAGTTTCTGTGCTGGTTTCCCATCTTTTTTACTTCTCTTTCTTTTATTGCTTTCCACCACCGGACCAAGCTTTTTAATTGTATCATTTTTATGATACATTACAGCTGGTATCATCTTCTGTGTTGGATTTGTTCTTTGGTATGTATGATGAGCATAAACCAACTGATTGATTTACAAGTTAGTTTTTGTTATTATGTTTGATAAAAAACAATAAATATAGATCATTTTTAGATAACTACAACATACCACTAGAAATGTTATCGGTCCGATGTAGTGTGCTGCTTTAGATTGGAACCAGCTTGTTGTCTTTCTGTTCAAGCAGTCGATCACGTAGCTGCACCAGTCAACATCCTTAATATCTACATCAGGTTGCAATGTTGGAAGGAATTTCATGTTGACGCTGCCACCGTGTGTGAGCTCTGCCATTATTGAGTTGAACATTACAAGAAAGTTCAGTTGAAATAGCCTTCCACTCTCCTTCTGTTCTTTCACAACATGAATAATATGATGCATTTTTGGCAGTTCATCATCAATTTCAAATTGATTTCTAAACTCTGCAACAACTGGATCACTCATTGATGGTTTAGTCTCCGTAACCTTCACTTTACCCATTGGTATGCCAAGAACTTCTTGTACTAGGTTAGGTGTTATCACTACATTATGTGTACCTAGATTCAGTGTGTTGATTGTAGGTTCATAATTGTTAGTGAGCCAGTATCCCAGATTAGTTGGTATTTTTGTTATATCAAAGTTCTTCATGCTTTCAAATCCCATGTTATCTACTTCTGCCTTCTGTTCGTCAGATAACACTTGCATGAATTGAGCAAGGTTTTTTGGGCTGTTCCTGATTCTAATTCTTTTTTTCTTATCAAATTCCTTGAAAAGTGTTGATCGTATAGGTTCAGGGTTTGTGGCAACAACTTTTAGTGCTGTTTTTTGTTTCTTTTCCGGTTGTTCGAAGTCACTGTCTGATGAGCCTGCAAGTAATTTCAGAAGAAACATAGTAACCAGCACAAGTTATAAAGTGTACTATATATTAAAAAAACAATAACCAGTACCATTTTGATCATTTAATACATAATAAACCATGATTTTTATAATTCAAAACATCATTGTTACATAAGGTTCAGAAAAACATGATCATAATACATAACAGCATTGATAACATTAGAAAACTAAAACAAACAACATAAACATGATGATCATAGCAGGAGCTGGCTAGATTGCTACTTCCTTCCAAAATTCTTGACTGAGATTATAGGTTTTTCCTAATCTTCTTCATGTTTAGGTTGTAGGATGGGGATCTTTTGTTTTTCATCATCTTCTTCTTTTTTGGGTTGTACAACTGAGATTTCAGGTTTCTCATCAATCTCTTCTTTTATGGGATCTGAAGGTTCACCACCAGAAGTAGGATGATTGGTATAGCTTGGCCCCCAGATTGCTACTTCATTCCAAAATTTCGGACTCATATAATATTCCTTTTTTGTTGGTCTTACAACTTTGAGTGGAATGGGATGCAAAGGTTCATTATCAAAAGTAGGGATTGGTTCTCCTGGTTGTACAATTTGTAGTGGTTTGGGATTGTACAGCTCTGTTTTCACACACAAAAAAGCAACTGAAACTTATATTACTTATCTCCTGAATTTAAAAGTAGCACAGTCGGTAAACCAGCACAGATTTGGAACCAAAAAAACCACTTGTGCTAGTTTCTTCTAAAACACTAAAGTAGCACAGTCGGTAAACCAGCACAGATTTGGAACCAAAAAAACCAACTAGAATTTGTGCTAGTTTACTAGAAAACACTAAACCCTTTGTGCTAGTTTCTTCTAAAACAATAAACTAGCACAGATAGTAAACCAGCACATATTTGGAACCCAAAAAACCAACTAGCACATAGGTTAAACCAGCACAGATAACCAACTAGCACATATTTGTATCAAAACCAGAAAACCAACCACAACTTTGTGCTAGATATTTCTAAAACACTAAACTAGCACATAGGTTAAACCAGCACATAAAATAAACCAGCACTATTTCATTAAAACACAACGATCGATCTGTTTTATAAAATGCAGAACATGAATCAGTTTAGGCATATTAAAACCCTAGAAATCTGTTCGTTTACAGATCCTTAACAAACCTTCGAAATCGTCATCAGGTTTTGTTTCTTTATGCTTCTGGCTTCTTGTAGATCTCTTAGAACCTGTGTAATCGATTTGATTTCGAAGAAACTTAGAAAAACCGTACAAAATTGAAACGAATACACCAAAATGCAAAAAAAAAAATGGAACGTACTCTCTGAATCCATCGTTGATGCTGTTTTTGTTGTTGTTTGTTCGATTTTCGTCTGTCTGATTGTCGATTTTAGGGGACGTTTGTTAGCGATTGGGAAGTTTTGAGAGAGAGTGAAGAAGAACTGTTTTTGAATCGTAACTGCTTTGCTTTTTGTCCAGTACTATTTTTTGTTTATGACGAAAATACCCCCGCGCGTTTTATTTTGTTTACTTATCTAGTTTAATATTAGGGATCTAATCTGGTCCATTGGTTGTTTAAAAAAATGGTGTAGATTGCTTCTTAGGCAACTTAGGCAAAGTAGGCTTCTTAGGGGAACCGCCCCCTATATATATATAGGGTGGGGTTCGGGTAGAAAGTCCAAGTTTCCTATAAAGTCATAAAACACAATAATTTCAGCCATAAAACACACCTAAAACTCACAAATAATAGAATGAAGATTACTAAAACACCATATTCAAACCCTAATAGCCTATAAAAACTTCAAACACACCATCGTAGAACTATGAATATAAAACACAAAATGCCAAACAACATAAAACACACTAATATTTGTCATTCCATAATCAGAGCCTTAACACCTAAAACACAACACAAAACCCACATATATGATGTTTTAGTAATCTTCATTATGTTATTTGTGGGTTTTTTGTGTGTTTTATGGTTTACATTATAGTGTTTGGTGACTTTTTACACTTTTTAGGAAATTTGGACTTTCTAGCCAACTCCTAGCCTATATATATATATATATATATATATATATATATATATATATATATATATATATATATATATATAGTGTAAGTATATGGAGAAAACCAATTTTATTGAGAAAACTTGGGAAACCAAGAATGTGTGGTCTAGATTAATCCATGTAATATAATATTTGCACATGTTAGAAGGGTATATTTGTCATTTTTACACACTCCTAACACATCACCTTTCACCCCCATCACTTTTTACCAATTTCCCCCTTCCCTATGTCCTCGTTCCCCCCCCCCCCCACCATCCTCCACTTTCTTCAAGATATCAAGTACAAATTCATATCTTCTAATTCATCCCTTCCAACCTTCTTTCACCCAAAACCACTCTTCAAGATATCAAGTACAAATCCATATCTTCTAACTCATCCCTTCCAACCTTCTACCTCATCCCTTCCAACCTTCAAATATGAAGATCGAAGCCACCATCAAAGCTCTCAAAGAAAAGGAAGCTCGGTGTCATTTTAATCACATCTTTGTTTCTGTTTTTTAGAGAGAGAAAGCTAATGTTTTGGAAGGAGAGACAACAATTTTCATGTTGTTCACCTAGACACCAAGAACACACGCACAAGTGTGTGAGAGAGAAACAGGTTTAAAGATCTTACTTTTGTTAATTTATTTAATTTGTTTAGATTTATACTTTGTATAACGTTTGGTAGATTTAAAATCAGAGCTAGTTTGTTTATTTTATTTTTTAAATCAAGATCTAGAAGAAATTTTTGTATGTTGTATTTCTCTCTTCAAAGTGTATTGATTTTTTTTATGAAGATTAAAGTTAAATTTCTAAATTGTTTGTCCAGCGATTTTGAGTTAATGATTGCTTTTAGTTGGATTTTTTTTTTGTGTGTGGGGGGGGGGGTGTGGGTGAGCTGGGTTTTTTTTAGGGTTTATGAATTGGATTTGGTTTAATTTGTTTTCTGGTTTTGTTTAAATTCAGCATCACCATTGATGGTAGATAATTAGTTTGAAAATCCATAATTTTTACGATGTATGTTTCAAATTTCTTTGTTGTTTAGTTGTTTTTTGAATAAATTCACTCCGATATTACATTTTCATTACCTTTAGAAAGTTCATAATTTAATCGGATATCGGTTTTGTTTTACAAATAGAAATTCGTGTTTTTTACTGGCATAATTTGCTACATATGTTACATTTCTATCAGCTACATTTATGCGAAGAGTATATTGATATTTTTTACGAAGATTAATGTTGACTTTCTAAATTGTTTGTACAGAGTATATTGTTATTTTTACGAAGATTAATGCTAAAATTTCTAAACTGTTTGTCATATATGTTGTAACACGTGTTACACTGCGGGTTACATATGTTGCATACAGGGTGTTACATGTGTTACACCCAGTATATGAGACCAGCTTATTGTTTTTTTTAGATTGGCTGTTAAATGTTAAAATGTACAAACTTCATAATTTATTCGGAATATCTCGTTTATCTTACAAATAAAAAGTCGTGTTTTTTTGGTGGGATAATTAGCTACATATGTAGTAACAACATTACGCAAGTTAATTATAGTTACCCCAACCCTTTTTTGGACACAAAGGGGGGTTGCACATATGTAACACATGTTTGTAACATGTGTTACACTAGAGAGGTAACACATGTATAGCCACGTTACACATGTTACATAGAAGATTAATAAGTTTTAACTATAGAATATTAATATTGATGTACTTGTTTTGTTCATAGGTGAAAAGATGTTTTGTGTTCAAGATGAAGATGGTTATCAAGAAGCGAAACCTGCCAAAGGATTACAACGCATCATCAGGTTTTCGTGGTGACGATGGTGTGGTTTTTGGTTGGCTGCTATGTGTTGTGAAGATGGATGTAGTTGTGAAGACCATTTTTAGAAGCATTACAACTATTGATATAAAATTCATTTTTATTTTCATTGTTAGTATGCCAATTTTTGGATGAATACGGATGTTGTTGTGAAGGCAATTTTTTTTTTGGATGCAACAACTATATGTAACATGTGTAACCTTGACGTTGTAACACATGTAACACCTATATGTAACATGTGTAAGATTGCTATACATGTGTTACATATGTTACCCCATAGTGTAACATATGTTATAAACATGTGTTACATATGTCAGCCTCTTTGGTGTCAATTTAAACTTAGCAAAATTACATATGTAACAACATTACATCATCCAAAATGTCATATCAATGAACAAACAAGTAATATATGTAACTATAAGTATATGAGACTAGTGTAACCAATTAAAGGGACAAACGATACACTTCATGTTACATATGTACCTAGACTTGTTATTAACAATGTTATTAGTAGATAAAAAAAATTGCATTAACGTATATTTTTTACATTGAACCCAGCTTATTGGTTATAAGTCTTACACATGGCAAGATGTTCTTCCAGTGTGACGTGTGATTTAACAATAATAGGATGATATTGCTCGTTGACATTCGGTGTCCACAATTTAGTGCCATTAGAATACTAGTAAATATGGTAACGTGGAGTATGTTCTAGATCATCTGTGGACATAGGGACGGATGTTAGTATAAGTTTACGTGTGTTATGAACGTTGTAATACATTTAGCACCCTAGGGTAACAAAAAAAGATCACACATGACACTTGTCGTCCTGTTACACATGTTAATTGTGTGTGCACATGTAACATCTTCTCTACAATGTATGTAACATCCTTAAAAGTTGTGTTCCTACTCTGCTTTATATTTTGTAAGTACTTATAGGTAAACTTGTTTTAAAGATACAACCTGTAACATGTGTTACACCGAAATGTTACACAAGTGTTTCCAGTTTTACACATGTTACATCCTGTGTAACTCTGCTTTATACTTTGTAAGTGTTTCCAGTTTCCAGTTTAAACATGTTTTAAAGATACAACCTGTAACATGTAAGTACTTATAGGTAAACATGTTTTAAAGATACAGTCGTATCACCTTACAAGTTATATGTTTTGCTGACAAACGCCATGTCACACATGTTACACACATAGAGTGAAACAACAGTATTGAACGTTGCTACACATTTCCCATTCTGTCGTAACATGTATAACCTTTTTGGGGGTATCGATGTTGTAGGTTTTGATGCGTGTGAAGTGTGTATATAAGTTTAAGTATATTTTAAGCCCTTTTACACTTTTTTAGCCAAGTTTTAAATTTATAAAATACGATATTTACTAACACTAAACACACATATGGGCAAGTGCACCCATCGTGAGCGTAGTATAGTGTTGGTAAGATACCGAGGTCGTCCAAGGACACAAGAGCTTTTAATACCGGTTTATCCTCGACGTCTAATCAAATCAAAAGTTTAGAAAAATGTTTTTAAACTAAGAAAATAAAAACTATCTAAAATGCTGAAAAATAAAAATAAAAGTAAAAACAGATAGACAAGATGAATCACTTGGCTCCGACTCGTGTTTAGTGTAACCTTTGATTATTTCCGCACTTTTGCACTTATTTAAGAGATTATCTTAGTTATTGTAGTAGGCCCCTCTTTTGGAGGTGACGTTACCCTCAACCCAGTAGTTTGAGTCAGCAGGGATACAATCCTAAAGGGTTGGATTATTGAAAGATAATTAATTAAGTTATTAATCCATATTGTGGTAGGCCCCTCTTTTGAAGGCGACGTTACCCTCGGCTAAGTAGTATGAGTCAGCAGGGATACAGTCCTAAGTAGCCGGGTTAAAGTTTTAATAGTAGTTTAACTTATGAGGGGGTCAAAGAGTTTGGACCCCCGCCATCCAATACCGTTAAGTATTGAAGGAGGTCCTACTAAATTTGACCCAGGTCCTTTGCAGGATCTATACACTGAACAATGGCAAGACTCTTACCAAACCGTTCCCTTAACCCCCGACCAGGTAGCCAACATACCTCCATATAGACCGTGGAGATATGAATGGTGAAAATCTTTTATTTTATATAGACAGTAAAATAATGCCAAGACACCACGGACAAACGATAAGGAAGAATCACCTTCAACATAAGAAACTAGTTATTAAAGTCATTAATACATAACCAATTAAAAAGTGTGAAAAGATTAAAAATAAAAAGTATTACACTAGACACTTTGTCTTCACCAAGTGATGTAAGAGACTTAGGCAAACATGGCCTTGATTGTCAAGAACTCTTACGATCAATCTTGGATCCCGAGACGACTCACACACTCTATGATGGACAATGGATGATGGTGGTGGATGATGGTGTTATGGTGGTGGTTGGTGGTGGGTGAAGTATGAGAGAGGTGGTGTGCCAAGGGATGGTTTGAGCTTGAACCAAGCACTCCTATTTATAGGCTGAACAGAAGCTCGGGCACGACCCCGTGTCCAGTGGGCACGGCCCCATGTCCACATCCTTCTCTGTCTTCATTAATTGCTCTTTGTCTTTATTAGTTGACCACGGCCCCGTGTCCGCTGGGCACGACCCCGTGTGCAGAAGCATATCTGTACTATCAAGATTTGCCTAGATTCTGCGAATCTTATAGTTGACCACGGCCCCGTGTCCGCTGAGCACGGCCCCGTGGTGGGCAATAGAAGCTTCTACAGCTTTGTCTTTTATGCTGACACTTGGGCACGCCCCCGTGTTCACTGAGCACGGGGCGTGTTCAGCCTTCTGTTCTCTTGTTTTGCTTGGGAAGATGCTTTCGGGGAGGTCGGGCATGCTACGTTTGTTCCTTTTCTTGTATTTATGTTAGATTTAGCTGCCTTTTTGCTTCTTTTGTTAATTTGAGTTCATTTAATCCTGAAAATACAAAAGGAAGACAAAAGCACAATTTTTCCAACATTAGTACTAAAAAAGGGTTAGTTTTATGCCACAATTGATGTAATTTATATGTTGTATTTTGCACACATCAAATACCCCCACACTTGAATCTTTGCTTGTCCTCAAGCAAAACTCTTTATAATATGGCTTTACACTCCCAAATGGAATGGGTAGAAGAGAAGGTTTTTGGGCTTGTCATAGAGTGTCGGGATTTCCAAGATTCTTTACTAAGTTTTATTTTTATTTATTTACAATCCTATTCGTCATGATTTATTTAAAACTTTTCATAAGATAAATTACTTATTAGGGCATAACATGCCTCTTTAAAATTTTATTTATATACAAGTTCACATACCTCACGGGGGATCACTCAACACTCGGCCGAAGATGTATTTTAGTGAATCACTCGAGAGCGGCATGGAACTTACTCCTACCATAAACTTGCCAAGCAATCAATCCTCCTCCTTTTTAACTATATACCTTTGTAAATATCAAGAGGACTTTTTGGGTGAAGGGTTAGGCTTGGGTTAAAGGTAGGTGGTTGGGTTAGTGGTTAGTAAAAGGGCGAAAAGCGCAACAAGCGTCGGTTTTCGTAAGACTTTCTCTATTTTTTTTTTAACTTTTTATTTTGATGAAGCCATAATTCAAACAAAGTTACTTTTGATGAACTTGCTTGTTTATTTCTTTTGCTTCATCATCAAAAATTTTTTTTTTTTTTTGAAAGTCATACGAAAAACCGGGCTTGTTACTAAAACAAAGGGTTAAAAATAAAAAGGTTTTTGGTGGGTGAAAGGGTGTTTGGTTTGGGTTAAGAAATGAAAAGGTTTAGGCTTAAAGGGGTTAACTAGGGGGATTTTGGGTAGGTGGTAAAAAAAGAAAAGAAAAATAATGGTGTAGAAATAAAAAAGGGTTAGTCCTAATGCCTCCATCATTTACTTACTCGGGTTTAAGTTGGTAAGGATCGGGAATGTATCGTCGTGGCAAGTTCTAGAGTTGTAATAACCAAGCGGCTATTCACACAAGAAACGAAAAATGAGCATTTAATTTAAAGATATGCTCAATAAAGGCTCAAAACTCACTTTTGTGGGAATGGGTTTTTATGTGATCAAGTATATATAATTAAATTTTAACTAAGCTTGTCATGCCTTTTCATAATTTTCTTATGTTGGTTCTTTTTATCACGACGCTATCGGTTGTAAATTAGTAAAAATATAACCTTTTTAGAATTTTGAAATTCCCAAATTAAACCTAGACAAATAAAAAAATAAAAATTGAAAATTTTTGAAAAAATTTGGGGTGATTAGCGGTTCCAATAGAGTTTTGTGTAAGGCTTGTTATTAGGACTTGCAAGATTCAAGGTTTTAGCATCCCCCCACACTTAAATTACACATTGTCCTCAATGTGTCCCAAAAATAAGTTTTTAGGTTGATTGAATGTGTAAAAGGTGAGAATCAAGCAAAAATTTGTGTTACTGGGCGCTGGACACGGCCCCGTGTTGTCCGGGCACGACCCCGTGTTCAAGTGCCAGTAACAAAGATTAAACAAAAGAAACAGAAGCCTGGACACGGGGGCGTGTTGGGTGAACACGGCCCGTGTCCAGTTTACCTGAACTAGGTCATTTCTGCAGACTGTGCAGCACGGGGCCGTGTTGGGCGGACACGGCCCGTGCTGAGCTTACTGTTAATGAAGAAAATTGTCGGATGGCCCTGTTTTCCTGCATGGGGTTCTGGTTCAAGTTTCCCTTGTTATCCTTTGCCATCCCGAGTGTGTTTTATTCCTGAAAATTAAAACTAAACTAGAAAACATATAAAAAACTAATCTAAATTAAACTAAGGATAGTTCCGCGGAATGCCTCCGTGGTGCGCCACGTTTATAAGGGTCCTTGGCTAGACCCAAAGCCTGGTCATATGTCACTCAAGTGGGATGTTTTGCATCCCATGTTACACCGTCGGAGAGCGTCATCCAAGCTTGAGTCTATGACCTTCATGTAGTCGACCGAGTCTTCGTCTTCTACTATATTTCCAACTCCAAACTTCACTTCCTCGTCCCCAAACTTCAATGTTAGTGTTCCGTCATTCATATCAACCACTGCTTGGGCGGTGGCTAGAAATGGCCTCCCGAGGATGAGGGGGACATCGGTGTCTTCTTCCATGTCTAGGATGACAAAGTCGGTCGGGAAGACGAAATTGTCAACTTTGACCAATAGATTTTCAGCGACACCTTGTGGAAATTTGACGGATCTGTCGGCTAGTTGTATGCTCATCTTTGTAGGGCTCATTTTTCCTAAGCCGAGACGGTTGAACATTGATGTGGGCATGAGGTTAATGCTAGCCCCAAGATCGGCTAGTGCATTACGAATGGGGGATTCCCCAATCGAGCAAGGGATCGTGAAGCTTCCAGGATCAATTTTCTTTTGTGGGAGTTTGTTGAGTACTAATGCGGAGCATTCTTCGCCTAAGTTAACTAATTGCAATGATTCAATTTTCCTTTTGTGAGTGAGGAAGTCCCTCATAAATTTTGCATATTTAGGCATTTGGGTTAGGACCTCGATAAAAGGAATATTAACATGCAATTGTTTTAGTAAATTTTCGAATTTTGCGAATTGCTCATCGGTCTTTTGACGACTTAACCTACCGGGGTATGGAACCGGAGGAGTTTTGGTGGGCTCTTGATTTGGTAAAGAAGCCTTTTCTGGTTGGGGTGTGGATGGAGTCGTGGTTTGACTGGACTGGCTTCTTTCATTTGGTGGTAATGGAGCCTCCTCGGGACCCACGGTTCGATTTCTCAATGTGATGAGATGTACTTGTGCTTTTGGGTTGGTTTCGGTATTGCTTGGTAACGCGTCTTGTGGTCTCTCGGAGAAATTTTGAGCTACTTTATTTAATTGTTTTTCAATGTTTTGAATGCTAGCTTGTTGATTTCTAAAATTCGATTCCAATTGCTGAAATCGATCCGAGTTTTTCTTTTCGGTGTCGGAGATGAGGCGAGATACAGTATCTTCAAGCCTTTCTCGTCCACCTTGTTGTTGAGAAAAGTTTTGTGGTTGTTGAAAGTTAGTTCGTTGGTTTTGTTGGTTACTACTATTGCCGGGATCTCTCCAACCGAGGTTAGGGTGGTTACGCCATCCTTGGTTGTAGGTACCCGTTGGTGGACCCGACGGCCTAGGTCTATTATCAATGTAGTTTACCGTTTCCGTTTGATCATCTACTTCTTTCATACAACTCCAATTTTCATGTGGTCCACCACACCCCTCACAAGCCATAACCGAGGCCGTTTTTGCCATTTCTAACTTTTTGATTTTTGAAGAAAGGGCCTCGATTTAGGCTTGTAAAGAAGTGCTTTCATCAACCTTATGGGCGCCCGGGGTAATAGATTTGTTACCTCGGGGAGTGTGCCACTGAAAATTGGTTTGAGCAATTTCCTCAATTTGATTATATATTTCATTTGGGCGACGATTACCTAGAAGTCCCCCGGAGCTAGAATCAAGTGTTTGTCTTGTGTGTGGCAACAACCCATTGTAGAAAGTGGATACTTGTTGCCATACCGCAAGACCGTGATGAGGACACTTTCTTAGTAGCTCCTTGAACCTTTCCCAAGTTTCATATAAGGATTCCCCATCCTCTTGAGAATATGTATTAATTTCAGTCATTAATTTAGCCATTTTAGCAGGAGGGAAATACTTATATAGAAACTTTTGGGCCAGTTCATCCCAAGTGTTTACCGAGCCAACTGGGAGGGTGTTAAGCCAAGCCTTAGCTCGGTCTTTTAGTGAAAATGGAAACATTCGAAGGCGGATGGCGTCGTTTGATACTCCATTGATCCGAAAGGTATCACATATTTCTAAGAAATTAGTAATATGTAGATGGGGATCCTCGTCCGCAAGCCCATGGAAGGTTGCGGAGTTTTGAAGCATTTGTATCAAATGTGGCCGAAGTTCGAAGTTATTGGCTTCGACATTCGGTGCATTGATAGCGGCGCCGAGATTACCTACAGTGGGTCGTAGGTAATCCATGAGGGTACGTTGGTCCGCCATTGGAAGTGGGCCCCCCGAAACTTTCTCTTGGTTTTTGGCTTTAAGTCTTTTTCTGAGAAAGCGTTCGGGTTCTTCTAAAGGTTCTTTTATGTCTCTACTAGAACTGGAGCTCATGCACTACGTAGGAAGTTCAAATGTGGCGCCTGGGTTCCAAGTCCTGCAACAAAAACAGAAAAGAACGTTGGTCAGAAGGTTCACCACGGCCCCGTGTTCAGCGAACACGGCCCGTGGTCGGAGGTACAGCGATTGTTTTCCGGATCCCTGTTACTGGGAGTTGGACACAGCCCCGTGTTGCACCGACACGGCCCCGTGCTCAGCCCTCTGTAACTCGGAAAATAACAACTGCCAGTGATAATGCTGGGCACGGCCCGTGTCCGACCAGGCACGGCCCGTGCTGAGCTCTGCAGAAACTGAAAAACTAAAAAAAAAACCTAAAAAAATAGAAAAATAAGAAAAACGATTAGGCCGCTGATTTCCTAACTTTCTTAAAATCCTTGTGTCCCTGGCAACGGCGCCAAAAACTTGATGCGTGTGAAGTGTGTATATAAGTTTAAGTATATTTTAAGCCCTTTTACACTTTTTAGCCAAGTTTTAAATTTATAAAACACGATATTTACTAACACTAAACACACATATGGGCAAGTGCACCCATCGTGAGCGTAGTATAGTGTTGGTAAGATACCGAGGTCGTCCAAGGACACAAGAGCTTTTAATATCGGTTTATCCTCAACGTCTAATCAAATCAAAAGTTTAGAAAAATGTTTTTAAACTAAGAAAATAAAAACTATCTAAAATGCTGAAAAATAAAAATAAAAGTAAAAACAGATAGACAAGATGAATCACTTGGCTCCGACTCGTGTTTAGTGTAACCTTTGATTATTTCCGCACTTTTGCACTTATTTAAGAGATTATCTTAGTTATTGTAGTAGGCCCCTCTTTTGGAGGTGACGTTACCCTCAACCCAGTAGTTTGAGTCAGCAGGGATACAATCCTAAATGGTTGGATTATTGAAAGATAATTAATTAAGTTATTAATGCATATTGTGGTAGGCCCCTCTTTTGAAGGCGACGTTACCCTCGGCTAAGTAGTCTGAGTCAGCAGGGATACAGTCCTAAGTAGCCGGGTTAAAGTTTTAATAGTAGTTTAACTTATGAGGGAGTCAAAGAGTTTGGACCCCCGCCATCCAATACCGTTAAGTATTGAAGGAGGTCCTACTAAATTTGACCCAGGTCCTTTGCAGGATCTATACACTGAACAATGGCAAGACTCTTACCAAACCGTTCCCTTAACCCCCGACCAGGTAGCCAACATACCTCCATATAGACCGTGGAGATATGAATGGTGAAAATCTTTTATTTTATATAGACAGTAAAATAATGCCAAGACACCACGGACAAACGATAAGGAAAAATCACCTTCAACATAAGAAACTAGTTATTAAAGTCATTAATACATAACCAATTAAAAAGTGCGAAAAGATTAAAAATAAAAAGTATTACACTAGACACTTTGTCTTCACCAAGTGATGTAAGAGACTTAGGCAAACATGGCCTTGATTGTCAAGAACTCTTACGATCAATCTTGGATCCCGAGATGACTCACACACTCTATGATGGACAATGGATGATGGTGGTGGATGATGGTGTTATGGTGGTGGTGGGTGAAGTGTGAGAGAGGTGTTGTGCCAAGGGATGGTTTGAGCTTGAACCAAGCACTCCTATTTATAGGCTGAACAGAAGCTCGGGCACGGCCCCGTGTCCACATCCTTCTCTGTCTTCATTAATTGCTCTTTGTCTTTATTAGTTGACCACGGCCCCGTGTCTGCTGGGCACGACCCCGTGTGCAGAAGCATATCTGTACTATCAAGATTTGCCTAGATTCTGCGAATATTATAGTTGACCACGGCCCCGTGTCCGCTGAGCACGGCCCCGTGGTGGGCAATAGAAGCTTCTACAGCTTTGTCTTTTATGCTGACACTTGGGCACGCCCCCGTGTTCACTGAGCACGGGGCGTGTTCAGCCTTCTGTTCTCTTGTTTTGCTTGGGAAGATGCTTTCGGGGAGGTCGGGCATGCTACGTTTGTTCCTTTTCTTGTATTTATGTTAGATTTAGCTGTCTTTTTGCTTCTTTTGTTAATTTGAGCTCATTTAATCCTGAAAATATAAAAGGAAGACAAAAGCACACTTTTTCCAACATTAGTACTAAAAAAGGGTTAGTTTTATGCCACAATTGATGTAATTTATATGTTGCATTTTGCACACATCAGGTTTATACAGACTTAAATATATACAAATGATCCAAAAATGATCATACATGTGTTACCCTCTAGTGTAACATAAGTTACAAACATGTCTTACATATGTGCAGCCCCGATTTTTGGTAACAAAGGGGTTGAACATATGTAACACGTGTTTGTAACATGTGTTACACTAGAGGGTAACTTCTGTACAACGTCAAAGGTACCCACCACCTGCCCTTCATCAACTTCTTGTTCCCCTTCTTCATCGGTTTCTCCATCTACCTTCTTTCGCTTTATGGCCACCTTTTGTCGTATCCGATATTGTGGTTATCTTTCTTCCTGCCAAGATCCCTTCTCGTTTGGTTGCAACTGCTATGGTCAAGTCGTAATAACACAAGTTACAGTCCAGTATTTTTAATCTACTAATTAAAAAATAGTAGTAACATAACTAACACTAGTTACCTTCTACCCAATTATGCCCTGAACTTGAAGACTCCCCAAATTTTGAGTTATTATCTGCATCATTTCACACATAAAAAAAACTAAGTAAAACCACCCAAAAAAGGTTACTAAGTAAAACCTCCAGTGTACACACGTTACAAACATGTGTTACATATGTGTAGCCCCTTTTGTGTCCAAGAAAGGGCTGGTTTTAACATAAGTAACACGTGTAACATTGTTACAACATATGTAGCAGCAAAAAGAGCAACTTTTTATATATAAAATGAACGAGATCATCAACTATTAAATTATGGATTTTCTAAAAGGTAATGAAAATGTGATATCCGAGTGAAGTTTATACAAGGTAACTAACAACTCATCTAAAATAACATTTCAACATTTAAAAAGATATAGATTTGTAAGTTAATAACAAATGATAATATCAAAAAATAAAAATAATTTTAATACAAAAACAAAAACCTGTAACTACATAAACATTTACCATTACTAGACCAATTTGAGCACACAAAAACATATTAACAACAGCCTTAACAAAAAAAAATCAAGGTAAATTAGTTCAAACCTGCTTCTCTCTCACACACTTGTGTGTGTGTTCTTGGTGTTTGAGAACACGATGAAGATTGTTGTCTCTCTATCTAAAATCAAGGTAAATTAGGTTCAAACATGCTTCTCTCTCACATACTTGTGCGTGTGTTCTTGGTGTTCGAGATGAACACGATGAAGATTGTTGTTCCTCTATCTAAATCTGCTTCTCTCTCATGTTTATAAGGAAATGATTTCCGTGAATTATTTTGTATTAAAACATTTTATAGTGTTTCCTATTTTGTCCATATGCTAGTTAGGAAACCTGTGTATTTATATGTCCATATTCATCTCCTTGTAAATCAAGTTCATATTATAAACAATACAAAGAACATTGGCTTTGACATGGTATCAGCCAAGATCAATCCTTAAGCCTCTTTTCTTTTCTTTTTCTCCTCTAAATTTTTTTCCCAGCCTCCAATAATGTCGACCTCCTCCTCTGATGGGTCTACCATTCCCCTCCAAACTCTCTTTCACATGATAACACTCAAATTAAACTCCACAAATTACTTGTTATGGCGTCATCAAATAACCACTGTTCTCTCTCTTGCCGATCTCCTCGGTCATGTTGACGCAACCGCTTCTCCACCCGCTGCCAAAGTGGTTGTCGAGGGCAAAGAGACGCCAAATCCAGATCTCGCTACTTGGAACACCGCTGATCGGAAGGCCATTCTGTTAATTCAGGCGTCGTTATCGGAAGAATCGGTGGCCGAAACACTCGGTCTCACGACCGCCGGTCAGGTTTGGACCGCACTTGAACGTGCTTATCGTCACGATTCGCTCGAACGGGTTCATACTCTCAAAGACTCTCTTCGCTAGCTTCAAAAGGGAGGTTCTTCTGTATCCGAATATGGCCGAAAATTCAAAAACATATGCGACCAACTCACTGCTATTGGCCATCCGGTTGATGAACACGATAAATGCCACTGGTTCATGTGTGGTCTTGGCTCTCCTTTTGAAAACTTTTCATCCGCTCGCCGAGCCATCACGACATCTCCTCAGTTTCGTGAACTCCTAGCCCAAGCTGAAAATCATGAGTTGTTTTTACACTCCATTGCATCCTCTCAACCTCCTCAGGCAGCGTTTTACTCTCAATAAACCCGTCGGTCCGGATCCAATTCTTTTCGGGGTGGTCGAGGTCGGTCACGTGATGGTTCCAGTGGTCGTAGTCGTGGTAAGCGTCCTCCACACTGTCAATTATGTAGGAAGGAAGGTCATTATGCTTCCTCGTGTCCCAATCTTAGCAGTTACGCCCAGCACGGACCTTCTATAGACGCAAATCTTGCCCATGCTTTCCATACCCAATGTAACGTATCCTCAAATGAACCCGACTGGACTCACGATACAGGTGCAACCTCTCACATGGTGCCTCCGGATACTCCTCTTGAAAGCACTACCCCATACACCGGTAATGATTGTGTTCGTTTTGGGGATGGTAAAACTCTCCCTATTTCTCATATTGGCACATCTTCTATTGCTAACTTGTCTTTACTTGATGTTCTTGTCGTGCCTCATCTCACTAAAAACCTTCTCTCAGTGAGCAAACTCACCAATGATAACCCTGTCGATGTCTTATTCTCAAACAATTTTTTTCATATTCAGGACAGGAAAACTCGGGCCGTGCTAGCCAAGGGAAGAGTTAAAAACGGTCTTTACGTCCTTGATCATGGTCAGCAAGCTTTTTTGACAGCCGTTACTTCCTCACAACTACGAGCATCTTATGAACAATGGCATGCACGCCTTGGTCATGTTTCTTTTGACATTATTTCCTTATTAAATAAGTTCAAACATTTGCATGTTACTTCTTTATTACCTAAACCTGGGATTTGTTCGTCATGTCAATTGTCTAAAGCAAAGCATTTACCATTTTTATCGAATAATAAGCGTGCTAATCATGTTCTAGATATTATTCATTGTGATTTATGGGGCCCCGCGCCTATTGCCTCGACAGACGGGTATCGTTATTACGTGATTTTTATTGATGATTACTCCCGTTTTACATGGTTCTATCCACTTCGGGCAAAGTCGGACTTTTATACCGTCTTACAAACGTTTCTATCTCTTGTTCAAAACCAATTTTCTTGCAATGTTAAAACATTTCAAAGTGACGGTGGTACGGAATTCACGAATCATCGTGTTCGTGACTTGTTTCAAGCTAAAGGCATTCTTCATCGGTTCTCTTGTCCGTATACACCTCAACAAAATGGTCGAGCCGAACGTAAACATCGACATATTACCAAAACCGGTCTTTCTATGCTTTTCAATGCTCATGTGCCGGCTAGTCTATGGGTTGATGCGTTTACTTCTGCAACATATATCATCAACCGTCTCCCGACACCCTTACTTGAAAACAAATCGCCATTTGAACTTCTTTTTCATCACGTACCATCCTATGCCATCTTCAAGATTTTTGGATGTCGCGTATTTCCATATCTACGCGACTACACTCCGCATAAACTTTCACCGCGTAGTGACTCGTGCATTTTCATCGGATATAGTCTGAATCATAAAGGGTATTGATGTTTAAATCCCTCAACTTCACGCATTTATATAACGCGTCATGCAAAATTTGATGAAATTGTCTTTCCTTTCAGTGGCGAGATACCTCCAGTGAATGAAGCAAAATTAGTTTTTGGACACTTTGATGAATTTATATCTCATCAAGCCCCACGAATACCTACTGCTTCAACAAATTCACCTAGTATAAATGAAAAATCATCCTGTACACACAATTATTTGCCTTGCCCTTTATGCTTGACCCCACCCACTGTCCATCCATGTGCTCCCACTAATCCCATAGAAAATTCCACCACTAGCTCCCAAAATACTATCCCACCTATCACAACTACCACACCCACTCAAACTTTTATTACACCTAATGCAACAACGTCACCCATCCTACCCCATGCACCAACCCACTTGCCACTTTGTTCACCTCAACCCTCTGACTCTGTATCCTCAATACCTCCTGTACCACAACCCACCGCATCCCATCCCATGCAAACTCGTTCGAAATCCGGAATCTTTAAGCCTAAACATCAAGCTGACCTTGCTATTCTTCAAACCAGTCCTTTACATACGGCTTTATTCACTACTAGAGATCCTAAGGGATATAAATCAGCTGCCAAGCATTCTAAATGGGTTCATGCTATGGATGAGGAAATGCTTGCGCTACAAGCAAACAAGACTTGGGTTCTTGTTCCTCGTCCTTCCAACACCAACATTGTTGGGTCAAAATGGGTTTACCGTACTAAATACATAGCCGATGGCACCGTTGATCGCTTAAAAGCACGGCTAGTTGCTCAAGGTTTCACACAAATACCCGGCTTGGACTATTCGCACACCTTTAGTCCCGTTGTGAAAGCGTCCACGATCCGCATTGTGCTTGCATTAGCAACTATAAACGGTTGGCCGCTTCACCAATTAGATGTTAAGAATGCTTTCTTGAACGGGAATTTAAACGAAACGGTGTATATGGAGCAACCACCGGGGTATATTGATCAAAATTATCCGAGTCATGTATGTCTTCTTACCAAAGCTCTTTATGGGCTCAAGCAAGCACCAAGAGCTTGGTTTCAACGGCTCAGCTCTTTTCTTTTAAACCAAGGTTTTGTGTGCAGCCAATCAGACACGTCTTTATTTGTTTTTAAATGCAACACCTCTGTGCTATATCTTCTCGTCTACGTCGACGACCTCATTCTCACAGGAAACAATGCTGAGACATTAAAAGCATTCATTTCTCGATTACATCAGGAATTTGCCACCAAGGATTTGGGACGACTAAATTATTTTCTTGGTCTAGAGGTTTCTTACACCTCTACTGGACTTTTCCTATCTCAATCCAAGTATGCCTATGATATTTTAGCACGTGTGGGTCTTCGAGATGCCAATCCGGCTACCACACCTCTTGCTACCACAGACGTGTTCACAACTCAAGGCACTCCTTTTCATGATCCAACCCTCTATCGATCATTGGTGGGTGCCTTACAATACCTCACAATTACCAGACCTGATCTCGCATACGCCGTCAATCAGGCAAGTCAATTTCTACACTCTCCTACAGTTTCACATTATCAACTTGTGAAACGGATACTTCGTTACTTAAAGGGTACGGTCTCTTATGGTTTAACCTTTGCGAAGTCTAAGGCCGCTACTCTCGTTGGCTACTCGGATGCCGATTAGGCCAAATGTCTCGAAACTCGCCACTCGACATATGGATACTCCATTTATATCGGTGACAACCTTGTATCATGGAGCGCAAAGAAGCAACCCATGGTCTCCCGGTCTAGTTGTGAGTCCGAGTATCGGGCTATGGCGAATACCGCCTCCGAGCTTATTTGGGTCGTAAACCTTCTCAGAGAACTTCATGTTACTCCTGCGGCTACGCCAACGTTACTATGCGACAATCGCAGTGCCGTTTTTCTAAGTCAGAACCCAATATCTCACAAACGGGCCAAGCACATCGACATTGATTATCATTTCGTTAGGGAGCTTGTCTCCTCGGAACGCCTCCGCACAAACCACATATCTACCAATCTTCAAGTGGCAGACATCTTCACAAAGAGTCTCTCACGCCCACTCTTCGAACGATTCCGACACTATCTTCGTGTGGGCTCACCACCTATCGGATTGACGGGGGGGTATAAGGAAATGATTTCCGTGAATTATTTTGTATTAAAACATTTTATAGTGTTTCCTATTTTGTCCATATGCTAGTTAGGAAACCTGTGTATTTATATGTCCATATTCATCTCCTTGTAAATCAAGTTCATATTATAAACAATACAAAGAACATTGGCTTTGACAATGTTCATCTTCAAATCTGCTTCTGCACTTGGTTCTTGTTTTCTTCCATTTTCCGGTGACTTTCTTCTCCGGTGAAATTATCTTTTTCGGTGCCCCTTTTCTTCTTCTCCGGCGAGACTTTCTTCTCCGGTGAGATTATCTTCTTCTCCGGCGAGACTTTCTTCTCCGGTTAGATTATCTTTTCCGGTGCCCATTTTCTTCTCCGCTGGGTTTTGGAAAGATCGGAGAAGAAACCTTCATCCCCATTCTTTGATATTTTGAATTCTCAAAGAAGAAGAAAGAGAGAGAATGAGATATGAATGATGATGGTTTGATGGTGATGGTGACAATTATACAGAAGAGAGAGAATGAGATATGGTATTTTTGACACAAATACCCTCCTGGCCCACTCATCAACATAAGTTATGTATTAAATTGAAATCAATAAACCATCAAATTTCCCTAACCCTTAGATGATCAAGATCAATGGTCACAATTGGGTTTCCTTAGTTTTCTCACTAAAAAATGGTTTCCTATATATCCTTGCCCTATATATATATATATATATAGGGGACCGCTAAAATGAAAACCACCTCCAGTTGTAAAAACCGCGAGAACCAGTTCCTAACCATTAGATCAAAAAGATGGATGGATGAGATTAAAAGTAACTAAAATGAATATTAAATACATTTTGTCTTATTATGTCTTTAATATTTTAATCCAAAATGTTAGTTTAGTAAAATGACACTATTTTGTCTTTTTTTCTTTATTATTTTTTATTACTTTTTTGTTTTATTATATTACTTTTTGTTTTTTAAAAAGAAGTTTTTGATTAAAAGAATTTTTAAATTCAAATTTTTTAACAAGACAAATTTTTTTGCGCGCCCGTTTTTGCACGCCGGGCTTTTTCAAGCGTCGTTTTTTTAACGCGCCGTTTTTACGCCGAGCTTTTTCAAGCGTCATTTTTTTAACGCGTCGTTTTTTCAAGCTTCGTTTTTTCAAGCGTCGTTTTTTACACGTTTTTTTAACGCGCGGTTTTTTACACGTTTTTTTACACGCCGTTTTTTACACGTTTTTTTACACGCCGTTTTAACGCGCCGTTTTTTTCACGTTTTTTAACGCGCCGTTTTTTACACTTTTTTCGTTTTACGTTAAACTTTTTAAACTTTTTACGTTTTACGTAAAACTTTTTACGTTTTACGTTAAAATTTTTACGTTTTACGTTTTACGTAAAACTTTTTACGTTTAACGTTTTACGTTAAAAAGTTTACGGTTTACGTTAAAAAGTTTACGGTTTAAACTTTTTTTTTACAAAAACTTTTTTACGCAAAAACGAACGCACCTAGAAATCGCAAACTCGGGAGGTGTCTCAGATATATTGTTATCATCATCGACGAGGAGGAAAAAAAATAAAAAACCAACAACATCAAAACAAAGTGTATCTCGAAAAAAAAAAACGGGGTTTGCCTCAGATTTTCCGATAATCAAAAGGCTGCAAAGTGGGGTTGCAGGTTCAAAAACCTACCCTCCGCCGTCGTTGCCGCGCCATCGTCATCAAAATCTAGTATTTTTTTTCATCATCGCCACCCCCAAAAATCCAACCGATCAAAACCCACATAGTTCACTTATCAAAATCATCGGCAAACATCAAAAAATCACCGGCAAACATAAAAAATCACCGGCAAACATCAAAATCATCGGCAAACATCAAAATCACCGGCAACACATCAGAATCAACCCCCCTTCTTGCAGAATCAATCCAAGTAGGAACACAAATTATGCAAACAGAAAATCACTCTTCTTCTTTGCAGAATCACTTTTATGCAAACAAAAATCACTTTTTGAAAAATCAAAAACACAAATTAATGATCCAAAGATCAACACCCACCCCTCTTCTTGCAAATCCAAAAATAAAAACAAATCAAACCAAGATCTAAGCAAAAACAGAATCAATATTGTTCAACATTAAAAAAAAACAAATCAATCCACCACCCAATCACCGGCACCACCGACATCAACGGCACGACCGGCACCACCGGGAACGAAACCCTTCTCGCCATCGGAACCGGACAACTTTCAGACACCACACACCACCCCCCTGTGCGGCGGCGGCGTCCAAGGTTTTATCTCCGTTAAATGGTGCTGAACGGTGGCGGAGGAGACGGCGGCGGCGTCCAAGGTTTTATCTCCGTTAAGCGGTGGCGTCCAAGGTTTTATCACCACCATTTTGTCATCGCCTACCGTTTGATGATGATGTGTGTGGCCGGAATCGTCGCCGGAGAAGGATTTCAAAGAGAGAGAGGTTCACTTTTTTTGTCTGCTACAAAGATGGGTTTGAATTTTAAAGAAAAGAAAGATGAGAGATAAAAGGACTGACACAATTAATGAAGAGAGAGAGAGAGAGATTAGACAATTGGAGTAAATAACCAAAACACCCTTTTTGTTGGTGTAATCTGATTGGTGGAGAGTGGTTCTCACGGTTCTTACAACTGGAGGTGGTTTTCATTTTAGCGCTCTCCTATATATATATATATATATATATATAGAGTGCGGTTAACATACATTAGGCCTTATCGTACTTCACGTACGCAACACCAGTAACCATCAGATCAGGGTTGAAAGCGTGATAATTTGGATGCGTGATTATTTAAAACATGCGTGATTATCTTCAGTAGCATAGTCCATGCGTGATTAATTTGAAAACATCAGTCTCATGCGTGATTAATCAGTACCCATGCGTGATAATCAGTCTCATGCGTGATTATCAGTTCCAAGCGTGATAAATCACATATATCTGACGGTTAGAACTCGTCGCGTACGTGAAGTACGATAAGGCGTTTTGTACATTATATTTTCTCTATATATATATTATAAAAATGTTATGTCGGTTCTTTTCATATAAAATATCGTTCACTTTTTACACATTAACTTGCGACCTTTTGCTTATTTTTTATGGTTTTTTTAAGATTATAAACAATTGACAGTAGCATTAATAAGGAAAAGGGTTGGTGGTCATGTGGTTTAAACAAGGAGAACATTTTTGTTGACTATAGGAAGTTGGGTGTGTTTATGCTTATTGGTATAGTTGGAGGATGGTTTTTGAAAACTAGACATTGTTTCAAGGTTTTATACTGTTTTGGTCTATTTCTTTGAGTTAAATGCCACTTTAGTCCCTGTGGTTTGGTCTATTTTGCCAGTTTAGTCCAAAAGTTTCATTTTTCACATGTGGGTCCGAAAAGGTTTCAGCATTGTCATTTTAGTCCACTGAGTTAACTTTATCCATTATTTCTGTTAACGAGAAAGGTAATTCGGTCATTTTATATGTAATTCTGTTAACTAGAATGGCACTTCGGCCATATAAAATGAAGGAATTGCCCTTCTCGTTAACATAAATAATGGATGAAGTTAACCCAGTGGACTAAAATAGCAACGGTGAAACCTTTTTGGACCCACATGTAAAAAATGAAACCTTTAGACTAAACTGCCAAAATGACACAAACCACAAAGACTAAAATGACATTTAACTCTATTTCTTTTTTTTTTGGGGGTGTGTTTTATTTTGGGTTGTTACCTCACGACATGAACAACACAGGTTGAGGTTAAATAATATAGGCTCATTCTATACGCACCCCCCTTTCCTGATTATACCCCCCCTTTGAGAGGAAAACTGTCGGTCCCACGCAGGCCCCACCTGTACGTATGTGAGAGGAGGGGGGTGAAAAAAGTAAATAGAGGGGTGTAGAAAGTAGCACCCTAAATATATTGATCTTAGAAATGGGTAGACATTGAAACACATTTAAGTTTTGGCGTTAGTTGAAATAGGGGTAGCACACTTATTTACAACCTATTATATAACACATTAAAAGGCTATGTCGATTCTCCTCACATAAAATATTGTATACTTTTTACACCTTAAATTGCGACTTTTTGCTTATTTTTTTATGTTCGCCTCTTTTCCTTTCCGTTTTGTAAACAAATGACAACAACATTAATAAAGAAAAAGGTCGGTAGTATTGGGAAAATAGTGAAAATATGAGTTTTTTCATATATTAGGAAAATGATTTTTTCATAACTTTGGACAAATATCTATATGTTACTGAGGCTGATATATGTATTTCTTTCTGGGTGTGTGTTCTATAATGTGAGAGTTTTGCAACAAACTAAACCATGCCTAAAACAAAGCTGAATGAATGTTAAAGCTGAGAATTTTGAAGTGGAAAAAGAAGGAACGTGGGAACCTATCTCAAATAGGAGGAGAGACAAACTTTGAAGTGGTATATAAGTGGGGGCTCTGTTGCTTTATTGTTTCCATGGAATCACACACTAGTGCGGTCATTCGTGAGTGCAATGTGACGCTTTGATAGCGCATTGTGCTAACGATTCAATGTATAACACATCGTAACACGCGGATCTTATTTCTCATTCCCAGATGAGATCAAGATTTTCCAGCAATTAATTTTTCTAATAAGTAACATACATACATACATACACACACATATATATAGGTTGGTTAATGTACAAAGTGATTTTTGTTTGTAAAATATACGGGGTATTTAAGATGCGACACATATATTTTTAGATGAAGGTATTTACGCGAGTTAAGTTAAAACTTAAAAGTGATTTTTATACCCACATTTGATTTTGGTTATGTTCAATATTCAAATATCTAGTTTCTGTTAAACGTTTCAATAAGGGTGTACCTATTGCCACACCAATGTGCCTATATGCACACCAAAAAGTGTTTTTTTGTCCTATATGCACACCCTGCAGTGTCGAGCTGTGACCAAAGCGCGGTGTTTTGGTCCGGTCAACCAGACAAAGACTGACGGGTGTCTGAGGGGTCTGTTGACCGGACCAAAACGCCGAGCTTTGGCCGCGTTTTGGTCCTGTCAACCAGACTGACCGGGTGTCAGTCTTTTGTCTGGAAGCTCGGCGTTTTGGTCCGGTCAACAGACCCGTCAGACACCTGTCAGTCTTTGTCTGGTTGACCGGACCAAAACGTCGCGCTTTGACCACAGCTCGACACTGCAGAGTGTGCATATAGAACAAAAAAAACCTTTTTTTGGTGGCTATCTACACACCAAGTGTGTAGATAGTTTGAGCCTTCAATAATTGTGACATGGAAAATTTATGAGGCTACTTAACGAGTCTTTGTCTTTTTTAATTGTTTCATTTTGCTTCTTCTCGTGTTTTGTATTGATAATTTATATTTTAATATATGTATGTGTTATCTTGTATAACTTTAGTTGTTTTGTTTTGACTGTTGAACATAATAGTAACATCTAAAAGTAACTAAAACACATTAAAAAAATTTCTTTCAACAACTAATATACTCTTAAACACTTGTATATCTTATACCTTATAAGTCTTGAAAGTTGAATCCTTGAATCCAAGCTCATAAGCATCAAACGGTCCAGATAGGGGAAAGGGGGGGGGGGGGGGGGGGGGGGTACTTAAATACTTTAAATTTAAGTCTTCAAAATTTATTATTTAAGTCAAACATCTATAAATAAAAGACTTTCCAAGGAGTTGGTCAATAAATAAACTGAACAAAAATGACTTTCACGTACATTTATACATGTGTATATATGTGTTTGTCCCATGACTAAAAACTTAAACATACATTTATACATGTGTTTATATATGTTTGCCCCATGACTAAAAACTTGAGATTGAAGAAAAGTAAATAGACCTAGCCGTACTTTTTATAAGGTTTTATAACATAAACATCGTAAAAGGGTACAATTAGTCTAAAAATGTGTTTTTCTAAGACGGCGGAAACATTGGAGTGAGACGAAAGCGATGGCTGAAACATCGAAGTGAGACGAAAATGAGATTGCTCGAGACTTCATAACATGCTAATGTGATAATATTTAAATAAATCATGTTTCATTTCATGGAAAAAGTACAACAATTGAAACTTAAACAAATACAACATTAGAATTACAAATAAAGAATTTAAGTGCGTTTCTAAATCCATCCTAAATAGATTTATTCAAGCATCAACATACGTTTTCCTGCAACATGTATTAAAAAAAATCAACACAAAGTTGGCGAGTATACAAGCTTGACTACATAGCATACGTATAAAAGATTGTCTCAATTCCAACATGGTATTTTGTATACTAAGTTGAAACTAGCATACATAACTATAGGTCAAACCCTTGTGTCCACTGAATAATTTGCATCCCTCGTCACCAAAGTGAACGAGACCGTATATTGTGCATCCTCCCCACCGAAGTGAGCGAGACCGTAAAGATTGAATAACTTAACAATACCCCAAACGGGCGGTGTGCTACTCCTATAGCGCTATAATTGTTAAGGTGGGCTAGCTAAGTTAATGACAAATAGAGTGCATGAATGTTTTCTAGCATGAACAATCTAAGCATAACAAATAGCATGTTTAGTGGATTAAGTGATTGAATATGTTTAATTGTGTGCATTGTGAATTTTGATTGATAGATTATACATGTTACACACAAAAGTGTGTCAAAGCGTAAAGAGGGTCAAGTATACTCATGGTTTGCGAAGTAATTTCCACGTACATGAGTTGGTGCGTTTGAGAGTTTTGGGAAACCGTTGCGTTATCCTACAAGGATAAACGAGGCGTATGAATTCGACGGATTTTGGAACTGGAATGCGTATGAGATGCGTAATTTAGTATGAAAGTACATAAAAAGTTATCTTGACAAAAACACCCGATTTTGGACACCATAATTATGTGTTTTTCATAGGCACAAGTTCGCCTATTGGAAGTCCATACATGAGGTATTTTATCTAAGATAATATAACATATCCCTTAACATTAATCCATGAGTTGGTTAGTGTTTAGGGTTCGGTTATTAGTATTATAGTATGGTTATATATATAATTACGTATTAAGTCTCATGGTCAGGTATATCAAGTATGTCAAGCAAGGAGGTAGGATGATTTCCATCCTTTAATCCTCATTATAGGATTCACCTAAGCACAAAATCATTAACTTAGTTGATGATTTCGGTTGGTCATGAATAGAACTTAGAATAAAAGTACACATTTAATTCACCAAGTAACCAATTGAGCTCAAACTAGACTAGTGCATTCCAATCATGGCAAATGTTTGGAGACTTGGTGTAGTTTGGTCACTTTGTTACTAGTAAGTTTACTTGGTAACTTAGATGTAAGATTGACTAACAAATCAAGCAAGTGAAGTAGTGGAAACATAGTTGAAAAACCTAGGCTTCCAACAAATCAAGCAAGTGAAGTAGTGGAAACATAGTTGGAAAACCTAGGCTTCCATGGTTTACACATTACCAAAACACAAGTCTCATCATATTGGAGGTGATGAGCTTAGATGGTTTCAACATTTGTCTAGATTAACTGGAACCTTTAGAATAGAAAGTTAGGAGATATTTGGACCTCTAATCTTATGGAAATTAACCACACTCAAGTCCTACAATCATGAGTTTGATTGGGAACAAGATAGGCACAAGATTCCCATAAGAATACAAGTTCATAGAAAGTTTATGTAAAAGTCTAATTAAAACAGAAAATTTGGGCCTCAAAATGGTGATGGTCCACCTTAGTTTACCATGGTAAATTTGTGGAAACACTGCTAGAGGTGTTCCAAGTGTTTAAGAACAAGAAGAAGTGGAGAAACATGAAGGAAAGTGAGATGAGAGCTCACTTTTGGACTTGTATGAAATATGTCCAAAGCTTGTAATTTCAGTAATATGAGAGTGTTTGAGTGAGTTTAGAGTGTGGGAAAAGTGAAATGAAGATGTGGGAAGCTTGGTCATACAGTGATTTATTAGGGTTAGAGTATAAATAAGGTTGGAAGGTGATTGGGGAAGAAAGGGGGTGAGAAAGGTGACCAACCCGCAACCAAGAAACAACTTTCTGCAGATTCGCTCTCCACACGTCGCGCAAGCTTCAAGTCTGTGCCTGCCGCCCGACGCGACGTGTTCCTTTGTCGTCCAAAGTTTGATATTTGCCAAGTTTGGTCCCTGAACTTGGATGTGGATGTTATTTTGTGCTAAAAGTTCATATTTTGAAGGTTTTCAAGTGTAGGGAGTGTATGTAAGCATGCGTTACGTATCGTGCATGTATGAATGATAGTATGTATGCATAATAAGTCTCGGTTTAGTATATAAACACATATTTTGACGGTTGACTGCATAAACACAAGTATGATTGAGCATGATTGGTATAAATATGATTTTCCATTATGATCAAGGTCTCGAATTACCAGACTGGAACAAAATACAATTTCAAGTTGCTAAAAATAGAAATGCGAATGTAAGTTTCTAAAATTAGAAAGTACAAAAATCGGAGTGTTACATGGGGTGCCTCCTCGACTCCTCCCAAACCAATTATTCAAGGACTCGTTGGCTATGTGGTGTTTTATTTTTAGTTAACAAAGGGTACATAATGTTTTATTTTGCAGGAATATAGTGTTTTATCATAATTAAATAAATGCCTAATTTACTCTTATACCCCCACCCTTAATTTTAATGATCGTCACATATCTAGTTCTTATGACTTCTTAGCCTTCTTAGGAATTTAACCCTTTGTAGACGAACCCTTACCCGTCATAAAATCGAACGCTTCAGTATTTGTTAAGAAAAAACGTTTTGCATGTATTATTCAGAGAGATGGAGGTTAACATAGAAATGTTTTTTAAGGGTTATTGGATTTTAATAATCCTAAATTTCACATGTTGGCCAATAATAATCTCAACTTAAAATTCCCTTTAGCAATCCCAACTTGTAAAAATTTGGCCTCCATCGATCCTTTTCTATCTGGGTTATAACCTAGTTAGCTAAGTGTGATTTGGCAGATGACGTGGACGCTTCTGTGGCATGGCAGATGAATTGGCTGCTTATGTGGCACCATGACCACCTCCACTGTGACAAATGGCAAAATACCCGGTAATTCCGTACAACTTAAATCACTATATACATTATTTAACTTCGCATTAGACTTAATTTTTATTTAATTAAGTCTCATAAGTCTAGGGATATACTATTTCATAACGTATTAAGATACTGAATTCGCTGCGTTGCGAAAACAATATAAAACTATATCCTAGACGGACAGTCTTAGTGCAAACACACTATTCATGCCAGGATAGTCGCGGTACAGTCCAAAATGACAAAAACATGATATGAAAGCATATCCACAACAAATTATACATAAAAACCTTAGGGGCTGTTTGGTAGCCTCTTAATGATTCCATTAAGAGGCTACATCTAAATGGGATAGAGTTAAGTGTGTTTGGTTTGTTAAGTGGACACCTCTTAATGGTTCCATATGCCTCTGACCGATTCAGTTTTGAAACATCGCTGAATGAGAAGCAAAGACCTAAATACCCACAAATACCCACGTACGTAACACACGTTCCTTCCATCTATACTTCTCTTCTCTTCTGGCGACCACCATACAAGCACATCAATTGCAGATTCCAAGCAAATCATCGCTCACAACCAGGTAATCTTTCTTTGATCGCTATGTGTGCGTTTTGATGTCTGTTAATGAGATCTGTTATGGTTTTCTATGTTATGAGCAACTACTAAATCATGAATTAAATACGATAAGATGCAAATATGATACTTAGAGATCGAAATTCAGGGAACTTCGTCACCAATTTGATGTTTAGGGTTTATGTTTAGGGCATGAATCAGCGACTGATGCATAGTGGTGTAACACCTCAAAAATTTATGTCCAATAATATATCAACACGTGTCATGGACTTTAAACGTGTAAAGAATTAAGTCAGAAGGACTAAAGTTGACAAACAAGGAATCTAAGTGTGTAAAAGGGTTCAAAATGCCAACAATGGATAAATACACTTTACAATAACCCTACATGATATTGATACCCTTAAACGAATGATTCATAGATCATACGAAGCTAATTGTGAAAGAAAGTGAGAGATTACAAACTACAGGGGTTAAATGTGTCAACATGTTTAAAGTACACCTCTGAGTGACCTTTTAGCGAACCCGAAGCTTTGTAACAATAAATTATACTCACTAGAATATGTGATAAAAATTTCACAAGGTTTCGATAAAGTATGAGAAAGTTATGATAATATTCGTATACGAAGGGTTAAAAGCGTCAACGTTGAAATTCAAGGCTTTACGGGTGATCATAAAGTTAACCAAGGACTTAACAATGTTTAATTATGTCTTGGAGCCCTTAAAAGTCAAGTTTGAGGACCAAAAGTGCAAGAAATAAACTTAAAACCACGTTTGAAAGGACCAGGGGCTGAAATGTAAATAGCTGAAACTTGTGTGGCTGGTGACTGAGGTGCTGGCGTAGCGCCACCAACAACCCCCTCTGCCGTCGCGCTACGCGACGGCCTTATCTGGTCAGAAATCATGCACAAGTGCGAGTTCAGCAAGTTAAACCGACTTAGAAACCTTGTATTCGATTCAAGGGGCTTGCTTGATGGTATTTCCATGCCTAGGGACACCTGGAAGTGATCAAGGAACATCTATAGGCTATTGTGGCATGATGTTGATGAATTAAACTCACTATATAAGAAGCCATTGTTGCAACACTTTGGCATACACTTTGAAAACCATTCAAACTCAATTTCTGGAGATTCCTGGAGCTCAAGGCCACTTCCCAAGCATCCTTAGTCGTGCATAGGACTTCAGTAAGTGTCCCTAACCTTTCTTAATTCGGTTTTACTTAGTTAATTAGCCTAAAGTCAAACCGTCATAATTAAGATTTGACTTCGTCATTAATCTTAATTTGCCCAGTCAAATTTCAAATTGAAAGTACCTATGAGTTGGTAATTATGTGGGCAATAAACCCTTAAAAGGGCACCCTCTGATTCCCACTCTAACTAGGTCAATTGTCGCGTCAAAGTTAATCTTAAAAAGTCAACAGAAAGCTTATTTTCAAATTAATGCATAATTAGCAATGTAGAAGCTATGCAACCTGTTTTATCACTAATATAACTTGGTAATTAATGTAAGAACATATCTAAACATGTTCAACCCGACAATTTTCAGTTTAAGCTCGGTTCGGAACCGAAAGTCGCAAAAGTAGACTTTTGCTTTGACTTTCAGTTCTGACCCATTAGAGCGTAGTTTAGAAATGCCTTAGAGCTTTAATAGGACCAGGTTTCATGTTAGTATAACCCTCTGTGATTATACAACTTGGTTCATTAGTTATCCGATTCATATGCATGTTTCCGTTAAATGCTTAAATGTTGACTATTATGCCCTTTTGACCTTAAAACGTGATTTTTGAAAAAGTAAAAGAATAGAGACCTTAGTTACTGATTTATAAACTTGTCCCTAAAATTTGGCATCAGTTTGAGGTCTAGATTAGGAGTTATGCTCATTAGCGTAAATGAAAAGCTTTTTATGAATTAAACGGCATAATTAGCGTATAGCCTATCTAAACCCAATTTTTGATACCAAAATTTTTACCTACTGATATAAAATAATATTTTGGAATTTTTGAAGATTTTTATTTATTTTTAGGCTGAGCATAACATAGAGTTCTAAGCTTGATTCGGTTATTGTCGGTTTTGCCCTTTGGGGCTATAAAATGAGTTTTATAAATCCTTTTGACCTCAAACCTTTTTCTACTGATCTAATATGATAAATAAAATATTTTAAGCCTTCTGGAATAATAAAAATATCATCTTTTCTTATAAAACCCGGAAATCGCTTAAAACTACCCTTTTACGCGTTTTAAGCGCATAGTATGTATTAAAACTATTTTAAACATATAAGGTTTGACGCCTACTGATATGTTCAGTAAATTTTTATATTTTAACAGTAAGAAAAAAGTTTTAAACTCAGATTTCCAGTTTTTGACCTTTTAGGCTCAAGTGAAATTACCAAAATGCCCCTACGGTGCATAGTTTAGTTATAAAGGATAAATTTCACATATAGGTTATACCCTACTGATATAACTTAGAAAATTAAGTATTTTTACTGATTACATCAGATCCGAAACTCATATTTATATTTAAACTCTTTTATAACCTTTTAAATGACCAAAATGCCCTTACGGGGCATAATTTGAGTTTAAATCTGTTTTGGGCATAATAGAAGATATCTTACTGATGTCACAACATATTTAAAGCATATTAACTTAGGAAACTTGTATATGACTCATATGGTTACCCGTTACGCACTTTTCGCGTTCGGATCGGCTTATGTAACTAGTTTGCATAATTTAGCCGAAACGGGTCAAACCATATCGTTTTCATCTCAAAAATCCTGAATGTGTTTAAATTACCCATATTAAACAAGCATACAAGCTTTTCGGGTCAAAACCACATTCTAAACCGGTCTTCGCTTTATCATGCGTTAAACCGTATCTTCCTTTTGAAAACTAACCGGTCTAAGTCTAGGCTTAATTAAAGACCCGTTAGGATTCTAATAGGTTATTAAAAAACTTCGTTCCAGATTTAGGAGCCCAGTAAAAGCTACCTGTACTTGCTTGGTGGTATACGGTTGGGATAAATTGTATAAATTTGCTCAGGTAAATACTCTTAACTTATATTCCCTATACGGGCTTGGGATACGGTATTATAAAAATACCGCTTGGTCGGGTATGTAGTCATTTAAATCGGATTGTGATTAATGCATTTACATATCTCGTTTAATCTGTATTATTTGGTGTATGGCCCTTGGGGGTTAAATGACCATGTCCCTGATATCCTTGGCATCATTCAAAGAAATAGCCACGACCTAAGCACGGGGTGTAGGCGTACACCTGACAGTTGCATTATGTAAAAACTGGTAATCCACTTAAAGGAATCAACCTTGTGGGCATTATACCTGTGGCGTGTCAGTTAATCTTGACCGGCTCTACCAACCGGCCCTGACGGACGACAAATAAGTAAAAACTGTATACAAGATTATATATAAATAATTATCCCAAGTTATCCTTGGCATCATTCAAAGAAATAGCCACGACCTAAGCACGGGGTGTAGGCGTACACCTGACAGTTGCATTATGTAAAAACTGGTAATCCACTTAAAGGAATCAACCTTGTGGGCATTATACCTGTGGCGTGTCAGTTAATCTTGACCGGCTCTACCAACCGGCCCTGACGGACGACAAATAAGTAAAAACTGTATACAAGATTATATATAAATAATTATCCCAAGTTATAAAAGAATTTTTGTGCCATGTGCATTCAAATCAATTTTTCTAAAACATTTTCAAAATGAGTCAGTTAATTGTATTTACCAGTGTAAACTGACGTATTTTCCAAAAAGGCTAAGTGCAGGTACTAGACGAAATAGGCTGGCTACTCCTGACATCATTAATTAAGTCTCGCAAGCTCTAGATGCTAAAGTCTGCTGAACAAAGTTTCTTTTATCTTTTGATTGATCCGCCTGTGGATCCTTTACATTCCGTTTGTAATACTTTGATATTACTTTATATCGGTTTGTAATATATATTCATCTTTTGCTTCCGCTGTGCATTAAAATTGTGTTGTTTGACTATGATGATATCAACTACGTCACGATACTCCCCACCGGTAATACGTGGAAATATCGGGGTGTGACAGGTTGGTATCAGAGCCAACACTGAGTGAATTAAACACTAGCCTTTTGTGTTTAATCTCAGTTACACAGTAGCACATTCCTTGACCTTCTGAGTCTAGACTTAACATAGGAATACTCTCAACTTTATTCGGAGAATTATTGCTTTCAAATTCTATATTTTGATATGTCGCCAAGCAAAGAAGCCGTAATGGAAATTCTCCCCATTCGAAGCCTAGGAAAGGCCGAGCTTCGTACTGCGACTAGGATAAACGTGCAACCAAGGAGAAAACATTCAGAAAGTAAATGAAGAAGAAACTCCTTTTGCTGAAGATCGTTTCCTTAAGTAGTCCTTATAAGGACATACTTATCTTTCAGTCCCTTCATGGACAACATCATTTCTTTCAAGTCCCGCTTAGGGCAAACCTGTACTTTTAATTTTTGTAATGGAATAATTAAATTTAAAATTTCATTTTAAACATGAAATATGAAATAAATGAGAAAAATAACATTCCTTTTATAAGATCTACCATTATAATAAAATGGAAAAATCTAAAAAGGACAAGACCTAGCCCACGTGTCATTTTAAGACAGGGCCAAGATGGTAGTTCAACAATTAGATTCAGATCCTTATTAACATCTCAATTTAGGATTGCTCTGCGTTAAATATTAAAAAGAATCTTAAAGGTACAACCTAGCCTATATGTCATTTCAAGACAAGCCCAAGATGGTAGAACTAGAACCTATTCAAAAGATTCAAATCTTTGTTAACACCTGTAAACATGTTAACATTACTGGCAAATGTGATTCAATCACATAAATTATCCTTATACTGGATTCTCCCGAAATCCTTTCTTATTTGGTGAATTAAGCATCCATTAGGGATGTAATGCTTACGGGCCATATTCATTGTCATATAAGACAAAAGACAGTCGTAGCCTACAACTCCTTGTCAAGAAAAGGCAATGAACAACGTTCAAGCCTAAATACCTTGATTCTACAAAATCATGGTTTATAATTTAAAGTTGCCCTTGTGACTTGGCCTTTTTGTGCCATAGTTATATTTTAATTAAATTTAGGATAATTATGATGAAAATCCTGAATAAAATAAATATCATTCCTTTTCTGCCAGTATATATATTAAAAAGAATCTTAAAAGGTATAACCTAGCTTGAATGTCATTAAAGACCTAGCTAAGATGGTAAAACATGTTTAAAAAGAGATTCAGATCCTTGTTAACATCTGAAAACATGTTAACACTCCCGACAACAGTGATGCGATAAAATCACACTTGTCATTTTTATATTAGGAATTTTTCCAAACCCCTTATTTAGCATAAATGATCAAGAGGAATCATGGCTAATAAACGTCGAACATGATGTACACATCAAAACATCCATTTGGGATGTATACCTACGGGCAAAGATGTATACATGAAAAAGATAGTTTTATTTCATAACTTCTTGTCAAGACAATGAACTATGAAATTTTCCGATCCAAAGGAATCATTGATTATGTTTTTAAAATTCCCCTAGTGACAAGGCCTCTGTGCCATCAAAAGTCCTTTGGAATAAGCCCTTGTGCTATATAAAATGTCGGTACGACATTGACAGTCGTGATTTATGTCCCCTGTCTAATAAATATAAAGGATTATATTCCGTTTAAGTGCCAAAGATGGATTATTTAAAAACCTAGGCGAAACATAATCAAATAAATTTAATACTATCTATTAGCCTATATGATTGATTTACACCATGGCTATTTAATCGTCAAGTTCGACAACTCCCTATATAATTAAATAAATTATTACTACTTGGTTTGTAGCCTTCAAAGCTTCACCATGGCTGACCCATCTGAAGCTCACAATCATCCAGTTGATCAGAATAATGATGCAAGACTAAACTTAACGGGCACCGAGTTACAGGCTATGATAGATACAGCCGTAAACAACGCCGTGGACCGTGTATTAAGGGATTATAAGCGAAAGTGCGATAATACCACAAATAAAGGTTACAAAAAAAAGGGAAAGACCGGTTCAAGTTATAACCAGTCCAAGCCAAAGGAGGCAAAACCCAAATGTAAAACCTGTGGGAAGAAGCACTTCGGAAAATGTTTCTATGAACAGACCAGGGGATCTGTCATCTGTAAAGAGATGGATCACAAGACCCATGAATGCAAAGACTTGAAGGACGCCACATGCTATGGTTGTGGCGAGAAAGGATATATAAAGACCCGCTGCCCAAAGAAGGCGACTAAAGGGAAAGACACTTTAGATTTACAAGCTAAGCCTTGTGGAATCTGTAATAAAGAAGGGCACAAAAACTTTGGAGTGCCAAGACATAGAGAACACAACCTGCTATGGTTGTAATGAAATAGGGCACATTAAAACTAATTGCCCAAATAAAACCAAGAAGCCTGGAGAGACTAAGAGGACCAAAGTTGGAGTCTTTCAAATGAATGCTCCAGAGGCCGTTCAAGATAACCATGTCACAACAGGTCCTTTCCTGATCAATGACGTTCATGCTAGAGTATTATTTGATTCAGGTGCAGATAAGTCTTTCGTAGACAATGGATTTTGTAAATTATTAAATCTGCCTGTTAAAACTCTAAGCGTTAAGAATAAAGTAGAATTGGCCGATAGTGCCTCAGAGACTGCTTCAGCAATATTAGATGGATGTTTTATATCCATTAGGAATCATTTTTATCCGCTGTCCTTGTTTCCGTTAAAATAAGAGGGACTCGTTATAGTGATAGGAATGGATTGGTTGTCTTGTAACCAAGTCCATGTTGTGTGTGATAAGAAGCAAGTAGTTATCAAGACTCCTTATGGTGAGCCTTTGACAATTCAAGGAGACACTGGGTATGGATTGCCTAAGCACTTGCTGAATTTGGTATTTAATACCAAAGCTATGAGTATGGAAAACTCAGAAGAGACAAACAAAAGTCGCGATGCTGGAAATGCGACAAATATTAATGGTGCATCAAATGTGAATCTCAATGTTAATGGAGTTAATCTCCAAAACTGTGATTAACGCAGCTGTTAGAAAGACTAAGAGAAAAGTTATGAAAAGGTTCAAGAAGCTGAATGCTGCTCGCTCTAAAACACATGTCGCTGCTCATAAGAAGAGCTTTATTCATACTTCATATGCGAAGAATAAACTAAACAAAATCATATATGGTAAGGAGCCCCATTCTTTTTAGGATGTACTTAAAAGTACTTCGTCTCTTGGAAGTCAAGAGACTTCAATAGTAAAAAGGGGCCATCGATTGCAGGAAATTGATGGATGAAGTAGAAACTATTAGGTGTATCAGCGGTTATGCTGGAAAGGATATGGTGAGGTATGCATCACAGTCATTCGATGGCAATACCCTTAATTAGTGAGGACATTAATGAAGTCCACAAGAAAGATCCTCTTATACAATATGGGATGGTCCAAGTTTTAAGGACCTTATTAGAAAAACCTATTATCCGCTTCACGAAATGGAAAAAGATGGAATAAGAATTTTCTGACTCTCACCATAAAAGTCCTAGACTGTCGACAGTATGTGACAAATTTTAATTCGTTGGCTAAGATAGTACCCTATTCCATCTACCCAAAATCTAAGCTTAATGCAAACAATTAATGGTGGTTAGCATCGGCAATAAGAGGGCACATTAAGATTTGAAAGCCTGCCCATTATAAATCCATTATGGATCTACCTCAGCTACTCACGTTTTACAGATTAAGAAATAACCAGTCAAAGCTGAGACTGCCCTAAATTTGTCAAAGATTTTGCAGCTAAGTTTAAAAGGATTAAGAATGGAGGTGTTTAACCCTCCTGATGGATGATTAGAGGCGGTTCACATTAATAGTGACACCAGATAGATCCCTTATTGTGATTTTATTGCTAAGAGTTACGTTTGGGTTCAGGTGCTGCTAAGTCTCCCTTAAGACCATAAGCTTAGCGAACTTTTAGAAATTTTCCCATAAGAACCCCATATATTAAGTGTAAGGTAAAACTTACAGGCAAAATCATAAGAACCATATCTTCTGTTTCTGTCAGAAACCATCAGTCGTAGAATTTTAGAAGTATCATCTCTCTAGAGGAAGTGCGTCAGCATATATAGTTGATATCTCTTTGATCTCTATCGATTGCGAATACCAGAAGGTATGATAAAAGCGCTATATGAGGATTGCTGTATCTTAATATGTTCCATAGATTGCTTCCATGCCTGATCAGTATGGAGGTTTAATGCATGGGACCACAAAGATATTCCGATGGTCATATGGTACTAAAGTCAGCTAATAGTATTCAAAGAAGATATCCAGAATGGAATTGTCCAAGTAAATGTCTCCGATTAAGGAATTCGTGGACTCGTAACATAAATGTGTCACTTCTCTGACACAAACTATGATAGATGAACTGGAGCCTGAGATTTGGAAAATCTCTGTAACCTCCTTGTATCTTGGTTATCTTCTCCAAAGATTACCCTGTTTACCTCCTGAGAGACAAGTAGAGTTAAGATTAACATCCCGCTTGGGACTTCAGTATTGTGAAAACTCCATGTTGATTATGGAATAATCAAAACCCTGATTAAATAAGTTTTAAAAATAGAGAATTCATATAGCCTAACTCAATATTCTGAGAATTCGGTATAATTAATTAAGAAAGACGGTTCATCTTGCTTATGCATTGATTACCGCAACTCTAGTTAGGCAACAATTAAGAATTTCCATCAGCTGCCCAGGATCGTCGATTTGTTCGACTAACGGCAAGGATTAGCTATTCCTTAAAATTAGTTTTAAGCAGTGATTGGAATAACCATCTCACCTTAAAATAAGCTTTTTATAATAGTTGTCATATAAGTATCAAGGCTGCTCCTTTGGAGACCTTGTATAAATAGAATGTTAAAACAATTATTGTTAGACAAAAGAATGGTAAGTCCAATTATCAGGATCTAAAAGTTGCCTTGGAAACAACGAATAAGATTAAACAGATCAATAATCATCTGTAAGTTGCCAGTATGTGGTAGAAAGTCAAAGATTAATGAATATAGCAACCTTCATAAGTTCGTGTTAAGGAATAAGGTTCAACAAAGGATATCACCCTGGAAGGGTGTGCCGATTGTTAATTATCAGGCTAGTTAAGCTCTGAATATATAAGACCATTCGAGGAAATCGAATGTATCAAGATCAAATAGCTTATAAGCTAAAACCTATTTAAGGAGCTTCGCGGAGCTCGCAATGCATTACACACAAATGATTTAAGGATGTGTTTCACCAATAAGTCGAAAAGCATTATCACATAATGATATGCGAACTATGATATGATAAGAAACCTGTATCGATTGAGGATCGACAGGTTAAGAAGCTTCGAAGGAAGCAAGTGCCGATTGTAAAGGTTAAATGGGATGCCCTTAGAGGTCCCGAGTACACGTGGGAGGTAGAATCCACAATGAAAGAAAAGTACCCTCATTTATTTCAGTAAATCTCGAGGTCGAGATTTCTTTTAAGGGGGTGAGGATGTAACACCTCGAAAATTTATGTCCAATAATATATCAACACGTGTCATGGACTTTAAACGTGTAAAGAATTAAGTCAGAAGGACTAAAGTTGACAAACAAGGAATCTACGTGTGTAAAAGGGTTCAAAATGCCAACAATGGATAAATACACTTTACAATAACCCTACATGATATTGATACCCTTAAACGAATGATTCATGGATCATACGAAGCTAATTGTGAAAGAAAGTGAGAGATTACAAACTACAGGGGTTAAATGTGTCAACATGTTTAAAGTACACCTCTGAGTGACCTTTTAGCGAACCCGAAGCTTTGTAACAATAAATTATACTCACTAGAATATGTGATAAAAATTTCACAAGGTTTCGATAAAGTATGAGAAAGTTATGATAATATTCGTATACGAAGGGTTAAAAGCGTCAACGTTGAAATTCAAGGCTTTACGGGTGATCATAAAGTTAACCAAGGACTTAACAATGTTTAATTATGTCTTGGAGCCCTTAAAAGTTAAGTTTGAGGACCAAAAGTGCAAGAAATAAACTTAAAACCACGTTTGAAAGGACCAGGGGCTGAAATGTAAATAGTTGAAACTTGTGTGGCTGGTGACTGAGGTGCTAGCGTAGCGCCACCAACAACCCCCTCTGCCGTCGCGCTACGCGACGGCCTTATCTGGTTAGAAATCATGCACAGGTGCGAGTTCAGCAAGTTAAACCGACTTAGAAACCTTGTATTCGATTCAAGGGGCTTGTTTGATGGTATTTCCATGCCTAGGGACACCTGGAAGTGATCAAGGAACATCTATAGGCTATTGTGGCATGATCTTGATGAATTAAACTCACTATATAAGAAGCCATTGTTGCAACACTTTGGCATACACTTTGAAAACCATTCAAACTCAATTTCTGGAGATTCCTGGAGCTCAAGGCCACTTCCCAAGCATCCTTAGTCGTGCATAGGACTTCAGTAAGTGTCCCTAACCTTTCTTAATTCGGTTTTACTTAGTTAATTAGCCTAAAGTCAAACCGTCATAATTAAGATTTGACTTCGTCATTAATCTTAATTTTCCCAGTCAAATTTCAAATTGAAAGTACCTATGAGTTGGTAATTATGTGGGCAATAAACCCTTAAAAGGGCACCCTCTGATTCCCACTCTAACTAGGTCAATTGTCGGGTCAAAGTTAATCTTAAAAAGTCAACAGAAAGCTTATTTTCAAATTAATGCATAATTAGCAATGTAGAAGCTATGCAACCTGTTTTATCACTAATATAACTTGGTAATTAATGTAAGAACATATCTAAACATGTTCAACCCGACAATTTTCAGTTTAAGCTCGGTTCGGAACCGAAAGTCGCAAAAGTAGACTTTTGCTTTGACTTTCAGTTCTGACCCATTAGAGCGTAGTTTAGAAATGCCTTAGAGCTTTAATAGGACCAGGTTTCATGTTAGTATAACCCTCTGTGATTATACAACTTGGTTCATTAGTTATCCGATTCATATGCATATTTCCGTTAAATGCTTAAATGTTGACTATTATGCCCTTTTGACCTTAAAACGTGATTTTTTAAAAAGTAAAAGAATAGAGACCTTAGTTACTGATTTATAAACTTGTCCCTAAAATTTGGCATCAGTTTGAGGTCTAGATTAGGAGTTATGCTCATTAGCGTAAATGAAAAGCTTTTTATGAATTAAACGGCATAATTAGCGTATAGCCTATCTAAACCCAATTTTTGATACCAAACTTTTTACCTACTGATATAAAATAATATTTTGGAATTTTTGAAGATTTTTATTTATTTTTAGGCTGAGCATAACATAGAGTTCTAAGCTTGATTCGGTTATTGTCGGTTTTGCCCTTTGGGGCTATAAAATGAGTTTTACAAATCCTTTTGACCTCAAACCTTTTTCTACTGATCTAATATGATAAATAAAATATTTTAAGCCTTCTGGAATAATAAAAATATCATCTTTTCTTATAAAACCCGGAAATCGCTTAAAACTACATTTTTACGCGTTTTAAGCGCATAGTATGTATTAAAACTATTTTAAACATATAAGGTTTGATGCCTCCTGATATGTTCAGTAAATTTTTATATTTTAACAGTAAGAAAAAAGTTTTAAACTCAGATTTCCAGTTTTTGACCCTTTAGGCTTAAGTGAAATTACCAAAATGCCCCTACGGTGCATAGTTTATATATAAAGGATAAATTTCACATATAGGTTATACCCTACTGATATAACTTAGAAAATTAAGTAGTTTTACTGATTACATCAGACCCGAAACTCAGATTTATATTTAAACTCTTTTATAACCTTTTAAATGACCAAAATGCCCTTACGGGGCATAATTTGAGTTTAAATCTGTTTTGGGCATAATAGAAGATATCTTACTGATGTCACAACATATTTAAAGCATATTAACTTAGGAAACTTGTATATGACTCATATGGTTACCTGTTGATGCAACAAATACAAGACCAACGGTGGTAGCTGTACTGGCTAGGCAAAATGGTTGAAGGGTTCAACCTTGCCTAACGCAGGTCGTGGGGTCCCCCCACGTTTGCGAGACATGGAAGGAGGTTTACTAGTTTATTGTTCTTCTTTGCTATGGATCCTCCTCTGAATTATACTTAGATTCGGAAGTGGTAGCAAAGGGAATGTGTGTGTTGGATGTGAAAGGGAATGACTTGTGTGAAACAAGCATTCGATGTGAATGACCAGAGATTAGAGAATCAGAGCTGGTCAGGGGATGATCTCTGAAGTAAATGAAGTGTCAATTTATAAGAGAAGACATCCCCCCAAAGTAGAATATTTTAGACTAGTAACCTTGCTTGCAGTGGAGGGTTTCCCCTTTCGGGGGTTGAAGGCTTTTGACCCCCGGATAATAGTGTGCATTGTGCAGACCTGCTTTGCTTTTGCGGCTGTGGGTTGGTGAAGCGATCTCCAGATGTGACTGGCCACTGTTTGCTTTTCCCATACCACAGCTTTACAACAATTGAACCGTTTAACCATTTGAGCGTTTACATACTTAGTCATTTTATTTAGTCCTTGGGGCTACCCCCGTCATCAGCCCCCCAAGTCAGAGGTTTTTGGGTGATGAGCTCAAAGACTTCTGACTTTTATGTACGTATTTTATTGTCTGAAGGTTTCGAGGGTTCGTTGCTTGAAGGCTTGAAAGGCTGAAGTCAGTTAATATTTGAATTTGAATAACTGACAATTGATTTGATTGATGTATGGCAGTTGAGAGGGTGGCGGTTTTGCAGGAGTTACTGTTTACCATTATTACCCCTACTCGTAGGTTTTTATATTTTCATATTTCATTTATTTACACGGTTTTCTTTGGATAAACATCACTTTGTTCTTTTTTTCTCTCAAGTTTCTGCCATTTCTCTCCTTCTCTAAGGTTAGTTCCGGTTTCTTTACATCTTGCTTTCTTCATTTTCTGTTTTCAAAAATGGGTGCTCGTAAGGACTTAGCAAAATCTTTTTCCCGGTTAACACAAGAGGAGGTAGATTTATTTTGTATGAAATATGGTATTGATAGGAAGTTTAACCCAACTGCCCCTGCTTGTGATGTTCCTGTTGATAAACCACCTTCTGGTTCGATTGCCCTTTATTGTAGTCATTTTGAGTTCTCGAACCTTCGTTATCCCTTTTCGTTTTTTGTTTTGAACTTGTTGGAGTATTATCGGGTTTCTTTTGGGCAAGTTCATCCAAAGGGGATGGCTAGGGTTTTGCATTTTGAGGTTTTGTGTCGTGCTCTTGGGTATGATCCTTCTCTTTTACTATTTCGCCGGTTTTTTCGCTTGGCGAAGAATGGCGATTGGTTTACTTTCGAAATATCCAAAGTTGATACCTGCCTAATTTCGTCGATGGTTACTACGCTTGGGGCTTGGAAGGATCGCTTTTTCTGGGTTTCCGATGCTATTCTCCCATTTAAAATGGTGTGGAGGAAACCGGATGCCGTCCTCAATGATCCGGAACCTTCCGAGTCTGACTTGAATGATGTTTTTCTCAATGCCATCCGGGAGTGCCCTTCTAGGGTTCGTCCCTTTCCTGAGCACTTACTAGTTCTTTTAGGGGTTAGTAAAATTTGGGGGAATGTTGATCGGGATCCGGTTCTTATGAGGAGTGGCCTGGGTATGCATTTTCCTTTTTTGCCCTCTTTATGCTTTTCTTAACTTGCGACTTATATGCTGTTGTTTTTTGCAGTCATGTCTGCTTTGGATTTTATTAAGAGCGACGATACTTCTGATGTTGTTTTTGGGGATGCTCCGTCTGTTCCTGGTGAGAATGTTGTGGTTAGAACTGTTGATCAAAGGTTTGAGGGCTCAGGTTATGTTAGTGCTGCTACTGCCAAGGGTTTTTCTAAGTCTAATGCTCCTAAGTCTTCAACCCGCCGATCTTCTCGTCGGTTGTTGAAAGCTGGTCCTCAATCCACTTCTACTGAACCAGTGGACTTGAGTGATGATATTGAAGTTTCGGAAGATCAAGGTGTTGAAGCAGGTGCTGAGAAGGATAAAGAATTGGTTGTCCATGGTAAAAAGGTTTCAGGCAAGAAGGTTGTTGCCACTCCTGTTCAGGAGTCTTCGAGCAGGGACGTTGAAGGGTTGGATCCAGAAGGGATTTATGTGCCTACTTGGTTGGTGAAGAATGATGACAGCTTCAAAGATGCTGCTGTCTGTGAGGATGCTCTGAGTCATATTGCTCCTCCTTCAGTGCACAAGACCATTGCCGGGATGGATGATGACTTGATGTTGTCCCGCATGATTTTGAGTACTTGCAACCTTGCTGCTATGCTTCCTCAAGGCATTGCTCGTTTTCGTCAAAGGATGCGGGAATATGAAGAATTTTCCAAGAAGAAGGATAAGATGAAATCCTCCATGGCCTCGATGAAAAAGGATATAGCTGGTTTTGCCGAGAAGGAAGTAGCATGGGAGAAGAAGGTTAGTGATCTGAAAAAGATGCATGAGATTGAGATGGGTGATTTGAAAAAGAGCTTCGAGGCTGATAGGTTGAAACTTAGGGCTGACCGGGAAGCTTTGTTTGTTCAGCAGCAGGCTTTTGGTAAGGAGAAAGAGAGGTTGAAGGCTTCAGTTGCTCAGGCTACTGTGGATAACCAATGGCTCATTGAGCAGGGTTTCCATCAAGTGGTTACCTATCTGCTGCACTCCAAAGAGTTTAATTCTGCCCTTGGTGATGTTTATACTAAGCTACTCAATTTAGGAAAACACCAAGGTCTTATTGCAGGTTATAAGCTCCATGAATCCGGTCATCCTTTGGAGAAGTCACCTTTGTTTCGGCCCGAGGCTTCTGATGTTTTTAAAGGCTCCGTTGAGCAAATGGAGAAACTGACCTATCCTTACATCCATCAAGTTTCTGGTTGTTTTGGTAAGCCCCTTGCTGTGTTGCAGGATTTGAAGCCGGAAGGCTTAAATGAGAAGGTCTGTGCTGAAATCCTGGGGTCTCTTTCAAGGAAGAGGTCTTATTCGGGTGATAGTGACGATACCCTTTCAGGTCAGCCGGATGTTCCTAAGGATGCAAGCTTGGAGGCTTCCGCGGTTGGTGGTGATGGAGGTTTGAAGACTAAAAAGTTGAAGAAAACAAAGAAGGCCAAGGGCGAAGGTTCTGGAGTTTCCAAATCTGTTGATGCTTGATTCGTAGCTTTCTTAGCACTGAAAACAATTTATGTTTTGTGATGTTAACTTGAACAATATTAGGTTATTAGGAACCCTTAAGGTTCCTGTTGGTTGTGTTTTAAGGCCTTTGTGGCCGCTGAAACAGTAGTTTAAGCTTGCAAGTTATTAGGACTTGCTCTAACTTATGTTTGAAAGTCTTTTTGGGGCTTTCTTTTATATGATGTTATGTTTTAACTATTTTCCTTTTATTATGGTTTTATGCTTGTGCCTTTTTTGGGCAAGGCAGTTCATTTGGCTTTTAACCGTCCAAGCCTTTTGGCTGTCTGTTAATAGGTTGAAACCTTTAAGGTTTCGAGATATTGCCCGGGTGGCTTGAAGCCTTGAAGGCTTCTTAGTTTTGCGTCCTGGCTTGGTTTGTACCTTTGTGATTTTTGTCCAATTTACTTTGTTCTTTTTGGATTTGCTTTGTTCTTTTGTAACTTTGTCTTTGTCGAGTTTGTGCTGCCCTTATGTTTTTTATACCTAAAAGGGTTCAGTGCTGCAGACACTTAGCCTTGGCATTTTTAACAAGAAGAGATGGCACCTATCCTTCTAATTATTTCTTTTGGTTTTTTAGCCTTTTTTGTAGACTATATTTCTAAGGCTTAGGGAACATTTGGTGTAGGCTGCTCATACCCGTCTATGAGACAATTTTATTTTTTCTTAACAAGTCTCATGGAGTTGTATTGATTTAGGAACTCACCCCTTACATAGGCTCATTCAACCCTTGAACCTATTGAGCGATGTGGCCTGGGAGCTCATCCCCTTACATGGCCCTTGCCATGGAGTATTTTGCTAGGTTCTCAACCTGATTTTGGGATAGAAAGACAAGTTTGATAAAAACAACTTCATTCATTAAAGCAATACTTGCTTTTTACAAAAGGTATTCATAATCCTGCTTGAAATACATTTTTGATACAAACCAGACTTTCCCGTTTAAACATTGAACCTTTTCAGGGTTTTGCCGTTCCAATGCCTTGGAAGCTTTTTGCCTTCTGAATCAGCCAGCTTGTAAGATCCACCTTTGTGTGCTTCAAGGATGGTGTATGGGCCTTCCCATTTTGGGCCAAGCTTTCCTTGGTTTTCTTTTTTGCTGGCTTCGTTGTTTCTGAGGACCAGGTCCCCTGGCTTGAAACGTTCGTTCTTGACTTTTTTTGTTGTAGTAAGCTTCCATCTGTTGTTTGTATTTGGCCTCTTGAATTGCGGCTTGATCTCTTGCTTCCTCTAGGAGTTGTAAATTCAACTTGGTCTCTTTTTGGTTTGTTTCGGGATCCATGTTGACAATTCTTTGGGTTACAACTCCTATCTCGGCAGGGATCACAGCTTCGGATCCAAATACCAAGCTGTACGGTGTTTTCTTATGGCTTGTTTTTTCGGTTGTTCTAATTGCCCATAGGACACTAGGCAATTCTTCAAGCCAATTGCTTTCATATCTTCCCAATCTTGTCTTGATGCCTTCTACTACGCTTCTATTTGTTCTTTCAACCTGACCGTTTGATTGCGGATAAGCCACTGAGCTAAAAACCTGATTGATTTTGTATTCCTTACACCAAATGCTGAAAGGTTTCTCAGCAAATTGTCTTCCGTTGTCGGTGACAAGTACTCCCGGCAATCCATAACGGCAAATGATTTTCTCCCAGACAAAGTCGATGACTTGCTTTCCTGTGATCTTAGCAAGTGGTTTGACCTCGGGCCACTTAGTGAAGTAATCTACTGCCACCAGTAAGAATTTCACTCCCCCTTTGCTTGGGGGAAATGGACCAACAATGTCCATTCCCCATTTATGGAATGGCCATGCCGAGGTTATCGGAACTAAATCATGCTTGGGACTTTTTGGGATCGGTGCATGGATCTGGCAAGCATCACATTTCTTCAATTCTTCGGCTGTATCGCGATGCATTGAAGGCCAAAAGTATCCGAGGTTCATGAGCTTTGCAACTACCGACCTAGCTCCAAAGTGAGCTCCGCATACACCTTCATGAATTTCCTTGATCAAATATTTACTTTGCTCGGGACCGACACATCTTAGCAAGGGAGCAAGGTAACCCTTTTTGTAAAGGGTTTCTCCTTGTAGTATGTATTGCCTTGCCTTGATTTCAACCCTTTTGGCTTCCACTTGATCATTGGGTAATTCACCATTTTTGAGGAACTTTCTTATGGGAGTCATCCAGTTTGGTTCTTCTTCGGTAACCACATCTTGAACCTCCAATTCATTAATGGATGGGGCCTTCAACACTTCTACCAGTACCTTCTTGGTGAGGTGGGCAAAAGTGAGGGATGCAAGCTTACTTAGGGCATCGGCCTTTTTGTTTTGAGATCTTGGGATCTGTTTGATGTTGCACGCTTGGAAGGTACTTATCAGTTCCTTAGATTTCTCTCTGTATTTTTTCATGTTGGGCTCTTTAGCTATGTAGCTGTCATTCACTTGACTGGAGACCAGCAACGAATCCGTGAACACTTCAAGCTTTTCAACTTTCATTTCTTTGGCCAGCCTCAGGCCGGCTATTAGTGCTTCGTATTCAGCCTCGTTATTGGTGGTCTGAAAATCAAAACGGAGGGCATATGTAAATTCCAAACCTTCTGGGTTGATTAAAATTAACCCGGCCCCTGACCCTTCAACGCTTGAAGCCCCATCAGTAAAAAGTTTCCAGGCTTCAGGGTTGGAAGGTTCAGTGGTGGTAGTGTTTACTTCAGTGGTTGTTTGGTTTTGGACTTCCACAATGAAGTCGGCCAAGACTTGGGCCTTGATAGCTTTTCTTGGGACATAGGTGATGTTATGTTCACCCAGTTCTATGGCCCATTTGGCTAATCGCCCCGAGTTTTCAGGTTTTTCAAGCACACTCTTAATAGGTTGGTCGGTGACCACTTGTATGGGGTGTGCTTGGAAATACCTTCGAAGCCTTCTAGCTGTTTGCACTAATGCTAAGGCGAGTTTTTCAAGGGGAGGATATTTCGTTTCAGCTAATTTTAAAGTTTTGCTGAAAAAATAAACGGGTACCTGGGCCTTGTCTCGCTCAATGGTGAGGACTGCACTGATGGCTTCGTCCGTGATTGAGAGGTACACCGATATTAACTCCCCTGTTTTTGGTGCCGTAATGTCTGGTAGGGAAGCTAGATGTTGCTTCATCTGGTTGAAGGCTTCCTCAGCTTCTTCAGTCCATTTGAAATCCTTCTTATCTGAGCAGTTCTTGAGCGTTTTGTAGAAGGGCAGAGATCTTTCGGCTAACTTTGAGGTAAAACGCTTCAAGGCTGCAAGCTTCCCGTTCAAGCTTTCAACCTCCTTTTTGGTCTTTGGTGGCTTGGTTTCAAGGACGGCTTTCACTTTGTTAGGGTTGGCTTTGATGCTTTGTTTTCCAACAATGTGGCCCAAGAATTTTCCTTCCTCGAATCCGAATGAACACTTTTCCGGATTAAGCTTCATGTTAACCTTTCTGAGGTTTTTGAAAGTTTCTTGAATATCGTCGAGCATTTGATATTCCGTCTTGCTTTTAATAACCAAGTCGTCGACATATGCCTCCATGTTTTTGCCAATTTGGCTTTCGAAGGCTTTGTCAACGAGCCGTTGATAGGTTGCTCCTGCATTTTTGAGGCCGAAAGGCATCTTTTGATAGCAAAAGATCCCTTTGTCCGTGTGAAATGCTGTCTTTTCCTCATCCTCTTTTTTCATGAGGATTTGGTGATAGCCTTTGTATGCATCAAGAAAGCATTTGAACGAGTAGCCTGTGAGGGAGTCGACTTTGAGATCAATTTCTGGTAGTGGATAGCAATCCTTAGGACAAGCTTTGTTAAGATCCTTAAAGTCTATGCACATCCTCCAAGAGTTGTCTGGTTTCTTGACCATAACCGGGTTTGCAACCCATGACTGGTACTTGACCTCTCGGAGAATACCGGCTGATACAAGCTTTTCAACCTCTTGGCAGGCCGCCAGACTTCTCTCAGGTGCCAAGCTTCTTTTCTTCTGGACCACAGGCTTGACCTCCGGTGGTATTCTCAATTCATGCTCGGCAATGTCCCGGGGGATCCCGGTCATGTCTTCAGGACACCAAGCGAATACATCGCTGTAGTGTGTTAGCAATTTCTCAAGGTATGAAAGGGTCTCTTGAGAAAGGTCTGGGTTGACCCTTATTCTTTGTTCAGGGTATTTAGGGTTTATGACCAACCTTTGCCTGTCTTCTTCACTGTTTGAACTTTCACCTTCAACCATGTAGGCTTCCTGAGAGGGTTGAAGGGTTGCTATGCCCCTTTCGGTAGGGAATTTGACAGTGCCATGGCCAACAGACATGGCCATGTAAAATGCACATTGTCCTGGTCTTCCGACGATCACATCATAGCTTGAGGGGATGTTGATAACCACAAAGGTGAGTGGTTGGGTTCTTTCTTTTAAACCTTCACTGAAACGAACATTAAGTGTCAGTTGCCCTAAAGGCTTGAGGGGTATGTCAGCGATACCTTTTATAGAGGTCCCAGAGGGTTGAAGCCTTGAACGTTCTTCATTGCTTAATCGGTTGAAGAATTTTTCGAACATGATTTCAGTGGCTGCCCCCGTATCTATGTATGCCTTGCATGTTTGCAACGTTCCCACGGTAGCTTCTACCACGAGAGGGCTAGAGAGAGGGTCTTTCTCCGTAGGGGGAAACAGACACACTGAAGCTCCCAAGCTTCCAACCTCTGCCTCTTGTGAGGAACCTTTCCATCGAAATCTACCATATTGACTTCCTTACCCTTTCCTTCAGCCATTTTGTCCCGGACTCCCTTTACCAAATGAGCGAGTTCTCCGGACTTAACAGCCTCTTCTATTCTTTTCTTGAGTTGGAAGCAATCATTGGTGTGGTGACCTTTTTCTTCATGAAACTCGCAGTATTGGGTGGAGTTCTCGTTTTTCCTGCTTTTGGGGAGAGGTCTAGGAGGCCGAAAGTTTTGTTTAACTTCTTCTGTTGCAAGGATTTCTTGAGGGGTCTTTGTGAGGGGTGTGAAACTTATGCCTTTTTCCCTGCTTGAAAGGTTCCGACCTTCAGACCTTCGAGGGTCTGAACCCTTTGACCGCCGGTCATAGGAGTTGAAGTTCCCTCTTTTTCTAGCTGGATTGTTGCTTCTCCAGCCGGACCCTCTTTTTCTTTGTTCCTTAATGTCTACTGCCTCCTCTCCCCGGATGTGGGCTTCAGCCCTTTCAAGAGCTTCTTCTAAGGTCTTGGGTAGAGATTTGTTGAAATCCCTTGTAAGGTACTTAGAGGTGATGGCATTCATGAAGCCAGCCACCCTCATTTTCTCATCGGCCCCTACATAAGTCAGACCTTCCTTCTTGTATCGTTCGATGAAAGCACAGAGACTTTCATCATCACGTTGTTTAATCTGAAAGATCACTGTTGCGTCTTTGACATATCGCCTTTGTTGGGAGAAATTGGCCAGGAAACCCCTACTGAGATCGTCAAAGCTTCGAACGCTTTGAGCAGGTAAATCGTTGAACCAGATCCTGGCGGATCCAACAAGAGTTTGCATGAACATTAGGCAACACTCAGCGTTGGACCATTTCTCTATCCGAGCTGCACCGGTGAAGATCTGAAGATGGTCCTCAGGATCTTCAGTCCCATCATATGTCCTGATGTGGGCTGGCATTTTGATCTTTGACTGGAAATCATAATCGGCTATCTGCCTTGAAAAGCATGAAAGGTTACTTGGCTTGTATGGTTTAGCCAAGTCTTCTTCAGTTCTTACATCCACATTGCTGCTATTGCCGTTGTTTCCCTGAGTGGCAAGCACTTGATTGATGAAGTGTTGCCATGGGAAGTTGGCCATCATCTGGGTCATCATGTTGGGCATGGGGTTGAAACCTTGAAGGCTTCCTAGGCCAGCGGAGCAGTTTATCCCGAGGGGAGCACTCATAACAGCACTTCGTGCTAAGGGGAGCACGGACAGAGCTTGCTCCCATGTAGTTGTAGTAGATGCTGGATAGCTTGTCACTGGGGATTGTAGGAGCTGGTCAAGAGTTAGCTCATGTCCCAAAGGAGCACCACTAGTAATCGGTTGGGAAGAGAAGATAGGATGCACCGTAGGACTTGTCATAGTGGACAGGTAAGGGTGAGGGTTTGAAGGGTTACTGGGACCAGCCTCACTTCTTGTTGCAAAGAGAGGGGGAGGTGGCCCAGGGGACAATGTTGGTTCAGGTTCATCGTAGTCTAAACGAATCCTCACTCCCTTTTCTCTTTCTTTACTCACGTGCTGGTTGAGAAGGGACCTTAGCACAAGGAAATTGTTGGCAACCCCTTCAGGGGTGAGTTCAACACATGACGGGGCGTCGGAGACACCGATATTAGGAGATGGAACTCCGGATCTGGACGGAGTTGGTGTGTTGAAGTTGAGGAACTCGGGTGTGCTCCCCGGAGTTGAGAAAGAAGTTGGTATAGCCACGTGAGCTTGGCTACTACCCGGAGTGGAAGCGTTTGGAATCTGATTTACTTCTTCCGGGGATCCACTTTCAGACATGGTGATTTTAAGTGAATAGAGCTACACTACTAGGTCTTTTTTGAGAAGAAATAGCGGCGTAGCCCCACGGTGGGCGCCAACTTGTTGATGCAACAAATACAAGACCAACGGTGGTAGCTGTACTGGCTAGGCAAAATGGTTGAAGGGTTCAACCTTGCCTAACGCAGGTCGTGGGGTCCCCCCACGTTTGCGAGACGTGGAAGGAGGTTTACTAGTTTATTGTTCTTCTTTGCTATGGATCCTCCTCTGAATTATACTCAGATTCGGAAGTGGTAGCAAAGGGAATGTGTGTGTTGGATGTGAAAGGGAATGACTTGTGTGAAACAAGCATTCGATGTGAATGACCAGAGATTAGAGAATCAGAGCTGGTCAGGGGATGATCTCTGAAGTAAATGAAGTGTCAATTTATAAGAGAAGACATCCCCCCAAAGTAGAATATTTTAGACTAGTAACCTTGCTTGCAGTGGAGGGTTTCCCCTTTCGGGGGTTGAAGGCTTTTGACCCCCGGATAATAGTGTGCATTGTGCAGACCTGCTTTGCTTTTGCGGCTGTGGGTTGGTGAAGCGATCTCCAGATGTGACTGGCCACTGTTTGCTTTTCCCATACCACAGCTTTACAACCATTGAACCGTTTAACCATTTGAGCGTTTACATACTTAGTCATTTTATTTAGTCCTTGGGGCTACCCCCGTCATCATTACCCGTTACGCACTTTTCGCGTTCGGATCGGCTTATGTAACTAGTTTGCATAATTTAGCCGAAACGGGTCAAACCATATCGTTTTCATCTCAAAAATCCTGAATGTGTTTAAATTACACATATTAAACAAGCATACAAGCTTGTCGGGTCAAAACCACATTCTAAACCGGTCTTCGCTTTATCATGCGTTGAACCGTATCTTCCTTTTGAAAACTAACCGGTCTAAGTCTAGGCTTAATTAAAGACCCGTTAGGATTCTAATAGGTTATTAAAAAACTTCGTTCCAGATTTAGGAGCCCAGTAAAAGCTACCTGTACTTGCTTGGTGGTATACGGTTGGGATAAATTGTATAAATTTGCTCAGGTAAATACTCTTAACTTATATTCCCTATACGGGCTTGGGATACGGTATTATAAAAATACCGCTTGGTCGGGTATGTAGTCATTTAAATTGGATTGTGATTAATGCATTTACATATCTCGTTTAATCTGTATTATTTGGTGTATGGCCCTTGGGGGTTAAATGACCATGTCCCTGATATCCTTGGCATCATTCAAAGAAATGGCCACGACCTAAGCACGGGGTGTAGGCGTACACCTGACAGTTGCATTATGTAAAAACTGGTAATCCACTTAAAGGAATCAACCTTGTGGGCATTATACCTGTGGCGTGTCAGTTAATCTTGACCGGCTCTACCAACCGGCCCTGACGGACGACAAATAAGTAAAAACTGTATACAAGATTATATATAAATAATTATCCCAAGTTATAAAAGAATTTTTGTGCCATGTGCATTCAAATCAATTTTTCTAAAACATTTTCAAAATGAGTCAGTTAATTGTATTTACCAGTGTAAACTGACGTATTTTCCAAAAAGGCTAAGTGCAGGTACTAGACGAAATAGGCTGGCTACTCCTGGCATCATTAATTAAGTCTCGCAAGCTCTAGATGCTAAAGTCTGCTGAAAAAAGTTTCTTTTATCTTTTGATTGATCCGCCTGTGGATCCTTTACATTCCGTTTGTAATACTTTGATATTACTTTATATCGGTTTGTAATATATATTCATCTTTTGCTTCCGCTGTGCATTAAAATTGTGTTGTTTGACTATGATGATATCAACTACGTCACGATACTCCCCACCGGGCCCACCGGTAATACGTGGAAATATCGGGGTGTGACAAGTGGCTTGAAGTGAGATGTCATACATGCGTAAGATACATATGTAATTCGAGATTTAATTCAGATACAATTATGCAGGGGACGTTTACGAATGTTTTTTTTTTCAATCCCATTTGAGGTGTTTAAAGTATACTTTTTCATGGGTTAAAAAACATACCTGCATAACATGGAAACATGAAGAAGGTTTTGCTTAATGATGGTTTGAGTAGTTAACATTTCTATGTAATCTGAATTTAGATTGTTAAGTAATGGCTATGTTTAGACTCGTGTTCTGGCTACGGCTCAAGAGCTACCCGGGATCGGATCGGTAAAAAGCTCGAACGAGTCAAGCTTTAACGATTCCGAGCCCGAGCTCGGGCCTAAAATATGACCCGTTTAGCTATCGAGCCCGAGCTTGAGCTTTGCCTACAAAGATCGTTTAGGCTCACGAGCCTAAACATAATTTTATATCAATTATATATATATATATATATATATATATATATATATATATATATATATTATATAACATTAGTGGGCCGAGCTCGAGCCGAGCTTTGACTCGTTTAAGCTATATTGAAGCGAGCTCTAGCCGAGCTTGGAACTCGTTTAAAATTGTTCTTAAATAATCTCGAGCCGAGCCGAGCCGGACTCGAGCTTTGGATTTTACTTACGAGCCGAGCTCGAGCTCAAAATTTTAGGCTCGAACCGAACCGAGCTCGAGCTTCACAAAAAACATCACGAGCCGAGCTCGAGTAGTGGAAGGCTCGGGCTCGGCCCGACTCGTTTACACCCCTAGTATTTTCTGTTAGAAACGTACTTTGGCTGGTGCTTCTTTCTCTGATGTTGATTTGTGTTATTATGATTTTGGGCAACATATGGCCTATGGCTGTTAAATGGGTCGTTCATGGGTTGTTGAATGAAACTTGAAACCACAAATTTTACATGACCAAAAACATGACTTGAGCTTAGTGTTTGACTTGTTATATGTATTTATACAGAGTAATTTTTGGAGCTCTTAGCACATTTCAATTCCATAAATCTCCTTCTGAACTGACTTAAAAATCATATATTTGTCCCAAAAATTTACTCAAATAAAACTATTTGAAGTTGACACTAATTTTGCGTGTTGTCAGTGCAGCTTTAACATAATTGATCAAAAACAAAATAACAGTGTTGTGAGTCTACACCATGAAAACAAAATTCGCATTAACTGAACATAAAAAGAATCTTTTTAACTGATAAAGCTTCTCCACATCTGTGTTTACCTATTGCGAATGAAGGCAAACCCATGACCAGATCAGCAGTATCATTTACTAGGGGTGCAAACGAGCCGTGACTCGCGAGCTACTCGAGATCGGCTTGAGAAAAAACTCGAAACGAGTTGAGCCTTATCGAGCCCGAGCTGAGCTTGAGCCTAAAATAAAGCTCGCAAGCTACTCAAGATCATGTGCTTAATTATTGATGTGCTTGTATGGTACTTGATGTTTGACGTTATTGAATCTTGCTTTTATTTTGTTTTGAAATGTTCAAAGAAATGGCACAAAAAAAGGGTAGGATTAGTTGGAAGCAAGAGAGTGTTAACAAGACATTTCTTGAAGCATGTATTGTAGAAGTAACACCCCATGGCCGTGAAGGAAGCAGCCTTAAACAAAGCTCATGGAAGAATGTGGCGGAAAAGTTGAAAACCGAACACAATTTCATAGCGGATCAAAAACAAATGAAGAACCGCTATGATTATCTAAAATCAAAATTTGCTGCTTGGTCAAAGCTTAAGAACAAAACTGGCAACGTTTATAATCCTGTAACAAACACCTTTAACTTGTCAGAAGAAGAATGGCAAATAGAGATAAAGGTATTTAGTTTTTTTAAATAATAGTTATTATTATATTTCAATTATCTTATACTATTTTATATTATTTTTCTACACAGTCAAACAAATACGTAGAAGCTTTGAGAAGCAAGCCACTTTCTTTCCCCGAGCTTTGTGTTCAACTATTTGAGGGATCTACTTCGAACGGCTTTGACAGTTGGGGGCCATCTTCTACACTTCCTCATCCTTCTGAGGAAGTGTTTGACCACAATTTAAATGGTATTGAGGATATCGAGTGCGGTCAAATGGAACCCCCAACTCAAGGTGCAACTGAGGAGGCATCCGGTCGGTCTAAAAAAGGGAGAAACGAAAAGATAAGAATACAATAGATGAAGTTGGGGACTGCATTACTAAGGTGGCAAAGATCTTGATAGAGAAACACAATCTTTCTAATGATATTGATGCATGCATGGAGAAGTTGGAGACAATGGGATGGGGATAGTTAGATGTGAAATATCAAACATCACTTTTGCTTTTTTGGTGAAAGTGCTGATATTAGGAAAGTGTGGTTACGACTTCAGCCGCAAAGTTGTGAGCTATGGGTCAAGAATGCTGGAGCAAAGTATGGATTGATGGGATAGGGTTTTGTGGGTGTCATGTTATGGATGTTTTTTAGATGATTCTGTGGATATTATGTCAAGGATGTTTTTTGTTTGGATTGATTATGTCAAGGATGTTTTTTGTTTGGATTGAATTTTGTGGATCTTATGTATCGATGGTTTTTAATATTTTGTTAGGGACATTTTTTGATGTTATGATATGGATCTTTTGTTCATCTTGAATTTTTTTTAATGTTTATGACAGGTAGCCTATGGATTCTGACGATGAGATTATAGTTTTCATTCTCCTTTGTTGGTATTGGAAACGGTTAGACTCAAAAAGAAATGAAAAGATAAGAGACCTGAATTCGGCATTGACTGTTAGTGCACTTTTCGTACGTCTGCCACTGTTCGAATAGCTAGATAGAGCGTGTGTTGAATATTGTATAAAATAGAGATAGTTGGACAGGTTTTGTAAATGTCAAAGTCCATCCGGACGGATGACCATCCGGCCGGATGACCATCCGGCCGGATGACCATCCGATCGGATGACCATCCGATCGGATGGCAATCCGAACGGATGGACACATGGTAGGAAATGTCTATAAATAGGGACGTTGGGGTTCCATTTGGACGAGCTTTTGGTTCTCAGAGGGGAAATGCTGTCCAACTGGTCTCGCGGTGCTGTAAACGTTGAATAATCAATAGAGACCAGATTGAAATTGACTGTTTGGTGTTCTATCTATCTTCTACTCGTTTCTTTTCGTTTCTAGTCGTAATAAACGCACCGAACACGTCGTTTCGGGACCGAAGCTCCGTCGAACTCTCCGGATCCTGGAATCAGCAGTGGTATCAGAGTTACGGTACCGATTTAATCGATCTAACAGTCGGTTAAATCACCCAAAGCTCATCAATTTTGGGTTAAACGGGAGTTTTGACGTTAAACAGAGAAAATCATCAAAATAAAGGTCGATTCACGGATGGTTTTTGGAATTGAAGCCATCAATCTGTTCGGAATTGTATCGCGCACAATCCTGTGAAGTTTCATCTTGAAATTCACACAAATAAAGATTCTGGATCGAAAAAACGTGATTTGGAGTGTTCTTGAGCTGTTAGAAGATTTCCAATCGGATGGCAATCCGATCGGATGGAAATCCGATCGGATGACCATCCAATCCACATCACTATCTTTGTTGAAGGACTGTAGATGCTTTCAATCGGATGACAATCCGATCGGATGGCAATCCGATCGGATGACCATCCGACACTTGTCACCATTTTGAAGGCTTATTGGAGGATACCTTCATTTCAATCGGATGACAACCCGATCGGATGGCAATCCGATCGGATGACCATCCGATCCATGGTACTACGGGATATTTGAGAGATAAGCTGTTGTCAATCGGATGACCATCCGATCCATGTGACCATCTTGTTCTTTATGCCCTTCAATCGAGTGGCAATCCGATCGGATGACCATCCGACTCTTGACACTCGACCAGATGATGTGCCTAAAAAAAAGGCATTTTTTGATCGCAACGACGAGGAGAGTCTCCAGAAAAATTTGGTGATTGTAAAATTTTTCGAGTTTTTAACGACCAAGCTGGGTTGTTCGGAGACACCGTCGGGGGGTTCAGTGTACATATTTGATGATGCGATCACAGATTGTGGAAATTAGTGGGGTAGTTATGATACTGGTGCGAAAAGTTTATCTTTCAGGGTATATGACTATTTATGGGCCAAAACGTAAAATCCGCAAAGACGAAAAACTGACAATTGTGGCGAATATTGTGATATTCTGGGTTGGTCAAGTTTTTCGAAGAAGAGAACAGAAAACTGAATTCAGCTTGAAGGGGAATTCAGTGATAGAGACGTCAGAATTTGCAAAAATGAGGGGGAATCAATTTTTCAAAAATACCAGCATTTTTGAAATTCGTGACACTGCAACAGTATTCGGGTAGTTTCGACTTCAGATTGTCAGGGGGAATGTGAATCTGATCGTGAGTGTAAGCTTCCGAGATCAAGATGATCCAAGGTGTTGATATCTGATCGAGCATCAGAGATCTGAGAGTGATCGTGGATGATAGCTTCTGAGATCTAGATTATCCGAGAATATGAATCTGATTGTGGACGAATGCTTCGGAGATCGGATTACATTACCAGATGATTTATTTTCCGATGAAGATTTGCTGATTGTGGAAAATACCGTTTACACGGATCTGTCATTCTTACGGTGCTTTAACGTGGATCACGGTAAACGGGATATCAGATCTTCAGGGGGAATCACGAATTTGAAGTTAACCAATGGGGTATTTGAAGCTTCTATCATATGCCGGTTGAGTTTTTGTACATTCTTAGATCGAGCAGGCGGAATGCGAAGATCATGGTGCTTACATGTGATATCAAAAACTGAGCTCGGATGCGGTTAAAGTTGAAACAGAGGATGCTGCATTGATTAGTTTCAAGCTGGTGATTGTTCGTGAAGGTTGCAGTTTAGCAAACTAGAGGAGAGTCGTAAACTGTGCAAAAGACCTAAAGATTCACTCCAGGGGGAATTCGTGCTTTATACAGTGACAAAAGCAAACCCGAATCATCAAATCGAGGGGGAACTTGTATTGTAAGATCAAGATACCTGATTGAAGTTGTAGAAAAGTTGAAGATTACAGAATATTCAAACATGGCTCAAGGTTCTCAAAGTGTTAAAGACGATTCGACAGTGACATCCGAGGGGGAATCTGTTAGTGCACTTTTCGTACGTTTGCCACTGTTCGAATAGCTAGATAGAGCGTGTGTTAAATATTGTATAAAATAGAGATAGTTGGACAGGTTTTGTAAATGTCAAAGTCCATCCGGACGGATGACCATCCGGCCGGATGACCATCCGGTCGGATGGCAATCCGAACGGATGGACACATGGTAGGAAATGTCTATAAATAGGGACATGATTAATTTCACAAAATTGAAAAACGGTTTTCAAACTGTAAAATATCAATGTGTTGTAAATCATGGGGGTATGTTATTTTTTGCAAATCAGTGCATGAGAAGCAGAAAATGGATGGCGAGACAAAGCTATAAGTATTGGTTGTCAAATTTTCTTTAAATGGTTTTGCATTTTAGGGGGAGTAAGAAATTGTCAGAAAATCCAAAAACATTAGAAAATTTGAAAAAGCCAAAAACATGATAAAATTCAAAATTGAGTTTTGTGTAAAAAGAGGAAATGATAGTACATCAGTAGACAATCACAGTACGCTAAAGAAATGGAATGTTTTAGTGTGATAAACGGTCTCACTGATGATATGCCAGTAGGTTTTTACACACTTAGTAGATTGTTTTCGAGATATAAACCTAAATCTTTACTTGCTTATTTCGTGGGGAACACTGCTTGGATATATAGGTAACCCCTGAAATCTCGTTTGAAAGATCCCTTTTTCTGAGATACTAGGTCTTTATACTCAGTGATATCTGGGGTATTATCCCGGGACTTCTGATTTTGCGGAAGCAATGGCCTAGTCCCCGTATAATACTTTCTGCTTGCTTGAAATATAGCACCGCCCTCAGTACAAAAAATGATGAAACATTGAAAAATGTTAATCATGTGCTGTTGAAGAAAAGATCCTCTAAAGGGGACACACCCAAAAAGTCGAAGCCGTCATCTCTCTGCTGAACGGAAGTTCTGACCTGAGCTCTTACGGCCCTCGCATTTAACCCCTTACAGATATCATCTGTGGTATACTCACCTGTAAGACTGAATATTGGGATCTGGATACGGGAGTATATTCAAGAGGTGGGACACATGAATGAGTTTAAGTTCTTAATACATCTATTTCGTATCTCGAATCAGTTGAACTTTGTGTGAAAATTTAAGTGGATCAGTATACTGACAATCTAAGTGAATCGTTTAGAACTTAAAGTGTTAAAAAGCTCAACGGTGCTAGTGATTTGTCATAAACTGATATGATCCTCTGACACGAACTCAAACAAAAATATTGTGTGTAAATATGTTTGTAATTATTTCTTTACTGCTTTATATTTCAGAAAAATACAAAAAGATTTTGATTTCTGCTTTATTTTCGACAACCGAGGACCGAGAGCTGAGTTTCAAAATCTAAGTATGCTGAACGTGTTTCTAAAAATAAAACAAGTTCATTAAGTTGAAACTTGAAATTTTTAAAATAAAAAACAGTTTGTGATATCTCCAAGGTCATTAATTTGGACTTGGATGATTAACTATGAGGGATTTGGATTCTTAATTGTTAAAATCAGATTAAAGAGCTATGTTCTAATCTTGGTCGCTTAAACTGCCAAATCTTTGAAGATTGTTGATAGGGGAAGAGAATCAAGTATTCCTGAATATATTCATATTATTATATCTTAGAGCCAGGATCTTGATTTAGAAAGTTTAAAAGAGCCAGGTCACGATTCCTGGTCAATCCGAAAATGCTTTCACTGTTGAAATTTTTCAGCTTATGTTGAGAAAGCCAGGACATTAATCCTGGATGTTCAAAAAGTTGGTTCTTATAAATGTTTGAGAATTGCAGATATTGTACCAGACTACGATCCCGATAGCTGAGTCTAAGGGGGAGTCTGAAGACGAGTTCAACGAAAGGGGGAGCGTGCATTCAAGGAGCCACGTAACTATCCCAGAGGAGCGTGTAACCGGAAAGCCAGGTGTCGATCCCAAAGCACGGAAGCTTGTCGAAAGGGGGAGCCTGAAGAGTCTACAGAAAGGAAGAAGCTGAAGCTGAAGACAGATCCACGGGGATTCTGTTCAAGCAATAAGACTCAGTAAGAGAGAGAAAGATAAGACGCTATGAGTTTGACTAAATGTTTGAGATTGACTGCGGCAACATCCGAGGGGGAATCTGTTAGTGCACTTTTCGTACGTCTGCCACTGTTCGAATAGCTAGATAGAGCGTGTGTTGAATATTGTATAAAATAGAGATAGTTGGACAGGTTTTGTAAATGTCAAAGTCCATCCGGACGGATGACCATCCGGCCGGATGACCATCCGGTCGGATGGCAATCCGAACGGATGGACACAGGGTAGGAAATGTCTATAAATAGGGACGTTGGGGTTCCATTTGGACAAGCTTTTGGTTCCCAGAGGGGAAATGCTGTCCAACTGGTCTCGCGGTGCTGTAAACGTTGAATAATCAATAGAGACCAGATTGAAATTGACTGTTTGGTGTTCTATCTATCTTCTACTCGTTTCTTTTCGTTTATAGTCGTAATAAACGCACCGAACACGTCGTTTCGGGACCGAAGCTCCGTCGAACTCTGCGGATCCTGGAATCAGCATTGACCGGTCATGCATACACACAAGAATTGTTGCATGGATCTTCTACACAGTGTCATGAGTTGATGCGTCTTTCACGTGATGCATTTATACTATTGTGCAATCATTTTAAAGAAAAAAATTGGTTGCAAAGTAGTAGGTCAATAAGCTTTAAAGAAAAGTTGGCTATGTTTTTAACAGTCATTGGCCACAATGAACGTTTTCGAATGGTTAAACGAAGGTTTCAGCACTCAACAGAAACAATTCATAGATGTTTTCATGAGGTCCTAAATGCAATGATGAGTTTCGCAAGAGAAGTTATAAATCCAACATCTTCTAATGCAATTGCAAATACCTCAGAACGACATAGAAAGCTAAAACAAATATTCCCTGGAGCAATAGGTGCGCTAGATGGAACTCTTGTACATGCAGTCGTGCCTATTGATCAACAGACTCGTTACAGGGGAAGAGGAAAGGGTGAATGCTTTCAGAATGTCTTAGCAATTTGTGATTTTGATATGATATTCACGGTTGTATGGGCCGGATGGGAGGGGATTGCACATGATTCACGAGTTTTAAAAGAAGTAGCATTTAACCCGACTTCCGGGTTTTCCTTCCCCCACCAGGTTTTTATTCATTTTAACTTTGATTATTTATAAATTACCTATTGTTTATGTAACAGTTTTGATACTGGTGTTTACAGATAAATATTATCTTTGTGACGCTGCATACACCAACACTCGTGGATTTATGACTCCCTACCGTAATACGAGATATTGGTTAGCCGATTTTCGACGACAACGTGCGTTAACTAAGGAAGAAAAATTCAATCATGCGCATGCACAACTCAGAAATGTTATTGAGCGCTCATATGGTGTTTTGAAGGCGAGATTCCCAATCCTAAAGCAAATGGCTCCCTTTTCTTTTCCAATCCAAAGGGACATAGTGATCGCCTGTTTCGCCGTCCATAATTTTATAAGGAAATGCAATATTCGTGATCAATTATTTGTGGAGTATGGCGAGAACACTGTGTTTTCTGAAATACAAGGTGGAGAAAATGTTGGGCAGTTCGTTCACGACATAGAATGGGGTTCACAAGACATCGAGTATATGACTACTTTGCGTAACCAGATAGCTAGCCAACTAATTTGAAATGTTTAAAATTAAAATTCTACGCAAATTATTAATTTCTAGTTGAATTTTAGTATGTTTTTAAGAATTTTGAAGGATTTATTTGTAATTTGGATTTTCTATAATGTTATGTGTTTTCATTTTATTATTATTAATCTTCCAGAACTGGCATTCAGAGCACTGACTAAACAGATACATTTAATTCAGCATAAAATAGTTCAGAGAGGTAAAGTAGTCATTGTGCATAGTCATTCAGATGTCCAACCAAACAACACTTTTTGGTTAAGCACTTCCTGGTTCAGAGTCTCTTACCCATTCAGACCTCTTACTGGTTCAGCACTTACACATTCAGAGGTTGCCAAACGGCCCCTTAGTTAGGAATAACTTGTAAGTTATACTTTCCGGAAAATACATAGACAATTAAATTGTCCAATCCGAACTAGGAAAACAACAAATTCAGCATCTAGTGGTAATAACAAGAACAATTAATAATAGTAATTATCATAAACAACATCAAAAATATCAAAACTATCTCAAGGATACTTATATATAAATATATATATAGGACAAAGATCCGTTAGGAACCACCTCTTATTGCGAGAACCGCGAGAACCAATGTGAACACAACCAAAAATGCCTAAAAATAGCTAAAAATCACACAAATTTTTTTTTTAATATTTTTTATAAAAAAATCGCTACTTTTCGAAGCCAAAAAAAAAATTTAAAAATTTTTTTTTTGGATACTAAAAATAGCGATTTTAACATAAAAAATATTAAGAAAAAAAAATTTTAGATTTTTTTTTATTTTTTTAGGTTTTTTGGGGGTTTAGTTTTTAGCATTTTAGCTTAGGGGGGGGGGTTTAGGTTTTTGGGGGGTCGGGGAGGGGGGTTTAGGTTTTGGGGGGGGGGGGGTGGGGGTTAGGTTTTTTAGCTATTTTAGGTTGTGTTCACATTGGTTCTCGCGGTTCTCGCAATAAGGGTGGTTCTCGCATGAACCTTACCCTATATATATATAGGGCAATGCTAGACAGAAAACCCTCATTTTCTTAGAAAACTCTGGAAACCCAAATCTCCCCCCATTTTTACCCAACCTCCCGACATTTTTTTTTGAAAAAAATAACACATGTAATATACATGTTTTAGAGTGTTTTGGGCCAAAAAAAACAAAAAAGCGCCGAAGGGATTTTTTTAAAAAAAATAAACAAATTTCAGCAATGTCCGGTTGCCTAACATGTGTTAGGCACAAAAGACAGAAATTGCTGAAATTTTTTTTTTTAAATTATCCCTTCGGCGCTTTTTTGATTTTTTTGGCCCAAAACTCTTAAAAACATGTATATTACATGTGTTATTTTTTTCAAAAAAAAAAAATGTCGGGAGGTTAGGTTTTTCTAGGGTTTTTTATATAGATAGGGTTTTCTATATAGCCCTACCCTATATATATATATATATATATATATATTACCGTACAAGTTACATATCTTATCCGGTAACGATCTAATAATGAAACTAGTGTCAATTTTAATATCTAAACATAATTTAGACTGGTCTAGTGAACTAGTTAATATGTTTTGGAATCATAAACAATAATTAGCTTGCCAATTACCTACAATTAACATAAACATAATTGAGATAAGCTACAATTAACATAAATTACAATTAACCTTATCCTACCCCCTCCCATGTGGGCCCCACACGCCCCATGTTTATGTTTATAATCCATGGTTTTTATGGATGTCTAGCTTATAATGTATTACAACTTTGGATGAGATTTGAAGTCCATTATACGTGCAAAAACCTTCTCATTTCTCATAACACCAAAGTTGCAACACTCCCACCTCTCTCCTTCCTCTTGAAATCGACCCAAACACACCACCATCACCTTCCATTTTCAAAATCCAAACTCCTATTATTCATCCATGCGTGGTGACTAGAAGGTGATCTAAGACATATTCAAGCATTGAAAGCTTTCTTGGAACCTTTTCTCAAGTGTTAGAGCTTTTAGATCTTCATCTTTTCTTCATCATTTTCATCATCTTGTTCAAGGGCTAGTAGTAAGCTTCTGAACTTGTGTTTAAGCTTCTAATATCATGTTAATCTTAGAAGTACAAGTAATCATCTTGAATCTCATCTAAAAATACATTAAAACCCTAACTAAAACAAGATAAATCTAACATATTTATGTGTTATTTTGTGATTCTTGATGTTTTTTTAAGTTGTAGTTTGTGTAGTAGACTAGATCTTGCAAATTTAAAAGTATGATCTAAACACATGCATGTTTAGATCTAGCAAGATCTACCAACAAAAATATTATGAACTTAATTTCATATTTAAAAATGGTTTTATAAAACATATAAGTATGGATTTTATATAAAAATCATGTGATAAAATGTTGTCTTGAAAAAGTATACAAAAGTTTACATAAACTTGTTAAGAAAAATAAAGATGAGCATACCTTAGATGTGATTTTTGAAATGTATAAGATTACATACAAGTTCATAGTATTTTCTCGTTGAGATTATGATTTATATGATTATGTAAAAGATTAGAAAATTGTTGAAGTTGAAAAAGTGTTTAAAATCGTGTTTAAGAACATGGGAAAAGTCCATAGTTTAGGGGAAACTATGGCAAATTTTTTATAAAATCTAATCATGAATAAGGTATAATCAACAAGGGTTTTATTTAGCTAAAAATATGATTAGCAACCTTAATCATGATTATACAAGTTTTTAGGTGAAAAATTTTAAGTTAAACTATTTTCTTAAATTAAAAATGGATGATTATATATATTTTTAGGATAAAATATATATATTTAGATCACCAATATTATGTGTATATATTTATGTATTAATTGTATGTATTTAGAAGATGTAGAAAATTACATTCTAAATAAATACTTACATGAAAATACAAAGTACAAAACACTTGAAATATGACAAGTATAAAAATATATATTTACACATATATACACATATCCATACTTGGATACTTGGAAATATAAAAAGGACTACATATATACTTAATATATCCTTGTTTTAACATATTGGACAAAAACGGACTTATGGACTTATATACAAATATATATATATATATATATATATAACCGACAAGGTAAGTTATATATACTTAACATTTCATATACATATATATTATCTAACTAGCCTCAAAAATATATTATTTTTAAAGACACAATAATAAATCCGGAAAGTTATATATAAAAACCACTAATTATAGAATACAAGTATATATACTTAACATTTCATGTACAAGAAATTATACGTATAAATACGTACATCTACATACTTAATGAAATACAAGAAATTACAAGTTATATACATGTATAATTATATACATACAAATATGGTATAAATACCTAACTTAAAAGTATACAAGAAGTATACATACATAGGTACATGAATACGTAAAAATACATATGTTCATAAGATATGATGTACACATACAGGAACATTATACATGTATACATATACAAGTACAACGTTAAAAATATTGATTTTTAACAATATATCTAGTTAAGATATACTAATATATATTTTGGGAACAAATATATATATATATAAAGGTACAAATACTTATACAAAAGAACAATGACATAAGGCATGAATATATATTGTCGAATATATATGGATCATGGCCTCAAACATCGTACACGATACGAACATATACAAAAACTCGTGCGAGGCATGAAGACAGGGGTGGATCTACAGGTTTCCCAGGGGTAGCCCAGGATACCCCTCAACTTTCTTGGCCATGTGCAATTTTTTTCTCTTTTTCTCCCTTTAATGTATCGGATAATTATAAGGATACCCCTAAACATCGGCAACACCAATGGTGTTTAAAGTGAAGAAAGAAAAAATGGTTAACCCCATCTAATTTTTTCCGGTCGGCGATGAGGAGAAGCTCTGCAACAGCCATGAGTGCGTGGGATAAGAAAAGGGAAGAAGACAGTAATATAAATTCTGAAAAGGAGTGAACTCTCAACTTAATATATAATTTTATATTAATTTAAACTTTTTTTGCTTTTACTATTACAAGTCCAGTCACACCCTAGAATATTGTAGCCATTTTCTTACTCGAAAGTATGAATGACATAGGAAAGTTTTGTAATGTTTTTCCATACATTTATTATGATCCGTTTAAGTTTAAAAAGTGTATATGCATTCTAGTTTAAGTTTAAAAGTGTACATTTATTTGATATGTTTAGATGATACAACAAAGTTACTATATATTCTTTATTTTATTGCTACTTTATTTTACATAGGATTTATCATTACTTTATTTAATTAACTCTTATCAAAAGTTTATATTATTTCAAAATAATATAAAAGTTCCCCCTAAAAATATACTTTAGAAAAGAGAACTAAATCAAGATGCTTCTACTACCGAGGAAACCGAAACAATCTATAATTATTTTGAGATTTCAAGGGAACTCGAAGATATAGTTAGCATGTGATAAATTGATTGCTAGATGAAGAGATTTAGACCCGAACCCGATGATAGATGGGTCGGGTACAATTCATCATTAACTGGCCTCAAGACCCGAGCCATGCTGATGTGGATACGATACGACCCTCATGTTGGAAAGGTAAATCAAGTACACTAGTGAATACTAAAAGATCTAGTGACCATTTAGTTTAAAAAGTTCTAGTTTGATCATTGTCTTTGAGCAAACTTATTCTAGCACAAAAGGGATGAAATTGGATTTTAGATTAGGGTTTAGTTATTCCTAGTTGTTATGTATTTGGTTGTATGAATTTATGCTAAAAAAATATATTGTATAAATGTAAGGTAAAAAAATGGGATACCTCTGAATTTTTCTTCTAGCTCCGCCACTGCATGGAGACATATGAAGGGCTAGGCCCGTTCATACATAACAAGAACATACATACATATATATATATGAAATATATATATTAACGAACAATCGAATATACAAAATTATCAACACATCGAAACAAACAAGGGTTCCAAAATCAATCAAACAAATACAAGTCTAAACTAACACTCACATGTCGCGCCCTCGTGCGTAACATGGAATGCAAAGCCTTGATTGTTTTAAGAACTTTGTTTTGTAAACTTGCGTTATTTTAAAACAATGTGGTTATTGGTGTTCGTGGAAATGATTTTTAGCAATGATGCCACAAACGGTGGTGGCTGTCAAGTTCAGGCAGTAGTGGTTGATAGTGATGTTTGTTTGAGTAGTGCAATCGGTGATGCTTGGAGACTCACTGGACGAATAACGGGGTTGCTTGGTGACGAGTTAAACTTGGTTAAACCGATGGTGGTGGCAGACGGTGGATGGTGGTGGTTTGAGGTGATGGTGGTGCTAATGGTGGTGGCTGGAGGGGGAGGAGGTGGTGGAGAATAAGATGGAGGTGTTGATGTGCCACATAAGTAGCCAAGTCAACAAATAACAAAGTTTTGTCCATGTCATCTGCCAAGTCAGCAAAAAACTAACTGGATTATAACCCAATTAGAAAAGGATCTATGGGGGCCAAATTCTATAAAATTGCATGATTCACTCACCGGGTTTACCTCCTAATAACATATTATTGGTTGTCTATATTTAGCTCCTTGAATACTATGCCCTCCTTATTTTGTATATTTCGTAAGCCTATATTAAGTTCCTTCTTGTAATCTTTTTTTGTAATCTTTTTTAATGCAATATACAAAGACAAAATTTTCTACTTTTATTTATGTTATCAGAGCAGTGATTTTTCACGCTCAATCCATACTACCTTTTTCTAACAGCCAGTGACGTCTCTGAGAATTCACGTACCCTGTTCGAGCTCGAAAAATGTGCCCATATGCAGTGGCGGATCCATGATTTTTTTCCGGTGGGTTCACTGATTTTAGATTATCCAATTTCATAGGACCGGACATAAAAAAAATTGGGTCGGTTTGATATTCAGGGCGGATAAGGTTCGTCATATAATAAAAATACCACATTTACGAGCCAAAGAAGTATCGTCTCCTCTTAATGAACATCGCTTTACGGGTCACAATCCACGTATAAATATATCTATCTCTTACAGATGCTTACATTTCATTGTTTCTATATGTATTGACTGTATCTTAAAGCTATACTAAGTTATGGATTTTTTCAAGGTTTCCTCAAAAAGTATTTTGGGTAACATATATAGACGTGGAGGAGTAAGCATTGAACAGATGCATATATGATAAACTAAAGATGAGTAATGACTACAACTATCGAAATAAAGCAATTGGATTGACAAATATAATGGATACTAATAGTTGATGGTATATATAAACCCTAATTGGATTTCAGCATTTAAGAAAAAAAAAGAGAGAGAGAAACAAGGAAAGGAAACTTAAAAAAAAAAAAAAAAAACCTTTCGCAAGAATCGAACTTGGAACCTGTTGTTTAAATGTGTGAAGCTTAACCATGGAGCTGTTTTGGTTTTTTGTAAGGGTTCATACCACATTTTATTTATGGGTTCAATATATATATATATATATATATATATATAAATCAAAATTTTTTTAAAAAATCCCATGCCCCTCGAAATCACGGGCCTTGTGCGGAAGTCCTCCCTGCACACCCTAAGAGCCGCCCATGCTAACAGCTAATATTTCACCCCTATTCCACCTCATGTGGATTCGAACTCCCGTCTCCCTAAGAGTGTCACACCCCGATATTTCCACATATTTCCGGTGGGCCCGGCGGGGAGTATCGTGACGTAGTTGATATCATCATAGTCAATACACACAATATAATAGCACAGCGGAAGTCTGGGTGAATAAACTATTACAAACCATACTGTCTGAGTGTTCGAGTTTATGAATGTACAGACTGGAATGTAATAAGATCCACAGGCGGATCATAAATAACTACAAAGAAACAAAATGACAGACTGCAGGCATCTTATGGACTTGCAAAATCCTCTAAAGACACCCTATAGCTCCAGCCTATTTCGAGAGGTACCTGTCAATCAGTCTTTAAGAAAATACGTCAGTTTACACTGGTAAATACAATTAACTGACTCTTTTGAAAATGTTTAAGAAAATTGATTTAGGTGCACCTGGCATAGATCTTTTATAACTTGGGACAATTATTTAAATATAATCTTGTTTACAGATTTACATGTTTGTCTTACAATTGGGGCCGGTTGGAAGCCGGTCGTGATTAACCGACTCACCACTTATAGAACCCACAAAGGAGTTATTCCCAACATGTGGGTTTATATTTAGCATTTGCATCTGTCAGGTGTATGCCTACACCCCGTGCATAGGTCGTGGCCATTTTTAAATAAATGAGCCGAGGATATCCAGGACACGGTCGTTAACCCCCAATGCTTATGTTATCAAACGAGACAGATTAAAACGGGTTATTCAATTTATTAATCACAATCCGATTAAATGATTTCATACCCGACCAAGTGGTATTATTATAATACCATATCCCAAGCCCGTATAGGGAAAATAAGTTAAAGGTATTTACCTGATGCTAGCAGTATAATCTTAAAGCTTTTCAAAGGCACCTTCTACCGGAAGCTATTTAATCTGTATAGAAGGTTTATTAACCTATTAGGATGCTAACGGGTCTTTAATTAAGTCAAGGACTTAGACCGGCTAGCTAGAAAGAAACCTTACGATTCTAAACGCTAGATTAAGCGGAGACCGGAACAGGATGTGGTTTAGACCCGACAAGCTTGGATACTTGTATAATATGGGTAAACTAAACACATTCTGGAATTTGAGGATTTAAGGATAAGGTTTGACCCGTTTCGGCTATTTTATGTAATCTAGTCACATAAGCCGATCCGAATGCGTAAACGCGTAACGGGTAACCAAATAAATTATATACAGGTCTTAATCATTATTATGCTCAAAATATGTTAATACATCAGTAAGATGTTAACATATATGCCCACAAAGTAATTTAAACCAAAATAAGTCCCATAAGGGCATTTTGGTAATTTTAATGTCCATAAAAGAGTTTAATTGTACAACTGAGTTTCAGGTCTGGTTAAATCAGTAACAATATGTATTTTTATAAGTTATAACAGTAGGACACTTTATATATGTGAAAATTATCTTATATAGCCAAACTATGTCCCGTAGGGGCATTTTGGTAATTTTACATAGGCCTTAAAGGTCAAAATAGACTTCTGAGTTTACAAACTTTAGTTTACTGTATAATTATATAAATTAACTTAAAACATCAGTGGGTAATAAGTTTTATATGTCAAATATGGTTTTAACCCATACTAGGTGCTAATAATGCTTAAAAGTCGGTTTAAAGGGTTATTTGGGTTAAAATAGTAAATCTGAGTTTTTGATCAGTTTATAAAGTTCAAAATACTTTATTTATCATAAGGAATCAGTAGCAAAAGGTTTGACACTAAATAGTTATGTAAAACTCATTTTATGTATGAAAAGGGTAAAACCGACAATTACCGAAATCAAGCCATAATCCTGTGTTATGCTCAGCCTAAAAATAATTAAAAATTTTTAAAAATCCCAAAATATTATTTTACATGTCAAAAAGCGGGTTTAGATAGGCTTCATGCTAATTGAGCCATTTAATTACTAAAAAGTTCCTTAATTACGCTATTGAGCATAACTCCTATTCTGGACCACAAACTGAAGTCAAATTTTCGGGACATGTCTAAATATTAGTAGCAAAGGTTTTAGTTCAATCACATTGTTAAAAATCTCAGTTGAATGTAAAAAGGGCGTTTATGGCATTATGAAGCATAATTACGATTAAGTGCATATAATTCAAAACCACTAGTCACTATGCAATATAACTCCAGGGGGTTATACTACTAAGTAATGTGGTCCTAATGGAAGCTTAAAACATGGGAGAATTAAGCTCAAACGGGTCAGAACTGAAAGTCAAAGCAAAAGTCAAGCTTTTGCGACTTTCGGTTATACACTGACCTTAGACTATAAATTGTCGGGTTAGGACTGATAAAACATGTTTTAATATTGATTACCAAGTCATTAGAATGTTAGAATATAATTTAGAACCTTTGAATTATTAATTAGAATCATTTTTTGTAAATTCTGTCCAGTTTGACTTTTTGTCAAACTACTTTGACCCGACAATTGACCAGTCAAACGAGATAATTAGGAGATGCCCTCTTAAGGGTTAATCACCTACACTAATGTGATCTTATAACCACTTTCAATTTGATCAGTGGTTAAGCCACATGTAATTAAAACGAAAGTCAAACTAATTTTACGATAAGTTTGACTTTAGAGTAATTAAGCTAATTTAAATGACTAAACAAGTAATTAGAGGCTTACTTAAGGTCCTAGCAAACTTTTCTACACTTGATTATCCTCTTCTTACTGATGGAAGCTCCAGAGCAAGTCCCACAAGTGAATGTTGCAAATGTGTGTCAAAACACAAGAACTAGTTTTCTTATATAGTGAACCCAATAAGCTTTAGATCTTGCCAAAATAGTCTACAGGTGTTGTAAGATCATCCCAGGTGTACCTAAGATGCTAAAAACCACCTAGAGAGTCCCTGATTTTCGAATACCACTTAAATGAGGCGGTGCAATCGGTTATACAGGCAACTGTCCTGAAAAACGCCCAGATGCATAGCTTGCGCACCGCAACATTCTGGGTGTTGAGGTGCGTAAGCCTTCTTGCGCACCGTAACATTTTGGGTGTTGAGGTGCGTAAGCCTTCGCCAGAGGACAAAAGTTTGTTTTAATTGAGGCTGTGACCATGCAACACTTACATCTCCGAATCTCATGCATTTTAATCAGAATGGGGACCATGTTTTCAGCCATTGCATGTCTAGGCATGTACTTACACATCTTGTACTCTTGTGGGAGGTTTAAGTTGACGGAAATACCAAGAATTTCACATTGGGTCCATGTCTAAGGTTGTAACCAATTTAATATTTAGGATGGCCAGATTTATAAACATAATTCAGATGTTGACCAAATATATCTTGGTTAGGGATTTATTAATAAGTCGCTCAGAGGTTTAATTTAACATGTCGACATTTTTAAATCCTACCGTACATCTTTATCTGGATCCGTATTTATAACACGTTTGCATAACATGACACGTGTCTTTATTTTATTGGACCTGAATTTCCGAGGTGTTACATCCTCACCCCCTTAAAAGAAATCTCGACCCCGAGATTTACTGGAATAAGTGAGGGTACTTTTGTCGCATAGTGGATTCGACTTCCCACGTATACTCAGGACCTCTACGGGCTTCCCATTTGACCTTTACTATAGGTACATGCTTTCTTCGGAGCTTTTTAACCTGTCGATCCTCAATCGCTATAGGTCTTTCAACAAACCTCAAACTTTCATCAATTTGCACGTCCTTATGAGACATTGCTAGAGATTCATCGGCTACGCATTTCTTGAGATTACAAATGTGAAACACATTATGAATCCCACTCAGCTCTTCAGGCAAGTTCAGCTTATAAGCTACACTGCCGACACATTCGATAATCTCGAATGGTCCAATATACCTAGGGCTCAACTTACCCTTCTTACCAAAACGCATCACACCTTTCCAGGGTGATACTTTCAGTAGAACTTTATCGCCTATTTCAAATTTTAAAGACCTTCGTTTCCCATTAGCATAGCTTTTCTGCCTATCCCTGGCAGCTTTTAAGCGATCACGGATCTGGACAATTTTGTCCGTTGTTTCAAGGACTATATCAGGTCCTGACAACTGAGCTTCTCCTACTTCTGCCCAACAGACGGGCGTTCTGCATTTCCTACCATATAATGCCTCAAAAGGCGCAGCCTGAATGCTTGTATGGTAGCTATTATTATAGGAGAACTCGATTAAAAGTAGATGATCATCCCAACTACCTCCTAAATCAATGACACATGCTTGCAGCATGTCTTCCAATGTTTGAATTGTACGCTCACTCTGTCCATCCGTCTGAGGATGGTAAGCAGTACTAAAATTCAAACGTGTGCCCAAAGATTGTTGGAAACTTTTCCAAAAATGAGAGGTGTATCTAGTATCTCTATCCGAGATAATAGCCACTGGTACTCCATGTAGAGCTACAATCTTATCTACATACAACTGGGCTAACTTATCGGAGCTATGAGTTTCCTTAATGGGTAAGAAGTGTGCTGACTTAGTCAGTCTATCAACAATAACCCATATTGTATCGTTTCCATGCCTGGTTTTAGGTAATTTGGTTATGAAATCCATGGTCACCATCTCCCACTTCCATGTGGGAAGTTCTGGTTGTTGAAGCAGACCTGATGGCTTCTGATGTTCAGCTTTGATCTGAGAATAAGTCAGGCACTTAGCTACATGGGTGGCAATAGATTTCTTCATACCTATCCACCAATAGTTAGCTTTCAAATCATGATACATTTTGTCACCTCCCGGGTGAACTGAGTATTTGGAGTTGTGAGCTTCCTGGAGGATTACCTCTCGAAGTCCTCCATGAATAGGAACCCAAATTCTTCCGTTCATCCTGAGAATTCCATCCTTCCCAGGTGCTAACTGCTCAGCAGTTATTCCTACTTTTCATTTGGAAAGTTATCTTCCAATACAGCATCCTTCTGTGCAGTTAATATTCTTTCATTCAGACTATTCCTCAACTCAATGCTCTTGGCATTGATCCTAATTGGTTTAACTCTTTCCTTCCAGCTTAGAGCATCTGCGACCACATTCGCTTTACCAGGATGGTAGCGAATTTCACAATCATAGTCGTTTAAGGTTTCCATCCAACGGCGTTGTCTCATATTAAGCTCCTTTTGATTAAACAAATGTTGGAGACTTTTGTGATCTGAATAGATCACACATTTAGTTCCATACAAGTAGTGTCTCCATAACTTAAGTGCGAATACAATGGCACCCAACTCCAAATCGTGGGTGGTGTAATTTTTCTCATGCACTTTTAGTTGTCGTGATGCATAGGCAATCACCTTGCCTCGCTGCATGAGCACACAACCCATACCGGTGTGTGAAGCATCACAGTATACAACAAACTCTTCAATTCCATCAGGTAGAGTTAGCACCGGAGCATTGCTCAATTTCTCCTTAAGAATCTCAAAGGATTCTTGTTGTTTTGGACCCCAATCAAACTTAACTTTCTTACGGGTCAAAGAAGTTAATGGCGCTGCTATTCTTGAGAAGTTCTCAATGAATTTTCTATAATACCCAGCTAAACCCAGAAAGCTACGTATTTCGGTTGGAGTCTTGGGTGCTTCCCAATTAATTATGGCTTCTATCTTAGCGGGATCTACTTGGATACCTCGCTCATTGACGACATGTCCAAGAAATTGGACTTCGCAAAGCCAAAACTCGCATTTGGAGAATTTTGCATATAGTTTCTCCTGTCGAAGTAATCCTAGAATGCATCGAAGATGCTTCTCGTGATCTATTTGATTACGAGAGTAAATAAGTATGTCATCTATGAAGACAATGACAAACTTATCTAAGTATGGCTTGCAAACTCTATTCATGAGGTCCATGAATGCTGCTGGCGCATTAGTGAGCCCAAAAGGCATCACTAAGAACTCAAAATGTCCATATCTTGTTCTAAAGGCCGTTTTTGGTACATCTTCAGTTCTAACTTTGAGTTGATGATACCCAGATCTTAAGTCAATTTTCGAGAAGTAGCTTGCCCCTTGGAGCTGATCGAACAAGTCGTCGATCCTGGGCAAAGGATAACGATTCTTGATCGTTACCTTATTCAATTCCTGATAATCAATGCATAACCGCATTGATCCATCCTTCTTTTTCACGAATAGTATTGGAGCTCCCCAGGGGGAAGAACTAAGTTGTATGAAACCTTTCTCCAATAGTTCATCCAATTGAGTTCTGAGCTCTTTCATTTCTGTAGGTGCTAGACGATACGGAGCTCGTGCTATAGGCGCTGATCCTGGGAGAATGTCTATCCTGAATTCTACTTGCCTCTCAGGAGGTAATCCAGGTAACTCATCAGGAAAGACATCAGGATATTCCGAGATAATCGGAATATCTTCAATTTTAGGCTTAGGATCATTCACAGTTACTTGTGCCATGTAAATGACACATCCACTTTTCATACACTGCGCTAGTTTGAGAATAGACACATTTTTAGGCAATCCGTAATGTGTATCTCCTTGAATGGTGACTGATTCACCAGAAGGGGTTTTGATAATAACTAGCTTTCTATCGCAGGCAATTTGGGCTTGGTTATGCGATAACCAATCCATGCCCAAAACTATATCAAACCCAGCCAATTTCATTGGCAAAAGGGAAAGCGGGATAGAATGATTCTTGATGGATATAGAACATCCATCAAGAAGAGTTGAAGCTGTTTCTAAGGTACCATCAGCAAGTTCTACCTCGTATTTTATGTCTAGAGTCTTAATAGGCAGATTCAATAACTTACAGAACTTATGGTCTACAAAAGACTTATCAGCACCGGAATCAAATAAGACTCTAGCATAATTATTATTAACGAGGAAGGTACCTGTTATGACGTTCTCGTCATTCACCGCTTCCCTCGCTTGCATCTGGAAAACTCTTGCGTTGTTCTTCTTTGCCTCTTCAGGCTTCTTAGCATTCTTGGGGCAATTGGTTTTAATGTGCCCCTTTTCATTGCAACCATAGCAAGTTGCATCCTTAATATTTCGGCACTCAACAGACTTGTGCCCTTTCTTTTTACAGATCCCACATGGTTTAGCCTGTGGGTCTTGGTTGCATTTCCCAAAATGCCTTTTGTTACAAGTCTTACACCTGGGTTTGTCGCTTGACTGCCCCTTTTTGGAACCAGAGTTCCCTTTACCCCTTTTGTTTGACTGAAGGGACTTATCCTCCTCCCTTTTCCTCTTCCCCTCATCAGTGGTTTTCTTTGCCCGACTCCTCACAACATCAAGAGTGAGGGACAAAGATAGGTCCACAGCAGACCTATAAGTAGCTGGCTTTGAAGCCTTAACATTCCCTTTTACTTCGGGAGCCAAACCACCAATGAAACGCGCAATGCGTTTGGGTTCAGGAGTGACTAAGTATGGTACCAGCCTAGACATCGAGTTAAAGTTAGTCACATAGGATTTGCAATCTAGATCCTTCATTACTAGGGTGAGGAAATCAGTCTCTATCCGCTCGACTTCATGTTGGGGGCAATAAATTTCCTTAACCAAATTAACAAACTTGTTCCATGACATATTGTACAAAGGAACCTTCCCCGTGGCTTGGACTAAGGCCTTCCACTAAGTAAGGGCATCGCCCTTGAAGGATTGTGATACAAACTTTACTATATCCTCCTTAGCACATCCGCTGATGTCTATTACGGTCTCCATCTCATCTAACCATTTCATGCAATCGATTGCATCTTTTTCTCCTGTAAAATCCCTCGGTTTACAGGAAACAAAGTACTTATAGGTACAACCCTTGTTGTACCGGGGAGTTGGTTCAAGAACAACCTGCCTCTTTGGCTCACTACCCTGATTAGATGAGTGCTGGGACTCACTTTTCTTATGAGAATGGGGTTGAGAATGGGATCTCGAATGAGTTTGAGACCTAACAATACTAGGCTCTTTAAATTTAGCATCTATAGCTTGAGCAACTGCTGCGGATATCATTTCCTGCAGCTCGGCACCAGTGATATTAATTCTGGTGTTGTTGCCTTCTGTAGGATGACTGTTTGCTTCATCTGATCCAGCCATTTCTGAATACTATATCAAACATAAAGGATATATTTAATTCACATATTTGATCATCGTATTGATGAGTGGATGGTCATGGTATTATTAAACCATATGGACCATCAAAATAATACTCAAAGAGATAGTCATATTATACTAAGTTCGTCTCGAAGGACATTTAAATAGCTCAGAAGCTTGTCACATGGACGATTAAAATATAACCCACGATCCTTTGGATCAGTGGTCATTTAAGGGTCGAACAAAGTTCACTGCCTTTTTGACAAGAAGTTTATAAATAGAACTTTCATTGTCTTTATTACACCTTTGCTTATAAGCATACATCACTCATGGATGTTGTGGTGTATACATCATATTGATGTTTACTAGCCATGATTCGTATTGATTATATAGGCTAAAAATAGTGGCTTGGAAAAATCCAAGTACATTAGGAAGATTGTGTGATTCTTCGTACCGCACAGTTCAGGATTGTTAACATATTTTCAGATGTTAACAGAGAGTTATTATCTTAAAAAGGTTATACCATCATAGCCATTTATTATTTTGGCTAGGTTATACCTCTAAGAGTTTCTTAGGCGGATAAAATTTGAAATGAAGTAGCATGATACAGTAAAATACACATTTAAAAACAAAATAACTTCATTAAAACTACGAAACGATTACAACGTTGTCCGTGAAAGGACTTAGGAAAAACATCACAAACAAACTGCCCACGCAGGGGCTGATGAAAACACTAAAAACATTGCCCACACAGGGGCTACTAAAACAGAAATAAGTCCACACAGGGACTTGGTACAAGGAAACAAAATAAACGTCCTCGCAGGGACATATTACATGACAAACAACTTAACCCAACATCACCCTATTTCTTCTTGCCCTTGAGAAAGCTCATAAGGCCCTTGACAAAACCACTATGTTTCTTCTTGTTTTCATGAGCCACATGCTCAACCCTGTCCAACCTCTCTAGAATCTCTTGAGTTTGTTGCTGCTGATACGGAGGAGGTTGTTGGTATGGCGGGTATTACGAATCCTGCGCTGGGTATCCAGTGGGATATAATGGAGGGTAAGTAGAAGGGTAAAGATGATGGTATTGGGCAGCTGTAAGATACGGGTCATGAGCTCCATAATCAGATGGATAACCAGATGGGTTATACCCGGATGATCCTGGGTATGTTGGGATCGGGTTGTCAAAACCCAACGGTGGCTGTAGTGGTGCGTGTGAAACCGGCGGAAGGTTAGCTTCCGTCACCGTGCGTGATGATTCACCCAACTGAGGATCTTCTGGGATAGGAGGATACGAACTTGAGCCACGAGGAGATGCAAACTGTGGTCCCCCACGTACCGATATCCTAGCATTTCTCCTTTGCCTTGGCGGCGCGGGAGGTTGTTGAGGTGGATCCTCAACTGGCAAAGGTGGTGGGGTAACAGCCCTAAGCTGTGGTTCATCCAAGGGAGGTTGGATAGGGGAGTTATGGTATGATGGTGTAAAGAACCAGTCATACTGACCCATCTTCTCCTGGAATGAGTCGGGCCCATTGTACGGTGATCCCATAAATGGGGAACCGCTAGAGATACTAATCGGGTGGCCTGGTGTTCCTGTTTGCAAATCCGGGTCTGGGTCGTCATCCATCTCCATTTCCTGAGAAAAGTGATCCTCAGGTCCCAAAGGGTTATAGCCCAAAAAGTCGTTAACATAAGCGTTGGGATTGAATTGTGAAGGTGAGTAAGTGGAATCTGATTGGTGGAAAGGATGAGATTGGTAAGAATGGTATGATTGGTTGGATTGATGAGTTCCCAACGAAAGGGGAGAATGATGGGGTTCGTTCGGAATGGGCATCCCAAAATAAGGAGGGTCTGATGGTGATGACCCCAGCGAGACAGAATGTCTTGCTGGTTGATAGCTATGACTCAAATCCTTGGAATCGGAGCCAGAAAGCGAGTCAGACGGTGTACGCCTGTGAGAGGGTCCGAAGCTACTAGAGGGTCCTCCACGCATGGGTCCCTTTCCTCGTCCTCTTAGTCTTGGTGGCATTTTCCTGTCAAAACAAGTAAATATAATAAAACAATAAAAGGAAGGTTAAGAGTAAAATCCTAGGTCATTTTCCTAGACTCGAGAGTCTAAGGAATGTGCTTATTGTGTCATTGAGATCAAACACAAAAGGTTAGTGTTTAATTCACTCAATGTTGGCTCTGATACCAACCTGTCACACCCCGATATTTCCACATATTTTCGGTGGGCCCGGCGGGGAGTATCGTGACGTAGTTGATATCATCTTAGTCAATACACACAATATAATAGCACAGCGGAAGTCTGGGTGAATAAACTATTACAAACCATACTGTCTGAGTGTTCGAGTTTATGAATGTACAGACTGGAATGTAATAAGATCCACAGGCGGATCATAAATAACTACAAAGAAACAAAATGACAGACTGCAGGCATCTTATGGACTTGCAAGATCCTCTAAAGACACCCTATAGCTCCAGCCTATTTCGAGAGGTACCTGTCAATCAGTCTTTAAGAAAATACGTCAGTTTACACTGGTAAATACAATTAACTGACTCTTTTGAAAATGTTTAAGAAAATTGATTTAGGTGCACCTGGCATAAATCTTTTATAACTTGGGACAATTATTTAAATATAATCTTGTTTACAGATTTACATGTTTGTCTTACAATTGGGGCCGGTTGGAAGCCGGTCGTGATTAACCGACTCACCACTTATAGAACCCACAAAGGAGTTATTCCCAACATGTGGGTTTATATTTAGCATTTGCATCTGTCAGGTGTATGCCTACACCCCGTGCATAGGTCGTGGCCATTTTTAAATAAATGAGCCGAGGATATCCAGGACACGGTCGTTAACCCCCAATGCTTATGTTATCAAACGAGACAGATTAAAACGGGTTATTCAATTTATTAATCACAATCCGATTAAATGATTTCATACCCGACCAAGTGGTATTATTATAATACCATATCCCAAGCCCGTATAGGGAAAATAAGTTAAAGGTATTTACCTGATGCTAGCAGTATAATCTTAAAGCTTTTCAAAGGCACCTTCTACCGGAAGCTATTTAATCTGTATAGAAGGTTTATTAACCTATTAGGATGCTAACGGGTCTTTAATTAAGTCAAGGACTTAGACCGGCTAGCTAGAAAGAAACCTTACGGTTCTAAACGCTAGATTAAGCGGAGACCGGAACAGGATGTGGTTTAGACCCGACAAGCTTGGATACTTGTATAATATGGGTAAACTAAACACATTCTGGAATTTGAGGATTTAAGGATAAGGTTTGACCCGTTTCGGCTATTTTATGTAATCTAGTCACATAAGCCGATCCGAATGCGTAAACGCGTAACGGGTAACCAAATAAATTATATACAGGTCTTAATCATTATTATGCTCAAAATATGTTAATACATCAGTAAGATGTTAACATATATGCCCACAAAGTAATTTAAACCAAAATAAGTCCCATAAGGGCATTTTGGTAATTTTAATGTCCATAAAAGAGTTTAATTGTACAACTGAGTTTCAGGTCTGGTTAAATCAGTAACAATATATATTTTTATAAGTTATAACAGTAGGACACTTTATATATGTGAAAATTATCTTATATAGCCAAACTATGTCCCGTAGGGGCATTTTGGTAATTTTACATAGGCCTTAAAGGTCAAAATAGACTTCTGAGTTTACAAACTTTAGTTTACTGTATAATTATATAAATTAACTTAAAACATCAGTGGGTAATAAGTTTTATATGTCAAATATGGTTTTAACCCATACTAGGTGCTAATAATGCTTAAAAGTCGGTTTAAAGGGTTATTTGGGTTAAAATAGTAAATCTGAGTTTTTGATCAGTTTATAAAGTTCAAAATACTTTATTTATCATAAGGAATCAGTAGCAAAAGGTTTGACACTAAATAGTTATGTAAAACTCATTTTATGTATGAAAAGGGTAAAACCGACAATTACCGAAATCAAGCCATAATCATGTGTTATGCTCAGCCTAAAAATAATTAAAAAATTTTAAAAATCCCAAAATATTATTTTACATGTCAAAAAGCGGGTTTAGATAGGCTTCATGCTAATTGAGCCATTTAATTACTAAAAAGTTCCTTAATTACGCTATTGAGCATAACTCCTATTCTGGACCACAAACTGAAGTCAAATTTTCGGGACATGTCTAAATATTAGTAGCAAAGGTTTTAGTTCAATCACATTGTTAAAAATCTCGGTTGAATGTAAAAAGGGCGTTTATGGCATTATGAAGCATAATTACGATTAAGTGCATATAATTCAAAACCACTAGTCACTATGCAATATAACTCCAGGGGGTTATACTACTAAGTAATGTGGTCCTAATGGAAGCTTAAAACATGGGAGAATTAAGCTCAAACGGGTCAGAACTGAAAGTCAAAGCAAAAGTCAAGCTTTTGCGACTTTAGGTTATACACTGACCTTAGACTATAAATTGTCGGGTTAGGACTGATAAAACATGTTTTAATATTGATTACCAAGTCATTAGAATGTTAGAATATAATTTAGAACCTTTGAATTATTAATTAGAATCATTTTTGTAAATTCTGTCCAGTTTGACTTTTTGTCAAACTACTTTGACCCGACAATTGACCAGTCAAACGAGATAATTAGGAGATGCCCTCTTAAGGGTTAATCACCTACACTAATGTGATCTTATAACCACTTTCAATTTGATCAGTGGTTAAGCCACATGTAATTAAAACGAAAGTCAAACTAATTTTACGATAAGTTTGACTTTAGAGTAATTAAGCTAATTTAAATGACTAAACAAGTAATTAGAGGCTTACTTAAGGTCCTAGCAAACTTTTCTACACTTGATTATCCTCTTCTTACTGATGGAAGCTCCAGAGCAAGTCCCACAAGTGAATGTTGCAAATGTGTGTCAAAACACAAGAACTAGTTTTTTTATATAGTGAACCCAATAAGCTTTAGATCTTGCCAAAATAGTCTACAGGTGTTGTAAGATCATCCCAGGTGTACCTAAGATGCTAAAAACCACCTAGAGAGTCCCTGATTTTCGAATACCACTTAAATGAGGCGGTGCAACCGGTTATACAGGCAGCTGTCCTGAAAAACGCCCAGATGCATAGCTTGCGCACCGCAACATTCTGGGTGTTGAGGTGCGTAAGCCTTCTTGTGCACCGTAACATTCTGGGTGTTGAGGTGCGTAAGCCTTCGCCAGAGGACAAAAGTTTGTTTTAATTGAGGTTGTGACCATGCAACACTTACGTCTCCGAATCTCATGCATTTTAATCAGAATGGGGACCATGTTTTCAGCCATTGCATGTCTAGGCATGTACTTACACATCTTGTACTCTTGTGGGAGGTTTAAGTTGACGGAAATACCAAGAATTTCACATTGGGTCCATGTCTAAGGTTGTAACCAATTTAATATTTAGGATGGCCAGATTTATAAACATAATTCAGATGTTGACCAAATATATCTTGGTTAGGGATTTATTAATAGGTCGCTCAGAGGTTTAATTTAACATGTCGACATTTTTAAATCCTACCGTACATCTTTATTTGGATCCGTATTTATAACACGTTTGCATAACATGACACGTGTCTTTATTTTATTGGACCTGAATTTCCGAGGTGTTACAAAGAGGGTTCTTTCCCTCTACCACTAGGCAATAGCCTAAGTGGCTGATCCATACTACCTAACCCTAATCGCCAGAACTCAAGGTTTCCATGGCCGGTGATGACATAAACAAGAACAACCTCAAAACCGATGGGAGTGCTTCTGATCACGGTTCTCCTTATTACCTTCACCCATCCGACTATCCAAGGCAAATGAACATCAATGATGCATTAACCGATAACAACTATCTTGATTTGGTTCAAGAGATGGATAATTTCTTGTTTGCTAAAAATAAGATAGGATTCATCGACGGAACCGTCAAGAAACCGGAAAGGGATGATGTTAATTACATGGCATGGATGCGATGTGATGCAATGATCAAAGGATGGCTCACCACGGCCATAGACAAGAAGATTCGAGGAAGTGTGAAATATGCCAAATCCGTTGCGAAAATATAGTCTGACCATAAAACTTGCCATAAAACCAATCTCGTCCCTAGGAATTAGGAAATGCCTATCATCTTGTCACCGTGGATGAACAACAAAGATCTATAAGCGGTGGGAAAAGAACCGTCAATGAAGCGACGGCGTTCCAAACATCCGTAAAACACAACGTCGGTTCAAACAAAGTCGTATATAGGGATGGAAAGGCCACAGGTCACTGTGATTTTTGTGATAGGGATAGGCAAACATGGGATGGTTGCTTCAAACGGATTAGCTACCCGGAGTGGTAGCCGAGGAAGAACAAACGGGAGAAGGGAAAGTCAAAGGTAGCATAAGCAGAGGTTGAGACCAGCCCCGTCACAGGCCTAACAAAAGAGCAATACTAGCAGTTTTTAAAGCATTTCGCCCTGGAGAATAAAGCGACAACGGATTGTCGATTCATGGTGCATAGAACACATAACACACAGAACCGACATCCTTGTAGGAAGGACCGTCTCCACTAACGAGACACCCGTTACCATCCTAAATGGGGAACCATAATGATTGAAGGAAGAGGCAGTCACACGCTACCAAATAGAACAAGAGTGCAAGGAGTTTTGTATGTTCCAAAATTTAACTATAACCTCTTGTTTGTTAGTAAGCTTTCAAAGGATTTAAAGTGTGTTATAACCTTTTTTTCCAGAATTCTTTGTTATGCAGAGCTTACGTTCAAGGAGATTGACTGGAGTGAGTAAGTGCAAAGACGATCTATATCAAATAAGGATGCTTAAAGGTGGAAGAAAAGTAATGATGGTACTATGGATATAGGCATAAGAGACTTGGACATGCTGGTGATGAAAAATTGTCCAAAATAAACTATCTTAGCAACTTTTCTTTTAAAAATAATGATGATGTTTGTGATTCTTGTTTCAAGTCCAAAATGACAAGAAAACCATTTCCTATTAGCACCATCAAAACAAGTGCTTGCTTTGAATTATTACATTGTGACAAATGGTGAAAACATCGAACACCCACCTTTTCAAAGGCAAACTATTTTTTAACAATAGCAGATGATTATAATAGGGTCATTTGGGTCTTCCTTCTCAAACACAAGTATGAATCAAACACATGTTTCATTAATTTTCACAAATTGATCAAAACACAACTCGAAAGAAATGTTAAAAGAATAAGATGCGACAACGGTGGGGAATTCACTTCTAATAAAATGTTAAATTTTTATGCCAAACAAGGAGTTTTCTTGGAAACCACGTCCCACATACTCCACAACAAAATGGAGTTGTGGAATGGAAACATAGGCATTTGCTTGAAATAGCCCGAGCACTAAAATTCAAAGCAAATCTTGCGAATTTTTTTTTGGTATGAGTGCATCTTAACCGCGACTTATATCATAAACAGGTTACCCTCCAAAGTTATAAAAGATAAAACCCCATATGAATTATTATATGGTGAAAAACCAAGTTACGATCACATGAGGGTCCTCGGTTGCATGACTTATTATCGAAGCATCGAAACCAAAGGCGACAAATTTGAAATAAGAGGAAGACCGGGAGTTTTCATGGGCTATCCTACAAAGGATTATAAAATCTATTATCCAATCCATGACAAGATAATCATATCTAGAGATGTAAAGTTTGCAGAAAGAATGTTCCCTTTTTCCACAAAAATTAAAGGAAACAAACATGAAGAGGAGGATATTTTTAAATATCATTCCACTGAAAAGGTGAACTTCGATGGTGATGATGAAACTGGGCCCATCAAGCCCACTGAAATAAATAAAAAACAAAGTGGGGAGGAAACTTTGGGTTTGAAGAACTTAACCACTCATCTCGACAATCTTGAACAAATGGAGGTAGCTGAGTTGAATTTTAACGGCCCAAAAAATAAAAAAATGGACCATGAGAGCCCACAATTTTCGAAAGGCACTGGGCCCAATGATGGGACAGAAAACTTAGTACAAAATGAGAATGAAGGCATCGAACCCCAAAGTGAAAATATCGCAACAATTAGAGAAAGTCGAAACAAAACGAGGCTAGCACGTTTCAACGACTATAAGGTCCAACTCCCCCATCTATAGACCATGCACGATCCGACTCTGGTCAACAATCCTCAACGGTATGTCCCCTTGCTAATTTTTATTTTACGAAAAATTCACTAACTCTCACAAGGCCTTTTTAGCGGCCATCACTTCGAACGATAAGCTGAAAATTTTTGAACAAGCTATGCAGAATCAAGAATGGAGAGATGGCATGCAAAGAGAGATAAAGGCACTTGAAGAGAATGGAACTTGGACCATTGAAGACTTACCCAATGGGAAACGGCCTATAGATTCAAAATGGGTCTATAAAATAAAGTATAAACCCAACGACGAAATAGAAAGATACAAGGCAAGGCTCGTTGCCAAGGGCTACACGCAAATAGAAGGTGTCGACTACCACGACACATTCCCACCGGTAGCTAAGTTGGTCACAGTTAGAAGCCTACTCGCCATTGTCGTCAAGAAAGAATGGGCTATTCACCGACTAGATGTGAATAATGCATTCTTGAATGGTGACTTGAAGGAGGAAGTATACATGCGGATTCCACACGGTTATGACAAAGGAGGAGGAACGAAGGTATGTAGGTTGAGAAAGTCACTATACGGTTTAAAGCAAGCCTCGGGAAACTGGTACAAAAAATTTACATCGGCTATACTTGATATTGAATTCAAAGAATCTTATGTTGATCACTCACATAGGCTGTACTTGATCTTGAATTCAAACAATCTTATGTCGATCACTCACTTTTTATCTACAAAAGGGGGATGTTTTTGTTGTCGCTCTCATATACTTCGACGGCGTCATAATAGTGGGAAATGACCAAGATAAAATACAAGGAACAAAAGACTATCTTGATTAATAAAATTTAGTATCAAGAATCTTGTCCATCTAAAGTACTATCTTGGAATAGAAGTTGCGGGAACAAAGGACGGATTGGTTCTAAGTCAACGAAAATACACCCTAGACATTTTGGAGGATAGCAGAATGCTAGAATGTAGACCATGATCCTCCCCTATGGAGCAAAATAAAAAACTCGAACAAGATAGTGAAGACACTCGTGTGGATGCAAACAAATTGATGTACAAAATGTGGTCTATAAAAATTAACCTAACCTAGACACTCTAGTTTTAAATTTATAAACTAAGACTCTCTAAATGTTAAACCACTGACAGGAAAATGTACCTATCGAATGTAGTAAAACCTAATGGAAGTCCAGATATCAAACCCACGAGACACTAGCGACGCTAACTAAACTCTGACTCAACTAAATACTTAACTGGTTTATTTGGTTTTGATTTGGTTTGGTTTTGGGCTTTTAACTAATTAAACTAATATCCTAAAGTAACTAAGAGGACTAAACTACCAAGACGCAGCTGAAGACTACTAGGGTGAAATCAATAAGAAGGAAGTACTACCCAGGTTTTGAATCCTATTCGTGACTCACGGTTTTCTCTTGACAATGGTAACTATGACGGAACCAGGTTCTAATGATACGACACTCTAAGACTAAAGATAAGTTGAATCTTCTCCCAGTCTCATCAACTTCTTCTAATGATCCTAAAGGTCAAGTAAAACTCACTGGTATGGGTTGGATCACCTCCCGGTCTCTCCGACAATATTAAAGTACACAAAGACTAGATCTCCTCTCGGCCCCACTAATCACAATACACCCTAGAGTGTACGGGGTAACCTAAAAACACTTGACAAGACTGAACCATTAAGTGCTGAACCCTTGAGATGTCTAACCATTAAGAGGTCTGAACCATTAAGAGCCTCATTAAGAATTAAACAAACGGCCACTTAGACATCAAAAACTTCATGTTCACAAGTTTAAAAAACCCAAAATCTATTAAAACCGTAAAACTAACTCGTTTGCGAACCCAAAGTCGAATCTTGATCTTCAACTTGAAACTCAATCCGTATCACCATCTCTACCTTCTGTTTCATATGATATCTTCTGTTTCGTATCCGTATGATAACAGCCTCCTCAAAAATAATATCCCCTCCTTCATAATAATATAATAACTCGTCTCTGCATGCGTCTCGAACAACTCTTTTTTGTAACTCTGGGAATATCTCGTCTTTATATATTAGACGAGATATTCCTAGAGTTATGAAAAAAAGTTGGTCAAACAATACAATGGTCAAACAATGTCACAATTCTATTCCCAGAATTATTTAAAATACGCATTATATGGTCAAACAATGTCACAATTAAACTCTAAACTCCAATACAATACAATGTTTCCACGATCTGGACTTCAGACGATTTGCTGAAAGGTGAAGTGGGCCTGGCCCAATGGCCTTATGAAACGTGAATCAGCCCCAAGACAAAGAACAAATGCATCGCAGCATCGGTGGCATTTTAGTGATTTCTCAAATTCATTAAGGGCACTAACGTAAATTCGCATGCTCTTTTGTTTAATTCGTATAAGCCCATAAGAATTTTGCAACTAGATGACATGTCCATCATCCAATCTCCTCTAATTAATTCACCATCTCACCTTTTAATTTGGCATTTAAGTGTTTTTTTCTGCACATAACAACACTGAAACAAGTAAAAGAACTTCATATTTTATATATTAGGCTAGACGGTGTGGGGCTCGTTCCACTCTGGTCGAGGCCCGTTGCCGGCGGCAACACCATTTCCTCCCCCCCCGGCGTCGTCCAAAACGTCGACCCTAGGACGATGGGGACGCTAGCTAAAGACAAAAATTTATGCAACCTCCCCTCACACACACATATACATACAACTCATATATATATATATATTAGGCTCATCCCCTATTTCCTTAGTTTCATCCCTTTTGCCCCATCCTCACACCCATCCTACGTGGCGGGTCATCCTCCAAGGATGAGCCTCTACCATACCGTCTAGCCTTATAATAATTAACTATTAATAAGTATAAATATGAATTTCCAAAGCTTAGTCATGTTTACTTATATAATTTACTCATTTTGCTCGTTTTCATTAGAATCCTATTAAATTCAACTGTAAATATGAGTAGCCTTTTAATTGTATATATAATATCTCTTGTATCTTTAAAATATTTTAATTTTTAGGTATCATGTAAGACTCGTCGGTATATCGAAGCACAGTTGGCGTTCTACAATTTCGGCCGTCACTAATGTTACATGGTTTCTTTAACATCCTAACGAACGTCACTAGTTAGAGCTTCAAGAAACAACATACGATCGTCAGATTTAACACAAAGCTAAAATGATGGCTTTTTGCCACACTACAATAGAGCTTTGATTGACTGTTTCGCTCATACATAAGCCTCAGATTACACTACCTAGCACATAAATCTTGTGATGTGACAATCTTGGTGCCATATACCTACAGCTAAATAATCCATTCCTTAACTAGCGCACCAAATATCTGGAGATTGTTTTGCATTTCATGCTAGCCATTGTGGTTGCTAAGAGTCTTCACGTTTGCTACGTACCCACTCGTCTAGGTCTGTAAACGAACCAAACAAACACAAATAAGGACATGGTCGTGTTTGTTCATTTAACTTTTACCGAACATGAACATATAATTGAACACGTATTTTCCTTCATGTCCATTCATTAAGAAAACGGGCATGTGCGTGTTCATTTATGTTAGTTCGTTTAAAACCTAAATGAACACTTCACAAACGCAAATAAACTTAAACGAATATAGACGAACACAAAACGAACATAAAGTAGTTTTTAATATATAAATTAGTGACTAATAACAATAAGTTCCATTGGAAAACCCACTTTTTATTAGTAGAAAACCCAATTACTAAGACCGTGGGGTATGGTAGGGCGGGGGGTTTGGGGTATGAGTTGACACGTGGACTTCGAGGTGTACCGCTGATCAGTTGAATGTTGGGTCGGTATGGCGGGGCGTGGCTAGCCCGCGTGTTATAATTTTTTTTCGATTATTATAAAAATACACACAAAATTAAATCCTAGCCACATATAGCCTAGCCAACCCAGCCAATGAGAGCCGGCCACGGAAGACCGCTAGGCCCGCCCAACGCCCGGGCTGAAACCCCCCGCCCAAGGGGCCACGTCGAAACTCAAGCCCACCCAGGGTGGTGACTTGGGCGTTTGTACCCAACCCCCGCCCCATACCCCATAGTCTAATTATTTATATTCATACAAGTAGTTAGAAAACCTTTTTTATGTTTATATTTATAAAATTATCTTTTAAGTTCAAACAAACCTGAACGTACAAAGGTAAATAAACGACCATAAACTGACTTTCACGAATATAAATGAACGAATAAAATGTATGCTCATGTGTGTTCGTTTAATAAATAAACGAACTTCCTGCCAAACAGTTTATGAACGTTCGATTCGTGTATAGACCTACGCTCGCCTTCAAAGTGTTGACTTGTTGACCAAAGGACTATCCGGTGCACTTCGATCCAATCTTCACATTGAAAGACTCGTTCAACTTGCTAGGGTATTAGCCGATTATTATTATTACTATTACTATTATTAACACCTCAATAAATATTAAGGTGGGTTTTCTTAAATAACTAACAAGAAAACCTCAAATTTATCAATTAACTTATGTTTAAGGATATAATCAATATGTGGTATCAAATCAAATGTTGATTATATCAATTCAATCATGATAATAATCGTATAGCTGGATTTTCTAGAAATTAAATCGCTTACACCGTGTGTAAATAATCGATACCTACATAAAAAATGACGAATCGTTTTTGGAAATCGATTTTAGAAATAAAAAAAAAGAAACAATTCTCAATTCGGTCTACAGTAGAAACTCGATAAATTAATACTCGATTATTTAATAAACTCTCTAAGATAATATTTTTTGCCGGTCCCGACTCGGGGATAGGGTGCTAAATTAATAATTCGCTAAAATTATAAGATAATACATTTTTGATAATTTCTTTAGACCCCATATAAAATATAAATTAATAATTCCTTATATATAGCATATTACATGAATGATTTGTGTCGCTTAACATCGCCTCTTTCGGGAGCAAGTGAGAGATACTCTAAAGACCGCTTAACTGTATTCGATATTGTCGCTTGACTCACCTGCAAACCATAGTTACTATGAACCCATTCTTGCAATTGCTTTTGAGTGAGACTTGGATTATCCTTGTTGTGCTTGCATAATGCTCTTCGAATCTCGTCTGTCATTGTTGTTTTTTTCACACCTTTAAGATGGGAAGCCATGTTGTGTGTATGATTTGTTTGTGTTAACCTATTTTGATCTTGTATTTATATAGAAAATATTTTTAAGAGTAAATTACAAGTTTTGTCCTTTATGTTTACATCAAATTGCAGGCGCTGTCCTTTTGGCCAAAAGTTGACAGGCGGTGTCCTTTATCTTTCAAAATCTTGCACGTTTTGTCCTTTAGGCCAAACCTGGTTAAAAATCTCAGTTAAAAAATGTCATATGCAATGCACATAAGGGTAAAATGGTCATTTTCCTATCACCTCTTTCAATTCACCATTTATATAATTATATCCCACACCAAATTCGAACCTCACCGGGGATCACCGGAGATCAAAATAAAAAGACCACCAAATTCTAACCTCACCGGAGATCCAAATCAAAAAACCCCCAAAAGCCGACATTGTTAAATGCTCTGGAATTCCCAATCGAACAAGAAACTGAACAACATGAAACAGTGGGTAGCAAATTAGTGTTTTCATACCGGGGATCACCGGAGATCCAAATAAAAAAACCCCCAAATTCTAACCTCACCGGAGATCCAAATCAAAAAACCCCCAAATTCTAACCTCACCGGAGATCCACCGTAACCCTAACCCTAGAATCATCATCTCAGCATCCTGGAATCAATCGGAGTCGAATCATCGGCGTAATGTCTCCGGTCTCCATCTGCATGCTGTTAGTCGTCCTCTTAGTCTACTCCTTAACCTTCTTCAACTCACCGTCCCTCGAACCAATCCGCACTGCCGCTAATCTCGTCTATCTCGAAGCTCCGTCCGATTCCACATCGCAGAAGATCGAAGGATCACTCCTCAACGCTCTCGTATTCGTCATCTTAATCGCCGCGGTAACATTTCTCCTCGTTCTCTATTACTACATTTCTCCTTGTAATTCATACATTAGTGTCTCGATTTGATCAAACAGCGGTCGCCTAGTACACGGTGGTTGGATAGGGATAGGGATCGTGTGTCGCCGAGATGATGATGATGAGATTTTAGGTGATGTTGCTCTGCCTGAATGGGCGTTGTTGCTTGTTGTATGTCTGTTGAAAAGTAGGGAAGCTTACCATATACACGGTGATGAATTGAAGAGTTAAGTGAGGGTTGGTGAGGGTTATAAATGGGGAAGAGGAAGTGAGAGGGAAATTACCATTTTACCCTCATGTGCATTGCACATGACATTTTTTAATTGAGATTTTTAACTAGGTTTGGCCTAAAGGACAAAACATGCAAGATTTTGAAAGGTAAAGGACACCGCCTGTCAACTTTTGGCCAAAAGGACAACGCCTGCAATTTGATGTAAACATAAAGGACAAAACTTGTAATTTACTCTATTTTTAATGTCCATAAAGTGATACATTGAACACAAGAAGCATAATAAGGTGAGAGATTGAAGGTTTCTTTCAAATTGGGCCGTTCATTTGATATACATGCATTGTATACAATAATTAAGTGGAAGCTTGAAAGGTGTTTGTAAACTAAGTATTCTACTATAAATTAATAAAATATTAATTAATATATAAATTAATAAATATTAATTTATCGATTAATTAATAACTCTTTTAATTAATAAATTTTGGTGGTCCCAAGTGTATTATTTTATAGAGTTTCTACTGTAGTTTGGTGTTTGTCTAGTTCCAGTCCAATCCATTCAAACCGGATTTAGTTATGCTCTATTATTCAATTTTAGACTGCATGTTGTGGCTAGCGCTAGCCACATCGACGCCTAGGTGGCTTGCGAACACCACAATGTGGTGCCGCTAGCGGTGGCACGACCGGGGAAATGTGAGCATGGTAGCGGGTGGGAGGTGAACGTTGGGCATGGGGAAGACTAATATAATCATTGGCGATTTTTTTTTAAATTTGATTTTTATTTTTTAAACCCTTTAAACCATTTAAAAAATACTCACTTTCTCTCTTTCTCTCCACACATACCTTTAAGAAAAAAAAAATACTCATCTTCTACATCTTTTCTTAAAAAACTAACGAATCCCAATTCATGGCTCGACGGGTGCTACCAGCCGGTTGTTGACTTTGATCAAGCCAACAAGTACAACACGGAGATAGAGTGTAACATGAGTCAAATGCAACCGCTTCCTCCCGATTTTGTTATTCCATATACGCAATACAATCCGGTTGAAGATCAAAAAAATAGAACTCAAAAAGGTTCCAAGAAAACCGGAAGAGGTGGAACTTCGAAAAAGACGGGAGAAACGTCCGGACCAAAACATGTAACAACTCCTTGGACGAAAGAAGAGAAAATTACATTGTGTCGTGCTTGGATTGAAATATCGGAGGATCAAAAAGCAGGTATAGTATTTCAATATTTTTTTGGTTTCGTACACTTTTTTATATATATACTTTTAACATTTGTTAACTTTTTTTATGTAGCGGACTACCAAAAAGCGAGAACATTTTCGACTAAAAATACGAGAGTTGGTCTACAAACAGGTGGGAAGTAAGGTACGTAATCAAGATATGATATCGGGACAATGGGCCGAGATTCGTAAATACGTCGGGCTACTTACGAATTTGCATAACAAAAACAGTAATCGAATGCGACCAAGTGGGAGTGATGATCTTCAAGTTTACCAATTCACGTGCGAAGAATGGAAGCAAAAGGTGTTTTGTAAGCACAAAGTTACGAAAACGTTTGACGAGGACTACTTGTGGAAAATTCTTCGAAATGGACCGAGTTAATTAGCATAGATGAAATGGGCGACTCGGGACCAAAGCGTACGAAAACTAATTCGTTCGGGCTATTTGTCTCCTCTAGTAGCTCGGATGCTCATGTAGGGATTAACCTAAACGCTGACGGGTATGAAGTGGCAAAAGAGGCACCACGTCGACCAGCTAGAAGGGACCAGGAAAAAAAACAATTTTAGAAGCTGATACAGAATTTTGCGCTGGGATTCAGAAAATATCTAGTATCGCAACTACGACGCAAGTGAAAATGGCGAAACAAAGGACAAGGAACTTGGACTTTCTTACCAAGGACTTCAACGAACCTATCACCGAGTCGCCGAGTGATACTTGAAAAAGAGCAAGAGCGTATCACAAAGAAACTAGAAAAATATCAAAGCACAATGGACTAGATTTGTTTTTTTATGTGTCTTTTTTAACATGTTTAATATTTTTCGAGAAAAATGCCCGGATAGTCCCTGTGGTTTCACCTTTTTTCACCTATAGTCCCTATCTTTCTAAAACTACTTGAATAGTCCCCAAGTTTTCCATTTTTGTTCTCGGATAGTCCCTGGGTCTAACTTAAGTTACTTTTCTCTGTTAAGTGGGTGTTAAGAGGGTGTGAAATGACCAATTTACCCTTTCCTTTAAAGGCCAAACCACAGGGACTATCCGGGCATTTAATAAATAAAAAAATAAAAATGTAATTAATAAAGGCAGGACCTATTTGGACACCCTCCTTGCCTATTTGGACACCTTTAAGCCCTAGACGCCTCGTATAGGCCTATACGAGGCGTATAGGGTTACATCAAAATCAGTGCCTGACTCATGTCACTTCTGGTTTGACCCCTTCAAGACGCCTCGTATAGGCCTATACTGGGCGTATAGGACCCTTCGTATAGGCCTCATATGTGACCCTTTGCCCCTTATATGCCTCGTATAGGCCTATACTGGGCGTCTTGAAAGGGTTTTTTTTTTTTTTTTTTTTTTTTTTTTTTTTTTTTTTTTAACAAACATTTTATACAATATTAATCGTTTTAGCAAACTTTTATACAAAAACAAGTTTTTTTATTTTAAATAATTAATATTAGGACCCCTCGTTGGTTTTTTTTAGTTGAAAAATAGATGTTTTGGTAGGGTAATTTGATTGTTTTTTGAGGGTGATGTTTTTTGAGTAAAAAAATGGTGTATAGTATAAGTCTAGTATAGGTCCCATATAGGTCTTGTATAAGCCTATAGGCCTAAACGGGACCTAAACCACACCTATAGTCCTATACGAGTGTTGTATCTTATCCAATAGTCTAATATCGTATTGTATTGTATCGTATCATATCGTATCGTATAGTATAGTATAGTATAGTGTAGTATAAGTCTCGTATAGGTCTTGTATAAGCCTATCATGTTGTATCGTATCGTATAGTATAGTATAGTATAAGTCTCGTATAGCTCTCGTATAGACCTATATGGGACCTATACGAGACTTATACTATACACTATACGATACAATACGATACCATACTATACGATACAATACGATACTATCGTATCATATAGTGTAGTATAGGTCCCTTATAGGTCTTGTATAGGCCTATCGACGTATACGGGCGTTGTATCGTATCGTATAGTGTATAGTATAAGTCTAGTATATGGCCCCTATAGGTCTTGTATAAGCCTATAGGCCTAAACGGGACCTAAACCACACCTATAGTCCTATACGAGTGTTGTATCTTATCCAATAGTCTAGTATCGTATTGTATTGTATCGTATCATATCGTATCGTATCGTATAGTGTAGTATAAATCTCGTATAGGCATTGTATGGGCCTATGGATGTGGTATCGTATCCTATAGTATCGTGTTGTATCGCATCGTATCGTATAGTATAGTGTAGTATAAGTCTCGTATAAGTCTTGTATAAGCCTATCGTGTTGTTTTTTATAATTAATATGAGTTTTTTTATAATTAATATTAGTGTTATTATAATTAATATGAGTTTTTTATAGTTAATATTAGTGTTATTATAATTAATATGAGTTTTTTATAATTAATATTAGTGTTATTGATATTAATATGAGTTTTTTTATAATTAATATTAGTGTTATTATAATTAATATGAGTTTTTTATAATTAATATTAGTGTTATTATAATTAATATGAGTGTTATTATAATTAATATGAGTTTTTTATAATTAATATGAGTTTTTTTATAATTAATATTAGTGTTATTATAATTAATATGAGTTTTTTATAGTTAATATTAGTGTTATTGATATTTAAAAAGAGAAAACAAAAAAAAACCCTTCAAGACGCCCAGTATAGGGCTATACTGGGCGTCTATGTGGACCAAAAGACCATTATACCCCTGAATTAGGCCTATACTGGGGGCAATTCAGGGGTTTAATGGTCTTTTGGACCCTTCGTATAGCCCCAGTATAGCCCTATACTGGGCGTCTATTTTTATTTTTTTTTGTTTTTTCATTTTAAATATTAAAAAAAGAAAACAAAAAATAATAATAATAGACGCCCAGTATAGGGCTATACTGGGCGTATACGAGGGGTCCAAAAGACCATTATACCCCTGAATTAGGCCTATACTGGGGGCAATTCAGGGGTTTAATGGTCTTTTGGACCCTTCGTATAGCCCCAGTATAGCCCTATACTGGGCGTCTTGAAGGGGTTTTTTTTTTTTTTTTTTTTTTTTTTTTTTAAACAAACATTTTATACAATATTAATCGTTTTAGCAAACTTTTATACAAAAACAATAAAACTTTTTTTAAAAAAACAACTCAAATTACCCCACCAAAACACCCATTTTTTTACTCAAAAAACATCACCCTCCAAAAACAATCAAATTACCCTACCAAAACATCCATTTTTCAACTAAAAAAAAAACCAACGAGGGGTCCTAATATTAATTATTTAAAATAAAAAAACTTGTTTTTGTATAAAAGTTTTGCTAAAACGATTAATATTGTTAAAATGTTTGTTATAAAAAAAAAAAAAAAAAAAAAAAAAAAACCCCCTTATATACGCCTAGTATAGGCCTATACTAGGCATATAAGAGAGGCAAAAAAGACCAATTTACCCCCAGTATAGGCCTAAATCAGGGGCTAAATGGTCTTTTTCCCCCTAGACGCCCAGTATAGGCCTATACGAGGCGTATACGAGGCAAATAAGACAAAATATGACATAATCAGAGATTCTCTTGGAAATTGAAAAAGGCTATACGCCTCGTATAGGTCTATACGAGGCGTCTTGAAGGGTGTCCAAATAGGCAATAAGGTGTGTAAATATGTAGACCCTTAATAAATCAAATTTCAAATGGCCCCACAACCTACCCCACCCTCACCCTACCCCCTATCATCTTCTTCTCCTTCACATCATCACCCACCTGCAAATCATTTGGTGCCTCAGATAACAGTTCCAGATCCGAACAACTCATCTCTTCTTCGATTTACAGATCTGAAAATCTCAAATCAAGATCTGAAACGTGATGCATATGTATGACAAAACGATGATGTAATACGCTGTGTGACAACAACTCAGATCTAGCTTTATATAACCTGTAACAACTTAACACCTGCATATGAGTGATGCGCTAATATGAAGACGAGATGCGTTGAATTCAAAATTCACGAAAGTTGTTGTTGATTTATTTTGTTTTCTGATTTTTTATCATTATGATGTGAAGTTGAATTGTATAATATTCAAGTTTCAAACGTTTGTTTCTTCGTCTTCTATTCTGAAACTACAACACAAAACATCACAGTTTCAATCATATAAGATATGTACTCTAATTGTTTTTAATCAACCGAATGACCATATCAGATCTGAAAATTCAGATATTAGTGGTGGTACAATTTGAACAATATACTCAGTTCTTGTCCGATTTTATCCGTGAAATTCAGATATGAGTTGTTCGGATCTGGAACTGTTATCTGAGGCACCAAATGATTTGCAGGTGGGTGATGATGTGAAGGAGAAGAAGATGATAGGGGGTAGGGTGAGGGTGGGGTAGGTTGTGGGGCCATTTGAAATTTGATTTATTAATTACATTTTTATTTTTTTATTTATTAAATGCCCGGATAGTCCCTGTGGTTTGGCCTTTAAAGGAAAGGGTAAATTGGTCATTTCACACCCTCTTAACACCCACTTAACAGAGAAAAGTAACTTAAGTTAGACCCAGTGACTATCCGAGAACAAAAATGGAAAACTTGGGGACTATTCAAGTAGTTTTAGAAAGATATGGACTATAGGTGAAAAAAGGTGAAACCACAGGGACTATCCGGGCATTTTTCTCATATTTTTCTTTATTATGTTTAAATTTCTATGTTTTATTATAAAATCTATCTTTTTAATTTATATTGTTAATTTAAATTTTTTAAATAAAATAAAAAACTAGCTTAAGCCACTGCTCACCTGGACCACAATAGGGTCAGGTGGCTTTAGCAGTGACTTTATCCAGTGTCTAGTTAGTGTCAAATGGAGTAAGGGTGGAGGGTATGATTCAAATACTTTAGGGTGTTTGAGTTTTCTCTACCTAATAATCTCATGCCATGTCAACTCCCCCATTCACTCCCCATTTTCTACTCAAACATTAGGAATGATTTAAACATACGGAGAGTGGTAAATAATTTAAAAAGAAAATTGTGATTGGTTGAAAGGGGTTGGGACCCACCATTAAACCTCCCTCTCTCCTTCTTCCCTCCTCTTCCCGCATCGGTGAGTAGTCACCGAAATCACCCCTCCCCACTCACCGATCCCCACTCACCGATCCACCGGCAATCATTCACCGTGCAGTGAAATCACTCCCTGCTAGAACTCCCCGACATCATACCGTCTGGCCTTGTATTACAGGATCAATTAGGATGCTCACCTAGACCACAACGGGTAGTTTTAAAGATAACAATTAAACAAAAAGAAAAAGTTGGACTCAAGTCTCTAGCCCAAAATTTTGAGTCCGGTTTATAAGCCATACCGGTATCAAACTAGCAGTCTAGCACTATACTATCAAGCTTTTGGTTTTACCATTTATACAATTTTGGTTTTGATCGTTCTGTCCACTTCGATTTTGCACCATCACCTACTAGAGGTGTCTTTCTATCATTAAAAGTTTTAGATTTTATCAACTCATATTAAATATAAACTAACTTACAAACCCGTAGATTACACAACTTTAATAAAGAAAATAATAAATGGTTAGTAACGAAAATCTAGGAATTATAAAACAAGATTTTAAGATAAGATATGATTGATTTTTTTAATATATATATATATATATATATATATATATATATATTTTAAAATAGAATACAAACGAGTGAAATAAGATAAGCGGAAAAAAGAATTATGAGCTCACAAAATATTGACATGCGACGCAAATAGCTACTTATTTATTAGGTATAGATTAGTAATTCATCGTCACTCCCTTGAGATGTCTTGACCACAAACAACCAATATTTTTATGGAGTATTCAAAGTGAACTTAAAAAGAAATTATCAGCCCGATTGAAAAGTTTTGGTTTTATCCACACTCCATTCCTAATATATATTAGTGTCAATCGTGTCGGGTTAATAGTTTAACTTGGACATTGGAACATGAATACGACTCATATATTGATTCGTGTCAAAACATCAACCTTAACCAGAACACACCTCGTATAAATCATTTGACTAAACAACTCAAAGAGATTGACATAAATCAAGTTGTGCATATTAAACGCATTGGTGGGTTATAAATTGTAGTAAACTGGTTCACATGTCAACCTGTTTAATTAAACAAGTTAAACATGTCAAAATGAACATGACACGTTTAACTAAGCAGGTTAACACGGCCTGTTTATTAAACATGTTAGATATAGTCATATAACAATCCAAAATATAAACAATCTTGCCATAGATTTCAAACAAATCATCTTATTGAAGTTAAACATAACATATGTATGATCATACATAAATGTTTCTAAACAACATAATCATAAAACTCAATATGTGATGTATGATCCATAGTATGACTAGGAATCTTGTCATGTTTAACTGGATTACCTTTTTCACCAATCAACTTAGCAGGGTTCCCAACTGCAGTAGTTCTTGCAGGCACATCCTTCACCACAACTGACCCAGCCCCAATCTTAGCCCCTTCACCAATCCTAACATTACCCAAAACACAAGTCCCTGCCCCTATCAACACCCCATCACCCACCTTCGGATGGCGGTCCCCGCCACTCTTTCCGGTCCCGCCAAGTGTCACATTATGCAAAATGGACACATTGTCCCCAACAACCGCTGTCTCTCCGATCACAACTCCCGTAGCATGATCAAGCAACAAGCCGCTTCCCATTTTCGCTCCCGGATGAATATCCAAAGCGAAAACCTCGGATACGCGGTTTTGGATCAAAAGGGCTAATATTTTTCTGTTTTGTAACCATAGTTTGTGTGCCACCCTATGTGCTTGACAAGCAAGAAACCCTTTAAAGTGTAGGAAACAGTGGACATAGCTAACACAAGCTGGGTCCCTTTCTTTAACTGCTTTTAGATCATTTTTAACTGCTTTGATGATTTCTTGATCACCTGTGAGCACACCCATGATAAGCTCATGTAGGGTAGCACTTGGGAGGGTTAAATTACTGAGCTTTATGGATAAATGATGAGATAGAGCACTCTCCATGGTGTTATGAGATAAGATTGAAGTGAAATAGTAGTCTTTTAGTATGGGTTCTTGATCAAGATCAGATTTTGCTTCATCTTTCATGATCAACCACACATCATGATCATCATCAAGATCAAGATTGTTAGCAGAATCATGTTCAGGGGTGGATTCTGTGTGAATCTTGGAGATGGGTATGCAAGAATTTTGATAAAGATTGTAGCTTTTGAGAGTTTTGATGGATTCAAGAACTTGTGTTCTTGAATTGTGGGTACAACGAGGTGATTCATGGTGTTGTTTGGGTGTATGTTTTAGAAGTGTCTGTGGGTATGATGAGGCATAGAAATGAGGTAAAGATCCAAGAAATTTGTGTGATTGAGGATGAAGATGATGGTCGAAAATAGAGGTCAAAATGGAGAACTTTTTAGTCTTCATGGAGGAAGGAACATAAAAAAAAGCATAAGAATTTGAACAAAATAAAGGGTTTTTGAAGGTGATTGTATCCACTAGTTAGGGGTTGGGGTAGGGGTGAGGGTGGGGGGTTGTACTTGTCGGCAAAATGAATTCAAAAGAAAAGTATAATGAGTGTGAAAGGTTGAAAGGATATTAGGCTATCGGTATAGTGATGGTCCACTCTTGAAAGATTATTCGCCATGTAGGCGTCACATCATAGTCCCTTAAAGGATGATGCGTCATGGTAAAACACTGGAAATGGGAGGATGATCCAATCCCACCAAATTTAGTTATTTATTTTTTTAATTCAACTCAAAAACCTAATATAAAAACTCCTTTATAAAAATTAAACCCTAATTTACTTATCTCATTTCAGCCGCACCCCACCAATAATTCTCTGACATCGCCCTCTCTAAATCTCCGGTCATCGGAGTTCGTTATTCCGGCGACTGAGACGGTCAGAGATGGCTGCTCCTCCGACAAACCACCCCACCCAAACCCTTATCACACACTCATCTCTCTCTCTCTCTCTCACGCATTCTGGTGGCCAGAGTAACTCCGTCGCCTCGTTTTCTTTACCGGCGACGAGCACAACCCCCTTCTTCTTCTTCTTTGGGGGGTTGTATTTAATTTTTTTTCCTTTTCAAACGGTCATCACAAGCCAACGGTCGGATTTTTTGTCTTTTGTGACCCGGCTCAAACGTCCGCAGGGGGACGGGGAGGACGGTACTGGAGGGGGGCGAAATGGCTGGAGGAGCGGCGCCGGTGAGGGACGGTCCAAAGCCGATCCCCATACCGAGCAGCCTTATTAGATGGTTACATATGTGTTTTATATACGGTATAAGTGTTTATCTGGTTTGTGTACTCTTTTACTAGGAACTGGTTTTATATTAACGGTTCTCATAGTAAGGTTTAACGCTATAATATGTATACGGATTTTAATATTTTTAAACTGAATATAACTTATTCGTATTGTTTTGTATTATTTAAAGGCGGTACGATGAGTGTCGAAATTTAGCTGATAAGTCTAAGTAACATTAAACTATGTGTTGGTCTGTTCTATGTTTTTTATATATTAGTTATTATGTATTAGACATGATTATTAAAAATATAGTACTCTAACATTAATTAAAAAATTATATAAAATGGTTTAATAGGTTTGAAGTTTTTCAATTCTAATTAGCCGTGTTTTATATATCAGCTTGAAAGGTGGTTCACATTAAATGTCAAAAAAGATGTGTCTTATATAGGCAATGAGATTCCTTTCTCCAACCATAACCATGTATGTATATGTGATGAAAGGAAATTAGTTTGATTTACTTTGTAAATTAGACTTCTATCTATTATCAAAGTTTAACAGTTAAAAAACACAGATAAATATTAATAATTTATCTATGAATTTTAGTATTTTTTTTATAACACTTAAAATAATTTGTTTGTATGACAATTTAATATTATATACATTGGCGCAGCATAGTGGGGCCTGGGGGCTCCCGACCACCCGAACTTTACGCTCAGTAGTGTACGATATGTAGTTTTTGACCCCCCTCCCCCCGATTTTATAATTTTTTTTAGATATATACATTTTTGACCCCTCGATCGGAAATCTCAAACTTCGTTATTGATTATATAAATTTAGTACCTAAAATCATGACAAAAATTGAAATTTTTATGTATTTTTTTTTATTGAGCCGCCTATTTATAAAAGAAACAATATTAAGAAACACAACTGATGGCTATATCTTTGAATAATTGGGGAGGAATAAATATAATGATTACCGTAAAGTTATAATAATAATAAGTTAATATCAATAACAATCATGTAGATGGAACCATGAATGATTGTTTGAATATTGGTCATTTAGCTTTGACGTATGGATATTCCACGTGAGATTCCAATATTATAATATACATTTCCAAATTAAAATTATATTTAAAAAAAAACGTTAAGTGGTTCACATGAGTCTGTTTTGGCTTTTGCTTTGGCACTTTTCTTACCTAACAAGTATGACTTTGACTATTTGTCAATTGATTCTACACTTAGCTAACTAGGATTTACTTAATAGTAAAAAGAAATCTGAAATCGTTTTTTTTTTTTTTTTTTTGAAAGGTAACTGTTATTAACACAAAACCGACCCAAGCCGGGCCGGCAAGCAACAACAAAACACCGATTACATATTTACAAAAGAAGCCCAATCCCTCCACTCTAAACCTTTATGTTTCGATCTACAAGAGAACCATAGGAAGCCTAAAGCTTTAATCTCACTAATGATATTATCTATTCGAATAGGGGAGTTAGCAAACAAAGCATTATTCCTCGCACGCCACAAGCTCCAACAACCAATCAAAATAATTCCTTGAACCGCGTCCTTTTTCTTCTCCGACACATCAAGGTCTTTGTAAAATGTAAGGAGATCCTTGAGAGAAAAAGCGAAAATATTGGGGATCTTACACCACGAACTAACTCCGTACCAGACATTCGCGGCAATAATGCAACCATTAAAAACATGATCGATCGTTTCTTCGTCGGAATTACACAAGTGGCACAAAGAGTCAGCGATACCAATGTTTCTTTTCTTTAAGGCTTCCGCAGTGGGGACCTTATCCATCTCCAACCTCCAAGCGTGAATGTTAACTTTAGCAGGAACCCACTTACACCAATCCAAAACGAAAGAATTATCCTGCGCCGTCTCCTCTATTAACATTCTTTTAACTGATTTAACAGAGAACATTCCATTCGGATCTGCATTCCATCTCCAACGATCCGATACAGCCGATAAATGGACCCCAGAAAGCACATAACACAGCTGATCGAAGGCAGATTGCAGACCAGCAGCGGCTACATCAGCTCTCCAGCACCAAGAAAATTGAACCCCGCTGCCGAGACTTTTAATTCTTTCGGCCACCCTACATTTTTTTTCGCTCTCAAGACTAAACTGAAATCGCTTTGTTACGAGTGAGGAATTGAAGAGTGCCCCCTTATTCATGACTAATATGATTTCCGGCATATATCTCTTGCAATATATGGAGATATATTTTGATTTTGTTGTTACAACAAATATAAGACCGGATGTAGTTGACAGGCTGGTTAGGAAAAAAGCTTCAAGGGTTGAAGTTTGCCTAACGCAGGTCGTCGGGTCCTCCTACGTTTGCTAGACGTAGGAGGAGGTTCACTAGTTATGTTATTGTTCACTTGAGATCTTTGGCTGAAGAAGGTTCAGCCTCGGATGCAAGGACAAGTGAGGTGGTGTTATTTGAAGCGAAGAAGAGAAGCATGCATGAAGAAAGTTCTCAAGAGGGAAGAAAGAAGATCAGAGATCAAGGAAGATCCAGGCTGATCAGAATGTCCGAAATGAATGATATGGAATGTTATTTATAGAGAAGGTTTCTTCCCAAAGGGGAAACCTTTTACTAGTGAACCTCCGCTGCAGTAGGAGGCTTACCCATTTAGGGGTTGAAGGTTTTGGACCTGCGGATAAAAGGTTGTTCTCTTCTGCACACGACACTTTTGCGGCTGAGTGAAGAGTTGGTGGGTTATCAGTGATGTGACTGATTACTATGCTTGTTCTCTTCTGCTTATAATGTCTCGCGGGTTTTGAACCCTTTAACCATTTAACCTTTTGAGTTGTTATGTGTTTTAGTCATATTATTGAGGCTTGGGCTACCCCCATCATCAGCCCCCCAAGTCAGAGGTGTTTGGGGTGTATGCCCAAATGCTTCTGACTTTTACACATTGTTTTTTATTGCTTAAAGGCTTCAAGGCTTCAGGGGTTCCGAGCAGTTGAGAATTTGAATTTTGAAATGACAACTGATGTGATGGGTGGCAGTTTTCTCAGTCGGCGGTTGTAATTACACATCAGGTAATTATAACTTCCTTTTTTAATATTTATCTCTCATTTATTTACTCTTTTTCACTTATCTTCTCCAAGCGTTTCTTTGATCCTTCTTCCGTTCAGGTTAGTTATCATCTTTCCTTCTTCGTTTTTTTTGTTTAATCGTGGGTGCTCGTAAGGATCTTTCTGTTAGTTTTTCTCGCCTCACTCAAGAGGAAGTAGAGGCGTTTTGCATGGAATGGGGCATTGGTTTGAAATACAATCCGGTTGCACCGGATTGTGACTAATTGTCACACCCCGATATTTCCACGTATTACCGGTGGGCCCGGTGGGGAGTATCGTGACGTAGTTGATATCATCATAGTCAAACAACACAATTTAAATGCACAGCGGAAGCAAAAGATAAATATTTTACAATCCGAGATGAAGTAATATCAAAGTATTACAAATGGAATGTAAAGGATCCACAAGCGGATCAATAAAAGATAATTGTTCAACAGATCTTAACATCTAAGCTTGCGAGACTCTTTATTGATGCTAGGAGTAGCCAGCCTATTCCGTTTAGTACCTGCACTTAGCCTTTTTGGGAAAATACGTCAGTTTACACTGGTAAATACAATTAACTGACTCATTTTGAAAATGTTTTAGAAAATTGATTTGAGTGCAAACGGCACAAAACTTTTTATAACTTGGGATAATTATTTAAATATAATACTTGTAAAAGAATTACATGTTTCTTATGCGTTCAGTAGCCCGGTATTTGACACCGGGTTAAAGATTAATTGACACACCATATTATTTATTTATGCACCGACGGGTGTACGCCTACACCCCGTGCTTAGGTCGTGGCCATTTCGTGAAATGATGCCAAGGATATCCGGGACATGGTCATTAACCCCCCAAAGGCTTTAAGCAAACAAAACATTTTTAAACGGGACATTTCAATGATTTAACCTTCATACAATTAAATATTCAATGCTCGACCAAACGGTATTTGTATATACCGTACCCCAAGCCCGTATAGGGAAAATAAGTTAAAAGTATTTACCTGAGCTAAATATAAATTCAATCGCAGCCGTATCAAATCAGCAAGTACAGATAGCTTTTAATGGGCTCCTAAATCTGGAATGAAGGTTTTTAATAACCTATTAGATTCCTAACGGGTCTTTAATTAAGCCTATGCTTAGACCGGTTAGTTTTAAAAGAGGATATGGTTCGAAACGCATGATTAAGCGAGAACCGGATTAGAATGTGGTTTAGACCCGACAAGCTTGTATTCCTGTGTAATAAGGGTAAACTAAACACATTCTGGATTTTGAGATAAAAATGATAAGGTTTGACCCGTTTCGGCTAATTTATGCAAACTAGTTACATAAGCCGATCCGAACGCGAAAAGTGCGTAACGGGTAACCAAATGAGTCAAGTACAGGTTTCCTAAGTTAATATGCCTTAAATATGTTGTGATATCAGTAGGATACCTTCCATTATGCCCAAAACGAATTCAAAACCAATTTATGCCCCGTAGGGGTATTTTGGTCATTTTAAAGGTTATAAGAGAGGTTTTACATAAATCTGAGTTTCAGGTCTGATTCAATTAATAAAAATACTTAATTTAATAAGTTATATCAGTAGGGTATTACACATATGTGAATTTTATCATTTATAACCAAACTATGCACCGAAAGGGCATTTTGGTAATTTCACATAAGGTTTAAAGGTCAATTTGGAAATCCGAGTTTAAAACTTTTGCTTACTGTTAAAGTATAAAATTTTAATTAAAATATCAGTAGGTATCAAGTCATATATATTTAAAATAGTTTTAATACATACTATGCGCTAAAAACGCGTAAAAAGGCGATTTTTAAGCGATTTCCGGGTTTTATAAGAAAAGCTGATATTTTTATTATTCCAGAAAGCTTAAAATGTTTTATTTATCATATTAGACCAATAGAAAAAGGTTTGGAATCAAAATGATTTGAAAAACTCATTTTATAGCCCAAAAGGGCAAAACCGGCAATTACCGAATCAAGCTTAGAATTCTATGTTATGCTCAGCCTAAAATTAAATAAAAATCTTCAAAAATCCCAAAATATTATTTTATATCAGTGGGTAAAAATTTTGGTATTAAAAATTGGGTTTAGATAGGATATACGCTAATTATGCCGTTTAATTAATAAAAGCTTTTCATTTACGCTAATGAGCATAACTCCTAATCTAGACCTCAAACTGATGTCAAATTTTAGGGACAAGTTTATAAATCAGTGATAAAGATTATTATCCTCTCACATTTTCAAATTTCTCGTTTTAGGGTCAAAAGGGCATAATGGTCAACATTTAAGCATATAACGGAAACATGTAATGAATAGGATAACTAAGGATCCAAGTTGTATAACCTCAGAGGGTTACACTAACATATAATGTGGTCACAAAGGAACCCTAAGGCATAATCAAACTAAGCTAATTCGGGTCAGAACTGAAAGTCAAAGCAAAAGTCAACTTTTTGCGACTTTCGGTTCCAAACCGAGCCTATACTTAGAATTGTCGGGTTGAATCATGCTTAGGCATGTTCAACTAATATTTACCAAGTTATTAAAGTGAGAAAACTGATTTTATGGTTATTATATTAATAGTTATGAATTTTATTTAAAACTAACCCGTTTGACTTTTATTTGACCCGACAATTTAACTAAGTAAACGTGGTAATTAGGATGTGCCCTTTTGAGGGTTTAATACCTACCTAATTACGGTCACGTAGCCTTGTTCGTTACGAACAATGGCTTAACCGTTTAAAAGTCAAAGCGTTTATCGAAAACGCTTGACTTTCGGTTATAACCGCTAAAAATTAAACTAAGCATGAAAGGACACTTACAAAGGGTCCCAGCAAGGAGGGAATTGATCTTGGATGTTCAGGTATGAAGCACAAGGGCCCCAACTTAGAACAATTTAGATCAAGGTATGAATGAGAGCAAAATCAATGGGTATTTATAGGATTTAGAGGACCGTTAGGATCGTTCCTCGATAAACGAGCTTTGATCTGGACCATACACCTCTTACCCATTGTTTTGGTATACTATGGGCTGCCCAAGGATTGAAAAATACCATTTGCAAGTGATTAAAACAGCTGGAACAGCTGGTAACAGCTGGGAAATCAGTTTTGCAGTTCTGACATGCTCACGCGGGCCGCGTAAGGTTTCATGGGGGGCTTACGCGGGCCGCCTGAGGTCCCTGGTTCAGCAACAAGTTTCAGAAATTGCAGTTTTGGTCCCTGCATGCTTCTAAGAACCTTTCTGATGCGTTTGAGGCTTGTTAAACCATTTTAAGGCTCTACAATGATGCCTAAACATGAGGGACATGAAACATGCTCAAAAATATGCCGGATGTCGGTTCGTTTGGTCGTACGGTCACGTTGTTCGGCTAATTACGACGAAACACGAACGGATGTGAAAAACGATCCAAATTACGCGACGAATAGAATATTATCATGGCGATCACTAAAATAAAATATTTTAGTGCTTACATAAATTTTTGGGTGTCCGGATATATTCAGAATGCAAGATATGCGCGAAAATGCAAACTTGTGCACTTTTTGACACTTTTAGTCCCTGCTTGACATAAAAGCTTATTTTTGCGCACCGAACACCTCTAAGCCTATATCTAAGCTAAAAAAGGATATTTAGGGTATGTTTAACTTAGGGTCATCTTCCGGAAGGTCCGTTACCCTACGAATCGTAATACTTTTGAAGTTTGACGAAAATAGTCCTTTAATCGCACAAAGTAGCGCAGAATGTTGTTTAATGATATCCAAGCCTTCCATGGCCCATATTGGTCATTCCCAAGCATATACTTAATTATTACTACACTCCCGTTCGCTTAAATGGTCACCGAGAGGTGTAGATTCAAAAGTTGACGCTTTAGGTCCCTCTATTGCGCAAACTTGCGCATCTCATCATTTAATAGCATTGAAGCCTCATCTAATCCATATTAGGTATTCTTGAAAGTATTATTAAACATCACGATGCTTTGGGTCCGCTAAAAGGTCATTCAGAGGTATAATTAAACATATTGACACTTTTAGTCCCTCTAACTTGCAAAGTTGCGCGTAACTTTACTTATAGGCATAAAACCTTAGACGACCATTATTTGGAATTCCCGAGAGTATAATCAAATATTATGAAGCTCCCGATTTGTTAAAAGGTCACTCAGAGGTAAGAATTAACATGTTGACGCTTTTACCCCTTTATTGCGCAAACTTTCAATTAATTACGCAAACGGCCACACTCGATCGACAAGGGGCTCATTTGTGAATATAATCATCGTGAGAGGTTATTTAGAAACTTATTTTAGGTATGCTAACACTTCCATTCCTTTCATTATCAAAGTTTTTTCGATTTTTCGAAAAATTAGTCCCTTAAATTCAACACTTGACTTTATTAGGGTTTATTACACGTGTCAATACACCATTGGACGTGATTTTACGAGGTGTTACACTAATCCATTGATCAATGCCCTTCTGGGTCAATTGCTTTATATTGTCGCCATTTCGAGTTCTCCAATCTTTGTCATCCTTTCTCAATCTTTGTATTGAATGTTTTAGAGTATTACCGAGTTTCGTTTGGTCAAATCCATTCTCAAGGTTTGACTAGGGTTTTACATTTTGAGGTTTTGTGCCGGGCTTCTGGTTATGATCCCACGTTGTTGTCATTCCGCCGGTTCTTCCGTTTGGCGAAGAACGGTGATTGGTTTACTTTCGAAACATGTAAAGTTGATACTTGTTTGGTTTCGTCCATGGTTACCACCCTTGGTGCCTGGATAGATTGGTTCTTCTGGGTTTCAGTCAATTGTTCCCTTTAAGATGGTTTGGAGACACCCAGACGCCGTTCTCAATGAACCGGAACCCTCTGAGTCTGATTTGAATAGCTGTTTTCTTAAGGCCATCCGGGAATGTCCTTCAAGGGTTCGGCCCTTTCCTGAAAATTTGCTAGTTTTGTTGGGTATTAGCAAATTGTGGGATAAGGCTGATCGGGATCCGGTTCTTATGAGGAGTGGTCAGGGTATGCATTTCACCTGCTTTGCTTTTTTATATTCCTTTTCATTGTTTGCTTATATTTTGTTTCTTATAAATTTTGCAGTCATGTCTGCGTTGGATTTTGTGAAGAGTGACGATACATCAGATGTTGATTTTACAGATGCTGAGGCTGCAGCAGGTGATGACGCAGTTGCTAGGGGCTCTGAACAAAGGTTTGAGGATGTTGGGTACGTTAGTGTTCCAAATGTGAAGGGTTTTACCAACACTGCTGCTCCTAAGGCTTTGACCCGTTGCTCTGCTCGACGTATGTTGAAAGGTGCTCCTCAATCCACTTCTTCTGATCCTGTGGAATTGAGTGACGATATCGAGGTTTCTAGGGATCAAGGTCTTAGTGTTGATGCTGAAAAGGAGAAGAATTTAGTTGTTCTCGGTAAGAAGAAGGTAGGCAAGAAGGTAACAGTGACTCCTGTTCAAGGTTCATCAAGTAAGGATGTTGAGGCTTTGAGTGAAGATGAGGTTTATGTCCCGAATTGGAGTGTTAAGGTTGGGGATAGCTTCAAAGATGCCAGTGTTTGTGCTTTGTGCTGATGTGTTGGCTAATTTTGCTCCTCCCGGTGTTCGAGGTTCCATATCAGAGTTGGAAGGTGATACCATGCTCTCGAGGTTGATCTTGAGCTCCTGTAACCTTTCTGCCTTAGTGGCTGAAGGTGTTACCCGTTTTCGTAAGGGTATGCAGGAGTATGAGGAGTTTTCAAAGAAGAAGGAAAAGATGAAGGCTTCTATGGCTGCCATGAAAAAGGACATTGATAGCTTTTCGAAGAAGGAGGAAGCTTGGGTTAAGAAGGTTGGTGAGTTGACCCGTAGGCATGAGATCGAGATTGGAGATTTGAAGAAGAGTTTTGAGGCGGATAAGTTGAAGCTGAAGGCTGATAGGGAAGCCTTGGATGTTCAAAAGAAGGCCTTTGCAGAGGAGAAGGAAGGGTTAAAGGCTTATGTGGTTCAAGCTACTGGTGATAACCAGTGGCTTATCAAGCAAGGCTTTCAGCAGGTTATCACTTATCTCCTTCATTCCAATGAATTTAACTCTTCCCTTAGGTATGTTTATACGAAATTGCTGAACTATGGGAAGCATTTGGGCTTAGTTGCTAGTATCAAACTTCATGAGTCTGGTCAAGCTTTAGAACAATCTCCTCTATTTCGCCCTGAAGCTTCTGAGATTTTTAAGGAGTCTGTTCACAAGATGGAAAGGCTGACCTATCCTTATGTAAGTGAGGTTTCTTCTTGCTTTGGTAAACCTCTTTCCGTGTTACAGGAATTGAAACCAGATGGGCTTAATGAGAAAGTTTGTGCCGAAGTGCTTGATTCCTTGCCCAAGAAGCGTTCCCGTTCAGGCGATAGTGAAGAGACTTTTTCGGAGGATGTAGATGTTTCCAAGGAGGCAAGCCTTGAAGGCTTGGCAGTTGCAGGTGATGGTGGTCCTAAGGCCAAGAAAGCAAAGAAGGCCAAGAAGGGTAAGAGTGATGGTTCTGGGGCTTCAAAGCCTTCTTCTGATGTTTAAACAATATATTCGTAGCTTTCTTAGCACTTAAAACATTTTCATGTTTTGTATGTTTGAAACTTGTCGTTTGGAAGGGAACCGTTTAGGTCCCTATGATGGCTGAAGCCTTGAAGGCTTCGTTTGAACAATTATGTAGGTTTAAGGCCCTTTTATGCTATGTTTTGACTTTTTAATACTTGTGTTATATTGTGACTTTCTATGCTGCCTTTGTTTTGTGTTGAGTATTTTCTAAAGGAACTTGGTTAAGCAGCTTATTGTTACAAAGAATATAAGACCGGATGTAGTTGACAGGCCGGTTAGGCAAAAGGATTCAAGGGTTGAAGTTTGCCTAACGCAGGTCGTGGGGTCCCCTTACATTTGCTAGACGTAGGAGGAGGTTCACTAGTTATGTTATTGTTCACTTGAGATCTTTGGCTGAAGAAGGTTCAGCCTCGGATGCAAGGACAAGTGAGGTGGTGTTATTTGAAGCGAAGAAGAGAAGCATGCACGAAGCAAGTTCTCAAGAGGGACGAAAGAAGATTAGAGATCAAGGAAGATCCAGGCTGATCAGAATGTACGAAATGAATGATATGGAATGTTATTTATAGAGAAGGTTTCTTCCCAAAAGGGAAACCTTTGACTAGTGAACCTCCGCTGCAGTAGGAGGCTTACCCATTTAGGGGTTGAAGGCTTTGGACCTGCGGATAAAAGGTTGTTCTCTTCTGCACACGCCACTTTTGCGGCTGAGTGAAGAGTTGGTGGGTTATCAGTGATGTGACTGATTACTATGCTTGTTCTCTTCTGCTTATAATGTCTCGCGGGTTTTGAACCCTTTAACCATTTAACCTTTTGAGCGGTTATGTGTGTTTTAGTCATATTATTGAGGCTTGGGCTACCCCCGTCATCAGATTTTCTTACCATATTTTTGTTTCTTTATTCTCCTTTATTTATACCTTGGAACATTGTAATTCAATTCATATAGAATATAAGGGATCAGATTTGAACCATAAAATTGATATGGTATTAGAGCAAGTCTGACCTAAAAACACCAACCCTAATCCCGCGGTCATGGCCGGTGACAAACAAGACACCAACTCCAGTTCAAAGCATGATGGCGCAACCAATACAAACTCTCAATTGCACATTCATCCTTCGGATTACCCGAAACAAATGATGTTTGGGGAAAGTATCGCACACCCTCTTTTAGCGGTGCTAGTTATTTTTTAACCATGGTTGATGATTTTAGTAGGGCAGTATAGGTTTTTCTGCTAAAATTTAAACATGAAGCAAGCAATTGCCTCATAAACTTTCACCATGTGATTAAAACCTAATTTGGAAAAATCGTCAAAAGGATTAGAAGTGATAATGGGGTGATTCACATCAAATGAAATGATTAATTTTTATAGTAAAGAAGGAATTTTGCTTGAAACCACGTGTCCCCACACCCCGCAACAAAACTGGGTGGTGGAACGAAAACATAGACACCTTCTTGAGACGGCTCGAGCCCTTAGGTTTGAAGCTAATCTTCCCAAAATATTTTGGGGGGAATGTATTTTGACAGCCACTTATATCATCAATAGATTACCTTCCAAGGTTATTGGAAATAAAAGTCCATATGAAGTAATCCTTAAGCGGAAACCAGATTACAATTTCATAAAAGTTTTCGGGTGCTTGACCTACTTTAGAAATTATGAAACAAAGGGAGATAAGTTCGAATTAGGGGGAGGCCGGGGTGTTTTTAGGCTATCAGCCAGGGACAAAGGGCTACAATTTTTTTTTATATTGAAAGTAAGAAAATGATGGTGTCAAGAGACGTAAGGTTCCATGAAAATCATTTCCCTTTAAGGTTAAACAAATTGGGTTAGACACCACAAATTTATTTGAGTTTTATGACGGGCTAGTTGATAGTGACTGGCCGATTGAGTCCCAAAGGCCCGCTGAAACAGAAACTTCAAATCATGCAAATAGCGAAGAAGGCCCAAATTCGAATTTTGAAAGAAGCGAGATCAATCACATTGATCACGTTGACCAACCAAACATCATCATCGAACCTTCTGTCAATGAGCCCATACGAGAAAGAAGAAGCAAATCTCAACCAAAACATCTTGTCGATTATCAAGTCCAACTCCCCCCTTCGGTTAACCATGCACAAGCTTCATCCACTCAAGGCTTTGTCCATAGTACACCTATCACACCCCAACCAATGGCGGAAACATCGGGGCGGGATGAAATAGATTGTTCGAGACATCACAACTTGCTAAATATGACAATATTTAAATAAAATACCATTTTCATTGATGAACTAAGTGGTACATTGTTTGGAATAAAACAAGGAAATTCAAATACGATAAAATGAAAAGTACGTAAACTTAAAAAGTTTCTAAAATCCATCCTACAAGATTCTTGAAACATCATAGCATCAATTTCCTGCAGTATATATTAAAGTAACGGTCAACACATAAAGCATTGGTGAGCATACAAGTTTTGGCTACTAGCATAGATACAAAAATTTTCATTAATCCTACATGGCATAAAAGTATACAAGGCATAAAACATAACATAACTAGCATGCAACAATTTTTATGTCAAACCAATTGTGTCCACAAAGTTGCGTATCTTGTCACCGAAGCGAACAAGACCGTGATTGAATAACTTAACATAGACTCTTCCTAAGGGCGGTGTGCTACTCCTGTGGCGCTATACATGTTAAGGTTGGCTCATGACGTAAATGACAAATATTGTGCAAGAAAGGCTTCTAGTATGTATGTATCCTAAGCATATCGATTAAGCATGTAATAATGGATTGATTGATTTGAATATTGTGATTGATATTGTGATTGTGATTTTGATAAGCTTGTACATATTGCACCCAAAAGTGTATAAAATGTAAAATAGGATCATGTAAACTCATGGTTTGCAAAGCTTCCATATAAGTCGTAGGTTTGATGAGTCTTGAGATTGGAATACCGAAGTTACCCTACAATAGGGAAACGAAGGTGTATGAATTCATGAATTTTTATTGATGGATTGGGTTCGGTATTAAAATGATAGAAAATATATATATGAGAAAAGTACATCTTGTCTCAGACACTCGTTTGGACACTATGTATTAATGTGTTTTCATGGATATTAACTCATCCATTAGAGTCCAAACTTTGAGTAATCAAGACCTAAGATGGTAACACCATACTCATAACTTTTAACCATGAATTGGTTGAAGTTACGATTCGGTTTTGTAAGTATATTACCTATATGTTTTGGTATAGTTAGTCATGTATAGTCATGTATGGAGGTAGGATGAATTCCATCCATTTAACCTTTTATGATTTCACCAATACACAAAACCACCACTAGGGTGATTTCAGATTGTTATGAATGTTAAAGTAAATGTAAACAACTCATCTAATTCACAAAGTAACCAAGTGAGCTCAAACTAGACGAGTGCATTCCAAACATGTTAAATGTTTGGAGACTTGGTGTAGTTTGGACACTTTATTACTAGAAAGTTTACTTGGTGGCTTAGCTTATGTAGAATGGATTAACTAACTAAGTGAGGAGGTGGAATCATGGTTGGAAAGCCAAGGCTCCCATTGTTCACACCTAATCTAAACTCAAGTCTTTAACATTGAAAGTTGAAAGCTTGGTTGAACTCAACACCTTGTTGGTCACTTGGGACCTTTAGGGCAGTAAATAAGGGAGGTTTTGGACCTCTAACTTCTAGAAATAAACCATAATATAAGCCCCACAACATGAGTTTAGTTGGGGACAAAGATTCGTACAAGATTCCACAAGATGAATTTTGGAACCACATATAAGTGATGTACCACCTTATTACACCTTTGTGAACTTTGGGTAATATCTTTAGAGGTTATTGATATTCACCAAAATACATATACTTTATTCCCCCATTTTACCCCCATTTTACGCATTTTTGGCCGTAAAACCAAGAATTGGATACTTAATCGGGTATATTTTGGTTTACAGGCTTCAAATAGCATCCCAAACAAGAAGATGAAGAAAACGGGGATTTTCTGGGCGAAACGGCTGAGATACGAAGATTCTGTGAAAAAACTGTCTGACAGCAGTGGCACGGCCGTGCGATAATCGGCACGCCCGTGCCGATCCGATGAAAAGACACAGCCCGGACATGCACTGCCAGTGCGATCAGGCGTGCCAGCTTACCTCGGGATCGCACGACCGTGCGATGCGTGGAACGACCGTGCATGACCTTTGATCTCGGAAGCACTGCCAGTGCGGTTGGTCGTGCCGGCCACATCTCGGTGATGCACGACCGTGCAACATATGGCACGCCTGTGCCGATCTGAAGACCGGTCCAAGATTTGATGATGTCACAAGATTTGGTAAACAGTGCACGACCGTGCACTTTATTAGCACGCCCGTGCGAATCGAAAAAGTTATAAAAAACAGAAGGGAGCAATCAGTTCGCAACTCTGGACTTTTGGGAGCTTTTCAGGCGATTATTCAGGCTCTGGAGGTTTAACTTTTGCCCGGAATCAAGCCATCATTGTGCCGATAAGCTCCGTTATCATCCGGATTCTCAATCTAGTGCTTGTTTATGGTTTGATTCTTGAATCTTTCCATTGTTTTGTTATAATTCAAGCATTTTGGTTGATGATTTATGTATTATTGTAGCCTACGGGCAAAAACACTAGTAATCCTTGCTTAACAAACAACCATTAGTATGTTAATTATGTTTGTAATGACACTTGAAGCATTTTCTATGTTAATTCTTGATGATTAGTTTGCAACCTTGTTTATTGATGTTGAATTCTTGATTATAGTTAATTATCTTGGATGATTAGTATGCGGTTAGTTGAGATATTTGTAAAAAGAAGCTTAATTAATCATGTATTAGTAAACTTTTAGCTTGTTTAAAATGTTTACACCATGAGACTAGAAATGGTTAGTGGTTTAATAAGGGGTAATTAAGGTTAATCAAGAAGGCTTTCCCTCATGGAAGGACCTTAACGGGTTAGATGGTGTTATTACAAATTCTTGACATAAGTTGTTAATCTTGTTAGTAGTTTAGGCCAAAATTGCTTTCTTGATGAATTTATGCTTAAGATTTGTAAAATGAACTTGGTTGTGATTTAATCTAGTTTATGCTTGTCTCGGTGGTTACATTGTGTTTATCGGTGTCACTTTCCTTGATTAAGTGAAGTTAGAAAACTCCTAACGGATGACTAACTTTTCTTTAGGGGATTTTCATAGACATTTGTCAATTGGGCGTTAAAGAACAATTTTAAGTGGTTAAAGTGTGTTTATCATTTTAACTTTCCAAAGAGTTGTCATGTTAGGATTCCCGAAAGGAATACTAATTGTCTTTGAAAAATGGAAAATTGACCAAGTGTTTTAAGTGGCAAAACCGACTTAGTTTACATACTTTGGTTGTGCACAAAGCAAGGCTATTTATCTATTTTTATATTTTGGAGTCTATTAAGTTATAAAAATATATGTTTAGTCTTATTTTAATTTGTTAGAAAATCACCTACTTATCTTTTTACCGGTAATTTAATGACAAAGGTTTAGTATTATTGCATCCCGCCCACATCCTTGGATCGACACTTGGTTCTTACCGATACTTTACTACATATATGACGGGGTACACTTGCCCTTTCGTGTGTGTTTTAATGTTGAAGTATAAATCATTTTTATAACTTTAAAACCGAACCGTGTTATCGGTGTACATACTTGTGAATATTCGTAAATATTTTCTTGATTATATATTTATTTATTTGTTTGTTAATATTTCTAGTTTTTGATTTAATTCATTCGTTTTCAAGCTTATTTAAACAATTGTAAAAGTTTTATTTCATTTATTTGTTCGAATTCGAGCTATTTATCCATTTACTTCTTGAGTTTTCGGAACCGAAAAATTATTTTTGTACTAGCCGATTTGATTATTTTTATTTGTTTTGATTTTTATAAATTCCAGGCCTACTTTTGAATTTTTACAAAATTTTTCAGCCCTTTAAACATAAAATCTGCTATAAAACAGCAAAAAAAAACAGATTTATTATAATAATATAATATTCATTTGTGTCAATTTTTTGTTTGCAGGTTGATGTCCTCAACCCCCGCTCCCGACGCGGTTGTGCCTTCTGACGAACCCGAGCGTGATCTGAGAAGACGTCTTCGTGATAGATCCCGCGCGGTTGCGCTGCAACTCGCAGCAGCTGCGGACGAGCAGGTGGTACCCGCTGAGGCCGAGGGCTCAAGGGACGCAGGAAACATAATCATGGCGGACGACGAATGACTACTGAACGAGTCAAACCAACCCGAAGGTGTAGGCCTGGAACCAAGCATTGCCCGACCGACGGTAGTAGCGCCTAACTTTGAAATTAAATCTAGTATTATAAATATGGTGCGAAATTCAGTTCAGTTTGATGGACGTGAGCATGAGGATCCCGGTCGACATATTGCTGCTTTTCTTGAAGTATGTTCAACTTTCAAGATTCGGGATGTTTCGGATGACGCTATTCGGTTGCGATTGTTTCCGTTTTCGCTACGTGACAAAGCTAGAGCTTGGCTTATGTCACTTCCTGCAGGGTCCATCAGGACCTGGGATGAGCTGGCAGAATTATTTATGCAGAAATACTTCCCGCCTGAGAAAACAACTAAATTAAGGAACCAGATTGTGACATTTCGACATGATGAAGAGAGTCATTACATGCAGCCTGGGAGAGATTCAGAGATTTATTACTTGATGTTCTGCACCATGGTTTCTCCAAGAGGCAGTTACTTTTGACGTTTTACCAAGAGCTCAACTATGACACGCAGGAGCGATTAGATGTACATGCAGGAGGCGATCTGGGAACAAAGACGCCGAATGAAGCTTACACGATTATTGAGAAAGCTGCGTTAAAGTCGAGTTCACGTCGAGACGGAGAGAGGAGCTGGACATCGTCTCGCCCAGGAGTTCATGCTGTTGACGACTACACGGCTATCACTGCACAGATTTCGGCGCTGTCGGCAAAGTTTGATAGGTCCCAGATGGCTGCACAGGCCAGTTCTGGGTGTGAGCAGTGCGGAGTATCGCACGAGCCGGGTGCGTGTTTCCAGCGAGTTATGCATCAAGGCCAGGAGGAAGTAGACTTTGTCAGCAATCAAGCGACGCCACAGAATAATCCCTACAGCAACACGTACAACCCGGGATGGAGGAATCACCCGAATTTTGGGTGGAGAGCAAATATGGGTAATCAAAAGCCATTAGGATTTGCTCAGGGGGCTCCAGTACCGCCGCAGGCTCAAGGTCAGCAATACCAGCCTTACAATCAATCCTTTCAGCCACGTCCTTATTCATATCAAAATCAGGGCGCCGAGAGTAGTTCCCAGCAACAAGCCCCTCAAGCAAATTCCAAGCTGGAAGAAATGATGGCTCAACTTCTGAGCAGCTCCACTAGTGCAAATCAGCTAGCTGAGAAGTGATATCAACAAAGCGAGGATCATTTCTTAGCTCACGAGGGAGAGATGCGTAGTCAGAAGGCCTCGATTCAGAATATTGAGAATCAGGTTGGTCAGTTGGCTAAAATGATGTCGGAGAGACCCCCAGGTGGTCTTCCAGGAAATACTGAGCCAAATCCGTGAGGGCATGTGAATGCCGTGATGACTAGGAGTGGTAAAACCACCGGACCCGACACATCGGACTCACCACCGATCATTGAGGCGGTCCCGACTGATACTTCGGACGAGGTGCACGCTAGGCGAGTCCCAGCAAGTATAGCACACCTCCAGAAGCCAGTCAAAGATTACACTCCTCCAGTTCCGTACCCAGGCAGGCTGAAGAAACAGAAGAATGAAGAACAATATGGTAAATTTCTTGAGATGTTTAAACAGTTACACATAAACATACCATTTGTTGAAGCCTTAGCCCAAATGCCTAAGTACGTGAAGTTTTTGAAAGATATCCTCTCGAACAAGCAGAAACTCGAGGATATGTCTTGTGTAGTGATGAATGAGAGTTACTCGGCTATTCTTCAAAACTGTCTTCCTACGAAGATGGGAGATCCAGGCAGCTTCACGCTTCCTTGCCTTATTGAAAATATGTCTGTTAGTCATGCGTTAGCTAATTTGGGAGCAAGCATTAACCTTATGCCTTATAAGGTTTTTACCAAGCTGGATCTAGGTGAGCCGTCACCTACAAGGATGAGCATTCGACTAGCTGATCGTTCTATCAAGTATCCATGCGGGTTTGTTGAGAATATGCTTGTTAAGATTGACAAGTTTGTATTTCCCGTTGACTTTGTTATCCTGGATATGGATGAGGATTCTAGGGTGCCTTTGATACTCGGACGTCCATTCTTGAATACCGCCTGGACCATTGTAGATGTAGCTGCGGGCTAGATTACACTCCGAGTGAATGATGAGCATGTGACCTTTGACATCAAGCGGTCAATGCAGCACCCACAGAGTCAGGATGATGCGCTCTACTATGTTGACATAGTCGACACTTATGTGAGCACACATTTCCAGGGCACGATTAAAGAGATTGATTTGGACACACATCTGTTGTGTGGGGACCTAGATGGCATTACGCAGGAGGGCCACGATTTCGAGCAGCCAGTCTATCAGATTGGTGATGATGGTTCCCAGAGTCCGGATCTATTTACAGAGATTGATCGTGAGGATGAAGAAAAGTCAAAGCTCTCAGTTGAAGATCCTCCATCCTTGGAGCTTAAGGAGCTTCCTCCCCATTTGGAGTACGCGTTTTTAGACGAGGAGCGTCGTCTGCCGGTTATTATTTCATCATCTTTGTCAGACGAGGAAAAGAGCAGATATCTCAGTGTTTTCCGGCTTCATAAAAATGCAATCGCTTGGAAGATAATGGATATTAAAGGAATCAATCCCTCCTTCGGCACTCATAAAATTATCATCGAGGACCATTACAAGCCATGTGCACAGCCACAGAGACGATTGAACCCGAACATGCAAGAAGTTGTCAAAAAGGAGGTGATTAAATTGCTGGATGCAGGTTTGATCTACCCCATATCCGACTCAGTCTGGGCTAGTCCTGTTCTGGTAGTGCCCAAAAAGGGAGGCATGACAGTAGTCACAAATGATACGAACGAGCTTATACCTGCCAGGACGGTCACAGGATGGCGTGTTTGCATCGATTATCGCAAACTCAATGATCCCACCAGCAAGGACCATTTCCCGCTTCCATTCATTGACCAGATGTTGGAACGTCTGTTGGGGAAGTCTTATTACTGTTTTCTCGATGGGTTTTCCGGCTACTTTCAGATTCCTATTGCTCCTGAGGATCAGGAGAAGACTACCTTTACATGACCCTTTGGCACATTCGCTTACCGGCGTATGCCCTTCAGGTTATGTAATGCACCGGCTACCTTCCAGCGATTCATGGTTGCAATTTTCCATGACATGATCGAGGATTCCATGGAAGTATTCATGGATGAATTTTCAGTATTTGGGGATTCCTTCGATTAGTGTTTGGAAAATTTGAAGAAAATGTTAAAGAGGTGTGAGGAGACAAATCTTGTCCTGAACTGTGAAAAATACCACTTCATGGTGATAGAGGGCATAGGTCCGGGACATAAGATTTCGCAAGCAGGTATGGAAGTCGATCTAGCGAAAGTTGACATCATTTCCCGACTTCCACCTCCCACCTCAGTGAGAGCGATACGGAGCTTCCTTGGTCATGCTGGATTCTACAGGCGATTCATTAAGGATTTTTCAAAAATCGTCAGGCCCATGACCCGTCTGTTGGAAAAGGATGCCCCGTTTATCTTTGGTGATGATTGCTTGAAGGCTTTTGACCTTCTTAAGCAAAATCTTGTGGAGGCCCCTATCTTAGTCGCACCTGACTGGAGTTTGTCGTTTGAAATTATGTGCGATGCGAGTCATTTCGCGATAGGGGGTGTTCTTGGATAGCGAAGGGACAAGCACTTTCATCCGATCTACTACGCCTGCAAGACTCTTCATGATGCACAGGAAAACCACACTACGACAGAAAAGGAGCTTTTGGCGGTAGTTTTTGCATTTGATAAATTCAGGTCGTATCTAGTGCTGTCAAAAACGATTGTGTATACCGATCACGCGACCATCTGATACCTGTTCATCAAGCAAGACGCTAAACCGCGTCTTATCAGGTGTATTCTATTGCTGCAGGAGTTCGACATCGAAATTCAGGGTAAGAAGGGTTCGTTGAATGTAGCGGCATATCATCTTTCTCAATTGGAGCAGGAGACATTGATGACGCACGTTGGGAGCCGATAAATGACAATTTCCCACATGAGTCTTTGATGAGTGTCGAGGTATGCGATGAGTCGCCCTTGTTCGCCGATTTCACGAACTATCTTGCTTATGGGATCCTTATCAAAGGATTGATGCATCAACAGAAGAAGAAGTTCTTTGCGGACCTCAAGCATTACATATGGGATGACTCTTTCCTGTTTAGAGTCGGATCGGACCAAGTGATTCTAAGATGTGTGTTTGGGAAGGAGGCAACTGACATTTTGCGCCATTGTCACGAGGGACCTACCAGAGGTCATCACGGAGCCAATTTCACCGCGAAGAAGGTGCTAGAATCTGGCTTTTATTGGCCCACAATATTCCGTGACGTGCAGAGATGGGTCAGTGCGTGCGATGCTTGCCAGAGGGCAACCAACATATCGGCACGTGACGAGATGCCTCAAAACTGGATTCAAGTGTGTGAAGTCTTTGATATTTAGGGAATAGATTTCATGGGACCATTTCCCCCCTCGCGTGGAAACAAATACATCCTGGTTGCTGTTGATTATATGTCAAAGTGGGCTGAGGCACAAGCCTTACCCACCAATGATGCCAGGGTTGTCGTGAGGTTTTTGAAGAGTTTGTTGGCTCGGTTTGGTGCACCAAAGGCACTGATTAGTAAGGATGGCAATGGGTCGGGTTTGGGACGGGTTTAGGTAATCCCAAGGCCAAACCTGATTAGATAAGCTTGTCCCAAACCTGTAAGGACCTGCAAAAATGTCCCAAATCGACCCGTAAGTGAAAACCCGGACCCCTGAAACCCTAATGAGCATGAAAAATCAAGAAATCAAGAAAATTGGATTTCACGCGGGCCGCGTAAGCCATAAGGTAAGGCTACGCGGGCCGCGAGAACTTGAAAGTCTCCGGATAAGCTTAAGGGACACGTGTCGTCCACGTGTTAAGACCACCGATGACTCAGCAAACCCTACTGCCGCCTTTATGGCCCTCGCGGGCCGCGTAAGATTCATGTTAAGGTTTACGCGGGCCGCGTAAAACCTGAAATGTGACTATAAATTGCCTGTGCATGGGACTTATTCCTGCATTCGAAATTTTCATCTAAAAACAGCCATATTCTGCTTAAAACGAGCATTTAGGGGTCACGACGCCGCTACGAATCCAGGGTATTAACTCGATCACTGCTACGTTTCAAACTGCTCAATTCTTTTCTTTCCTTCAGCTTTTATTATAGTAAATAGTAGCTCGGGATTATACCTTCTAAATCCCGAAACTCTGCCCGTATTAGGGTAATAACTCTAATAACTGGTACGATACTTTATCCGATTGATTGAAACTGATCCAACGGATGTTTAAGTGCTGCCTGTATACGGCTATACTTTGTCATTCGTTGTGAGTTTGATCTCGTGATTATCGTTAAAGTTGAATTGAGTAATACACTAATACGAGTTCCATTGTAGCTAAGAATTAGAACTTGTAACCAGGGAACTTCTAAGCTAGAATACTTAGCGATTAAGAAACCTTAATAGATAAGTTAAACTTAATAAGCTAAGTAAGATTAATTAATCAGTTAAGTATGATTAATTAAGTTAAGTATGATTAATTAATCAGTTAAGCAAGATTAATTAAGCTAAGCGAGATTAATTAAGCTAAGTAAGCTTAATTAAGTAAGTAAATTAAACACCTAAATAGATATACATGAAAATAAATATATATGAGATAGATAATATCAAAGGAAGGTGCAAGGAAGGTATAAGAAGATATATATATGAGTAGGAAGCTTCCTAGAAAATGTATAGGTAACTTCCTAGAAAAGCTATAGGAAACTTCCTAGAAATTTCATACTTCTTACCTATAAATAGGAGCCTAAGATTTCATTCTTCCTTGCTCATTTCTTTTCTTCTTCTCTCTATACGTTGGTGTTCTAACCAATAATCACCGATGCGATGTTCTATCTGATTGATTCAGGAACCAACTAACGAATACCAAAGTGCTGTACTTTGTGAATTTCGTTAAACGGATGCCAAAGTGCTGTACTTTATGAATTTCGTTAAATGAATGCCAAAGTGCTGTCTGAATAAGACTATACTTTGTGATTTTTTTTAAGGTTCTGATCTCGTGACCATCGTTAGGTTTGATGTGGTTTTACACTAATACGTATTCCACTCTGTTAAACTAAATGTTTAACTACCCGAAACTCTACACCATACTCTTACAATCAAAATGGATGTTTAATCATCAGAAGGTTCAAAACAATAAAGTATATGCTTAATTATCAGAAGGAGTAGAATCAAGAAGCTCGTTAAATCAATACTGCATGCTTATAATGTGAGTCATTCTTCATTTTACCAAATTGTTTCCAAAACTCTGTTTATTTCAAAAGTTATAATTACAGGGATTAAGTCTTTGTAATCTTCAATTATTGCCGGTATGTGGGGTTTTGTATACATTACTTGATACCCGTCACCATTGGACAACGGGTTAGCCAATGGGTGATCTGACCATAGTCACAGATACGGTCGAGTGACAAATACCGATTTGGGGTAATTGGTTGATAGAAACAATATAATCACCCTTAATACTGTAAATTATATCAATGTGTCTTTTTATACAAAATGAATGAACTCACCAGTATTTCCTGCTGACCAAATCTTTTTAAAACGCGTTTCAGGGAATTACAGTAGATCGGAATAAGACTTGGATACGGCACCAAAAGGCTTACAGAAGTGGCTTAATTTATGAATTAAATTAAATTAAGAAAAGTTGTTTTATGTATTCGGGTTTATCCCATATTAAAGCTACCTTTCAAAACATGGTTTTATCCCATCTATTTAATAAATAAATTCTGGTGTTTTCTAAACTCTAATATTTTTCCTAACTCACGGTCCTGATGAAATTTCCGCTGCACTACTTTTCTAAATAACCACCGGTACCACTTGGCTGCTCGCGACTCTCGATTCCGTCCAGGGTGGGGACGGGGGTCGTGACAGAAGGTGGTATCAGAGCCACTTGTTTAAGCAATTAGGTGTTGTAATAATAGCTAAGTTTAAACGAAGAGTTAGGGATTTGATATTATCTGGTAGCACCCAGGATAGTATTTAGACTTGAACTTAAGAAATATGCCTTAATATAAGCTTCAAGAGGAGATAATTACTTGTATAAGTATAATATGATAGATATTGGTATGTCGTAAGAATGATGACCAGAACATTGCAAGTATGATAAATAAGCAATAACACTTAATAACTGTAAATTCTTGCTTATTGATACTACTTGGTCTAGAATAAGATATGTTATGTGAATACAAATTTCCTTGATTCTGAATGAAAGCCTTCATAAAAGAGGCACTTTTTAAATTCTTGAAAAGATACTATTTATGGGAAATATAATAATTACCTCTCCAGCGAGAACTGGGTAAGATGAGGTTACCTCTCCGGCGAGAACCGGGTGAGAAGGGGTATAATATGTCAAACAAGTGACAAAATTCCCTAAATAGTACCATGACCTGATGTCTGACTTGTTTTTGGAAAAATCAATCTGTTAAATACATTGACCTTATGAATGGTATGTATGATTATATAGATATGTATATCTATAAGGAAATCCAAAAGCCATAACGATTGACAATTTAAAATAAATCACGAACATAAGTGTCAATAATAATTCTAGATTTCTTTATCAGGAATCTCTTGCATATATCTATTCCGATATCAAACATTATTTCGTTTGATCATCTGCCTCGTAACTCGTGCGACAATATAAACAATGGAAACCCTTTAATTTAGGACGCCATCAAAAGTATAAGAATTTCCAATGCGTTACCATAAACTATTAACGCAAGTAAGAAGCATGTAAAGTTGTGCTAGTGCACAAGAAAACACATGAAACTTAAATTATACGTCCACAGACGTCGAAGTATATCACACACGACTTTCGAGGCAAGACCTTTGGAAAATATGATTGGGCACGACGACACCAATGCTAATCCCGTCAGTGGAAGAATTACTAAATCAAAAAGCAGCACTTGGCCATGTGATCCTACAAACGACATGAATCTTGCTGAGGTACGATAGAACAAGATTTCACAACAATCGGTGCATAGTCTAATCAGAATCATAATTATTGATGCTGCAAAAGTCACATACCTTTACAATCCCCCTATTTCATTTTATTCGACATTCCCTGGTAGTATCACTTAACAACGGTTATCACACAAAATTCCAGATAAAATTCTTAAATTCCTTTTTTTAAAATTCAGACCTCTGCATATAGTGAATAGACTTTTGTATTTCTACTCCCCCTAATGGTCATCATGAGGATTTCTTCATAATCGCGAATATTTATTTGGTTGTTTCATTTCTTGGTAAATCCACACGTTACACATACACTGTTTGTTGCGCATGTGGTTAGTTTGATTTATGAAGACCATTGGAGGGATTCATTCCAACTTGTTGTTTTATCAAAACTAAAATATCGTTCCGCTATACTTGATCTTTGCATTGTAAACCGCGTTTTTGCAAAACGATGACTCTTTGATATCGAATCAACGAATTTCTTACTCGATTTTCTTTTGAATGGCATACATGGTTTTTGTTGTGACCATGTCAGAACTTTCTTATTTATACATGAACTCGTTGTGTTTAAACCAAGTTCCATTGTTTGAACTTTCTCGCAATACGTATTCAATTCCAGGTCCCATATGATGGATTAAGGCCATCATATTCGAATTAATCCCAACAAGCCCTTCAATTACTTTTGTAGGATCGTTGTTGGACCCAAACGAGTCGTTCAGAAGAGCTTTATATCCGATTCAAAGGCGGAATCAGTGAAACGGACGTGGAAACAACTTGATACTCTTAAATCTGTCACTAATATTGATAATAACACTGATTACAACCTGAACATATTTCGGCAGCACTTCGTTACAGATTCTGAAGTCGTACCAAATGAAACAACAAGTGCCCTATATATACTAGTCCTGATTTCGCTCCAAATGGTCAAGGTGCACTTTGGAGCGGAATCAGAAAGTTCTGATTTCCCTCGAAATGACATGGTGCACTTTGGAGCTGAATTAGAAAGTTCTGATTTCCCTCGAAATGGTCTTGTGCTGTTTCGAGCGGAATCACCTTCTTAAACTTGAAAATCTGTTTCTCAAACCTCGGGCACAGATAATCCTATTCTATCCTATTACATGATACAAGACGAAGTCAATAGACGTAGTGCACTAACAACTTTGAACCATAACAGGCTTGTTTGGTCTTCGACTTCATTAAATCGTTTCTTTGATCACGATCACCTTGTGGTGACGTTTTCACAAAATTGAAGCTTGCGCTAATCTCGTTTGCACACATCATATACGGATTTAATTATTTATTTATTTATATTGAATCCGCTTTGTTGGTTTAACCTATAAAATCAATCTTAACACAATCGTGTGCTAAGATAATGATACACAAATTCATATTTCAGTGTATCTCTTAATGGTTCTTGCAGCATCAATCGAGCCTTTCGTAATATTTATTGCTTTATCATCTTCAATCGAAAAACATTATTCAATTGTTTCAATTTCAATCGGAAATCCTACTAGATTTGTTTGAAACAAACATTCAGACTTACTTCATTTGATTTAAAACATGGTAAACTCGTCTAGTCACCGCTATTATTATTTCGATCACTACGACACCTTGTGGCGTCGGTATAGACTTGTAGCTTGAGCTAATCTATATATATACCTATCGCTTAACTCATCCTTGAAAGTGGTCTTAATACAACTATGTGTTAAGACAATGATACACTAAACTCTGTTGTATATCGGTGTATCCTTGTAATTCGATAAATGTCAACCCATTGATTTTCTCATATCATAATTCGATAGTTGACAAATCATTTTCGTACTTCTATTTCATTCGAGCTTGTTGATTCTGAGTCTTCCTCAGTTGACAATCAAAGTAAATTTTCTGTTGACAGTGAATTCTATTGTTTCTAAAAATCATTCACAACTTGTAAACATTCACATCTATTGATCATATATCTCTTTTGACTTGAACCTAATCACCTTAGAAATTATATCATTTCATCTCATTCATTTGACATCGACTTCTTGAACTAATTCAGTTAAACCATTGAGCCATATTTATTGTAAAACACGTATTCATTTGAACATATCTTGGAACTATTCTTATTGACTAAAACATGACATAACTCTAAAAGAGATATCGTAGCCCAAATATCGAGGAGGAGATTTAAAACAAGGTGGGGAGGATGTAAGGACCTGCAAAAATGTCCCAAATCGACCCGTAAGTGAAAACCCGGACCCCTGAAACCCTAATGAGCATGAAAAATCAAGAAATCAAGAAAATTGGATTTCACGCGGGCCGCGTAAGCCATAAGGTAAGGCTACGCGGGCCGCGAGAACTTGAAAGTTTCCGGATAAGCTTAAGGGACACGTGTCGTCCACGTGTCAAGACCACCGATGACTCAGCAAACCCTACTGCCGCCTTTATGGCCCTCGCGGGCCGCGTAAGATTCATGTTAAGGTTTACGCGGGCCGCATAAAACCTGAAATGTGACTCTAAATTGCCTGTGCATGGGACTTATTCCTGCATTCAAAATTTTAATCTAAAAACAGCCATATTCTGCTGAAAACGAGCATTTAGGGGTCACGACGCCGCTACGAATCCAGGGTATACTGCTACGTTTCAAACTACTCAATTCTTTTCTTTCCTTCAGCTTTTATTATAGTAAATAGTAGCTCGGGATTATACCTTCTAAATCCCGAAACTCTGCCCGTATTAGGGTAATAACTCTAATCACTGGTACGATACTTTATCCGATTGATTGAAACTGATCCAACGGATGTTTAAGTGCTGCCTGTATACGGCTATACTTTGTCATTCGTTGTGAGTTTGATCTCGTGATTATCGTTAAAGTTGAATTGAGTAATACACTAATACGAGTTCCATTGTAGCTAAGAATTAGAACTTGTAACCAGGGAACTTCTAAGCTAGAATACTTAGCGATTAAGAAACCTTAATAGATAAGTTAAACTTAATAAGCTAAGTAAGATTAATTAATCAGTTAAGTATGATTAATTAAGTTAAGTATGATTAATTAATCAGTTAAGCGAGATTAATTAAGCTAAGCGAGATTAATTAAGCTAAGTAAGATTAATTAAGTAAGTAAATTAAACACCTAAATAGATATACATGAAAATAAATATATATGAGATAGATAATATCAAAGGAAGGTGCAAGGAAGGTATAAGAAAATATATATATATATGGGTAGGAAGCTTCCTAGAAAATGTATAGGTAACTTCCTAGAAAAGCTATAGGAAACTTCCTAGAAATTTCATACTTCTTACCTATAAATAGGAGCCTAGGATTTCATTCTTCCTTGCTCATTTCTTTTCTTCTTCTCTCTATACGTTGGTGTTCAACCCAATAATCACCGATGCAATATTCTATCCGATCGATTCAGGAACCAACTAATGAATACCAAAGTGCTGTACTTTGTGAATTTCGTTAAACGGATGCCAAAGTGCTGTACTTTATGAATTTTGTTAAATGAATGCCAAAGTGTTGTCTGAATAAGACTATACTTTGTGAATTTTGTTAAGGTTCTGATCTCGTGACCATCGTTAGGTTTGATGTGGTTTTACACTAATACGTATTCCACTCTGTTAAACTAAATGTTTAACTATCCGAAACTCTACACCATACTCTTACAATCAAAATGGATGTTTAATCATCAGAAGGTTCAAAACAATAAAGTATATGCTTAATTATCAGAAGGAGTAGAATCAAGAAGCTCGTTAAAACAATACTGCATGCTTATAATGTGAGTCATTCTTCGTTTTACCAAATTGTTTCCAAAACTCTATTTATTTCAAAAGTTATAATTACAGGGATTAAGTCTTTGTAATCTTCAATTACTGCCGGTATGTGGGGTTTTGTATACATTACTTGATACCCGTCACCATTGGACAACGGGTTAGCCAATGGGTGATCTGACCATAGTCACAGATACGGTCGAGTGACAAATACCGATTTGGGGTAATTGGTTGATAGAAACAATATAATCACCCTTAATACTGTAAATTATAACAATGTGTCTTTTTTACAAAATGAATGAACTCACCAGTATTTCATGCTGACCAAATCTTTTTAAAACGCATTTCAGGGAATTACAGTAGATCGGAATAAGAGTTGGATACGGCACCAAAAGGCTTACAGAAGTGGCTTAATTTATCAATTAAATTAAATTAAGAAAAGTTGTTTTATGTATTCGGGTTTATCCCATATTAAAGCTACCTTTGAAAACATGGTTTTATCCCATCTATTTAATAAATAAAATCCGGTGTTTTCTAAACTCTGATATTTTTCCTAACTCACGGTCCTGATGAAATTTCCGCTGCACTACTTTTCTAAATAACCACCGGTACCTCTTGGCTGCTCGCGGCTCTCGATTCCGTCCAGGGTGGGGTCGGGGGTTGTGACAAAACCCGTCCCAAAACCCGTCGGGTTTCTAGCGGGTAAGTACCCATCGGGTATCGGGTATACCCCCGGGTTTCAGGTAAACCCATTAATTTAAAAAGATTACTCGTTGGGTATACTCATCTCAAAACTCATTGGGTATCTATCGGGTAACTACTAACCGGTTACATTTTGTATTGTTATTATAAAAATATATATCAAATAACTACAATGTATACAGAATAGAATACTTATATATGTAAAAAATGGATGTATCATATATATACGTATTAATAATATAAAAGAAATTATATCGGGTATACAATCGGGTAAACGGGTACACTTTATCGGGTAATTGGGTTGGGTAAACGGGTATATCACTAAATCCCAAACCCGTCCCAAACCCGCGAAAAAAATAAATACTATTCCCTAACCCGTCCCAAACCCGATTAACCGACCCCAAACCCGTCCCAAACGTGTCGGGTTTCGGGTTTACCCATCGGGTTCGGGTTTGATTGCCATCCCTACTGATTAGTTACAGAGGGACACACTTTTGTAACACTCAGCTTGAGAGAGCTTTGTCTCGATACGGTGTGCACCATAGATTATCCACGCCCTATCATCCACAAACAAGTGGGCAAGTGGAGGTCACTAACCGGGGGTTAAAAAGAATCCTTGAGCGGTCGGTTTGTCAAATCCGCAAGGATTGGTCTGAAAAATTAGATGAGGCGCTTTGGGCTTTCCGGACAGCTTACAAGACGCCTATTGGGACTACACCCTTTAGGCTTGTTTACGAAAAAGCGTGCCATCTACAAGTGGAGTTGGAGCATAAGGAAATGTGGGCTCTTAAAACTGCAAATCTGGATCTTAAAACCGAAGGTGAAGCCCGGTTCCTGCGGATTCATGAACTGGAAGAGCTGCGACATCACGCCTATGAAAGCTCCGTATTGTACAAAGAACGAACCAAGAGATTGCACGACAAGCGCTTGAAGGACCATAAAGAATTCCAAGCGGGAGACCTTGTCTTACTCTACAAATCTAGGTTGCGTTTATTCCCAGGAAAGTTGCACTCACGTTGGACTAGGCCTTATACGGTGAAGGAGGTGTTTTCGTATGGGACCGTCGCGATTGAGAACGCGGATGGTGTGACTTTCAAAGTGAATGGCCATCGTTTGAAGCTTTATGTGGTCGGGCCGATCGAGTCGGCGGTGGAGGTTATTGAACTCCACACCCCGCACGTATCATAAGTGTGGGGAGGAGAGTCTATGCTACTGACTCGATGATAAAAAATGTAGCAGGCGCGTCTTATACGCTTAGGGGTAGAATTGTCTTAGTTCTAGTTTTTTTTTCGTTTTTCCGTGTTTTAGGTGTGTTTAATCGTATCTCGTAGTTTTTTACAATTTTCGATCATGCCGAACGAAGAACATGAGTGAGAAAATTGTTAAATCAGTTTACATCCTGCAAAAGTGGCGGAAATTGGTCGGAACAGCCTCTAAAAATGGGTTCTGTGAAAATTATACTGATCTGCAGGTTTGGCACGACTGTGCCATTATCGGCACGACCGTGCATATCCAAGCCAGCACTTGTGATTGCACTACCGTGCGTTCCGAGATCAAAACATGGGATTCTGATGTTGTCGGAACTGCACGATTGTGCGAATGGTCAGGGGCAGTTTTGTCTAATCAGTATATAAAGGCCTTTTCTGCACTCCCTTTTTCAAAACTCGCGAACCCTAGTCGCACCATCGTTCCAGACCAGATTCCTCTCTAAAATTTCACCACTTTTTGCAAGATTTCTTGCATTCTTCTAACAAGGTATGTAATTCCTCTTGATTTTCAGTCTTAATCTCGTTCTAGACCTAGGTTTTTCAGATTCATTCAAGGATTTTAGGGTTCTCTTCATAAATACAAACGAAACCCTAATCCTTGCAAGAATGATGCAAATCGTGAACTCCTAGTCGGTTTCTTACCCCCCAATCACTAGAAATTAGATGATTTTCGGAGAAATTGTACTGTCCAAGTGATTGGGGTTAAAAAAACTGTTGTAAGTCGATTCGCACGGCAGTGTCATTGGTCGCACGGTAGTGCCAATGAGGAGGTTCACGAATTCTGCTGTGACATCGGAGACGCACGGTGGTGCGACAGGTCGCACGGCCGTGCATATCCGACAAGTTACGAGTACCAAGCCTGTTCTCAGTGACGCATGACCGTGCAACATATGGCACGCCCGTGCCAATCGCCCAAATCAGTTTAACAGAAACTTCATAATACTGTGCTAGGCTGCTCCGTTTGAAATTTTTTATGTTCCTCCTTGTTCTAACAATAATTCCTCGTGCAGATGGATCATCCTTTCCTTCACTTTGATCAAAACAACCCGCGATACCATCCTTGCCTCACCGCCCTCAATGAACTTTGGCAGAGTCGGGATCAAATTGGTATACCAAGGAGGCTCAGTTGGGATGTAACGGCGGAACCGAACCAATCTGACCAGCTGGAAGAAATGTTATCAGTCCCGTTCTCTCGACTAGTCAACATCAAACGACTCGTGTACCTAGAGCTTACCTTGGAGTTCTTTGCCACGTACTCCTACGATAAACCCATGGCGAGCCGAAACCCGGATTTTAGACGAAAGAAACGGGTTAACTTCAGGTTGGGCGGTCAATGGCAGAGTTGGACCGTTGGGAGGATGGGAAGAAGGCTTGGAATCTACACGGAAGATGAAATGGATTCCGAGTTTTTCACAGAGCAGTATACCTTCCCCAGCGAGCAGGAGCGTTCTGAATTTTGGGCAAGGGTTGCTGACGGCCTAGTGTATGATCCTCGAAAGGCGAAGGCATCGAACTGAGAGACCCACTGCTTTGGGTCATGCATCATATTTTCAGCCATAATATTGCGGGGCGCATGGACAGTTTAGGAAACTGTGCCACACCAGATGCCATCTTTTTATACGCGCTCGTAGACGGGGTTCATATTAACCTCCCCGCGCATATGGCTGAGTATTTCATACACAGTTCTGGCAGGACCTCCAGCAGCTAAATTCACGGGGGTCAATATGTCACTCAGATCGCCTACGCAATGGGGATAATGCCTGATGAAGTGGTAGCTGGTTTGACTTTGGTTCACGAGGGAACGTATGTGGACATCCGCTTGTTAAAAGCTATGGGGCTAGTCGTTGATACCGATAACGGCGAAAGGTTAAGAGGATTAAACAATGAGGTCTGGGACCCGTTACCACCAGAGCCAGCTGACGAGGAGGATGAAGTTATGCATGAACACGAGGAGGAGGAACACGAGCAGCCGCCATACTCACCACAGCACAAGGAGCACCAGCAGCACCAGGGCTGGCCACCCGGCATCCCATCTTACCCTGAGCTCTATGGGCAGTTTCAACATATGCAAATAAATCAAGATCAACTGCGAGTGAATCAGGATTTCATGCGATAGGAGATGCATGCCGGGTTTTCATATATCTTTGGTGGTCTTCAGAATGCTTTCCCCAGCTACTTCGGTGAGCCCCCGCAGTTCCCATTCGGGAACCCCAGTGACCAGGGCGGGCCCATCTGGCACCGGTGGTGATGCCGACGACGAGTAGTGGAGGAGCTTCTGACTTAGTGTTTCTTTTAGTATTTTAGTAGTTTGTTTTTGGGGTGTTCATTTTGGTTTATTATTGTAAACACCCTCGGATATGTTTTTATTTTTAGACATTATCGTTTATTTGCTTAGTTTATGTATGGATGCTTATTGGTATTATTATCTAGTTTATGGCTTGTGTTGCAACTGGATTGTCCCTCGTGCTGCGTTTTGTTTTGTGACATCTATGTAGGTTTTTGGAGCACATGTTGGACTGGAAAGAGACAGTAGAATCAGCATTGGAGCCTCATTCCATATAAAATCATCTTCAGGGGAGTGTTATTCTCCTTCTTCTATATACATAGGGTTTCGCATTGGGGACAATGCGAAGTTCAAGTGTGGGGAGGGGGTTTAACATTGTGACTTTGTTTGTCCTAAAAAAAATAAAAAATCAAATCAATTGTATATATTTTTAGTAAATAAACCGGTTAGTTGTTGTTTTAGAAAGCTTCGGATATGATAAAGAACCGACAAGCCAAATAAATTTTGAAAAATATAACTTAAAAAAAACGTGACAAACAAAGAATGACTTCCATTTTAATTTTCACACTTTTACCCATTCCTTCCGTTATGTGAGCATGTTTGAGCCTTAGATTCTGTATATGTTTGTTCATTTCGGAGTAGGAGTGAGCCGAATGTCTAGTGTAGTTTAGAACTTGTCACTAGCATGCTTTTCGAGACCATAAACATGTGAGATTGTTTAAAAATGATAGAGGCACTTAGAAAAACCCTTTGTTATTAGCTTTGTTCTTTGTTTTATCTATCCCTAAACCCTACGCTACCCACTAGGATTAACCATGTTGAGCCTTTATCCGTGTTTTTCGTTCCTTTACCCAATCAATTAACCCACTTAGCCAAATTTAACCTTTTTTTATTTTTAACCCTTTGTGTTAAAACTCGGTTAAAATTATCGTGTAACTAGCGTTCCTTGTAATTAGTTGTTCGTTGTACAAAGGCATTAGAAGATATATGTATATATATATATATATGTAAAAAAAAATTAAAAATCAAAAAATAAAACGCCAAAAAATAGGGTAAAGTCGACAAAATTCGAGCAATTTTAAGTGCTAAAATGATGAAGTTTCATTGATTAGCTCGATTACACAAAAGTCATCTTTTTAAGGCAATAGTATATATAGTTTAGTTCTATTACGCTTGTTAAACGTGATTACCGAGTTTTAACCATTTAGTCACTTAAAAATTTCCATTCCACACCCTTCACCCTAGCCTTTCGTTACAACCCGTAAAGACCTCTTGATTTACACTTTTTTCGCATGTTAGTTGGTGGAGATAAGATCTTGTGACAAGCTTATGATATTACACGTTTCATTGTCTAGGCATCGAGTGTTTACACATACACAGTTTATGTATGTCTCACAAATATAACCGAGTGTGTATGAACATTGTGAGGTGTGTGAAGATTCGTGTGCTAAGTCAATCGGAAATGAAATCATGGCTTTTTGGTTATCTATACATATATTTGCATATGCTTGTTTGGTTTGAATCATTTGACGTTGCCTTTCGAGAAACCGGCTAACCGTATGTATGTGTTTTAGTAGGTAGTTTGTAAATTCATTTTATCGCTAGAAACTATTTTTTATTACATTTTAATTTTAGCTTGCTTGAGGACAAGCAAGGTTCAAGTGTGGGGAGGTTTGATATTCACCAAAATACATATACTTTATTCCCCCATTTTACCCCCATTTTACGCATTTTTGGCCATAAAACCGAGAATTGGATACTTAATCGGATATATTTTGGTTTACAGGCTTCAAACAACGTGCCAAACAAGAAGATGAAGAAAACGAGGATTTTCCAGGCGAAACGGCTGAGATACGAAGATTCTGTGAAAAAACTGTCTGACAGCAGTGGCACGGTCGTGCGATAATCGGCACGCCCGTGCAGATCCGATGAAAAGACACAGCCCGGACATGCACTGCCAGTGATCAGGCGTGCCAGCTTACCTCGGGATCGCACGACCATGCGATACGTGGAACGACCGTGCAGGACCTTTGATCTCGGAAGCACTTCCAGTGCGGTTGGTCATGCCGGCCACATCTCGGTGATGCACGACCTTGCAACATATGGCACACCAATGCCGATCTGAAGACATGTCCAAGATTTGCTGATGTCACAAGATTTGGTGAACAGTGGACGACCGTGCACTTTATTAGCATGCCCGTGTGAATCGAAAAAGTTATAAAAAACAGAAGGGAGCAATCAGTTCGCAACTCTAGACTTTTGGGAGCTTTTTAGGCGATTATTCAGGCTCAGAAGGTTTAACTTTTGCCCGGAATTAAGCCATCGTTGTGCCGATAAGCTCCGTTATCATCCGGATTCTCAATCTAGTGCTTGTTTATGGTTTGATTCTTGAATCTTTCCATTGTTTTGTTATAATTCAAGCATTTTGGTTGATGATTTATGTATTATTGTAGCCTACGGGCTAAAACGCTAGTAATCCTTGCTTAACAAACAACCATTAGTATGTTAATTATGTTTGTAATGACACTTGAAGCATTTTCTATGTTAATCCTTGATGATTAGTTTGCAACCTTATTTATTGATGTTGAATTCTTGATTATAGTTAATTATCTTGGATGATTAGTATGTGGTTAGTTGAGATATTTGTAAAAAGAAGCTTAATTAATCATGTATTAGTAAACTTTTAGCTTGTTTAAAATGTTTACACCATGAGACTAGAAATGGTTAGTGGTTTAATAAGGGGTAATTAAGGTTAATCAAGAAGGCTTTCCCTCACGGAAGGACCTTAACGGGTTAGATGGTGTTGTTACAAATTCTTGACATAAGTTGTTAATCTTGTTAGTAGTTTAGGCCAAAATTGCTTTTTTGATGAATTTATGCTTAAGATTTATAAAATGAACTCGGTTGTGATTTAATCTAGTTTATGCTTGTCTCGGTGGTTACATTGTGTTTATCGGTGTCACTTTCCTTGATTAAGTGAAGTTAGAAAACTCCTAACGGATGACTAACTTTTCTTCAGGGGATTTTCATAGACATTTGTCAATTGGGCGTTAAAGAACAATTTTAGGTGGTTAAAGTGTGTTTATCATTTTAACTTTTCAAAGAGTTGTCATGTTAGGATTCCCAAAAGGGATACTAATTGTCTTTGAAAAATTGAAAATTGACCATGTGTTTTAAGTGGCAAAACCGACTTAGTTTACATACTTTGGTTGTGCACAAAGCAAGGCTATTTATCTATTTTTATATTTTAGAGTCTATTAAGTTATAAAAATATATGTTTAGTCTTATTTTAATTTTTAGAAAATCACCCACTTATCTTTTTACCAGTAATTTAATGACAAAGGTTTAGTATTATTGCGTCCGCCCACATCCTTGGATCGACACTTGGTTCTTACCGATACTTTACTACATATATGACGGGGTACACTTTCCCTTTCGTGTGTGTTTTAATGTTGAAGTATAAATCATTTTTATAAATTTAAAACCGAACCGTGTGTAAAATTCATTGTAAAAACATGTATATACACGCACACGCCAGTTATACAAGTAGTTTGATACAACAAAACAAGAAGAAAAGTAGGAGAAAGGTATTCAAACTCACTATTTTGAACACAAGTGTAATCTGCCAAGAACTTGGAAATATTAAGAAGGTTGAGAGGATTTGAAAGTTTTTTTGACGTGTGTAAAGGTCGGAGGTGTTGTGGGAGGCACTTATTTATAATATGGCATTAGGGTTTGGGTTATTAAAGGCTTAGGAGGTGATTGAGGGTGAAAAGATGTAGAAAAAACGGACCAACCCGTGAGCTGGGAACAACCAGCTGTAGATTGAGCCTGGTCGCGCCATGCGACCATCCCAACACTCTCCCGTCGCATGGCGCAACGGGTCATGTTTCTCAAATTTTTTCATTTTGTCCAATTTCAGCCCATGTACTTGGTTTTTAGTTTAATTTATGTCGTTTTCTTATATTTTAGCTTGTTTTGAGGTATTCAAAGTGTATCCAAGTATGGTATGAGTATAATGCATGTATGATTGATATTTCCAAAGTATTTCAAGTCTTGGTTTTGGATATAAACACACATTTAATGATCGATTGAATAACAATTAAGTATGAATATAACATGCATGTATAAAAATGTGAATTTTCCATTGTTATCGAAGTCTCGGATTACAAATGTGGAAAGGAAATAAGAATTACAATGTAATCAGAAATACATCGCAAAATACGGAACGTTACAACACCTCATATCTCATTTTGTTTCTTACAAAAATTTTACTAATACTCTCAAAGCTTTCCTAGTGGCTATTTATTCAAACAATGAGCCTAGGTTTTTCCAACAGGCCATTAACGATGACAGGTGGACTGAGGCAATGAAAAGAGAAATACAAGCACTTGAACAAAATGCTACATGGACTCTTGAAGACCTTTCTCAAGGAAAGCGTGCTATCGATTCTAAATGGGTGTATAAATTAAAGTACAAGCCAAATGGTGAAATTGAAAGATATAAATCCCACCTCGTTGCAAAGGGGTTTACCTAAATGGAAGGAGTTGATTACCATGACACCTTTACTCCGGTAGCCAAACTAGTTATTGTTCAAAAACTTTAGGCGGTGGCGGTTGTCACGGCCCCCGACCCGGTTTTACCCGTTTCAGGAGCCGCGGGACAGAAAATCCCGTGGTATTTATTTAATTAAGTTGACAGCGGAAGACTTTATCAGGATCTTTTTAAAACTGAATTTCCCGATTATTTCATTTCACAATTCGGGATAAAACCCCGATAATTTACAATCATATGATTTCACAGAGAAATCTTTATTTTACAAAACATGTTTCTTTATTTTTATATTGAGCCACTTCCTTAAGCTTGTAGTGCTTCTCGGCACTTTTCCTGAATCACAACAGATCACCTGAAACATGTTTGAAAAAGGTTTTGTCAGCGGGAAATACTGGTGAATCATTCTATTTACTAAAATGACACGTTTGTTATAATTTACAGTATTAAGAGCGATTACAATGTTTCCTGATATCAACCAACTACCCACGGTATTTGTCACTCGACCGGATCTGTGACTATGGTCATATCACCCATTGGCTACCCCGTTGTCCAATGGTGAAGATTATCAAGTAATGTATACAAAACCCCACATACCGGCTGTAATTTGGTGATTACAAAGACTTAATCCCTGTAATTATAACTTTGAAAATAAACATGATTTTGAAAGTAATTTGATAAAAAGAGAATGACTCACATTGCAAATTTAACACGGGCAGAGTCTAGTTTACTGATTAACCTTGTTAACCTAGTTTAAATAATAATGCACACAAAACTAGGTTAGTAACTAATACAACATTTACGATAACTCACGAGATCAAACCCTCACAACGAATGACAAAGTGCAATACTTAAACATCCATCGAATTCACGACGAATGACAAAGAATAACCCTAATGTGGGCATCACTTAAACATCCATTAGATAGTTTAATCGATCGGACATTGAATCGTAGCAGCGATCGAGTTATTACCCTGTTTTGCGGCAGTGATTCGTGATTCGTGTGTGTTTTTGTAGTAATCAGAGTATAACTCAGTGTGTATAACGAATTTCTTCGTCGTTTCAACTCCAGAATGCAAGTCCCAAACCCCACTATTTATACATGAAATTTGATCCCCTCGCGTGACGCGAGGGGTACCCCCTTGGGCGTCGCGTGGCACGAGGGGTCACTACCTATCATAGGGTAGCCTCGTGTGTTTGTAGGCTTGCTGAGTCGACGGAATGATAAATTTCATTTTTGACAGCAATTTAAGTGGATAATCGTAACTAGGGTTTACCCCCCGTGAGTTTTAGGGGCCCTGATCCTGATTCTGATTGTTCTGAAAATTTTAGGGTTTATACAGAATCACTTGGGTGTCTCAATTAGGGTTTCCTATTGATCTAAATATAATAATAAATAATAGTTTTGGTGAGAGTTATTAAATCCTCCCCACCTTAATAAAAATCTCGTCCTCGAGATTTACTGGAATAAGTGAGGATACTTTCGCTTCATTTCTGATTCCAGCTCCCAAGTGTATTCGGGTCCTCGTTTTGAATCCCACTTGACTTTAACCAGTACTAGCCGCTTGTGTTTGAGAAACTTGATCTTTCTATCTTCTATTTGTAATGGCTTTTCAACAAACTTTAGTCTTTCATTTACCTCTATATCTTGAAGAGGTACTACCAGGGACTCGTCAGATAAACATTTCTTGAGATTGGATATATGAAATACGTCATGTACTCCGGCCAATTCTTCTGGTAGTTGTAAACGATAAGCAACTGGTCCTATACGTTGGATCACTAGAAATGGTCCTACGTATCTTGGACTTAGCTTTCCTTTCTTACCGAACCGAACTACTCCTTTCCAAGGAGAAACTTTTAAGAGTACCCTGTCTCCTATTTGGAATTCCAACGGCTTCCGTCTATTGTCTGCATAACTCTTCTGACGATCTCGAGCCGTCTTTAGTCTTTCTTTGATTTGAGAAATTTTGTCGGTAGTCTCTTGCACTATTTCAGGACCTGATAATTGACTTTCTCCTATTTCTGCCCAACATATTGGAGTTCTGCACTTACGTCCGTATAGTGCTTCGAATGGGGCAGATTCGATGCTTGAATGATAACTATTATTATAGGAGAATTCAATTAAAGGTAAGTGGTCGTCCCAATTTCCACCAAAATCTATTACACATGCTCGGAGCATGTCTTCTAGAGTTTGTATCGTTCTTTCACTTTGCCCATCTGTTTGAGGATGATAGGCAGTGCTCAATTTTAGTTTAGTTCCCATAGCTTCTTGGAAACTTGTCCAGAAGTGAGAAGTGAAACGACTATCCCTATCTGATACAATGGAGAGTGGAACTCCATGTAGGGATACGACTTCATCTACATACAACTTTGCCAACCTTTCCATGCTAAAGGTTTCTTTCATGGGTAGGAAATGAGCTGATTTGGTTAATCGATCCACAATTACCCAAATCGCATCATTACCTTTTCTGGTTTTGGGTAATTTAGTAACAAAATCCATTGTTATGAGTTCCCATTTCCATACTGGTATTTCTAATTGTTGTAGTAACCCTGAAGGTTTCTGGTGTTCTGCTTTAACTTGTGAATAAGTAAGATACTTAGAAACATATCTAGCTATATCCTTTTTCATGCCTATCCACCAGAAATTCTTTCTTAAATCTTGGTACATCTTATTGTTTCTAGGGTGTATGGTATACCTAGATTTATGGGCTTCCTCTAAAATTCTATTTCTTAATTCTCCCTGTTTAGGTACCCAAATTCTTCTTTTGTGGAATCTCCAAATTCCATCAGCTCCTTGCTCTAAATTTTTTATTCTTCCTTTCATTCCTTCAGCATCATCTTTGATTGCTGTTTCTTGAAAATGCTTTAGTTGTTCCATTAAATCTAACTGTAGATTTAATCTAAGAGCACGAACCCGTCATTGTTTCTCATGATACTTACGACTTAAGGCATCTGCAACTACATTTGCCTTTCCTTCGTGATACTGAATATCACAGTCGTAGTCACTTAAGATTTCCATCCATCTCCTTTGCCTCATGTTTAACTCTTTTTTCCCAAATATATATCTTAAACTTTTATTATCTGTATAGATAGTAAACTTACTTCCATACAGATAATGTCTCCAAATTTTAAGGGCAAAAATTATGGCTCCTAACTCTAAGTCATGAGTCGTATAGTTTTCTTCGTGCTTTTTCAATTGCCTTGAAGCATATGCAATTACCTTCTTGCGTTGCATTAACACACATCCTAATCCTAGTTTTGAAGCATCACAGTAAACTTCAAAATCTTCAGTCCCTTCTGGTAAAGCTAGGATTGGGGCATTTGTTAACTTTTGCTTTAGAATCCTAAAAGCTTCTTCTTGTTTAGGTCCCCATTCAAACTTAATTGCTTTACAGGTTAGCTTAGTTAATGGTACAGCTATTTTGGAAAAATCCTTAATAAACCGTCTATAATATCCGGCTAAACCTATAAAACTTCTAATTTCTATTGCAGATTGCGAAACCTTCCATTTGGTAATTGCCTCTATTTTAGAGGGATCTACGTGAATACCTTCGTGATTCACCATGTGACCTAGAAATTGCACTTCCTTTAGCCAAAATTCACACTTCGAGTTTTTGGCATAAAGCTTTTCTTTTCTTAACAAAGTTAAGAGTGCATGCAAGTGCTTACAATGTTCGTCTTGACTTTTGGAATAAATAAGTATATCATCTATGAAGACAATTACGAATTTATCCAAATACGGTTTACAGATCCTATTCATCATGTCCATGAATGCAGCAGGTGCATTTGTTAATCCGAAGGGCATGACTGTAAACTCGTAATGACCATACCTAGTTCTGAAAGCAGTTTTAGGTATGTCTTCTTCTTGTACCTTCAATTGATGGTATCCGGAGCGTAAGTCGATCTTAGAAAAGTATCTAGCTCCTTGAAGTTGATCAAAAAGATCATCAATCCTAGGTAATGGGTATCGATTCTTAATTGTAACCTTATTCAATTCCCTATAATCAATACACATTCTCATCGAACCATCCTTCTTCTTTACGAACAACACTGGCGCTCCCCAAGGGGATGAGCTAGGTTGTATGAATCCTTTGCTTAGTAATTCATCTAACTGCTTTTTCAGTTCTAACATTTCTGTAGGAGCTAACCGATACGGTGCCTTGGCTATCGGTGTAGTTCCGGGAATTAGATGAATCCTAAATTCTACTTCCCTATCTGGTGGTAATCCTGGTAACTCTTCTGGGAATATGCCTGGGTATTCTGAGACTACAGGAATCTCCTTAAGTTCTTTACCCTTAGTACTAATGATTACTGAAATCATATATACTATTCCTTGCTTTCGCTCATAACTAGCAACTTTCATTACTGATATGAACTTCATGGGTTTACGTGGTTGATTTCCTGTAATCATGATTACTTCTCCGGTGGGTGCTTGAATCTCTATAGAGTTTTTATCACAAAGGATTCGAGCATGGTTGGCTACTAACCAATCCATTCCTAACACAACATCGAATTCGGCTAATTTCATAGGTAACAGGTTTGCATAAAATTTATAACCTGAAAGTTCTATTTCTACATTTTGCAAAACCTTATTTATTTTAACTGAATTCCCATCCGTCGTTTTGACTGTAAAAATCTGCCTAATGTTGGTTAAAGGTAAGTTAAGAGCTTGGCAGAATGAAGTATTTATAAAACTTTGGTTTGCACCAAAGTCAAATAATACTTTTGCGTAAACGTTGTGAACTAAGAACGTACCAGCTATTACATCTGGAATGAGTTCTGCTTCTTGAGTGGTCAGCTGGAATGCTCTGACATTCTTCTTAGTAGCTCCGTCGGCCGTCTTGGTTTTGTTGTCTATAGGTTTGGCCAATTTAGGACATTCTGTTTTAAATGCCCCGCTTCTCCACAGTTAAAGCAGATTATGGTTTTCTTTCTGCACTTTTCTTCACGATGTCCTACAACTTTGCAAAAGTTGCAGGTTATATTGCATCTTCCATAATGTTTCTTTTTGCAATTTCTGCAGAACTGAGGAGTTGAGGATTGCCCTGTTCCTCTTTTCTTGAAGTTACTACTATTACCCACACGAAATCCTTGGGTAATTTTCTGAGCCAGTTCCTTTTTCCGATTTTCATCTCTTGTACGTACCAATTCGTCAGTTAGGGTGTTAGCTAATTCTACCGCATCGTCAATAGGGCGAGGTCTCGCAGCTTTAACAATATTATGGATTTCACTAATTAATCCCCAAATATAGCGAGAAATGAGTACCGGCTCAGGCGAAGCCAGCGTTGGTACCACTCTAGCATATTCGAAGAATGTCGAAGTATATCCTCGACAGTCTACACCCATCATCCGATGGTTCAGAAACTTATTCGCCATTTGATCTTTTTCATATTCGGGACAGAATTTTCTTTCTACAAGACTCTTAAATTCTTCCCAGTTCATGGCATAGGCCACATTTCTTCCTTTGGCTTGAAGTACTGTATTCCACCATTCTAGCGCTCCTTCTTTGAAAAGATTCGACGCATACATAACCTTGTCATCCTCAGCACATTTACTTATTATGATTACTGCCTTGGTTTTCTCTAACCAACGCAGTGCAGCAGTCGCTCCTTCATTGCCTGCAAATTCATTGGGTTTACAAGCAAGAAATTCTTTGTAAGTGCAACCAGGCATTGCAGCTTTCATTTTCTTAGGGAGCGGAGCCTGCCGTGGATCATTATCGTGATTAATATGATTACCGCCTTCATTTACGCTATTACTGAAGTTATCTTTAGAAATACGTTTGCTAGGAATGATTTGTTGAGGTTCAACGGGTTTCTGGGCAGCAGCAATTATTGCTGGAATGGCATTGGCTATCCCTTGAGCAACGATATTTTCTATATCTTGCCTAGTCATAAATTGATCCTCCGGATGTTGCTCAGATTGGTTAACCTCATTAACCGGTTCATTATTAGTGTTTTCCATCTGATAATTAATATATGTAATTTATTAGTATCGAATAAATAATAATTATACACAAAATAATCATACAAATTTCACACACACATATAGCCAAAATTATCGATTTCTCGATTCCCATTTTATATATTATGCATCAATACTCACCATTATCTTACAAAGTTTTATTTGTAGTTATTATATTTTTTCTATTTATTATACTATTATACAACCATAGTTTCACAAACCCACTTCTCCCTCATTAACTTGTATTTTAAAAACGATGTTCCCTTTCATCATATTTCCATGAGATTTGTCCTCCTATCTCTCGGATCCTATTCCCAGCATCCATCAGCTCTTCGCCAAAATGGCGGAGTTCAGCCATATTCTCATTACTCATTGGTGGATTTGGTATAGGTTCTAGGTCAACCTGAGGGAAAAAATGTATAAGGATTTTTGAGAAGGTTTTGGAACTGCCAATCATTAGTCCACCACTCGTCCATTCCTAGAGGTTGGGTGTGGATTATAGGTTCTGGGATTGCTGGTTCCAAGTTCATTGGAATTTGGGTTTCAATAGGATGGGTAAAAACATTTTCATTGACAGGCTTAATAGTATCACAGCTTGCCAATATAAAATCTAGCTCCTCCTGCAATGTCATTTCCTGGGTTTGCTTAGAGCTTTTTCCAATTTCTATCTTTATCAGCCTAGAATCTTCCCCAATCTCCAATTCCATCTGTCTAGAACTTTCCCCGATTTCAATTCCTTTTCCTTTCTCTAAGGGATTGTTTAATTTAGGAATCTTCCTAGTGGCGGGTTTCCTTCTACGCACACGCCTCCATCCTACCAATCTTCTCCTCTTCTTAGGCTTGGGTTTCTCCAGAGGTGGAGCGTTGAATTCTATAGGTTGTTCCACATCAGCAAAGTACCCAGTAAAATCTTTGGAAACTTCTATGTTTACAGGGTAGAGGTTGAGATTCTCTAGGGCTCCAGATAACTCATTCATGCTGTTTAGCATATATGTAAAAATAATAAGTTAAAATTTCATAACAAATTTTACAAATAACCTTCAAATATTATTGCATACCGTATGTCTTTAATTTAATACAAAGAACAATTGATAATTAAACATACTAAGTTTTATTGTAATTTTATTTATTTACTGGATAACGTTTCTGGCTTGTAAGTGATAAGGTTGCTAATAAGGGGTCATGGTATTCTAAATATTTGCATTTACTGCTACAGTGGCTAGCATATAAAGATCCGCCCATTTTTCATCTAACTTGTCTTCCCATGGTGGGTTACTGTCTAGTTTCTGAATTTCCTGATTAATTCTCATTTCTTTTGATTGAGATTTCTTTATTTTCTCCTGACTTTTCTTAATAATCAGACTTCTTTTATTAGGAGAAAGTGGTTCCTCATAATGGGCTTTACGAACAAATATTCCCTCCTCGGTATTTACTGAGTATCTTGAGGATTGGGATGAACTTCCCTTCTCTTTTGGCAAACTATCTAATTTAAGATAGATGTTTGAAAGCTTTTGTTTACCCATACTGTAACTAACAAATAGTCAGTTAATAAAACAGATAATCACATAATGGTAATCAGGAAAATTAAGTATTTCTAAATACTTAATTAGCTTAACTCAGTGGCTCTGATACCACCTTTTTCTGTCACGGCCCCCGACCCGGTTTTACCCGTTTCAGGAGTCGCGGGACAGGAAATCCCGTGGTATTTATTTAATTAAGTTGACAGCGGAAGACTTTATCAGGATCTTTTTAAAACTGAATTTCCCGATTATTTCATTTCACAATTCGGGATAAAACCCCGATAATTTACAATCATATGATTTCACAGAGAAATCTTTATTTTACAAAACATGTTTCTTTATTTTTATATTGAGCCACTTCCTTAAGCTTGTAGTGCTTCTCGGCACTTTTCCTGAATCACAACAGATCACCTGAAACATGTTTGAAAAAGGTTTTGTCAGCGGGAAATACTGGTGAATCATTCTATTTACTAAAATGACACGTTTGTTATAATTTACAGTATTAAGAGCGATTACAATGTTTCCTGATATCAACCAACTACCCACGGTATTTGTCACTCGACCGGATCTGTGACTATGGTCATATCACCCATTGGCTACCCCGTTGTCCAATGGTGAAGATTATCAAGTAATGTATACAAAACCCCACATACCGGCTGTAATTTGGTGATTACAAAGACTTAATCCCTGTAATTATAACTTTGAAAATAAACATGATTTTGAAAGTAATTTGATAAAAAGAGAATGACTCACATTGCAAATTTAACACGGGCAGAGTCTAGTTTACTGATTAACCTTGTTAACCTAGTTTAAATAATAATGCACACAAAACTAGGTTAGTAACTAATACAGCATTTACGATAACTCACGAGATCAAACCATCACAATGAATGACAAAGTGCAATACTTAAACATCCATCGAATTCACGACGAATGACAAAGCATAACCCTAATGTGGGCAGCACTTAAACATCCATTGGATAGTTTAATCGATCGAACATTGAATCGTAGCAGCGATCGAGTTATTACCCTGTTTTGCGGCAGCGATTCGTGTGTGTTTTTGTAGTAATCAGAGTATAACTCAGTGTGTATAACGAATTTCTTCATCGTTTCAACTCCAGAATGCAAGCCCCACTCCCCACTATTTATACATGAAATTTGACCCCCTCGCGTGACGCGAGTGGTACCCCCTTGGGCGTCGCGTGGCGCGAGGGGTCACTCCCTACCATAGGGTAGCCCCGTGTGTTTGTAGGCTTGCTGAGTCGACGGAATGATAAATTTCGTTTTTGACAGCAATTTAAGTGGATAATCGTAACTAGGGTTTACCCCCCTGAGTTTTAGGGGCCCTGATCCTGATTCTGATTGTTCTGAAAATTTTAGGGTTTATACAGAATCACTTGGGTGTCTCAATTAGGGTTTCCTATTGATCTAAATATAATAATAAATAATAGTTTTGGTGAGAGTTATTACAGCGGTGAAGAAGAATTGGGCCAATCATCAACCTGATGTTAACAACGCCTTTTTGCACGGAGACCTGGATGAGGAAGTTTACATGAAAATTCCACATGGGTTTGCGAAAGAGGGGGAGACTCGTGTCTGCCAATTAAGGAAGTCGCTATACATTTTGAAACAAGCGTTGCGCAACTGGTACCAAAAATTTCCAAGTGCTCTTCTCGATCTTGGTTTCAAACAATCTAGCGTTAACTATTCTATTTTCATCCAAAGCGAAGGTGATAGTTTCGTCGCAGCTCTAATTTATGTTGATGGTGTTGTTATGGTCGGAAACAATGCCACAAAAACCAAGCTCAATAAAAAATTCAGAATCAAGGATCTTGGTAATCTCAAATATTTTCTTGGTATTGAAGTCGCTCAAACCAGTGAGGGCTTAGGTTGTCGCAACCCCCGACCCCTACCCCGGGAGCGGTGTCACGAGATCCAGATTAGTGGTATCCGTGATTATTAATTTGGCAGCGAAAATTAACATCAGGATCGTAGTTAGGAAATAGTTTATCAGAGTTAAATACCACACTTTTATAAATAATAAATACATGGGAAAAACCCAAGTTTCCATTATGATATGTTTATAGGGATAAACCCTAATTTATTGAAATAAAACTTCTTTCTTTATTTAGGTAACTTTTATAACCACTTTTTCAACCTTCAGTGCTCTCCAGCTGGCTTCTATTTGGCTTTCACATTTTGTTACCTGAAACGTGTTTTAAAAACATTTTATCAACAAGAAATACTGGCGAGTGCATCCCAATTTAATCAAAACAAGCTTTTTAACATTTTACAGTATTGAGGGCGATTACAATGTTTATATCTACACAATTACCACCAACAGTACTGCCAATCCTGACTTGTGGTCATGTTACTGTTCACAGTATAGTAACAAGTAATGTATACAAAACCCCAACATACCGACAGTAATTGTAGAATACATAGACTCAATCACTGTTATCATAATTTAAAACAATTGAGGTTTGTATAAAAAGGTTTACAAAAATAGATGTACTCACATTGCTGTTTTAGATAATACTACTGCCTTCTGGTAGGGGTGTGCAAAAAACCGAATTAACCGAACCATAACCGAATTAACCGACAAAACCGAACCGAAAAAACCGGTGGGTCGGTTAATGGTTTTTTTGAAAACCGAAAGTAGCGGGTCGGTTATTGTTATCATTTTTTCCATACCCACCATAACCGAACCGACATGTAATAAATCTTTGTAGGATTTAGGACTTTTCACCATATTTTTAATATTTGATGTTTTTGACTGAAGATTTTTAGTACTTATGGGTTTTTCATATCATTTTGTAGTTTTGGTTGAATGTTTATTTGAATTTATGGAATATATCATATCACTTTATTTGAATATTCGATAATAATAATTGGTATTAATATTATAGATTATATATATATTTTTTAATACTATGTAATATACTAATACATACAAATATGCAATAACAATTTATTCCATGTTAAAAAAAATTAAGCTATTTTTAGGTAAGCTAAATACACGGTTAACCACACATAACCGACCCGCTGTAACCATCAAAATCGAATAACCATAACCACCATAACCAATCGGTTATGGTTATGGTTATCCAATAACCGACATCGCGGTTATGGTTATGGTTTTTGGTCAAAACCGACCCAAACCGACCCATGCACACCCCTACTTTTTGGTGACTTTCTGGTTATAATCTATTAAAATTAAACAATGCACATGTGTTAGTAAGATAACCCAATTTACATTAGCCATACCCCTGAGACAGAACTCCAACGACTGAGTCAGGCAGAGCCTCGACATGCATTACAGAGTCCTAGATCAATCGGGTAGAGTAACTAATACGTAACCGGGGGTTATAATACTTACAACGAGGCAGAGCTTCGCTTTTTAGGGGTATAATATCGAGCAACACTCGCCCTATAGCTTTGAGAGAGAAAGAGATTTGAACGAGGGACAACTAAGGACGATGGCCTCAATTTATAGGCTGATCAGGGGTTTTCTAGCGCCCCGCGAGCCCCACCTCTATCTCTTTCACGGCCCGCGAGAGTCCTAGACTAGGTTTTAGCTTTGGCCAGTCACAAGTGTAGGTCGTCCGGGTGTCGTGCCACGTAGCACGCTGAGGCTTCGCCAGGGTATACTTGGTCGCCCTCCGCGAAGCCCAGGGTGAACCCTGTCACAGCCCGTGAGCGACCCGTATAATTTGTTTTATTTGTTATTTAATAATATAAAAGTATTTCAGGCTCATTTTTCATATAGGGGTATATTTTAATACGTATAGGAGTATTTTAATGGTTTTGGGAGAGTTATTATATCCTCCCCACCTTGTTTTAGATCTCGTTCTTGAGGTCTACTGGAACAGGTGTGGATATTTCCTTTGCATCTCTGATTCGAGCTCCCAAGTGTACTCTAGTCCTCTGTTGGAATCCCATTTCACTTTGATCAGAACTAATCTCTTGTGTTTGAGATTCTTGATCTTTCTATCTTCAATCTGTAGCGGTTTTTCTACAAACTTGACTTTCTCATTTACCTCTATATCCTTAAGAGGTACCTTTAATGTTTCATCTGTTAAGCACTTCTTGAGATTACATGCATGAAATACATCATGTATTCCTGCCATTTCCTCTAGCAGTTGTAGATGGTAAGCTACTGGTCCTATTCTTCTAATAATCTCAAAAGGTCCAACATACCTAGGGCTTAGCTTTCCCCTCTTAATAAATCTGACCACTCCTTTCGACGGAGAAACTTTTAATAATACCTTATCTCCTACCTGAAATTCCAATGGTTTTCGTATGTTATCAGCATAACTCTTTTGACGATCGCGTGCTGTTTTCAGTCTTTCATTGACTTGAATAAGCTTATCCGTTGTTTCTTGTACTATCTCTGGTCCAGACAGTTGTTTTTCTCCAATTTCTGCTCAACAGACTGGATTTCGGCACTTTCGTCCATAGAGTGCTTCAAATGGTGCAGCATTGATACTGGTATGATAGCTGTTATTGTAGGAAAATTCTATTAATGGTAGATGATCGTCCCAATTTCCTCCGAAATCAATTACACAAGCTCTAAGCATATCCTCCATTGTCTGAATTGTCCTTTCACTTTGTCCGTCTGTTTGAGGATGATAGGTTGTGCTTAGTTTTAACTTGGTTCCCAATGCTTTCTTGAAACTAGTCCAAAAATTAGAAGTAAAACGGCTATCTCTACCAGAAACAATAGATAAAGGAATTCCGTGTAATGAAACTATTTCATTTACATATAACTTGGCTAATTATTCCATACTGCAAGTTTCCTTCCTAGGTAAGAAATGAGCAGATTTGGTTAATCTGTCTACAATCACCCAGATTGCATCATTACCTTTTCGTGTCTTAGGTACTTTAGTAACAAAGTCCATTCCATTTCCATATTGGTATTTCTAGTTGCTGCTATAATCCTGAGGGTTTCTGATGTTCAGCTTTAACCTGTTAACAGGTTAGACACTTAGCAACATAGGTTGCTATATCCTTTTTCATTCCTATCCACCAAAAATTATTTCTTAAGTCTTGATACATTTTATCATTACCAGGATTTATTGTATACTTAGACTTATGGGCTTCTTCCAAAATTCGGTGGCGTAGGTTTCCTTGTTTGGGTATCCAGATTCTTTTCTTATGGAATCTCCAAATTCCATCTGTTCCTTGCTCTAATTCCTTAATCATTCCTTTTAATTTTTCAGTATCGTCCTTGATTACTGTTCCTTGTATTTCTCTAATTTTCTCATTTAAATCTATCTGCAGATTTAATTTGAGAGAACGTACTCGTCTTGCTTTTCATGATACTTTCGACTTAAAGCATCAGTTACTACATTGGCCTTTCCTGCATGATACTGGATATTACAATCATAATCACTAAGAATCTCCATCCAGCGTCTCTATCTCATATTTAACTCCTTTTTCCCAAAAACATATCTTAGACTCTATGGTCGGTGAAAACAGTAAACTTACTACCATAAAGATAGTGTCTCCAAATTTTAAGGGCAAAAATTATGGCTCCTAACTCTAAATCATGAGTCGTATAATTCTCTTCATAATTCTTAAGTTGTCTAGATGCATAAGCTATAACATTTTGACGTGGCATCAATACACATCCATACCCTAACTTAGAAGCGTCATAATAGACTATCATGTCTTCCGTTCCTTCTAATAACGCTAGTATGGGTGCATTGGTTAACTTTTGCTTTAGAATCCTAAAAGCTTCCTCCTGTTTTGGTCCCCATTCAAACTTAATTGATTTGCAGGTCAATTTCGTTAAGGGAGTAGCTATTCTAGAAAAATCTTGAATAAAACGTCTATAATAACCTGCTAGTCCAAGAAAACTTCTCACCTCCGTCAGTGATTCAGGGACTTTCCACTTAGTAATCGCCTTGATTTTTGTGGGATCTACATGAATTCCTTCATGATTAACTAAGTGTCCAAGGAATTGCACTTCCTTTAACCAAAATTCGCATTTTAAAAATTTAGCGTAAAGCTTTTCTTTTCTTAGCAAATTTAAAAGTATGAACAAATGCTTGGTATGATCCTCTTTACTCTTAGAGTAAATAAGAATATCATCTATAAAGACAATTATGAATTTATCCAGATATGGTTTACATATTATGTTCATCATGTCCATAAATGAGGCTAGGGCATTGGTTAAACCAAATGGCATGACTGTAAATTCATAATGACCGTACCTTGTTCTGAAAGCAGTTTTAGGAATGTCCTCTTCCTGTACTTCCAGTTGATGATATCCTGAGCGTAAATCAATCTTAGAAAAGAATCGAGCTCCTTGCAGTTGATTGAACAGATCATCGATTCTCGGTAGTGGGTACCGATTTTTAATCGTAACCTTATTTAATTCTCGGTAATCAATGCACATACGCATTGATCCATCCTTCTTCTTGACAAACAGGATTGGTGCTCCCCATGGCGATGAACTAGGCTGTATGAAACCTTTCTCCAGAAGTCCGTCCAACTGTTTCTTCAGTTCTTGCATCTCTGTTGGTGCTAAATGGTAAGGTGCATTGGCAATCGGTGTAGTTCCTGGTATCAGCAAGAAATATTGGCGAGTGCATCCCAATTTAATCAAAACAAGCTTTTATCATTTTATAGTATTGAGGGCGATTACAATGTTTATATCTATACAATTACCACCCACGGCACTGTCAATCCTGACTTGTGGTCATGTTACTATTCATAGTATAGTAACAAGTAATGTATACAAAACCCCAACATACTGACTGTAATTGTAGAATACATAGACTCAATCACTGTTATCATAATTTAAAACAATTGAGGTTTGTATAAAAAGGTTTACAAAAATAGATGTACTCACATTGCTGTTTTAGATAATACTACTGCTTTCTGGTGACTTTCTGGTTATAATCTATTAAAATTAAACAATGCACATGTGTTAGTAAGATAACCCAATTTACATTAGCCATACCCCCGAGACAGAACTCCAACGACTGAGTCAGGCAGAGCCTCGACATGCGTTACGGAGTCCTAGATCAATCGGGTAGAGTAACTAATACGTAACCGGAGGTTATAATACTTACAACGAGGCAAAGCTTCGCTTTTTAGGGGTATAATATCGAACAACACTCGCACTATAGCTTTGAGAGAGAAAGAGATTTGAACAAGGGACAACTGAGGACGATGGCCTCAATTTATAGGCTGATCAGTGGTTTTCTCGGGCCCCGCGAGCGCCACCTCTATCTCTCTCACGGCCCGCGAGAGTCCTAGACTAGGTTTTAGCTTTGGCCAGTCACAAGTGTAGGTCATCCAGGTGTCGTGCCACGTGGCACGCTGAGGCTTCGCCAGGTTATACTTGGTCGCGCCCCGCGAAGCCCAGGGTGAACCCTGTCGCGGCCCGCGAGCGACCCGTATAATTTGTTTTATTTGTTATTTAATAATATAAAAGTATTTCAGGCCCGTTTTTCGTATACGGGGTATATTTTAAGACGTATAGGAGTATTTTAATGGTTTTGGGAGAGTTGTTATATAGGTGTTGTTTGTTTTTTCAGAGGTAAAATGTCTGCAATCTGCGGACCATATCTGCAGACATCTGTAGTAGAAGTGGTGGACCAAACCTCTGTAGTCTGCAAGAAGAAGACTGTTTGTTTTTTAACTTCTGCAAGCTACTGAAAAAAACTTAAATTTAAATAAACTGATTTATTAAACTTAAAAGATTTTTTCAACATTCAAATTTAAATAATAGTTATACAATCCTGAAATAATATTCATAACAACACAATAACATTTTTTTAAATTATTTATTCCATACTTCGCATTAACTGCTCAGCAATCTCATCTCGTAACTAAGTCATATATTCCTGATCCGATGCAGTGCCATGTGCTTTAACCTCATCTTCATCAGCATCAACATGCACTTGCCTATTATGTAACGACACATTGGGTTAATCGTATGATCTAAACAACTCATCGCTCAAACCCTCCTTCCTTATAAAATTATGTAACACGAAACATGCAATGGTAATGTTCCTTTGCGTAACCAATGGAAATGGTGTCATCCTTTTCAATATAGGGAATCTTGCTTTCAAGACCCCAAAAGCACGCTTAATGACGTTCCGAAGTTTTGCATGTGCATGGTTAAATTTCTCTTTATTAGTCAATGCACTTCTTCGACGAAAATCTCCAAGCCAATACCTCACATTACGATATGGAGCCATAAATCCTCGTATGTGTGCATACGCAGCATCACAAAGATAATATTTGTCTGTAAAGATATACAATTAATTAGAATATTAAACTAAGTTAGGAATATTTAACAAACCATAAAAATACCTGTTGGTGGAAACGGGAATGGTGCATGTGGATCTGATAATGCCTATGATAATATTCTAGCATCATGTGCTACCCCTTCCTAGCCGACCATAATGAATGTAAAAATCATGTTGAAGTCACAAATTGCTAATACATTTTGATAACAATCCCTTTTTCCCCGTCCTCTATATAAATCTTGTTTACTAGTAGGGACAACAACATGTATCAAAGTTCCATCTAGTGCACCAACCGCTCTTTTAGAAACCCGTCGTAGCCTCTTGTTATGTCCCAGAATGTTTGGATATAGATTGAAAGAAGTTGGTACTATCATATCTTTGTCGAACAACATCATTTTATCCAATTCTTCATAAAAAAATTATGAATTGTTTGCTTTGAGTGTTGAAATCTACACTTGATAACCACATAACATTGATTATGACCAATTATCATCAAAAACATAGCCATCTTCTCCTCAACCGATACATGTTTACTATCCTTTAACGAATAATGTACTCTAAAATGTGCACATAGTCGGACAAAGGATTCACGAGACATACGTAACAATTCAATGAATTGTTTGGGATTTCCTGTCAATAACTCTAACATGTATTTATATCCCGTCATATCTGAATCATTATCTCGCATTCGTTTTAAACCTTTCCTCCAAAAAAAAGCAGACATACAAGTATGTAAGAATGACAAGAAGTAATTTCTTATTATAATCCATTATGATCCTGTGTTAATAAAATATAAATAACAATTATAAACAACCATTAAACATAAAAAACCATTCAACATAATACAATGTTTTCAACATAAACCAAAAGCAATCAATGTTCTCAGCATAACCCAAAGCACCTAATAGTCGTGTTAAGCTGATAATGTTCTTCACTACTTTATTAGCCCTAAACTTTTAGCCGTCATCCTGATCCACCCTCTTAAGACCTCAGGAATATCTGGAAATTTCATCCATGCCTCTCTCATGTCTGAGGACACTCTAAAAATATGAAAAGCAGCTAAGAATAGAGGATCTATCGGGTCTAACCCAACCAACTTTAACTTCTCAGAACATTCAAGAATTGTTGGCCCTTCTTTGCCTTTAATCAAATACTGTAGAGGCTTTTGCATATCAAGTGCTAAATCATCATGGTTGATAGATGATTTTAAGGTTTTTACCCTTTTGTTTAGATTAGGCTCATGAGTAGGCTGAGAAGTGTCGACATCATCTTCTGTGTCATGAAAACGGGTGTCCATAATCATAAGTGATTGGACACGATGACAAGAAGATCCAACCCCTGATGTTCTTTGGGTTGAGGTCCACTTGCAATTCCCAGTGGCAATATTACCATCAAACAATTCGGCACAAATTCTAGAAAAGGCAATGGAACTGTTTTTAATGAGTAGCCTTCGGATGCCCCTAAACCCAAAGTAAAAAAAATGTTATAAGTTTTTCTTTATAGGTACATCTTAAAAAATTATAAATGAACATACCTTCTTAAATTATTCCCATTCCTCGTTCGTTAAGGTAAAAGTATTTGTTTGAGCGTTGTATATGTTACCAGTTTTGTTTTTCAAATACACCCAACCTACGTATTTGGCTTTAAGATTATCATATGCATTCTTCATTTGTTTTTTAGCCAAATCCAAGCCAAACTTTTCCTTAATAACTTTTCCTAAATTATTCCATGAGTCTTTATGCAAACTCAATCCTTTTTACCCAGCATGTCTATCTCATCAATGCAAGTCTCTAATAAGCATTTTAGATGCTCATTTGACCATTTTTATTTCTCCCCCATTTCTATTAATCAACAAACAAGCAATGAACATAATTGGCACAAATCAATTAAGCATAATAACCATTTTATCATAATGAACATCTACAAATTCTAATTACCATTTTATCACAATGAACATCATAATCAAACAACATAATAGGCATGAGTAACAATGAATATCCATAAATTCTAATTACCATTTTATCACAATGAACATCTAAAACAACATAATAGGCATGAATAACAATAAAAAATTCTAATAACAAACACAAAATTCAACAAACTAACACCACAATTCTGAAAATTAACACCAAAAATCTAAAAACTAACACTAAAATTTTGAAAAACTAACATCACAAAATCTATAAATAACCCATAATTCTGAAAATTAACACCAAATTTCTAAAAGTTAAAACAAAAAACTGAAAGTTAACATAAAACATACCTGATTTTGTTGGCTGGAAAAGGAACACTAGTTGGTCACAGTTGATGCCGGTTGTTCAACGATGATGGCGGCTAGTTGTTGTTGATTCGGTTGGCGGTGAAAAGGGAGGAGAGAAGTGGAATGGAAGGACGGTGGGAGGGTGTCGCGGTGAAGAGGAGAGGCGATGCTGTCGGGTGGCGGCGTTGAAGAAGGTAGACGGGGTGAGGGATAGGCGATGAAGAGGTGGACAGTGGGAGGGAGGAGAGGAGTGGAGGACATCGGTGGGAGGGTGGCGGCTGGGAGGAGGAGAAGGGGTGGAGGAGAGGTGCTAGAATTTGTTTGTGAAACACTGTGTTTTGATATTAGGGCAAGAAAAAAGCTTAGAAGAGGACATCCCACATCTGCACCAAAAAGAGGACGCACAGAGGTTTTTAATGAAAGGTCTCCGAGAAAACAAACAGTCTGTAGACCCAAACGTCTGCATGTGGTCTGCGCGACGTAGACATAAGAGGACAAACAGAGCTTTTCCGAAAAACAAACAGTCACACCCCCAAAATAACACCCATGGGAAACCCTACTAGGCGTGTGACAAACCAATAACGAGCCACTAATCATATTAAACCAATCATAAGTTGTTAAATAAAATCATCAATTATTACTGAAAAGTACAGTCAATAAGTTTAAATGAAAACCAACATGTGACACCTCGTAAAATCACGTCCAATGATGTATTGACACGTGTAATAAACCCTAATAAAGTCAAACATTGAATTTAAGGGACTAATTTTTTGAAAAATCGAAAACTTGATTATGAAAGGACTGGAAGTGTTAACCTACCTAAAATAAGTTCCTGAATAACCTCTCACGATGTTTATATTCACAAATGAGCCACTTGATGATTAAGTGTAGCCGTTTACGTAATTAATTGAAAGTTTGCGTAATGAAGGGTTAAAAGCGTTAACATGTTAATTCTTACCTCTGAGTGACCTTTTAACAAACCGGGAGCTTCATGATACTTGATTATACTCTCGGGAATGCCAACTATAGGCCGTCTAAGGTTTTTATGCCTATAAGTAAGGTTACGCGCAACTTTGCAAGTTAGAGGGACTAAAAGTGTCAATATGTTTAATTATACCTCTGAATGACCTTTTAGCGAACCCGAAGCATCGTGATGTTTAATAATACTTTCAAGAATGCCTAATATGGATTATATGAGGCTTCAATGCTATTAGATGATGAGATGCGCAAGTTTGCGCAATAGAGGGACCTAAAGCGTCAACTTTTGAATCTACGCCTTTCGGTGACCATTTAAGCGATCGGGAGCATAGTAATATTTAAATATATGTTTGGGAATGCCCATTATGGGCCATGGAAGGCTTGGATATTATTAAACAACATTTCGCGCTACTTTGCGCAATTAAAGGACTAATTGCGTCAAACTGCAAAAGTATGTCGATTCGTATAGAATCGGACCTTCCGGAATATGACCATAAGTTATACATACCCTAAATATCCCTTACCTAGCTTAGAAATAGGTTTAGAGGTGTTTCGTGCGCAAAAATAAACTTTTAAGTCATGCAAGGACTAAAAGTGTCAAAAAGTGCACAAGTTTGCATTTTCGCGCATATCTCACATTCTGAATATCTCCGGACACCCAAAAATTTATGTAAGCATTAAAATAGTTTATTTTAGTGATCTCCATGATAAAATTTCATTCGTCGCGTAATTTGGACCGTTTTTCGCGTCCGTTCGTGTTTCGTCGTAATTAGACGAACAACGTGACCGTACGGCCAAACGGACCGACATCCGACATGTTTTTAAGCATGTTTCATGTCCCCTATGTTCAAACATCATAGCGGAGCCTTAAAATGAGGTTAACGAGCCTTAAACGTGCCTAAAATGACTTTTAAAGCTCACAGGGACCATTTCTGTCATTATTTGAAAGCTGTTTGCTGATATGGACTGTCAGGCGGGCCGCGAAGCCCTCAGGGGTCCCCTACGCGGGCCGCGAGACCTGCCCAGATGTGGAAAACAGCTGCAGAATTCAGTTTAATGGCTGGTTTTGTTGAAAACTGGTTTTCACTCTCATAGAATTCATTCTAGGGGCTGCCCATGGTATTATAAAACCATGGGTAAGATGTGTATGGTCCAGATTTGATCACATTTATCAAGGAATGATCCTAACGGTCCTCTAAATCCTATATATACCCATTGATTCTTGGTTTTCAATTGCACCATTCCTTCAATCTGCTTTACTCTCTGATTTGTGAGGGTCTTGAACACTTTTGAGAACCTCCCTCAGTCCTTTGGACCCTTTGTAAGTATCCTCCGTGCTTAGTTTTAAATCGTTTAGCATTTTAAACCGAAAAGTCAAGCGTTTTCGATAAACGCTTTGACTTTTAAACGGTTAAGCCATTGTTCGCAACGAACATGGCTACGTGACCGTAATTAGGTAGGTGTTAAACCTTCAAAAGGGCACCTCCTAATTACCACGTTTACTTAGTTTAATTGTCGGGTCAAATAAAAGTCAAACGGGTTAGTTTTAAATAAAATACATAACTATTAATATAAAAGTCACAAAATCAGTTTTCTCACTTTAATAACTTGGTAAATATTAGTTGAACATGCCTAAGCATGATTCAACCCGACAATTCTAAGTATAGGCTTGGTTCGGAACCGAAAGTCGCAAAAATTGACTTTTGCTTTGACTTTCAGTTCTGACCCGATTTAGCTTAGTTTAGATATGCCTTAGGATTCCATTAGGACCATATTATAGGTTAGTATAACCCTCCGAGGTTATACAACTTGGTTCCATAGAAATCCTAGTTCATGCATGTTTCCGTTAAATGCCGAAATGTTGACCGTTATGCCCATTTGACCCTAAAACAAGAATTTTGAAAATGTGAGAGGACAATAATCTTTATTACTGATTTATAAACTTGTCCCTAAAATTTTACATCAGTTTGAGGTCTAGATTAGGAGTTATGCTCATTAGCGTAAATGAAAGGCTTTTTAGTAATTAAACGGCATAATTAGTATATAGCCTATCTAAACCCGATTTTGATACCAAACTTTTTACCTACTGATATAAAATAATATTTTGAGATTTTTGAAGATTTTTATTTATTTTTAGGCTGAGCATAACTTAGAGTTCTAAGCTTTAGTCGGTAATTGTCGGTTTTGCCCTTTTGGGCTATAAAATGAGTTTACAAAACCTTTTGACACCAAAACTTTTTCTACTGATCTAATATAATAAATAAAACATTTTGAGCTTTCTGGAATAATAAAAATATCAGCTTTTCCTTAAAAACCCGGAAATCGCTTAAAACCGTCTTTTTACGCGTTTTAAGCGCATAGTATGTATTAAAACTATTTTATATATATAAGACATGATACCCACTGATATTTTAAGTAAATTATTATAATTTAGCAGTAAGAGTTTTAAACTCAGATTTCCAGATTTGACCTTTAAACCTTATGTGAAATTACCAAAATGCCCCTTCGGTGCATAGTTTGGTTATAAATGATAAAATTCACATATGTGTAATACCCTACTAATATAACTTATTAAATTAAGTATTTTTACTGATTAAATCAGACCTGAAACTCAGATTTATATTAAACCTCTTTTATAACCTTTTAAATGACCAAAATACCCTACGGGGCATAATTTGAGTTTAAATTCGTTTTGGGCATAATGGAAGGTATCCTACTGATATCACAACATATTTAAGGCATATTAACTTAGGAAACATGTTCATGACTCATTTGGTTACCCGTTACGCATTTTCGCGTTCGGATCTGCTTATGTAACTAGTTTGCATAAATTAGCCGAAACGGGTCAAACCTTATCATTTTTATCTCAAAATCCCGAATGTGTTTAGTTTACCCTTATTACACAAGTATACAAGCTTGTCGGGTCTAAACCACATTCTAATCCGGTTCTCGCTTAATCATGCGTTTTGAACCGTATTCTCCTTTAAAACTAACCGGTCTAAGCATAGGCATAATTAAGACCCGTTAGGAATCTAATAGGTTATTAAAAACCTTCGTTCCAGATTTAGGAGCCCAGTAAAAGCTATCTGTACTTGCTGATTTGATACGGCTGGGATTGAATTTATATTTAGCTTAGGTAAATACTTTTAACTTATTTTCCCTATACGGGCTTGGGGTACGGTATATAAAATACCGCTTGGTCAGACATTGCATCTTTAATTGTATTATGGTTAAATCATTGAAATGTCCTGTTTGAAAATGTTTTGTTTGCTTAAAGCCTTTGGGGGGTTAATGACCATGTCCCAGATATCCTTGGCATCATTTTACGAAATGGCCATGACCTAAGCACGGGGTTTAGGCGTACACCCGTCAGTGCCTAAATAAATAATGTGGTGTGTCTATTGATCTTTAACCCGGCACGAACCGGGCTACTGAACGCATAAGAAACATGTAATTCTTTTACAAGTATTATATTCAAATAATTATCCCAAGTTATAAAAAGTTTTGTGCCGTTTGCACTCAAATCAATTTTCTAAAATATTTTCAAAATGAGTCAGTTAATTGTATTTACCAGTGTAAACTGACGTATTTTCCCAAAAAGGCTAAGTGCAGGTACTAAACGGAATAGGCTGGCTACTCCTAGCATCAACAAAGAGTCTCGCAAGCTTAGATGTTAAGATCTGTTGAACAATTATCTTCTATTGATCCGCCTATGGATCCTTTACACTCCATTTGTAATACTTTGATATTACTTCATATCGGATTGTAATATATTAATCTTTTGCTTCCGATGTGCATTTAAATTGTGTTGTTTGACTATGATGATATCAACTACATCACGATACTCCCCACTGGGCCCACCGGTAATACGTGGAAATATCGGGGTGTGACACAACATGTTCAGCGGAAGCAAATAAAAGAAAACATAGTTTAACTGTTTCAAATTAAATGTATGTAATCAATAAACCCATCATTCGTATCCAATCAGCACGACCCATGACCACTCCAGCTACTTCAGACAGCAAGTTCCAAATCCATATAATCTAACGACCTGCGAGCATGCAACAAGTGTATCAGACAACGCTGGTGAGTTCATAGTTTTACAAAAACGTTGGTTACCAAGTGTTTAGTTAATCCATTGAATTTAATTCCGAAAGTAATGTTGATAATACCCCGAATACAAGACGGCTTCTGATTATTTTGCCATTTCTCCAATGCTCCTATCAAAGCATTGGTCATGACCAGGTCATTAGTTCAACACCCGTCCTCCAAGGTACGGGGTGAGGTTGCCAAACCTAAGTAGCGCTACTAACTAATACCATGTTACCTCCCCGGTAACCAAACAACACGGAGGGACTTTAAAGGTGATAGGAAGAGTATATTATCCAACATTCCTGTTTTTACCCAAAAGACTTATCCCTCCCCGGGATACCCACTGACTATCCCAACCACCGGAACGCATGCTCAATAGATGAACTCACCTTTGGTTTGCTCGGCACTTAACAAGTTACTTTACCCGTTCCAGTTAATCGACCAACCCTACCGTGGTTAACAATGTTATCAGTTTCGTAACATACTAAATCATGTATTACACGCAGACTGTATTCATTACCAAGTTTACCATATAACATGAATCAAGTATCCAGTTTGTATACACAGTAACACATAACAGTTGAGTCTACTACTCCCACGAGTGAAACCAAGTTTCTCATCACAAGTAACAAATATGTCTAATACACACTGTCATCTATTAGTTGTATATCATGATGGTTCACACAAAAACCCTAATTACGTGCAATCATACTTTTACTACTAATCATATAGCACATAATCTAACCGTTCCCACTTGGCCCATTACCCAAACAATTCGAATAACCTAATGATCATCTCAATCATCATTCCTCTTAGATTGCTTGATAACAGTTTCATTCCATATGTTTCTATTCATGAATACATAATCATTAGCCACAAGTTTTATGTCAATCTCATGCTCTAGTTTACTAAATCAAGTCATAACCAACGATTAACATAGATCTAATGATTCAACATCACAAAGAGTTATTAATTAACTAACCACAAAAACATTCACTTCGGATCACGCGACAACATCACATAAAGTTTGTATTCGGCATCCCTACACTCGTAATCATACCGGTTCTAGTACGCCTTAATTCACAGTTATTCTTTTACAACTAAATTAATGCCATGCTCATGTATTCATTACCCTAATCATCACATAATTACCACACCTCATCATACCAAGACTCAAGCCAAAACCTACGTATCTATATAACAAAGAATCACAACATAAACATACAATAGGGGACTAACCGAGACACAAGATGGTGGCTGGATCGTGGCAACCAGGATGAAACGGCTTCGAGGGAAGCAGTCTGCCGTCGTCGATCCGAGAGGGGGCAAGAGAACGCTAGGGTTGTTATGATTATACTAATTACGTGACCCCTCATTTAATTGTGTGTGAACCCATGAAGGGTTGGGCTGTGATGTTTGGGCTTGACACAAAGTGTGTCAGGCCCTTTATACTAAACATCTCGTGAAGTGTTCATTTTTATATTCAATTCAAGATAGTGATTTCTTTGGTCCAATTAACAAACACTTCAATTGATTTAGGACAGTAATTCGATCTTGCATGTGATGTGTAAAGATATTTGTCGGCTAGTTGATTTGAAAGGCTTGCATGTGATATCATAATTGTTAGAGTTTTGGTCCAATTAATATCAAAATGTCACGTGATCTGCTTATTGTTTGCATTAAAGGTTCTCGGCCCAAGTGAAGAAGTGTCAGCCCACTAAATTCTTGAATATAAACATGATAACTAACCATGTTTCCACTTGATGAACATGCATCTGAGGCCCAATCAGAATTGATATACATTCATTTCTATCGGCCCAATAATGTTAATCATTTCACATGGTCCAATCAATGGTAAGGTGCATGTGACTTTTGTTTGTTTGATATTGTTAGTTAAATGGATCTGAGAAGTCACGCGAACTGTTGTTGGAGGTCCAATTCAAAAGGAGTGTTGGCTCATACATCTCTTGACCCAATAAAGTGTGTTCAGTTCATTAATACATCACGTGGATATTGTCGACTCACTGAGAATACATAAGTGTTGGTCCAATCATATTTTGGTTGCATCAGTTCATTTGAACTTTATTAAATTACGAAAACAAGACTACAAACAAGTAACGTGTCGGGGTAAGACCTGTGAAAACTCGAGTTGTCACATCATCCCCAACTTGAAAGAAATTTCGTCCCGAAATTTAACAAGTAAATCCAAAGCAGCACGGTGTCAAATCAGGATGACTGTGGATTTTCCTCGGGTACCACATCATCCCCAACTTGAAAGGGAATTTCGTCCCGAAATTCGCCAATGATATCAGAGGTTGATGCAACCGCTTGAACAACTGAGGATGCTAGAGCTTACTCCGATCATTGCGTTCCTACATGAACTCCGGTCCATATCTTGAGTTCTAGTAAATTCTCATGGTTGGAAATTAGACTATGTTAACGAACCTTACTCCCTCGTTTATGTCTTTGATTGACTCCTCGACAACTGAAGCTTGTCTGATAAAGGTATCACAAATGTTTCATCAAACACTGTCTTAGATTCGAGACACAAATGACATTGTGCACGTTACCCAATTCGTCGGGTAACCCGAGTTCGTCGGTCACGTAACCGGTTCTTTCTAGAATTCTGAATGACTTGATATTACGTAAACTAAGTCTGTCACGCTTCCCAAGCGTACCACACCCTCCCAGGGTGAGATTTCCAACATGATACGATCGCTTACAGCGAACTCCCAGTGTTTCCTAAGCTTATCAACTCTCCTGATGGTCACTCGTTGCCGCCAAACGATTTCCAATCCAAGCAATCTCCCCAAGAGTTTCGAGTACAAGTCCTGGACCCGTGATTAGATTGTTATCCACCTCAATCCACAAGGAGATTGGCATTATCATCCATGCAATGTCTCAAACAGAGCGGCATGCATACCAATATAGTAACGGGCTGCAGTAGAACTCACCCAAAGGTAAGTGTCCTTCCAAATGTTTACTAAAGTCAATCACGCACATGCTCACAGCATGTCTGCGTGTGCCAGGATGGTTTGTTACTATGTCCGGTTGTCCTTCAGTGATAAGCAGTGCTCATGTCTAGACGTGAGCCAAGGGTGTTGTGTATTGCCGGTCATAAATCAGGTATAGCTCAAAATCAAAGGTAACAGGAGTTTGCACCTCGTGCCTAAAAGCCGCCTCTCCCCGAGGAATATTCACAAGCTGTGACGACTCGTTAGTGCAAGACAAGCAACGATCACCCAGGTGATATTGTTTGCGTTCTGAGCTTTAGGTTGACCAGAGATAAACCTGTGGCTGTCTGTTCCAATTCTCCAAAAGGGGGTGTTTCTGATTACTGACACAAACCAGGAGGTTTCTGATGTTCCACCTTGACTTTCGCACAAGTCAAATGTCGTTCACATGCCTCGCTTAGTAGGCCTTTAAGCCTAGTCGTCCGTACAGGATCCTTAGATCCTAACATATTCCAGCAAAATTCAGATGACTAGAATGTTGAGGCTGGTGTGCTTCGCTCAGCACAAGTTGTAGGATCGTGTACGGACCCGAAATGAGTCGATCAGAGGCATTCTACACAATATGAAAGGCGAAAACAGACATATTGTGTGTATTTCAGCAAGATGTTCACTTAAACTGTCTTGTATATTGATTCTGATATGATTATAGATCTGTAGACACTTCGACAGAGCTTCGCCATCGGAAACACTCTTGCTAATTCCGTGTCAAATGAATCAGACCTACACCTATATATAGACTAGTAATTCCGTGTGAAACATGCTTCAAATGGAATCATTTACAAATGATATTACATTCAAACGGAATTACCTTGTAATTCCGTGCGGAATTACAAGAACTCTCTTCAAGTGGAATTAGACAGTTCATGCGAAATTAACTTTTGTCTTGATTTCTCGATCTTCGTGCTCTGAGCAATGTAAGACTTGATACAAGATGAAGTCGACAGACGTATGCACCAACAGACTCCCCCTCGGATGTTGACGAGTCTTGAGTGTCGAGTCTTCAACGTCTTCAGTCTTTATCAGTCTGATCGCTCTCTGAAGTATCTGACAGAGTAAGCATCCACAATCTTCTTTCTCTTTCTTCTAGAATCACATCCTGGCTCTGTGCTCTTTTTACAGGTTCAGGATCGAAAACCTGGCTAAACCTGCACATTCTTAACCCAGAAATAAATTTCACAAGTTTAACATTTGACAAATTTATATATCCAAACTCCCCCTCAAATTTATCAAGAATGATTTAACAATGTTAATAACTGATGAACCACTTGTAAGTAATTATTCAAACTTTTTAGTTTAATTTTGACTCCCCCTTAAAACATGCTCATCATGTTTAGCAGTTGGAATTTTGAAAATCAGCTTTCCAACATCAGTTGTCGAAAATCTTTTTGAAATTTTCAAAAGGTTATGCTAAAACACACTGAAAATCTTTTTGGATTTTTTTGAATGAAATGAAATGCAGTAAAGAAATATATACATACAATATTTTTGTGAGTTTGTGTAAGAGGATCATATCAGTTTATGATGAGTCACAAGTACCGTTGAGCTTAGTTACACAGTTAGAATTAAACAATTCACTTAGATTGTCGATATAGTGATCCACTTAAATTTTCACACATATTTCAACTGATTCAGGATATGAATTAGGTGAATTAAGTGTGACAACTGGCACCAAACCGGTAATTTCCATACATTCTAATTACTATTTAAAGATTGCAATTATGTGCTTAAATGTCAACAATGATTGATTTCATTATATACAAGTGAATTCATGCACGTTTATTACTACAAAATGTTGCTTTATGCGTTAACTAGAGCGTTGCGTCAAAAATACTAGTAAACTCACCGGTAAAACACAATATGTCAACAACTCTGCAGAAAGCAGTCAGACATTAGAACTGAGGCCTAGGTGTAGGTCCAACGACAAGAATGCATTAAAACCCAAGAGTACATACAAGGGTTAACATACAGACGCTCCGAAAGCTAAAATACGCACTAAAAGGCACCAGAAACGCACTTTAAGTGCAGAAATTTATTAAATTCAGCTATGACCAGCTTTTAAACATATAAATATCATGCAGAAATTATGTCTTATCATCCAGAATATTTCCCTAAGTGTTGGGAATTAAAAGAGGTACAAAAAGACACTTTGCGGAATAATTAAGCACTTTAACGGAACGGTATCCAACCGAACAACCGGACATTACCCGGGACACCAAATTTTTGTCAAATACTCTGTTTTATTATTTCTGGCTAGTCATGATTCCCGTTTACCATAACACGCATAAAAAAAATCAAATAAATAACATATGGAGGCATAATACTTGGAATCTAACTACCCTTTACAATTTAGTTACAAATTTTACATCCAACCCCCCCCCTAACCGATTTTTGGCCCCATGGACCCCACCCCTAATCATTTCAAATCCCTACCAAATAATACTTCTAATTGGTGATTGGGCCTCCTTTATTTGCTACATTGGCCAAGAAATCACACTCCTTACAAAGAGGGTGGCTTAGATTATCATCATCACTTCAAGATTTACACTCCTCACTCACACTCTCTCTCTCATTTTCGGCTCCCCCAAACCGCCACCATCATCACCATTTTAACATCACCATCTTCATCATATTCAACTTCCATCCAAGCCTTGAAGGTGATTCATGAAGGTTGCAAGTTGAGGAACATTCAAAGGAGCTTTGTTCTAGTCTTGTTCATCATCTTTTCTCACCATCATCTTCACTAAGATTCTACCCTAGCCTTGTGCTAGTAGTAAGTTACTTGTACACCCTTGTTCATCTTGTTTTTGGTGATCAAAAATTGTAGTTTGATGTTTATGTTTAAATCACAAGAACAAGAACACTAAGATGATGAATATGAAACTTTACATGAACTTGAACATAAAAGATTATTTGAAGATGAAATCTTGTTGGATGAGGGTTGGGTTAAATCATGCATGATATTTGATCGTTGGTTTCTTGATAAACCCGTTGTTCGGATATTTGTTAATACGATTTAGTAACGATTTAACTATAAATAAACATGCTGAATTACATTTTCAGCCAACTTAAAATGGCTGTAAACTGATCATTATAACTCGAAAAACTGACTTTCTGAAGCCTAAATTATGTATTTTCGGAAAACGGATCAAATGGCACTGGAATCGTAATTTTTCGAGGTCGTTTACTATTTTTAAAGAACTATTTTTGGACAGCAGCTCAAGCTGCGATTTTACTGCTGAAAAAGTGTGTTGTATTCGGAGTCATAACTTAAAAACTGAGTAGAATCAGCTCATGGAATTTTTACTGTAGATGGTGACTGTTGTCGACGTAAATCCCCCTCTAGAATTCCGTCAATCGGACTTACGATTAATTTTTAGTGAATTATTCTGTAGACTGCAGTCAGAAAGTGACAAATCTGATTGCAGTCCGGTAAATGAATTTCTATAAAATATTGGTAATGAACTGGACCCCGAAATTTTTACACAATAAAATTTGGATCGTATATGACATTCTATAAAAATTTGGGAATTGTTGGAGAAGGTTAACTATTTTATTAAAATGCTCGAAAACAGTCCAGTTTTGATGAATAAAGCTGAAATGACATAAGTAGTATATTGCATGGCTGATTGTCAGGTTAGTTATGTGAGAACAATCTACAGGATATATGTAAAAGAAAATGATATGCTACTTAGCATGGACACCTCCATTTACAAAGGAGACTATGGCGAAATTTTCTGAAAGTCCTAACACTTAGCGAATATTTTCTAGACAAATGTTTGCTAGTGTGTTCTAAACTATGATTTTCGAATACAAATCTCGCCATAATTTTTGTAATAAAAATACACATACAACATACAAGATACATAACTCGGGTGCAAAGTGCAAAATACAAGAAACTTATATTTATTTTTGAGAAAATAATATAAGTAAGACACTTAGTTAAAAATATGAATTATTTTTAACACAAGAAAACATATACATAAAAGACAGTGACTTGTACTTGTACGATACAAGTCTAGTGACTAACGTTAAGAAAACACGTATAGGTCACGACGTTAATTAAGCAAATCCGTGAAGTTTACGATGCAAGGAACGCAAAGTTGTGAGTTCATGCTCCCCCTTTTCTTTTAACTATTTTTAGTTTTATAACTTCGGGGGTGAAATACATGTTACAAATGTACAAATGTTACAATGTTTACAAATGGTAAGATGGAGTACAAAAACATTCAATGTGAAACATTCTAGATCATGTCTCGAATAGGGTACCATAAGCACCATTAATCAACGTATACATTCAGACCGCGGAACAAAAGGTTAGATCTAATGGGTTTCAGGCAACCCCACTCTTGGCCTACTTCTACCAATGAGTGCTTCTGTGTCTCAGTCAAAGTCGACAAAAATGCCTAGGTTTGGTGGCTTCCTATGTCGTGACACATGTTAGTGGCCTTGCAAACCACTAGCGATCTCACACATTCAAACAGTCATAGTACTCAGTTATAGATACATGTTATAAATACATTCAAACAGTCATAGTACTCAGTTACAGATACGTTTTACGAATTGCATTCAAACATTCATACATTCTACAAGTTACATACTATGTTTTCATTCAAGTATTTAAACATTCAAAACAATCACTGCATGAATTCACACCAACATTATGTTGACGTTTTTCCAAAAACTCACATGTATTTCAGGTAACTAGGATGGATGTGCGCGCGGTTTTACTCATGCTCTTGGATGTCGCTATGTTTATCGTTAAATAAAGTTGTAACTTTTAAGACAATATGCTATCTCGTGTTGTAAACACTTGACTTATGTTTTCAGTAATGTAATGTTTGAAGTTATTTTTGAGCATGTAGTATGTTTACCTTTTGTATGCAATGAGAACCTTTCATGATCACACCTCGTGCTTCCGCCGCAGAAAGGGGTGTGACAGATTGGTATCAGAGCTACGATTGTAGTGAACCAGGATTCCTTCTCGAGTCTAGACTACAATCACTAGGATCCTTTCACAAAAACGACTTTTCAAAAAGTTTTCATTGCATAAAACTTTCCGCGACATCCACTACCTGAAACTGTTTACAAGAGTCTAGAAAAGACACTACAAGACTTAGGGTGCACTGGAATAGCACTTGTCTATGACTAAGAATTACTTGAGATTATGTGTGATAATTGCTAAATGCATATACTAGAAGTAGAATGCCACAAGTACACGTGACTTTACCTGAAAACAATGGCCTATCTGAAGGAAGAGATACGAGGATGAAACGAACTGTGCGGACTGTGCAAGGAGTTACGTAATTATGGATGCATACATAATTATGGAATTCAGTGCACAGAAATCACAGCAAGTCTTGTCACGTATAGATTTCCTCAAGTGTAAGAAAAGGTCAAATGTGAACACCAGTCTATTAAATACTCTACTGGAGTAATAATTGTTTGATGTCACTTATGTGATATATGCCTGTGAATATATATACTACTACTGTCTAGTATGACGATATCAAACAAATGCCTAAACCTATTGCGTTCTTTCAGAACATGGCACCAAGAAAAACTGTAAACGCTCGTGATAAACCTCCTCCCCCACTGCCAAAAACTGTTGAAGAGCTGAACGCTCTACTGGAGGAAAGAATCTCCGCAGCCATCGCCCACTACGAGGCAACCCGTACTGCAGACAGTGGTGGACCAAGCAATGCCAGGCGTAATGGTAATGGAGATTCATCTGGAGGAAACGCAGCTCAGGGCTGTACTTTCAAGCAGTTTCTCGACTGCAAACCAATGAACTATGACGGCATAGGAGGTGCAGTAGCGTTTGTACGCTGGACGGAGAAAACTGAGGCCACTATCCGCATGAGCAAGTGTACCGCGGACTAGCAAGTCACTTTTACTACTGGGTTGTTTGTCGATGAAGCTTTGACCTGGTGGAACTTGCAGGTCCAAACCTTGGGCGATGATGCCACTTATGGCCTAACTTGGGATGAACTAAAGGAAAGAATGAGAGAGAAGTATTGCTCTCGTGCTGAACTCCAAAGATTGGAAACTGAGTTCTGGCACTTGACCATGGAAGGTGCTGACATTAATGGGTATACTCGAAGGTTCCACGATCTGTCTAGAGGGGTTCCCTACATGGTGACTCCCGAGTTTCAGCGCGTTGAACGGTACATTTGGGGACTGGCCCCAGAATTTCGTGGCATGGTAACATCGGCCAAACCTCATACAATCACCGAGGCTATAACTCTGGTTGTCAGCATTACTGAAGATTGTGTTCGTATGAAGAAGTTATCGTTAAACCCAACTGAAAAGACAGAGATGCATGCTGAGTCGTCTGGTGACAAGAAGAAGAAGCATTCAAATCTGAACCAAGCAACCCGCAGCAACAACAAGGGTTCGAACAACAAGAAGCGTGACACTAACCCACCTAGGGAGGCAAAAACCTTCGCAGCTGCAAATGAGTCTGGAGCTAAGAAATACCAGGGCACTCTACCCAAGTGTGACCGCTGTGGCTTTCACCATGTGGGAAATTGTCGCGTTGGGAAGTGCGAGAACTGTGGAAAGCCAGGCCACCGTACCGAGGATTGTTGGGGTAAAGGTATTGGAGGCCGCAATGGTAATGGTAATGGAAACAATGGTGGAAACGGCAACGATAACCGGAATGGTAATAGAGCTGGGCGTAACCAAGGATGCTTCAGTTGTGGAAGCAATGATCATTTCATGAAAGACTGCCCAAAGGGAAACAATGCTCAGGATCGAGCATTTGTAATTGGAGCTAGGGACGCACGCGAGGACCCTAATGTGGTCAACGGTACGTTCCTCATTAACAATCACTTTGCATCCATACTATTTGACACTGGCGCCGATTATAGCTTCATGTCTGTGGAATTTAAACGCATGCTTGGAATAGAATCTAGTAGATTAGAAATTCCTTATTCCATAGAACTAGCCAATGGTAAACTTGTTGAGTAGGGCGAAGTTATTAGAGGCTGCACACTAGAACTTGGTGAACGAAGATTTAGCATCGACCTCTTACCTATTCAATTGGGTAGCTTCGATGTAGTGGTCGGAATGGACTGGTTGTCCAAGAATAAAGCTGAAGTTATTTGTCATGAGAAAATCATTCGCATCCCTTTAGCGAATGGTGAAACTCTCATTGTGCATGGAGAAAAATGAGACGCGCCTCTGCGAATCATCAGCTGTATGAAGGAACAGAAGTGCTTAAGGAAAGGATGTGTTGCTTTCCTAGCGCATGTTGTAGACAAGAAGGCTGAGGAGCCGAAACTCGAAGACATTCCGGTGGTGAAGGAATTCTCTGATGTTTTTCCTGAAGATCTGCCAGGACTACCTCCGCAACGACAAGTCGAATTCCGTATAGACTTGGTTCCAGGAGCCGCTCCAGTAGCCAAGGCACCCTATCGACTTGCACCATCCGAAATGCAAGAATTATCTATACAACTCCAGGAGTTGTTGGATAAAGGATTCATAAGGCCAAGCTTCTCACCTTGGGGAGCTCCAGTGCTGTTCGTGAAGAAGAAGGATGGAACTCTGCGGATGTGTATTGATTACAGAGAACTAAACAAACTCACAATCAAGAATCGGTACCCGCTACCGAGGATAGATGACTTATTTGATCAGTTGCAAGGATCAAGCTATTATTCCAAGATCGATCTTCGATCTGGATACCATCAGTTAAGAATTCAAGAGGAAAGCGTACCCAAGACTGCATTCAGAACACGCTATGGGCACTACGAATTCCTTGTGATGCCATTCGGACTGACGAACGCACCAGCGGTCTTCATGGATCTGATGAACCGCGTATGCAAACCATATCTCGATAAATTCGTGATTGTATTTATCGATGATATCCTGATTTACTCACAAACGAAAGACGAACATGAGCAATACCTCAGAACCATACTGGAACTACTGAAGAAAGAGAAACTCTATGCAAAATTCTCAAAGTGCGAATTCTGGATTCGCGAAGTACAATTTCTGGGTCATGTTGTGAACGAGAAGGGCATTCATGTAGACCCATCCAAGATAGAAGCAATAAAGAGTTGGGAAGCTCCCAAAACCCCAACTGAAGTTCGTCAATTTTTGGGCTTAGCGGGCTATTACAGACGATTTATTGAGAATTTCTCAAAAATAGCTCAACCACTGACTTCCCTTACGCAAAAAGACAAGAAGTACGAATGGGGTAACAAGCAGGAAGAAGCCTTCCAGCTACTCAAAGATAAGCTATGCGATGCACCAATACTATCATTACCCGAAGGCACGGAAGACTTCGTAGTATACTGTGACGCTTCACGACAAGGTTTGGGTTGTGTGCTTATGCAGCGCCAAAAAGTCATCGCTTACGCTTCAAGACAATTGAAGGTACATGAAAGGAACTATACCACTCACGATTTAGAACTCGGCGCGGTGGTATTCGCCTTGAAGATTTGGCGACACTATTTATATGGTACTCGATGTACAATCTTCACAGATCACAAAATCCTACAACACATATTTGATCAAAAGGAATTAAACATGCGCCAGCGGCGATGGGTCGAGCTGCTAAATGATTACGACTGTGAGATTAAGTACCATCCTGGAAAAGCGAACATGGTAGCAGACGCGTTAAGCCGGAAGGAAAGGGTTAAGACCCTAAGAGTTCGAGCGTTGGAAATGACGATTCGAACGAACCTCGTTGCATGCATTCGTGATGCACAACAAGAAGCCCTTAAAATGGAAAACCGTAAAGTTGAATACCTGCGGGGTATGTTGAAATATATGGTTCCAAATGAAGAGGGAGCCTTATACTTTAAGAAACGTATTTGGGTTCCACTCTATGGTGGCATACGAGAAGTCGTCCTTGATGAAGCACACAAGTCGAGATACTCGATCCATCCAGGATCGGACAAGATGTATCAAGACCTAAAAGAATACTATTGGTGGCCGAGACTCAAGAGCGATGTTGTTGTTTATGTTGGAAAATGCCTAACCTGTGCTAAGGTTAAGGCTGAATATCAGAAACCATCCGGCCTACTACAACAACCAGAGATACCCATGTGGAAGTGGGAGCAAATCTCAATGGATTTCATCACAAAATTACCCAAGACCCCAAGAGGGCACGATATGATATGGGTGATAGTCGGTCGGTTAACGAAGTCTGCGCACTTCCTACCGATCCGTGAAAAAGACAGCACAGGAAAGCTTGCCGAGATATACTTAAAAGAAATTGTGGCACGTCATGGAGTGCCTATCTCAATCATTTCAGACAGATATGGACGCTTTGTCTCAAGAATCTGGCAATCCTTTCAGGAAGCCTTTGGATCGCAGTTAGATCTAAGCACGACTTTCCATCCTCAAACAGACGGCCAGAGCGAACGAACCATACAAACGTTAGAAGATATGCTTCGCGCATGTGTCATGGACCTGGGCGGCAGCTGGGATACTCACCTACCTTTAGTTGAGTTTTCCTACAATAACAGTTATCATACAAGCATAAAAGCCGCACCGTTCGAAGCTCTGTATGGCCGCAAGTGCCGATCGCCCTTATGTTGGGCAGACGCGGGAGATAAACGCATGGTTGGTCCTGAACTTGTACAAGAGATAACCAACAAGATCACGCAGATCCGAGAGCGCATTAAGGCGGCTCGAGATCGACAAAAGAGCTATGCTGATCTAAAACGAAAACCATTAGAATTCGAGGTGGGAGACAAAGTGTTGTTAAAAGTCTCACCTTGGAAGGGCGTAGTAAGATTTGGAAAACGTGGAAAGCTGAATCCACGATACATCGTACCATTCAGAATCTTGGAAAGAATTGGTACCGTGGCATACAAGTTGGAATTACCGGAAGAACTGAATGGAGTACATGATACGTTCCATGTATCCAACCTCAAGAAGAGTCCAACACAAGAAGACGTAATCATCCCTGCGGATGAAGTACATATTGATGACGCCCTCCGATTTACAGAACAACCCGTTGAGGTTACAGACTGGAAAGTCAACAAGACCAGGAGGAGCACTATTAAACTTGTTAAAGTACATTGGAAATTTAAGCACGGACCCGAGTACACATGGGAACGTGAAGACCAGTTCAAAGAAAAGTATCCCCACCTATTCAAGAAGACTCCTGCGAGAGTTAGTTCAGCCTGAATTTCGGGACGAAATTCTTTTAACGGGGGGAGACTGTGACAACTGGCACCAAACCGGTAATTTCCATACATTCTAATTACTATTTAAAGATTGCAATTATGTGCTTAAATGTCAACAATGATTGATTTCATTATATACAAGTGAATTCATGCACGTTTATTACTACAAAATGTTGCTTTATGCGTTAACTAGAGCGTTGCGTCAAAAATACTAGTAAACTCACCGGTAAAACACAATATGTCAACAACTCTGCAGAAAGCAGTCAGACATTAGAACTGAGGCCTAGGTGTAGGTCCAACGACAAGAATGCATTAAAACCCAAGAGTACATACAAGGGTTAACATACAGACGCTCCGAAAGCTAAAATACGCACTAAAAGGCACCCGAAACGCACTTTAAGTGCAGAATTTTATTAAATTCAGCTATGACCAGCTTTTAAACATATAAATATCATGCAGAAATTATGTCTTATCGTCCAGAATATTTCCCTAAGTGTTGGGAATTAAAAGAGGTACAAAAAGACACTTTGCGGAATAATTAAGCACTTTAACGGAACGGTATCCAACTGAACAACCGGACATTACCCGGGACACCAAATTTTTGTCAAATACTCTGTTTTATTATTTCTGGCTAGTCATGATTCCCGTTTACCATAACACGCATAAAAAAATCAAATAAATAACATATGGAGGCATAATACTTGGAATCTAACTACCCTTTACAATTTAGTTACAAATTTTACATCCAACCCCCCCCCCCCCCCTAACCGATTTTTGTCCCCATGGACCCCACCCCTAATCATTTCAAATCCCTACCAAATAATACTTCTAATTGGTGATTGGGCCTCCTTTATTTGCTACATTGGCCAAGAAATCACACTCCTTACAAAGAGGGTGGCTTAGATTATCATCATCACTTCAAGATTTACACTCCTCACTCACACTCTCTCTCTCATTTTCAGCTCCCCCAAACCGCCACCATCATCACCATTTTAACATCACCATCTTCATCATATTCAAGTTCCATCCAAGCCTTGAAGGTGATTCATGAAGGTTGCAAGTTGAGGAACATTCAAAGGAGCTTTGTTCTAGTCTTGTTCATCATCTTTTCTCACCATCATCTTCACTAAGATTCTACCCTAGCCTTGTGCTAGTAGTAAGTTACTTGTACACCCTTGTTCATCTTGTTTTTGGTGATCAAAAATTGTAGTTTGATGTTTATGTTTAAATCACAAGAACAAGAACACTAAGATGATGAATATGAAACTTTACATGAACTTGAACATAAAAGATTATTTGAAGATGAAATCTTGTTGGATGAGGGTTGGGTTAAATCATGCATGATATTTGATCATTGGTTTCTTGATAAACCCGTTGTTCGGACATTTGTTAATACGATTTAGTAACGATTTAACTATAAATAAACATGCTGAATTACATTTTCAGCCAACTTAAAATGGCTGTAAACTGATCATTATAACTCGAAAAACTAACTTTCTGAAGCCTAAATTATGTATTTTTGGAAAACGGATCAAATGGCACTGGAATCGTAATTTTTCGAGGTCAGTTACTATTTTTAAAGAACTATTTTTGGACAGCAGCTCAAGCTGCGATTTTACTGCTGAAAAAGTGTGTTGTATTCGGAGTCATAACTTAAAAACTGAGTAGAATCAGCTCATGGAATTTTTACTGTAGATGGTCACTGTTGTCGCCGTAAATTCCCCACTGGAATTCCGTCAATCAGACTTACGATTAATTTTTAGTGAATTATTCTGTAGACTGCTGTCAGAAAGTGACAAATCTGATTGCAGTCCGGTAAATGAATTTCTATAAAATATTGGTAATGAACTGGACCCTGAAATTTTTACACAAATTTGGGAATTTTTGGAGAAGGTTAACTATTTTATTAAAATGCTCGAAAACAGTCCAGTTTTGATGAATAAAGCTGAAATGACATAAGTAGTATATTGCATGGCTGATTGTCGGGTTAGTTATGTGAGAACAATCTACAGGATATATGTAAAAGAAAATGATATGCTACTTAGCATGGACACCTCCATTTACAAAGGAGACTATGGCGAAATTTTCTGAAAGTCCTAACACTTAGCGAATATTTTCTAGACAAATGTTTGCTAGTGTGTTCTAAACTATGATTTTCGAATACAAATCTCGCCATAATTTTTGTAATAAAAATACACATACAACATACAAGATACATAACTCGGGTGCAAAGTGCAAAATACAAGAAACTTATATTTATTTTTGAGAAAATAATATAAGTAAGACACTTAGTTAAAAATATGAATTATTTTTAACACAAGAAAACATATACATAAAAGACAGTGACTTGTACTTGTACGATACAAGTCTAGTGACTAACGTTAAGAAAACACGTATAGGTCACGACGTTAATTAAGCAAATTCGGTGAAGTTTACGACGCAAGGAACGCAAAGTTGTGAGTTCATGCTCCCCCTTTTCTTTTAACTATTTTTAGTTTTATAACTTCGGGGGTGAAATACATGTTACAAATGTACAAATGTTACAATGTTTACAAATGGTAAGATGGAGTACAAAAACATTCAATGTGAAACATTCTAGATCATGTCTCGAATAGGGTACCATAAGCACCATTAATCAACGTATACATTCAGACCGCGGAACAAAAGGTTAGATCTAATGGGTTTCAGGCAACCCCACTCTTGGCCTACTTCTACCAATGAGTGCTTCTGTATCTCAGTCAAAGTCGACAAAAATGCCTAGGTTTGGTGGCTTCCTATGTCGTGACACATGTTAGTGGCCTTGCAAACCACTAGCGATCTCACACATTCAAACAGTCATAGTACTCAGTTACAGATACATGTTATAAATACATTCAAACAGTCATAGTACTCAGTTACAGATACGTTTTACGAATTGCATTCAAACATTCATACATTCTACAAGTTACATACTATGTTTTCATTCAAGTATTTAAACATTCAAAACAATCACTGCATGAATTCACACCAACATTATGTTGACGTTTTTTCCAAAAACTCACATGTATTTCAGGTAACTAGGATGGATGTGCGCGCGGTTTTACTCATGCTCTTGGATGTCGCTATGTTTATCGTTAAATAAAGTTGTAACTTTTAAGACAATATGCTATCTCGTGTTGTAAACACTTGACTTATGTTTTCAGTAATGTAATGTTTGAAGTTATTTTTGAGCATGTAGTATGTTTACCTTTCGTATGCAATGAGAACCTTTCATGATCACACCTTGTGCTTCCGCCGCAGAAAGGGGTGTGACATTAAGAACTTAAACTCATTCATGTGTCCCACCTCTTGAATATACTCCCGTATCCAGATCCCAATATTCAGTCTTACAGGTGAGTATACCACAGATGATATCTGTAAAGGGTTAGATGCGAGGACCGTGAGAGCTCAGGTCAGAACTTCCGTTCAGCAGAGAGATGACGGCTTCGACTTTTGGTGGGTCCCCTTTAGAGGATCTTTTTTACAACAGCACATGATTAGCATTTTTCAATGTTTCATCATTTTTTGTACTGAGGGCAGACTTTTATTTCAAGCAAGCGTAAAGTATTATCCGGGGACTAGGCCATTGCTTCCGCATTATCAGAAGTCCCGGGATAATACCCCAGATATCACTGAGCATAAAGACCTAGTATCTCAGAAAGAGGGATCCTTCAAACGAAATTTCAGGGGTTACCTATATATCCAAGTAGTGTTCCCCACGAAATAAGCAAGTTTGAATTTAAGTTTATATCCCGAAAAAGCTTACTAAATGTGTAAAAACCTATCGGCATATCATCAGTGAGACCGTTTAACGCTATTTAAACATTACATTTCTTTAGCATACTGTAACTGTCTACTGATGTACTATCATTTCCTCTTTTTCACAACAAAACTCATTTTGTATTTTATCATGTTTTTGCCTTTTCAAATTTTCAAATGTTTTTGGATTTTCTGAAAATTCTTACTCCCCCTAAAATTCAAACACATTTAAAGAAACTTTGAAAACAAACCGTACAAGTAAAATGACAACTGATATCAAATCGCCATCCATTTGGCATAAACAATCAGAACTCCCCCTTACAACAAAACATTTTCCCATTGTGATTTCAAAACACTTAAGTTTGTTTTAATCAAATGGTTTTTCCAGAAAATAAGTTTTGTTGATTTCATAAAATCATTTGTAGGTTAGGGGATTAATTCATCACCTTGTTCATTTTACCACTTGAAATATTTAACAATTTTTAGATTTCAAACACCAAATATCACTTGTAGAAAATCAAGTACAACTTAATGTCCCAGATTTACCACTTGTAAGACGAAATATCACAAACATGAATTTCTCAAGAAAGATGCCGATTCCTGCTCCACAATTACCAACTTGGGAGCTCCGGCAAGTCAGGGTTTTTAAGTAAAGAAAATATCCACCCAAGCCTGACCAGCCTTGGATGATCTTAATTCCTCTGCAGTTGGGTTATAAGTTGCTTTCTTTGTCGCATAAAAATCTTTAACCCCTTTGGCCTTCCCCTCGACCATCTTCCCAAAAATCTTTTCACATTTCCATTAAAAACTTTCTCAACATCAAATTCTTTCTTCTCAGAATAAAATTGATTTGAGATCTCAACTTTTCCGATCTTTGATTTTAAATTCTCAGCCCGCAATGGTGGAAAATGAACATCATCCAAAGACGGAACTGAGTTTTCACCATTTTTAACAACTTGTGACTCCTCTGATTTTGTGGAATCAGATTTATCGCCAACTTTCTCATAAAACTTCTTAACAACCCACATTTGGTTGTCATGTTCAGCTCTCTTTTTATAAAATCTTGTCTTTGAACACTCACCAACTTCATATGTTGAATTTTCAAAAATTTTAAATTTTTCAGTTGGTGGTTCAGTTTTATCAACAACTATGTCTTTCAGTTTAGCAGAAACTTCCTGTTTAGTTTTTGTAGTTGACTGACAATTCCATGCAATGTGACCAGCTTCATTGCATCTAAAACAGGTTCTGGTTTCTTTCTTCTGATAAGCTCCATTCTTCAGTGTTTCTTGCTTCTTGGCAAGGAATTCTCTGTTTGATTGTTTCCAGAATGAGCTCTTTGATTCCTCTTCACAGCTTGTCCCTGAAACAAATTTTGGATTTGTTTTAGAAATTTTCTCATTTTTATAATTTTCAGGTGGAATAAAACCAAGTCCTTTATTTTTGAAATTACCGTTATGGTTTGGTTTCTTTCGACAACCTGAACCAGAACTATAACCCTTTTTCTTATTTAAACGTTGTTGAACTCTTGAGGTGTACTTTTTAGGTTTTTCATTAAGATTTACATCTTTTATTTAAGAAATATTAATTTCTGTTAATTTGAAAACCTTGTTGATCATTTATAGTTTAACACCTCTTATTGGAAATTCCTCATCAGAATATAATTTGTCTGAATCATTCAAAGTATAAGCAACTTTGAATAGTTCATCATTCAAATTAGATTTTGATAAAAGAAATTCTTTATTATACACCCGTTTAACCGACGACTTTGGACTGTTGACTGATGATGATCTCTGACTTTCAGACTCAGACTTTGACTCCGACTCCTCATCTGTATCCAACACTTGATCGACCACCTTTTTTATTAACTCAGACTCATGATCAGTGTCAGACGATGTGAACGTAACGTCAATATTTTCTGGTAACTCGTCAGTTGTTTCAGATTTTAACTCTATATTGACAGCCTTTTTGACTTGCTCCTCATTCGGTTTTCTAGGAGAATACCCTTCCCAAATTGGAGGCAGACACTTGTTATAACTAACACTCTGCTTCTTACCAGTATCCTTCTTCTTTGGCTTCTCATCATCTTGAAATGCTTCAAAACCTGCAACAGTTGGATAAATTCGATCAATAATATAATCAGAACTAGTATAACTTTGTAATAACCGTCTGATTCTTTCGTTTTCTATCTTTTCATTTTCCAACTCCCGTTGTAACTTTGCACATTCTTCAATGTAATGATTAATCTCCTTCTGCTTTGTCATCATCACAGCATTCATCATAATCAACGCATCTTCTCTTTCTGAATTAGTCTTTTGTAGACCAGTTACTGTTCTGTTTAGCACATCATACGATTCTTTCACATAATTGAGATTGAACAATAATTGTTCTTTCATCTTTTCTTGCTCACTCAGTTTCTCATCTTTTTCTGCACATTGCTTGCAAGATTCTAAACACTTTAAGCAAGGCTTGATGACTTCCACAATCTTTTCAACTTCGATAATCTTCTCAACCTCAATCACTGTTTTAGCTTCAATCACCTTCTCAGCTTCAATCACTGTTTCAACTTCAATCACCTTCTCAGCTTTACCATTCCTCTCAGCAATATTAACTTCCTTCATCTTTTTCAACTCTTTTGCTGCTTGTTTCTTCTTCAATTTCTCCAAGCGATCTGCAAAATAAAATTGAAAACTTTCAGGAGATAAATGAGTTTTTGCAACATTAATATGTCTTTCTTCCTCATCATCACCACTGTCATCAGTTTGTGATTGATCAAAATCTATTGTCTTTTCAGAACTATCATCTGAATAACCAGAATCAGATGGTGTTTGATCAAAAACAGTTGCTTCTTCTGAACTTTCATCGGATGAAACATATTCTTCTTTTTTATTCTTCTCATGAACACCAATCATTTTCATCCATTCTATAAACAAATCAGGCTTTTGAACTATCTTTGCAATGAGTGCTACTATTTTTGAATCAGGTGGAATGTATTTATCCCATCTGAAGCCTTCTGCCACCTTTTCATCATCTTGATCAATGATGCCATAATAAGCTTTCTTATTTGCATCTTCAATCATCCTAGCATGTGCAGTTTGTGGTTCTTTTTGTTGATGTGGTTGATGAGCAACCTGTTGATATAAGGCTTTTCGATAGTAATCATCTTTTCCAAAAGGATTCTTTGTTCCACTAGCTTCCTGATTTTTGCATTATCTTTTGAAATGACCTTTCTCTCTGCATCGAAAACAAGTAACTTTAGATTTATCAAAACCCAAAGTAGAAACATGTGCATCCAAGAAATCATTTCTTCCTGTAATCATTTTGAACTTTTCAGCTCTTCTCAAGACACTAGCTAAGCATCATTTGATGTCCATGAGCTCCATCTCTTCAGCGTCTATCTGATCGTAATCCTCTTTCGTCAGCATAGGATTTCTGATTCTTCTTGCAACCAAACCTTCATAGGATTGTAGCACAGTTGCAAGTAACGCCATGTGATCTTTTTCAATTTCTTCAGAAAAACTTTGACCATCTGGAAGATTTAATGCAATATTACACTGTATGTGACAATTGTGTTCTGTAATCAATGTACGATGTAAAACAATGATGATTATTAATAAAACAATGTGCTTTGGTGTTATTATATGTGTTTTGATGTTATTATGTGTGCAATTATGTTTGGTGATTTTGCAATTCGATTCGATTCCAATTACAAGCTTTAAATCGCGTTCTGGAAGGTTATACGCAAACTGGTGCGTAAACGCAGTCAGTATAACGCGACAAACACTCCGGAATAGTGATATAGGCTTAACATACCTTAAATAACCTCCACATAACTTAGAAATAAGTTTTGAATGGTTTGGTGTGTCGAAATCAACTTTGTTCGATCGCAGGGACTATTTGTGTCAAACTGCGAAACTATGCCGATTTGTATAGTAACGAACATTCCGGAACTTGATCATAAGTTAAACATACCCTAAATAACCTTTACATAGCTTAGAAATAGGCTTTGAGGGGTTCGGTGTGCTAAAATAAACTTTATGCTCATTCAGGGACTAAAAGCGTCAAAAAGTCCACAAGTTTGCACTTTCACGCATATCTTACGTTCTGAATACATCCGGACATCCAAAAATTTATGTAAGCATTAAAATATTTTATTTTAGTGTTTGGCATGATAAAATTCCATTCGTCGCTTAATTTGGATCGTTTTTGCGTTCGTTACGACTTCCGTCGTAATTAACCGAACAACGCAACCGTACGGCCAAATGAACGGACATCCGAGATATTTTTGAGCATGTTTCATGTTCCCTGTGCTTTAACATCCTTGTGAAGCTTAAAAATGGGCTTGAAGGGTGTTAGAAGTGCCAAAACACGACGATACGCGCACAGGGGCCTGTTCTGCCAAATTTCAAACTTAGCTGGTCTGCACAAGGCTTACGGACCGTAAGCCTCTAAGCCATACAGTCCGTAAGCAGGGGCCAGATGATCAGAAGCTTCTAAACAGCCTGTAAACAGCTGTTAAGCACCTCTAATCCCAAATGCACTTGGCTCTTCCTGATGATGGGGGGCCAATTTGATGTACCATAGTATTTCAACAAGTGTAGGGGTGAGATTGAAGCACGATTTTCAAGAAACGATCTTAACGGTTGTCCATTTACTATAAATACCCACCTTATGTTTCACTTCTTCCTCACAAATCTGATCTAAAGTGCTCTAAGTTGAAGCCTTTGCTTCATACCTGAGCTATTTGGATCGAGATTGCTTGCGGGGACCCGTTGTAAGTGTTCCTTCGTTCTTTTCCATTCGTTTTAGCGTTAAAGTCAAACTGTGTTTGACTTTCTGCATTGACCAGTTTATGGTCAATGTGAAGTTCGTTTGAACTTCATAACGTGAGTGTAATCACGATGGTTATAGCCCCTAATGACTATACCTACTGATTACCACGTTATCTAGGCTCAGTGACGAGTCGTAGTTTCGGCCAAAATACGCATTTACGCGTATTTTGTAACCAAACTAATTTAGGATATCAAAACCGTTTGTTTTGATATCAAAACCTGTTTTCTAACTTAACTAAACATGTTTTAGCATGTTTAGCTCGACACTTTTTAGTGTAGTGCTTGTGTAGAGTCGTAAGTCAAAGCGGACTAAACACCCGCTTAGACTTCCGAACACGACCCGTTTGGTCGATCATTAGGATCCGACCAAACATGGTTAGTGACCATAGTAGTATAGGGAATAACCTTTCGAGGTTATACCTTATGGTCACCTAGTTTAGGTAGTTGTATGATAAGTAGTTTATATGCCTTAGGTAAATTACCAGAATACCCTTTTCATGTATAATTGGTAATTTAGCATATGTAACCTAAAATTTTGTCACATAACTGATTATACAACATGATTAGACTTGTATAGGCATATAATACTTGTCATAGGACTAGTTAGACGTCTCGAACGCGCTTTGCGCGCACGACGTGTTAAAGTAGCGTAAGCTACCTTAATGGGTCGCGATGGGTCGAAAGCACTTAGGCTAGGTTTCATTTAGAATGTAGGCTTTGTTAAACCATATCACATGAGTTCCAACACTCATTTGGTTTACAAGACCTCATTCTGTCCGATCTTCCGATTTAGGCGTCTATTGTTTGACTAATGGTTCGATTACTAGGTGCTGCTTGATTTCTCTGGTTTACTCGAGTTTGTTGAAGTACTATTGATTGAGGATACCTTGCACTACATGTGAGTACATAGTTCCCCTATTTTACTGTTTTCAAATGTTTTGGGGTGATTCATATGTACATAATGTTTTCAAGGTTTAAACGATGATTTCAAAAACGAATAGAACGATTTATACTAAACTAATAACGATTTCGATAATGTGAACGAACTTGTTGGTTGTAGTTACATAACGAATGACATTCATTAACTTGGCCGAACCGACCAGTATTAGGTTATGGTACCATAGGATCCGACAAATCCCGTTATTTCACTATACCCATGGTTATGTGTGGGTGTTGTGGGTAACGACTGAATCTGATGATTGTTAACTTACCCTTTGGAGGTTTGTTAATGCGAGAACGATTGGGACGATGAACGAGTCACAAAGGTTTGAATGTTATTAGCGAGATGACCATATATAAGTTTCACAATTAAAACAAGAACGATTTGAACGATTGAACGATTTGAACGATTAAACGATTTAAACGAGTAAACGATTCGGAAACGATGTTAAACGATTTGGGGTAAACGATTGAATTTTGGTTAGTGTTTAGATAACGAGACGGGTGTAATGTAGTGAAAACATGGTAGATACGCCGCTGGTACTTCTTATATATAAGTGTTTTCAACATATTACATGCCGTGGCGTTATTTAGTTCACTTGGGTAAACGATAGTGAAACGATGTCACACAACGATGTTTTCAAACAATATACAAGTTTTATTTACAAGTTATTACGAGATGTTTTTTTTTTTCAATTTGCCTTACTAAAACAAATGTTTTTGGGTTAAGAATCATGGCTACGAGGATTTCTAAACCATAACCATCTTGATTTGAGTTGGTTAATTTAGTTGCAATATAATACTCTTTTCAAAACAAGGTTTTTAATAACTATTGCAACATTTAAAATAGACATGAATCCGACACTCCTATAAAACCTATGTACTCGCCAGCATTTCTTTGCTGACTTTGTTTTCACATATGTTTCAGGGATTGATGCTTGATAATGATTACTAGGATGCATGAGTCACATAGGATCTGGACGAGGCCTTAGTGACATAATAAACAATATTAGTCGATATGTAACTTGTTTGTTCTATGTTAAGACAATGTTAATGTTTAATATTCAATAAAATGAAACACTTTTGTATCCATGGTTATGAAACGATAATTCTGTTGCAACATGCCCCGACGTTTTCCGCCGCGCTTTGTTGTTTTACGCGGTCGGGGTGTGACACTGTATCACACAACCATTTCCACTTTTTGAGCTTTGAGAGTGAAAGCTTGAAGTTGAACTCTTAGGATTAACACTTGGATATGAAGAAAATCCACTGCTATTGTTTGGATTTTGATCAACATTTCCAGATGAGTCTCCAGCACTAAAAGCAGTTTGAATTTTTGGACTCATTTCAGCCTCTTGAACACTGCCTTTGTAATGCATTTTCACATCTTGTTGACCACTCGGATTATTCATCCTCGCAATCTTTTGTTGTTCAAGATCTTGACCTTCAATATTCTCGATAAACTGAGATATTGTTAGTCCATCATACTCTCCGGTGTTTTTTAATATCATCAAAAATGTACCCCACTCTTTCTAAGGTAAAGCATCAGCTAATTTGTCAACCCATTCCTCTCGTTCTTTGGTTATGCTTAACAATGACATAGAACGCACTAAATGGCAATATCTTTCAATCAATTTCTTTGTATCTTCCCCTGGCAGACTTGTGAATAGATCAAATTCTTTCTTAAGCAATGCCTTTTTACTTTTAATCATCTTCTCACTTCCTTCAAATTTGATTTTAAGAGCATCCCAAATTGATTTTGAAGTTTTGTCATGTTGAAGCAATACAAAGATGTCTTCTTTAATAGCTTGCTGAAGTAGACTAATCATCATCTTTTCAGCTTTGTACATGTCTCGTTCTTTATCAGTGAATTCAGAGATTGTTTTCTCAACTTGCAGATCAGTACGTGGTAGTACATATTTTTTCAAAATACATTCCCAAGATCTCAAATGATTTGCTTGAACCCAGTTTTCAAACCGATCTTTCCAACCGTAATACTCCTCAATGCTCATTAGCTTCGGGGGTTTTTGCATAGTTCCAGTCTCATTTTCCAAGTTCATGTTTTGAGCAATGACAGCCGGAGTAGTCGGAGATGTGGCAAATGCGTTATAAAATTCTTCACTCATGATTCGGTAACACGTTTATCAAAACAAACACTTTCAAACGAAATTAGTACTTCAAACGGAATTACTCCAAGCGAGATTACTCCTACACACGAACTTTCAAACGAAATTAAGAGTTTCAAACGAAATTAGACACTTTAAACTAAATTCTCTAATTTCGTTTGAACTAGACAAACAAGAGATAATTCCGTGCGGAATTATGAAACAGTTCACGTGAAATAAACTTTTCAAAACGGAAATATGATTTCGTTTGAAATTTCAAATGGAATTACGAATTCCGTGCGGAATTAGCAAAAAGTTCAAACGAGATTAGTTTCAGACAGTAATTTCGAGCGGAATTAAGGTATAATTCCAAGCGGAATTAAGCTGATGTCATCATATTTGATCTGAAATTCAAGCGGAATTATCAATTTTAGCAGATTTAAGTCGAATTAAGGTCCAATTTTCTCAAGGATTTGTTAAAACATCATTTCGCTTGTGATATGTGAAATTCAGATCATTTTGACCGGTAAAACTTGTTCAATTGAGAAAAGAAGGTGTAGAAGTAAGAAAACACAATGAAATCAAGCTGAAATCTTCAGAACTCCTCCTCCTGAGCTCTGATACCACATGTAGGATCGTGTACGGACCTGAAATGAGTCGATCAGAGGCGTTCTACACAATATGAAAGGCGGAAACAGACATATTGTGTGTATTTCAGCAAGATGTTCACTTAAACTGTCTTGTATATTGATTCTGATATGATTACAGATCTGTAGACACTTCGACAGAGCTTCGCCGTCGGAAACACTCTTGCTAATTCCGTGTCAAATGAATCAGACCTACACCTATATATAGACTAGTAATTCCGTGTGAAACATGCTTCAAACGGAATCATTTACAAATGATATTACATTCAAACGGAATTACCTTGTAATTCCGTGCGGAATTACAAGAACTCTCTTCAAGTGGAATTAGACAGTTCATGCGAAATTAACTTCTGTCTTGATTTCTCGATCTTCGTGCTCTGAGCAATGTAAGACTTGATACAAGACGAAGTCGATAGACGTATGCACCAACACAAGTTCCCTACCGTTGTCGTATAGTGAGACTCACATTCGTTCCATAAGGTAGCGAATATCGTCCGAACTGCCAACAGTCGCTTCTCCATGCCCCGCATAGGTTCAACTTGGAAATCCTCTTCCTTCAGTTCTCTAGTTTGAACAGAGTGAGTCTGGTCAGGTAAGTTAGAGTCGATAGTGAGCTACAAAGCCTGCGCACCTTCAAGTTTCACAGTCGTAATCATCCAAAAGTTCCATCCAGCGATGCCATTAACCGATTTAGCTCTTTCGAAACAGGGTACACGGGAGGCCCTTGTGATCGGTCTAAGTAGTGCATTTGGTACCGTCCAAGTAATGCCTCCAATTTACATCCATAGACCATGGTTTCCACCGCAGGTTGTGTCTCATGCAAATCTCTTCTGTAAATCCACCACGTGCGTCCTTGTCTTCTCATGTTGCATCGGCGTGTAACTGGGTCCCTGATTCGGAGCATCACGGTATACCGTTAAATCATCCATGCCCTTGAGTAAAGACAATACTTAGTGCATTGTAGAGTTGGGTTTCAGAAGCTGAAAAGATGCACGTCTGCTCTGTCACTCACAAGTACACAGCACCCTGCTGTGCTAAGGAGGTTAAAGTTGTGCAATCTTTGAAAATTCCACGATGTATCTGCGATAGTATCTAACTAGACCAAGAAGTTATTGTATCCCCGATGGGTTCTTTGGTATTGGTCAGTTTCTGACAAGATTGATCTTAGCGAGATCCATGTGTATTCCCACTTCGTCGACTACGTGGCCAAGAAAGCGTACCTCCCAAACCCTGAAGTCACACTTAGGTAAACTTCGCGTGGAGTTGCTCCTCCCCCAGGAGCCCTATGATAAACTACGAGTGGTGCTCATTGTGTTCCTTTCTCCGCGTTTGAAATGTCATCTTAAGAACATCCTCCTCCTGGACTTCCATCTGATGATTGCCCGATCTCAAGTCGGTTTCCGAGTAGATGATTGGCCCTTGCAGCTGGTCAGGAGAGTCGTTAGTGTGAGGTAATGGGTGATAGTTTCCGACTGACATCTTGCAGAGTTCTCGATAATCAGTACATATGTCCAACGAAAAGCTTATCCTCGCGGATATAACTGGGGCTCCCCAAAGCGAAAAGCTAGGTCTGACAAAACCCTGTCCAACGGTTCTTGTAGTTGACTAAACAGTTCTTGCAACCCTCCTGGTGCAAGACGGTATGAGGTACGAGTAGTCGGGACTGCCCCTGGCGTGAGATCAACTGAGATTCTACCTAACAGTTGTGGAAATAATCCTGAAAGTTCCTCGGGTAGCACACTGAGAGTAATCATGAACATCTGGTGGATTCTCGATCCTTTTTTTTCTTTTTTTTTTAGCCTTATCATTAGTAACGGGTGCTACCATAGTGGGGTAATCCCTCCGTAGACACTTCTGGGCTTTCATAACTGGAATGGTGTTAACCTTTGCACCGCTCTGACGCTTTAGAACAGATAACGGTTTTCCACTAGGAAAAAGGATACGCAAAATTTTCTTCTCACAAGGCATGTCTGCGCGATCTCTGGATAACCAATCCACACTAACTACTGAATCGAAGCCATCAAGGATAGCAGAAGAAAGGTCGACGTCGAACACTTGTCCTACAAGGTCGAGTTTACATTCCAACGAACATATTAGATTTCATTTGACTTGCCATCCGCCAATTCCACATCAGGTTCGGCTTCAAGAAGTATCAGGGTTTAATCAGAATAGAGACGAAGCGAATAGCTACCCATCCAAGTTACCAGGTTGCTATTATGCCTGGTGTCGCCTACGCCAATCCTAGATGCCCTTCCACGAGCATCATTTCCAGGGTTGTTATTTTTGTTACACGGGTTTCCAGTACTGCCGTCGTTCCCTTGGTTGTTGTCGTCTTGATTCTAACAACGGCCGATCCATGTCGTAGGCACATCCATCTTCCATACTATAGGTCATGTTCTTTCACCAATAGAGTCCACCTTTTCTTATTCCGAATCGCGTCCTTAATGTGTTGGCAGTTACACATTCCGCACCATAGTCAGTTGTCATCGCTCATGTCCCGATTGATTCGTAAGAGTTGACTCCCATAAGTCGCTGGCTAGGGTTAAGGATTCGAGTGAAGTCAATCCGCTGGTGTTCGTTGTCGGTAGTCAGGGTTGTCCAAATACTAGGACTGGCAAGGTACTACGCTCATCCTCTTGTCCGTCGATCTAGCAAGTTGATTGAGTAATGCACTGTATGTTGCAGAAGTGACCGCACTTCGGGATCTAAGACGTGAATACGTTAAGTTCCAGCAAACGAAGAAAGGTGAGGAAGGTATAGACCAATCATTCGACGCTGCGACATCCAACTTGGGGACGTTTGGACTAGCACCTAACGTTCTACACAGTTCGCTAGGCGTTCAGATGGGTGTTCAGGTAATACTCAATAGCATCGAGATTCGAAAGGTTTCAGAGGGGAATGAAAAGATCACATTCGAGTAGGAGACAATCACTACTATGACTCCTATAGACTGTTTGTGTTTCACATCGATCAAATAACGGAACGGAACCCCTTTTTCACTTGTTAAGCCTCACTGGGACTCGCATGCATGTAACGCCCGGCTCTTTTGTACTTTCCATTTATAGAAAGTTTTGTTCGTATTTCTATTTTTGGAAACCTTGTATTCTTGTAATCGTTCTTTCTTTGTAATCATTGTAAAACCGAGACTTGGATCATTAATGAAACTCGTATTCTGTTACAAATATGTTATACACACTCTATATATGCTCGTATGTTTGATTTTGTGAATCAATTGATACTTAAACGATATTCTCGGAAACTATGTGCTAAACTTGTAATTAAACTAAACTTATGCATGAAATGTGTTTCGAACGAAAACGATACTTGATTATGACACTTATACGCTCAATTATACTTTGACTATGATCGCCATGCTTGATTATGCCTTATACTATGCTTTTATGTCCAAACAAGTCCCTAAACTATCAAAAAGGCATCAAAAGGGACTCAAACATAAACTACAGGGACTAAAGTGTAACAAAACGAAACTTGTCAAACATGAGGCGCCGCATGACGCCAAGCCCCCTCGCGTCACGCTAGGCCCCTGTTTCGACAGACTTGTGTTTTCTTCAGCTGGTTGCACAAAATCCCAAGTTCTAACCTCACCCAATCACCTTTAATCCACCTCTAATCACCTCCAATCACCTCTAAGCTCTTCCACTATAAATACACACCTTCTCCAACCCATTTTAGACTTTCACAACTCTCTAATCTTCACAAATCCACTCTCAATCTGTTGCAAATCAGAGTTCTTGGACAGATTCATACATCTTAACAAAAGTGAGTGTAACTTGCTTGTTTTCACTCCAAATCACTTGATTCTTTCTTCTATTGCTTTGTTATATCCTTGGGTTTGATTCCTTGGTTTCTCCAGGGAGAAATCAGACCTGGAATTGCCCTAAAAAGGACCAAAACTTTCTGTTTTGTTTTAAGTTATTCAAAAGCTTGCTTAAACTTATCAAACTTGTGTCTAGCACATCTCAAACTTATGTAACAATGCCTACAACCTTTCCTATGGTTATTTAGGTATAATAACATGATTGAGACATGTAAAATCAGAGGATAAACCTCAAATACTTTCTGTTTTATTTAGGGTATTTCGCCCACAAGTCATGTTCAAGCTTAGGTCTTGATGTAGAGTGATTATGGAACAACTTGGGTTGTCCAAACATACAATCCTCACATGATTTGATGATTTCTCTTTAGTTAGGTTGTTTACATTATTGTACAAATCCTAGTTCGTGACCCTCCTTGGTTGTTTTTACATCAAGTGAAGTGGTGAACATTCAAGGGGTTCCTAAATGGAAGCTTGTTCTTCCTACCCCATACATGACATCCATGATAACTCGAGGTGCCTAAATGAAGATCCTAATCTTCTACCTCCTACATGAATTATTGGACTAAATAATATGTAACCTAGATATATATATATATATATATACTCATTCGAACCTTTAATGTTGAACTTGTGTTTATATGTTAAAGTAGTAGAATATCATCTAAGACTTAAAACCTTGATATGATTCTAATGGGTGTACTACCCATGAAATACAATATAACCCTAGTGGTTACATAGTGTCATATAAGAGTTATAAGTTAAAGATGATTATTTTTATATTGTACTTTATGCTATGTTAAATCCGAATCCATAATCTTCCGTTAAACGCCAAACTCACACACCTATGTTTCCTCGTGTAGAAGGACTAGGTGCTCCAAACTAATCCATCCACCAACTCACTCGCGGGATTTCAAGTAGGAAAGCTTGCAACCACCGTGAGTATACTCGATCCCTTTTTCCCCTTTACACTTTGGGATGTAACATGTATAACTATGCAAACAACTTTTAAACTCAATTAAACTTACTCTATCCATGATTAAACATGAAACTAATGTGACTTACTTGTTATTCTCGTATGCTATGTGAACGATTTGGAACGTTATATGCTCATTAACTTTGCTCGCCCACCTTAACAATTATAGCGCTATAGGATTAACGCCCCGCCCGTTATACTTTTGGGTATTGTTAAGTTAAACATTACCACCCCGCTAAACTTTTGGGATTAGGCTCTTTTATGCGTTGTATTCTCGGGTTTGATCATATTGTACGCCAAAATTGCATACTAGTAATCACATATTATGAATCATGTTGGACTTGAGTTTTTATTCTATTATGCTATGTAGTTAAACTTGTATACTCGCCTTTGCTTTTGCATTGAAACTCTATTTTAATACATGTTGCAGGTTGATTGTTGAAGTATGGATGAATGATGAAACGAGTTTAGGGTGGACTAGATACACACCTTTAATCTATTTATCTTTTGATGTTATGTTGAAATTTGAACAATGTTGTTATTTCTATTTTAAATGTTGTATGACAATTTAGCACTTGCAATGAAATTTGAATTTAATTAAATATTGTCACATAGTGTTATGAAGTCTCTAGCAATCTATACACACTTCGTCTCATCCCGATGTTTCCGCCATCGGTTGGGGTGTGACAGATTGGTATCAGAGCCATAACTATAAGGAATTAGGAAAATTTCCATGCTTTTGCCCTAATCTATAGTTTTAGGAATTTTGCCTCTTATGTGTTGTTTAAAACTTTTGTACTCTACCATGCATGCTTCCTAGCTATACTTCTTGTTGATTAAATCTATATGCCTTTCCTAAGGTTAACATGAATACACTCTTGATTATTTGTATACTCTTGTAACACAAACGAGACAACTTTACCAAAATAGGCGTGAAACCCATAATTTGGTAAACGATTCTCATTCTACCTTAAACTATTTTTGCACGAAATTCCACCATTAAGCTAGGAGTGAAATCCACAACTTAATGGTAATTTCCATTTCAACTCTAGTGGACCCTCGTCAAAGTGTCGAAATTATATTTTGACCCGACGAGTACTACATGAATTCATACTGTTGTGCTAAACATGCAATCACATGCAATATCATATGTAGGTGTTCACTAGTTATGCTGTGCAATGAGTAAACGAGAGACGAACCTTGCTGTCTGGAGCTGAGTGTCATGGTCGTATTCTTGTCGTCAAAACTGTTCAGTTATGTGAATCAATTTGAACCTTTTATGCTATGTGACACTTTATGCTCTGTGAATCAATTTATGCAAACAATTTTCTTAAACAAACATTATGATCAAGTCTCACCTATTCGTTCTTTTGAATCTTAGATGTCTTCCCGTCACTCCAAAATGTCTAAGAAGTCAGGGTCTCGCTCCAAGAAGAAGATGATGGTTTTCATGGCCAATCAAATTGCGCGCATCGTCCCAAAGGTCGTTACCGAAATTCGAGCTTCCGAAACTCCGAACTCTTCCGTCGACTCTAAGGTCGAAGTACGCAAGCCCGCTTCGTTCAACTTCAAGCACTTTTCATCGTGCAATCCCAAGCCATTCACCGGCAATGATGGGGTGACCGCCATGCTCGAGTGGTTTGATGGCATGGAGGTCACGTTCATCAACAGTGATTGCCCCGATGAGCTCAGAACGCGTAGTGCGACTGGGGTATTCCAAGCCCGAGCTCTCCGCTCGAACGAACTGGCCTATGCGTTGACTTGGGAAGAAGTTAAGGCCCTAATGATGGACGAGTTTTGCCCTCCGCATGAGCAACAAAGACTAGAGGAAGAATTTTGGGCGCTAAAGCAAGTGGGAGATGAGAACCTAGCTTATACCACCCGTTTCAAACAACTTAGCTTCATTGTTCCTCACCTCGTTATGACCACCGACCGCAAGATAAGGAAGTACATCAATGGGTTACCCTCTGCTATGCGCGATACGATCGAGGCTGCCAAACTCGACAATATCGAAGCTGTTTATCGTTTGGCCGCTTCCCTGAACAACAACCGTGTACGCGATAAACAAGCCACTAACCCCGCTTCTTTCAAGCCAGCCAACCAAATTACCCAACAGTCGAGTAGCAATAGGGGGAAGAAGCGAAAGCAATCGAACCCGGTTTGCAATGCGATTGTGCCACCCGTTAACCCAAATCCTGTTGCTCCTGATAACACCCAAAAGTCGTACACTGGGATTCACCCCAAGTGTGCCACTTGTAACTATCACCATCCTGCCAATGCCAGGTGTCGTCGTTGTACCAATTGTAACCGTTATGGACATAACACCGCCTTTTGTCGCTATCAACAACAGCAAGCAAAACAAGCTCAATAAGCGCAACAAGCTCCACCTGCTCCTCAAAACGCAAGACCAGCTAGGGCTTGTTTCAAATGTGGGGATACTAATCATCTTCGTCCTCAATGCCCACAATGGAATCAAGAGCAACAACAACCTCCTCGTGGACGCGCTTTCAACCTGAACGCGAATCAAGCACGCAACGACAATAACGTCGTTAACGGTACGTTTCTTGTTAACCATCTTTATGCTTCGATACTGTTTGATACTGGGGCGGACAAAAGCTTTGTGTCCTTAGAATTCGAATCGTTGTTAAATAGCACGCGCTCTAAGCTACCTAAGTCGTTTTTCGTTAAAGTCGCCAATGGCAAGTCCATCTTAGTCAATTCCGTTCTTCGTGATTGTCGTCTTACTCTTAACGAGCACGTTTTCCCTATCGACCTCATACCCATGCAACTGGGTAGTTTCGACGTCATCATAGGCATGGATTGGCTTCAAAAGAACCATGCTGAAATTGCTTGTCACGAGAAATACGTTCGTTTACCCCTTCCATCTGGTGATGTTTTGCACGTCTTTGGAGACCGACCTTCAAAGGGACTAAAGTTGATGTCCTGCACACAAGCGAACAAATATTTACGCAAACAGTACCTTGCCTTTTTAGCCCACGTTGTGGAAGAAAAGGGCAAGGGAAAAAGTATAAGTGATGTTCCAGTGGTGTGCGACTTCCCTGACGTCTTTCCTGAAGATTTGCCTGGTCCTCCTCCACCTCGATCTGTTGACTTTCGTATCGACCTCGTACCTGGTGCGACTCCTGTTGCCAAAGCTCCTTATCATCTTGCACCTTCTGAGATGCAAGAATTATCTACGCAACTTCAAGAACTCCTCGATAAAGGTTTCATTCGTCCAAGTACCTCACCTTGGGGTGCTCCTGTGCTCTTCGTCAAAAAGAAGGATGGCTCTTTCCGCATGTGCATCGATTATCGTGAGCTTAACAAACTCACCGTCAAAAATCGTTACCCTCTTCCGCGTATCGACGATCTCTTTGATCAACTTCAAGGCGCTACCTGTTTCTCCAAGATCGATCTTCGTTCTGGTTATCACCAACTTCGTGTTCTCGATGAGGACATCCCCAAAACCGCTTTTCGCACTCGCTATGGGCACTACGAGTTCGTGGTTATGCCTTTTGGCTTGACCAACGCACCCGCTGTGTTCATGGATCTTATGAATCGTGTTTGTAAGCCCTCCTTGGATCGTTTTGTGATCGTCTTCATTGATGAAATTCTCATTTATTCTAAATCTCAAGCCGATCATGAACGTCATCTTCGTCTTATACTCGAGCTCTTACGTATTGAACGCTTATATGCTAAGTTCTCCAAATGCGAGTTTTGGATTAAAGAAGTCCAATTCCTTGGACACGTTGTTAGTGAAAAAGGGATCCACGTGGGCCCTTCAAAAATCGAAGCTGTGAAAAATTGGACCGCGCCTAAATCTCCTTCTGAAATCCGTTCCTTCTTAGGATTGGCGGGTTATTACCGCCGATTCATCTCGAACTTTTCAAAAATCGCCGTTCCTCTTACTTCGTTGACTCAAAAAGAGAAACCTTTTGCTTGGGGTCCTGAACAAGAGAAATCTTTTCAGACACTCAAGGACATGCTTTGCAACGCTCCTATTCTCGCTCTCCCTGATAGGAATGATGATTTCGTGGTGTATTGTGATGCCTCGAATCGTGGTCTTGGTTGTGTTCTCATGCAACGAGACAAAGTCATCGCTTACGCCTCTCGCAACTCAAAATACATGAGAAAAATTATACTACCCACGACCTCGAGCTTGGCGCAGTTGTTTTTACGTTAAAGATTTGGCGACACTACCTATATGGTACGAAGTGTGTGGTTTTCACTGACCATAAGAGCCTACAGCACATCTTTGACCAAAAAGAGCTAAACATGCGTCAGCGACGTTGGGTGGAATTACTTAACGACTATGACTGCGAGATCCGCTATCACCCTGGTAAAGCGAATGTCGTGGCCGATGCACTTAGTCGTAAGACTCATGTAGATTACATTCGTTGTTTTCACATCTCGAGCGATCTTCACAATTGCATTCGTGAAGCGCAATATTCGTCTATCAACGAAGGTTCCATGCCTGTAGAAATACGTGGAGCTTCTGAAGACCTACTCACTTCAAAATCTGATGGTCTGCTCTACTGTCGTGATCGCATCTGGGTACCAGATCGCGACAATCTTCGTGATCTCATTATGAACGAGGCACACAAATCCAAGTACTCAATTCATCCTGGTGCCGACAAGATGTACCATAATCTACGTACATCCTATTGGTGGCCCGGTATGAAGAGAGACATTGCCGTGTACGTTTCTAAGTGTCTTACCTGTTCGAAAGTCAAAGCCGAACATCAACGACCTTCCGGTCTACTCGAACAACCTGAAATCCCCATTTGGAAATGGGATGGCATTGCGATGGACTTCATAACTAAACTCCCTCGTACGCCTTCTGGTCACGATAGCATTTGGGTGATCATCGATCGTTTGACCAAGTCCGCTCAATTCATTCCTATTCATGAAGATTTCAAGGTTGAACGACTTGCTCGCATCTATACCGATGAAGTCATACGCCATCATGGTATTCCTCTCGACATCATTTCTGATCGCGATGGTCGATTTACTTCGCGTCTCTGGCAAACCTTTCAGTCCGCTATGGGTACTCATTTGAATCTCAGTACGGCTTTTCATCCTCAAACGGATGGACAGACTGAACGTACTATCCAAACCCTGGAGGACATGCTCCGTTCTTGTGTCATCGACTTTGGTGGTAGTTGGGATGTGCATTTACCTTTGGTCGAGTTCTCGTACAACAATAGCTACCACTCCAGTATTAAAATGGCTCCATTCGAGGCATTGTATGGTCGCAAATGCCGATCTCCTTTAAACTGGCACGAGATTGGTGACAAACATTTTACTGGCCCTGAAATCATACAAGAAGCAACGGATAAGATTCACCAAATCCGTGATGATCTACTCAAGGCTCGAAATCGTCAAAAGGTCTATGCTGATAAGGGACGCAGACCGATGGAATTCAACGTTGGAGATCAGGTTCTACTCAAAGTGTCTCCTTGGAAAGGAGTGGTTCGTTTTGGTAAAAAGGGAAAGCTTGCCCCTCGCTTTGTTGGTCCTTTCAAGATACTCGAAAGGATTGGTGCGGTGGCTTATCGACTCGATTTACCTCAAGAGCTCAACAACGTTCATCTGACGTTTCATGTCTCCAACCTAAAGAAATGTCTCGCTGATGAGGGACTTCATGTTCCTCTCGAAGATCTCCAAATCAATGAAACCATGCACTTTGTGGAAAAACCCGTCAAAATCATGGATCAAGGAGTCAAGTTATTGAGGCGCAGTAAAATTCCTATCGTCAAGGTTCGATGGGAAGGAAAACGTGGCGCCGAATTTACTTGGGAACTTAAAAGTGATATGAAGATGAAGTATCCCTATCTTTTCGCTACATCTTCCTAAATTTCGGGACGAAATTTCCTAAAGGAGGGGAGACTGTAACGCCCGGCTCTTTTGTACTTTCCATTTATAGAAAGTTTTGTTCGTATTTCTATTTTTAGAAACCTTGTATTCTTGTAATCGTTCTTTCTTTGTAATCATTGTAAAACCGAGACTTGGATCATTAATGAAACTCGTATTCTGTTACAAATATGTTATACACACTCTATATATGCTCGTATGTTTGATTTTGTGAATCAATTGATACTTAAACGATATTCTCGGAAACTATGTGCTAAACTTGTAATTAAACTAAACTTATGCATGAAACGTGTTTCGAACGAAAACGATACTTGATTATGACACTTATACGCTCAATTATACTTTGACTATGATCGCCATGCTTGATTATGCCTTATACTATGCTTTTATGTCCAAACAAGTCCCTAAACTATCAAAAAGGCATCAAAAGGGACTCAAACATAAACTACAGGGACTAAAGTGTAACAAAACGAAACTTGTCAAACATGAGGCGCCGCGTGACGCCAAGCCCCCTCGCGTCACGCTAGGCCCCTGTTTCGACAGACTTGTGTTTTCTTCAGCTGGTTGCACGAAATCCCAAGTTCTAATCTCACCCAATCACCTTTAATCCACCTCTAATCACCTCCAATCACCTCTAAGCTCTTCCACTATAAATACACACCTTCTCCAACCCATTTTAGACTTTCACAACTCTCTAATCTTCACAAATCCACTCTCAATCTGTTGCAAATCAGAGTTCTTGGACAGATTCATACATCTTAACAAAAGTGAGTGTAACTTGCTTGTTTTCACTCCAAATCACTTGATTCTTTCTTCTATTGCTTTGTTATATCCTTGGGTTTGATTCCTTGGTTTCTCCAGGGAGAAATCAGACCTAGAATTGCCCTAAAAAGGACCAAAACTTTCTGTTTTGTTTTAAGTTATTCAAAAGCTTGCTTAAACTTATCAAACTTGTGTCTAACACATCTCAAACTTATGTAACAATGCCTACAACCTTTCCTATGGTTATTTAGGTATAATAACATGATTGAGACATGTAAAATCAGAGGATAAACCTCAAATACTTTCTGTTTTATTTAGGGTATTTCACCCACAAGTCATGTTCAAGCTTAGGTCTTGATGTAGAGTGATTATGGAACAACTTGGGTTGTCCAAACATACAATCCTCACATGATTTGATGATTTCTCTTTAGTTAGGTTGTTTACATTATTGTACAAATCCTAGTTCGTGACCCTCCTTGGTTGTTTTTACATCAAGTGAAGTGGTGAACATTCAAGGGGTTCCTAAATGGAAGCTTGTTCTTCCTACCCCATACATGACATCCATGATAACTCGAGGTGCCTAAATGAAGATCCTAATCTTCTACCTCCTACATGAATTATTGGACTAAATAATATGTAACCTAGATATATATATATATATATACTCATTCGAACCTTTAATGTTGAACTTGTGTTTATATGTTAAAGTAGTAGAATATCATCTAAGACTTAAAACCTTGATATGATTCTAATGGGTGTACTACCCATGAAATACAATATAACCCTAGTGGTTACATAGTGTCATATAAGAGTTATAAGTTAAAGATGATTATTTTTATATTGTACTTTATGCTATGTTAAATCCGAATCCATAATCTTCCGTTAAACGCCAAACTCACACACCTATGTTTCCTCGTGTAGAAGGACTAGGTGCTCCAAACTAATCCATCCACCAACTCACTCGCGGGATTTCAAGTAGGAAAGCTTGCAACCACCGTGAGTATACCCGATCCCTTTTTCCCCTTTACACTTTGGGATGCAACATGTATAACTATGCAAACAACTTTTAAACTCAATTAAACTTACTCTATCCATGATTAAACATGAAACTAATGTGACTTACTTGTTATTCTCGTATGCTATGTGAACGATTTGGAACGTTATATGCTCATTAACTTTGCTCGCCCACCTTAACAATTATAGCGCTATAGGATTAACGCCCCGCCCGTTATACTTTTGGGTATTGTTAAGTTAAACATTACCACCCCGCTAAACTTTTGGGATTAGGCTCTTTTATGCGTTGTATTCTCGGGTTTGATCATATTGTACGCCAAAATTGCATACTAGTAATCACATATTATGAATCATGTTGGACTTGAGTTTTTATTCTATTATGCTATGTAGTTAAACTTGTATACTCGCCTTTGCTTTTGCATTGAAACTCTATTTTAATACATGTTGCAGGTTGATTGTTGAAGTATGGATGAATGATGAAACGAGTTTAGGGTGGACTAGATACACACCTTTAATCTATTTATCTTTTGATGTTATGTTGAAATTTGAACAATGTTGTTATTTCTATTTTAAATGTTGTATGACAATTTAGCACTTGCAATGAAATTTGAATTTAATTAAATATTGTCACATAGTGTTATGAAGTCTCTAGCAATCTATACACACTTCGTCTCATCCCGATGTTTCCGCCATCGGTTGGGGTGTGACAGATTGGTATCAGAGCCATAACTATAAGGAATTAGGAAAATTTCCATGCTTTTGCCCTAATCTATAGTTTTAGGAATTTTGCCTCTTATGTGTTGTTTAAAACTTTTGTACTCTACCATGCATGCTTCCTAGCTATACTTCTTGTTGATTAAATCTATATGCCTTTCCTAAGGTTAACATGAATACACTCTTGATTATTTGTATACTCTTGTAACACAAACGAGACAACTTTACCAAAATAGGCGTGAAACCCATAATTTGGTAAACGATTCTCATTCTACCTTAAACTATTTTTGCACGAAATTCCACCATTAAGCTAGGAGTGAAATCCACAACTTAATGGTAATTTCCATTTCAACTCTAGTGGACCCTCGTCAAAGTGTCGAAATTATATTTTGACCCGACGAGTACTACATGAATTCATACTGTTGTGCTAAACATGCAATCACATGCAATATCATATGTAGGTGTTCACTAGTTATGCTGTGCAATGAGTAAACGAGAGACGAACCTTGCTGTCTGGAGCTGAGTGTCATGGTCGTATTCTTGTCGTCAAAACTGTTCAGTTATAGTCTGGTTTTATAAAAACGTTTTAAAACCAAGTTCACTATAACCAGTGGCTCTAATACCAAACTGTCACACCCCCAAAATAACACCCATGGGAAACCCTACTAGGCGTGTGACAAACCAATAACGAGCCACTAATCATATTGAACCAGTCATAAGTTGTTAAATAAAATCATCAATTATTACTGAAAAGTACCGTCAATAAGTTTAAATGAAAACCAACATATTCAGCGGAAGCAAATAAAAGAAAACATAGTTTAACTGTTTCAAATTAAATGTATGTAATCAATAAACCCATCATTCGTATCCAATCAGCACGACCCATGACCACTCCAGCTACTTCAGAAAGCAAGTTCCAAATCCATATAATCTAACGACCTGCGAGCATGCAACAAGTGTATCAGACAACGCTGGTGAGTTCATAGTTTTACAAAAACGTTGGTTACCAAGTGTTTAGTTAATCCATTGAATTTAATTCCGAAAGTAATGTTGATAATACCCCGAATACAAGACGGCTTCTGATTATTTTGCCCTTTCTCCAATGCTCCTATCAAAGCATTGGTCATGACCAGGTCATTAGTTCAACACCCGTCCTCCCAGGTACGGGGTGAGGTTGCCAAACCTAAGTAGCGCTACTAACTAATACCATGTTACCTCCCCGGTAACCAAACAACACGGAGGGACTTTAAAGGTGATAGGAAGAGTATATTATCCAACATTCCCGTTTTTACCCAAAAGACTTATCCCTCCCCGGGATACCCACTGACTATCCCAACCACCGGAACGCATGCTCAATAGATGAACTCACCTTTGGTTTGCTCGGCACTTAACAAGTTACTTTACCCGTTCCAGTTAATCGACCAACCCTACCGTGGTTAACAATGTTATCAGTTTCGTAACATACTAAATAACGTATTACACGCAGACTGTATTCATTACCAAGTTTACCATATAACATGAATCAAGTATCCAGTTTGTATACACAGTAACACATAACAGTTGAGTCTACTACTCCCACGAGTGAAACCAAGTTTCTCATCACAAGTAACAAATATGTCTAATACACACTGTCATCTATTAGTTGTATATCATGATGGTTCACACAAAAACCCTAATTACGTGCAATCATACTTTTACTACTAATCATATAGCACATAATCTAACCGTTCCCACTTGGCCCATTACCGAAACAATTAGAATAACCTAATGATCATCTCAATCATCATTCCTCTTAGATTGCTTGATAACAGTTTCATTCCATATATTTCTATTCATGAATACATAATCATTAGCCACAAGTTTTATGTCAATCTCATGCTCTAGTTTACTAAATCAAGTCATAACCAACGATTAACATAGATCTAATGATTCAACATCACAAAGAGTTATTAATTAACTAACCACAAAAACATTCACTTCGGATCACGCGACAACATCACATAAAGTTTGTATTCGGCATCCCTACACTCGTAATCATACCGGTTCTAGTACGCCTTAATTCACAGTTATTCTTTTACAACTAAATTAATGCCATTCTCATGTATTCATCACCCTAATCATCACATAATTACCACACCTCATCATACCAAGACTCAAGCCAAAACCTACGTATCTATATAACAAAGAATCACAACATAAACATACAATAGGGGACTAACCGAGACACAAGATGGTGGCTGGCTCGTGGCAACCAGGATGAAACGGCTTCGAGGGAAGCAGTATGCCGTCGTCGATCCGAGAGAGGGCAAGAGAACGCTAGGGTTGTTATGATTATACTAATTACATGACCCCTCATTTAATTGTGTGCGAACCCATGAAGGGTTGGGCTGTGATGTTTGGGCTTGACACAAAGTGTGTCAGGCCCTTTATACTAAACATCTCGTGAATGTTCATTTTTATATTCAATTCAAGATAGTGATTTCTTTGGTCCAATTAACAAACACTTCAATTGATTTAGGACAGTAATTCGATCTTGCATGTGATGTGTAAAGATAATTGTCGGCTAGTTGATTTGAAAGGCTTGCATATGATATCATAATTATTAGAGTTTTGGTCCAATTAATATCAAAATGTCACGTGATCTGCTTATTGTTTGCATTAAGGGTTCTCGGCCCAAGTGAAGAAGTGTCAGCCCACTAAATTCTTGAATATAAACATAACTAACCATGTTTCCACTTGATGAACATGCATCTGAGGCTCAATCAGAATTGATATACATTCATTTCTATCGGCCCAATAATGTTAATCATTTCACATGGTCCAATCAATGGTAAGGTGCATGTGACTTTTGTTTGTTTGATATTGTTAGTTAAATGGATCTGAGAAGTCACGTGAACTGTTGTTGGAGGTCCAATTCAAAAGGAGTGTTGGCTCATACATCTCTTGACCCAATAAAGTGTGTTCAGTTCATTAATACATCACGTGGATATTGTCGACTCACTGAGAATACATAAGTGTTGGTCCAATCATATTTTGGTTGCATCAGTTCATTTGAACTTTATTAAATTACGAAAACAAGACTACAAACAAGTAACGTGTCTCGGGGTAAGACCTGTGAAAACTCGAGTTGTCACACAAACACCCTCTTAATGTTGAACCAAAGAAAATATGTTCTTGGCATTCTTGAGGATTGTGGTTGTTGGTGCACTAAATGTCTGCTGACTATGTCTTAGTTGAGTCTTAGGTCTAGATAGGTTAGATTGGAGCTCGGAAATGATAAAGTGGATCTTAGAGTGTAATTCCGCTCCAAATGACATTTATGTCATTAGGAGCGAAATCAGGTTTCATGTAATTCCGCTCCTAGATATCTAAGGTAGTGATTCCACTCCTGATAAACATGATGATTCCGCTCGTAATGTAGGTGTAGTTTGGAGCGGAATCAGGGCATCTATAAATAGGGTTCGGCTGTAATCATTTGTTAACTGTTGGAGCGAAATCAGAGTCGAGGTGCTGCAGAAATTGTGTCAGAAATCATTGTATTTGACTCAGAAAGTGTATATAAAGAGGAAATTAAGAGGATATAGCTGCGTGACATTGTTTACTTTGATTCCGCCTCTGTATTCAATGATGAACTGCCTTATACTGACTGTTTAGGGTCTCAAACACGGTCCAACAAGTGGTATCAGAGCTCAGGACGAGGAGTTCATACCATAGCAGCTTGATTCTACCAGAATTTCTCATTTCTACTCACTTCTTCTTATATTTTTCTGATTTGAACTAGTTCCAACGGTCGGAATGGTCTGATTTTTGGACATATTGTGTAAAATATAGTTTTAACAAAGCCTACAAAGAATCAGATTAAAACTAGACTTAAAACTGGTAAAAATGACCTAAGAACCTGATTCCGCTCGTAAAGTTCTTCGCAGATAATACCTAAAAATCTGATTCCGCTCGTAAAGTTCATCTCTAAAAGGCTAATTCCGCTCGTAAAGACTTAAAAATCAGATTCCGCTCGAAACACTATTTTGATTCTGCTCGTAATCAGATAAAGTCTGATTCTGCCTGAAATTCATTTTCTGATTTCGCTCGAAATCAGATTAATTCTGATTTCGCTCGAAAGATATTCTGATTTCGCCTGAAAGTTCAAATCTGATTCCGCTTGAATCAGATTCTGCTTGAACTTGTTTTTCTAATTTCGCTCGAAATCAAAAAGTCTGTGATTTCATTCGAAAGCTGATTTCGCTCGAAATTAGTTGTTTGTCAAAACTTCGAAATTTTTTTCTAAGTGTTTGCTGATTTTGTTTCAGGTACAAGATGGATGATTTCAATCCATTTTATGATGTATTTGCGTTTGCTGGAGATGGTGGAAATGATACATCTTCGAGTAACACCAATGAGAACACGCCGAATCCAAATAAAAAGCTATCAGATGCATTGGAGGTTGAAAGTGCTTTCGGAACCTACAACAAACCCCCGAAGTTAATGGCTATCGAAGAATACAGTCGGTGGGCAAAGAAGTTTGAAGATTGGTTGATGGCTTTTGCTTTTCCCAGCTGGAAGAGTCTAAAAAATGGTTACAATAATGGAGGCAAAAGTGGCGAAACCTTAACAACACCTGATGAAATAGAATCGTTTGTTGCTGAGCAAAAATGTATTGCGTTGCTGTTTCAGTCCGTCAGAGAAGATATAATATCTTTGATCGAATACTCTAGTGCTACAGATCTCTGGAACAAATTGAAAAACAAATGTATAGGAAGCGAAGAAATTGTGAAAAACAAAAAGAAACTACTTAGAAAAGAGTTTGATTTGTTTGGGTGTTTAAAGAATGAATCAGTTTGTAAAATGATTGAGAGGTTTGGGCATCTGAAGCTGGAACTGGCGAGACATGAAATTTCTTATTCTCGAGAAGAGCTAGTCGACAAATTGTTTGACGCATTGCCAGATGAGATGGATTGGCAATATTATGCTTTGATGCTAACGAATACTATCAAGCCACCAGAAGCGTTGACAGTCGACTTGCTGATTGAGAGATTAGAGAGTCACGAGTTGGAATTAAAGAAGACGCACAAAGTCAATCACTCATCATACCAGCAGAACTTGGATTTGTATTATCCAAAGAGCATGATGCCAAAGAATACATCTCCCAAGACTGCATTTTCTGCTGAGAATGTTTCCACAACAAGCAAAGAAAGTCAAAGCAGTGGTTATCACAGTGGATATCACAGTGGGTTTTCATCAAATTCAAACCAGTCTGATGCAAAGAATTTATTTCAATGCAACATCGCTGTAGACTTAAAGAACGCTCAGAATTTCAGCGAGGAGTCTGCCAAACAACAGATGGTTTTCCTAGCATCTGTGCTAGAATCTTATGAAAGTCTTGTAGCAGGGAAGATAGGCAACACCAACCTGACGAAAGAAGATTATGATCAGATATATCCTGAGGAGATGGAACTAATCGACATAAGGTGGTGTATGGCCAGTGCAGTTCGTCGAGCACAGCTTTTCATGGAGATAACTGGGAGGAAGTCAATTGGTGGACCATCTACCAAGTTGGGCTTTGATAAATCCAAGGTGACATGCTTCAAGTGCAAACAGAAAGGTCACTTTAAGCGTGAATGCAGAAACGCGTATGCTGATGAATCTGAAAACCCGTTCAGAGAAGATTACTACAAGAAGGCGATTTATCATCAAAATAAATCAGAAACGCCAAGGATGAAGCAGCTTGAAGATAACAAAGAAAAATCTAGAGCTCTTGCGGTGATTCATGATGATGAAGGTTACGATTGGAGCGAGTTATTACCTGAAGAGGATGCGGTTGGATATGCTTTCATGGCAAAAACTGAACCTATTCCTTGGAAAGATAACAGAACTGAAGAACAGAAGTATAATTACAGAAGGATGTTAGCCACGAACAAATTGATCAGAATATCTGGTATCTTTTCTGAGGCAAAAAGAGCAAAGAGATGGGATCCAGACAGGGAGTGTTATCTTGACCCCTATGGAAACATTGCTGTTGATCATAACATTCTTGATGTGGAAACCATAATCCAAGAGTATAAAATTGAAGATGATTATTGGCAGAAGAAATGGTGGGGAAGCGGAGAAGATGAAGAGAAAGAGAAGAAGGAGAAAGAAGAGATAGAGAAGTCAAAGAAGATTGACACTGGGATCATTGACACGACACAGGAGTTGAATGCTGAAAACATGGGAAAGATGGCTGACAAGGTGCTGGCTGCTAATGCACTTGAGGTAGATTCTAAATCCGTCTCTGAGTCTAAAAGCCAAGTCAGTACAAACGCGTCAACGACTGAGTCATGTAAGAAGGTCATTGGTGATGTTGACTGCAAAAATTGCATCAAAGAATGCAAGGTTTGTAGTACAAACACTTATCTCAAAGGTAAGAAGATTGAGGATCTGACTGCTAAAGTCAGAAGTGTTGAGGATCAAATCCTTGATCGTGACAAAATGGTGAAAGCTTCAACTGAACGGTTAAAAGAATTAACTAACAAAATTGAAACTGATAAAATTGATCAGGAAAAGGTTAGGAAAGAAAATGAAAGGTTAGTTCTTGAAAATCGTCAGATCACTGAAAAATTTGAGAAGCTTAAAAGCACGATTAAAGATAATGATGATAGAAACGGTAAAACTTACAAAGAAAATTGCCAATTGCAATGTGTTTTGAGGATCAAAGAAGAATTAATAAACAAACAATTGGATGAGATTGCTAAATTGAAACTTCAGTTTGAAGAGGCTAAGATAGAGAATGAACGAATCAATTTGAAATTGAACAGTTACAGCTCTGCAAGCTTTGTTTTGCAACACATTATTCCCAAACCCATCGGGAAAGACAAAGCAGGCGAAGATGTATACTGTGATGGAACTAGGGTCGGGTTTCATCAAGTTCCACCACCAGTTCTTGACAATTATTCGAAAAAGCAATCTGGGTTGGTTAATCTTGAGGAAGAAAATGAAGTGAAACTTCCTGATTCAATTGATGTTACATTTTCTTCTTCATCATCTGATGATAGTGTTCAGACAGAGATTGTTAAAAGCACAGCTGAAAGTGTTTTGAATAGTGATTCAGCTAGAGATGATGAATGTTTCTTGAACAAATACATTCCGAAACAAAAGTCCAAAAACAACTTAGGTGATGAACCGGCTCTTGTGATGTACAAGATGGCTAGATCTGATAGGTTGTATTCGGATTCTGAGTTTCCTTTGGAGAATGTTAATGTTTCAAAATTGACAAATGTGTTCAAAATGGTTGAAATCGAGTTGTCTGAAGTAAAGAGTTTAAAACAAACAAAAAGGCAAATGAATTTTGAGAAAGATAAAGCTTACTACAAAAAGTCTGTTGTTCCACCACGTTTTTATAACAACAATCGAAACAATTGGTCGGGTGGATATCAGGGTGGTAAGAGTTATCAGAAAAGGAGTTTTCAAAACAAAAGGTTTGCTGAAAAGAAGGTGTTTGTGAACGGTTCAAGTTCACTTTCTGATGAGGAAAATAGAATCTTTTCAAAATCAAATGAAGAATTTTTTGCGAAAAGGGCTTCACAACCTCAGTCTGAAGGCACAAGTCGAGTAGTTGATACTCGTACATGCTTTAGATGCAACAAAGTTGGTCACATTGCAAGAAATTGTACCAACTCCAAGCCTAAGACTGAAGTTGTTGAAAATCGAAAGAAGAAGGTTGATTCAAAAGGAAAAGCTCCAATGGTTGTTGAGAAAATTTTGAAAAATGAGAAAACAAAAGTAAAAATTGAACCTGTTAAGAATGTGGTAACTAAAAATGACAAATTTTACAAACGGGTTGCATCATCTCAACAAATATGGAAGCCAAAAGTTGTTGATAAACCAAAGGTTTCAGTGTCGGAAAAACAATCATCTTCTACCACACAGGTAAAGATGAATGTTCCTTTGGATTATTATGAAAAATTTGAAAAACAATCTTCTACTTCACCAGAGAAGAAGAATGTTCAAAAGAAAAATCAATCAACCGGTCAACTTAAGATAGATGAGTTTTTCTTATACAAAAAGGTTGAGGTTGGATCTGAGGAAAGTTTAAAAATGAATGATAAAAATTTTCCGCCACTTTACACTACAAAATCTCACATTAAAGTTCAGTTACCTGAGTCGAAAGAGGCTTGGGTGGCATCAAAATCTCACTAAAGATTTTGGACTTGCCGGAGCTTCCTAGTTGGTAATCGTGAAGCATGAATCGGCATCTTTATTGAAATGTTTTAAAATCAATTTGTGATATGTGCAGGATCTTCCGAGAGCTATTTCACGATGGATTATGGATAGTGGAGCGTCTCGACATATGACAGGAAAGACTGCATTGTTGTATGATGTTAGAAATATCAATGGTGGTTATGTGGGATTCGCAGGACACGAAGGTGGTCGAATTATTGGTGAAGGAACGTTATCCAATGGGATTGTTACGTTTGAAAGAGTTAACTACATTACTGAGCTGGAGAATAATCTGCTAAGTATCTCGCAGATTTGTGAAAATATGTATACCACTCACTTCACAGACAAAGAATGTTTGATCTTGAAACCAGGTTTTGTTATCCCTGAAGAATGGATTATCATGAGGGCACCGAGAGTGAATGATCTGTATGTATTGGACATGAGTGTAGCAACTACAACTACAGGTCAAGCTCATTGTTTTGTGTCTAGAGCAACAGAGAAAGAATCGAAGTTGTGGCACCGGAAGATGGGGCATATACACTTGAGGAAAATGAATCATCTGGTGCACAATGATTTGGTTCTTGGAGTTAATATCAAAGGTTTTTATCTGGAAGGGGAGTGCATTAGTTGTATCAAAGGCAGGCAGAAGAAAAAGTCACACCCTAAAAAGCAAGTCAATTCAGTTTCCAGACCGTTAGAGAGACTACATATGGATCTGTTTGGTCCAGTAAACGTCAAAAGTATTACAGGGGATCTCTACTGTCTTGTGGTTACTGATGATTATTCCAGATTTTCATGGATATCATTCTTGAAGTCGAAAGATGAAACGTTTGACAGTTTGATGGCGTTGTTCAGAAAGATTGAAAATTTGTACCAAAGGCGTATCAGAAGAATCAGAAGTGATAATGGTACTGAGTTCAAGAACAACAAGATGGAAGAATATTGTGATGAAAGAGGTATATTGCATGAGTTTAGTGCTTCGTACACTCCACAGCAGAATGGAGTCGCAGAACGCAAAAACAGGACGCTAATCGAAACGGCTAGAACAATGCTTGCTGATTCAAAGCTACCGATAAATTTTTGGGCAGAAGCAGTTTCCGCCGCATGCTATACACTCAACCGGGTTCTCACTGTAAAGAAATTCAACAAAACATGCTTTGAGTTGATCAATAACCGCAAACCGAACCTGAAGTTTTTAGAACCGTTTGGGTCTCCTTGTACAGTTCTAGAGCCTTTTGGTAAATTTGGTCCAAAGAGTATCGAAGGAATATTTGTGGGTTACTCAAGTCCACAAAGACGAAGCACAACATGTTGAGTGTCAGGGGTATACTATGCCGCCTCAAAATCCCGGTGACTCATGGCGTTTTAATTACGATAAATTATGGGATTCGTTTGACATGGAAGAAGAAAAGGAAGAAGAAGAAGAAGATTTCTTTGATGAGTTGGATATTCTGAGAGAGTATGAAGAATCGCAGGAAAGGTTTCCAGCTGAGTATTCAAGAAGACCTCGACAAACTTCAAATGATGATGAAGTAGGTCCAAGCAATGTTGGTGAACATGATGATGTCCAACAAAATGAAGTTGCACAAGATAATCAGTCGGCACAGAATGATAATCAAGAATCTGAGAACATGCCAGTATTTGATCGTGGTGATTCAGATTCTGAGGGGGAGCAAATTCAGATCTCAAGTCAAACAAACCCAGTCAGTGAACAAGATGCAAATCAGAATGTTACTAATCTGGAAGGTGATGTAGATGTTTCAGGCGAAGTAATGCCACGAACTCTTTCATATCATCCAGAGGAATTGATCATTGGAGAATTGCAAACAGGCGTCCGCACTCGAAGACAGATTGATAAAGGGCTTACATGTTTTTATACAACAGTTGCTCCTTTGCAAACTGAATTCTCATTGAGTTTTTTATCTCGCAGGTTGAACCAAGGACTTACAAAGAGGCGCTTACTGAAGATTCTTGGGTCAATGCAATGCAGGAGGAACTGAGCCAATTCGAGAAGTTGGGAGTGTGGAAGTTAGTGGATTTGACTGATGGTCAAAGGAAGATAAACACCAAGTGGGTGTTCAAGTGTAAGAGAGACGATAGAGGAGTTGTGGTTCGCAACAAAGCTCGACTCGTAGTCCAGGGTTTTAGTCAACAGGAGGGTATAGATTTTACTGAAGTGTATGCTCCTGTAGCTCGACTAGAAGCTATCAGAATCTTTCTAGCATTTGCATCATGGAAAAACTTCAAAGTGTATCAGTTAGATGTAAAATCGGCTTTTCTCTACGGGAAGGTTAAAGAGGAGGTTTATGTCGGTCAGCCACCGGGCTTTACCGATCCAATTCACAAAGACAAGGTCTACTTGTTAGACAAAGCGTTGTATGGTTTACACCAGGCCCCGAGAGCTTGGTACGAGACATTGTCTCAACATCTTCTAGCCAACAGCTTCATTCGTGGAAAAGTGGATGCCACTCTCTTCACCAAAGAGGTCGACGGTCATCTTCTGATAGTTCAAATTTATGTGGACGACATCATATTTGGGTCAACAAATGAGGATCTATGCAAAGATTTTGAACGTGTTATGAAGCAGAAATTTGAAATGTCATCGATGGGTGAGATGAAATTCTTTTTGGGATTGCAGGTTGATCAACTACCCAAAGGAATTTTCATACATCAAACGAAGTACGTTCATGATATCTTGGAGAAATTCAGGATGTCAGGTTCTACTCCAGCTTCCACCCCATTAGCAACGAATCATGGGATAAATCCTGATCTCACCGGATAGAAGGTAGATGAAACGATGTATCGTTCCATGATCGGTTCGCTGATGTATTTGACAGCTTCAAGACCCGATATCATGTACCCAACCTGCCTTGCAGCAAGATTTCAATCTAACCCGAGAGCTTCGCATATGGTTATTGTGAAAAGGATATTGCGCTACCTGAAAGGAACTCCATCGTTGGGGTTGTGGTATCCAAGAGAAGGCGATTTCACGCTCGAATGGTATTCTAATTCCGATTTCGGATGCTGCAAAGTTAATGCTAAATCAACAACAGCAGGGTGCCAGTTTTTCGGATCAAGATTGGTTACTTGGCAATGCAAAAAGCAAACCTCTGTGGCTTTATCCACATGTGAAGCGGAGTATGTATCTGCTAGCAGTTGCTGCTCTCAGATCTTGTGGATCCAGCAACAGATGCACGACTACGGTTTGCAATTTCTAAACACCCCTATCTTTGTTGATAATGAGGCAACGATTAACATTACTAAAAATCCAGTTCATCACGCTAAAACCAAACATATTGAGATTCGTCATCACTTCATTCGAGATTGTTTTGAGAAGAAGTTGATACGAATTGAGAAAATCCACACTGACGAGCAAAAAGCTGATCTACATACCAAAGCATTTGATAGAACACGTTTTCAGTATTTTCTAAAACTGAATGGTATGAAGCTTTTATCGGTGTTGGAGGAGATTATTGGTGTTGATGAAGGAGACATTGTAGATGATGTTGAGAAGCAATCTGCAATGGTTTGTCGATTTTTTACTTGTTTTGGTATTTAGGGGGAGTATAGGGTAATATTTTCAGAAAATACAAAAACAATAAAAAAATGACAAAAAATACAAAAACATGAGATATTTTCAAAATCCAAAAACAATAGAAAACCAGAAAAAGAGCTTGTGTAAAAAAGGGAAAATGATAGTACATCGGCTTGACAGTCACAGTATGCTAAAGAAATGGAATGTTTAAATGCATTAAACAGTCTCGCTGATGATATGCCGATAGGTTTTTGCACATTTAGTAGGTTTGTTCGGGATATAAACCTAAATCTTACTTGCTTATTTCGTGGGGAACACTACTTGGATATATAGGTAACCCCTGAAATTTCGTTTGAAAGATTCCTTTTTCTGATATACTAGGTTTTTATACTCAGTGATATCTGGGGTATTATTCCGGGACTTCTGCTGAATGGAAGTTCTGACCTAGTCCTCGAATAATACTTTCCGCAATGCTTGAAACATAGCATCACCCTCACCATATATGATAAGACAATAAAATTGCTTAGCAATGCTGTTGTAAAAAAGATCCTCTAAAGGGGACACACCCAAGTTGAGTCATGATCTCTCTGCTGAACGGTAGTTCTGACATGAGCTCTCATGATTCTTCATAAATTATTAACCCCTTACAGATATCATTTGTGTTATAATTACCTGTAAGACTGAATATTGGGATCTGGATACGGGAGTATATTCAAGAGGTGGGACACACGTATAAGTTTAAGTCTTTAAAACACTAAATCCGTATCCTGGATAGATTGAAAATTGTGTGAGAATTTAAAGTGGATCAGTATATCGACAATCTAAGCGAATTGTTTAATTCTGAGTATGTAATTGAAGCTTAACGGTACTTGTGATTTGTCGAATAGCTGATATGATTCCCTAACACGCTCATCAAAAATATGTTTTTTAAATAGTTTACTTTCATTGCATTTTAGTTCTGTATTTCATTTCTAGTTTAGAAGCTTTATTAAAAATCCAAAAAGATTTTTCATTTCTGCTTTATTTTTGACAAACCAAAGTGGAGAGTTGATCTTCGGATTCGAAAGATTGAAATCAGATGCAGGAGATTTCTGGACTAGATGATGAGTCGTGAGCTAATCTTGATAAGTTTGAGAAGTTGAAAAGTTTAAGCAAGTTCATTAATTTGAAACTTGTAATTTTCAGAAATGTTTGAACTTATTTGTTTTCAAATGTCAGTGTGATTTGTCAACCAAGGTCATTAAATTGGACTTGGTAGATTAATTGAGTAATCAGGGTCATTAACTTGGACCTGAATACTTAAGTGGATTTCTAACCCTGAAGGTTGAATGGTAAGTTTTGATTGAAACTATTATTATCATATATCTTATATTTGGGTAGAGTTCATGCAGGTTATAGAAATTCCCATGGCAATGATAATGCAAAAGTTTGAACCAGAATTAGAGCCCTAGTCTACCGAGAGGGGGAGTATGTGAAAGGGGAGTTAGGATTCTGGATCAACAATCAAAGGGGAGTTTGAAGATAGAGCTAGATTGATTTTCTGAATCTGTTTGAAGAAAGAGTTTTTGCAATGAGAAGACAGAGTTGGAAAGAGACCAAGATTGAAGACTCAATGCCAAAGACTTCGTCAACATCCAAGGGGGAGTCTGTTGGTGCACTAAATGTCTGCTGACTATGTCTTAGTTGAGTCTTAGGTCTAGATAGGTTAGATTGGAGCTCGGAAATGAAAAAGTGGATCTTAGAGTGTAATTCCGCTCCAAATGACATTTATGTCATTAGGAGCGAAATCAGGTTTCATGTAATTCCGCTCCTAGATATCTAAGGTAGTGATTCCGCTCCTGATAAACATGATGATTCCGCTCGTAATGTAGGTGTAGTTTGGAGCGGAATCAGGGCATCTATAAATAGGGTTCGGCTGTAATCATTTGTTAACTGTTGGAGCGAAATCAGAGTCGAGGTGCTGCAGAAATTGTGTCAGAAATCATTGTATTTGACTCAGAAAGTGTATATAAAGAGGAAATTAAGAGGATATAGCTGCGTGACATTGTTTACTTTGATTCCGCCTCTGTATTCAATGATGAACTGCCTTATACTGACTGTTTAGGGTCTCAAACACGGTCCAACAGTGGTTTACAAGGTTGTAAGCTGAGTCACTTTCCAATGGAACAAAACCTTAAACTCGACAAAGCAGAAAATGAGCCGAAAGTTGATGTTGGTAGGTACCATCACATTATTGACAGGCTCCTTTACCTCCAGGCTACAAGACCTGATATCACCTACTCGGTTAATGTGTTAAGCCAGTTTATTGCTGATCCATGTCAACCACATTTGGACGCAGTTCATCAGGTCCTTCAGTATTTAAAAGGAATAGCGGGACAAGGTGTTTTATTCCCACATGAAGGCGGTTGCAATCTTACTGCCTATTGTGATGCGGCTTGGCTTGGTTGTCCTTACACCCAAAAATTACGCACCGCGTGTATGCTTCTTCTTAGAGGAGCACCTATTTCCTGGGATACTAAAAAGCAGTCGGTTGTCTCTTGCTGGAGATGAATATCGGTCCATGGTGTCTACCATTAGCAAAATTATTTGGGTTAGATGGTTGTTGACTAAATTGGGTGTTCATCAAACACAACCAACTCCTTTGTTTTGTGATAACCAAGCCGCTCGTTACATTGCCAAAATCCCTTGTTCCACGATCGGACTAAACATGTCGAGATGGATTGCTACTTTGCCCGTGAGAAAGTAGAATCAAAGGAGATTGAGACTTATTCCATCAATACTACCACGCAGATCGTTGATCTCCTAACCAAGGGACTTGGGACACAACAATCGAAATTCTTACTTGACAAGTTAGGCGTTCGAGACCTTCATGTTGGGTCTAAAGTGACGCATCAGAATAACCGATTCACAATGAACACTCAATAATAAACGAGAAAATATAAAGCAAACACACAAACATGAAAATTTTACGTGGTTCGGTTCCAGTAGGGAACCTACGTCCACGGGCTGCAACTAGGAATATTTTATTTAGCTCGACAACGTTTACAATTACATAGATATGGATATACAGAGACTATCTAGGGTTATAGGCTTGGTGAACAAGAAACACTAACGGGTTAACGAATCATCTAAATAATATAAGCCCAATAGCAAACGAGCCCAAGGACTTCTCACCCAACAATCTCCCACTTGAAGGCCTTGCGATAAACACCAAGTCCGCCAACAAGCACAAAGCAATCCATGTCTTCAGTAATCCGTAAACTTCAAACACACAGGAATAGAAGTCTTCCAGGTCCAGCTTCCAAGAACAAACCAAACTTCAAACCATGTATCCCCAATCAACCCAATTGCAGTTGGCCCAATCATCATCAGGAAATAGAAGGGCCCAGTGAAGCCGCAAAAGACTTCAACCCGGTTTCAGAAGAGCCCGTCTTCACATCTTTAATCCTAACTAATTCCCATAGCCTCGAACCATCAGATACAAGGATTCGCAGAGGAACACTCCCCACTAGCAGAAACTTCTCAGGAGAGATTTCATTCGGAAATCTGGTCTTCTGAACCTAACGTCGATTTCCAGACGGTGTCAGAACACTCCCTATGCTCCCACTGCTACAAAAATATCGTACACGTTTAGACCTCCGAATACGCTCAAGTTGATTACCTGAAGTCCCAGAGTCCTTTTCTGCAAACTAGGCTCGTATAATTATCGAACCAGCGAGCCCGACTTTGGTGTTCGTCTTAACAGGGGTGGTCACTTCCCCAGACGAAACATGCACCATATATAACTACCCCTTCTTGAAACCCCTAGCAACCATGAGATTACCCTTAACCTTGGTTTAAAAAAAAGCGCCTTAAGCGCGCTTAAGCGCAAAGCGACCCTAGGCGCAAAGAGTTGCGCGTTGTGTGACATAAGGCGAGCACTGTACAAAAAGCGCACAAAAAGCGAGCTTTTTTCGAAAATAAATCCCACTGAGGCGCTCGCTTTTCGTACAGAAGGTGTTTTGTGCTTTAAAGTGTTATACATATAGCTAAAATGGTTGTACGTTAAGTGATTTACACATTAACTCATATATAAACCTTATTTATCACTATATTTTAGGTAAGGGATGCTAAAAGTCCTATAGGATATCTATAAAAAAATATATATATGCACCTTGCGCCTCACGTACGAAAAGCCCGCCGCTTTTGCGATTTGCGCTTCACGCTTTGATTTTAGACCTTGTCGCTTTTGTGCGCTTTAAGCTTTTTTAAACCAAGCCCTTAACGACCTTCCACTTTCCACCACCAAACTTAACGTTCAAGCCTTGTTCATCCAACTGCCAATAAAGATTAACTTCATTTCAAGATTTAGAATGACCCTAACGTGACACAAAGTCCAAGTAATGCCCAATTAGTAACCAGATCCAAATCCCCCATGCTAGTTACATCAAGAATTTCACCGTTTCCTAGCCTAACCTTGCCAAAATCGCCTTCCTTAACATTTTGCATGCCATCATTGCTATGGGTAGCATGGAATGATGCACCGGAATCCATGACCCAAGATTCTGTATTGTTTTCAACGCAAAGTATCAAAGCCTCATCTTCAGAGTCGCTTACTGCAGCAATGTGTAATCCACCAGTATTTATAGATCCTCCACTAGAATTCTTATTCGGACATTGACTCCTGTCATGACCCTTTTCATTGCAGTCCTAACAATGCACACTCGAACGAGCCATAGATGAGCTCCAGCCCCTACCCTTGCTGCTCCCACTATTCATGCTATTATCTCTTCCTCCGCCAGTATGTAACATCTCAGAAGACGACCCTGTAGTATTCCTGCGGTGAATCTCCTCACCCAATACCGAATCCTGGATCTTTTCAAATGTTATCCCTTCAGGTCCCACTAAGTTAGTGACAGCAGTCACCGTCCCGGACCAACTATCAGGCAGTGAAGATAGCAAAATCACAACTTTGGTCTCATCATCGAATTTCATTCCCACAGACGATAATCTGGATAGAAGATAATTCAAATTATTTATGTGCTCAGTCACTAAGCTTCCCTCTTTCATCCTCATCGTGAACAGCTCTCTCATCAAGAATACTTTATTAGCTGCAGACGGTTTTTCATACATGTTTGACAGGGCTAACTATCACACCCTGATTTCCCGGTGGGCCCGGACTTGGGGTTTATGCGTGACGATTGATATAGATATTCACATTTAGCACAGCGGAAGTCTTGGGATTATAAATAATATTACAAGTACAAATGTCCGAAAGTTCAAAAATAATTATACAGACAGAAAGTGTATTAAAGATCCACATGCGGATCAAAAATTTACAAAAATGAATACATAAAGACTACTAGGCTTTGCGTGGAGTCGCAAATTCTAATATGCATTACCGAGCAGCTCCAACCTATTTCGTATTTGCTAACATGCGCTTAGTCTTTTGAAAATACGTCAGTTTTTACTGGTAAATACAATTAACCGACATGTTTTGAAAATGTTTTCAAAACCATTTTATACCATTTGGTATATCATTTTCATAAATAACTTGGGATAAACTATATCTCTTGTTACTAGTATTACATGCTTGTCAATACATATGGGGCACAGAACTAAACGCATAGACATGATTAACCGACACGCCACTTTAATCCCCATTTGGATAAAAAAAATATTTAATAGCATAATAGCGTCTGTCAGGTGTATGCCTACACCCTGCACATAGGTCGTGGCCATTTGCAATTAAGTGAGTCATGGATATCCAGGACACGATCGCACTAACCCCCAATGTTTAAGTTATCAAGCATAACGGATGAAAATGGGTTATTTGGATTTTGGGCATCATTCGTCATTGATCCCATACTCGACCAAGGAGTAAATATTTTTACCGTATCCCAAGCCCGTATAGGGAAAATAGATTATGAGTATTTACCTGAGCTTATCTTTATAATGAAAGATATATTAAACATAACCGTTAATCAAAACAACTAACACAAGCGCAATTTAGTGGAGGCTCCTAGTCTGGAATGGACGGAACTTATAATAAATCGGTAACGGTTCGCTAAATTAAGTGGAGACCGGATAGAATGGGGTTTTCACCCTCACGAGTATTGTAACTCGTATAATATAGGTCAAACAATCATACATTCTTATTAGAACTGATTTGGAAAGGTTTTGACCCAATTCGACTAACTTATAATAACTATATTATATAAGTCAACCGTACGCGCATAGACGGCATCAGGTGATCGGATGGGTCTATGTTAAGTCCAAAATGCCAAAACATGTTTAATATAATGTTACATCAGTTTCAAACTCAGTTTATATGTTCATTATGTTTCAAAATCATTCTATGCGCAAAAAAGGGCATTTTAGTCATTAATTAGGCATATTATGTGGACTTGCATAAAACCCGAAAAATGATATGATCAAATGGTATAACTTAAGAGGGTTGTTCCATACAATAATATGATCATATAACATCTTCAAATCGGTAGCTATACTATCTAAACGGGTCAGAACCGAAAGTCAAATCAGAAGTCAAACTATTTGACTTTTGGTTGCGAACCGAGCTCTAAGCAGGAAATAACGAGTTGGACATGGTCTAAAATGTCCTAATATGTTATACAAACTGATATAATTTCAAAAATTAAGGTTTCGATACTTAGAAGTTCATTTTACGTTAATTATGAAAAATTTCTTTTTTGACTTTTTATTTAATAAAACTTTGACCCGTCATTTGACCAACTTAACATGATCTTCAGAAGGTGCCCTCATAGGGGATTACCACCTACATTATTACGATCACGTAGCCATGTTCGATTCGAACATTGGCTTGAGCGAAATGGTCATAACCGAAAGTTAAAGCAAAAGTCAATTTGCTTGACTTTCGGCTATTATCTATGTCACACCCCGGTATTTCAACATGGCCCGGTGGGCCCGGTTGGGAAGTACGTGACGAGATTGATATCAAATACACAAATAGCACAGCAAGAGTCTTGGATTTAAAATATTATTACAAACATAATTGTCCAAGTGTTCAAAATAATAATACAGACTGCTTGTAATAAAAGATCCATAGGCAAATCGAAAATGTACAAAAATGAAATAACAGATTATAGGATTCTAATGCAAAGGAGTTGCAAATTCCTCTTAAAGCATTACCAGGCAACTTCCAGCCTATTTCGTAACCTTGTAACCTGTCACTTAGTCTTTTGAAGAGACGTCAGTTTACACTGGTAAATACAAATAACCGACACATTTTGAAAATGTTTCAAAATTGTTTAAGTCACAAGGCACATGTATTTTTCATAAATAACTTGGGACAATTCAAAATGATCTTGTATACAGTTTTACATGTCTGTCAATACATATGGGGTCCGGTGCAGAAACTGAATAACACGATTAACCGACACGCCACTTTAACCCACAAAGGGGTATCCCCAATATGGGTAAGAAAAACATTTTATAATAGCATTAGCATCTGTCAGGTGTATGCCTACACCCCATGCTTAGTCGTGGCCATTAGTAACTTAAATGAGCCAAGGATATCTAGGACACAGTCGCGTTAACCCCCAATGTTTAAGTTATCAGACAAAACAGTTTAAAACGGGTTATGAAGATTTTCTAGGCACAATCCGACATATGATCCCATACCCGACCAAGCGGTAATAATTTACCGTATCCCAAGCCCGTATAGGGAAAATAGGTTAAGAGTATTTACCTGGCTTAAATATGTCTTACAATGCAATATAATAAAGTAAGCACAACCGTAATCAATTAACTAAGGTTGATTGCAATCTACCGGAAGGCCTTAGTCTGGAATGAATGGTATAATAACCAATTAGAATGTTAATGGGTCTTATTCAAGTCATAGACTTGGACCGGTTAATTTAAATTAACAAAAACGGTACGATACGCTTGATTACGCAATAACCGGAATAGAATGTAGTTTAAACCCCACAAGTACTAAGACTTGTATAATATGGGTAAACAATATACATTCTGTAATTTGAAATAAAATTGAAAGGATTTGACTCGTTTCGGTAAACTTACGTAAACTAGTTACGTAAGCTCAACCGTACGCGTATAAGCGATATAGGGTAACCGGATGAGTCATAAACAAGTTCCATATGCCAAACTACTTTAAATATGATATGACATCAGTAGGTAATCAAGTTTGTTTGATTATTATGGTTTAAAACCAAAATATGCACTATAAGGGCATTTTAGTCATAATGTGATATAATTTGAGAGCTTGCATAAAATCTAAGTTATGAACAAGTTCATTCTATTAAAATACTTTAATTATGTTATAATATCAGTAGGTAATACATTTTGTATGATAATTATAGTTTAAAACCATACTATGCGCCAAAAGGGCATTTTTGTCATATTATAACATAATTTACGAACTTGTAACAAAACTCGGGTTATGAACAGGTTTAATATACCAAAATATGTTAATTATAATAAAGTATCAGTAGGTGATTCATTTTGCAAGTTCATCATTGTTTAAAACCAAGTTTTACATAAAAAAGGGCATTTTGGTCATAAATAGGCATATTATAAGAACTTGTGTAAAAACTCAGAATCTGATTATGATCAAATAATATAACCTCAGTGGGTTATCCTACATTACATCTGATCATAATAAAACTTAAATTTAGTAGCTAACTTTGCTAATCAAGTCAGAATCGAAAGTCAAAGCAGAAGTCAAACTGCTCGATTTTCGGTTGCGAACCGACACTAAAACTGGAAATGGCGGGCTGAACATGTTCATACATGTTCTAATATTAATTACCAGCTGATTTAGTGTCAAAAAATGGGTTATAACATAACTTTGACCCGTCATTTGACCAAGTTAACGTGACTTCCGGGAGTTGCCCTTTTGAGGGATTAACACCTACCTAATTACGATCACGTAGCCATGTTTGATTCGAACAATGGCTGGACCATAATGGTCTAAACCGAAAGTTAAAGCAAAAGTCAATTTGCTTGACTTTCGGCTTATAAAAGCCTAAAAAACGAAAAAGAACTGGAAATGAACACTTACAAGTGATCCTTGGAATAATTAGAACTCAATGGGATGCTCCTATAAGATCAGGAACTTCCAGAGGAGAGTAGAGAAGATGATTAAAGAAGGTGCAAGTTGTTTGTGAACATGAGACTCTTATGTATACTTGAACAGAGTTAACAAGATTGTTCCAGGTGTTATGGGTTAGTGTAGGATCAGTACATGTGTCCATGGAGGTGGCAAGCACTGCATAGAGGTGGAAAATCCGCGAGAGGTGGCAACCATGCAGAGTTTCTTGGCCTCCAAACAAAACTGCCTCTGCCAGTCGCTTGCGGGCCATATGGCCTAAGGGCTTACGGCCCGTAAGCCATATGGGCGCACACAGATTTGAATTCTTGTGGACCGTATAGACAATAGTCTTGCGGTCCGTATACGATGGTCAGACACAATAATTTCAATTGCTTATGGACCGTAAAGACAAAGGTCTTGCAGTCTGTAAAGAGTCACTCAGAGGCAAAAGTTTGGCATGTTGATACCTTTAGTCCCACTACATTCATACTTTAATATATTGTCAAAATCAGTCCCTCTCGTCCAATATTTAGGCACAATTGAGAGTATGGACACGTGTCAGTACATTACTCGACACGAATTTACGAGGTGTTACAATCTAGCCTATAAATGAAACAAGACTAAGTTAGAACACTTACAAGTGTTCAAGGGAGTGTTATAACTCCAGAGAGGAGGCTTCTATAGATCAGAAGCTGCTCCAAAGAGATTAAGAATGAGAAAATGAGAGGTGCAAGTTTGCAAGGCACAAGATCACCTCTATTTATAGTTGCACAAAGATCATGAGATGATGCCAAGTGTTCACAAGGCTTCTCTGGTGTAGATTAGTGTCTACACAGGTGGAATACGCAGAAGGAGAGTGGCATTTCGCGAGAGAGGTGGCAAGAAGATAGTTGCTGCATTGCCAGTTGTTTCTGCTGTTCTGCAGACCCCTTACGGACCATAAGGGGTTGTGGCTTACGGTCCGTAAGGACCTCGCGCCCACAGATATATTCAAATGCCTTACGGACCGTAAGGCATAAACCTTACGGTCCGTAAAGGACCATGTGAGACCATAATTATTTCAACTGCCTTACGGACCGTAGGGCATATGCCTTGCGGTCCATAAGGGACCTTCAATTTGGCATTTTGTCACAAATGACCCCTCCACATCCAAACTTTCACATTTTTACATATTTAGTCCCTCTCTTCCAACTTGTCAAGAATAATTGAGAGTTGATTGGACACATGTTGTCATCTTATTCGCTACTAATTTCTGAGGTGTTACACCAACATCATACCATGTGCAGTTTTTTCATACATGATGTTAAAGGCAATGCCCCTCGTCAGTGACAACGTAATAACACCTCTAGATTTCTTGTCCTTGGCATTCCACAGAGCTTCTTCAGCTTTATCCATTTTCTCCTGTTTTTCTTCTAATACCATATCCAAGTCTTTTTTACTCAACAATGCATCCATTTGCATTTTCCACCAACTAAAATCCGAACCGTAAACTTTTCAATCTGCAACTTTCGTCTTCAGCCAAAACGACAAATGAAAAAATAGACCAAAATTTAACACCCAAAACAACCCCGATCGACCCGTATAATAACCCGAAACTTTAACACCCAAAACCCGAACAACAACCCGAACAAACCCTAATCAAAAAACAAGAAAAGCGGTTGAAAATAAAACGATTGTAAACGGTGACGGTTGACGATGCTTCTTCAATCAGCGATCATTATTATTCCTTTTTTTTCTCCACGGATCACAGCAAAAGAAAAAATATATATGTTTGCTATACGGCGTATCTAAGGTTTCCAAAGTCAAAACCCCAATCACGATATTCACCTTCTTTCCAAGTCAAGATAAATAGAAATAACAAGCTGCCTCCTTGTTTTTTTTCCTTTAAACACTTTTGAGTTCAAATTTCAAAAAGAAATTTGCCGTTAAAAAAATTAAATTCAACCCAAAAGTCCTTTTGTTTGACCAGCAAGTTACTTGACCCAAAGAAAAAAAAACTCACTTTAATATCGTGCCACAAATTCCTTTATTGGAGTCTCGATTGAACAACCTTCAATCAGATGAAATAAATTTAAATTGTAAAACGTTACGTGAATCTAACAAGCCGAAGCTCTGATACCATTTGTTAAGTCTCAAGTGATGCAACGGAATAACCGATTCACAACAAACACGCAATAATAAATGAGAAAATATAAATCAAACACACGAACACGATAATTAATTTTACGTGGTTCGGTTCCAGTGGGAAACCTACGTCCACAGGCAGCAACTAGGGATATTTTATTTAGCTCGGCAACGTTTACAATTACATAGATAACGAGTTAACTAATCATCCAAATAATACAAGCCCGAGGACTTCACGCTACAACTTGAAGGGAGCGTTGGGATTCGTATATATCTCTTGTCATATATGGAGATATATTTTGATTTTCTTACTATATTTTTGTTTCCTTATTCTCCTTTATTTATACCTTGCAACACATTGTAATTCAATTCATACATAATATATGAGATCAGCTTTGAACCATTAAATTGAGACGACATTGGCAAACATCGGTCAACAGAGGATTCATTTGTATTCATTAAGACGGCAACAGACGAATCGGTTAATGCCAACCAATTTACTTGCCAAACCAACACATTAGCTCATGAAAAATTATCTTGTTACATCCAAAAGATGTGTTAGTTCGCCGACGGAGTATACAAACACAGTTTTTTCTCTATTTCTGGTGAAACTTAACCAGAAAAACGCATACTGGTGAAACATGGTCACCGGTTTGAAGTCTATATGCTTCAGTTCACGATTTACGATTTAAAAACCCGGTTTAACAAGTTAAACTCATTGTATAAAAACACTAAAACTTGAAACCGACAGTGTAAACCAAATAGACCCCAAAACAGCAATCATAAAAAAAATTATCAAAAACAAACATATAAACATAACGAAACGATATTCATAACCTGATCAACAGTTCCACTGTTACATAAGTACCACCGACACCGGTGCATTAACTACCAAAAGCCACCAACCCCGACAACAAGCGTACATCTTTTGATGAACAATGTACAAGTCATCAAAGCACTTTAGCTCCGGATAAAGATTCCGCCTTTCTACTAAAAGAAGTTTCAATTTGAAGGCACCCACCAGAGGGTGTCTCTCTTTCTCCTAGTTAGGTGTTCCCTAAAACAATCAGTAAAAAAAGTACAAACTCTACCTTACTTTTTGTCACTTCTATACACAAACCGCCATTCGGTTTTTTGGTAAACTACGCTTCCATGTTTTCGCTTGCATGCTCGCCTTGTTCAGCAATTTGTAAATTATCATCAAGGGCCGAACTCGGGTCCTTTTCTTTCTCATGGAGCTCATGGTCATTAAAATCATAATTAACATGTTCCGGGTCAACGGGTTCTGGGCCAATGGGTTCTGGGTCAACGGGTCCTGGGCCATTCGGTTCTGGGTCAACATGTTCCGGGCCAATGGGTTCTGGGTCAACATGTTCAGGGTCAACGGGTTTTGGGTCAACATGTTCCGGGCCAACGGGTTCTGGGTCAACGGGTTTTGGGGTTTCTTTAGATGAAACGGGTGAGCTTTCGGGTTTAATCTCATTATTGTTGGCAGGAATCAATGAGAGGATGTTCGGTTTTGTTTCTAGGTCAACCCAATGGTCTCCCACCCAATCTCTTGAAACCCTAATGTTCTTTATGTCTATGTCGATAAACAAATTTTCACCTGTTGTCAACAAGAGAAAAATGAACAAATGAAAAAAGCATGTCAGAGACGGAAACAAAACATGATGAGGGTGTTTGGGTAGCGGGTCAAAACGGGTCAATTTAGTAGGACTAAACCAGAGTGTCAGACTCGGGTGGCCCAACGACACTTTCTGGTCCATTTATAAAGTTTGACCCAACTCATTTGACTATGTTAAAAAGTTACCCGCTATAACTCATTACTCAATCCGTTCGACCCGCCCATTTACCCACCTTTAGTGATCCTATATAAAGCTTACGCTAATAATATGGCTCAAGAAATATAAATCAAGAACAATATATAAAGCTAATTTTTTTATTAAAATCAGAGTAAAGTACACAGATGGTCCCTATGGTTTACTAAAACTTTGTATTTAGTCCATAGCATTCCAAAAGTACACAGATGGTACCTGTGGTTTGCATTTTGTAACACATTTAGTCCCCAGCCAACAAATCTTAAGGCTTTAGCATGTCTAAGTTAGGGACTAAATGTGTTACAAAGTGCAAACCACAGGGAGCATCCATGTACTTTTGGAAAAAGATGGGGATTAAATGTGTTACAAAGTGCAAACCGCAGGGATCATCTGTGTACTTTTGAAAAGCTAGGGACCAAATCCAAATTTTTGATAAACCACAGGACCATCCGTGTATTTTACTCTTAAAATCAATAATAGCTTACCAGGAACATAAACTTTAACGACTCCAGCACCAGATTCACCGATTCCGGTCACAACCCCTTCCCACCACCCATCACTCCACCATCCATCCACCGGAGAACCGACCTCGATTGCAAAATCCGCTTCCTCTTCTATGCGAGCGGGCCTTGCGGTGGGCCGGCCCAGAAATCTTATCCCAAGTTTATCGGGCATTGCCGATATAGAAGCTGGAACCCATTCCTTAAAGTAAAAAAGAAAATAAATAAGTAAAAAGCCAATAACAACATCAAGTTCTTTAAGAATCACACTAGTAAGAAAACTAGACGGTTATAACCATCCATTTATAGTTAATAACTAAATATACTCAATATAAGTTCTGAACTCCAAGAACCTGCAAATAAAGATTTGGTTTTTGTTGTACAAATAAGGGCTGTAATCGAGCCGAGCCAGGATGGGCTCGAGCTCGAACATAAACAAGCCAGCTCGGCTCGGCTCGTTTATTTTATCAAGCTGGAAATTTGAGCTCGAGCTCGTAAAATGTTCCAGCCAGCTCGAGCCCAATTGAGCGGGCTCGTTAATTTTTTATTTTTTACAAGTATTATTAACATAAAAATAAAAAATTAACATAGACTTCTGTATTATTTTTGTTCAATCTAATATTTTAAAGACAGAAGGAATATTGAAAATTATATATATATTATTTTTTCGATCTTTTTATATGTTATTCAATTAATTAAACTTAAAATATTAATACTTTAACCCCCTCCCACATATTTAGTTTTAATACATTCAATATATATATATATATATATAAAATAATTCAAGCCAGCTCTTATATTCGAGCCGAGCATTTTTCGAGTAAGCCGCAAGCTTTTTAAACACCCCTATGTATAATTGGTAACGGTATTCATTCAAGGGACAATTCCGACCAGTTCTACATTAAAATGGGTCAAATGTAGAGGTCATTTCAAACCATTTACTTATAAAGGAAGGCCCCACAAAAAAAGGGAATGGTATAAACAAAATCATACCTCAAGATTACTGCTTCCATCTTCATCCTTCAAATCATCATACTGTACTTTTAACTGTCTCCTAGTAACTTGCATTATAGTGCATCTAAACCAACATCCTCTAATACCACTATCTAAGCTCAACAATTCTATCTTTTCATTAATCTTAAAAGACAACACATTTGCATCTCGGTTTTTCACATATGTCGGAATAAGCTTCCTTCTCAAAATCTCATATTTTACATCCATACAGGACGAATCACACGGTGCCACCTGTCGCCCTCTAGCACTCCTAGGCCTTTTAGCCCCCACCTTAACAACATCTCCGCCGCTATTATCTTCATCGTCGAGAAAATCGGAATCAAGAACCAAAAAAACGGGTTGATCGAAATATCCACATAACTTACTCAATTTAAACGGTTTCACACGGTTGTTTTTAAACTGCCGCAAACAAAGATGGACCCGCGTCAATAAATCTTCCGGAAGCATCGACACGCATTTATCGTAATGTTCACGGGCCAAAACAAGGGCCGGACCATCCACACACTCGACACTGATAACTTGTGCGTAAGGTGTAATGAAAACCTCTCGTGGGTGAGAGTTTTTAAGAGTAATGGCCTCTTGTACTTCTTTGCTGTGGTGAAACCATCTCACTTTGACTTTCTTTTGACCTTTTCGGTCTTCATACATATCTTCGAGATATGCAAGATGACGGATTTCTTCTTCAGACATAACGTAAACAAATGATTGTACCTGAAAATCACAAAAAAAAACATATCATCGTTATTTAATATTATATATCATATCATTGTGTACATATATAGTGTAATCTGTAAGTAACAAATATAAATATTTATTACTCAATTAGGTTTAGCAGTTTAAAAAACCCCGACAAACGAATATGAAGGAGCGATTTACTAAACAAAGTAACGTGTCACTAGAATGGGTTCATGTGTAAGTGATATGTAAGAATAAAAACTAAAGAACTAAAAAAGGTAAAAATATAACAAATGCTTACCGCTATTGTAATCCCATTCCTGCAAAAGGCTGGAAAATGTTTGAGTTGTTTACTGCAGGTCCACGCTACACCTGACCACACTATATCCGGTACTCGTAATTTTATATTTCTTGCAAGGCGATTCTGATACGAAGCACCAAATCTCGAAATGTGATCACTTTTAGGGGCTTCTGATTTAAATGGAAAAAAAGACCGTTGTTAGCCAAATACAAAACAACATTTTTGTTGACGTCATACAAATTGAAGTTTTTACAGGTAAGTAACACATCAAGGAATCCGCATGAAACAGACAAAATTGAATAAGGTATTTATGTGATTCAACAGCTTGCGTGTATGTACGGTCAATGCTAGGGTTCTATCATATTTACTCAAGATTGCCATATTAGAAGACCAATATACGGCACAAGAATAAAACAAGAAAACATCATCATTATTATTGTAACTTGCCATAACCATTTTCTTACAAAGAAAATAAAAAAATGAAATACTTAGGGTTTAGAGCTTACATATATGAAATATACATACAGCCATTACTACATGAGAATATCTTTCTCTTGATACAAATTCAGCTACAGGTGTCTAGATTTAAAGAGTAACAATAATAAAACTAGAAAACTAACCATTGAGATAAGCGTAAATTGCCAATGTAATACTAATAACTAACTTCAACCGATTATCTAATTCAAGCCGCTATAAATACGTTGCCAATCAGATAGAACGATTTCCGGATAAAACCCTATCAGAATACCACCTAAGTATTCACTAATAAATCATAAAAGACTAACAATTTAACATTAACGTAAGTCGTTTTTCTATAAATCAATTGCAAATTACATCTTCAACTAAACAAAATCCAATACATCAAGCTTCTCATCACTAACGCAACAACTTACATCACGTTTCAACTCAAGTAAAAAGATACAATAATGCAATAACATTCATAAACATTTCATGATATGAGATATGCAAAAATATTTAGTTCACCTTGGCTGTGTTGTTTTGACAACATAGAAGTAAGCCAGTTCACAACCTCTCTCCTTGACCTCCATCTATACCCTGCATTGACCGAATTCTCAGCCTCATTGACTTTCAAGAAATCTTCAGCAACCACATATAACATATGCCTAACACTCCTTTCGGTTCCCACAACCGCTAAAACCGATTCACCCGATATATCTTTCAAGAAATAGTGAACTACCCTTTTGCCCCTTTCTTTTGACACATAATGTTCTTTCCATTCCACATAACATTGATTACTTGCAGCCATTTCTAGAACCCTAAAAATTGAAAACCCTAATTTACAAAAGTACCATTATAACCTACCCCTATAAATATCCAACAAAGAAACTTAATTAAAACCCTAAAAGTCAAGTCAAAGGAACAATCTTGCACAATCTTGAACAACTTTAAGTTAGAAAGCACCAAATTCTTAGCAAATACATACCAAAAGACTTGATTTTTACCCTAAAAATCAAGAAACAAGAACTGGGTATTTCACAATCCTAATAAAGAACCAATATACCAACAACTTTCTTGAAGATCTGACTATAAAACATCAAGAATTCTGACCCAGATTACAAAAGGGGCAAGATTTTGAAAACCCTTTTGGGAACCATGTGGGTGTATCCAAAAAGACCAAAAGCCACCACCTTTAGGGTGGTTAACGACGGTGGATGATGGTGGCGGTTCAGGAAACAGTCAAGAAAGGTGAGGTTGTGGTGGTGGATGATACATGTGTACATAGAGGGGTATGGATGGTAATATTAGAGAACTTTGGGGATGTTTAGAGGTGGTGGTGGTTGTGGTGGTGGTGAGTGGTGGCCGGCCGGTGGTGAAAAGAGGGCAAAAAACCATCAAGAAAATGGTTTTGTGTAATGTGTGTGTGTGTATGGTGTGAATGATAAAGAGGTGAGGTTGATGAGTAAACCCTGTGGGGCCCACTAAATGACGCCCTGCAAGTCCGGATTGGGGTGACCGCTTGACCGGCGCTAGAAGGTAGAGAGAGTATTAAATAATCTAAAAAAAACTCATTGTTTGTATGGTTAATTAAACCTTAGTATATTGATTTAGTTTTTTTTAATTGAAATTTCGTTTATTTCAATAAAAAACTTGCCAAATTACATCAAAACAGAAGGTAGACGGGTAACAAGTCGTGCCGTCACCCTTTTCTAAATTGCAAACCTTAACTTTCCAAAGACAAACGCATGCCTCACTGGAACTGAACTATTGTTGTGGATGACCCGTTGGACCCTGTTCAAGAAGTTGATAGCTTCTAGTGCTAGGGAGTGAAATTTATCAAAGGAAAATAGATTTTTTTTATTTTACAAGAAGATATTTTGAAGGTTAGTGAAAATCATACTTGAATTTACTCAATGTTAATAGATTGATTATAAACTATTTTAGTTAATAACATATATTTTAGAAGTTGGATTTTTATGGAAAAAAAAAATAGTTTTTTTAATGACAAAAATTTTTTATTCTCTGTCGTTTGTGGGACTTGGTTATTACACTTTTACATATCAAATATCAAGACACTATTTGATTAAAGAACAAAAAATAACTCAAAGAACATAAGTATACTTAGAAGCACATCAAATAATTACTAAAATGATGTTGATTAACGTTCGCGAATTATAGGAGACGTTCAAAGACAAGGGTATTATAGGAATATCTAATATTGTTGACTCATAAACCTACTTTCTAAGATTTTCAAATGGCTATAACTTTTCCATACGATAATAGTTTTTTTTAAATACATTGTATTAATGAGCATTTCATTTTCTTTAATTTGAGTAGGCTATTGCTATAGTTTTCTTAATTTTTAATTTTTTTAAAGGATATGTGATTGCACATTCAGTAATGAGAACTAGTTGTTTATGCATTATTAGGCTATTAAATTTGTAAGAGTAAACTGCAATTTGCGTCCCTAACCTATGGAGTCGGTGTCATGTTGAGTCCCCACTTTCAAAATTTTGCTTGATAAGTCCCTGACTTATAAAAAACACTACGATTTGAGTCCCTCTCGTTAGTTTAGTCGTTAGATTAATGTCCCCATTTTGCCTCTGGTTAAATATCCTTTCCCCAATTTTTTTCCCTAATTTCACCCAATTCTCTTGTAACGCTTAGCATTTTGTACTTTCCTTATTTAGAAAGTGTAATCATATTTCTATTTTTGGAAACTTGTAATTGTATCGTATTCGTATTTCTTTTCCTGACATTGTAATCCGAGGCTTTGATCATAATGAAACTCCATTATTTTATACATGCTTATGTATACGTTGCAATCTTAAATACATGCACATACGCAAAAACCTATACTTGGAATACTTGAAATATCAATTATACATGCATTATACTTATACATTACACTTTTATACTTGAAATACTTAAAATCGGCTAAAATACGCAAAACGGGCCCAACATAACTCTCTCATGCGAATGAATCATTCGTGCGAACTGAAGCATCCGTGCAAACTGACCTCCAATCGTACGAATCACTCCACCCGCGCGAGACTCCCATCTGCACCTATAAATAAGTGACATCCCTCAATCCTAAACACTTTCCAAACACTTCAAACTCTCTCGAAACTCTCTGAAATTTCCAACTTCGGGCAGAAAGTAGCAACACTTCTAAGTGAGTTCTAGCTCACTTCTTTACTGATCTCCTTCTAATTTCTTCAATCTTCTTACTTGGACAACCTCTAGGAAGGTTTTCACAAGCTTGCCTTGGCAAACTAAGGTGAAACCTCACCATTTTTTAGGCCCAAACTAAGATTTAAATTTTTGTTTTTATTAAAGCTCTTGTACGTTACATTTCTGATTTGAAACTTGGTAGAATCTTGTACCCACCGAGCTCACAACTAAGTCCATAGTTGTGGGTTTGTGTTGAGGTTGATTTCCACCAAGAAGTGAGCTCAAAAACTGAGTCTTTCGTACAAAGCAGGACTCTCTCGCACGGACCAAGTCCTCTTCGTGCAAACTGACTTTCACTCGTACGAATTGAGTCTCTTCGTGCGGACTGACTTCCGTTCGCACAAACCAGAAACTCTTTACTTTAAGTTCATACATGATTCCAAGTGTTGAAACATCCAAGATTCACCATCTTCAATATGGATTAACTTGTGTTTTGGTAGAAGTGTGAACCGTGGGAGCTTTGGCTTTCCAAACTAGTTCCACTACCTCACTTGTGTACTTTGTAAATGAACACCCAAGTAGTTTCCTATAATCAAAGTAAGTTAACCCCGCCTCGCCTCCAACACTTGCCATGTTGGGTATGACATGCCCGGGTTGTTCTTATTTGGCTACTTGGATAATTTATTAGTTAGTTATGTTATTCTTACTCATGAGCAACCGGGTTTATCAACTATGTTGATAAACTTTGTGCTTTGGTGAATCATACAATGAGGTGTTCATACCTCCATACTTGAATTCCATGGAATCTATGATAATACTTGATTAATAATACTAAATAATATAAAATATAAAATATAGATATTTTAGCCGAATTCATGATGCTAACTGGTTTATGGTTAAGCCTTTGGACGAATGAAGACCCTTCGTACGGACTGAGTCTCTTTGTGCGAACATTCGCATGAACTGACACCCGTTCGCACGAACTGACACCCGTTCGCACGAACGGGCCCTCCATTCGCACGAACAGTGTTATGAACTTAGGTTATTTTTATCTAGGTTCTAAGTTCTGTTGGGTTTTTGTCATGTTTATCAAAGTATTTTATCCATATAAAATAAAAACGCAGCGGAAATTTATTATTTAAAACATGTTACTTACAAGATATAAAAACCATTTTATATGTAAAACCCAATCTCGGATCCATATACGAACATGCATGCTATCAAAATAAAACACAACCATAGAGTGTTTAGAATACTACCTTCCAAGGAGTAAAAGACATGAAGATGATGATGCTTCTTGAACGGTTGCCTTCAAGTGTAGAAGACCTCAAGCTTGTATACCCAAGCCTTCCAACAAACACCTTGTGTTTAGCTAGGATTTCTACACTTATGAACTCACTTGAAATTCCCTCTTGATCAACCATACCATGGCTGATTTTTAGAGAGCATCTACTTGAGTTTTGCACTTGAAAAACAACTTGAAAGGCCCTCTTGATCAACCACATGGTGGCCGAAAATTAGAGACACTTTTACTAGTTCTCAACTTGAAAAATGATCTCCTCAATTTGCACACTCTTGGCCGATTTTTAGAGCATCATTTTCAAGTCTTCTCTAGTTCCTCATCTCATTTTGTCATACAAAATAGACTTAAAAAGAGTGAGAGAAATTGCCACTTTACATGCCTAATCAAAACCCATGCAATTGCATGTATGTTCATAGGACCACATTCTCACCCAATCAAGTTCCTCCTACACATGCAAATTGCATGTGTATTCATTGGACCACAAATCTTGGTAAGACCATGGATGCACGCAATACTATTGGACTAAAAATCTTGGGAAGACCCCATGGGGAAGGTGGCGGCCTAGCATTTATTTTTATAAAAAAATACAAATTCTTTTATAAAATAAATTTAAGTCTTATTTAATTTTATAACTTTTATAAAATATAACATCATATGTTATAAGACTTATATAATTTTTTATCATGTTATTTAACCCATTAAATAACAAGATAAAATATTCTCTCAAAATAAATTATCCATATAATTTATTAGTTTGTCAAGTGCAATTATTTAGAAAACCAATTTCTAAATACTCTAAGTGTTAATATTTATTTGTTTGATCATATCACAAATAAATAATATAAGTGTTTGTCTAGCTTGTATTTGGGTATGACTCGACTTGGATCATAACGTACTAGCCACATCAATTTAATATGTGTCTTGGGCATACAGAGTCCAACAATCTCCCACTTGCACAAGATACATAGAAGATTGATGCAAGTAGTAAATGACGCCTAACTACGGTTTACTACCCCTAATACGTATGACTATATGTCCCATTCAATTACATCATCCCCTTCAAGTCCCTTACTTGAACATGATTTAGGTGAATCTATCATTTATCCCTTTGTTGCAGATGTCATGTTAAATCCAGAGACATAGAGTGATCACTCTCTGTTGATTTAACTTTAGCAGGCCTTAGACATCTTACTCTCAATGAATAAGAGGAACAAATCCCATCTTGACTACATACGTCTCTCACAATCACCTTGTACCACACCTGAGCTTAGCCTTATGTACTGTCATATTACTAACAGCGAAGAAATAAGTCAAGGTACAATATTTGGTGAATATCAAGACCCAATATGTATCTCAGGTCAGAGGATACTATGATATTCTCCTTTACTCAAATTTACTTATGATCAATCACAAATGATTCCATGCAGTAATATTTGAGAGCGAGTCAGTCCAATATTTGTATCCCACAAACATCTATGAACTTTGGCAGCAACACTTTGCTCTATATTCATACTTAATGAATATCCACCAATCCAAGTTCATAATAGTCTTACATTCATATTTGTTCCCACAAGTATGATTGACTACGGACATTTAGAATAAGCAACTTATTCACGGATTTAAACATGCTAAAATGGAACATAACTCAAAATACCATAAAGAGTTATATTAACAATTGTTCCAATATCCAAATACAAGAATAGATCAAATCCAATCACTAGAATATCGAAGTCCTATGGCACAAGTATGACCCTCTCATGCTTTGCCCGTTCAAGGAGCTTCGTGAGTGGATCCGCAATATTTTGATCAGTGTGAACTTTGCGAATACATATCTTTCCCTTTTCAACTTCATCCCTTATGTAGTTGAAACTCCGCTCAATGTGTCTAGTCTTTTGATGTACACGAGGTTCCTTGATTTGAGCAATCGTACCATCGTTATCACAAAGATCTCTAGGGTCCTGAATGGTATGGACTACCCCTAGATCGGCAATAATTCAAGTGGCAGATCCATATGAATTATCTCAATCAATGAAGCGGCAATGTATTCTGATTATGTAGTGGATAATGCTACCCTGATTGTGATCGAGAATCATCTCGATTAGTTTGGAAACTCGTATCCATGTAACCCTTTACAACGAATTCTGAAACTCGCATCCCTGTAACCTTTTACAACGAGTTCTTCTTCACCAGATCCATATATTAGAAACATATCCTTAGTCCTTCTAAGGTATTTCAATATATTTTCTAACAGTCACCCATTGACCGTTACTCGCTGGTATCTTCTCGTCATGACTAAAGCGCATGACATGTCCGGTCCAGTGCATATCATTACATACATAATGAATCCTATAGCTATCGCATATGGGATTCCTTTCATTCTTTCTCGCTCATCCTTTGAGCTTGGACATTGAGACGCACTCAATATTGTCCTCTCTTGAATAGGTACCAAACCTTTCTTAGAGTTCTCTATCTTGAACCTTTTCAAGACTTTGTCAATGTATGCACTTTAGTTTAAACCTATCTAGCGCCTTGACCTATCCTTATAGATCTTTATTCCAAAATATAGGCGACTTCACCAAGATCCTTAATGGAAGAACAACTTCCAAGCCAGGCTTTTACACCTTCCATGGTTGGAATGTTATTTCCAAATTGTAGAATGTCATCAACATATAATACTAATAAAGTGATGATGCTCCCACTAGCCTTCTTATACACACAAGCTTCATCACCGTTCTTGATGAATCCATATTCCCTAATCTCTTCATCAAGACAGTGATTCTGACCTCTAGATGCTTGTTTCAATCCATAGATTGATATCTTTAACTTGCATACTTTGTTAGGATGTTTTGGATCGACAAAACTTTCAGGCTGAACCATATAGACATCTTCCTCAAGATATCTATTAAGGAAAGCCGTTTTGACATCCATTTTCCAAATCTCATAATCATATTATGCAGGTATGGCAAATAATATCCTAATTGACTTTAGCATCGCCACAGGCGAGAAGGTCTCATCATAAACAACCCTTTGAGTTTGAGTGAAACCTTTTGCTACAAGTCTCGCTTTACAAGTATCCAAGTTACCATGCATATCTGTTTTCTTCCTGAAAACCCACTTATTTCCAACCACTTTGGATTTAAGAGACGGCACAACCAATTCCCATACTTGGTTGTCATACATGGATTGCATCTCTACGTTCATGGCTTCAAGCCATTTGTCACAATCGGATTTTGACATTGCATCATGGTATGTGGTAGGTTCACCCGAATCTTCCACGTAGCATCCATCCAGAAAAATCCATATATTTCAGGTGGACTACTAATTCTACCAGATGTATGAACGTTTTATGTGTATTGATCAACCACTTGATCGTTTTCAACAACCTCTTGTTGAGTGCTAGTATCAGCCAAATGTGTATCGGCTTGTGGTTCTTGATCCTTATCAAGTTCCACTGTTCTACTAATTTCTTCCATAAGGAAATTAGCTTCCAAGAACTCAGCCTTTCGAGCAACAAATACCTTTTGCTCTGTTGGATCGTAGAATTAATATCCTTATACCGTCTTTAGGATATCCTACAAAGATACACTTAGTGGATCGTACTTTTATTTGGGGTGTATTGCTTCACAGAAGCTTCACAACCCATACCTTTAAATAGGATAATGATGGAACCCTTCCATGCCGTATTTCAAAAGGTGTCTTATCCACTTACTTGGTTGGACCATACGGGCCACGGAGAGCAAAGCGTAACCCCAAAGTGATAGAGATAAGGCGCTCCTAGCCATCATAGATCGAACCATATCTAATAGAGTTCGACTCCTCCTCTATCGAAACGAAGAACTTTAAAAGAGTTGATTTTGTACTTCACTTTTTGAAGATTCTGAACGTTTCAAAACTTCCTTTTTTGTGTCAAGTACACATAACCTTAACTACTACAGTTGTCGGTAAAAGTAATGAAGTATCTTTCACCATTCCTAGTCATTGGCTTAAAAGGATCACATACATTCGAATGTATGATACCTAATAAATCTTTTGCCCTTTCCCACTAAGGGATTACTTGGTCATTTTACCTTGTAAATAAGATTCGTTTTAGTCTTTCTAATCATTTCCCTTTGAATTACCCGTTTCCATTTTCAACATTTGCTTTGGTGTCGGGGTGATGCCCTTTCTAGTTGCCACCCTCATTGATCGTTAGAATGGATAAAAACCCTTTTATCCATATTGAGCCTTTCGAGGTGATCAATGTGGCTTTTCATCTTAAAGACATAAGATGAGTCCGATTGGGTTTCCTCCATTCGACATGCATGAAGTGCTCGAACTGTTTCGAAGCGTTCTACCCTTAGGAACATTTCCTACAAAGAGGTAATCATGTCGTATGCTCATGATTTTCAAAATCCTTTTGAATCTCGGAAATCATAATTCCTAACATGAGGCAAGAGGCTTGTATAGTATCCTCGATATACTTGGTCAATCGTTATAGGCATCCTTATCTTCCATAAGATGTTCATCGGGATTAGGATCGTTCAACACATAGGATATCTTTTACTTGAGAACGATTCTTAAGTTTCGATATTAATCCATGAAGTGTTATGATTGAGACGATCCTTGTCAAAGATTGTTTTTAGTGATAGGTTACGGACGGTTTGGGTAATATTGTTAGCGGCCATCTACAAAATTTAACAAGGTTCAATTTTAGTATTTTCGATATTATTATATTTTAATCATTAATACCCTTTTGCATCTCATAGACTATTAATAATTAAAATCTAGAATCCAACGTTACATTTAAATATTGGTTAGGTGACCTTTATCCCTCTATTTAAATTAACAAGGTAGTCAACGTTTGACAATTGCAACTCTTTGCAACTTCTAGCCATATGGGATCGGTTAAACATCTTTATGTTTAGTTGGCATGTTTAATCCCATCAACACCTTTTGTTCCCCATGCTTCGGTGACCCTAAGTTCATGGTTTCCAAATCAAGTCGTCCAACTTACACACACGTGTGAGTTTATTCACATAAGTGGTTAGGTGACCTTTATCCCACAAACATGGTAAACCCACCTCGAATATACAAGTTCCCTCAAATGTGGTTAGGTGACCTTTATCCCACAAAAGAGTTCCTAAGTGATTCGAGTGTTGTATAAAAGGATGGTGTTTGACTTGTTTTATAAAAGGGATTTTGAGTTTTCAAAATTCTAGTTTAGAAAACTTTATGTACCATATATTTGCATGCATTCAAATCCTTGGTACTTTTGTGAAAATAAATTTTCAAGGTTCTTTTTAATAAAACCCATTTTATTATAAAAATCATTAATTTTTTTAATAACCTTTTATTAACCAATTTTAATGATCTTTTAAAGAACCAATTTTAAGCTTGTTGTTGATTATTAGTTTGTTAAGCATACATATCCAAATATCATCAAACAACAAAATAAACAACCACACAAGCACAACACCCATATCATTAGGTGCATAACCATAGCCAACTATTTTGACCACACTTGTTAGCCGAAACAAGTGTGCCAAAAGGTCCTTCCTAAAGGGTGAATATTGACACAAATAATGTGTCGTTGAACTCCCACTTGATCCCGCATCCGAATGCTTCAAGTCTTCTTCTTGTGTTGTGATTTCTTCACATCCTTTGGTCTTCCAAATGTCTTTTATATTCAGCTCCAAACTCCTTTGGACTTCAAAAATGTGTTTTGGTTATCGGGCTAAAATCCCGTTAAGAACCGTGAAGTCCCTTAGGCCCGAAAATAGCCAAAACCAAAAACGCATTTTTGTGTGCATCTTCTTTTACAAAAAAAAAAAATTATCCTAATACATTTTTTCTAGTAAAAACAAAATGCACCTAATCTATTTATTTACATGCCAAATGAAAATAAATTACATAACTTTACAAATGGAAGAACAAAAATAATAATTATTACAACCCATTGAAATAATTAAATATAAATCACAAACACAAATATTCAACAATATTCACACAAGGTCATGGCTAGGTTATGAACACCAAAAATATATATATCCAAATATATAAAATTCAAGAAGCAAAATTGGTTTCCTTTTAACAACCTACTTTTCGGCCAAGAATGAAAAAACCGAAAAAGTGGGTCTTTGTCCAAACAAAACAAATCATCCATATGACATAATTTTTTCAAGATTCCTTTATGCATGCAGGAAATAAATCTTGAAAAAACAAAAGGAGAACCAAGATGAAAATTTCGGCCATAGGGTTTAACCAAACCCGAAACCCAAAAATTTCATATCCTATGAAGCATGCACTCATATAAGCGTCTCTGATACCACCGTTGGGTTTTTGTCATGTTTATCAAAGTATTTTATCCATATAAAATAAAAACGCAGCGGAAATTTATTATTTAAAACATGTGACTTACAAGATATAAAAACCATTTTATATGTAAAACCCAATCTCGGATCCATATACGAACATGCATGCTATCAAAATAAAACACAACCATAGAGTGTTTAGAATACTACCTTCCAATGAGTAAAAGACATGAAGATGATGATGCTTCTTGAACGGTTGCCTTCAAGTGTAGAAGACCTCAAGCTTGTATACCCCAAGCCTTCCAACAAACACCTTGTGTTTAGCTAGGATTTCTACACTTATGAACCCACTTGAAATTCCCTCTTGATCAACCATACCATGGCTGATTTTTAGAGAGCATCTACTTGAGTTTTGCACTTGAAAAAACAACTTGAAAGGCCCTCTTGATCAACCACATGGTGGCCGAAAATTAGAGACACTTTTACTAGTTCTCAACTTGAAAAATGATCTCCTCAATTTGCACACTCTTGGCCGATTTTTAGAGCATCATTTTCAAGTCTTCTCTAGTTCCTCATCTCATTTTGTCATACAAAATAGACTTAAAAAGAGTGAGAGAAATTGCCACTTTACATGCCTAATCAAAACCCATGCAATTGCATGTATGTTCATAGGACCACATTCTCACCCAATCAAGTTCCTCCTACACATGCAAATTGCATGTGTATTCATTGGACCACAAATCTTGGTAAGACCATGGATGCACGCAATACTATTGGACTAAAAATCTTGGGAAGACCCCATGGGGAAGGTGGCGGCCTAGCATTTATTTTTATAAAAAAAATACAAATTCTTTTATAAAATAAATTTAAGTTTTATTTAATTTTATAACTTTTATAAAATATAACATCATATGTTATAAGACTTATATAATTTTTTAACATGTTATTTAACCCATTAAATAACAAGATAAAATATTCTCTCAAAATAAATTATCCATATAATTTATTAGTTTGTCAAGTGCAATTATTTAGAAAACCAATTTCTAAATACTCTAAGTGTTAATATTTATTTGTTTGATCATATCACAAATAAATAATATAAGTGTTTGTCTAGCTTGTATTTGGGTATGACTCGACTTGGATCATAACGTACTAGCCACATCAATTTAATATGTGTCTTGGGCATACAGAGTCCAACAAGTTCCTCGTTGTTGATTCTAATGGGCAAGCTAGGACCCATGAAATCACATAAACTTAGTGTCAGAATGAGTGCTTAGACGAGATATACTTTCGTGTATATATACTTTTGTACTTAAATTCCTATCTGAATCCTTCATCAAAATCCGAATAGCTCACACACCTTCGTTTCCCCATTGTAGGGTAACACCGGTGTTCCAACCCTCGCGTTCGTTAACTCACGGATTAAAAGGAAAGCTTTGCAAAACTGTGAGTATACTTGACACCCTTTTTACTTTTTACACTTTTTGGGTGCAATATGTTTTATGATATTAAACATACAAATCACATACTTTATGCTTAAAATCTCAAACAAACAATCCAACATACATGCTTGTACGTTATACGTGAACTCATATATGCTAGATTATTCTTATGCTTTATACTTGTCATTAACTTTGTACAGGCCTCCCTTAACATGTATAGCGTTATAGGAGTAACACATCGCCCGTATTCTTGAGGTCATGTTAAGCAAACAAACGGTCTATTCATTGCTATGATTAGATTACGCTAGCGGGAATCTTTTGTTTGACTTGTATAGTTACATGCTAGTATAATATGTTAGTTTAAGTTAACGTTTTTACCATGTGGATTTGTTTAAACTTTTATATTTATGATAGTAGTTAAACTTGTATACTCGCCAATACTTTTGTGCTGAACTATACTTTAAAACGTGATGCAGGAATTTGATGACAACGATGACGAACGAAAATCTAGTAGGATTGACTAGAAACTCATTTTAAAATTTTAGTATTGTTGTTGTATCTGTTTCATGTTCCTTGTTGTATTTTGTTTCAAATGATGTACTTGAATATTAGTGATGAAATGAAATTTTGAATTTTAAATACTTGTCACAAAATAGTGTTACGAAGTCTCTTGCAATCTCGTTTACGTCTCACTCCAATGTTTCCGCCATCATGTTACGCTCCGGTGCACAAAAACTCAACGTTTTTAGAGCATTTTATGCTCTGGTGCACAAGAAGGAGTTCATCATGTTAAACATGTGAGATATCGTGGTGTCATGTTTGCGATCTTTTTCGTCAAGCTCGGAAGATAAAGACTGGTGAAAGAAATTTTCTATGTTGACGCTACCGTGATGATAGGGGATATGATAATACAAGGGGAAACTGGATTTTGATTATCCCACCTAGAGGTGGTTGGCAAATAATAGTCTCACTTTCAAATATTGTCACTGACAGTCATAACTTTAAAAAAAAATCTCACTAGACCTCCGTTAAAAAAACTAAACACTTAGTTTGTTTTTTCTGAATTTCAAACTAATGTTTTAGGGCTTTTGATCAGAACGAGGATACAATTCGACTGATGTAAACTTACCTCAAAACAGTGCTCCGAACGACGAAAACAGTGCTTCAATTCGGATGTTTAAACTTCCAATTAAAAAAATTAAGCCATTTGGAGCACCGTTTCAATGTTAGTTTTGCATCAATCGACTCATATCCTCGTTCTGATTAAAAGCCCTAAAACATCAATTTGTAATTCGGCATTTAAGTTTTGTTAACGGAGGTCCAATGAGATTTTTTTTAAAGGTGGTACTGTCAATGACAATATTTGAAGGTGGGACTATTATTGGCTACCCACCTCTATGTGGGATTATTAAAATCCAATTTCCCTTAGGTTTATTAGAGTAAAAAAGTGTTTGACCAGTTCAGGTCATGCAAACCGGGTCATACCTCGTCAGTTAACAATAAGTTATCTTCGGGGATAACTTTTATCATATTAAATAATTAACCTCTGATCAACAAAAAGTAAGTTGCTTGTCGATAGCAAAATGTATCAGTAGTAACTTGAACTTTGCCACAAACTTACTCGATTAGCAATGATGTGTCAGAAAGACAGCATGTTATAAACTTACTCGATTAGAAATGATGTGTCTGAAAGACAACATGTTATTATAGTATAAAAACCGTATTTTGATAGTTGTTTGTTGTAAATATTGTTTGGAATGGACTAAAGGGTTGTTTATAAGTGTTTTACAGGTTCCTAAGTGAAATGGAGGATTTCCGGGCTAGAACTGAGATTACCAAAGTTGCGTAGAAGGCAGGCCCAACTTGTCATGTTTACGGGTCGTAAGCCTAGGAGTAGTATACGATTCATAAGCCCCAAGTTAGTGCACTGACTTATTGATTGGAAACCCTAGAGTGCTAAGGTGTAACTTTTCTTGTTTACAAGTTGTGGCCCAGGTTCTTGTTTACGAGTCGTAACCCACCCAAACTACACATGGACCGTATATAATGAATGAGATGTCGACAAAACCCTAAGGAGTGGACGAAACCAGAAGGAAAAGGCGAAAAGGGGATGTTGAAGTTCAAGGATTCAAAATCAGAGATTTAGGAGAGGATTCAAGGAAGAAGAACGTACACGAGGACAAGATATTGTTCCTTACTGAGTTAGAACCCTTCGTGTTATCATTTCCTGTTGATTTCTATCATGTATTTAATGAATTTGTTCGCTTTGTTTATTACTATGAGTAGCTAACCACGCCATAGCCGGTTAGGGTAGGATGATTTTTGTTACTTTGCATTGAATTGGTTGATTTTGTTATAAAAGTGTGTTTTTAGTAAGGTTTGCTTATAAACTTGTGATAGTGTAATTTGTATGTTGAGTATTGATGTTCGATTGAGTTTGTGTGGATGATTTAGGTCTTTCTATGAGGTTATGCATGTTGGATCTGCTTCGATTATCTTTAGGCTATATATCGATGGTTAGTCTAGGGCTGGATGGTTAGTAGGCAAAGGACGAACTTGTTTGGATATTGGTAATTCACATGGGTCACCCGTGGGAAGAATTTGAGTATAAGGGTTAGGAAACTAGATAAGGGTTTGCTTATAATTATAATTATGATATACTTCGGGTAAGGTTAGTTACGGTGTCTTTTCTTTCTTTTTTCATGTCTTTTAGTGTAGTTATATTTTTTTATTACTTTTTAATTTTGCTCACCTCACCCTTTCAACTTTCAAGATTTACACTCACACTTCCTCTTTTTTCTAGAATTTTGTAAAATGTCATTTTGTGCCCTCAAATTTCTAAAGTTCCAACTTTATCGTTCTTAAACTTAAAAATATTATTTTATTACGTGCTTATTTTTATGTATATGTTGGCATGAATTTGAAATGGTTAACATTTCGACGTAATTTTTTTTACGAAAATGAGATAAGTCAAATATAATATGTTTTTTTGCTTGTTTTTATGTACGTTCTCAGTTGGTCTATGTTCTAACGTAAATTTTGTTCAGAAATGAGTCGGGTAAAATATAATACATTTTTATTGGACAATATCAATTCGAGGTACTTTACATTTCGCCGTCGCCGCAACACAGGACAGATAAAATTACTAGTTAACTAAAAAAATAAGAGTAAATTGCAAGTTTTATCCTTTATCTTTATCTAAATTTCAGGTGGTGTCCTTTGCCTTTAAAATTGATTACTTTTATACTTAATGTTTCCACATGTTACATGTTATGTTCTTTGGCCTTAACCCAATTAATTTTTTGTTGTTAAATTAGATCACACAAGGGTGGTTTGGTTTTTTTACACACACACACACACACACATATATATATATATATATATAGAGAGAGAGAGAGGCCAGTTATTGTACAAATTGCCTTAACACACGAAGCGTACGAGATTCAGTATCAACATGCGAAAAAAAGTTTATAACATGCGAGTTTGGTTTTTTGAACCAACATGCGATTTTTTTATTAACATGCGAAATTGGTTTTTTTATAAACATACGATTTTTTTTTCTTTTTGAACATGCGATATTCATTTTTTACAACATGTGACCTTTGTTATAACATGTGAATTTGTCATTGCGTACACTTCGTATGTTAAGGAAAAAATGTACGATACACTTATTCTATATATATATATATATATATATAGAAAGTGTATCGTACAAAATGTCTTAACGTACGTTGCGTACGCGATGGAAAATCGCACGTTATGTTACAAAAAAATGAAAATCGCATGTTGTGGTATATGAAGAAATCGCATGTTAGTGTATACAAAAAGTTGCAAATCGTATGTTGTGGTAAACAGTTTCGCATGTTGTATTATATCATAAATCGTATGTTGAAGCAAAAACTCGCACGTTGAAAAACAATCTCATACGCAGCGTACGTTAACCCCTATTGTATAATAACCGGCCTCTCTCTCTCTCTATATATATATATATATATATTATGAATTAGTAACACACTTAGGCATCATGTTGTTGTACATTGTGTTTAGAAGGTGTTCTATGTTATTGGTGGTTGCGAAGTCCGGGATTGATTTAGAGTCGTCGGACGTTATTGGGTCTAATAGGAAGATGAAAGGATTTTATGGTGTTCCGATGGTAGTGCTAAAAAGGTAAATGGCCTCTGCTAGCGGATTGGATTGCATGTGACGAGGGGGTTGGCAGGCAGAGACCAAATCACTATATAATGTTGAATGTAGGGCGTCTGTGTCGCCAGCAATGAATATCAGTAATTGATTGTTGAAAAGCTTTGTGATGGGTGAACCATGTGGTCGGTGATCACACCAGGTGGTTTCCGAGTGATTTTTGTGCTTCGCAATAGCCTAACTAAGGAGAGGTTGCACAAGATGCATTTGTTATTCATTTCTTGCCTTGAAATAGTAAATGCATGACTCTCATTTTGTTGCTATTAATCTTGATTTTTAATGTATAATTAATAATAATGTGAGTTCCCTGTCTTCGTGATCGTTATTGAATGACCACTAATTATTCGTTGGTTTGGTGGATTTGTCAGAACTCTAAGATTAATATCAAAAAACAATTTTATAACGAAGTTTTTACACCAAGAACAACTATAAAACTAATCAGTCATCACAGATTGACTGATAAACAATAAGAACAAGATCATCAACACAATGATCTTTACAAGAAACTGAAAACCCTAACTCACGAATGAGACTTATGAGAGAGAGAAAGAAAAGGTAAACTGTGTGTAAGAGAAGGAGAAGACAGAGAACAATAAATGAACTCCAAGGGACTTCTCAAAGCATATATAAAGCCGGAAATCAAACCCTAGTAGCATAATGTCACACCCCAACCGATGGCGGAAACATCGAAGTGAGACGAAATAGATTGCAAGTGACTTCATAACACTATTTGTGACTAGTATTTAAATGATAAATTTTTATTTCATTTCTAAAGAGTCAATTACAAGGATTTGAAACAAATACAACATGAATAATGAAATACAATACAAATAAAATACAAAATTTAAAGTGTGTATCTAAGCATCCTACTAGATTCCATGCATCATCTACATCATCGCTAAACCTGCAATATGTTTTAAAAGCATAGTTCAATACAAAGGTATTGGCGAGTACACTAGTTTTAGACTCGTGGCATATGTATAAAAAAGTATTTTCAATCCAACATAGCAATTGGTTTACAAGGTCAATCTATCATGCATAACAATATGTCAACTCTAGTGTCCACTAGTATTTAGCATCCCTCGACACAAAAGTGACGAGACCGTTATAGAATAAAGACTCAACAAAACCCCGTCGGGTGGTGTGCTACTCCTATAGTGCTATAATTGTTAAGCCGAGTTAACAAGTAGTATGTATTCTAGCATGAACCTAAGCATAGCAAAGCATGTATAAGGATTGAACGAATAAAAGAATGTTTGTGAATCGTGCATTTTAACAAGTAAAACATGTTGCACCCAAAGTGTATTAAAAGGAAAATGGGTCAAGTGTACTCACAAAGTTGCATATGCTTTCCGATTATCCTATGTGACGAAGTTGTTGAGACTAGGAAGTTGAATGTGTTCGATTTGGATTTTAAGAGGTGTTCACATATGGTTCTAGGGATTTGGAGTTTAAATAACATGAAAAATAAACATATGAAAATAATCATCTAACACCTACGACACTTGTTCTTGACACTATGAAACTCTAAAAGAGTTAAAATGTTTTCATGGAACAAAGTTCCATTAGAATCGTGACAAGTTGTCAAGGCCTAAGATGATACAATCTACTAGCTTGATGAATGTCCATTAGTTCATCACCAAGAGTTCGATTATTTGGTTGTTACATAAGTATTACATAGTGTATATTACATCATATAAGTCAAGCATGAGGTAGAAGATTAAAGTCTTCATTTAGGTATCTCTAAGTATCATGGAATTCTTACATGAGGTAGGAAGAACAAAGCTTCCATTTAGGTACCTCTATTGTTCACCACTACACTTGTTATTATGAACAACAAGGAGGATCATGAACTTACAAGAAACAATAGAATATGAACAACTAATCTATGAGAAAACATCAAGAAATGTGTGGATTTTCAAGTAGGTTAGCCCAAGCTAATCCTAAATCACACAATCATCAAGTCTTGAACTTGAGCATCACTTGTGGGTTAAAACCCTTGAACAAAACAGAAAGTTTGTGAGGTTTATACCTCTGATTTTGAATGTATCAACCTTGTTTTTAAGCATAACTAACCATAGAAGTGGTTATAAGCATAAGGACATAGGTTTGAGATGAGTTTCCTCAAGTTTAAACAAGTTTATCAAAGTTTGAAACAAGAACAGAAAAATCAGTCCACTTTGGAGCCCTTTTGGCAACATTCCAGGCTCTGGTTCTCCAGGGAAAACCCATGGAAACGTAGCTAAGGTCAATACAAAGTAGTAGGAAAAAGAATCGAGTGAATCGGATAAGAATTGAGTGAGTTATGCTCACTTTAGTGAAGTGGTATAAATCTGCTCGAACTTCTGCAATCAGCTACGGTTTGGAGTGTTTGAGAGTGAATGGAGAGTGTTTAGAAAGTGAAAAATGCTTGGAGGAGGCTTGGGTTATATAGGGGATGGATTAGGGTTTCATTGGGTTGGGCTTTGGAAGTGTTTAGTGGGCTAAATAACTCAAAACAAGGAAATTAAGTGGGCTGATGCAAAGCTGTTAACAGCCCTATAATTTTTTTTTTGACATTAGAAGGTATATATTTGATGTTTAATAAAGTGTTACATGGTGTCTAGTATGTATGTAACTTGTAACAAGGTCCAAAATGCATAAATGACATGTTTTAATTTAGCAAAGAGTGTGATAACATAGGTGTGTATAACACATGAAATGTAACAAGTATGTATGGTTTATAGTTTGGTATGATCAAGTGAAAAAAAAACATACAACTTAATCTTATAATCGAATAACTAAGTGTTTAAATGTATGAAGATTTAAGGATTACGAATACACGATCATTGTTTACGAGTTAAGCTTACGTTTATACGAATTACGAACCATGTATCAAACGAGTGCACGTATCAATGTATAAACATGTATAAACGATGTATAAAAGATTCGTTTCATTATGATCAAAGTCTCGGATTTCACAACGATACAACGAAATACGATTACAAGGAATACAAGATTTCCAAAAAAATAGAATTTCAAGCAATGGTTTCTAAATATGGAAAGTATGAAAACGCAGGGCGTTACAGTCTCCCCTCCTTTAGGAAATTTCGTCCCGAAATTTATTCAAGAGGAAGTCTTGAAAAAGTTTTGGCAAAAATTGAGACTTGGAAATTTTGAAACGGTTTGAAAAGTACGAAACTTTGGAGAACGACAAGGTAAATTTGCAAGGGAGTTCGTTGTCTAAAATAATTTGAGGTACCAAACATAGTTGAAAACGTGTAGGTGCGTATATAGGTAAAGTGTGTCTAAACAAGTTTGGATAACTTAAATTGGAGATGTATTAAAAATGGGACGTATTAAGAAGGAAGATTTTGACAAACGGTTTGTATTGTGTTGGAAAGTAGGGTAGTTTACAGGGGAAGTTTTAAGGATAGTATAAAAATCACACTTACGTAAAAATTGTTTATTGAGAGGAACGAAAAAATTTGGTACTTTGAATAAAGCGTTAAAGGTATACTAAGTACATTTACACAAGAATAAAGAACAGGAAGACGGTTTTAAAGGTAATGAGATAAGTTAGGATTTGAATGTTTAAACAAGCTTGATTGTGAACGGGGTCCGAATGAAAGAAAGGATAATGGAGAATAATAGGAGTATGGGAGCGAACGATTGACTCTAAATGAATGCAAGTATATGAATGATATAAGTATTAGATAGATGAATGTAGCGTGTTAAAGATGAAGTCTCCTCATGGATAATCGGATATAATGCGTTTGTGAGTTGTTTAAAGTTGTATTAGGTCAAAAGGTCTGCAAAACACTGAATTTCTCATGGCACGTTTTACGAAAGTTTGGTAACATGGTGAAAACACTTATATATAGGAAGTACCAGCGGCGTATCCACCATGTTTTGGCCATATTACGTCCGTTTCGTATTCGGTGTCATGTTACCTTCTGTGTCTTACCATATACAGTAGTACACTCTATGGTTCTCATGCGCTTATCACTATAATCTCGTGTGCACCCGCGATTATACCGATCGTCGCATGATCCGCATAGCTTGTACTAGTTGCATATGAATTAAGGTATACATAATTAAAAAAAATATAAGAATGTGTACGTATAAGAATATAGTATATAAGCAAGTCCATGCTTAAGTATGTATTGGACCCACGTAAGCGAATCCCTCGGATAACGCTTGCGTACGGGTACGAATGTATGAATCATGAGTATGAATGAAAGTGTGAGCATAAATATAAGTTTAAGTATGATTATGCACGTAAGTATGAGTATATGAGTATAAGTATAAACATAAAATGTATCGTTATGAGTATGAGTATGAGTGTAGGTACGAATAATAAGGATTACGTATATAGTATATGTTGGGACATAACGGATTTAAGCGTGTAAAAGCATTCAAAAGGTTGAGTATGTAAATACGAACGATATAAATGAAATTGTCGCGAGATATCGACTAAAATGTGTACGATGATATGCATGTATAGTTGTTTAAACGAAACGTTAGGTTTATCGAATCAAAATAGATTGAGTTTTGTTGGTGCACACATCTGTCATCTTCGTCTTGTATCGAGTCTCGGTTCGGTGCGGAGCTAATCAAGACATGATGTCATGATGACATCATCTAGATGACATCATCAATGATATCATATCACAAGTTCACGTGAGATTGCATGCAAAAGGACAAAACAGATTTCAAGTTTACATGAAGATTTCGCTTCAAGACAAAATTGAGTTTGTCAATTTCGCTTGTAATATTAATATGTAGATTTCGCTTGAGTGCTTCCAAGCGAAATCATAGCTTCTATAAATAGGCTTGTAGACATTTCATTTGAAACAGAATTTGCTAAGTGATACCGAGGTGCTGCCGGTTTCTCTTCTGATTGTAAAGGTTGTAATATCAATATACAAGAGGTTTAAAGTGTGAAACAAGCTGTTTACACGTCCGTTTCTCTGTTTCCGCCTTTGAAACGGACTAGAACTCTTCCGAACGACTCGTTTAGGTCGCAATCCGATCCTACAATTGGTATCAGAGCTCAGGACGAGGAGTTCTTGACAAAACAGCCTGTTTTCACCACGATTTCTATTTCTACACCATTCTTTTTCGAAATTTAAAATTTTTCACGGTCAAAATCGGACAAATTTCACATATATTGTGCGCAAACATGGTGTAATCAATCCTTGAAAATTTCAAGTTTAAAATCGACTTAAAACTTGTATTTTTGTGTGTTTTCGCTTCAATTGCTCGAACAAATGATGACATCAGCAACTGTTTAGATCAGATTTCGCTTGAGATTTTTGTTAGATCTCGCTTGAAAGTTCAAATTGTTGCTAGATTTCGCTTGAATATTGTGTGATAATTGAAGATCTCGCTTGAATCTGATATATAATACACAAGATTTCGCTTGAAAATACGTTGGCATCTGCTTGAAACCTGCAGTTCACTTGAAATATTCTGATGTCTTAACTGAATTTTGCTGTTCATTGAAAACCAATTGTCTGCTTAAGTCAGCTTATCTGGTTGTGAATATATCGGTTTATATAGTGCATCGATTCCTTTCAGATTCGGTTCATTAAAAGTATACATGTGAATATATTGGTTATAGTGATTGCATGTGATATCAATCATATTAGAGTGTCATGAGGTCATATGATTGTTTGGTTCAAGATAGTGCACGTGATATTTGTTAAAGCAAGTTGTCGGCTTAGTGTTATTTTAGGTCCAATCACAATTGATTCTCAATATTAAAATCGAAACATTGCATATGAGTTGATCAGATTTTGCATGAAAACAAGAAGGGTCCAATCAGATTTTGAGTAATATCAAAGTACTCAGCCCAAGATTCTTAGTGTCGGCTCTTTTTGATACATAGTTTTAATGTGATCATGTGAATGTGTGTTTAGAGGTACAATCATTATAAATCGATACTTGTGATTTTGTGACCCAAAGTTCAAATTGAGTGAATGATGACGGCTACTTAGGATGTCAGATTGCATGCAATGTTATTTGTGTAATATCTCGATTTATGTGAAAATTGTCTGTTTGTGAGTATCGATATGAATGATAGAATTGTAAATTGAAATTGTCGATTATATGCATTGTGTGATTTGAAATTGCTTATGATATATTAGTTTATATGTGCTAGTTGATCGAGTCGTGTGCGAATTTAGTTAAAATTGTTTGAATAGAATCTACAGGTTGTGTGGTTTGACATTAAAATTCATTCGCACAAAATATGTTCACTTCGTACGGTGTATACCGAGGTCGTGTGGTTTGAGTCGTGGTTTCTGTCAGTTTGTACGTTTTGGAGTTCAAAGGTTTCAAAGGGTCAGGTTACTTGATTTTGATCTGCATTCAGTCCGCACAGTTGGTCAACATTCAGTCCGTACAGTTGGTCAACATTCAGTCCGCACTGAAAATCATCAGTTCGAGTACCAGTTTGTTTCAGTTAATTGAAAAATCTTTAAACTGATTGTGTTTGTGAAACTTTGACTTTGAAACATGGAAAGGGAGTTGTTGAAGAAGTCATTTGACATGTTTGTAGCTTTTGACCATGAAACAACAACGATGACCATTGATAGATATTGTCATTTAGTCGTGGAAATGGAAAGATTGAAAATTAAGAAAGATAATGATGAATGGATTGATAAACTTGCTAATGCATTACCACAGCAAAAATGGGGAAATTATCTGTTGATTGTAAAACATATGAGAAAAAAGGAAAATATGAGTCTAGCAAAGTTTATTCAAAAGATTGAGGAGCATGAGTTGGATATCCAGAAAAAGGCAAAAGTAGAAACTGACAAAGCAGAAGTTGAAGAAAGTTCAACAAAGGAAACTGAGGGACAGAAAGCTGAAATAGAATATGAAGAACCAGTGATTGAAAAACTTGTCGAGGTTGAAAAGATAGTTGAAAAAATGGTTGAAGTTGAAAAACCATGTGTGAAGTGTTCAGAATCTTGCAAAGCTTGTGAGGAGAAAGATACGAAGATTGCTGAATTAGAGAAGATTAAAGAAGACTTACTGTCTGATGTGAAGTACATTAAAGAATCATATGATGTGCTAAACAGAACAGTTGACAGTTTGAAGAAAACAAATTCAGAGATCGAAAAAGCAATGGATAAAATGAGTGCAACATTAATGACAAAGCAGAGTGTCATCAATGATTATATTGAAGATTGTGCTCAGCTGAAGAAGGATGTGGAACTTGAAAAGATCGAAAGTGAAAGGATTAAACGATTGTTGCTAAGCTATACTACTTGTGATTATTTGATTGATCGTGTTTATCCTACTGTTGCAGGTCTGGAAGCATTCATGGATAAAAAGATTGAAGATACTGATACTGGTAAGAAACCAAGTGTCAAGTATAACAGATGTCCACCCCCGATCCATGAAACTTATTCTCCCAGGAATCCAAATGAAGAGCGTCTAAAAAAGGCAGTCAACATCAAGTTAAAGTCTGAAATCATTGATGAATTACCAGACAATATTGATGTTACATTCACAGCGTCTGACACTGATCATGAGTCTGAGTTATTAAAGAAAGTTGTCGATCAGGTGTTGGATACGGATGAGGAGTCAAAACCGGAGTCTAAGTCTGAAAGTCCGAGTTCGTCAGAAAAGAGTCCGAGTTCACCGGTTAATAGGGTTTACAATAGAGAATTCCTGTTATCAAAATCTAATTTGAATGACGGATCAATCAAAGTGGCTTATACTTTGAATGATTCAGACAAATTATATTCTGATGAGGAATTTCCAATCAGAAGTGTAAAAACTGAAATGATCAAACAGGTTTTCAAATTAACAGAAATTAATCTTTCTGATATAAAAGATTTAAATCTTGATGAAAAACCTAAAAAATACACTTCAAGAGTTCAACAGAGATTGAACAAGAAAAAGGGTTATAGTTCTGGTTATGGTTATCGAAAGAAACCAAACTACAACGGTAATCTCAAAAAGAAAGGTTTAGGATTTATTCATCCTGAAAATTATCAAAATCAGAAAACTTTTAAACCAAATACAAAATTTGTTGCAGGTGGAAGTTGTGAAGATGAGCAGAAGAAACCATTCTGGAAACAATCCAATCAAGAGTTTCTTGCTGAAGTGAAGAAGAATGTGAGAAAGTTTGCTCAAAGAGTTGATCGAAGAACTTGTTTTAAATGCCAGGAAGTTGGACACATAGCTTGGAATTGCCCCAAGACCAACTACAAAGAACAGGGAGTTTCTTCTAACTCTGAAATGAAAAAGAAAAATGTTGATAAATCGACTTTGGAAGTTGGTGAAACTTCAAAACGGTTTTACAAAAGAAGTGTCGATTTAACCAAACAAAAATGGATTGTAAAATCTGAAAGAAGTTCTGACAATGAATCTGATTCCATAAAATCAGAGGAGTCATTTGTTGAGAAAAAGATTGTGAATTCCGTTCCTGAGGTGAACGATGAAAAATTTCCTTCATTGTCAAAGGAAAATTGGAAGTCGAAAGTTGGGAAGGTAGAGATCTCAAATCAATTCTTCGCTGATAAGGGAGAATTTGATGTTGAGAAGGCTTTCAATGGGAAAGTCAAACATATTTTCGGTAAGATGGTTGACAGAAAGGTAAAGGGTGCTCAAGAATTTTATAAATCAAAATGTTGGTGGGATAGATGTTTGCCACCAAAGTCACCCAAGGCTGGTCAGGCTTGGGTGGATGTAATGTTTGAGTAAAAGTCTGACTTGCCGGAGCTCCCAGGTTGGTTTAAGTGGAGCAGGAATCGGCACATTTCTTGAGAAATTCACGAAAGTGATTTCGACTTACAAGTGGTAAATCAGGGACATTAAGTTGTACTTGATTTTCTACAAGTGGTTTTTGATATGAAAACAATATGATGAAACCCCTAACCTACAAGTGGTAAAATCAATCAAACTTATTTTTCGGAAAAACCATTTGATTAAAACAAACTTAAGTGTTTTGAAATCAATGGGAAAATAGTTTGTTGTGAGGGGGAGTTCTGATTGTTTATGCCAAGAGGATGGCGAATTTGATGCGATTTGATATCAGTTGTCATTTTATTGTACAGTTGGTTTTTCAAATTTCCTAAAATATGTTTGCATTTTAGGGGGAGTAAAAATTTTCAGAAAATCCAAAAACATTAGAAAATTTGAAAAAGCCAAAAACATGATAAAATTCAAAAATGAGTTTTGTTGTATAAAAGAGGAAATGATAGTACATCAGTGGACGATCACGGCATGCTAAAGAAATGAAAAGAAAAATGTGATAAACGGTCTCACTGATGATGTGTCAGTAGGTTTTTGCACATTTAGTAAATTGTGACGAGATATAAACATAAAATTTACTTGCGTCTACGTGGGGAACACCTCCAGGATATATAGGTAACCCCTGAAATCTTGTTTGAAGGGTCCCGTATTCTGAGATACTAGGTCTTTATGCTTAGTGATATCTGGGGTATTATCCCGGGACTTCTGATTTTGCGGAAGCAATGGCCTAGTCCCCGGAGAATACTTTCCGCATGCTTGAAAAATAGCGCAGCCCTCAGCAAATTGATGAAACAATAAAATTGATAGTCATTGCTGTTGTAATTCAAAAGATCCTCTAAAGGGGACCCACCAAAAGTCGAAGCCGTCATCTCTCTGCGTATCGAAAGATCGACCTGAGCTCTCACGGCCCTCGCAATTAACCCCTTACAGATATCATCTAGGTATACTCACCTGTAAGACTGAATACTGGGGTCTGGATACGGGAGTATATACTGAGGTGGGACACATGTAGATGTTTAAGTCCTAAAACACTAATTCGTATCTCGAAGCAGTTGAACTTTGTGTGAAAATTTAAGTGGATCAGTATACTGACAATCTAAGTGAATTGTTTAGAACTTAAAATGAAATGAAGCTTAACGATGTTGATGATTTGTCTCAAAAACTGATATGATCCTCTTACACAAACTCACAAAAAATTTTTGTTTGTAAATATTTCTTTACTGCATTTCATTTCTGTTATTTCAAAAATCCAAAAAGATTTTCGGTGTGTTTTAGCATAAATTTTGGAAAATTCAAAAAGATTTTAGACAACTGATGTTGAAAAGCTGATTTTCAAAATTCCGAGTGCTAAACATGACGAATAGATTTGGGTGATTTTGATTGAAAAGTTTTTTCAGAGATAAAAATTTGTTAAATGATCTTTGTTAATGTTTGATTGTATACTGATTGGAGAAGGATCAGTGTTGGTGCATGAAATTTGATAAATTGTTAAATATTTTATTCTTGTGAATCTTACTTTTGGGTAGAGGATGTGCAGGATAGCAGATAGAGATCCAGATTTCAATTCTGATACTGTAAAAGTCAGACTACGATCCCAGCATGTTTTGAGGGGGAGTCTGTTAAAAAGAATTACATCATTCGAGGAGGAGATCAGTTGAAGAATGAAGGAAGATCAAAGACTGATAAAGACTGAAGATTGAGAAGACTCGACACTTAAGACTCGTCAACATCTGAGGGGGAGTCTGTTGGTGCACACATCTGTCATCTTCGTCTTGTATCGAGTCTCGGTTCGGTGCGGAGCTAATCAAGACATGATGTCATGATGACATCATCTAGATGACATCATCAATGACATCATATCACAAGTTCACGTGAGATTGCATGCAAAAGGACAAAACAGATTTCAAGTTTACATGAAGATTTCGCTTCAAGACAAAATTGAGTTTGTCAATTTCGCTTGTAATATTAATATGTAGATTTCGCTTGAGTGCTTCCAAGCGAAATCATAGCTTCTATAAATAGGCTTGTAGACATTTCATTTGAAACAGAATTTGCTAAGTGATACCGAGGTGCTGCCGGTTTCTCTTCTGATTGTAAAGGTTGTAATATCAATATACAAGAGGTTTAAAGTGTGAAACAAGCTGTTTACACGTCCGTTTCTCTGTTTCCGCCTTTGAAACGGACTAGAACTCTTCCGAACGACTCGTTTAGGTCGCAATCCGATCCTACAAGTTTGATTGGGAAGGTAGAATATAGTTTGTAAATGCAAGTGAACATAAAGTACTTTTTGGTTATGCATAATGTATTTTGTAATGAATGGAAATGCTACTTTCGTTTTAAAAGAGTTTACGTAAGTTAAGGATTGTCGGTCCCCACGAAGTCTTCTTGCCCACGTGTTTTGAAATTTAAGTGACGAATTGAGCGGTGTAGGAAAAAGTTTTCAAAAGTAATAAGTTCGCTTCATTTGCACCAAAACAAGAAATTTTGAATTTTAGAGGTTCTTGTGAAAACGTCGATCCTTAGAAAAGGGATTTAGCAAAAGGACTTAGTGTTCATTGTAAAGGGTTTTGACAAATGATTCGTTAATGTTGAAAAAAGTCTTTGGTAAAATGATCTTATAATATCTATAAGATCTTATAAGTAATTGAGAAAGCTTGGTTTGATTTTGATTAAGAATGGAAGTCTTTAGTATAATGATATAATGTGAGCGCGTTTTAGCGATTAGGTTAAATAAGAAGTTTATGGGCAAGAGTTTCATTGGACCGATTAAGTTGATAGGTAGCATTTCGTAAGGTTTTGAAATTTGGGTAATAAAACGTTTTAAGACATGACTAAGAATCGCGTATGTATGAGTTGTGTGAAAAATAGATTGTAGGATAAGAAGTACGTTTGATAAAACAATGTATTTTGAAATTGATATAGGTAGGTATTTTGATAAATGATAAATGATTTGGGTATAAGACATGATCAGATTTTCATAATATGATATTTTGAGGTAAAGTTTTGGTAATGATCACCTAGGTAAGGGAATCACCCCTAACTCGTCGGTGAGGTCGTTTTAAGAAAAGAAGGAGTGGAGTTAATCGTCAAGGTAAGGAAATCACTCCTATCTCGATAATATGTCTCCATCTGTTGTTATAAGGAATATGAATGAAATTATATGAATCGTGCATACGTATAAATGTATGAAAAAGATTTAATATGTTGTGTGTGTGTGAGGAGAAAATATCAAAGTAAATTCGAATTTGGAAGATTGCATCGTATGAGATAAGTAATAGAAAAACATGATTGGTTAAAATTTTGATGGTTCAAAACGGAACTTTGACTAACCAAAGTGGTCGAAAAGTCTTTCGAATTTGAGGAGCATGCTTTAGCCTAATAGGTGAAATACTCTCGCCGACAAGTCGGTTAACGGTATTTACCCTTCCGGTTACTACATGTCACAAATCGATCAAAATTTCGAGACTTGACGGGATTTATGAAAAAATCAAGGAGTGGAACTAGTCGACAAGGTGCGGGTTTCACCCCTAACTTGACGATTTCGTATCCTAAGTGTGGTTTGTACTCGTCGGGTCAAAATTTAATTTTGACACTCTGACGAGTGTCCACTAGAATTATGAAATTTGAATTTCTCCATCAACATAAGGATTTCACTCCTAATTTGATGGTGAATTTCATGTATAAAGGAAAAGTAGATGGATTGAGAGTTGTTCACCAAATTGTGGGTTTCACGCCTATTTTGGTGAAGTCGTCTCGTTTGCGTATTAAGAGTGGTTTTGATTTTAGTATAAACGAGTAAAAGGACGTATGTTCAAAATAATAATAACAAGTATAAGCACATAAAGCATCTCAAGAAAATAACACGTAAAAGACATTTCAAGAATAGCACATAAAGAATGGAACAATACAACAAGTGTTAACAAATAACAAAGCAAGTATTAACACAAGTGACATATATGTTTAAAAAGGTCAAAAGAAAATAATAAGGAGCAAATAAAGTATCATGCAAGTGGTTCAAGCAAAACATAAGAATAAAGCTCTAGAACTATAGACTAGGTAAAAAGTATGGCATTTTTTCCTAATTCCCTATAGTTATGGCTCTGATACCAATCTGTCACACCCCAACCGATGGCGGAAACATCGGAGTGAGACGAAATAGATTGCAAGAGACTTCATAACACTATTTGTGACTAGTATTTAAATGATAAATTTTCATTTCATTTCTAAAGAGTCAATTACAAGGATTTGAAACAAATACAACATGAATAATGAAATACAATACAAATAAAATACAAAATTTAAAGTGTGTATCTAAGCATCCTACTAGATTCCATGCATCATCAACATCATCGCTAAACCTGCAACATGTTTTAAAAGCATAGTTCAATACAAAGGTATTGGCGAGTACACTAGTTTTAGACTCGTGGCATATGTATAAAAAAGTATTTTCAATCCAACATAGCAATTGGTTTACAAGGTCAATCTATCATGCATAACAATATGTCAACTCTAGTATCCACTAGTATTTAGCATCCCTCGACACAAAAGTGACGAGACCGTTATAGAATAAAGACTCAACAAAACCCCGTCGGGTGGTGTGCTACTCCTATAGCGCTATAATTGTTAAGCCGAGTTAACAAGTAGTATGTATTCTAGCATGAACCTAAGCATAGCAAAGCATGTATAAGGATTGAACGAACAAAAGAATGTTTGTGAATCGTGCATTTTAACAAGTAAAACATGTTGCACCCAAAGTGTATTAAAAGGAAAATGGGTCAAGTGTACTCACAAAGTTGCATATGCTTTCCGATTATCCTATGTGACGAAGTTGTTGAGACTAGGAAGTTGAATGTGTTCGATTTGGAGTTTAAGAGGTGTTCACATATGGTTCTAGGGATTTGGAGTTTAAATAACATGAAAAATAAACATATGAAAATAATCATCTAACACCTATGAGTCTACGACACTTGTTCTTGACACTATGAAACTCTAAAAGAGTTAAAATGTTTTCATGGAACAAAGTTCCATTAGAATCGTGACAAGTTGTTAAGGCCTAAGATGATACAATCTACTAGCTTGACGAATGTTCATTAGTTCATCACCAAGAGTTCGATTATTTGGTTGTTACATAAGTATTACATAGTGTATATTACATCATATAAGTCAAGCATGAGGTAGAAGATTAAAGTCTTCATTTAGGCACCTCTAAGTATCATGGAATTCATACATGAGGTAGGAAGAACAAAGCTTCCATTTAGGTACCTATATTGTTCACCACTACACTTGTTATTATGAACAACAAGGAGGATCATGAACTTACAAGAAACAATAGAATATGAACAACTAATCTATGAGAAAACATCAAGCAATGTGTGTATTTTCAAGTAGGTTAGCCCAAGCTAATCCTAAATCACACAATCATCAAGTCTTGAACTTGAGCATCACTTGTGGGTTAAAACACTTGAACAAAACAGAAAGTTTGTGAGGTTTATACCTCTGATTTTGAATGTATCAACCTTGTTTTTAAGCATAACTAACCATAGAAGTGGTTATAAGCATAAGGACATAGGTTTGAGACGAGTTTCCTCAAGTTTAAACAAGTTTATCAAAGTTTGAAACAAGAACAGAAAAATCAGTCCACTTTGGAGCCCTTTTGGCAACATTCCAGGCTCTGGTTCTCCAGGAAAAACCCATGGAAACGTAGCTAAGGTCAATACAAAGTAGTAGGAAAAAGAATCGATTGAATCGGATAAGAATTGAGTGAGTTATGCTCACTTTAGTGAAGTGGTATAAATCTGCTCGAACTTCTGCAATCAGCTACGGTTTGGAGTGTTTGAGAGTGAATGGAAAGTGTTTAGAAAGTGAAAAATGCTTGGAGGAGGCTTGGGTTATATAGGGGATGGATTAGGGTTTCATTGGGTTGGGCTTTGGAAGTGTTTAGTGGGCTAAATAACTCAAAACAAGGAAATTAAGTGGGCTTATGCAAGGCTGTTAACAACCCTATAATTTTTATTTATTTTTATTTTTTTTGACATTAGAAGGTATATATTTGATGTTTAATAAAGTGTTACATGGTGTCTAGTATGTATGTAACTTGTAACAAGGTCCAAAATGCATAAATGACATGTTTTAATTTAGCAAAGAGTGTGATAACATAGGTGTGTATAACACATGAAATGTAACAAGTATGTATGGTTTATAGTTTGGTATGATCAAGTGAAAAAAAACATACAACTTAATCTTATAATCGAATAACTAAGTGTTTAAATGTATGAAGATTTAAGGATTATGAATACACGATCATTGTTTACGAGTTAAGCTTACGTTTATACGAATTACGAACCATGTATCAAACGAGTGCACGTATCAATGTATAAACATGTATAAACGATGTATAAAAGATTCGTTTCATTATGATCAAAGTCTCGGATTTCACAACGATACAACGAAATACGATTACAAGGAATACAAGATTTCCAAAAAAAAATAGAATTTCAAGCAATGCTTTCTAAATATGGAAAGTATGAAAACACAGGGCGTTACACATAAGCCCATACACTCCTTAGACTCCTGGACCAACCTACACGACTTCTCAGCTTAAGCCCAAAACAACCTTAAGTCCATAACCTCACACAAAATAACAAAAAATGCAAGAATATAAAAATATAAAAGCAATATAAAAAATATAACCAACATTTAAACTAAATAATATAATTTGTTATTTTAACACCCCCTTAGTTTAAATGTTAAACAAGTTTGTAAGTCCTAAAGACTTACACATTTCATCATGACTTCTTGGTAATAAACCCTTTGTAAACATATCTGCAAGTTGGGATTCGGACTTGATGCCAATTGTTTTAATAACACCAGATGTTATCTTTTCTCGTAAGAAAAACAAGTCAACCTCAAAATGCTTCGTTTTATCACGAAACACTGGATTTGCAACTATAGAAATAGCTACACTATTATCACATTTCAGAGCAATAGGAGTTCAACCTATACTTCCAACTCCCTTAAAATATTCACTAACCACAATACTTCACAAGAAGCATTGCACGTAGATCTGTATTCTGCCTCAGCAGACGAACGGGATGTAACGCCTCGCTTTTTGGAACTTTCCTTATTTAGAAAGTTTGGTTGTATTTATATTTATGGAAACTTTTAATCCCTTGTATTCGTCTTTTATTTTCCAAGCATTGTATTCCGAGACTTGAATCATAATGAAACTCGATCTTTTTATACATAGTGGTATACATAATTCACACATACTTGTTATACATTCATTATACGTGCAAACTTGATACATTTATACGCAAATACATACTTGTGATACATGAAAATTCATTTTATACATGCATTTATTTATACATTACACCTATGCATTGCACTCGTACACTTAATACGCTTAAAACCGGCAAAACACGCGAAATCGGCGAAGTTGAATCTTCGAGCAAAGGGAACAGTCCCTTTCATGCGAATGGATCCCCATTCGCACGAAGGCCCTTTCGCCCCAAACTCCCAGTCGTCCCGAGGTTATTTCCAGCCTATAAATATGTAACCTCACCCTCATTTCTCACCTTCCACACTCTGAAATTCTCTCTCAAATACTGAACTCGTGCAATCTCAGCTGAGCACTTCCAGAACCATTTTAAGTGAGTTCTAAGCTCACTAACTTTACTTTTTCTCTTATTTCCTTCTACTTTTCAACTACTTTCTTCATATTTTAGCTACTTATCCTCTTGGGAGCATTCACAGACCTGCCATGGCAGTTTGAACAATGAAGCTCCCCATTGTTGAGGTTCGAGCTAAGGTTGAAGTTCTTTTACTTTTCAAACTTTTTGTAAACAAACTGATATTGGCATAATCATGCACCCATTTAGCTCACAAACTAAGTTTATAGTTGTGAATTAATGTTTAGGTCAATTCCAGCCAAGAAGATGAACTGTTCAAACAAAACCGAACTGTTTCGTCTCCAAAATAGAGCCATTCGCACTAATGGACACCCCATTCGCGTGAAGGGTCTGTTTTCATACCGTTCTGACATTTTTCCGAGTGTTAAATGTTTACTCAGATCCCTATTTTCAATATGGACGATTCTGAGATAACAGAGTGTGAACCGTGGTGGCCTTGGCTTCCAATTTAGTTCCACAAAGTCGTCTCGTTTGTGTAATATGAGTGTTTTCGTGTTTAGTATGATCGAGTAAAATGCCTTAGGAAAGGCGTATACTATGGAATAATAAAACAAATGTGAGCACATAAGAAACATTTCAAGAATAACACATAAAGATGTTTAGCATATGAATCAAGTATGGTCAAGAATGGTGCTTAACTATAGATTAGGTCAAAAGCATAGCAATTTTCCTAATTCCCTATAGTTATAGCTCTGATACCAATTTGTCACACCCCAACTGATGGCGGAATCATCGAAATGAGATGAAATAGAGTGCTCATCACACATAACACTAATATTTGCGACAAGTATTTAAATAATGAATTTCATTTCACTTCTAAAAGTCAATTACATGGATTGAAAAATACAACAACTTGAAATAAAGGAATTACAATACAATCGATATATAAAATTAAAAATGTGTATCTAGGCATCCTACTAAGTTCCATGCATCATCAACATCATCAATAACCTGCAACATGTTTTAAAAGCATAGTTCAATACAAAGTATTGGCGAGTACTAGGGTGTAAACGAGTCGGGCCGAGCCCGAGCTCGACCAGGCTCGAGCTCGGCTCGTTAGGTTTTTATGAAACTCGAGCTCGGCTCGGTTCGCGCCTACTTCTTTGAGCTCGAGCTCGGCTCGCGAGTAAAACCGAAAGCTCGAGCTTGGCTTGACTCGGCTCGAACTATTTTGAGAACAACCTTAAACGAGCTAAAAGCTCGGCTCGAGCTCACTTCAACATCACTTAAACGAGCCAAAGCTTGGCTCTAGCTCGGCTCATCAATGTTATCATCATTATTAATATATTATATATAAAAAAATTAAAATTTTGTATGGGCTCGTTTAGGCTCGCGAGCCTAAACAAGCTTTGTATTTCAGGCTCGAGCTCGGGCTCGATAACAAAACGAGCTCTATTCCAGGCTTGAGCTCGGGCTCGGGCTCATTAAGGCTCGGCTCGTTCGAGCTTTTAACCGAGCCGATCACGAGTAGCTCTCGAGCCTCTGGGCTTGTTTACACCCCTAGCGAGTACACTAGTTTTAGACACGAGGCATAGGTATAAAAAGTATTTCTCAATCCAACATAGCAATTTGATATACAAGGTCATCTAGCATGCATAACTAAAAGTCAAGCCCCAAGTGTCCACAAGAATTATATGTGTCCCTCGCCACAAAGTGACGAGACTAATTATGAATAATAAGCATCTCTCGATACCGAAGTAATCGAGACTGTAAAGAATATAACTTAACAAAACCCCGTCGGGTGGTGTGATACTCCTATAGCGCTATAATTGTTAAGGTGGGTTAACAAGTAGCATGAATTCTAGCATGAACCTAAGCATAACAAATCATGTATAACAGATTGAGTGAATAAAGCATATTTGTGTAAATCGTGAATTTTAACAAGTGAAACATGTTGCACCCAAAGTGTGTTAAAAGAAAATGGGTCAAGTGTACTCACAAAATTGCTAAGTCTTCCGATTATCCAAGTATTGACGAGTTAATGAGGATGGGAGAATGAATGTGTTTGGTGTAGGAGTTTAAGGAATGTTTAGATTCGGAATTAGGAATTTAAAGTACACAAAAGTATATATATGAGAAAGTAATCATCTAGACTTAAACACTCGTTTTTGACACTATGAATCCCGTATGGGTTAGAATGATTTCATGGGTTAAGATACCCATTAGAATCGTAACGAGGGTTTTAAGTCCTTAGATAATATAACTTATTACCATGACGAATAATCAGTTAATTATCATCTAGGGTTCGGTTATGTTTATATAGTTAACATATATTATATAGTTATGTATTAAGTCCAATATGTTTAACATGGAATTTCATAGATGTCATGCATGGAGGTAGGAGGATAACCTTCCTTTAACCTCTTTCGTAAGATTCACCAATGCACAAGCTGTCACAAGGACAACTCGGATGGTCATGAATGAAATAAAATGGAAATGAATTGTATATACTATTCAAGGGACAAATCATCAAGTGAGGTGGTGTATTGAAAGTAGGATAGCCAAGGCTTCCAAGTAATCACACACAACCAAGCACAAGTCTTGTTACAAGAACAAGCTTGGAAGGATACAACACTTGTGGGTTAAAACCCTTACAAAACAGAAAGTTAATATCACCTCCTAATTTGTGTGAAACAACCTTGGTTAAGGTCACTAATCATGGATTTGATGAGTGGCATAAGAACACAAGTTTGCTTGAAGAAAACATGAGTTTAAAGAAGTTTTATAAAGATTTTATTCAAAACAGAAAGTTTCTTATACTTTTAACCTCAAATATGGTGATGTTCCAACTTGGTTTTCCATAGAAAACCTATGGAAACACTCCTAGAGGTGTTCCAAGTGTTAAGAAGAAAGAAAAAGTAGAAAAGGAGCAAAGGAAGTGAGCTAGAACTCTCTTGGAAAGCCTTTAAATTTCTGCTTGTAATCTGATTATTTGTTGCAATTTAGTGAGTGTATTAGAGAGGATTTGATGTGTTTGTAAAGTGGTAAGTGAGTGGAGAAGAGGTGGGTTTTATAGTTGAGGTTTAGGGTGAATTAGGTGAGTTATAAATGCAAGAAACACAACCAAGAAACACAAAATTGGCCAATACAAGGGCTGGTAACGAGTTTCTGTGGATCCATGATCGTTGCGTGTCGCGACTGTGTACCCTCATCCCCGTCGCATGGCGCGCCGGGCTTGTCTCCGAGGAAAACTTTGATTTGTGACAGGATTGGCCCTTGTAGTTTGTTATATATTATGTTTTAGGGTGTTTCAAGTATAATAAGGCACATTATAAGGTGATTTCGTATAACCTAACATATGAACAATCATAATTAAGTATTTGTAAGTGTCAAGATGGCTTATAAGCTTACGAGAAGTGTAAGAGGCTCGTATATACGATGTGTATTCATAATTTTACAAGATTCACGAATAAGACTTCAAATGTAAAATGAATCGAAACGTATAAGTGTAACGAATAAGTAAGGTCTAATTTGGAATAAAGCAATGGATTTTATTACAATTAAAGCCTCAGTTTTACAACGATAAAACGGAATACGATTATAAGAGGAACAAGCTTCCAAAAATAAAAATACAAGACAAGCTTTCTAATTAAGGAAAGTTACGAAAAAGCGGAGCGTTACATTTCCAATGTCCACGTTTCATTATCTTTGAGTGCCTTAATTTCACGTTGCATGGCATCACACCAATTCTTGTCCTGCATGGCTTCTTTATAGGATTTGGGCTCATTAACGGACGTAATGGCCGCTGGAAAAACCTTGTGAGAAGCTGAAAAATTGTCATAAGAAACATAATTTGAAAGAGGGTGTACCGTAGAAGAAGTTCGATCATGCACGGGTTTTGCATGGTCAACGGAGGGTGGCAGCGTGACTTAATAATCCTGCAATCGAGACGATGAACTCTGACCCTTGTGCTTTGTGGTGCTGGAGGTTCATTATGGGGTTGCTCGATGGTCGTGTCATTCTCTACTTGTATTTCACTTCCAAAATCAACAAAATCAGTCGGTACATGGGTAGTACCACACTGAGTAGGTTCGGTTTGTAGGAGGAAATCTGCCATAACATTCCCTTCATCATTCTCGTCTTCTGTTTGTTTAATATAGTCATCATCATACCACATGGGTACCTCTGATATTTCAGAAGTTGGATTTTAGACTTAAGATGGGCAAACGAAAAATTAGTTTCAACAAACTTGACGTCGCGAGATATGGCCATTTTACCATGTTCGATGTCAAGAATTTTAAAACCCTTTGTTCCTTGTGGATATCCCATGAACACCGCTGGTCTCCCCCTGAATTCGAACTTGTCACCTCCCGTTTCTATACTATTATAATAGGCTAAACAGCCTAAAGTCCTCATGTGATCATAATCTTGTTTCTATCCAAAGACTATCTCATATGGTGTTTGGTTTTTAATGACTTTAGACGGGAGGCGATTAATGACATTTGTTGTCGGTTTTATACACTCTCCCCATAATCGCTTCGGAATGCTCCCTTGGAATATGAGGGCCCGAGCGGTTTCAAGGAGATGTCGGTGTTTTCGCTCCACCACCCTGTTTTTTGGGGGGTGTGCGAGGGCAAGTAGTTTCTAGTAAAATGCCCTCACGAGCATAAAACTCCTTCATGCGATTGGAAATGAACTCACCTCCATTGTCACTTCTTATCCATTTGATTGGTTTTGAAAACTGATTTTTGACCATATTGTGAAAGCTTATCAAATAGTCACTCGCTTCACTCTTATGTTTGATGAGAAAAACCCAAAGTGCCCTACTAAAATCATCGACAATGGTTAGGATCGCATGGCCTGTTGATGGTTTCCGATATTTACCCCAAATGTCACAATAAATCAACTCAAAACATTCATTAGTCTTAATAAAACTCTTAGGAAATGGAGTTCGTGTGTGCTTAGCTTTAATGCATGAATCACACACATTGTCTTTAAAACTAAAAGAAACATCCTTTAAAAATTAATATGTGATAACTTGGAATCGGAAGCGTGACCTAGTCTTGAATGCCAAACTTTAGCGTCAACTTTGATCGCCATAGCCTTTCTTTCTTGAGCCACCATACCCATCCAATATAGACTTTGAATGCCTTTTCCCGTGCCAATCAACTTCTTCAAGTGTAAGCCCTACATTACACAAAAATCTGGGAAAAAACTTACTACACATTGTAACTCTTTTGATAATCTACTAACTGAAAGTAAATTGCAATTGAAGTTTGGAACATATAAAACTTCATTGATTTTATTTCCACCAAACAAGGTGCAATCCCCTTTCGCTTCTACCGGTATGTTGTCACCATTCGGTATCATAACAGGCGCCTCTCGTATGGTTGGAGTACCATTTTCAAGAGACGCCAGGTTATGAACGATGTGTTCGGTTGAACCTGAATCCACGATCCAATTACTATTTTCATTATGCTTACCAGCCATGTTTTCGTTACGAACAGGGTCACCTTCAATATTCTACTCGTTGTTGGAAAAATACTTCATGAGCACCTGATATTGGGTTTCAGTCAGGCCTGTTAAACTGGGCTCGGTCTCGATGTGGGCTGCCTTTGGCTTTGCTTTATCAACTTTTGCTTTTCCGGGCCACCACTTAGGATATCCTATCAACTTGAAGCAACCATCTCGTTTGTAGCCATCTCTCCCACAATGAGTGCAATGATCGATTTCATCTGCCGCAGTTCGCTTAGGTTCTTTTGAGACCCCTCTGTTGTTAGTTGGAAGTTGGAAGGTCCTTATCGTCGTCCTTGGGTTTTGAACGCAGCCGGCTCCACTTGAGTCCTCTTCATCATCGTGATTTGCCACTGTTGTTCTTCCTCCGAAGAAAGGCGGTAGGCTTCTCCAAGTGTGGGAGTCGGCTTGATTGAGAGAACATGGGTCCTTAGTTTCCACAGGTGCATTGTGGGATTGGAAGCACTAACTGTATCTCATCCCAAATACCATGAAATTTGGTATAATAGTCTGAGACAGATGAACCATCCTGATGAGTAGCCGAAAGAGATTGTTTTAGTTCATAGGCTCGAGGCACACTCTCCTTCTTGAACCTTTCCTTCAGATCCTTCCATATTTCAGAGGAGGCGTTAACATATTTTACACTCCCCCTAATGTCTTTATCCATCGTCGTCGTGAGCCATCCGATGATCATGGCATCACAACGCATACACTGCATATAATTCTCTGCTGCCTTCTCTGGTTTGGGAATCGTTCCATCCACGAACACCATCTTGTTCTTTGCAAACAGGAAATTAGCCATCTCCTTGGCCCAATCGCTGTAGTTTCCATCGGTTAAAGCTTTGTTCACGTGCATCTGTTTGGGTAAATCAGAAGGGTGTATGTAATAAGGCGAGTTGAAGTCAATGGCATCATTCTTGCCACTACCGCTGGGTTTTTCTCCGGTCATGTTGAATCACGAGCGATGGTTCTCAAGAACCTGCTCTGATACCATGAGAAATTAGGTTTAGACCTTGGTTTTTCATTGAAAAACCAAACACAGGAAACATGAATAAATACAATCAAGATCCTAAGGTTTAGAGCTAAACTAGGAAACAGAATAACTGATAAAAAGATAATGATACTAATTGATTTGGTTTATTTTTTTATATTATCCTTTAGATCCGACACAAGCTCTTCAGATTCGAACACAAACTCTTAGGATCAAACGATGAGAGGTCAAACTAGTCGTTGTTTTAGGGTTTGAGATGGTTTGTGAAGTGTAGGTTAGTGGTGGTCATGAGGATGTAGTGGTTAGGATTTTTAGGGTTTAATTTGGGGAGATGGTGAACGTTGGTTTTAGTGGGTGGTTGTGTGTAGGTTGTTGGGAATTGATAGTGGTGGAGGGTGGTCGGTGTGGTGCGAAAATGATGGTGGTCGGTGGTATGGAGGTGGGTGATGGCAGTGGCAGCATGTGGTGTGGGGTGGATAGTGGCGAGTGGGAGGGAGAGAGGGGTGAGAAAGAGAAAGAGAGAGTATGGATATATATATATATATCGGTACGGGATCAAGAGAAAACGCCCCAAAGTGTGAGAATGGTGAGAACACATCCTGGCCCAACACGTGGCGCACGATATAATTAGGGCGTTGAAGGGGTATGGTCCCAAAAACCTTGCACAGACGCATAGGACCATACCACAATCTTATCCCAAAACATCTTGAACAAAGACCTTGCGCGGCTGCGCAGCGGTCCTAAACAGAATTTGGGAAGAAACAGTTCAATAACAAAGGAGGATGGTCCCAAAAACCTTGCGCGGGCACATAAGACCATTCCATAGCCTTATTTCTAGAACGTCGTTAACGAAACCATGCGCGGCTGCGCAGTGGTCCCAGACAAGTTATGAAAGAAAACAGTCTTCAATAAACACGCGCCGGAAGAAAGGAGAAACCAACATTCAACTAATACCCTTGCGCGGACCCGCGCAAGGAAACAGTTAGACTTGAAAATAGAATCCTAAACGTCTCCGTGTGCCTAAAATCAAGACTTGAAAGCATCTTTTCTGTTACAACAGAATAGACACGTGGCAAAGGCATAACGGTTTACAGCTGTAGATCTTCTAGAAGCCTTAAATGCTCATCGTGCATAACCATTTAGTTATAACTAACTGTGACGTGGCATAATCTGGAACGCTCATCTAATCATGCTAATGGCACTTGTTTGAAGATTGATCTACAACAAACCCACTTTCCACATGGCATCTCCCCAGCCGTCGATCACACTCACGATCCGTGTGCATGGATGTGACGTTAGTGATTGACAGAAAAGGGAATAACCACCGACGGAAATACTTCCCGTTACTTCCTCCGTCACACCAATTTCCCGCCAAAAACCGGCTATAAATAAGTCGTTGCAAGTATGATCTCACAAGTTACTTTCACTTCACTCACTTTTTCTTCTTCATTAAGATCACTGTACTTATTCTCACGCCGGAGGGTGGTCACGGAGAGAACCCCCATTCTCCCCGTGGCGAGTCTAACGACTTTCTGTTTTGCAGTGATCACCGGAGAAGGAAGATAGCCAAACCCCCGAATCAGTGAGAGGGTTAACCCTTTTATACAGAGACTAAACCCATGATCTGATTGATTCCGGTCAATTCCGATCACTGTTTCTTCATTGGCGCCCACCGATTCTTCAATTTCTATTTTCATCTTCTCGCTTGATTCATTTATTCTCATTTTCTGTTGTCTATGGCAGAAGCTCCGTCGCATCATCCACAAGGTCCTCGACCAGAAAACAGGGGCAATTTTGCTCATGCTTCCCGTGTCGAGGGAATTGTGTAGGAAGCATCCGATGATAACGATGTCCAGAACAACGTTAATCGGGAAAATGATCCTGTTACACCAGGAGTACAACCTGAAATTCTGATCAGCTCAATTTTACCCCCTGGTGAAACTCCAATCTCATGGTACGTGAAATCTCAAGGTGCAATAAACGCAGTTTACGCACAGCTCTGTGCACAAGCTGCTCAACCTGCAACACAATCACATAGATCTGCACCTTAGGTGCGAGCTCCCTCTGTACCTCGAGTGTTGCACTACGATGCACCATCGCACATGTCAGTAGATGATACATAAGTCTATTCCAGATCTACCACTAAGTATGAATCCACTCACTCTGAATCCAGGCAACACGATCACCGTGATGAAAAGTATTCTCACAAACGTCAGTCAGTTCATTCACGTTTGGGCTCGCGTTCTTCTCAGAAGCGGGACACCCAAACTGACGAATATGACAGGACGTATAATGAAGACGACAACACAAGCGTTTTTAGTTGATTGCAGAGAGATCATGCAAGCTACAAGCCAAAAATCCGCGCAGTTTACAACCCAGAAGCGGAGTATGATTACAATCTGATTTACCGACCAGCAGAAGCTGCTGAAAACTCAAAGTTTATCAAAGAGATCGCACTAGCTCCCCTTGAGCGGGCGAAATTACCTTCAAATGTTGGGAAGTTCAATGGATTATCAGATCCTGATGATCACTTGCGCGTGTTCACTAGCGCAGGATTAGTCGGAGGATGGACACTACCCATGTGGTGCCATTTGTTTGTCCAAATTTTAACAGGCGCAACACGTCTGTGGTTTGACAATCTACCAGTGGGAAAGTTAACATCCTGGGTAGATCTGAAGGAAAAATTTCTGGTCCATTTCAGTCAACAGCGCAGATCCATTCGAGACTTCGCAGATGTCATGAACATCTGGAGGAGAGACGATGAAAGCTTGGAATATTTCATAACAAGGTACAACAAAGAAGTGTTAGAAATCGGTGATGTGCATGAGCACTTAATCCGTGCACAGTTCAAATACGCGGTAAGGTGCGATGATATAATCAAAGTATTGTCAGGGACTGAAGGTCTGCCAAAAAGTTGGGAAAAGGTGATGGCAGCTGCCAAAGTTTACGCTCAAACAGAGCGCAATTTAAGCTCCAATAGACCACCACTGCCCCAAAACCGTCCTCAATACATGAGCGGAAGCAGTAGCAAGAAATTCAAGAAAAATTGGAAAGACTCAACTTCAGGCGCATACTCCTCAGATGACGCCCGCGCGACGATCAACAAGATAACAGCGCAAAAAGAAGCGAAACAGGAAAACCGCGAAAGGCAGTGGACGCCTCTTACCAAGACACCGGCGGAAGTACTCAGCACTGAAGATTACCAATTCAAAACACCGCCGCCGATGAAAAACAAAAGAGGACAAGACCCAAACCTCTACTGTGAGTACCACAAAGACAATGGCCACACCACGAATAATTGCATCAGTCTCCGCACGGAAATAGAGAAAGCACTCAAAAGTGGGGAGCTTACCCATCTGGTTCAGAACGTGCGCAAAGAAATCAAGCAAATCACGCGTGGAGATGAGAGGCCAAGTACCGAAAAAACTAAACAAGCCTAAGGGTCCATGGCAATTCAGCGCGCATAGTTCCTTCATATTTGACAGGTTCCCCAACCTGTCAACTTATGGCACAAGGACTATTCCGTGCGTAGTAAATTAAGTTCCATTATTTATCCTAAACGACTTTGTAACACATGGCCTCTGCACTACGAAGTCATTAGATTGAAGCGTAGCGGTGACCAGGTCCATCACGGGAAGGTGTAAGTTGTTGTATTCAGTCTTAGCAGCAGCATGGGCAGCTCCAGTATCAACTCCATGCGTGGCGGATCTGCTGGTATCCCAATTAACCCTTAATGCATTGTTAACATGCTAGGTACATTTTGTACACCCTTGGGCATATCCATCATTACGCGCGGTAACCAACAGATGAGCAACCATTTGATCCAAATCAATGGAGTTAAGGACAGAATTTGCAACCTGCGCAATACAACAAATAAGAAGACGTACAAACATATCAAAATATTGCAAGGAATTGACACACTTACACTTATAATCCCACGATGCTTCATCCAGAGCATATCATCCTTTAGCGGTTCAACCAGACTCTCCGCCGTCACCCGAGTAGTCTCAGAGTTTTCTAACTTCTCTTCAGTTTCGACCAAACGATGAGAAGTCTCCGCTTTCTCAACCCTCTCAAGCTGCAAATCTTTCTTGGCAGACTCAAGCTCCGCTTTAACTTGTTCCTGATCAGATAACAAAGACATAAGTTCTTCTATCTCCTTACCTCTAAGGGCAAGGGTAGCACAGGTTTGTACCTCTTTTTGCTCACTCCTCTCTCTAAGAGAGCGGGCTTCATCACGGGCTGCCTCAGCCTCTGTTTTCTCCTTCTTTAACTTTTCAATCTCCGCCTTGAGATTGTTAATGTTATTCTGGAGACCCTTTTTTATTATTATCCTTCTCACAAATCTCTCTCCAACGTTTACGCTCTTCTGAAAGAAGAGCGGCTTCAGCCTCCGCTTTCCTTTTCCACCCCACAACAGACCACTCTTCAGTCTTCGGCTCACTCTCAAATTTGGCTTGATCAACCTCCAACTTAGCCCTCAGCAGGGCAACCCTTGCCTTCTCTTCATTAGCTTCTTTCTTGGATGCTTCAAAAGCAGCCCATTCTTTATGCATACTGCGCCACTAGCGCACTATGCGATGGGTGGTGGAAGTGGAGCTGACAGTTTCCTCAAGATAAGCATGATAAGTCTGATCATGAGAGCGCTCCTCTTGAAACTTCACCTCAGTAGGTGGGAAAACACCCTGTAACCAATCACGGCAAACCTGCCATTCAGAAAAAGTATCACCCTGCTTGAGCTTCCATACAGGCACATAGATCTCAGAAGCTCTCCTCTCTAAATAAGATCTGTAATAATAATCCCCAGGAGTTTCTTCCGGGCGTATGGGAGAATCTTCTTCTTCATGATAAATAAAGCCCTGCTCACCAATGGGGCTTTTCTCAACATCATCTTGGGGAGGAGCGGAGGTAGTGGTGGGAATAGAAATGGTTACCACTGGGTCCTCAATAGATTTCCCTTTCTCAGGCTCACGCACTTCAACTACAGGAGACTTAGGCTTGGTAACACCAACATCCATAGCCTCCGTCTCCACAACCTTATCCGCCTCCGGCTCAACTTCAACATTTTCAACCTCAGCTTCAACAGTCTTCTCCACCTCCGTCTCCGCAACACTAATACCTTCTAGTTGTTCTCTGATAGAGGCGCGAGGTGGTGAAGGCGGGAGATCATCATTAAAAACAGATGATGACTCCGCGCGGACAGAAGGAATCGGATTTTCTACAAAATAAAGTCATATTAACAAAAAATATGAGGATACAATAACTAAAGAAAACACTCACCTGGAGAGAGTTTTGCAACGAAGGCATCCAGATTGCCCTTTTTGCCAATTTTCCTTCTTGGCACCTTCTTGGCGGGCTGCGCCGCAGCTTCAACTTCAACTTGTTTCCGCTTCATCGCTTTAGTCCTCACCAGCAGCTCTGGACTTGAATCCAGATCTATGGGGTCATCCGGGTTGGAAGCAGGGATATCCGCGGTATCTTGGGGTTCCGGCTTGGGTTTCTTAACAACTACAGGCGCAAGACCTTCTAATGTGTCAGATACCACTACGTAATCGCACTGGGGTTTAAGGAAGGGGCGCGTACCTTTCTTCTCTTCCCTGACATTCTTTTCCTTTGAAGATTGTGCCTTTAGCGCATCAACTTTCTTCGGCGCAGCAGTAACGGCCGGTACACGTTTCTTCTTCTTCTAAGGGCCTATGCCCAGATTAGCCAACTCGCCTATGTAAAAAAAAGAAATATTGCAATATTACCCAACGCACAAAGACAACAAAGAGTAATATTGCAATATTAATAAGAAGTTTAAAATAAGCTTACCAGCACCAGCAGAAGGTTGTGCCATCAGGTAATCATCTTTTGGGAGCGCAAAGTTCTTGATAATTTGATAATACCAGGGCTCCTCATCAGCACCCTTCTTTACAGTTGACATCTTCCCATGATCTCTCTTGTACGCTACAACGTACAAGGAAACAACTGAAAAAGGGATTAAATAACAATTCCGCTACGAATAACAAAAAAAGAAAGAAAAAAAATTCTCTCAAGACTTACTCTTATCATCCTCCATATCCTGCCGATCCATCTTCCAGTGCAAACTCATCCCTGCAGCAATAAGAGCTCGTTCCGGTAGCTCAATAGAAGGAACATCCTTCATATCTTGGTACCATACCTCCGATTCCGGAGTTTTAAGGGTTTCCGTAACAATGTGTTCAGCACCTCGGAAGAACATCTTCATCGGAATCACCCCGGCATTATTGTAGAAAAACTTGGGCTTGCATTCATGAAATGATTTCGGTGGAACAAGCAGAATCTTCTTAGCCGTTGGGCGTTGAGCAAAGGAGTAGAAACCATGAGCACAGTGCAACTGGTTAAAAACTCTAAAACGATCAACTGTTGGCTCAAAATGCATCGATCGGCAAAGGAACTCGAAATGCCGGATCCATACCATCCCCATAGCGTTCAACTGCGAGATGTGAAACTTGTAAAAATTCAGAACGTCAAGAAAAAATTTCATAGCTGGCAATCGGAAGTTGCCCTCAGAGAAATAGTCCTAGAATAACGTAATATAACCGGCCGGAGCTTGTGCCGCCGTTTGCCCCTTCTCTGTGTAAGTTGCAGCCCTACTGTCTGGGAACTTGAAGTTCTGAACTGAACCATCAAAGATTTCCTTTGACCACTTCAATGGTGGTAAGACGGCAGACATCTCTTCTGAAGAATCTTCGTGATGTTCTCCGGTAGACATAAAGGGAAAGACGCAAGGTTGTAGGTTTTCACTAAAGAAAAAAGTGGAGAACACGAAAGGATTCAAGAAACACTAATGAAAAAAGGAAGCCACTCAAGGGTTTATATAGGGATCGCCATTAATGCCCTCGAGAACCACATCCCCCCTTTTTCAGAAAACACGGTTACCAAGGCAAAAAGGGCGAGTGGGGAACAGGAAACAACCCCACGCGCGCGTGTAGAACACGTGTGACAACGTACATTTAATGAATAACTGACAAGTGACAACCTGTCACCAAAACTATCACACGTCAACAGTCAGCACAGTACCTTTTACCTGCCATGAGTCAAATTTTCAAAATTTGAAATCATGAAAACCTCAACTTGAAGAAACAAAGAAAATATCTTCCACAAGAAGATTCTTCATACTTTCCTCCAAACAAACCTGCTACTTCACAAAGCATAAAGCGCTCACTTTATTTCATATAGTCCAGTGCTCCACCTACTTGCGTAGAAGCAACACTGGACTGGGGGGACTTGAAGGGGTATGGTCCCAAAAACCTCGCGTAGGCGTATAGGACCATACCACAATCTTATCCCAAAACATCTTGAACAAAGACCCTGCGCGGCTGCGCATCGGTCCTAAACAGAATTTGGGAAGAAACAGTTCAATAACAAAGGAGGATGGTCCCAAAAACCTTGTGCAGGCACATAAGACCATTCCATAGCCTTATTTCTAGAACGTCGTTAACGAAACCATGCGCGGCTGCGCAGTGGTCCCAGACAAGTTATGAAAGAAAACAGTCTTTAATAAACACGCGCCGGAAGAAAGGAGAAACCAACATTCAACTAACACCCTTGCGCGGGCCCGCGCAAGGAAACAGATAGACTTGAAAATAGAATCCTAAACGTCTCCGTGCGCCTAAAATCAAGACTTGAAAGTATCTTTTCTGTTACAACAGAATAGACACATGGCAAAGGGATAACAGTTTACAGCTGTAGATCTTCTAGAAGCCTTAAATGCTCATCGTGCATAACCATTTAGTTATAACTAACTGTGACGTGGCATAATCTGGAACGCTCATCTAATCATGATAATGGCACTCGTTTGAAGATTGATCTACAACAAACCCACTTTCCATGTTGCATCTCCCCAGTCATCGATCACACTAACGATCCGTGTGCATGGATGTGACGTTAGTGATTGACAGAAAAGAGAATAACCGCCGATGGAAATACTTCCCATTACTTCCTCCGTCACACCAATTTCCCGCCAAAAACCGGATATAAATAAGACGTTGCGGGTATGATCTCACAAGTTACTTTCACTTCACTCACTTTTTCTTCTTTATTAAGAACACTATACTTATTCTCATGCCAGAGGGTGGTCACGGAGAGAACCCCCATTCTCCCTGTGGCGAGTCTAACGACTTTCTGTTTTGCAGTGATCATCGGAGAAGGAAGATAGCCAAACCCCTGAATCAGCGAGAGGGTTAACCCTTTTATGCAGAGACTAAACCCATGATCTGATTGATTCCGGTCAATTCTGATCACTGTTTCTTCAAGCGTATGGGCTTTTTTGTCATTTTATCTTCCGCTTTTCCAATTCTGCTTTTCACAATATTGCTTCATTTGTGGCGTTTAATATTTTTTGGCGTTAACCAAATTCAATAATTACATGGCGTTTTTAATGGTTTCATTTGTATTAATATTTTGGCGTTTATGGCGTTTCCCAATCGTAGGCCATTGGAATCCAAAGGGTCAAAATATCTCTCTGAATGGCTTCATCCATACTAAGTATGGCCAGGACTTTTTAGGATGATGCCCCATTGTTTGTTCTTAGATTCAAAGGCGTTTTAGACAAGATGGCCCATTGTTCTATTATTTTTATATACATTTTGGCGTTTGTGGTATCTTGGTGTTTTACAATCGGAAAATTATATTACAACCACAGGGGAAAAATAGAAGCGAAAAAAATAAATTAAAAATCCTAATCGGATCTCTCTTCACAATCTTCACTGTCATCAGTCTCTCTCTTCTTTAGTACTACAAGAACTGTCACCAAATATATGGCGTTTTTATGTAAAACTTAACAAATCCATCGGTCTGATTATTTTGTTTGTTCGATGTCGTGTGAGTGGATTTTTCGTTTTGCTCTTCAACTTTATATTCATCTTTATAATCATCCCACTCTTCAGTTTCACTGATCTCTTTTCCTCATCCAAGCCTTCTTCAAGAACAAAGAACACAAAATGACATATGACTGTCATCAGTATCTTTTTCTTGAAGATTTGTCCATCTCATGCAGCAAAATCTTACTGAGTTACTCCCCTCACCTAACAATCCATTCAGAGAAACTTCACGAAGAACAATACTGAATATCCAAAAAAGCATGTTAGCCATCTTTGATTTTTTTAAATTTTTGGCGTTTTACAGTGAGTGGTATTTAGTAATATTGGCGTTTGTTTTTTTTGGTGTGATCAAATGGAAGTTGCTGGGAGGTATCATTTTATAGGATGTCTTTGGCGCGTAGGTTAGGCGGTGTATTATTATAATAAAGTATTCGTCGTTTCAGTTACTGTATGTAATTACTGTTTTTGATAAGCTTTATCTCTGAAGTCTGTAACACGTCCCATCTTTCAAGTTTGGTGTTTTAGATTTTAATATATTAAATGTTTTTAATAATAAAGTTTCCGTCGCTTCAGTTTTACTGTTTTGTAGTTACTCTTTCTAGTTACCTTTTCGAGATTTTGGTGTTTTTTTATTTTTTAATGAGGTTTGATATAAAGATGGCACTTTTGTTCTATTTTTTCTTGTACCTTGGTTTTTATATTTTTTTATAATACTTGTCCAAAGTAATTTTCTTATAGTTTGGGAGTTTTGGTTATGGCATGATGGCGTTTTCACAAGCATTTGTCTGTGTGGCGTTTTTATTATATATGGCGTTGTTATTATATAACAATCAACTGAAAAAGAAAATTATAAAAAAATATATAAAAACAATTGATCTTCCAAATCTTCACTGTCACCAATCTCTTTCTTCTTTTTTGAATCATTTTAACTGTCTGTTTCGACTTTCGTATGATTCATTTTGTTTTTTTTGTTTTTGAAGTAGTTTTTTTATCGCCGTTTGGAAGCACAAAGTGTGACATCAACCTCTTTTTCTTAAAGATTTGTCCATCTCATGCAGCAAAATGTTATTGAGTTAATCCTCAGTTAAGAAAGATGTCTAACAATGTTGTCCACCCCATACAGCTAAACTTTATTGAGAACAAAACTCGATAATGTTTTTGTATGTTTTGGCATTATAAATTGGATGGAAGTTGAGGATAAAGACAATAAGATTTTACTCAATGAAATGGATAATATCCTCACTTAAGGATTTTGTCCATTACATTGAGCGAAACCTTACCGACAACCAAACTGAATTTCAAAGAAACGTTTTGTTTTAGGGGATATTTGATGTTTGGGTTTTTTGGTGTTTCTAAAACGAATGGTATATATTAAATATGGCATTTGGGTTTTTGTGTGTTTAATGGAAGGTTTGAGATGTTGTATAGATAAGATGTTTTTTGGCGGTTCTTTTAGGCGGGATTTTATTATAATAAATGCTAGTAATTAGGTCCCGTCGTTTCAGTAATTGTTTATTCAGCTTTATCGTTTAAAACAAGTTTGGCATTTTATATCTAATGGCGTTTAGATTAGAATGGTGTGTGCTATGTAGGTTAAGGCGGTAATTTAATAGCGTTTTATTCATGAGATGGCGTTTTGTGTAGAGAAGTCAAAAGACTATTTTACCCTTAATGAAGCGCGCCACACTAATAAAAGTGATGTTATTTACGAAAACGCTACCGCGTCATCTAGTCCATAGATTGTTTTGATCTAACGATCCATAACCGTTCTCTCCGTTCTCACACTTTTCACCGTTTTCTCTAAATCATGACCCTGTATATATATATAGGACAAAGATCCGTTAGGAACCACCCTTTATTGCGAGAACCAC